>CM035838.1:284652776-287059072 GCA_020510985.1 Pholidichthys leucotaenia
ATTCATGAGGTAAAAGCTGCAAAATTATGAATAATAAAAAGATGCAAATTTTCAAGTAAGAAGCTGCACATCTCTGAGTAAAATGGCTGTAACTCTGCAGGAAAACCCTGCAAATTTATGAGAAAAATCCTCACATTTACAAAAGAATGTTTCTAATTTACATGAAAAAGGATGTGATTAATTGGCGTGTGTTGGCCATTTTTTAAAATGACAGCTGTGAGGAGGAACTAAACGGTGGCATTTGGAGGTGTTAAATCCTCCAGATCTGCACTAATCAGCAGGGAAAAGGAGAAGAAGAGGAATAGGTGATCCCCAGCAGCAGAAATAATCCAGTTAACCCAGGAAGAGTAAACACATGACACCCCATGACACCCAACAGATCACCCCCCCATGATCATAGGACTCATAATAACATCAAAGTCAAAAGTCAAAGTCAAAGTACCTTTATTGTCATTCCATTGCTAAAAAAAACAATGCAAAGAAATTGAGATACTGCTCCCTAAAACAAACTATCACACTCACAGTTCATTCATGCATTTAACATTCTCATAATTACAACAATAAATAATGCTTAAAACAATAATACCTAAAAAGCTGAATACAATATGTACATAGCAATAATAAAAACATACTGAGGGATAAATAAGACCAGCTTATACACACAAGGTTATTGCCACAAAATAACCTAAAATAACCTAAAATAACATCAGCAGTCTGTACATGTTACATAAATCCGTTCAAAATACGTACTGCTGCTGGGAAAAAACTATGATTAAACCTGGTAGTCTGAGTTTTATGGAATCTGTACTGCTTTCCTGAGGGGAGCAAGTGAAAGAAATCATGGCCTGGATGAGTGCAGTCTTTAATAATGGCAGTAGTTCTGTTGCGGTACTGAGACCTGGAAATCTCTTCCGGAGAAGGGAGAGAACAGCCAGTGATTTTTTGCGCAGTCTCGATCACTCTTTGGAAGGCTTTGCGGTCTGTGGCTGAACAGCCCTCATACCAAACCGTGATGCCATATGACAAAATGCTCTCAATAGCAGAGCGATAAAATAAAACCAGCATCATTAACATCAAAGGCAGGCATTACTGAATGACTTGTGACACGCTTGCTTACACCTGTTTTCTACAGGCATGCAGAAGTACTTGCTTATACTTGATTTCTACGGGTATGCACAGGTATGCACGGGCATGCACGGGTATGCACTAGTTTTTTTTTTCCACAATATTTTTTATTGAACCTTTTTTTTTTACAAACATGACACAAACAATCGAACACTAACACTAAAGTAATTTAAAAATAAAAAAACAAAAAAAAAACACTAACTACAAGAAAAGAAAAAAAAAATATACTAAAAACACCAACAACCACTAACAAAGGCAAGCCATCAACAATGCTCCTCTGTTTAGTCTAGGCAATCCATTACATAAGTATACATATTATACATTCACCAATTTGGAATTTACAAGGTCCACACACATCATTCACCTTCTTCTTCAGAAGTTATGTTTAATTTCTTTACATAATCAATGAAAGGTCTCCATATATTCTCAAACACATTTTCCTTTGATTTCAGTATGTATGTTATTCTTTCTAGTGGAAGGTTTGTTAACATCTGTCTTAACCACTGAGTCACATCTGGTCTATGAGTCTTTTTCCACAGTAGTGCAATACATTTTTTGGCATTAAGCAAACTGAGGTCTATGAATGCTCTTTCACTCTTATTAAAGTTATGCTTTTCTGGATACAGACCCAACAAAAACAGTTTAGAGTTCAATGTGAATTGTTTTGAAATTATTTTTTCAATTGTTACCCTCACCTCTTCCCAAAACATTCTAATTTTTCTACATTCCCATAAACAATGAAATAGGGTTCCTTTACTTTCCATACATTTTGTGCATGTATCTGGTATATTTTTGTTATACCTATTTAACTCCACCGGTGTAACATACATCCGCATTAACCATTTAAAATGTATCAATTTAAGACGTACATTTATTGATTTGGTTTGAGCTTCTGTACAAGCCAATTCCCATTGTTCCTCTGAAATTTCAGTTTGCAGGTCTTCTTTCCAATAATTCAGTCTCTTCTGTGAGTTTTCACTTGAGGATAGTGTCAATGAGTTATAAAACTCTGAAATAATACCCTTTCTCTTACTATCTTTCGTCAAAATTTTTTCCAAGGATGAATAAGTAGGTCGGGTGAGAGCATTATTTTAATTTGATCGAATAAAATTCCTAAGTTGAAGATATTTAAAAAAATGTGTTCTATTAAGATTAAATTTGATCCTCAGTTCTTCAAAAAGACATTATGTTATCTGAACGTGACAAATATAAGTCTTGAATCTTTTGAATCCCTTTTAAATTTCATACTTTAAATACAGCATCCGCTCTCCCTGGTGTAAAATATTGATTACCCCATATTGGGCTAAATTGTGACAATAAGTGTGGTTCTTTTAAATATTTTTTGGTTTCACACCATATTTTGATCATATGCTTTACAATTGGATTTTTAACTTGTTTCTGTAATTTTTTAGCCGAGTCTGAGTATATGAATAAGGGAAGAGGTAAAGGTAAATTGTATGATTCCATTTCAATCCAGTGAGGGAGATCATTTGATGAAAAATAATATGTCATAGACCTCAGTTGTGCTGACCAGTAATACAACATAAAGTTTGGACATTTCAGACCTCCACGATCAAATGGTAAATATAGTAAGGACAGACGTAATCTAGCCTTCCTATTGTTCCATATAAATTCCACTAACTTTTTTTAATTCTTGAGAATAGATCTGAAGGTGGTGGTAAAGGAATGTATTGAAATAAATAAAGTATTTTGGGTAAGATATTACTTTTAAGTATATTAATTCTCCCGATCATCGACATTGGTAGTGACATCCATCTCTGAAGTAACTCATTAATATCTGTCATTAAGGCTTCATAGCTGGCACTGGCGATTGATTCTAGCTTAGGCACAATTTGAATTCCTAAATATTTAAACTGATTTACAACATTGAATTGATTTACCTCAGGAGCTGGGTGATTTCTCTGGGTCTCATTTAGCATTAATATTGAAGATTTAGTTTTATTTATTTTATATCCTGATATTTCCCCAAAGTTCTTTATTAAATTTAACAAGGTCGGAATTGATTTTTTAAAATTCGACATAAACAAAATTACGTCATCGGCATACAGGGAGATTTTATGTTCTGTTGGTCCTACTTTAATTCCATATATTTGTGGATGTAAACGTACTGCCATCACTAAAGGTTCAATTGCCATAGTAAACAGTAAAGGTGAAAGTGGACAGCCTTGTCGACTTCCTCTATTGATTTTTATTGATTTTGAGATATTGCTGTTTGTTAGGATTTCTGCTGTAGCATTATTGTATATTATCTGAACCCATTTTATGAAATTATTTCCAAGTCCAAACCTTTGTAGGACTTCAAAAAGAAAGGGCCATTCGACCCTATCAAAGGCCTTTTCGGCGTCCAATGATAGGAGAGCTGTATCCGGTGCTTCTTTATTAAAATAAATAATATTAAATAGTCTTCTTACATTATGGAAGCCTTGTCTTCCCATTATAAAGCCATTCTGATCTCGGTTAATAATATTTGGTAATATTTCTTGTAGTCGTCTTGCTAAAATTTTACAGATTATCTTAAGGTCAGCATTTAATAGGCTTATTGGTCTCATGTTTTCACATTTATTAGAGGGTTTACCTGGTTTTGGCAACAGTATAATTAAGGCATTATTCATGTATGGTGGTAAATTACTATTTTGAAATGCTTCTAAAACCATTTCCAAAAGTAGTTTTGTTAATTTATTCTTAAATTTTTTATAGAGGTCAACTGGAAGACCATCTGGTCCTGCACTTTTTCCTGATTTCATATTATCAATGGCTAGCCCAACTTCTTCTTGACTAATTTTAGACTCCAGTATCTCCCTGTTTTCATTTGGAATACACGGTATAGATAATCCGTCCAAAAACCCATTTAGTTTTGTTAAGTCAGTTTCATTTTTTGTATCATATA
This sequence comes from Pholidichthys leucotaenia, assembly GCA_020510985.1. Lineage (NCBI taxonomy): Eukaryota > Metazoa > Chordata > Actinopteri > Cichliformes > Pholidichthyidae > Pholidichthys > Pholidichthys leucotaenia. The sequence goes on from CM035838.1 coordinate 284,656,810, forward strand.
ATTTTTCATAATAATCTCTAAAGGCACTATTAAGTTCTAAAGGATCTACAACTGCCTGTCCGTTACTTATAATACTGGTAATTGGTGTTTTAAATTCTAATTGTTTAATCTGCCATGCCAATAATTTCCCTGATTTTTCACCTTGTTCATAAAAAGTTTGCTTCAATCTTAGAAGACTTGAGGCAGCTCTATTTGCTGATTTTTTATCATATTTTCATATCATATCATCATCATATTTTTTTTTTTTTTTTCCGGTTCCGGTTCCGCCGGACCGGCGGCGCCACACGAGTCGGCTGCCTGTTGCAACAGCCTTTTTTTTTATCTTCCTTCTTCTTTCTACACCTTTCACTCTGTATATATATCACGGACGCACGGATCACCCCGGGGGTCTCCCGGGTCGGCGGACGGAGCCACGGTTTGCAGCGGGAGACGTTACAGCGGGGAGGAGCTAGTGCTAGCTAGCACTTGGCCGCCGCCCGGTGCTAATGGGAAACTCGACATACCGGGAGCTGTAGCGAAAATGACGCGGGTGCCGGGCTGGAGTTTAGGCGGCGTGAAAGAAATATAAGACAGAATAATAAAGAGCGATGGCAAGAACCAAGCAGACCGCCCGTAAAATCTACTGGAGGAAGAAGCCCCCCCCCCCCCCGCAGGAGACAGCTAGCCACCAGGGCTGCTCGGAGAGGCGCTCCGGCCACCGGCAGAGTGAAGAGGCCTCGCCGTCACAGGCCCGTGGCTCTGAGAGAGATCTGTCGCTGCCAGAAATCCATGGAGCTGCTCATCCGTAAGCTGCCCGTCCAGCGCCTGGTGAGGGAGATCGCTCAGGACTTCAAGACCGTCCTGCGTTTCCTGAGCTTCGCCGTCATGGCTCTGCAGGAGATCAGCGAGGCCCACCTGGTGGTCTCTTCTTCGCTAAGGGGGTCACTATCATGCCCAAAGACTTCCAGCTGGCCCGCTGCATCCGCGGAGAGAGAGCTTAGACTTTCTGCTGCACATTCACCAGCCATAATGCTCTGCACTGTTTGTCTATATATATATATATACATTTATAGTAATATGGACATATGTTTACTAGATGTTGTTTTTTCTTGCCTTCTGATTGTTGCTCTGAGTGTTGCTATCCCTATGCTGTTGCAATCCTGGAATTTCCCCATTGTGGGACTAATAAAGGCTTATCTTATCTTATCTTATCTTATCTTATCTTATCTTATATTCAGCTCTCAGAATCAGTAATTCGTTCTCTAACTTTGGGTTACTTCCTGCATACACTTTTTCTTGAAGAATTTTTATTTTACGTTCCAATTGGACTCTCTCCTCTCAAGTCTTCTTAGATTTTGAACCTGTATAACTAATAATATGCCCCCCAATAAAAACTTTGAAAGCCTCCCACTTTATACATGCTGATGTTTGTGTAGTATTGATATCAAAGAAGTCATCTATCTGTTTTTCTATGTACTTAACAAATTCCTCATCCTGAAGCCATTTATGCTGAAATTGCCACCTACCTGGATCCTTTGTTAATTTCTTATCTACATATATTAGACAGCAGGGTGCATGATCAGATATCACGATGTTATCATAGAAACAGTTTTGAATCTTGGACCTTAATTCTGTGGAGATCAAAAAATAGTCAATACGTGAGAATGTCTTGTAGGAATTAGAATAACAAGAATAGGCTTTGACTTGTGGTTTCATTTCTCTCCATATATCTAGCAATCTCAATTCTTTCATAAAATGATTAATGGTCATCCTGCATCCATTGTGCGTACAGTCCAGTCCTGTTGATCTATCTATACTGGGATTCAATGTACAATTAAAATCCCCTGCTATTATATGTTGCCCTGTAAGTGATGATAAAGTAAGAAATAAATTAGCGAAGAAGTTTTGATCATCTATATTGGGACTATATAAGTTCACCAGATTTATATTTTCTAATAACAAAGATCCTTGGATGATTAGATATCTTCCTAATTTGTCTCCAATTACATTTTTCACTTGAAATGGGACTGTTTTATGTATGAGAGTCATAACTCCCCTGGCTCGGGATGAAAATGATGAGGTGAACACATTTCCCTGCCATCTTCTCCTAATTCTTTTTACATCCTCCTCTATTAGATGACTTTCTTGTAAAAACACAATTTTTGAACCTATGTCTTTTATTTTATTCATAACTTGTTTAAGTTTTTTTAGATTTTGTAGACCTCTGCAATTCCATGAAGTTAAATTAAGATTAACGCTTTGGTCTATGATCAATAAGGAGTTTGAGATTACCTTGCAATATAAACATGCTCATACAGAGAAGCAAAAACATGGATGGTTGAACATTCATTCTACAAACTACACAAAAACAAATTCCCTTTCCCCACATTCGTGGTAATCCCCCCAAAATCAAAAAAAAATTCCGTCTCCCGTTATAGCTAGTGACTGTTCCACACCTGCGAGGATCAGTCAAACCACTCTCTCTTTCTCCTCTCAATCACCCTGACTCTACTACTTTTTAATGACATGACATTAACTCTCTTCTGTAGTTTTTCCAACATAACTCCAAAATTTTATAGCAACTTTGTACATCATAGCTTTTTTTTTTTATATAATACAATCTATATTTTGTAGACATGCTATATGCTTCAGATCAATCAGATGCCTGTGCAAATGCTTAAATATTCTACCTTTATATCTTGTTCATGCTTCATGCTTAGCTCCCACCAGTCTCTCTTGGATCTGCTTGATAAGCTCCTGCGCCTCCTGAGGGGTCTTGAAGATATGGGTTCTCCCTTTATATGTGACCAGCAGTCTTGCCGGATGAATCACTCCGTGACGGATCCCGAGGTTGCGCAGCTCTTTACGGGTGGGATCAAACTGTTTCCTTAATTGTTGAATTCCTGTGGCCAAATCTGGGTAGAACCGCACCTGTTGATCCTGGTATTTAATTTCTCCTTTAGCTCACGCCACGTTGGTGACCGTCATCTTGTCTCTGTAGCTGAGGAACTTCATAATCAGCGTCCTCGGTGGTGTCTTATTATCTCTCGGTGGGCCGATTCGGTGAGCGCTCTCTAAGATGACCGATGACTGCAGATCTGCGTTGTTCAGCGCTTCTGGAATCCACTTTTCCAAAAAGGAACATGTATCCCGTCCCTCCGCTCCCTCTGGGAGGCCCACCAGCCTCAAATTATTCCATCGCGACCGGGATTCTAAGTCCAGGACATTATCTTCCAGACGTTTATTTTTTAATTCCAATGTTTGCACCTTTAATTGTAGGCTGGTGACGTCATCTTCAGCGCTTGAGATTCGAAGCTCCGCCTGCGATACTCGTTCCATACAGTCGCTTATTTCTTTTCTCATTCCTTCTATCGCTGCTATAATCCCATCAAATTTAGACGAAAAGTCTGCTCCCATGGAGCTGATGGCAGCAAGTACTGCACTCGTGCCCTCCTCAGCAGTCACCGCTCCGCCGCTAGCTCCCTCCGCCATTGTCTTTGGAGATTTTCCTGCTTTGTCACGAGCGTGGAAGTCTGTTAGCTTGGATTGTTTTGACAAATCACTTTTTCCTCCGCCTAATTTCCCAGCCTTGGTCTTTACCTATTCCGCGCCTAAACGCTGGGATAGGTTTTTGTTCCAGTTGAGAGAGTTTTAGCCTACTTTTTATTTTTAGGAGCAGAGCAGTGTGAAACACGTCTTCCTACGTGGCCGCCATAACTGGAAGTTGGGTATGCACTAGTTAAGCAAATTAGAGGCTTGTCTTAAGGAAATCAGAGTGTGGACGACTTGCAATTTCTTGCTATTAAATTCAGATAAGACTGAAGTCATTCTAGTTGGCCCAAAAGACATTAGTAGTTTGGATGGGGTTACTCTGTCTTCTAATAGTTCTGTGAGGAACCGTGGAGTTATTTTTGATCAACCGCTATTCTTTAATTCACATATTACACTTTTTTCTAAGACTGCTTTTTATCATTTGCGTAATATCCCAAGATTAGGAACATCTTGTCTCAGAGTGATGCTGAGAAACTAATCCACACTTTTGTTAGCTCTAGAATAGATTATTGTAACTCTTTATTATCAGGCTGTCCTAAAACATCTCTTAAAAAGTCTTCAGCTGATCCAAAATGCTGCAGCTAGAGTTTTAACAGGAAAGAGAGCTCATATCTCTCCTGTTCTGGCCTCCCTTCATTGGCTTCCCATAGAATTTAGAATTAAGTTTAAAATCCTTCTCCTCACTTACAAAGCTCCCTTGTTATTTAAAAAAATCTGATCAACCTGACCATACTAACCTTATCCTCCTTACAGATGATAAGGCTTTTTGACAACGCCTATAGTTAGGGTGGGATCAGGTGACCCCGAACCCTCCCTTAATTATTCTGCCAATAGGTTTAGACAGCTGGGGGACCTTCCACAATGCACTGCGCTTCACTCCTCTCTTTACTGTCAATGAAATATTTTTGCTGGTCATTAACATCTGTTTGTTCTCTCCTTAGATTGAGTCCCCATCGTGCTGTTTGCTCTGTACGTGTCTGTTATTTTCTTCTTCTTCTCTATCCCCTCACCCCCCAGCCAGTCACAGCAGGTGACTGTGTGACATATTGTTGTATCACCATGCATGGCACAGACATGGTTATGCAGGCATCTTTGATGCTCCGCCTCTAGCCTGCTACACAGCCTGTACTCCCGCACTGTTAGCTTGTTAGCCACTATTCTGTATATTCCATGTGCTACCAGTCTGTTAAAACCACCATTCAGCACACAGTCACCGTGTCCACCAGACATAACAAATGGCGATGAGGATGACCCACGCATCACTGAGGATAATGAAGACTGAGCTGCTGCGTTTCGCTGATATGAGAATGGCCCGAAAAATCAAGCTCCGCCAACGCTGACAGGGAGCAGGAGAGATGACCCAGCAGTACATCGCGGAACTCACTGTCTGGCGAGCACATGCAGGTTTGAGCAGCTAGAGGACGGAATGGTGCAGGACCAGCTAGTGGAGCACACCTACAACCCAAGGCTGCGGGTGAAGCCATTAATGGTGCTGGACGACCTGCTGCTGGGAAAGGCGGTCCAGTTAGCATTCCAGCTGGAGGCCACCGCCCAGCTAACATCACAGCTAGGTGCTTCACAGCAACAAACCCTGCTAGCTAATGCAGTTACCCCAGCAGAAGTACCCGTTAACACTGCGATGTCACGAATTGCCCCTCGGGGTAGAGAGAGAGAGGCACCACACGCCGGCCGTGAGTTTGCAACATTTATTGGACAAACATAGAGGCATACATAATGTTAATGAAAAAGGATGCAGTTCGGCAAAAAGTAGTTAAAGCTTAGGTAAGCATAATCACCGGCTAACCTGGGGCAAACACAAAGGAACAGGCAGCAAAAATAGCCAAACTAAGGTGAGCATAATCGCCAGCCAACCTGCAAATTACCAGAAATACATGCAGTGAGAAACTGAGCACTTACATGTAGGACAATGGCTTGAGAGTCAGTTGAGAGTCCATAGAAAGTGGACTTGACCGTAGGAGGCTACAACAAACAATGGTGCAGCCTCCTTAAAATAGGCAGCAGCACAATTAACACAATCAATACCAGATGTGAATACCTGAGCAGGGGAAGGTGAGCTAATTAGACAATCACCCACAGCTGAGAACAAGGGAGCAGACTGTTGGTGAAAGATGAGTGTCTGAGCAATGAGGCAGGAGGCTCTGAAAGAAACAACCAAAATAAACTGACAGGAAAAATAACAACAGACAGAAAATACTCAAAATGACATAAAGAGTCTGAGCACAGCTCAGAAACATGACATGCGACCTGCTTGGAGGACGCCGAGATGAACACTATGGGACAGCAGGACATCATGGGATGCCGAATGTGTGGTAACTGTAGTTTCCCTGTGCACCAAATGTGTGTGCACCCCTGCATGGCCAGGAGGCAGTGATGCCAGAACACGGAGAGAGGGCGTAAACCGGACTCGTCTGTGATCCTTGCCTGGCATAAGCCTCATGGAGCCACCACACCACTGCAGGAGAGAGAGTTCGTGGCCAAGCAGGACCCCGGTGAATGACAACAACCCGGAGTGCATCTTGTTGCAGGCGAAGACAATGTGCTGCCACAACCACAACTAACATCAGAAGAGACAGGGCATAAACCGGACTCGTCTCAGATCCTCGCCTGGAATAAGCCTCATGGAGCCACCACACCGCTGCAGGAAAGAGAGTTCGTGTCCAAGCAGGCCTCCAGTGAACAACGACAACCAGAGTGCATCCTGTCACTGGTGAGAGTGACACACCACTGCAACCACAGCCAGCACCAGAAGAGAGAGGGCATAAATTGGACTTGTCTTGGATCCTCGCTAGGCATAAGCCTCAGGGAGTCGCTGCAGCACTGCAGGAGAGAGAGTCCGTGGCTGAGCAGGACCCAGCAGAACAATGCCATTCCAGAGCGCCTCCTGCCGCCGGCATGTACGGCACGCCGCCACAATAGCAACCAACATCAGGGATGAGAGAGCAGCAGCGCTGAGTGCAGTTGAACAGCACTCGGCGCTGAATTGAACAGCAACTTGGGTTGAACAGCAATCCTTCAAGGTGTGCAGCAGGATCTCAGCTTCCTCAAGAAGTAGAGTCTGCTCATCCCCTTCTTGTGTGCAGCATCGGTGTTGGATCTCCAGTCCAACCCACTGCTGATCCTGACACCCAGATATTTGTAATCCTCAACCACTCCCACATCCTCCCCCACTAATCTGCAGTGGCTGAGAAGGTGTCTTCCTCTTCCTGAATCACCATCTCTCTGGTCTTGCTGACATTCAACCTCAGGTGATTCTGCTCCGTCCACTCCACAAATCTGTCTACCAGTGCCCTGTACTCCCCCTCCTCTCCTCCTCTATACACCCCACTACAGCTGAGTCATCAGAGAATTTTTGCAGGTGGCATGACTCTGTGTTATACTGAAAGTCAATGGTGTATAAGGTAAAGAGAAAAGAAGAGAGCACAGTTCCCTGTGGAGCTCCCATATCACTAGCCACCACTCCAGACAAGACATTGCCCAGCCGGACAAACTGTGGTCTGCCTGTCAGGTAGTCAGTAATCCAGGAGATCACAGAGCTGTCAACCCCTATCACCCGCAGCTTCTCACCCAGCAGTAGTGGCTGGATGGTGTTAAAGGCACTGGAGAAATCAAAAAAAGTGATTCTCACAGTATCTCCTCCTCCATCCAGGTGCAGATGGGCTCGTTGCAGCAGGTAGATGACAGCATCTTCAACTCCTAAATGGGGCTGATATGCAAACTGCAGAGGGTCCAGCCATGTCTTCACCTGCGGCCTCAGGTGGGCTAAGACCAGTATCTCCAGGACCTTCATCACGTGAGATGTGAGGGCAACTGGTTGATACTCGTTCAGGTCCGAATGGAGATGACTCTTGGGGACAGGAAACCAGGCAGGATGTCTTCCACAGCACCGGTACTTCTCCAGACTCAGGCTCAGGTTGTTCAGGTGTTTCAGTACCGGAGCTTGGTTGGTTGGCACAGGTCCTCAAGGTCCTGGCGGAAATGCTATTCAGGGACCGCTGCCTTCCCTGTCGGAGTCTCTCCAGCTGTTTCTCCACCTGGTCTGTAGTCACCGTGAAGTGAGGGAGTGTCCTGGTGCCCCCTGAGGAGGAGGAGGGGGGAGATGGAGAGAGGTTCTGCACAGGAGGGTGGGTGGGGAGGGGTGTGTGGGGGTCTGGTTGTGTTGTTGGGGTGACAGACCTTGAGTTGAATCTATTAAAAAACAGATTCAGTTCCTCAGCTCTCTCCTGGCTCCCAGATGGCTGCCTGACTCTCCCCTTGCACCCAGTTATTTGTTTCATTCCCTCCCACACATCTTTAGTGTTGTTTTGCCTGAGTTTATTCTCCAACTTCCTCCTACAATTGTCCTCGCACCTCCTCAGCATCTCTCTCAGCTCATGCTGCACTCCCCTCAGCTTCTCCTGGTCTCCAGCCTTAAAAGCTCTCTTCTTTTTGTTCAGAAGTGCTTCAGGTCACTGGTGACCCATGGTCTGTTGTGGACAAGCAGTGTACATATCTGAGCTGGCATGGTCATGTCTTCACAGAATCTAATGTATTCTGTGATGCAGTCAGTCATATTGTCTATGTCCACCCCATGTGGTTCACAGAGTACGCTCCAGTCTGTCATCTCGAAGCAGTCCTGTAGTGCATCAGCAGCCTCCTGTGTCCACCATCCTCACAGTTCGTGTATAAGCAGGTTGCCTTTGCACAAGGGGAATGTACTTGGGTGTTAACATGACCATGCAGTGATCTCTGATTTGCCAATGGGGGGTAGAGCTGTGGCACTACTATGCAGTTCTGACATTGGCATACAGTAAATCTAGTGTTTTGTTTTCTCTGGTGGGACAAGTCAACAAAACTGGTTGAAAGTTTGGTAAAGTTTTTCCCACCGAGACATGATTAAAATCACCCGTGATGGCCATAACTGCATCTGGGTGCTTCTCCAGTAATGTGGCCGCAGTGGAGCTGATGATGTCACAGGCCACCGCTGCATTAGCTGATGGAGGGACGTAGACGATAATAATTAAGGCACACTTCATTTCTCGCGGCATATAATAAGGTCTCATACTCACAGCCAGCAGTTCAATGTCCGCGCTGCAGCACTTTTCCTTCACATGAATATGTCCAGGATGACACCACCGTTCATTAACAAGAAGTGCCACTCCTCCTCCTCTCTTTGTCCTGCTGCTTTTCACGTCTCTGTCCCCCCATATAGTCTTGAAGCCAGGTATCGCTACGTTTATATACGGGATCTGTGAGTGTAACCACGTCTCCGTAAAACACATGATACTACACTCACGATACTCCTTTTGCATCCTGACCAGCGCTGTAAGCTGGTCAGGATGCAAAAGCATCCTGACCGCACGTTCCCAGTGATGACCATCGGTACAGCCAGCTTATGCTTCCTCCTCCTCCTCCTCACCTTCGCTCCAGCCCTTCGCCTGCGGCGTCTCCTTTCAGCTCAACGGGATGAGGGGCTTCACTGCCGGCTGCAGCGCTCCAGGCGCTGGCCTCCTCAGCGCAATCAGCTGTTCGCATGTGTAAACAATGCGTCCGCCCCCACCTCTGTTGATCTCCATTGCCCGAGGAAAAGAAAAGAAAAGAAAAACTAGAGAAAGACCGGGCTAAAATAGAGAAAAAGTAAAGTAATACTACCATATTGTGCTTTAACATTGAGCAAATATGTGTAATGTGTCATTGGCATTGGTACATACATATTGTATGTACTATCATGCAATATGTCACAATCATGGTACCCAGCTAAGTTCTGGCTCTTTCCAGGGGGAGGTGAATGTGACATATTGTTGTACCACCATGCACGGCATGGACGTGGTCACGCAGGCATGAATGACATCACCACGCCATGCCTATACAGTATTACGGAACTAACGGCGGGAGTCCTGCTCTTTGGTGCTCTGCCTCTAGCCTGCTATACAGCCTGTACTCCCACACTGTTAGCTTGTTAGCCTCTATTCTGTATGTTCCATGTGCTACCAGTCTGTTAATAATCCACCATTCAGCATACAGTCACCTTGCCTGTTGGTCCCTAGTTCCAGACATAATAGACTGCCTCTCCCTGAGCCTGGTTTTGCTAGAGGTTTCTTCCTGCTAAAAGGGAGTTTTTCTCTCTCCCTCTCATCAAATGCTTGCTCACAGGGGATCACCTGATTGCTGGGTCTTTCTGGAATTGGTGAGATTTTCCCTACAGCTTGACAGCGCTATGGGATGGCTGTTGTTGTGAAATGGAACTAAATAAAGTCGAATTGAATTAACCTGGTGGACCTCCATTCTTACCTGGAACCTGTTCATCACCTGTAAGTCCCAAGCAAAACTGAACTATTATTCTTACATTAAGACCCTGGGCCCGGGGCACCCTCTTCTCACCTGCAGTAATCCTCCAATACTCACCCGAAGACCTCCACAGCAAGAAGTGGGATGGCACCTACAAAAATCTCACAATTCACCACAGCACCAGTAAAAGTAAGAAAATAACATTCAAGTTTATCCTGGTTTTCTCTCCCAACATACTCACCATTCTCCCTTCTGTCTCCACAGGATTGCTAACATGAGCTGCTCTTGTTTCTCTCAGTTTCAATAAAATTATTTACCTTTGCCTTCAATTGTTCTCTCCTTGTCTGCATATTGGGGCCACGCATCTTAATGCCGCCATCAGTGTGTGAATGTGTGTGTGAATGGGTGGATAGCAGGATCTGTAAAGCGCTTTGGTCATCTAGAGATGAGAATAAAAGCGTTATATAAGTGAATGCCATTTACCATTTTAATCAACACGTCATCTCCATATCTACCTTTGTCTCGTTCTTACCTTTTCACGTTTGAGCCTCCCATATTTTTTTTAATTTGTATTCTGTCAGTTTGCTGCCTCACAGATTTGTCAGTTTTGACTGTCTTTAGTTTTCTCTGAAGAAAACTGTTAGAAAAGCCTCTCCTTGACTTTAATTTCTCACACTCAATCAACTGTCCCTTTTTCATTGTGCTTTTGGCAGCTCTCTGCTAAGGTTTATCACCCATCATGGGATTCTGAACTTCATCCAACAGATGCCCTTGAGGAGGACATTCCTGTCTGGCACAATTCCTCTTTTCACGTTATTTATACTCAAATATCTGAATCAGTCTCTGATACCATGGAAAACATACAAGCAGACCATTCCCCTTACACTGTAACACTGTGGCACTATAAAACATGCAAGTTGTTAAAAATCCTTTGCACTTTCTTGCATTTCTGGTACAGTGTTGCAATATTTTGTTCTCAAATGTTAACTTTAGAATACAGTATAAACATTCTTCCAAGTTCATATAATGTTACTTTTTTCACAATTATGGGTGGATATTTCCTTATCACTGTAACCATATTTTCAGGGGTATTATTGAGAGGGACACCTAAATTTTAGTGTAGTCAGGGCAATTCCTGGGGGCCCATATGCAATCTCTGTGTTTGGGGGCCCATGTTTTTGGAATGGGAAGGAGGTTAAAACCCTTTAAAATGAAGGGGAAAAAATTATATCCCCTCCCCAACAAAAACACTGGATTCAACACTGGCCAAGATGAAAGACGAAACAAAAATACATTCACAGATTTAAAATTTATAAGAAATTTGTAAGTCATGAATTCCTAAGAAAAAGTTGCAGATTTATTTTAAAAATCTTTGCTTTTCACCTTGGCGATGGTGTTTCAAAAGCATTTTATTCCGTTATATAACATGACCTTTTTATGATATTGGGAGGACAATTCTTTTTTTCCAGGTTGGAGGGGAACATTGATTTACACCTATAATCACAATTATTTAGCGAAAGATCCTTTTGGGGCTGATTTTAAAAGAGAGATTCTTTGGTGGGGTCATAACTTTTCTTGGTCCTACATAAAAGGAATGAACCGCCATTGAGTAATAGGGGCAGAATGTGCCATTAAGAGAAACTGGAGAGGAAAGTCAAGTGGGGCTATTCTGAGAAGTACTCAATGACTGAAGAGGACGGTGGAGGCGTTTCTTTCATATAAAGAGCAGACTGCAGCTTTTGAAATTCACTCACTGTGCAGCTCTCCCACTTAGAGAAGTGAAAAGACCAGGAGGAGAAAAAGGAAGGCGGGAGAAAAGACATTGACATAACAAGTATGATAGTTGTTCTGCATGTATTTTTACCTTATTGTGCAGTAGGATAGCTAATGCTCGTACAAACTTTGTCACATGAATTTAGAATTTGTGCTTCATCATACACTGCAGTACTTTAGCTAATTTTACAGAAATGCAGTGATCCAAAATATTTTTTTAACTTATTAGTGCCAAAACACATGCTGCACTGTAAGACTTACTGAATGCTGGCATCCCACAGGTTTGTTTTTTTTTTTTTTTAATTATTTTACCTACAATGCAGGGCTATTCAAATACAAAATCAGTTGGGCCACAATTTTAAATCAAAACATGTAACTGGGCTGCACATGTTCAGCGATCTGTTGAATATGACAAATTTCAAACCAACACAGGTTAATATGAAAATGAAAATGAAAAATATGCACTTTTTATTCATTGCCTTGGTTTTAAATGTGTACTTGGCACATGGCAAAGGCACATCAAAAGTGCATAAAAACACAAGACCAGTGCTGGAGTTGAGCAGAACTTGAAAGTAGAAATATTTTTCCTCTTGAACAACAATTAAATAAATAGAATGAAAAAATAAAATTCTGTAAATAACCATTTTGGTCACATCTTAGGCATATCTCAAAGTGCATAAAAAACTCAATGTGCACTGTAGTATCATTAACATTTGTTTTGTGGCCACACATGTGTATTACTGTATGCCTCACATCTCAGATAAGAACAAAGAACTGAGTCTCCTTGGAGATAACAGGAGGGTGTGAAAGTGTAGTCCTTGTTATGCAGGAGACGGCCTTGGGAGGATCCTTTGTGTGCCTAGAGACTGTGTAGGGGACCCTTTGTTGGCCAAGGATGGAGAGGGGGAGGCTGAAGGATTAAAGAGGAAATGCATTATGATTTGTGATGTTAATGCATGTGAATTGTGAGCTGTGAAAGCCTGGGTATATAAGGAACAAATTTGTCTGAGAGTTCCTCTTTTTCAGCTTGATCGATGATGGCGAATGTGTAATAAAACTGCCTTGAGACAAACCTTGCCTCGTCAATTACACATTTCCACACTGGTGACCCAAGACGTAGCATGCAGCAAGAGGAGAATTCCCCTGGGCCAGATTCATCAGGAGCCCCCAGCCAAGCCTCTGCCGTTACCGTCCAGCTACCGGACTTTTGGCAGAACAACCCATGCTCCTGGTTCCACTTGGTCGAGGCACAGTTCGCCCTCCAGGGGATAACGGTGGATGACACCAAATTCTACCATGTGGTTGCAAAGCTCGACAACCACATGGCTCAGCATGTGGAAAGCCTCTTGGAGCAGCCGCCAGCCAGCGACAAGTACAGCGCGTTGAAGGCTGCACTTATCCAACACTTCACTCTCTCGGTCGAGGAGAAAGCAGAGAGACTCCTGGCGCTGACCGACTTGGGAGACTGCACGCCCATCGACTTGATGGAGAAAATGCTGAGGTTGAAGGGCACGGACGATGACAACTTCCTTTTCACCCACATCTTCCTCAGAACCCTCCCGTCAGCCACGAGAGCGGCCCTGGCCAGTTCGCCGTCGCTGGCCCAGCGGGACTTCCGCGCGCTGGCCCGGGAGGCGCACCGGATTCTCAACGCCAGCAAACAGCGCGCAGCCACCGCGGCAGCAATGGAGCTCGGTGCGACGGCCGGAGATGGCAGGGAGCCAGGGACGGCGGTAGCAGATCCACCGACGACGGCAGCGGCGGGGGCCAAGGACCGCGGAGGAGACACTCTCTGTTTCTACCATTGCCGCTTTGCAGAGAAGGCACGCAAATGCATACCACCGTGCCAGTTCAAGCGCTCGGGAAACGCCAAGACCGGGGGTCAGTAGCAGCTGCGACCCTCGGGGAGGAGAACAAGCTGCTCTACTTAATGGACGCACGCTCGGGGAGGCACTTCCTCGTGGACACAGGCTCCCAGTTGAGTTTCATCACACCTTCCTACGCTGACCGGTTGGCAGGTTCCAGAGGTCCCGGGGTGGCAGCAGCGAACAGCTCGGAGATTAGGACCTTTGGTGAGAGGACTCTGCTTCTGTCTCTACACGGCCGTACATTTGAATGGACTTTTGTTATAGCAGCAGTTAATTTCAATATGTTGGGGGCTGATTTTTTGTGCTCACATGGTTTGTTGGTTGATCTTACTAACAGGCACCTGGTTAATGCACTTTCCTTTGACTCTATTCCCTGTACAGCTCGAATGGTCCGGCCAACAGCACAAGCCAACGTCACAGCTGGAAGTGGTAAGTTCCACACACTGCTCACTCAGTTCCCAGCACTCACGGTCCCCACATTCTTGGCAGCCGTCGCTAAACACGGGGTGGAGCATTTTATTACCACCACCGGACCGCCCGTTTTTGCAAAAGCTCGGCGCTTGGACGCAGCTAAATTGGCCATAGCGCGCGAGGAAACTCCTCGCGCGCTATGGCCAAACTCCTGCCCCAAGTGGAGGAGTTTAAGTATCTTGGGGTCTTGTTCACGAGTGAGGGGAAAATGGAGCAAGAGATTGACAGACGGATCAGTGATGATCAGTGATGCGGATGTTGTACCGGTCTGTTGTGGTGAAGAGTGAGCTTAGTTCTAAGGCAAGGCTGTCGATTTACCAGTCAATCTACGTTCCTACTCTCACCTATGGTCACGAGCTTTGGGTAATGACCGAAAGAACAAGATTGCGGATACAAGCGGCTGAAATGAGCTTTCTCCGTAGGATTGCTGGACTCACCCTCAGAGATAGGGTGAGGAACTCAGTCATCCGGGAGAGGCTCAGAGTAGAACCGCTGCTCCTCCACATTGAAAGGAGTCAGTTGAGGTGGTATGGGCATCTGATTAGAATGCCTCCTGGACGCCTCCCACTTGAGGTGTTTCAGGCACGTCCCACTGGGAGGAGACCCCGGGGCAGACCCAGGACTCGGTGGAGAGACTATGTCTCCCAGTTGGTCTGGGAACGCCTTGGTATCCTCTCTGAAGAGCTGGAGCAGGTGGCTGGGGAGAGGGAACTCTGGGGTTCTTTGCTGGAACTGCTGCCTCCGCGACCCGGACCTCCGGAAAAGCGGTAGAAGATGGATGGATGGATGGATATATATATAAATAAGAGATAATCCTCAACACTGTTTGTACTGTGTTTGAAATATGTTGATTGTATGAATTGCCCAAGTTTTGGGGTGGGGGTTGGCAACAAATTATGAATGTACATATTGACTGTGTTATTGGTTCCTGTTGTTAGGAGAGTTCTGATTGTGTACATATAAGTTCTGGGATTATTTTACTTTTAGGACCATGGCCATTTTGTTTTTATGGACTCTGTGATTTCAAAGATGGCAGAATAACCCATCTAGCCATGTTGAGGTGGTTCAGCAGTCTACCTGGCCCCCTCTAGTTTGTTTATGTTGTGTGAATGGATAAGCCTGTGTATATATGCATACAGTATGTGTTATCGTTATTAGCGTGTGTGTCGGGTTTAAAGTTGGGAGGGCCTAATTTGTGTGTTTGCATTTTTCTATGGGGGGAAATGTGGTGTAGCAACACGGCACTAGGTGTAGTGGGAGTGACGGCCCCGTCTTTCCGGTTCCGCTGTCACTTGTGGTATAAAGGGCACAGGCGGAAGAGACTTGGTCTCTTTCGCCGTCGACCATCTGCATTTATGGAGTGCCTGTGATAGTGACTGGTTCATTATTAAAGTTACGTTCAAATGCACCTTCAGCCAGCTCTTTACCCGAGTTATGGACATAACACATACTACTTATATAGTGACTTCACATTGCAAATAGAGGGTTACAAGCTTACATCTTTGGCTAATACACAAGGTTATATGGCTCACCTCAAAAGTTTGGAGACTTTACAGCCACACCACGTTACACTTCCGCAACGCAGAAACAAGAGCGCAAGCTCACTACGGTTTGTTTATATAGGTCTGAGGCGCCTCCTGGGTCCTAAAGTCCTGCCACTACAATATGTAGCAGAGTCAATAAAAGCATTCCTACTTGGCTTGCCAAGTGGGCCGACCCTTTTGGTGACACAGAGTGCTGTACTCTGTCGCTGGAGATTGTGGGTTCGAGCCCCCGGACGAACGTCACCAGTTGGGGCTTAACTGCCCATCCCCTTGGGTACACTTGGCACTGTGAGCCGATTTACTGGTGGTGTATTAGCTCCATTTTCCAGTTACCGTGAGTGTCAGAAGGCAGCCAACCTTAACAGAGCCTGAAAGCTTAAATGCGCCTCTGACATCGGGACAACGTCAAAAATCTGGAGGGAAATAGTATGTAGCTGAGTCAATAAAAACATTCCTACTTGGCTTGCCAAGTGGGTCGACCCACTTGGCGACACAGGTAGAGTGCTGGACTCTGGAGTCGGAGGTTATGGGTTTGAGCCCCTGGACAGACTTCACCAGTTGGGGCTTAACTGCTCGTCCCCTTGGCTATAAAATGTTATTTTTCTTCCCTGTATACATCAAATTCAAATCCAAAACTGCTTTATAAGCAGTTTAAAGGAAAGAAAACCATACCAACAGTACCTATCCTGCTTTTTGTTTTCATCTTTTACTGAAAGCAGACATCCGCATTTTCCAAAATTCCTGACACACTGCTCTTTTCACCAGCAGAGCAAGGGAGATATAAGAGTAGTTAGAAGACATAACTTCATAAGTATGTGCACCATTTGTTTTTCATGTTGTGTGCCAGTGTGGTATGGAGAACAATGAGGAAAAAAAATTAAAAGCTAACACTACCTGACACCTGATATTGGTATCAGCATTGTTGCATGCCTGTAGTGCTAGTTCACAGCATTAGTCTTTTCAAGGCACTTGCATGCTGAGGATTATTAGAAGATTATTTGAAAGAGGACATAATGCAGGGTTTTCTCTGCCATTTTACAGGCCTGGAAAGATGCCAGCAGCACATACAGTCAACCCCGACTGATTACGAACGTCATTGTCAATAGGAAATAACCAATAAAAAAAAAACTTGCCTTTTGTCAAAAAGACAAGAACAAAAACAAAAGTTTAGTGCATGTGCATTGTCTTTATCAACCCGTTGTCAGAAAACAACAGCAAAAAGTTATAAAAGAACTGCTAATTATAGAACTAGAAAACTATCCTTTTCTCTGGAATCATGGTTTCCAACCTTGAAACAAAGTCTTGGGCAAGTCTTTGAATATTCCAAGACTCCCAGAATTAAATTTGTGCATATTGATGGTACTACATAGAATTTTTAGAAATTTGTGTTTTAGTAGCCCCTTATGGCTTCAGCCCCATGTACATTTCTGCCAAAGCTGCAGGAGCAATGACGTGTATTAATGGAAAAAAACTGACTGCCGTTTACTTTGCGACAAAGGGGTATCACTAATGTCCAAAAACTCCATACAGTTAATAGCAGTATGCATGGTGAAGACAAAAATTTAACTTTTTTTTGCCTTGCCTGAAGGTGCAGGTTGTTGAACATGTTCTTTTGCAGGAATTTTTTTTCATTATTTATAACTGACTTTCATCCAAAGTCTGGGGTTTATGGGAAAAAGAGGGGCCACCAGCTAGAGCAACACAGTCGCAATGCAGCATGAAAATGGAAGGCCACACGACATCAGTGATTCTAGTTCCCTTCATCATCATCGCAGTCTGTCGTGGGTGACAATGACTGTTTCATTGAGGTCTGATCAGATTCCTCCACACAGCTCTGTTCTTAGCCTTCCGCTGCCAGGAACTCCTGTCTATATCCAACGTCTTCAAGTTTCTTTTTACAGTGTCTTTAAATCTGAGCCTTGGTCTACCCTGATTGCGTTTGCCCTCGCATAACTGTGAGTAGAGTAACTGCCGGGGAGACACTGGTGGTCCATTCTCTCAACATGTCTGAGCCATCTCAGGCTCATCTGTATTAGCATGTCCTCCATTGATGGTAGACCAGCTCGTTTCAACACTTCTATGTTGGTTATCTTGTCTTTCCATGAGATGTTCATTATGGCTCGAAGGTATCTCATCATGTACGCGTGGAGTTTCTTCACCTGCACTCTGTAGACAGTCCAAGTTTCAGCACCGTACAATAGAGTAGCCAGTACTGGTCGATTGTTCCACAGTCTCTCCCTCAAGTTTCCAAACACAGCGCTTGCTCTTCCCATTCTGAGAGATAGTTCATCCTCCAGCCTAGCATTCTCTGAAACAGTACTCCCTAGATACTTGAAAGTCTTGCACTTGACTAGTGGCTCTGTACCAATGCTGATCTCTTCTGGTAGTGATGTTGATAATTGGAAGTCTGGTGGTTGATAAAGGCACTCTGTCTTCTTGATGTTGATTTGAAGGCTGAATTGGCTAGCTGCTCTTGCAAATTTCTCCACTAAAGATTGCATATCTTCCAAACTGTGTGCAACTAGAGCACTGTCATCGGCAAAGAGCATTTCTCTTACTACCTTTATCGATGTCTTACTCTTGGCTTTAAACTGTGCCACGCTGAAGAAGTCTGCTTCTTTCCTTGTTTGAATGTATACTCCTTCTGAAGTGTCTTTGAAGGCCACCTCAAGCATGGCTGCCAGATATAGCGAGAAGAGTGTGGCACCTCTATTTCGCTTACAGAGCAAATAACAAAGCACATGCTGAAACTGTCATTTCCACCCTTCTCTTATTTATATGATCTACACAGTGTTGTCAAATACTTTCTTTGGATTATTATTTTTAAATAAAGATTGATCCCATTAAACATTCTTAGAGGTTGGTATACCGGAGTGGTGGCTCAGTTGGTAGAGCATCCGTCCCACACCCAGGAGGCAGGGGTTCAAATCCCGGCCGGGTCATGCCGAAGACCAGATAAAAAGTGGAACTTCCTGCCATCCAGCTTGGTGCTCAGCAATAATGGAATGGAGGAGGGAAATCTATGGCAGCGGCCCTCTGATTCTACACTTGGGGTGTGTGTGATTAACACTGTAGATAGGTAAAACACAATTTCGTTCTACTGTACATGATTGGTTGTACGGTTGAATGACAATAAAGGGTGATTTATCTGAAACCAATATCTACTCAGGTAAAATCAAACACTTTATATTACCATCCTTATCAACAGCCTGTGGCATTTTTCTGAGAACCCTAAACCAGTTTCTTCTTCTTCTGTGATTACCATAGAAAAAGTGGAACAAAGAAAGATGAACTGTGTGCATTTTAAGGGTTGGGAGGGAGGGTCATAGGTTGATGAACTCAACCGTGGCCAGCTGATGTCTGCACACTGAAACTGTCTGGATTTTAGACTGAACACCTGTTGAGTTTGGAGACATGTAGACAGTTACTGACCTTACTCAAACAAAACAGTCTGTTACAGTGTTTCTTCCTCCTCCTAAAGGATTCATGGCTTAGCTTTAAGCTTTGGCCTAGGCCGGATTTTCTTTCAGTTTATATAGAAAGTGGCAGAGATGCTGGCTTTGGGGCTCATCCAAGGCGGCAGTTAAAGTATAGGACCACAGGCGTAAAGCTGTCAACATGTGGACACGGTCATGGAACACAGTCTTGACTGTCCCCACAGCAACTTTATAGGAATGTTTAATGCCCCCTTTCACCTAAACATATCTGTCCTCTGTACTGTATTTTCCCTTTGCTAGGCTGCTTAATATGCAGGCTGCAATTTCACCCCACATTCCACTGGATAAATCTCCTCTCAGGATCTTTCTAGTACAAAGCCGTTAAGACATGTTGGGAAATCTTTGCCTTTCATCTCATCACTTGCTCACCTATGTGTGGTGTTTCAAGCTGCGCACTTGTATCAGTTTACCCACTGAAAGATATTTCTACTGTTGATATGAGCTTCTTAAATTGTCTTTGTTTCGGTTTATGTGTCAAGACAAAGTGAGAGGTACTTATGTGACAGTGGGTCTCTGTGTGAGATTCTTCCTCATCTTTGAAGTGTACAAGATGGGACGGGCCAGCCTGTCAAAAAAAGACAATGAGGAGCCTATGATGTGTGATTAAAGAATTAGACATATACCTTTATGTAATAGGCTCCAACATTTGACAACCCGTATCCCACAATGAGCCACTTGTGCAAGCAGATCATAGTTTGAAAACATGATTATTATCCCGTCGGTGGTTTTTGATCATCTTCTGATGTCCCGCCTGAAGGCTGAGAATGAGGATATGTGGTTATGCAGCTTAAATGCATCTCACACAAATGTTTGTGTCAGCCTTGCAAGATAAGTAAGGTGTGAGATCATGAATTGTGTGCTTACAGGGATGAACTTTGGCTAGAGACAAGAAAGAAAAGAGAAAGCATTAAAAAAAAGTACAAGGTAGGAGAGTGGCAAAATTAAACTCAGCTGTTGCCTTGGTGGGCACAGTGATCAATATAAGCTTCCATGCCAAATTTTTAACCCTTTTTGCTTGCTCTACGTTCAGCTGTATTTGTCAGATTGACTCAGTGATTTGTTTCATATACCCTACTTCTCCGGTTCATACACAATAATTAGGAGTCAGTAAAAACTGTGGAGCACTTTCAGCCAATTCACTCTTAAGCACTGAACTATTTCAACAGTTGTAGCAAAGTTGCCAACTTTCATCTACAAGTTGGAATGAGACTTCAATGGATGTGTACCGGGCTGACACTGTAGAGATCTAATTGTAAAGGCATTTGATGAATCAAAATCTTTCCACAGCTCTGTGAAAGAGAATTTAGACATACACTACCGTTCAAAAGTTTGGGGTCACCCAGACACTTATTTTGTGTTTTCCATGAAAAGTCACACTTATTTACCACCATGAGTTGTAAAATGAATAGAAAATATAGTCAAGACATTGACAAGGTTAGAAATAATGATTTTTTATTTTTTTTTTTAGATTTAGTATACTTTATTGATCCCCAGAGGGGAAATTGAGGGTCATCCACCACCTGGATGGATGAAGCAGCCACGATACGGCGCTATCCCTTAAGCATTCACACACACATTCACACCTAGGGCCACTTTAGAGTCTCCAATTAACCTAACCTGCATGTATTTTTTTGGCATGTGGGAGGAAACCGGAGAAATCCCGGGGTAAACCCACGCATACATGGGGAGAACATGCAAACTCCACACAGATCACTGTTGGTCGGGGGCTGGGATCGAACCCACGATCCCCACGATCCCCCGGCCAAGGGTAAACTGTGCTGCCGCAGTGCTAACCACTGCGCCACCGTGCAGCATTTGTATTTGAAATAATAATTTTTTCCAGATACTCAACTTGCTCAAAGGAAGGTCAGTTTTATAGCTTCTCTAACCAGCTAAACTGTTTTCAGCTGTGCTAACATGATTGCACAAGGGTTTTCTAATCATCCATTAGCCTTCTGATGCAATGAGCAAACACATTGTACCATTAGAACACTGGAGTGATAGTTGCTGGAAATGGGCCTCTATACACCTATGTAGATATTGCACCAAAAACCAGACATTTGCAGCTAGAATAGTCATTTACCACATTAGCAATGTATATTAGATATTAGAGTGTATTTCTGTTTAGTTTAAAGTTATCTTCATTGAAAAAAACAGTGCTTTTCTTTCAAAAATAAGGAAATTTCTAAGTGACCCCAAACTTTTGAACGGTAGTGTACCACAGCATCAAAAAATGACCAGTGTGTTATGTCGGTAATAAGGAGCCAAGGACGAGGCCAGGTGTCGGGCTAAACACATATTTATTGATAGGCACTCCACAGAACACAGGCACAACCGTCAGGCAGAGAGGTGGCAAAGAGACGGCCCCTCCTGTCCACTGCCCTCTTATAGCCGCGGGTGGTGGCGAAACCGGAAGGTGGAGCCCGTACCACACAAATAAAAGCCCAAACTCTAACGCAACATTCTCCCCGCCCTTAACAAAAGCCAAAACCACACACACAATTCGGACCCACTCCAAGCTGAAACCCGAATCACGCGCTAAAAGTAAAGGGATAACACAATACAAATGGCCTAACGCAGTAATTCCAAAACAACTAAAACTAGAGGGAAATGGGTAGACTGCTACCTCACCCCACATGGTGAAGTGGGTTATTCTGCCGCTTATACTTCAAACAATACTACTTAAAACAAAATACCATCGTGTCCTAGTCTAAACATAACATGAAATTAATCCCCATGAACATATACAAATAACACATTCAAACCAGATATCACCCATAAGAACACCCCCCCCCCCTCCCACACACACACACACATATGGACTGTTCTCTCTTCAATCAGCCCCAGGAGGAAAAGTGCCTCCTGGGTCACTGCTGGCTGTCTCTACCCTGGTGCGCCTCCTCTTTGACACCAACAGAGGAGTCCCATGCTCAGGCCTAAGTATACCAGTCTCCTCCCGGGCATGCTACAGCTCATTTGGGTGCCTCCATGAAACATTTGACAGTTGGAGATAGGCGTCCTCCTGTCTGGCCAACACATACAGCCACCCCTGGTGCTCCTCTATCCATCGCTTGGCCCAAATCCACCGCGACCGTGCCTCATCCCAGGCCCGGACCACCGCAACCCTGAGAGGGGCCCTACTTGGCTTGCAGTGTCTCTGCTTGGCACGTTGTTCTTCCGTGCCAGATGGTCCTGCCCCGACTGCTTTTACCTTCACCGCCACCATCGCCGTTGTGACCCCCTGTTCACCGGCCCATTCCAGCTGAGATCCGGGAACAGGTGGAGCCAGCCTCTCGCCATCACCCGCCATCACAGGCATCCTCCTGCGCCACCAAGTACCCTCGTCCAGGGCGATTTGAGCTCTGGCACAGGGACCCTCCTGTGATGACCCTGGGTGATACTGGTCTTGCTCACTCTCCAGGGTGCCAGGCATGTTCTCATCCCACACAGCCCTGTCTTCCACTCTTGGGACCGGCCGGTCCCACAAACCACAGCTGGACCACTCCTCCCCAACACCACTTTTAATGGTGAAGCCCAGTCCATAAAACAGATTGCATCCCATTATGTTCTCACCGCGAGCCGTCACGGTGAACCTCAGGTCACACACCTCGGCCGACTTGTACCAGGCCATCACTCTTAGTGTTCCCACCGTGGCCAGTCTCCCTCCACCATAACTGCAAAGCGGCACTGGATCACCTCCAATTCTGTAATGCGGGAAAAAAAAACTCCTCACGGTCGCCCAATTCAACACGGAGCCTACCGCTCTCGTGTCAGTCAACAATGGCACCACCACCCCGTCCAACTCCACCATACAGTATGTGCGTCCGTTGGTGCTCAGGAACACAGCATGGACAACCGTGGGGGCGGGAGAGTCCTCCTTGTGTCTTGGACTTCCTCACTCAAACTTGTGGCATGCTCTGGCGAAATGATGCAAGTGTCCACACTTGCCGCAGCGCTTCCCTCTCGCCAGACACTCTCTGGTCTTAAAACGGTGCTTCCAGGACCACAACCCATAGGCGTTCCTGGGGCAGACCTCATTTTCACAGCATTGGCGTCGTCCACATCACCCTCCACACTATCATCACTATCCGGGCCCACTGCATGCACCATCAGCTGTGATCCTAGTTGTCGGTGTGGCACACTAACACTCAGCTCCCGTGATAATTTATCTGCAGCTTCCAGCTGCTGAGCTAACGCGATAGCCGCAGATAGTGTCAGTTCGCCCGGGAATGTAAGCAGTTTCACCCTAATAGCAGGGCAGCTGGTATGTTCCGACAACTGGTCACGAACCATCTCCTCCTCCAGCGGTCCGAACTGACATTTGATGGCCAACAGTCTCAGGTCTGCCACAAACCGCTGCACAGACTCGCCAGCCCGCTGGCGGCACTGTCGAAACTGAATTCTGCGGACAATGATGTTTTCTGGGGCACGAAAATGGCGTGCCATTAGCTCAACCACTTCTTCAAAACTATCACAGTCGCCCATCATGCTTAAAATTTGCTGACCCTCCATTCCAAGATTATGGACCAACAACGCCCGTGCCCTCAATTTCTCTAGCTTCCCAAGGTTTAGCACCACCACATACTTCTGAAACATGGCAAACCACCTCGACCAAGGAACGGGTGGCTCACCAGGAAGCTCCAAAAACGGATGAATAGGTGTAACACACGCGTCCATACCTGCTTTTATCCTGGTTGCCAAATGTTATGTCAGAAATAAGGAGCCAAGGACGAGACCAGGTGTCGGGCTAAGCACAAGTTTTTTGATATGCATGCTACAGCACACAGGCGCAGCCGTCAGGCAGAGAAGTGGCAAAGAGAACGACCCTCCTGCCCACTGCCCTCTTATAGTCACGGGTGGTGGTGGAACCGGAAGGTGGAGCCGCCACCTGTCGTCGGCCTCCGTCGGTCTATGATGACCATGGAAGAGAATCCTAAACGTCTACTCTGCTGGAACAGCACCACCTGTGGCTGAACAGGCCGATGCGCGAATGACAGTCCCTGTCACACAGGTCACACTTGTGGGTGGTCTCCGTGCTGCTGGGTCTGTGGCGGTTCTTCCTGCGGGTCCTTTTTTCATCTGCTGCAGCAGTCAGTCTCTCTTCACCCGCCTTGAGCTGTCTGGTTAGGGTGCCTCTCCATTTGGAGCGGTCCGTTGCAAGGTCCACCCAGCGCTCTGTGTCGATATCCAGGGCCTTCATGTCTCTCTTGCAGACGTCTCTAAAGCGCAGCTGTGGGCGGCCAACGTCTCTCCTGCCAGTTGCCAGTTCTCCATAGAGGACGTCTTTGGGGATTCTGCCATCCTCCATACGGTGAACGTGGCCTAGCCAGTGGAGCCTGCGTTGCCTGAGTAGAGTGAACATGGAGGGAAGGCCGGTGCGGGACAGAACTTCTGTGTTGGGCACTTTGTCCTGCCAGGATATGTCCAGGATGTGGCGAATGCAGCGCAAGTGGAAGGAGTTCAGTCTCTTTTCCTGCCGGGCGTATGTTGTCCACGTCTCACTCCCATAGAGCAGTGTGCTGATGACGCAGGCGTTGTACACTGCCATCTTCGTCTTGACAGAGAGTTTGGGATTCTCCCACACTCGTGTGGTGAGGCGAGCGAGTGTGAAGGCTGATTTTCCAATCCTCTTGTTGATCTCTGTATCAAGGGAGAGGTCGTTGCTGATCGTGGACCCCAGGTACGTGAACTGATTCACGACCTCCAGCTTGTAGTCATCAATGGTGATGGTCGGTGGTGCTTCCGTACCTTGCGCCAAGACGTTAGTCTTCTTCAGGCTGATTGTAAGCCCGAAGTCCTTGCATGCCTGGGAGAAGCGGTCCATCAGGGTCTGAAGCTCCTGCTGTGTGTGGGTTGCGACTGCAGCGTCGTCTGCGAACAGCATGTCTCTGATTAGAGCCTCGCGTACTTTGGTTCTGGCTTTCAGGCGGGCGAGGTTGAAAAGCCTGCCGTCAGATCTTGTGTGCGGGTAGATTCCCTCTGTTGCTGTGCTGAAGGCATGCCTCAGGAGCATAGCAAAGAAAATCCCAAAGAGGGTTGGCGCAAGTACACAGCCCTGTTTCACTCCGCTGCGTATGTTGAATGGCTCTGAGACGTTGCCATCGTGCTGCACTATCCCCTGCATGTTGGTGTGAAACGATTCGATGAGGCTTTGCAACTTTGGTGGGCATCCTATCTTTGGCAGGATCTTGAAAAGGCCCTCTCTGCTGACCAGATCGAACGCTTTGGTGAGGTCGATGAAGGCGACGTACAGAGGCATGTTCTGTTCTCTGCATTTCTCCTGGAGTTGGCGGATGGAGAATATCATGTCTACCGTCGATCGCTCAGCGCGGAAGCCACACTGAGACTCGGGTAGACACGTTCGGCAAGCTTCTGTAGACGAACGAGAACAACTCGTGCGTAGACTTTGCCAACAACGCTGAGGAGGGAAATGCCCCTGTAGTTGTTGCAGTCGCTTCTCTCCCCTTTGTTTTTGTAGAGGGTGATGATCTTGGCGTCCCTCATGTCCTGTGGTACGGCACCTTCCTTCCAGCACTGGCAGAGGACGTCATGCAATGGCAGCAGTAGGGCGGTCTTGCAGTGCTTGATCAGGTCAGGGGGTATGCCGTCGTTGCCGGGTGCCTTGCCAGCGGCCAAGCTATCAATGGCCTTACTGAGTTCGTCGATGGTTGGCTCGGCGTCAAGTTCATCCATGGATGGCAGGCAGTCGATGGCATCAAGGGCTGACGGTGTCACGGTGTTCTGTCTAGAGTAGAGGTCGGAGTAGTGTTCCACCCATCTCTCCATCTGCTTGTTCTTCTCTGTGATCATCTCCCCAGTGGAAGATTTGAGGGGGGCCGTCTTGCTCTGAGCCGGACCAAGTGCTTTCTTGATGCCATCGTACATACCACGGATGTTCCCTGTTATGGCAGCGGTTTGAATGTCTTGGCTGAGCTGAGTCCAGTACTCGTTGGCACAGCGCCGAGCAGTCTGCTGAACTTTGCTTCTCGCAGCCCTGAGAATCTGGAGATTCTTCTCGTTTGGGTACTTCTTGTACTCAGCAAGTGCTGAGCGCTTGGCTTCAATGACGGGGGTCATCTCGGTCAACTTGGCATCAAACCAGTCCTGTGACTTCGAGGTCTTCCTCCCAAAGGTAGCCAAGGCTGTGCGGTAGATGGTGTTTCGCAGCTCTTCCCACTTCTGCTTTGCAGATTCTCCTCCTTGTGGTACACCAAGTTCCTTCTCAAAGGTGGAGGCAAACTGCTCAACAAGTTCTGGTTGGGCCATCTTGCTGATGTCAATCCGTGCCTTTCCAGGTTGTCTAGCATGATGGAATTTCTTCAGCTGCAGCTTGATCTTGCAACACACCAATGAATGGTCTGTGTCGCAATCTGCACTCTGGAATGAACGGGTGATTAGCACGTTCTTCAGTGAGGTGCGCCTGGTCAGGATCAAGTCTAGCTGGTGCCAGTGCTTTGAGCGCGGATGTTGCCAGGAAACCTTGTGTTGGGGCTTGGTCTTGAAGAACGAGTTTGTGATGCACAGATCGTGATATGTGCAGAACTCGAGCAGCCGCTGTCCGTTGTCGTTCATTCTGCCCACGCCAAAAGGTCCAAGACAGGAGGGCCAGGAGTCGTGGTCAGCACCCACTCTGGCATTGAAGTCTCCAAGGAGAATGAGTTGTTCAGAGTTGGGGATGATCCTGACAGTTGTTGCGAGATTCTCGTAGAACTCGTCTTTTGCCTCTGGTATGGCTGTCTGTGTTGGGGCATACACACTGACGAGGGTGACTGGGCCTTGAGTGGTGTTCAGGCGGAGGGTGAGGAGTCGTGCAGAGCCAGTGCTGCCCGGTTCCACCATCTTCAGCAAAGTGTTCTTCACTGCGAAGCCCACTCCGTGTTCCCTGTGTTCGTCACTGCCCTTTCCCTGCCAGTAGAACGTGTAGTCCTTCTCTCTCAGTGTGCCTGCATCAGCTAACCGTGTTTCCTGGAGAGTGACGATATCCACTCCCAGTCTCTTCAGCTCATTATTGATGATAGCAGTCTTCCTGGTGTCGTTGATGTCCTTGAGGTTAGCAGCGAGTCCTGTCATCATAGTGCGGACGTTCCAAGTTCCCAGTTTTAGAGTTGGTCTCTTTTGTTTTATTGTCTTGCCTGGTGCGAAGGTTCTCAGCCTGCTGTTTGGATTTCTCCTTATCCCCATGCACCCAATGAGGAAAGCAAGCTGTGGCGGGACAACACCTTATTGGCTGGGGGCTGCCCAGCTTGAGGCGGGCGGTAGCTGTCCAGTGAGATCTGATGATCCCTCCCACCGTCGGGAACAACCCCTGGCGCCACGCTCTACGCCAATTGAGCAGTGGCTTATAACCGGTAACTGTCAGTCCCCGTGTTTTGTCTACGCTAAAGGCGAAGCTGGAGCGTCCTCTCCAGTGATCCGGTGTTCTACCTTCCAGCGTTGGGCGTTGGTAGGATTCAAGCCTGGGCAGGAAGATATGGAGGACAAGATGTTGCCCACGCAGCATGTCCCCCCTCTCCACGTCACTGATGAATCCAAAGGAACAGCAGGGCTGCTACAGTTTGGCACCAGCGCCGTTGCAGGAGCTGCCAGAACGATGTTGAGCACAACATAGAACTGCCTTAGGGGCTCCGACTCCGGATTTTTCCTCAGGGTTGACTCCCGAAGCCTTTCCCATGACCGGGTATGCCGCAAGGCAGCAGAGGTTTGAAATCAGGGTTTACCTTCCCCTAGATGGGCTACCTTCCCAGGTTGACGAGCCACCATCTACCCGAAGCATCTGGTTTTAAGGCGCCAGAGATCCGCCCTCGCCCCTTCTCCTATTAGTAAAAGCAGTTCCGCCGGGCTTAGAGACTAAACCACACAGGCAGGCTAGGAGTTGGACTTAGTTGTCAGAGGCTTTTCGAGACGCACGCCATAAGGAGCATTTTATGAGCACTGGGAGCTTAACCCCAGTGCCGCTCCTGGCTATGACAACCTTGGAACCAAGGTTGCCGCCACCTGTACCACACAAATAAAAGCCCAAACTCTAACACAACACAGTGTTGGGCAAATTACTGAAAAATAGTAACTAGTTACAGTTACTAGTTACTTCTTTTCAAAAGTAACTGAGTTACTTACCAATTACTGCATGATTAAAGTAACTAGTTACTTGGAAAAGTAACTTTCACGTTACTTTTAAATGTATACTTAAATCATCTTGCACACATAGCAAGATAATTTAATTAATGGATTACATTACGGGCTTATAAATGTCAGGCTGAAAACAGACTGTTTCAGACAGAGCTTTTAGAACATGTCCAGTCTGCTTTATCCTGCCTTGAGAGCTCTTATTGTGGGAAAAATCTAGAGAAAATCAACACAAAATTGCCAGTCATCATCATTATCATCATAGCAGTCTGTCGGGGTGACAATGACCGTTTCATTTAGATCTGATCAGATTCCTCCACACAGCTCTGTCCTTCCCCTTCCGCTGCCAGGAACTCCTGACCTCGTTAACTCGGGCGACGTCCGAGCCAGTATGAATTGCTTTCTGGCTGACCATTTCATGAATCTGCTTGCAAAGTATTTGAGTACCGCTAGCTTTTGCTGGACTAGCGGCACATTCTTGGCAGACAGAGGTATTATCAGTGGCAAGGACAGGTCAAGACAAACTGACTCCAGTATCTGTTGCAGTGACTGACCAGTTGATAGGTTTGTTTATCTCTGCTCTTTTGTGTAGTGCATGTCACTTTGCACCGACTGGCAAAAGTCCACCACAGACCTTGCGACAGATGTGCTTTTCTGCCAGGCTGTCCAGTCTCACCCCGTGTAACTGGAAATGGTCCACCACAGATCTGTGACAAATATTGTTTTTAGTTCTGCCAGGATGCTCAGTTTCACAGTCCACACCCTTGGAAGGGTGGGGTTGCAATTTCCTCATTTTGGAGTGAGAAATAGGGTTTGTGGAGTGAGAGAGAGGAAAAAAGATTGAGAATCACTCCAAAAGAGTGAGTTGGCAACACTGTATAAAGCTGTCAATGTTTCTTACCTTTATATTATAGATTTAATCCAATGTGCAGTGATCCAAAGAAAATGTCCATTGTCCACAGTCCAAATATCTGCTATGACAGAGACATGATCCAGTCCCTTAAATTCCTTTTGGAGATCAAATCCTTTTTTGAATAATCTTTATCCAAGTAGCAAGTAAATGTGTTTTAACTTCAGTGTATCACAGTCTCAGCTAGTCTGATGGGAAATGACTGTTATCAGATCTTCATTCTGTAATGACGCATCTGGCAATCAGTTGGTTTAATTCTTGCTGGGTCCCAAACTGTCCAGATGCATACCTGTGCTTGAAATCCAGCCGTGGCTGTTCAGATAATGTAGCTCCACTACGTGGTGTTGTTACCATAGCGCTAGTTTTGTTGGATCTTGTTGCTGTTCTCAGGTGCTTCTGAAGATTGCAGTCAGTCTCAACTGCACTTTAGTTTGCAACCCACCAATATGCTTCTGTCCTTAACCGTGACAAAGAAAAAAAAAAATCTATTTCCACAAAAACGAAGTAGCTTCACCTTTTCCCAGCAGGAGTAAACTCCATTTGGGGCTGCTGGCTGCAGCAGTGAACAGGCTCTTTGCAACAGGTTACGTTGACTGACCCCTGCGTTAGCTACGTAGGGTCAGTTTGCATTCATTTGCGCTAAAAATGTCTATCCATATTAATTTTCTTTAACAAAAACCAGCTACCAGCTGTATGACCCCACTTCTTACAATGTGAACAGAAAAGCTGCATTTCACCCATTCTGCTTTCTCTGGAGTTTGTTTCCAGTTCGCTGCTGCCTCTGACAGGGTGGAAAACAGGAGGATGAACTGACGTTTGCGGCTGCTTGTCAAAGGTGTCTCGGTGAGTTAAAACATACTGATCTGCAAGAACAGCAGCATTAGATACATTGTTAACATTTTGATCATTGAGGTATGTTGCAACTTTCTCTGGCAAACAAATTTTAAAGTCCTCTAAAATCATTAAATCACACAGCTGTTGAAAATTCCTAACATTTTGTGCCAAACACCAACGAACAAAAAGAGTTTATTTTTCATGTCCAAATTCAACATAGCTTTGATTTTCTGCTTTCTTAAGATTGCAAAATTTTTGCCGGTAGGCCTCAGGCACTAACTCATAGGCCCTGAGCACCGCAGCCTTCACCTGGTCGTAATCCAGACACGCCTCAGGTGAAAGTGACACATAGGTTCTCTGCGCTTTCCCCTTGAACACACACTGCAATAAGAGAGGCCAAACATCCTTAGGCCATTTCAATGTATTAGCCACCCTTTCAAAGAACAAAAAATAATCATCCACATCTTCCTGATTAAAAGGAGGAATCCAGTGAATACATTTATTCGCATCAAATAAGGAAAAGGCCCCAGAAGCCTCCGGCCTCTGCAAACGAAGCGCTTGAAGTTTGGAGTCTTCCTCTAATTTACGGAGTTCCAACTCTGTTTCTTTAAACAAAATTTCACGTTTAAGTTCCTTTTCCTTAGACTCCTCTTCTAATCTACAGAACTGAAGCTCCAGCTCCTTTTCTTTAAGAGTGGCTTCATGTGTTAGTTCCTTTTCCCTCAACCCCAAACGACAGAGCTCCACTTCTAATTAAAGTTGGCTGAGCTCAGAAGGAGATTTTAATTCAGCCAATGCAACAGGTTCAGGGCTAGTAGGCAGAATACCTTTTTCAACAAGAGCAGAAAACAGTGCAGATTTAATTACTCCTTTTTTAGATTGTTTAGGCACTGGAATAGAATAATGCGCCACAATAGCCAACAAATTATATTTAGAAAATCTATTAAAGACATCAACACTTGGCCATGCAACAAAATTTTCCAAATTTGAGTCCATTATTTTAAATAGCATGTCCGCACAACACAACCGCAACCCGAGGACAGAAACCACAACACCAGCAAAACAGATAAGTGAGGCACAAAGAATCACACCACCAGCCGACAGAAAAAGGGGGAAAACAACGGCTTTTAACAGCAATAATTTTAACATGTCATTAAAAACCCATGCTGATACACACATACGCTACCCGGCAGAAAACTCTCCTAAACCCAACCACGGCAAAAAGTATTACAAAATAGATAATATAACGCACACGTGGCCCATTCACTAGACTGGTACAATTGTGCCAGTAAAGTGAAAAGGATCGGAGGAGCCCCCAAATATTTACGGCCCCCTTTTAATGGCTCGGGGGACAAAACATATAAGAGTCACTAGATTTTGCAGTCAGCAGCATTTATTGAAAAACAAAAAAAAAACAAAGCTAAGCAAACAGAGATGGGAGCCCTGGCTTAAACAAACAAAAGAGGGAGAAGGCTGAGAACCAACCCAGCAATGGGCCATCGGATTCTGCCTTCACCCCAACCTAACCGAAAGAAACTTACCTAACTAAAAAGAAGCCTGAAAACAAGTCTGTCGACAACTCCCAACTCAACGTAGAATAATATACAAAATTATAAGCAAACTAAGTGTAACAGAGTCAATAAAAGCATTCCTATTTGGCTTGCCAAGTGGGCTGACCCTCTTTGCGACACAGGTAGAGTGCGGGACTCTGGAGCCGGAGGTTGTGAGATCAACCCCCCGGTTGGACACCACCAGTTGGGCTTGGCCCATCCACTTGGTCACAATTGGGATTGTTGGCAGGACTTAGTGGTGGTGCATTGGTCCTATTCCCCAGATACCACCAATGTGTTGGTTCAACAAGTGGTGCTTTGTCCCCACCACGGTTTCATCCCCTCCCCCCCCCTACATTTTGAAGTTATTGTGCAGTCAGAGCTGACAAAATTACAATCCAGTGATAAAGGAAAGAAGATTGATTAAAAAGAGAGCACAAATCAGCTGTGTCTGCCATACTTGTTGCATCCTCCACCACAGAACTGTAGCATCTGTCTCACTTCAAAGAAGAAAAAGTGGGATGAAATGTGACATGACTTCAGACTGAGGTCGCTTTGGAAAATATCAGGTATGTTTCCGACTTAGGACCACATTTGAAAGTGGCCTGGGTCTGGTGTGAAAAAAAAATTGGATATGTGCTGTTCAGACCGTTATTTAAAAAAAAAACAAAATCAGATATGGCTCACATTTGTGCAAAAAAATCAGAATTGAGCATTAAAATCTGCAGTGACCGTTAGGCTACCGTCACACTGCAGGTCTTAATGCTCAATTCCGATTTTTTGCTGAGATCCGTTTTTTTTGTGTGGGCGTTCACATTATAATTTAAATGGCACCCCCATCAGACTGGAGTATGAGCAGCCTCCAGCTACGAAGTGACCCACATGCGCAGAAGAAAATGTAACGTCAGACACACTGCTGTTTTTGCGGAAGTAAATATGAGCCTTGAACGATTGTGGAGGGGGACAGAACTTCTTCACCTTGATGCAGCGCAGCAAAATAAATGTTAAAAACATTCAGAAATGTTTATGCACAAAATAAATGTGAGACCAGCTTCATTCCTCTACATGCCAGATGACCGCTGTGATCAGCTCTGCTTTAACAGAACTGATCGATTAAATAGCTGTCTTGAAAATGAGACCCCGTGTCTCAATGGGATTACCTGTATAAACAAGGTTGATAATAAATAATCCTAGTGATTACAATAGGGCTCTCCTCCTAATAAACAACACAAATCTTGCCAGGAGTGTAACATCGGTCCTGCACAGGAGTCGCCAGAGACTCCCCCCTCCTGGACTGTGTTTTCGTATGCCCCTATCTGGCCATTCCGCTCCACAGTCATTTACATATTACAGCGGCCAGGACTGTGCTGTTTACAGCGTCCAGTAAATGTGCCGTTATTGTGCGCCTGTAATGTCTGACGGTTTCAGCCCCGAACTCCCCCTCTCCGCCTGCAATTTTGAAGTTGTGCCATGGGAGCCGACAGAATTATGATCCAGTGATAAAGGGAAGAAGATTGGCTAAAAAAAGAGAGCACAAAATCAGCTGTCTGCCATGTCTGCAGCATCTTCCTCAGCAGAATTGTAGCGTCTGTCTCACTTCAATGAGGAAAAAGTCGGATGACATGCAACATGACTGTTCAGACTGAGGTCGCTTCGGAAACTATCAGATACGTATCGGAATTAGGACCGCATATGAAAGTGGCCTGGGTCTGGTATGAAAAAAATCAGATATGTGTCATTCAGACTGTCATTAAAAAAATCAGATATGGATCACATTTGTGCAAAAAAATCGGAATTGAGCACTAAAACCTGCAGTGTGACCGTAGCCTTAGAGTCTGCCATATTGATTATATAACTGTATCTTGAATGTTTGGGTAAACAACTAAAATAACAAAACTTATGTCAGTGTCCAAATATACGTATATGGACCTAACAGTAGCAAGACTTTACCCCACTAGTTTGTAAATGTCATGAATTACCCTTTCAGGGCAGGACTGAAGATGCCAAATGCAGACTGTGAGTTTGCACATTTATTTAACAGAAAAACACACAAGAACAAAAGGCACACTCACAGGTTAAGGGGAAAACCGGGGAACGCCTGGAGGATACAGTCAGACGGGGACTCCGTCCGGGAATAAGGAGAAATGTAGAATTAACGTTCAATTCAGGAGACCGCTACGAGTGGAAAGCCTCGTAGCCTGTCTAAAATAAGAACAGAGAAAATGGTACAATTGGTGACAGGTGTGGGTGACGTGAGTGAACCTAATAAAGATAACTGATGACAGCTGTTAACGCCTGCAAACTGGTCTTGGCAGGCGGAAATAGACATACAGTCAAAATAAAGGCACAACCCATGCTGAGAGGAAATCAAAGACCATACATGAACAGGAACACACTGATGGAGAACTGAAAAAAGCTAATAATACAAAACTAATAAATACTGAGACTATAACAGGAGGTCAACAAACAAAGACAAATATAAACGGGAAGGTAAGCACAAGATAATACAGAAATACGTAAAACCCAGCCTAAGATAAAATAACAAGAAACTAAGCAACAGAAACCACAGGGCTAATACAACGACCCATACAGAAATACAAAAACCCCAAAAAGAGGAAAATAGAAAACATAATGAGAAAACAGCTGAAGCGTGCGCCTGGTGCCCCCCCCCCCATGCTCCGCTTCATGACAATAAACAAAAACTACCTTTGGGACTGTGGCTTTGAGAGTAAGGCGCAATTTTTTTTTCTTATTTTCATTAATAGGTCATGTTTTTAAATGAGAATTGGTTTTCAAACATTTTACCTGGTAAAATAAAGGTCAAAAAATGAATTAAAAAATATTTTCTCTGCAGTTGCTCTTGCTTCCATTTTTCAATGAACCGGCGTCTTTTCTGGTATCCCTCATCGTGCAATGTGTGCTGACAGACTTGCATTGCTCTCAAGGGATTTTTGACACAGGTATTAAACTTCAAAGAGGACTAACACCAGATAGAATTTAAAAGTGAAACATTTATAAACATCTAGTCTGAATTCTGATTTTTGTAGTTATGCACTTTTTTATAAGTAGGTTTGAAAAATGTAGCTTTTAAAATGCTAATTTATGTGCATTATATTGCCTGTAACCTTTAATTAAACTGCTTTTCTTTTTTTCAGCGTTTTTGACCAATTTCATATCTTTTTAATGGTGGAGCAGCTTGGTGATGCAGTGGATAGTACTGTGGCAACACAGCAAGAAGGTCATGGGTTTGATCCCACCCCTGACCATCAGTGACCCTTCTGTGTCGAGTTTGCATGTTCTTCCCGTCTGTGTGGGTTTTCTCCAGGTTCTCTGGTTTCCTCCCACAGGCCAAAAACATGCATATTCATTTAACTGGCATCAAGTGGGGATTCTAAATTGTCCTTAGGTATCAATGTGAGAGTGAATGGTTGTCTGTCTCTCTGTATTGGCTCTGCGATGGACTGACGATCTGTCCTGGGCGTACCCTGCCTCTCGCCCCAAAACGCTGGGATAGGCTCCAGCCTCCCACAACCTGAAAAGGATTAAGAGGTAAAAGAAGGTGATCATAAACATTCCATTATTATGAATTGGATTACTGTATTTTATTTGCACTTTCTGGGAGTATGGTTGCACTTTCTGCTAAAAACTGTTTAAGGCCATTAAAATATTAGCACTTTTTAACATATTGATTATGTGCAAGCACCACCAACTACAGCAGTCACGCTGTAATTCTTTCCTTGACAGCTACACTGATAGCATCGGACACTGCTTTTTTTTTTTTTTTTTTTTTAGATTAACACTCTCCCCAACCAGGCCTCAGCCTCTCTATCAACATGGACATCAGCCAGGATCTTCCTATGCAGCCATGCCAGTTATGTTTGACTTTGTTCTGTTGCTACCTTCTCCAACCCATATTTACTTTCCTGCTTGCTACTCTCACTTTAATGTGGAATGACACACAAGCTGAGTTTCCTGTGCTTGGAGGATTGGGAGGGTATAAAAACAAAGAATGGGTTGAGGAGGTCACACTGAAAAAAGGAAAAACAGGTTTGAAAATGTGGAGGTTAATTGAGTGGTAATTCTAGCGATACAAATTTGGGATTCTGACTTCAGGTTTTGGCTAACCATGAAAGGACTACTCTCCTGAGGAGATGGGATCATAGATTAAGTGAATGGCTAAGCTGCAACATGAGCCCACAATAATAAGACAGCTTAACTTTCTTTAAGTCACACTTGTCTGTTCCAGAGACTAAGCAAACACGGCACTACCTGGTTTATCTTCTAAACATATCCACAACGGAGACATCGTCAAGCAATAACCACAGCAAACATAACAGTGAGACAGCTGTGTACTGTGTTATCATCTCCAGAAGAATGATATCACATTTGAAGAGAAGATTGCTGCTGCCTGATTTAGAGAAAGTGTCAAGATGTTACAGCTCATTTAAGCGTCTTGTTCTCAAGCAAAGCTCTTGCGATGGACAAGATGATGCCTAATTCCAATAGTTGTGAGGGTAAAGAACAAACCATATTTCATTGTCTATTTACCACTCACAATGAAAAAATATTCAGGTACATCTAAAAAAGAATTAGAATATCATGAAAAAGTTCAATATTTTTTGTCACTCATTTCAGAAAGTGAAACCCATATATTATATAGATTCATTACACATACAGTAGAGTGAAATCTTTCAAGCCTTTATTTCTTGAAATTTTGATGATTATGGCTTACAGATAATGAAAACCCAAAATTCAGTGTCTCAGAAAATTAGAATATTGTGAAAAAATTCAATATTGGAAAGTCATGGTGTCACACCCTAACCAACCAATTAACTCAAAACACCTGCAAATGTTTCCTGAGCCTAAATGGTTTCTCAGTATGGGTCAGTAGGCTACACAATCGTGGGGAAGACTGCTGACTTGACAGATGTCCAGAAGACCGTCATTGACACCCTCCACAAGGAGGATAAGCCACAAAAGGTCATTACTAAAGAAGCTGGTTGTTCACAGGGTGCTCTATCCAAGCATATTTGTAGAAAGTTGAGTGGAAGGAAAAACTGTGGTAGGAAAAGATGCACCAGCAAAAGGGATAACCGCAGCCTTAAGAGGATTGTCAAGCAAACTCCATTCAAGAATTTGGGGGAGCTTCACAAGGACTGGACTGAGGCTGGAGTCAGTGCATCAAGAGCCATTACGCACAGACAAATCCTAGACATGGGCTACAAATGTCGCATTCCTTGTGTCAAGCCACTTGTGAACCAGAGACAATGTCAGAAGCATCTTACCTGGGCTGTGGAGAAAAAGAACTGGACTGTTGCTCAGTGGTCTAAAGTCCTCTTTTCAGATGAAAGTAAATTTTGCACGCCATTTGGAAATCAAGGTCCCAGAGTCTGGAGGAGGAGTGGAGAGGCACAGAATCCACGTTGCTTAAAGTCCAGAGTGAAGTTTCCACAGTCAGTGATGATTTGGGCTGCATGTCATCTGCTGGTGTTGGGCCACTGTGTTTGAAGTCCACAGTCAACACAGCCATCTACCAGGAAATTTTAGAGCACTTCATGCTTCCTTCTGCTGACAAGCTTTATGGAGATGCTGGTTTCATTTTCCAGCAGGACTTGGCACCTGCCCACACTGCCAAAGGTACCAAAAGCTGGTTCAATGACCATGGTGTTATTGTGCTTGATTGGCCAGCAAACTTGCCTGACCTGAACCCCATAGAGAATCTATGGGGTATTGTCAAGAGGAAGACGAGAGACACCAGACCCAACAATGCAGATGACCTGAAGGCCGCTATGAAAGCAAACTGGGCTTCCATTACACATAAGCAGTGCCACAGACTGATCACCTCCATGCCACGCCGCATTGATACAGTAATTCATGCAAAAGGAGGCCCAACCAAGTATTGCGTGCATAGAAATGAACATACTTTTCAGAAGCCTGACATTTCTGTTTAAAATATCCTTTTTTATTGATCCTATGCCATATTCTAATTTTCTGAGACACTGAAATTTGGGTTTTCATTATCTGTAAGCCATAATCATCAAAATTTCAAGAAATAAAGGACTGAAATATTTCACTCTATGTGTAATGAATCTATATAATATATGGGTTTCACCTTCTGAAATGAGTGACAAAAAATATTGAACTTTTTCACGATATTCTAATTTTTTGAGATGCACCTGTATTAGTGCTGGGAATCAATTAAAATTTTTAATTAATTTTTGAAGACATTTTTTTCTGAAATGAATTTAGATTAATCATGATTTTAATTTTAACCAATTAATTAGTTAACTGTGATTAATCATAGCAGAAGTTGGGGGGTAGGGGTCGAGTGAGCGTGCACAGGCACAATACACATAAACACATTCATTTTATCTGAATGAATGAATGAATGAATGAATCTTTATTTCAGATAGATTAAAAGTAAAGATTAAAAGAAAGGAACAGAATAATATAACAAAGGGGAAAGAAAAAAAACATCTTACAAGGTCAAATTAAACAATAACTCCTCTGATTATTTAAAATTAAATTAAATCACCCGTTACTGTCATTCCACCATACAACCAATCATTTACAGTAGAACGAAATTGTGTTTTTCCTATCTACAGTGTTAATCACACACACCCCATATGTAGAATCAGAGGGCCGCTGCCATGCAAGGTGCCACCACAGATTTCCCTCTTCCATTCCATTATTGCTGAGCACCAAGCTGGACGGCAGGAAGTTCCGCTTTTTTTATATGGTCTTTGGCATGACCCGGCCGGGATTTGAACCCCTGCCTCCCGGGTGTGGGGCGGATGCTCTACCAACTGAGCCACCACTCCGGTGGTGGTGGTGGTGCAATACAGTTCAACATAAGTTATCTGAAATTGGTGATGACTGAAGCCGCAGCTTATATTGCCCACCCATATTCCATCCAAGAATTCAAAAGAAAAACAAGAACGATTACAAATCAGAACAAAGCTGAGACAAAACGTGACAAAAATCTAAGCAACAGCACAACACAGAATGAATACGATAATCCTTATGTGATTTTACATGTCATCTTGCATATACTGTATGTTTGGAGTATTTCTTCCTTTAGTTTTTGTTTAAATTGTCCAAGCGTTGTACAAGATTTTAATTCAGGTCAAAAAGCGTTCCACAGTCTGACTCCTTGCACTGAGACACAGTGTTGCTTGGTGGTAGTTCTCACTGAGAAGAATAAGTTTTAGAACATGTTCAGTCTACCTACCATGGCAATAAAACTTACCTTTGTAAACTGTACCTTTTACAGTGCTGTCTTGAGAGTTCTTACTGTGTAAAAATCTGAAGGAAATCAACATGATATTGGCAGTATCTTCCTTATTTTGAAGTGGCAAATAAGGTTTGTGGTGTGAGACAGCTGGTAAAAGAGTGAGACTCACTCCCAAAGAGCAAGAGCTGGCAACACTGAGTACTGCTAACTATATACAGTATCCTGCCCTAATATTTTATTTATTAATGTTGCCTAAATTTACTAATCCAGTGGAAAATATAAAAACCCCCACACTAAACAGTTCATGCCCATTTGATTCGGATATCCCGATAACAGGATTGGGTGATATAACAAATATATTCGCTGTGGTCTATATTACTCATATATTCCATACCTACATATGTCTGAACATGTGAAATGCTTAGTGACTGCATATGTAAGGAACTTCACACCTCCGAAAGGACAAAGGAATCTCACCCGCCGTGTGAAGAACAAAGACGTCCCAGGACGCAACGGCGGACACCGAGGAGTCACCCTCACCCCCCAAGGCGAGGAGGGGAATTTCCATCACCTCCCAAGAAGAGGAGAGGAGATAACAGGACAATGGGGGGATTAAGATAACGAGGGGTATCAGCCTTTGTAATGCCTGTCTTTTGATGTGTGCCTGTATTTAACCAGCGAGCTGGCAGAACTCTGTCTCTTTTTACTTTCTGCCACGCTCTGCACCAGATGAGACAAGTTAGGAGAGCTGAATATTAAAACGCTGCTTTTAAACAAAATCGCCTCATTATTTCCAGCTCCTCTACACTGGTGACCTTGACGCGAGTATGGACCGAAGGCGTTTTTCTTCAAGCGACTCATCCGTGGCGACTCAGGCAGACGCCAGCAACTACGCAGACGAGGGAGCGGACGAACAACCGTTCCCTCCGGCAGAAGGAATTGAGAGAGCTCAACCGAGCTCCAGCACCGCCGTGAGAGCCGAAGCAAGGCACCCTCACCCGGCGGGCACAACAGTGATGGTGTGCACTAACGCCGTCGCTGTCAAGCTGCCAGACTTCTGGCGAGAAGACCCCGCCTCTTGGTTTCAGCAGGCTGAAGCACAATTTATACTGGCGGGCATCACGGCAGACGATACGAAGTTCTATCACATCGTCTCCAAACTCGACTCCGCCACTTCGAAGTGTGTGCGGAGCTTGATCCGGCGACCACCGACCCGGGACAAGTACGAGACACTCAAGGCGACCATCGTGGCGAACTACGTCCCGTCAGCGGAGGAAGAGCCGAGAAGATCCTGGCGGTCTACGGCCACAGAGGGGGCAATCCGAAGACCCTCATGGAGGATTTGCTGCAGCTCAAGGAAGAGGACAATGACAATTTCCTCTTCCAGTTTATTTTCCTCAGCACGCTGCCGCCACACATGAGAGGGACACTCGCCAGCATGAAGTGCAACAACCACCAAGACTTCCGCACACTGGCCAACGAGGCTTACCGGCTCGTCAACGCCTGCAAGG
Source organism: Pholidichthys leucotaenia (assembly GCA_020510985.1). NCBI lineage: Eukaryota > Metazoa > Chordata > Actinopteri > Cichliformes > Pholidichthyidae > Pholidichthys > Pholidichthys leucotaenia. Next base: position 284,696,941 of record CM035838.1, read on the forward strand.
AGCTGACACCCACAGCGGCATCCGCAGACCTCAAAACTGACGCCCCGAGCCATGGAGAGCCACAACCCACGGAGCAGACCCAGCCCACGGTGACAGCGGCGCAGACCAAACGTAACAAACAGAACGACATCTGTTATTACCATCACCGCTTTGCTGAGAAAGCCCGCAAATGCGTTCCACCCCTGCAAATTCACGATGTCGGGAAACGCCAAAGCCGAGGGCCGTTAACAGCAACGGTTCTCGGCAAGAAAAATAAGCTGCTGTACGTGACGGACGGACACACAGGCAAGCAGTTCCTCATCAACACAGGAGCTCAGCTGAGTTTCGTCATGCCCTCCCGCGCAGATCGAGCCATGGGTACCCGGGGCAACGGAGCAGTGGCAGCCAACGGCTCTGACATCGACATGTTCGGCGAAAAGAGCCTGCACCTCCTCATCCACGGCCGCAGCTACAGATGGACATTTGTTGTAGCAGCGGTGAGTTTTAACTTGTTAGGCGCAGATTTTTTGTGTGCACACGGGTTATTAGTGGATCTGGCAAATAGGCGCCTGGTTAATGCACTATCTTTTGCTTCTATTCCATGCTCAGCTCGAGTTTCTCCACCACCTGTGCAGGCCAACGTCACCACGGCAGGGGGTAAGTTTGAGCAACTCCTCACCCAATTTCCAGCACTCACAACCCCCAAATTTTCAGCCACTGTAGCTAAACACGGAGTTAAACACTTCATTCCAACAACGGGACCTCCCGTTTTTGCCAAAGCTCGCCGCTTAGACGCGGCCAAGCTCAACATAGCACGTGACGAGTTTGCAACTCTCGAAAAATTGGGCATTGTTAGACGCTCAAAGAGCCCCTGGGCTTCATCACTTCACATGGTTCCGAAATCCGACGGTTCTTGGCGACCGTACGGAGATTACCGCAGATTAAACAACGCTACAGCGCATGACCGCTACCCAATCCCTCACATTCAAGACTTTTCACTGCACCTAGCAGGTGCGCGCATTTTTTCAAAGATAGACTTAGTCCGCGGTTATCACCAGGTCCCTGTCAGAGCTGAAGACGTTCCTAAAACGGCGGTTATAACCCCTTTCGGCCTTTTTGAATTCTTGCGAATGCCTTTCGGCCTCAAAGGTGCGGCCCAAACTTTTCAACGCATGATGGACGCGGTCCTACGCGACCTCCCCTTTGTCTTCGTCTACCTCGACGACATGCTGGTAGCCAGCTCGTCAGAAGAGGAACACGGGCAGCACCTCACTACCGTTTTTCAGAGGCTGGAGGAGCTCGGGCTAATAATCAATCCAGCCAAATGCAAATTCGGCGTTTCGCAAATTGACTTTTTGGGACACAAAGTCTCCCCGAAGGGGGCAGTTCCGCTCCCAGACAAAGTTCGTGCGATAGAAGGTTTTCCACGGCCCCACACGGTCAAATCGCTACAGGAATTTTTGGGGATGGTTAATTTTTATAACCGCTTCCTCCCCCACGCAGCTCAGCTCATGCAGCCCCTATATGACGCGCTCAAAAAAAAGAAGGCTTCCAACGCGGTCGAATGGACCCCGGAGCGCGAATGCGCTTTCGAGGAGGTTAAAAACGCCCTAGCTAACGCCACAATGTTAGTTCACCCAGATCCCGCGGCCCGCATCGCACTAACCACAGATGCTTCGGACCTGGCCATAGGGGCAGTTGTAGAACAACTTGTCAGCGGGGTCTGACAACCTTTAGCATTCTTTAGCAAATCGCTAAACCCAACTGAACGCAAATACAGCACTTTTGACAGAGAGCTGTTGGCGCTTCATTTGTCCATCCGCCACTTCCAGTTTTGGCTAGAAGGGCGGAGTTTCACGGCTTTTGTAGACCATAAGCCGCTCACCTTTGCTATGGCTAAAATTTCAGAACCATGGTCGGGCAGACAACAAAGACAGCTGGCTGCGATTTCAGAGTTCACCACAGACATTCGACACGTAGCAGGCAAACTTAACGTAGTAGCGGACTGTCTCTCTCGCGCTGTGGCACCGCCAGAGCGCGAGGAGACAGATTAAACTGCCTCAGCAGCGGAACTCTTCACTAACACAGACACATACGCAGCACCTATCCATGAAGGGATAGATTATGCAGCCATAGCAGAAGAACAAAACAGCGACGCGGACGTGCGCGCACTCTTGTCTGGACCAACAGGGTTAAGGCTGGAGAAAAAAGGGTTACGCGATGGCATGCCCCCCCTAATATGCGATATTTCAACCGGCCGACCTCGCCCGTTAGTGTCAGCCCGTTAGTGCACCCAGGTGTGCGCGCCTCGGTCAAAATGGTTGCTGAAAAATTTGTGTGGCCAGGCCTGCGCAAAGACGTAAAAGAGTGGGCAAAAACGTGCATTTCTTGTCAACGCGCCAAAATACACAGACACACACAGGCCCCTCTGGAGCCTTTTCCAATCCCTGCTAGAAGGTTCGACCACATCCATGTCGACCTAGTTGGGCCACTGCCTTCCACCCAAGGTTTCACACACCTACTAACAATGATAGACCGCACCACGCGCTGGCCAGAGGCAGTTCCTCTAGCGGCAACTACAGCGGAGGAAGTCGCTCGCGTTTTTCTGACAAACTGGGTGGCACGTTTCGGCGTTCCATCGGGCATCACGTCTGATAGGGGGCCTCAATTTGTCTCAGAGCTCTGGTCAGCCATGTCCAACAGCTTAGGAGCAACAATTCATCGCACCACCACTTATCACCCTCAGGCTAATGGGTTATGCGAGCGTTTTCACAGGTCCTTAAAGGCTGCCCTCAGAGCCTCACTAACGGACACAAATTGGGTAAATAAACTTCCCTGGGTTTTATTGGGGTTGCGCGCTGCACCTAAAGAGGATCTAGACGCTTCTCCTGCAGAATTAGTCTTTGCCCAACCTCTCAGACTCCCAGGTGAATTTTTACCAGAGAATCCAGAACCAGTCCCAAGGTTTTTAGGCAGCAACGGACCGGACTCCCTACCCGGTCCAGCTCACCACTCCTTTCCAAGGGTTTTTGTCCCTCAAACTTTAAAAAAAGCTGAGTTCGTTTTTGTTAAGCATGAAGCCCTAAAACCAACGTTACGCCCAGTATTCGATGGCCCTTACAGAGTGCTGGAACATGGTGACAAACACTTTGTGCTTGATTATGGGGACAGAAAAGAAACAGTCAGCATTGACAGACTTAAACCTGCCTTCTTGTTGAAAGACGAACCTGCACAGTTGGCGAGAGCACCTCGGCGAGGTAGACCCCCCAAGGGAAAAGTTTCAGCCCCCAGGCAGGGAACAAATAATCTCTCCCCTTCCCACACTGCAGATCCCTCACAAGAAGGTCCCAGCAGGACACCTAAACCAGCCTACAGCAGTTTTGGGAGAAGAATTAAACCCAAGCTGCACAGGGACTGATACCAGCCACTCCACAATTATTCTCTAATTGTGCTGCAACAGTTTAGGACTGACTTATGATTTTACTATACTGTTATGATTACCACTGAACTATCTTAGAAGCATGGCTGCCGGAAAGTTCTTCTGTGGCAATAGCTGTAACACATAGTATGTCGTAGTAACTGTTCTAGACTGTGAATCTTTCTGTTGTCCTTTCCTAGTTGTTTGGGGGGCCTGTGGTCTATATTACTCATATATTCCATACCTACATATGTCTGAACATGTGAAATGCTTAGTGACTGCATATGTAAGGAACTTCACACCTCCGAAAGGACAAAGGAATCTCACCCGCCGTGTGAAGAACAAAGACGTCCCAGGACGCGACGGCGGACACCGAGGAGTCACCCTCACCCCCCAAGGCGAGGAGGGGAATTTCCATCACCTCCCAAGAAGAGGAGAGGAGATAACAGGACAATGGGGGGATTAAGATAACGAGGGGTATCAGCCTTTGTAACGCCTGTCTTTTGATGTGTGCCTGTATTTAACCAGCGAGCTGGCAGAACTCTGTCCTTTTTTACCTTCTGCCACGCTCTGCACCAGATGAGACAAGTTAGGAGAGCTGAATATTAAAACGCTGCTTTTAAACAAAATCGCCTCATTATTTCCAGCTCCTCTACATCGCTATATTTATACATTCTACTATGCGCTATACATAAATGTCTTTATCGCTGAGCTCGAGTATTGTCGCTGCAGTCTAAGCTGTCTGCTTCTCTCTCCTCTCCTCTGGTTTCTGTTTCCGGTGGGTGCGAGTGCGAGTTCGAGTGACAGAGGTGCTGAGAGTGTGAGTGGCACGGAGTTTTGGATTGCACTTTTTCTCAACGTTTGGACCTCTATCTTTCATTATTGGCTGCATGTTCAAGTAAGTTTATTTCAATCTTCTGAGTGCGTTTGTGGAATTTTTGTTGTTTTTTGGCATTTTGCTGGAGGATGGCGTCTTTTGAGATGCCACCGCCGTCTATCCCGTAGGGAGTGAGGATAGTCCCGCTGGATAGTAACGTTACTGTGGAGGAGGTCCTTCTTGCTGTGGGTGAGAAGGTAGGACACGATATGATCTGCTTTGCGTCCCAAATGAATAAAGCTGTTGTTTTGTTTTTGACTGGTGAGGAGTATGTTCACAGTCTATTTGGGAGCGGTATTGTTATCGGGGATATGTATGTACAGGTATCCCTATTATCAGTTCCATCAACGCGAATCACCATTTCAGGTGTTCCTCCTTTTATCCATAATGAGCAGTTGGAGACTGAGCTTTGCAGATCTGGGAAATTTGCGGGCCAGTTTAGAATTGTGAGTATGGGATGTAAGGATATCAAATTAAAACATGTAAAATCACTCAGACGACAGGTGTTCACGTTCTTGGACTCGCCCTCTCAAACACTAGAAGTGTCCTTTCGGGTTAAACATGGGGATGGCTCCTACATGGTGTATGCTAGCTCAGAACAAATGAAGTGCTTTGAATGTGAAGACGTGGGCCACAAACGGTTCGCTTGTCCGCACAAGCAATGGGTGGAAGAATCCGATGAAACCGCAGCCTCTGCTCTTGCTGCTACTACAGACGGTGTTGCGGGGCCTTCTGCCGGTCCTGCTCTGGAGCCTGCTGCTGTGTCTGTGGACAGCCCGGCTGTGGCGCCTGCAGCTCAGCTAACGGTTGGGAGCGTGGCTGGTGATGAGGCCCGAACAGTTACTGATGGTACATCAGAATCAAGCTGTGAGAAAGAGCATGTGAAGTCAGCAGCTGTGGTTCCGGTAGCTGCTAACTTTTCCGAACAGCTAACGGAACAACGCCAGTCAGCTGCGGTAAGTGGCGTTGAGGAAATTGTAGCTCATGAAGCAGAGGAGTGTTGTGATATAAAAGAGAGTACCTGCAACCTGAGTCTTTAATGCTTTTGATTCTGGTGGATGTAGGAGGGAGAAGAAAAAAGTTTCATCTGCTCTGAACGCTCGGCCTGATTATTCCTCTCTCCACACAATCAGTTTTACAGACCATCATCTAGCCTCCATCCATCCATCCATCCATCCATCTTCTACCGCTTTTCCGGAGGTCTGTCCACCATATGATGGACCATTCAGAGTGCTGGAACCTGGTGATAAGCATTTTGTGCTTGATTTAGGGGACAGAAAAGAAACAGTCAGCATTGACAGACTTAAACCTGCTTTCTTGTTGAAAGACGAACCTGCACGGGTGGCGAGGGCACCTCGGCGGGGTAGACCCCCCAAGAAAAAAGACTCAACCCCCCTGCAGGGAACAAATAACCACTCTACTACTACTCTCCTCCCCAAGCTGCAGATTCCTTACAGGAAGGTCCCGCTAGGACGCCCAACCGGACCCACAGCAGATTCGGGAGAAGATTAAAACCCAGACAGCACAGGGACTGATGCAAATTAACCAAAAGTTGTTAACTATTTTATCAGATTGTGCTGTGACAGTTTTAAGACTGATTTGTGATATTACTACGCTGTCATGGTTACCACTGAATTCTCTACAGGAGCATGGCTGCTGGAAAAGTTTCTTCCTTGTCAAGAGGTTTAACAGTATAGTATGTCATAGAAATTATCTTAAACTGTAGACTTACCTTGATTGTCCTTTTCTTAGTCGTTTGGGGGGAGCTGTGGTTTACGTATATTAATCATATATCCCATACCTACATATGTATAAGCATATTAGAATGTTTAGTGATTACATATGTACAATGACCTCACGCCTCAGAACAGGACAAGAGGTCTCGACCGCCAGCGAAGATCAAAGAGCATACGGAGTCGCAGCGGTGGAGACCAGATCGATCTCCCTGACTTCCCAGAGTCAGGTGGAGGAGACAGAGGACAATGGAGGAGATCGATCGCCCTGACCTCTCTGGGTCAGGTGGAGGAGACGGAAGACAAAGGAGGGGGGATTAAGTTAATGCGGGATGTCAGCTTTGATATGCAATGTCTTTTGTTGTGTGTAAGTATAAGTATGAAGGTCTGAATGTGTTCAACCTCTTATTCTGCTTCTGCACTAAGATGAGACTTGTTAGAGGAGCGAAGCTGATATTAAACTTTGGTTTATAAATCACATCGCCTCGTTATTCCAAGCTCTTCTACAGCCTGGAGCATTTGTTTATTAAATATTCTCATTTATCTGGACTTTTTGATCTTTTGAAAGTGTGGTTTCATAATTTGTCACGATCTGAGCATGGGGGGATCCCATCGTGCTCTGTCTCTTTGCCTTTTTTCTATATTTGTATGGTGATGTATTTTTGAGTTCTAATTCCTGTTATTACCTCCGCCAAGGAGGTTATGTTTTCATCGGCGTTGGTTTGTCTGTCTGTCTGTTTGTTAGCAAGATAACTCAAAAAGTTATGGACGGATTTTCATGAAATTTTCACAGATTGTCAGAAATGGGGTATCCTACAGATGATTAGATTTTGGTGGTGATCCGGATCACCGTCCACAAGAAAACTGCCATTACGCAAAATGCCATTTTTGTGAATAACTACTAAACCACTAATCCTATCATTGTCAGTCCAATTGCTTGTCATATGTTTTCATGGTCAAGGAATCTGAAAACGTACACACAAACACTGTATGGGGGGAACTGTGGCGCTAAACCGCCATTACGGAAAATGCCATTTTCGTCAATAACTACTGAACCACTAATCCTATCATTGTGAATCCAATTGCTAGTCATATGTTTTCATGGTCAAGGAATCTGAAAACGTACACACAAACACTGTATGGGGGAACTGTGGCGCTTGGCGGAGGTCTGTGCTCTCCGAGTGCTTTTCTAGTTTTATCTTTGGTTGATTTGGTTGATATATATCTACATATTATTCCATTTAGCTACATTGCTCCGCACTGTGTGTGTTTATATATTTACATATTTATTCCACCTAGCTGCAATGCTCCGTACTGTGGGTGTTTATATATCTACATATTTATTCCATCTAGCTACAATGCTCCGCACTGTGTGTTGATATATTCATATATTTATTCCATCCAGCTACAATGCTCTGCACTGTGTCTGTGTGTGTGTGGGAACTTGACGTCCCACTTGATGAAGACCCTGGAGAGACTGCTCCTTGCTCATCTCCGCCCCCTGGTGGAACCAGCGATGGATCCACTCCAGTTCGCCTACCAGCATGGCATTGGGGTGGAGGATGCGGTGATCTTCCTCCTTCACCGTTCTCTGTCCCACCTGGAGAAGCCCGGGAATATGGTGAGGATCATGTTCTTTGACTTCTCCAGTGCTTTCAACACCATCCAACCGATGATCCTGAAGGACAAGCTGCTGCGCGCAGGGGTGGACCAGCACCTGTCATCATGGATCCTGGACTACCTCACGAACCGGCCTCAGTTTGTGAGAACCCGGGACTGTGTTTCCGACACGATCATCAGTAGCACGGGGGCCCCCCAGGGAACGGTGCTGGCTCCCTTCCTGTTCACTCTTTATACTGCGGACTTCTCACACAACACAACACATTGCCATCTACAGAAGTTCTCTGATGACTCTGCGATCGTTGGTCTCATCTCCAACGGAGATGAAGCTGAGTACAGAGGGCTTATCCAGGACTTCGTGGACTGGTGCCATCGGAACTGCCTCCAGATCAACGCGAGGAAAACTAAGGAGCTGGTGGTGGACTGCCGCAGGCATGGGCAGCCCCTCACAGCACCAGTAAATATACAGGGAACAGACATCGAGATGGTGACATCCTATAAGTACCTGGGTGTTCATCTGAACAATAAACTAGACTGGTCACACAATACTGACGCACTCTACAAGAAGGGACAGCGCAGGCTGTTCCTGCTGAGGAGACTCAGGTCTTTTGGTGTACAAGGGGCGCTGCTGAAGTCATTCTATGACACGGTGGTGGCATCAGCCATCACTTTTGGAGTGGTCTGCTGGGGCAGTGGCATTACTGCAGCCGATAGGAAGAGACTGAACAAACTGATTAAGAAAGCTAGCTCTGTCCTGGGGCAGCGCCTTGATCCGATGGAGGAGATAGGAGAGAGAAGGACGGTGGCTAAACTGTCATCTCTGCTGGAGTCCGAGTTCCACCCTATGCAGGACATACTGGATGCACTGAGGAGCTCATTTAGCAGCAGACTACATCATCCCAGGTGCACAACCGAGAGGTTTCGTAGGTCCTTCCTACCAACGGCTGTCAGACTGTACAACCTAAGCAGGGCTGCTCGCAGAGATAGCAAAAAGACGTAACAAACTAATAGTTTTTTTGAATGCAAAAGATGCAATAGACTTACACAATGGTCCTCTCCGGCATACAACTAGGAACATACCGGTCGCTATGGAGGGTGAGAATATGTATGGGCACATAATCATACCATGTAGGATAACTAAGTAGTCGGTTATGCTGTTTCATCCTATCTAGCAACAATGCTCTGCACTGTGTGTGTTTATATATTTACATATTTATTCCATCTAGCTACAATGCTCAGCACTGGGTGTGTTTATATTTATATATCTATATATTTATTCCATCTAGCTACAATGCTCCGCACTGTGTTTTTATATATCTACATATTATTCCATCTAGCTACATTGCTCCGCACTGTGTGTGTTTATATACTTGCATATTTATTCCACCTAGCTGCAATGCTCCGTACTGTGGGTGTTTATATATTTACATATTTATTCCATCTAGCTACAATGCTCTGCACTGTGTGTTCATATATTCATATATTTATTCCATCCAGCTACAATGCTCTGCACTGTGTGGCTGTGTGTGTGTGTGTATATATATATCTTATAGTAATATGTACATATGTATATTAGCTGCTCTTGCTTGCTTGTTTTTTTTCTTGCCTTCTGATTGTTGCTCTGAGTGTTGCTATCCCTGTGCTGTTGCAATCCTGGAATTTCCCCGTTGTGGGACTAATAAAGGCTTATCTTATCTTATCTTATCTTATCTTATCTTATATGTATATTAGCTGCTCTTGCTTGCTTGTTTTTTTTCTTGCCTTCTGATTGTTGCTCTGAGTGTTGCTATCCCTGTGCTGTTGCAATCCTGGAATTTCCCCGTTGTGGGACTAATAAAGGCTTATCTTATCTATCTTATTTTCACATAGGGCAGTGTGGTGGCGGAGTGGTTAGCACTGCAGCAGCACAGCAACTCGGGGGATCCTGGGTTCGATCCCAGCCCCCGACCAACAGTGATCTGTGTGGAGTTTGCATGTTCTCTCTGTGTCTGTGTGGGTTTACTCTGGGATTTCTCCGGTTTCCTCCCACATGCCAAAAACATGCAAGTTACTGTAGGTTAATTGGTATCAAACTGGGGATTCTAAATTGTCCTTAGGTATGACTGTGAGAGTGAATGGTTGCCTGTCTCTCTGTGTTGGCCCTGCGAGGGACTGGCGATCTGTCCAGGGTGTACCCTGCCCCTAGCCCAAAGATACTGGGATAGGCTCCAGCCCCCCGCAAACCGAAAAGGATTAAGCGGAAGAAGATGGATGGATGGATGATTTTCACATATTCTGTATTGGTTTCTTAGTATGATTTATTCTCCTATTTACATTCATTGTAGTTTTGTTATTTTCATATTTGGATTTACAAGTCTTTATTTGCCATCATATTATATTCATATCCTGTTGTGTTTTTCTATCTCTCCCTCTTCGGGGCTGCAGCTGTCAGTGGCACTTCCGGGTTGTTTTTTTTTTTTTTTTTTTTGCGCACTGTTTGGACTATGCGTTTGGTTTTCAATAAATATCACAAACTGCAGTTCATCGTCTGGGACTCTCCTCTCCGCCGTTTAGGCAATTCATGACAGAAGACTCCAGCCAGTTAGAGACCCAGCTGCTGCAGTTTGTGGTTCTTTTTGTTTTTTCACCTGGGGTTTTGCTATGTCGGCCACCCTGGATTTTTCAACTCTTGGACTGAGCGAGGAGGAGTGTGTGGCGGCAACGCTCATCGCTAGTTTTGCCTCGGGGGCTGGAGCGTCCTGCTCTCCCGAAGAGGCTTGGGGGTTTGTGGACGGCGCAGCCTGGGTGATTGAGATGCATCCCAGTCTTTGGCGCTATCCGGGCCTCACAGTTTTCCTCGCCTCGGTGGTTGACGCACAATGCAAACTCTGTGACCAGGCGAGGGAGTCCCCTTCGGTGCCACCGGGGCTCAAGAAGAAGTGCACCCGGGGGCAAAAGGCTCACTCGTCCTGTCCGGAACCCGAGTCCTCACCCATCCACCAGACGGCCCCCGGAGGTTCCGGATGGACACCGTCTGGCCCCAACATAGCAGCCCCGCCTTCTCCTCCCGAACAGTGGCCCACACCATCGGCTGAGCTTCTGGATGAGTGCAGGCGGGTCCAATAATATCCCTTTTCCACTAGCCCCAGTCGGCCTTACTCTAAACTACTCGCCACTACTCGTTTTGGCCTCGGTTGTGTTTCCATCACAGCAGGGTACGCCTGGGATGGGTGGGATTTTTTTTACAGCAAGGCGGCACCACACTCCCGTGACGTAAAACACACGACCCAAGCAAAACATAACATGGCGGCTGTACAATGCGACTCCTCGGTCTGTGGCTTTTTGTCACCGTAAATGCAAAAAAGGACCGCCAGACAAGGGTACAGGCAGCGAGACGAAACACTCTGGAATAGTACTGCAGCTTCTGGGAGAGCCGAAGACGTGAGGATACAAACTAGATCATATATGACGGTAAGCTAATGGTTGCTAATGCTAGTTTGCTATAAGTACGTCGTACTACACTGTAATGTTTGCAAGTTATCGCTGTTAGGTACTAAAATATGTATGCTGTGTGTGTGTGTTTCAGATGGCTCTGTTGTGGAAAAATTACTGCTTCAAACGGTCGGTCTGGCGTTCAACACAGCCTGTCACTGATGTCAACACAGCCTGTCACTGATGTCACCCCAGCTTCACAAACGATCAGTGGTTATAGAGCTTAAGAATGTCTGTAGAAACGTTTAGCTTCCTGTGCAACAAATTGTTCTGATCTGCGTGAAAATCATGGAGCATGTTGAGACATCATGGATGTACCTGCTCCAGCAGCACTGAGTCTGAAGTGGTGTCATGGCAAAAAATGATCACCTGACACAACTTGATCGCCAGGTTAATAACTATATTAGCCACAAAATATATATTCAAAAAGTAAACAGTACTGAGTTAGGTATAATAAGATATATTTGACAATTATGATGCATTTTAGGCCAAAACAAACTTGATCTAGGATTAAAAGTAATTAAAATAATGCAGTCAAAAGGTTACATGGAAAATACTTGATTTACTAGATACATGTACTGTAGAAATATACGTATATTTTCTGCATCAACAATGTACTATACATGCATTCATGTAGTATTGCACTGGGAATTGCACTGACAATAAACCTTTGAAGTTTTTGCAGATGTTTCTTTTTTATATGTGAAGGTTACCACCAAGTGGCACAAATTAAATACTAACAGATTGGAAAAGCTGTCTAAGAACAATCCAGCAGTTTGAGAAATCACTTTTGGTTTGGTGTAAGTCTGCCAACAGAATTATGAACCATAAAGCAGTTTGTGTTAAAATGTTAAATCCCATTAAACCTTAACTCGGGGGTTTCCAATCATGTGTCATGGGGGGCCAAGACCCTGCAGGTTCTCTCTTCTACCCAGTCTATTCAGCAGGTGTTCTCACTGATCAGCAGTCAGTGGAAGAAATTCAGTGGAATCTGCTGTTGAAGACACTGTTTGGAGGTAAAGCTTGCAGGGTCTTGGCCCTCCATGGCACATGATTGGACACCCCTGCCCAAACCCATTATGATGAAGAACAGATGTTAATATGGCCCAGAATTCCTCCATATACTGGTACTGTCACTAAAGTGTGCAGGGTCTTCTGTGGTGGCACATCCAACAATACAGTCTTCAGTTAAAATAATTGTTTTGGTTACTTTTTCTTAAAAATGAGCCATTATTTTCAAAGTCACCGATAAATGGTTTGTACTGTTGACTCTTTTCCCACCGGTGTCTTAACAAACAAAATAGAAAATCATGATGCAAACACATAAGTCACTAAATTGTTTATTACAATCAGCAGCAAATTCCAGATTATTCAGAATGTGCAAAATTCAAACTGTAAAAAAAAAAAAAACAACTTAGAATGGGTCACACACGCCGGCCACACTGCCTCACTGAGAAGCAGCTGGGATGTGAGCTGACAAAAAAATAAATACATTAACAAGTGGTTTATTTTACAGTTGATGTGCCAGTCATTTTCAGTTATTCTGTAATTAATATTCACACAATCAAATAAATCTCAGTTCAGTCCCTTTTATATTAAGTGGAAATTGTGCTACTTTGGTTTTGGCACTTTACCTATAAAAGCAAAGGATTTCAGTACTTTCCACAGTGGCAAGGTCCGTTGTGGGGTGGCTGCTTTTCCTTTCCTCTTGCCTAGACCAAAGACAGAAATGGATGGTGGTGTAGAGGAGCTTGAAATAACGAGGCGATGCGATTCATAAACCAAAGTTTATTATCAGCTCCTCTAACAAGTCTCATCTAGGTGCAGCAGCAGAAGAAGTAAGAGAGCGAACACCTTCGGCTCTACGAACTTATACTCGCACATAACAAAAGACATGCATATCAAAAGCTGACATCCCTCATTATCTTAATCCCCCCATTGTCTTCGTACTCCTCCTCCTGGCCCTGGGGGGTCAGGGCAACCCATCCGGTCTCCACCGCAGTGCCTTGGATGCTCTTTAATCTTCACTGGCGGTTGAGACTCTTTGTCCTGTTCTGAGGTGTGAAGTCGCCTTACATATGTAATCACCAAACATTCTCACATGCTTGAACATATGTTGGTTATGGAATATATGATTAATATAGACCACAGCCCCCCCAAACGACTAAGAAAAGGACAATAGAAAAATTCACAGTTTAAGATAATTATTATGACATACTAACTGCTACACCTCTTGCCACAGAAGAAACTTTCCAGCAGCCATGCTCCTAAGAGAGTTCAGTGGTAATCTCGGCGAAGCGGTGGTGGTAATAACAAACGTCGCTCCGTCTGTTGCGTCCTGGCCGTGTTGCTGTCACCGCGGGCTGATTCTGCTCGGTGATTTGTGGCTCCTCGTGGCTCCGGACATCAGCGTTGAGGTCTGCGGATGCTGCTGTGGGTGTCTGCTCCTTGCAGGCGTTGACGAGCTGTTGAGCTTCGTGAGCCAGCGTGCGGAAGTCTTGCTGGGTGCTGCATCGCATGTTCGCCAGCGTCCCTCTCATGTGTGGCGGCAGCGTACTGAGGAATATGAAATGGAAGAGGAAGTTGTCATTGTCCTCTTCTTTAAGTTGCAGCAAGTCCTCCATGAGGGCCTTGGGTCTGCCTCCTCTGTGGCCGTAGACCGCCAGGATCCTCTCGGCTCTCTCCTCGGCTGAGGGGACGTAATTTGCCACGATGGTCGCTTTCAGTTCTTCATATTTGTCCTGGGCCGGCGGCCGTTGGATTATGCTCCGCGCACATCTCGAAGTGGCGGTGTTGAGTTTGGCGACGATGTGATAGAACTTTGTATCGTCAGCCGTGATGCCCGCAAGTGCAAACTGGGCTTCAGCTTGCTGAAACCACGAGGCGGGGTCTTCTTGCCAGAAGTCCGGCAGGTTGACGGTGACGGCGTTTGTGTGGACCGTCACTGATGTGTCCGCAGGGTGAGAGTGCCTTGCTTCGGCTCTCTCCACGGCGCTGGTGCTCGGTTGAGCCCTCTCTATCACTTCTGCCGTGGGGGAACGTCGTCCATCTGTTCCCCTGTCTGCATGGGCACCGGCGTCTGCCTGGGTCGCCACAGATGAGTCGATCGCGGGGGAACGCCTCTGGTCCATTCTCGCGTCAGGGTCACCAGTGTAGAGGAGCTTGAAATAACGAGGCGATGTGATTCATAAACCAAAGTTTATTATCAGCTCCTCTAACAAGTCTCATCTAGGTGCAGCAGCAGAAGAAGTAAGAGAGCGAACACCTTCGGCTCTACGAACTTATACTCGCACATAACAAAAGACATGCATATCAAAAGCTGACATCCCTCATTATCTTAATCCCCCCATTGTCTTTGTACTCCTCCTCCTGGCCCTGGGGGGTCAGGGCAACCCATCCGGTCTCCACCGCAGTGCCTTGGATGCTCTTTACTCTTCAATGGCGGCTGAGACTCTTTGTCCTGTTCTGAGGTGTGAAGTCGCCTTACATATGTAATCACCAAACACTCTCACATGCTTGAACATATGTTGGTTATGGAATATATGATTAATATAGACCACAGGTGGTTAGTTAAAGCAAGTTCAAAACATATACAGGCACATCTCAAAAATTAGAATATCATGAAAAAGTTCAATATTTTTGTCACTCATTTCAGAAAGTGAAACAGATATATAGATTCATTACAGGGACAGTGATATATTGCAAGTGTTTATTTTAATTTTGATGATTATGGCTACAGCCCATATTAACCAACACTTCAGCGGCCAACATTTCTATTTAAAAACTATTTTTTAAAATTAATTTTATGTAATATTCTAATTTTTTGCCAAATTGAATTTGGGGTTTTCAGGGGCTGTAAGCCATAATCAACCAAATTAAAATAAATAAACGTTTGAAATATATCACTGTGTAATGAATCTATATAATATACGGATTTCACTTTCTGAAATGAGTGACAAAAATGATTGAACTTTTTCACGACATTCTAATTTTTGGAGATGTACCTGTATTAGGGAAATACACTTATGAAAGTCAGTGGTGGGATGTGACAAAAATGCTTTGTTTCCCTGACAAGCACCGCAGGATCCACTCTGTACATATACAAGTACATTATCAATCCAGGGATTTATGGTGGAACAGAAACAGCACAACAACACTGTTCCAACACCCTTTATGGAAAATCCACAGAATAGGTGTGTGGGTCTATTCTGACGCTTTAGCAAATTATATGAATCACTTTATAAATCACTGGTTTGAAAATGCACTTGAATATGTTGAGATTTTGGATCCTGGGGTCCACTTGACCTGTATCCACAATACAAACACTGAGGGAGGCTAAACCCTGGCTTGTGGAAACTGATTCTAGGAAGAAATTACATACAACTTAATGCACAGCGCCAAACTGCAACACGTGCACAAACCAGGACTTTAACCAGGATTAACATATTTCATTGTTTTGCTCTCACAAGCGAGTACTTAGGACAAAACAAGAGCGAATCAGCAGAGTTGGCTACTAGCAAGCTAGCTACTAGCTAACACTCGTTAGCCAGGACAGGACGGCACTGTATCGCTCAAAAAAAGTGAGCTTACCACCAACGGGATAAATAAGCGAACAGATGTACAATATTACAAATCACTCACCATCGATGGTTCTCTCACGTTCGTCTTCAGTTTGTCCATAGTCCGGTTCTGTGCTGGGCTGTATCTGTAACGGGGCAGGTCGCTCCTCTCACTGTGGATCTGCCACCAAGCACAGAAAACTCCGCACCTCTGCAGATGGGGAGAGAAGCCTGTTTGAGTTTCCTCAAGAAGTGCAGTCTCTGCTGGAGAGAAGGCTTTATTAAGCAACAGTGTTTGTGTGTGGATGCATGTATGTAAGATATGAGTGTGATGTGGGTGGAGGATGTAGTCAGGACAGAGCAGTTCGCCGTTCGGCCAGGCAACCATATAAAAGAGGAGAGCAGGGATTAGCTGGGCAACCACACGGGACAGTGAAGATGTTACTGTGCTTACTTGTAGCGGCGTGGTGGCTGGCGTGGCAAGTCCCAAGCCTGGGAGACAGCGTCCTGCTGTGTGTCCGGGATAATGCAGCAAGTGGAGGAGCAGCGTGACGAGGGAGAGTGAGTCCGCCGCTAAGGGATCCACCTGTGCACAGGGGAAGTCTGAACGGGAAAGGTAAGGCAACAATGACAGCTTACGTGTCAGACGAGTAGACAGCTGGCCCGATGAGAGGGAAGTTGCTGTGAAGATAACGCAGGGAGACAGATGGCTCCAGGCCGCAGCTCAGGGCAGGATGGAATAAATAGCTGAGCCTAACGAGGAGCAGGTGTGTGCGCAGCTGAGGTGGAAACCCGTGAGCTGTGGGTGATGACAGTACTCCCCCCCCCCTACCAGCGCCTCCTGGTGCTGGCTTACCTGGGTGTGTCCGGTGGAACTCCGCGATGAGGTCTGGATCCAACACCCACGAAGAGCGCACCCAGGATCTCCACTCCGGACCATAACCTTCCCAATCTACCAGGTATTACAGCCCACGACCCCGACGCCGGGAGTCCAAGATGGCGGTAACACCCCACGCCGGGTCACCGTCGATCATCCTAGGCACAGGAGGAGACCTAGGAGGAGGGCAGAGTGAATTGGAAAGCACAGGTTTGATTTTAGAGACGTGGAAGGTGGGACACGCACGAAGGGAGGGGGGGAGGGCCAAACGCACAGCCACCGGGTTGATAATCCTGGATATGGTGAAGGGGCCGAGGAACCTTGGTGCCAGCTTCTTCTTCTCACCCTTAAGGCTGATGTCCTGGGAGGAGAGCCAAACCCGCTGACCCACCTGGTAGACAGGGGCCGGCCTTCTGTGGCGATTGGCGGTGGAGCTGTTGCGCGCCGCTGTGCGTAAAAGCGCGTCTCTGGCCTTGGTCCACACACTCCGGCAGCGCCTGATGTGCACCTGGATTGAAGGAACGGCCAGTTCACCCTCCTGCTCTGGGAAAACAGGGGGGTCGTACCCCAAGGACGCTCGAAAAGGTGACACCCCAGTAGCAGTGGACCGGGCCGAGTTATGGGCGTACTCCACCCAGGTCAGGTAGGAGCTCCAAGACGAAGGGTTGGACGATGTCACGCAGCGCAGGGTGGCCTCCAACTCCTGGTTCGTGTGCTCACACTGCCCGTTGGACTGGGGGTGATAACCAGAAGAGAGACTGATTGTGGCCCCCAAGGCGCTGCAGAAGCTCCTCCAAACCTGGGAGACAAACTAACTAACTAACTAACTAACTAACCTGCACTTATATAGCGCTTTTCTAGTCACAAAGACCACTCAAAGCGCTTTCATTAATACTAACCCTCTATTCTAAGGGCCTATAGGAAACAAACTGCGGACCACGGTCCGAGACCACGTCCAGTGGAATCCCATACAGCCTGACGACATGCTGGACCAGGAGATCGGCCGTCTCACGTGCCGAAGGAAGACCCTGAAGAGGCACAAAATGGGCGGCCTCAGAGAACCTGTCCACGATGGTCAGAACCATGTCATAGGTGTCAGAGACAGGGAGTCCGGTGACAAAGTCAAGGGCGATGTGTGATCAGGGCCTGCCCGGAACTGGCAGAGTTTGGAGGTGTGGGCCCAGTGGATTACTTCACCCCGAACCGCCGAAGGAACATACAGTCTCTTCTCTGGCCCCCCGCCGGGATCCGGATCCGCCTCCTGAGCCTTTCGAATCTTGTCCTTGATGGCCCATGCAATCGCCCCCACGACGCACGAATCGGGCAGGATGGTATGCTCGGACTCTTCTGGACCCTCTGGGGCGAACTGTCTGGACAGGGCGTCGGGCAACCCATTCTTTGAGCCTGGACGGTACGTGATGGTAAAATTGAAACGAGTAAAGAATAGAGACCAGCGCGCCTGGCGGGCATTCAGGCGCCTCGTTGACCTCAGGTACACGAGGTTCTTATGGTCCGTCCAGACCACAAAAGGCTGGGCTGCCCCCTCTAACCAGTGACGCCACTCCTGTAGCGCGAGCTTGACGGCGAGGAGCTCCCTGTCGCCGACATCGTAGTTCCGCTCTGCCGCCGATAGCTTTCTGGAGAAGAAGGCGCAGGGCCGCTTAACACCATCCACTGGTGATCGCTGGGACAGCACTGCTCCCACCCCCGTGTCGGACGCGTCGACCTCCACCAGACACTGAAGAGCGGGATCAACCTGGGTCAGGACCCGGGAGGACGAGAACTCCACCTGGAGAGTCTTAAAGGCGGTAGCCGCTTCCTCAGACCACTGAAAAGGCACCTTCGATGACGTGAGGCGGGTCAGGGGGGATACGATGGCGCTGTAGTTGGGGATAAAGTGCCAGTAGAAATTAGCGAACCCGATGAACTGCTGCACCTGCTTCCTTGAGGTCGGTGTGGGCCACTCGACCACCACTTTGACCTTAGCGGGGTTGGGGAGGATCTGATTGTGGGAGATCACGAACCCCAGGAAGGAGGTGGTCTGGGCATAGAACTCGCACTTCTCTGCCTTAATAAACAAACGATTCTCCAGCAGACGTTGCAGGACCTGCCTCACATGGGCCTGGTGCTCCTCGCATGATCTGGAGAAGATGAGTATATCGTCGAGATAGACAAAGACGAAAACTCCCAGGAAGTCCCGCAGAACATCATTTATAAGGCGCTGGAAGACGGCAGGTGCGTTGGTGAGCCCGAACAGCATCACGAGATACTCGAAGTGGCCGCTGGGTGTCCTAAAGGCCGTCTTCCACTCGTCTCCCTCCCGGATCCTAACGAGATGGTAGGTGCTGCGGAGGTCAAGCTTGGTGAACCAGGTCGCCCCCTGGAGGGAGTGGAAAGCGGTGTCCATAAGCAGCAGGGTGTAGCGGTCCTTAATCGTGATGTCATTCAAAGCTCTGAAGTCAATACAGGGACGTAAGGAACCATCTTTCTTGCCCACGAAAAAGAAACCTTCTAGAAAGTCCCGCACGAACCGGTCATACGAGAGGTTTGCATGTGGAAGCACCCATAGCCGCACCGCCAGGAGGACCCAGAGGGAAAGGCCGCGGAGGGTCCAGGCGGTCCAACCGATTAGTAATTGAGGTTAGTTGGTTCAAAATTACCTGTTGCTGATGAGCTATCAAATCTACCCGAGCCTCGAGAGTGGTAAAACGGCGCGCGAGCCCGCTGTCTGCTGGGCCGCTCTGCTGGAGCCGTACTGACATATTATTCGGCCCAGGAAACATGCACGCAGGCTCAGACAGATCTGAAGGCTTTATTAAGCAACAGTGTTTGTGTGTGGATGTGTGTATGTAAGATATGAGTGTGATGTGGGTGGAGGATGTAGTCAGGACAGAGCAGTTCGCCGTTCAGCCAGGCAACCCTATAAAAGAGGAGAGAAGGGATTAGCTGGGCAACCACACGGGAGAGTGAAGATGTTACTGTGCTTACTTGTAGCGGCGCGGTGGCTGGCGTGGCAAGTCCCAAGCCTGGGAGACAGCGTCCTGCTGTGTGTCCGGGATGATGCAGCAAGTGGAGGAGCAGCGTGACGAGGGAGAGTGAGTCCACCGCTAAGGGATCCACCTGTGCACAGGGGAAGTCTGAACGGGAAAGGTAAGGCAACAATGACAGCTTACGTGTCAGACGAGTAGACAGCTGGCCCGATGAGAGGGAAGTTGCTGTGAAGATAACGCAGGCAGACAGACAGCTCCAGGCGGCAGCTCAGGGCAGGATGGAATAAATAGCTGAGCCTAACGAGGAGCAGGTGTGTGCGCAGCTGAGGTGGAAGCCCGTGAGCTGCGGGTGATGACATAATGGAAAAGGCTATAAACTGGGCCGAGTCGTACCGTGTAGGGCCAAACAGGTACTAGTGGAAAAGGGGCTTTAGTGGAGACAGAGCTCCTACTTGAATATAAGCCATGGCTCCTCCCAGATTTCGCCCAGGAGCTGGAGTAGGTTTCATCGGGTCCTCCCCCACTTCACCATGAGCCAACGTCTCTGCCTCCCGCTTCCCGCTGTCACCTAGGGAAATCCCACCGGAAGAATGCCTCCACCTCTTCATCGGCAGTTCCCCCTTCGTCGAGGCCAAAGACTCCCGCAACAGATCCTTCACTTGGTTTTTCCTTTCCAGCTGTCCCGTCAGCCTCCTCCTCTGCTGCTGCTGCCACTCCCTCCTCCTCAATGATTCCTCCCGCTGCCGAAGGACTGGTTGCCTCCTTCCCAGCTCCGCCTGTCACCACGTCCACTGGGGTGGCTCTTCTACTTTCCTCGGAGGGGTCCGCAACAACGGCAGCCACGGAGAAGGCAAACTCTACACCTGCTGCAGCAGAGAACATCATGCCCCGGGAACACAGGCAAGTGTCTTTTCATTCTCAATTACCCACACAAAAATTGTTTTTTGTTTTTATTACAGGCCATAATAGGAAGGCCTACCATTATTTATTCAGATTTGTTGCAAATTTATGAGTGGGGTTATCTGACTGGTTCAGTAAAGTTTGTTAAATTTAACTTGATTCCCCCCCCTTTAGTATTGCAATTTTAAAAAATGCAATACATGGGTCTGTTTCTATTATCATGCTGGTGTCATTTTTTGCAAAGGTTTTACATTTATACAGTGGTTTTGAGGAGATCTCAAGATATTGTGATATATATCATATATTGCAATAAAACCCTAAATGTATCGCGATACATGTTAAAAACCATATCGCCCAGCCCTCGCTGATAACATTAAATGGTAAACTTTAAGTTTCTTAACCATTAAAAGTCGGTCAGAACTGGTCCGTGTAACTCCATGCTGATGCTAGGTTTTGTTGCTAACTTCTGTGAGCTATTTTGCACTCCATGATCTGTCATTCCCTGCCGTTGGTGGTTCCAATTTCTAATTAAATGTTATCTATGGTCCAAATGTCCACATAGTATGACAACTATGGTATGCCATGCCAACGATTGTCCGGGCAGGACAGTTGTTCTAGCACTATCTTCTAGTTAGCATTCCCCACAGTCGCTTATTTTAATGTCTAAGCAGGGGTGTAATATCAAATTTAGGGGTCCAGGTACAACAGTATATGTGGACCCCCTGCCCACTGTGGGCCCTGGTGATTTGTTCTGCCCTGAGCCCGAGTCTCCTTAAACAGACCAATCAAATTTATTGGTATGTCTGAGATGTGTCGAGCAACACCACGCAGCTCAAGCTGACTGTCGTAACTTACTCAGAACTTTTGGAGATGTATACATTAAAAAAAGACTTATAGAAAGAGAAGAATTATAAAACAAAATTTTAATAACATCAACTTACTTCAAAACATACAAAAAGGTAAGCAATACATATGAACTTAATGTAATGACTGTGATATACATAGTTATGATGAAGATCTTTTTGAACAAAACCTGCCCAAATTCACATTCATGTCAAAGGATTTTCATGTTTTTTCCCGGGTTTCTGTCCCAAGCATTGTTATTTATTTATTTAGTAATACAATGAAAACTAACATTGTTGGTCAATCAATAAAATCTTGTTAGCCACTGGATTTCATCAACTGAGCACAATGAAAATCTGTCCAACCTTAACTAGTCAGCCAAACTAGAAGATTCAGGTAGGAAAAAGCTCCCTTTTCTTCAAATTCTGCCTATAAGAGCTGTAACTAGCACTCTGTTATTGTTACAATTCAATTCAAGTTTTATATAAATATATATAGCACTAATTCACAACAACAGTTGCCCCATAGTTTGTAGGGTAAAGACCCTACAAACTCAGATAGTGACGCCAACAATCAGGTGATCACCCGTGACCAAGCATTTGGCAATTTTACAATTAAAACTAGAAAAGCACTTGGAGAGCGCAGACCTCCGCCAAGCGCCACAGTTCCCCCCATACAGTGTTTGTGTGTACGTTTTCAGATTCCTTGACCATGAAAACATATGACTAGCAATTGGATTCACAATGATAGGATTAGTGGTTGAGTAGTTATTCATGAAAATCGCATTTTGCGTAATGGCGGTTTTCTTGTGGACGGTGATCCGGATCACCACCAAAATCTAATCATCTGTAGGATACCCCATTTCTGACAATCTGTGAAAATTTCATGAAAATCCGTCCATAACTTTTTGAGTTATCTTGCTAACAAACAAACAGACAGACAGACAGACAGACAAACCAATGCCGATGAAAACATAACCTCCTTGGCGGAGGTAACAATGGCAGAATTGCTCTTGGGGCTCCAGTTGTGAAGCGTAATTGTCCATTTTTTTTTTTTTTTTGTACTTATTTTGTACTTATTTTGTAGGTAGATTTGTTTTGCAGTCTGGTGACAAGCCACCAGCTGCCGGTCGCTGCGTGCGCAAGCGCCCCTTAACTCCCTAACTTGCATGTTTTTGGCATGTGGGAGGAAACCGGAGAAATCCCGGAGTAAACCCACGCAAACACGGGGAGAACATGCAAACTCCACACAGATCACTGTTGGCCAGGGGCAGGGATCAAACCCACGATCTCATGGTCCCCGCGATCCCCCGGCTGAGGGTAAAACTGTGCTGCCACAGTGCTAACCACTGCGCCACCGTGCAGCCCCATTACCACTGTCATAAGGACTTACACGTGGACAAAATTGTTGGTACCCCTCTGTTAATGAAAGAAAAACTCACAATGGTCACAGAAATAACTTGAATCTGACAAAAGTGGTAATAAAAAAGGGCGGCACGGTGGCGGAGTGGTTAGCACTGCGGCAGCACAGCAGCTCACCCTTGGCCGGAGGATCCTGGGTTCGATCCCAGCCGCCGACCAACAGTGATCTGTGTGGAGTTTGCATGTTCTCCCGGTGTCTGCGTGGGTTTACTCCGGGATTTCTCGGGTTTCCTCCCATATACCAAAAACATGCAAGTTAGGTTAATTGGCATCAAACTGGGGATTCTAAATTGTCCTTAGGTATGACTGTGAGAGTGAATGGTTGTCTGTCTCTCTGTGTTGGCCCTGCGATGGACTGGCGATCTGTCCAGGGTGTACCCTGCCTCTCGCCCAAAGATGCTGGGATAGGTTCCAGCACCCCCATGACCCAAAAAGGATTAAGCGGAAGAAGATGAAGATGAATGAAAATTAACCAGTGAAAATCAGACAATGCTTTTGAATTGTGGTTCAACAGAATCATTTTAAAAAACAAACTCATGGAACAGGCCTGGACAAAAATGATGGTACCCCTAGAAAAGATAAAATAAAAATATATGAAAATAATGTGACCATAGGGACATGTTCAACCAAGATGTGTCCTCTAATTAACATCACAGGTGTCTACAAACTTGTAATCAGTCAGTCGGCTTATTTAAAGGGTGACAAGTAGTCACTGTGCTGTTTGGTGACATGGTGTGTACCACACTAAACATGGACCAGAGGAAGCAAAGGAGAGAGTTGTCTCAGGAGATTAGAAAGAAAATTATAGACAAGCATGTTAAAGGTAAAGGCTTTAAGACCATCTCCAAGCAGGTTGATGTTCCTGTGACTACAGTTGCACATATTATTCAGAAATTTAAGATCCACAGGACTGTAGCCAACCTCCCTTGACGTGGCCGCAGGAGGAAACTTGATGAAAAATGGAAGAGACGGATAATACGAATGGTAACAAAAGAGCCCAGAACAACCTCTAAACACATTCATAGTGAACTCCAAGGTCAAGGTACATCAGTGTCAGATCGCACCATCCGTCGTTGTTTGAGCCAAAGTGGACTTCATGGGAGACGACCAAGGAGGACACCACTGTTGAAAACAAATGATAAAAAAGCCAGACTGGAATTTGCCAAACTGCATGTTGACAAGCCACAAAGCTTCTGGGAGAATGTCCTATGGACAGACGAGACAAAACTGGAACTTTTTGGCAAGACACATCAGTGCTATGTTCACAGACGCAAAAATGAAGCATACCAAGAAAAGAACACTGTCCCTACAGTGAAACATGGAGGAGGTTCTGTTATGTTCTGGGGCTGCTTTGCTGCATCTGGAACAGGGTGTCCTGAATCTGGGCAGGGTACAATGAAATCTCAAGACTATCAAGGTATTCTAGAGAGAAATGTGCTGCCTAGTGTCAGACAGCTTGGTCTCAGTCACAGGTCATGGGTCTTGCAACAGAATAATGACCCAAAACACACAGCTAAAAACACTCAAGAATGGCTAAGAGCGAAACATTGGACTATTCTAAAGTGGCCTTCTATGAGCCCTGGTCTAAATCCTATTGAACATCTGTGGAAGGAGCTGAAACATGCCGTCTGGAGAAGGCACCCTTCAAACCTGAGACAACTGGAGCAGTTTGTTCATGAGGAGTGGGCCAAAATACCTGCTGAGAGGTGCAGAAGTCTTATTGACAGTTACAGAAGTCGTTTGATTGCAGTGATTGCCTCAAAAGGTTGTGCAACAAAATATTAAGTTAAAGGTACCATCATTTTTGTCCAGGCCTGTTTCATGAGTTTGTTTTTTAAAATAATTCTGTTGAGCCACAATTCAAAAGCATTGTCTGATTTTCATTGGTTAATTTTCATAGACTTTTTATTTATTACCACTTTTGTCAGATTCAAATTATTTCTGTGACCATTGTGGGTTTTTCTTTCATTAACAGAGGGGTACCAACAATTTTGTCCACTGCTGTATTGTGGTGCAGCCATGTGCATTTGTTTATGAGCTGACAGATTTGTCATGGGCAGCGGGAGCGTGCCCCTCCCCTCTGGTCTCACCTTCTTCAACTCATCACTGCACCTGAAGCAGAAGACACACCTGCGCCCGCTCATCAGCCAGCGTACTTAAGGAGGTTCCCTCCGCGCAGTCTACGCTGGCTCATCTGGGTATACTGCCCGTGTTTGGACTTGCTTGTATGTTATTGTGATCATTCACACGCCGTTAACCATCTCTTTTCCCTTCTTCCCAGATTGCTGCCATCATGTAGGTGTGTCGTTGGGACTGTGCGCGCTCTCCTGCCCCACCTCACTGTCCTTCAGCACCTTCATCTCCCCGGTCAGGCACCATCAGCTCCTTTCCCCCTCCTGCCCTACTGGTTTGTCTATTTCCCCACTGGGTCCTGCCGGTCATCCCTGGATTTCCCAAGTAAGTGGCAATTTGTGTCACCCATTTTTGCCCTTGCTCTACTCCTCAGCTTACGGCTCTCGTCTTCTCTCCACAGGTCCATTTCCTCTGGTGAGTGACTGTTTCTATAGCTGTGTGCTGTTATTTTGCCATTTAATAAAAGCTGTCAAACGTGCCCCTCAGAGTGGTTCCATCCTGTGTTTGGTATCGTGTGCGTGAGCTGTCAAGAATTTAACACGGCATGACAGAACGAGCCAGCCAGGAAGGTAACTCAGCCGGTGCCTCACTGCAGAAGCAATCCACTATGGACCGCCTAGCGGAGACCGAGCAACAGCTCGCTGCGTTGATGCAACAGGTTTCCAACATGGTAACATTATGGTCCGCGGTACATCCCACGGCCGCGACCCCCAGCCTGCTCTGTGCACTATGCGCCGTACTTATTCTATTCCCGTGCCCTCCCCGTACATGGGGGAGGTGGGGCAATGCAAACCATTTCTTCTCCAACTTCAAATGTACTTGGAGCAGGTTGGGGAGGAGTAGCTGGGGGATATAGCCAAAATACAGCTTTTTGTCCTGTTGCTCAGGGATTGAGCCCTGGTGTGGGCCCAGGCCACTCTAGACAACTCTGAGGGGCGCCGATATTTGTTTGACCAATTGGTGGCCGCATTTTCTAGCATGTTTGGTCGGACCAAGCGTCAGGACAATGTTATGAGCCGCCTAATGACTCTCTGCCAGGGCACCTGGTCGGTGGCCGAGTACTCGGTGGAGTTCCGGGTTGTGGCGTCTGAGTCGGGGTGGAACGAGACTGCTCTACGCAGCGCTTTCCTCCTCGGCTTGAGTGACCAACTCCGTGACGAACTGGCGGTCCATCCTGTCCCGGAGACACTCGATGACTTGATAGATCAGGCTGTAGGGCTAGACAATCGACACTGCGAGCATGCGAGGGAGCGCAGCCCCATCCCTCGTCTGCGCACTGAATGCGTGCCCGCTGCGGTTGCTGAGACCGGCGGCACCAGGTCTTCGCCTGAACTGATGGTGCTCTCTTGGAATATCACGACGAGGAGCGTCGGCGAAGGCGAAGGGCTGGCGCGTGCATGTACTGTGGTTCGTTCGACCACAGTCTGGACGAATGCCGGTGGCGGCCAAAAGATATGGCCCATCAGTAACCGTGGGGAGTCTGGCGGGCGGGACTTATTCTTCTCCCCCTGGTAAATTGTGTATTTCGACCCTCGTGCAGTTGCAGAGGATCGAGAGGAGGGTTGAGGTGCTGATTGATTCGGGGTCTGAGGGTAATTTCGTTTCAGCTGCTCTCGTGGAGCAGGTGAACACTCCCAGACGTAAATTGCCCCACAGGCAGAGAGTCACTGCCATCTCTGGCAGCGAGCTCACGGTGGTTACCCTAAGCACGGTGCCTATTCCCATCCTTCTTTCCAGGAACCACCGGGTCCTCCCCGTATCATCTTCCCCGGTGTTTCTAGGTTACCCATGGCTCCAGAAGCACAGCTTAACGATTAATTGGGCTCAAAATGCCATCTCTGCCTGGAGCCCTTTTTGTATGGCTAATTGTATACGTTCGGCTCATTGCTCCCCGTCGCTCTCCGTTTCTCCCTCCCAGGCTGAGCCACTGGACCTCAGCCTCGTCCCTTGGGCTTATCACGATTTGGGCGAGGTCTTTAGCAAGTCGAGAGCGTTGTTGCTGCTGCCTCATCACTCTTACGACTGTGCTATAGATCTCATCTCGGGGGCGAGGCTGCCGTCCAGCCAGCTGTACAGCATTTCCGGCCCAGAGAGGGAGGCGATGGAGCGGTACATAAAGGAATCGCTGAACGCCTCATTCGGCCATCTTTGGCTCCACTTGGGGCTGGGATCTTCTTCGTCAGGAAGAAGGATGGCTCACTGCACCCGTGCATCGACTACCAGGAGCTCAATGCCATTACAGTTAAAGACAAATATCCTCTGCCTTTAATCAACTCAGCGTTCGAGCTCCTTCAGCGTTCATGGGTGTTTACCAAGTTAGACCTTAGAAACGCATATCATTTGATTCACATTTGCGAGGGCGACGAATGGAAAACGGCCTTTAAAACACACCAGGGCCAGTTCGAGTACCTAGTGAAGCCATTCGGGCTCACTAACACCCCTGCCGTCTTCCAGCGGTTAATTAATGACGTCCTCCGCGATATGCTCTATCAATTCGTGTTTGTCTACCTTGATGATATTTTGATTTTCTCACGCTCACCAGAGGAACATGAGGTCCACGTGAGAGCCGTTTTACAACGGCTCTTGGAGAACCAGCTGTTCGTGAAGGCTGAGAAGTGTGAGTTTTCTACACCATCTACCACCTTCTTGGGCTTCATTGTGGTTGAGGGGGAGCTGATTGCCGATCCGGCCAGGGTAAAGGCAGTGTTGGATTGGCCAACACCCCACTTCCATATGAGCTCCAATGCTTCCTCGGGTTCGCGAATTTCTATCACCGGTTCATCTGGAACTATAGTGGGATCACACTGCCTTTAATGCAGCTGACCTCGGTTAAAGTCCCCTTTCGGTGGACTGAGGCAGCTGAACTGGCGTTTAATAAATTAAAGTGCCAGTTCACTGACAAACCTATCTTGGCCCAGGTCGACACGCAACTCCCATTCATCCTCGTGGTGGATGCGTCTGATTCGGGGGTTGGCACTGTGCTGTCGCAGCACCCGCCTTCCGATCAGAAACTCCGCCTGTGAGCATATTTCTCCCGGCGGCTTTCGCCAGCCGAGAGGAATTATGACAGAGGGGACAGAAAGCTGCTGGCCATTAAGTTGGCACTTGAAGAGTGGAGGCACTGGCTTGAGGGTGCTGTTCACCCCATCGTTGTGTGGACTGACCACAAGAACCTTGAGTACTTGCGGTTGGCCCGCTGACTGAATGCCAGGCAGGCTCGCTGGTCGTTATTCTTCCAGCGATTTGACTTTACCATCACGTACCGGCCTGGCACCTGGAATACCAAACCGGACGTGCTCTCGTGCCAGTTTGACTCCGGGGACGTAGCCACCCCCCCCCCCCCCAAACCATCATGCCACCGGCACACATTATCGGAGCCCTTACTTGGGATATCGAGTGGAGGATCCGCCAGGCCCAGTCCCAGGAGCCTGTGCCAGTAGGGTCCCCCGGACCTGTCTGTATGTCCCGGCAGCCCTCCGCAGCGACTTCATCTAGTAGGGCCACACTAGCAGCTTTTCCTGCCATCCTGGCATCGCCCGGACCACAGATTTTGTCAAGCAGGGGTTCTGGTGGCCAACGCTGCGGTGGGATGTTCAGGAGTATGCCAGCGCCTGTCAGACGTGCGTCCGGGTAAGACTGGCTCCTTCCCCCCATCGGGACTCCTCCACCCCCTCCCCGTCCCTGGCTGGCCGTGGTCCCACATTGCTGTAGATTTTGTTACAGGGTTGCCCTCATCCCACGGCAAGATGGTCATTTTGACAATTGTGGATCAGTTTTCCAAGGCGGTCCTTCTGGTGGTCCTCCTTAAGCTCCCGCTGGCCCTGGAGACAGCAGTCCTTCTCACTGACCATGTGATCCGGATCCACGGTATCCCTGTGGATACTGTGTCTGATCGGGGTCCACAATTCACGTCCCAAGTCTGGAGGGCCTTTTGCCAGACGTTAGGGACGACGGTGAGCCTCTCATCCGGGAACCATCCCCAAAGTAATGGGCAGGTGGAGCGCGCCAACCAGTCCCTGTAGGCTGCCTTGTGATGCGTAGCAGCCGATAATCCCTCTTCCTGGAGCAACCACCTGACCTGGGTGGAATACTCAATGAACTCTGCGGTGTCCTCTGCCACCGGATTGACCCCCTTCGAGGTGTCATTGGGGTACACCCCTCCCTTCCTTCCCTTGGCCGAGAGGGAGGTTTCGGTGCCATCCGTGGGGGCCCACGCTCAGCACTGCCGATGCATCTGGAGAGCTACTCGGGCCGCCCTGGCCCGCACCACAGAATGCACTCAGGCCACCGCCAATTGGAGGTGGGTTCCATCCCCCAAGTAAATTGTGGGGCAGCAAGTCCGGCTGGCGGCTAGCCAGATTACTCTGAAGAACAACACCAAGAAGCTGTCCCCCCATTTCCTCGGGCTGTTCCCCATTGCGTGGGTGGTCAACGATGCATCGGTCCGGCTCAAGCTGCCTGCGGCCCTACGGGTGAACCCCACCTTCCACGTCGGCCATATTAAACCCCTCTCGACCAGTCATCTTTGCCCCCCCCCCCCCCGTTCATCGATGGCCACCCCACCCACACGGTTCGGCGAATCCTGAATGTCCGCCGCAGGGGTCGGGGCCTGCAGTACCTCATCGATTGGGAGGGTTACGGGCTGGAGATACAATTCTGGACGCCCTCGTCTCAGGCACTTGACAAGGAGATGCTCCGGGCTTTTCACCATGCCCACCCGGACAAGCCCTCCGCTCCACCAGAAGGCGTCCCTAGAAGGAGGGGGGCCCTGTCATGGGCAGCGGGAGCGTGCCCCTCCCCTCCGATCTCACCTTCTTCAACTCATCACTGCACCTGAGGCAGAAGACACACCTGTTCCCGCTCATCAGCCAGTGTACTTAAGGAGGTTCCCTCCACACAGTCTACGCTGGCTTGTCTGGGTATACTGCCTGTGTTCGGACTTGCTTGTATGTTATTGCGATCATTAACACACCGTTTACCATCTCTTTTCCCTTCTTCCCAGGTTGCTGTCATCGTGTAGGTGTGTCGCTGGGACTGCGCGCGCTCTCCTGCCCCACCTCACTGTCCTTCAGCACCTTCATCTCCCCGGTCAGGCACCATCAGCTCCATTCCCCCTTCTGCCCTACTGGTTCGTCTATTTCCCCACTGGGTCCTGTCGGTCATCCCTGGATTTCCCAAGTAAGTGGCCATTTGTCTCGCCCATTTTCCCGTTGCTCTACTCCTCAGCTCACGGCTCTCGTCTTCGTTCCACAGGTCCATTCCTCTGGTGGGAGACTGTTTCTATAGCTGTGTGCTGTTATTTTGCCATTTAATAAAAGCTCTCAAACGTGCCCCTCAGTGTGGTTCCATCCTGTGTTTGCTATCGTGTGCGTGAGCTGTCAAGAATTTAACACGCCATGACAAGATCTTAAGCAACCATAACAGAGAAGGTAAGCAAAAGATATGTTACGAGTGCAATAACAACAAGGCCAGGTTGCAATCAGTGTTGCATACTTTTTTAGCTGTCCCCAATGAGGGTAAGCTGAGCTGAGATAGCTTCATCTCATTGAAACATTATGATTGGCTGTTGGTATGCAGGCCACAAAATGTGCCAGTTGTATTGTTGTCAGTGTTAATACCCAAACAGAAAAATGACCCACTCATGCTGTGATGGAAGTGACGTTTGAAAAAACAAAGGTTGATGTACCATCATATTGAGTATTAAAACATTATTTTAAGGTGAAAATGTCATCATTCAGGGTGGGTGAGGCTCAAACGCAGAGCTGCCAGAACGAACACTCAGACTCAGTTGTAAAAAGTTCACCAGTTTATTGCAAAAATAAAACTAACACACAACTCTAAATAAAGGTGCACAAATGAAGAAAAGCACAACACAAAAACGTACACTTTGTCATGAATTGCCCATCGGGGCAGACCCCCCCCCCCCCCAAAAAAAATAAATCTGCAAACTCACAGCAGCTGGGTCTTTACTGGCCGCTGTCTTCTGTCATGAATTGCCCACCATCGGGGCAGAAAGATAAGACTCACGAGCTGAACTGTGAGTTTGGACGATTTATTGAAAAAACAACAAACATAAAGTCCACACAGTGCTCTAACGGAAAATACAAACAAACGGGTAAACTTACTAATACAGTGCACCAGAGCAGGGACAGGGCTCTGGTGGAGATGAAGAGAAACTTCCTCGAGACAGCGGCAATCAGAAATGAAAATAACTGCCCTTAAATAGGGTCAAGAACAATTTACATAAGTAGTGACAGGTGTGGGTCACATGAGTGGGCAGGAGAAAACAAAGATACAATTTAGACCAGCTGGGAATAACAAGAGAGGAGGGAGCGATTGGAGCTGACAGCTGACAGGGCCACGCCCATGCAGAGCAAAACCCCGGAAAAGCCTCTGACAGCTGTCAACCCCGAGAGAGAGAACACAACAGAATACAAATATAATGAGATGGCAGAATATAAAGACAAGTAACCTCAAAAATATAATTAACAAACAATAATGAATTTAAATGGGAAAATAAATCATACAGGATATGTGACAAAGCAACCAAGGATAAAATAATAGGAATAGCAACCCAAACTGACAACACAGTACCAATAAGAAAAACAGACAGAAAGACTGAGCCCGGTGGAATCCCCTTGCGCTCAGAACGTGACAGAGCCCCCCTCTCAAGGGGTGAATACTAGACACCCCAGGGTAACATCAAAAGAAAAGACCCCCCCCACAAAAACCCCACCCCAACAAGAAAACAACCACACCCCGGGTGGGAGGAGGGGGACCCATCCATGGAGGGACCGAACCAAACCACAAGGAATAAGAAAAGCTCTCAGAATAAACATCTCAGCAAGGCCCAGACTAAGGGGAAACAACAAAAACAAAAGTCCCGCTCAGGATCCACACAGAACCGGCACCTAGGCCCCCTAGACCAAAGAGCAAGGCAGTTCAGGTGGGCGGTCAAAGTCCCAGGCCTGGCAGACAGCGAGGTGGTAAGAATCGGGTGGCCTGCCGAAGAATATAAGCCACCCACCCCAACGGCACAGTCTGTCAGGCGGTTGACCAGAGTTCTTTAACCACCTACCCAGAGAAGGTGGTCCAGGAGGTGGCCGCCCAACCAGGACGATCAGAAGCGAAGAGGATGGCGGAACAGGGGAAGCCTCGGCGATGTCAGGCAAAGGAGGTGGAACAATGATGGTGTTGGGCAGAGGAGGGGGAACCATGACAGCGTCTGGCAGAGGAGGGGGAACCACAATGGCGTCTGGCAGAGAAGGGGGAACCACGACAGTATCTGGCAGAGGAGGGGGAACCATGACGGCCTCTGGCAGAGGATGGGGGAACCATGACGGTGTCTGGCAGAGGAGGGGTGACCACGAAGGCATCCTGCAGGCCTGTAGCACCCTCGGTGGTCCCGGACTGGGACATAGCAGCACCCACGGTGGCTCTGGGCTGGAGCAGAGCTGCACCCGCGGTGGGCCCGGGCTGGGACATAGCTGCACCCATGGTGGCCCCTGAGCTGGAGCATAATGCCTATGGTGGGCCCACACTGGAGCGGAGCACCCAAGTTGATTTTAGGTTGGGGCGTAGCACCCACGACAGTCCCCAACTAGGACACAGCAGCCACGGAAACCCGGACTGAGGAGGAGCTGCATCCACAGAGGTCCTGCGCTGGGAAGGAGCACCCACGATGACCTCAGCCAATGGGGAAGCAGCACCCTTGAAGTTCCCCGGCTGCGACGGAGCACCCCCGAAGACCTCATCTGGAGGGGGAGCAGCACCCATGGAGGTCCTGGGCTGGGACAGAGCACCTGCGACGACCTCAGCCAGTGGAGAAACAGCACCCTTGGAGGTCCCGGGCTGGGATGGAGCACCCACGACGACATCATCTGGAGGGGGAGTAGCACCCACGGAGGTCATGGGCTGGGATGAAGTACCCGTGATGACCTCAGCGGGAGGAGCTAGACCTATGGTGGTCTCGGGCAGCGAGCCGGAACAAACAGAGTCTTCTGGCTGAGCTGGACAATCCTCAGTGACCCTGGGGGAAAGCTCATGCAAGAGAGACAGAGAAAAAGGGTCAGGGTCACCGGCAGCAGTGGATCCCGACAAGGTGAGCTCAGGTGCAGCTGACGGCTGCACTTGGCTTTTCCCACAAAGAGCCTGACAAGATCTCTCCAAAATTGAGACAGTGAAAACAAAGGAGAGCACTTGCATGAGCTTGAGCTCCACCGCTGTCCAGGACTCCATCGATCCAGGCGACAATTATTTGGGTCTGGCCCTATGGAAGTCCAGCTTGAACTTTGCTGTGGTGGCCCCAGCAGCAGGCATGATGGCCAATGCAGTCCTGAGACTACCCAGTGATGTGACCCATGCAGGTGGCTCACCCTGCGTGGTGACAGGAGGTCGATTTCTCACCGGTGCTGGATACTGCTCAGCTGAGGCCCGGGGATGCTTCACTGTCGGCACAGACGTCAGCTTGGCACCAGCGCTCTCCCTCCGTCCAGACAGTGGCTGCGGGGCTGGTACTAGGTCGTCCATAACCGCAGGCTACTCCATCGTCCGGCGGCTCAACCCTGTAGTCGACGGACATTCGGGGAGGATAAGAGGAGACACAGAGAGGGCAGGTGAGAAATTAATGGCTGCAGCAGGTGGTGAGGGCTGCAAACCCTAAGTCTCACTACCAGGAATCAGGCAAGGCATATCATCATAAAATGAGGGAGAATGAAATGACACTTGCCTGTGTTCCTGTTGCAGCGGGTGTAGCATCATCCCTCTCCGTGGCTACGGTGGATATGGGCCCCTCAGAGGATCGTGGAGGAGCAGCCCCTGTGGACACGGAGGTCGGCGGAGCCGGAGGAAAAACAGATGACCTCTTGGCAACGGAAGAGAGCACCAAGGATAAGCAGGAGAAAGCAGCTGCGGAAAGGGAAGAGGCTGGCAATACTGCCTGAGAGAAAAAGCACTGAGGTTGCACTGCTGAGGGAGGTTTCTGCCTCGGCGAAGGGGAAGTTGCTGCCTGAGAGGCGGGAGTGTTCCTCCGGTGGTCCCGAGCAGGATGACGGCGTCGTGGAGACAATGGAGCGGGAGCAGGAATGGGTGAATTGGAGATGGAGCAGGGCATCTGCCGTGGACCGCGCCTCGGCATCGTCCTCGCACTCACTGGAGGCAGCCCCCATCTCAGCCTGGGGAAGGATTGCTGGAGGATGGAGAGCATAGCCAACAAGTCCGCAAACTGGGCATGCTTCCACAACCCCGGATGCTCCTCGACAATGGCAGTCATGACATCCACCTTTTCCCAGATCTTCTTTGGGCTGTGGGAGGTGAGGGCTTCATCCACGAATCCCTGGATAAATTTGGCCGCCCATTCCTCCTCCACACTCGGGAATCCTGCTGCCGACCTTCCTTTGACTGTCGGAGACCAGTGTACTTGGGACATGATGAGCTCCACAGAAAACAGGTGAGTGAAAAACAAAAAAAACCCAAAATCCGCAAACTCACAGCAGCTGGGTCTCTACTGACCACAGTCTTCTGTCATGGATTGCCCATTGGGGCAGAAAGGTAAGACCCATGCGCTGAACTGTGAGTTTGGATGATTTATTGAAAAAACAACAAACATAAAGTCCACACAGTGCTCTAACGGAAAATACAAACAAATGGGTAAACTTACTAATACAGTGCACCAGAGCAGGGACAGGGCTCTGGTGGAGACGAAGAGAAACTTCCTCGAGACAGCGGCAATCAGAAATGAAAATAACTGCCCTTAAATAGGGTCATAAACAATTTACATAAGTAGTGACAGGTGTGGGTCACATGAGTGGGCAGGAGAAAGCAAAGATACAATTTAGACCAGCTGGGAATAATGAGAGAGGAGGGAGTGATTGGAGCTGACAGGGCCATGCCCACACAGAGCAAAACCCCGGAAAAGCCTCTGACAGCTGTCAACCTCGAGAGAGAGAACACAACAGAATACAAATATAATGAGATGGCAGAAAATAAAGACAAGTAACCTCAAAAATATAATTAACAAACTATGATGAGTGTAAACTAGAAAAAAAAATCATACAGAGTATATGACAAAGCAACCGAGGATAAAATAACAGGAATAGCAACCCAAAATGACAACACAGTACCAATAAGAAAAAAAAGACAGGAAGACTGAGCCTGGTGGAATCCCCCCACGCTCAGAACGTGACACACTTAAATGAGACAAAACCGGTGCCCGCTGGAGTGCACGTAGCCTAAGGGAAAAGAGCAGATAGAGAGTATTAGGGACAGAATCTCCCAAAGGGGAGAATAATAAGGGGAGAGCACTCTTACTCTGTGAACAGAGGAGTCCGGCAGGGAACTCCTGCGTGGACCAGGGGAACATGGGAAGATGGTGACCTGGGTGGATGTCCAGCGTCTTCTTGGTCAGGTGAGCGTGATCAGCTCCGGAGCACACACCTACGGGTGGCAACAAGCCTAACGATCCAGCGATGGGTACTCCACACGCTGGCTCTTAAATACACTGGGTCATCAGGACGCAGCAGGTGTGTAATTATGCAGGTGTGTCTGATCCTCCGGAGCTGAGATGACGGGGGGGGGGGGGGGCATGCTCGCCGGATCATCACAGAAAATCTTATATCGTGTTGCTTTAATCCATAGTGGGCTTGAATTTACTGGATCAGAAGCTTCACAGCTTTCCTGTATACAAAGGGGTGTTGAAAAGTTCATAGTGGTCAAATCTGACTAAATGTGGTTTATATTTCAACTGCAGGGATCCAAGTGCTGTAACACAGATTGAAGAAATGTGCGGACCAAAGGGGAGACTGTTGACAAATAAACCATCCATCCATCCATCCATCTTCTACCGCTTTTTCGGAGGTCCGGGTTGCGGAGGCAGCAGTTCAAGCAGAGAAGCCCAGACTTCCCTCTCCCCAGCCACCTGCTCCAGCTCTTCAGAGAGGATACCAAGGCGTTCCCAGACCAGCTGGAAGACATAGTCTCTCCACCGAGTCCTGGGTTTGCCCTGGGGTCTCCTCCCAGTGGGACGTGCCTGAAACACCTCAAGTGGGAGGCGTCCAGGGGCATCCTGATCAGATGCCCATACCACCTCAACTGTGACATAATAACTGGCCCAGGGAACACGCACGCAGGCTCAGGTGAGATTCAAAGGCTTTATTCAGCAACAAGAGATGTATGGGTGCGTGTATGCGGAATGTGAATGGTCTGTGGGTGAACGAGGAGCGCCGGTGGCAGAATGACACGCCGTGCAGCCAGGCAACCCTATAGACAGAGCAGAGACAGGGATATGAGTTAACCTTCACCATGCGGGGTTAATGTACCGAGTGTTGCTTACTTGCAGATGTTACGGTGGCTGGCGTTGGCAAAGGAACTCTTGCCTGGGAGACAGCGCCCTGCTGCGTGCTCGACGAGGAGTGGATGAGGAGGAAGAGGAGGTGGTGAGGACGAGAGGAATCCGCCGCCAGGGAATCCACCTGTGCACAGGGGTGAGACTGGAAGACAGGTGAGTGAAAAAACAGCTTACTTGCTGGTAGGAGATGCTGCAGGTCGGGAAGGAACGATCCTGCAGAGGGATTGAGAGCGTTAATTAACAGATGGCTCCAGACCGATGTTCTGGGCCGAGTGGGTTAAACAGTCTGTGATTGACGAGGCGCAGGTGTGCGCGCAGCTGAGGCAGATGACTGGGGATGGCGAGTTGTGACAGTTCTCCTCCCCCGAGCAGCACCTCCTGGCGCTGGTTTATCCGGGTGCGCCCGGTGGAACTCCGTGATAAGATCCTTATCCAGCACAAAGGAAGAGCGCACCCAGGATCTCCACTCCGGGCCATACCCCTCACAATCCACCAGGTACTGCAGCCCACGACCTCGGTGCCGGGAGTCCAGGATGGAGGCGACCCCCCATGCCGGGTGGCCGTCGATCATCACGGGAGGGGGAGGTGCCCTAGGAGGAGGACAAAGTGGGTCAGAGATCATGGGTTTGACCTTGGAAACGTGAAACATGGGGCAAACACGGAGGGAGGGGGGGAGGGCCAAATGCACAGCCACCGGGTTGATTACCTTAGAGATGGTGAAGGGACCGATAAAGCATGGCGCCAGCTTCCTCTTCTCGGCCTTGAGATTGACGTCCTGGGCCGATAGCCAGACCTGTTGGCCCACCTGGTAACCAGGAGCAGGCTTCCTGTGGCGATTAGCCGTAGTGCTGTTGCGTGCCGTAGTGCTGTTGTGTGCCGCTGTGCGTAAAAGCGCCTCGCGCGTCTTGGTCCACAGGCTCCGGCAACGCCTCAGGTGTGCCTGGATGGATGGAACTGCTACCTCGCCCTCCTGCTCGGGGAACAAAGGGGGATTATAGCCCAATGACGCCCGGAAGGGGGACATCCCGATAGCCGAAGACAGTGTTGAAT
This sequence comes from Pholidichthys leucotaenia, assembly GCA_020510985.1. Lineage (NCBI taxonomy): Eukaryota > Metazoa > Chordata > Actinopteri > Cichliformes > Pholidichthyidae > Pholidichthys > Pholidichthys leucotaenia. Next base: position 284,734,156 of record CM035838.1, read on the forward strand.
TGTGGGCATATTCCACCCAGGCCAGATAAGAGCTCCAGGAGGATGGGTTGGAGGAGGTGACGCAGCGCAGGGCAGCTTCCAGCTTCTGGTTAGCGCGCTCACACTGCCCGTTGGATTGGGGGTGGTGACCGGAGGAGAGGCTCACTGTGGCCCCCAGGGTGTTGCAAAAACACCTCCATACTTGGGACACAAACTGGGGCCCCCGATCAGATACGATGTCCGTTGGGATCCTGTGCAGTCTGACCACATGTTGGACTAGGAGATCGGCCATCTCCCGTGCCGTGGGGAGACCATGGAGGGGCACAAAGTGAGTGGCCTTGGACAATCGGTCCACAATAGTCAGGACGGTGTTGTATGAATTAGAAACGGGAAGTCCAGTAACGAAGTCCAGGGCTATATGTGACCAGGGTCTGCCCAGGACCGGCAGGGGATGGAGCAGCCCTGCAGAAGGTGAGTTCGGGGTCTTGCTCGTAGCGCACTGGGGGCAAGCCCGGACATAATTGGCAACGCCCTTCTGAAGTCCAGGCCACCAGAAAGAGCGCTGAAGGAGGTCCACTAGCCGGGAGATGCCAGGATGACAGGCAAGCTTGGACGTGTGGGCCCAATGGATGACATCCCCCCGAACCGCCGATGGCACAAAGCGCCTCCCTGCCGGGCCGCTGCCAGGGTCCGGTTCGGTCTCCTGTGCCCTCCAGATCTTGTCCCTTATAGACCAGGAAACCGCCCCCACAACACACGAGTCAGGCAGGATGGTATGGTCCCGCTCCTCCGGGGTCTCAGGGGAAAACTGCCTGGACAGCGCGTCGGGTTTCCCATTCTTGGAGCCTGGACGGTAGGTGATCGTGAACCTGAAGCGTGTGAAAAACAGAGACCAGCGCGCCTGGCGGGCATTCAGGCGCTTGGCCGACCTCAGGTACTCCAGGTTCTTGTGGTCTGTCCAGACCACAAAAGGCTGCGCTGCCCCCTCCAGCCAGTGACGCCACTCCTGCAGCACAAGCTTTACTGCCAGAAGCTCCCTGTCGCAGACGTCATAATTGCGCTTAGCCGCAGACAGGCGCTGGGAGAAGAAGGCACAGGGGCGCATCACCCCATCCACCGGAGGACATTGGGACAAAACTGCCCCCACCCCCGTGTCGGACGCGTCCACTTCAACCAAGCACTGCAGCGCGGGGTCAACCTAGGTCAGGACCCGGGAGGAGGAGAACTCCATCTTCAAGGTCTCGAACGCTGCTGCTGCCTCCTCGGTCCACTGGAAGGGCACCTTGGGAGAGGTGAGGCGGGTCAGGGGGGTGACGATGGAGCTGCAGTTAGGCACAAAACGGTGGTAAAAATGAGCAAAACCAATGAACTGTTGCACCTGTTTCCTGGAGGAAGGGATGGGCCACTGGACCACCGCTTTGACCTTGGCGGGGTCGGGGAGGATCTGATCGTGGGAGATGATAAAACCCAGGAAAGAGGTCATCTTGGCGAAGAACTCGCATTTCTCTGCCTTAACATACAGTTTGGAGAGATGAGGGAGATGAGTCAGGAGCAGGAAGAGGAGATGATGGGGCACAAGCCGCAGAGTGGAGGCAGGTGCCCATGCAAAATGAGCTCCACAAGAGGACACTGCCGGACTACCAATCAAGCACGGGGTTGTGGAGACGCAGCCATGGGTAGCCCAAGATGACGGGGGAAGCCGAGGTGGACAGGACGAACAGGCTGAGGTCCTCTCGATGGTTGCCAGAGACTATGACTGACACTGGCTTGGTGCGATGCGTCACTACTTCCAGGGGAGAACGAGAAAGAGTGACGAGGTTGAGGGGAGCTGGTAATGCTTGACAAGGGATGCCCAAGTGGGTTGCCAGGCTCTTGGAAATAAAGTTTTGTTCTGCCCCTGAGTCCACCAGTGCATGAGTGAGGTGCCCGGTGGAATTGTGACAGAACCTAATGGGCAGTGAACAATTTCAGAGGGGATTTGGGTGGTTGGCATCCGCGAGGCCCCCTACAGTGACTCACGGACCCCCCCGTTTGGCTTGATCGGACAATGCTCCACGGAGTGCTGGTCGCCCCCGCAATACATGCAGAAGCCCAGCTCCCGGTGGCACTGTCTCTCTGCTAGGGGGAGCTTGGTTCGCCCGACCAACATCGCCTCAGGCTCATCGGTGGACTCCGGAGCAGGTAACACCAGGGGGCGAGACTGAGAGGCGCGTGCGGGGGTTCCGCGCGAGCGGTTGTAGGACTTCCGCTCGGCGGCCCGCTCTCGCAGCCTGTTATCTAAACTGATAGTTAGGGAGATTAATTCAGATAACCGTCCTGGAAGATCCTGGCTAGCCAACTCATCCCGCAGACTAGAACAGAGGCTGCGGAGGAAGATGCTGCAGAGAGATGCCTCGTCCCAGCCAACCTCTTCCGCTGCCACCTGGAAGTCAACAGCGTAATCGGCCGCTGACCGGCTACCCTGGCGGAGGTTAAGGAGCTGATCGGCTAGAATGCTGTCACGATCCGAGTGGTCAAAAACCTCGAAGAAATCTCGCACGAATTGGGCATAGGAAAGGTTCGTGTAGCCGGGCTTCACCATGACGGCGTAAGCCCAAGCTAACGCTCGCCTCTCCAAGAGGTTTGCCACATACCCAATCCGGCTGTGGTCTGAGGGAAAGTCCCCGGGAATGCGCTGAAACACCGACTCACACTGCAGGATGAACCCCCGCGCTTCACCGAGTCTCCCGTTAAAGCGTACGGGTGTGGGGATTGGAGTGAGCCGGGTTGGTGCTCCCGAGCTAGGCTGGCTAGCCGAGGGAGCGGCGGAAGCTGACCCGCCAAGATGAGCCGGGGGGAACGCCTGCTGGGGGTCGAGGCGATCCAGCCGGTGAGTAATTGTAGTTAATTGATTGAGAATAACTTGTTGTTGATGAGCGATCAAGTCCACCCGAGCCTCGAGGGTGGAAAGACGGCGTGCGAGCCCGCTGTCTGCTGGGCCGCCTTGCTGGAGCCATACTGACATAATAACTGGCCCAGGGAACACGCACGCAGGCTCAGGTGAGATTCAAAGGCTTTATTCAACAACAAGAGATGTATGGGTGCGTGTATGCGGAATGTGAATGGTCTGTGGGTGAACGAGGAGCGCCGGGGGCAGAATGACACACCGTGCAGCCAGGCAACCCTATGGACAGAGCAGAGACAGGAATATGAGTTAACCTTCACCATGCGGGGTTAATGTACCGAGTGTTGCTTACTTGCAGATGTTATGGTGGCTGGCATTGGCAAAGGAACTCTTGCCTGGGAGACAGTGCCCTGCTGTGCGCTCGACGAGGAGTGGATGAGGAGGAAGAGGAGGTGGCGAGGACGGGAGGAATCCACCACCAGGGAATCTACCTGTGCACAGGGGTGAGACTGGAAGACAGGTTAGTGAAAATACAGCTTACTTGCTGGTAGGAGATGCTGCAGGTCGGGAAGGAACGATCCTGCAGAGGGATTGAGAGCGTTGATTAACAGACGGCTCCAGACCGATGTTCTGGGCCGAGTGGGTTAAACAGTCTGTGATTGACGAGGCGCAGGTGTGCGCGCAGCTGAGGCAGATGACTGGGGATGGCGAGTTGTGACAAACTGACTCCTTTCAATGTGGAGGAGCAGCGGTTCTACTCTGAGCCTCTCCCGGATGACTGAGCTCCTCACCCTATCTCTGAGGGTGAGTCCAGCAATCCTACGGACAAAGCTCATTTCAGCCGCTTGTATCCGCGATCTCGTTCTTTCGGTCATTACCCAAAGCTCGTGACCATAGGTTAGAGTAGGAACATAGATTGACTGGTAAATTGACAGCTTTGCCTTAGAACTAAGCTCCCTCTTCATCACAACAGACCGGTACAATGTCCACATCACTGCAGATGCTGCTCCGATCCGTCTGTCAATCTCTTGCTCCATTCTCCCCTCACTCGTGAATAAGACCCAAAGATACTTAAATTCCTCCACTTGGGGCAGGAGCCTGTCCCCAACCCGGAGAGGACAATCCACCTTTTTCCGGCTGAGGACCATGGACTCGGACTTGGAGGTGCTGATTCTCATCCCAGCCGCTTCACACTCAGTGGCAAACCGTCCCAGCAAGAGCTATAGGTCATTGCTGGATGAAGCCAATAGGACAACATCATCTGCAAACATCAGAGATGAGATCCTGTGGTCACCAAGCATGACACCCTCCATTCCCTGGCTGCGCCTAGAAATCCTGTCCATGAAAATTATGAACAGGATCGGTGACAAAGGGCAGCCCTGACGGAGTCCAACTTTCACTAGGAATGAGTCTGACCGAGTGTTGGCAATAGGAACCAAACTCTCACAACGGTCATACAGAGACCGAAAAGCTCGTAACAACAAGCCCGATACCCCATACTCCCGAAGCACCCCCCACAAAAAACCACGAGGGACGCGGTCAAATGCCTTCTCCAAGTCTACAAAACACATATAAACTGGTTGGGCAAACTCCCACAAACCCTCGAGAATTCTCGAGAGGGTAAAGAGCTGGTTCGATGTGCCACGGCCAGGACGAAAACCACATTGCTCCTCCTGAATCCGAGGTTCGACCAATGGCTGGACTCTCCTCTCCAGTACCTTGGCATAGACCTTCCCAGGGAGGCTGAGGAGTGTGATCCCTCTAAAGTTGAAGCACACCCTCTGGTCCCCTTTTTTGAAGAGAGGAACCATCATCCCATTTTGTCATGCCAAAGGCACTGCCCCCGACCTCCACGCAATGTTGCAGAGGCGGGTCAACCATGACAGCCCAACAACATCCAGGGCCTTGAGGTACTCAGGGCGAATCTCGTCCACCCCCGGGGCCCGGCCACCAAGGAGATTTTTAACCACCTTGGCGACCTCAGCCCCTGTGATAGGCGAGTCATCCCCCTTGTCCCCAAACCCTGCTTCCTCTGTGGAAGGCATATCAGTGGAATTGAGGAGATCCTTGAAGTATTCCCTCCACCGCCCAACAATATCCCCAGTCAAAGTCAACAAAACCCCATCCGCACCATGCACAGTGTGGACAGGGAGCTGCTTTCCCCTCCTGAAGCCGCCGGACAGTTTGCCAGAATCTCTTCGAGGCCGACCGAAAGTCTTGTTCCATGGCCTCACCAAACTCCTCCCATACCCGGGTTTTTGCTTCAGCAACCACCCGAGCTGCACTCCGCTTGGCCTGCCGGTACACCTCGGCTGCTTCGGGAGTCCCACAAGCCAACAAAGCTTGATAGGACTCCTTCTTCAGCTTAATGACCCCCCTCACCACTGGTGTCCACCACTTGGTTCGGGGGTTGCCACCACGAGATGCACCGGCCACCTTGTGGCAGCAGCTCTGGGCCGCCGCTTCAACAACAGAGGTGGAGAACATGGCCCATTCAGACTCCAGACCACATTCCCTTGGAATGTTTTTGAAGTTCTTCCGGAGGTGGGAGTTGAAGACCTCCTGGACAGGGGCCTAAGCCAGACGTTCCCAGCACACCCTCACTATACGTTTGGGTCTACCAGATCTGAATGGTGTCCTCCCCTGCCATCAGATCCAACTCACCACCAGGTGGTGATCAGTTGACAGCTCTGCACCTCTCTTTATCCGAGTATTCAAGACATATGGTCACAGGTCTGATGACACAATAACAAAATCGATCATCGACCTGCGACCTAGGATGTCCTGGTGCCAGGTGCACATATGGACATCCTTATGCTTGAACATGGTATTCGTTATGGACAAACTGTGGTTAGCACAGAAGTCCAATAACTGAACACATCTCGGGTTCAGGTCGGGCAGGCAGTTCCTCCCAATCACCCCCCTCCAGGTTTCACTGTCATTACCCACGTGCGCACTGAAGTCCCCCAGTAGGACAATGGAGTCTCCAAGAGGAGCACCCTCCAGCACCCCAGTCAGAGACTCCAAAAAGGGTGGGTACTATGAAACATCATTTGGTGCATAGGCACAAATGATGGTCAGGACCCGTTTTCCAACCCGAAGGCGCAGGGAAGCAACCCTTTCATCCACCGGGGAAAACTCCAGTAAATATAATATAAATATATATAAATATAAATATAAAATATAAATATAAAAAAAACCCACATTTGGTCATATTTGACCATTATGACCCTTTCAGCCTATGAACATTTCAGCCCCCCCCCCCCCGTATTTATTTGCAAAATCAGCTTTAATTGTTTGCTAAACCAAACATACACACCATAAACCAAAGCTTTATGGTGTGTATGTAATGTAATACTGTATGATCCTTCAGTGTGCTGTGATGTATGGGACAGCATTTGCAGGCCTGAGTGATGACCAAAGATTAACCAATGAAAAATGTCAACATGAACAGAAACAAATCTGAACTGATCAATAAATATTTAACAGATCAAAGGTCACAAGGTCATTTAAGGTCAGGAAGATGTGTTTTTCTCATCCTGCTTTGAAAAACTTCCAAGCTCTCTTCTTCCACCCGCAGATTTCTTCTCCCAATTATGCAGACAGTGTTTTCCGCTGAGGAGCACCTTTATGTCAACTCGTCTGTCTGTCTCTTATTTGGATTAAAGTCATCCCCATTCTTTTTCTGCCATGAAGCTTTTCTTAGCTTTACACCACAAGAAGATGTGACTGCAGAAACAAAGTATAAATAAACCAATTATAATTATATTTCTTGTAATATGAATGACAAGAATGAGATACCAGGTACAAATGCAGCGGTGACATCATGGGAAACTGATGCCTCCGTGCCCTTTTATTTATGTCTCGAAAAGAGCTTTAATAATCATCTGGCTTTTTGTTGGGATGAAACTATTCCATTAGTCTTCAAATGTCAAAACACAGAGGAGGTATAACATTACCATGTACAACATCCGCAAGCAGACTAACCATACACACACCCTCCTTTTGCCCCCGCTTCCTCCCACACTCTCTTCTTTTATCACTTTAGCAGCCATGGTGCTTGATCCTCTCTGCTCTTTTGTTCCTTGCCTTTAGGCTACCTTTATAAAAGTTTTTGTCCATTGTTGTCCTTGTGGTGTGAAACTATTGTCATACTGTACAAAATCCCAATGATCAACTTGAATTCTCAGAAATATTACACATATGTTCCACTTGTTGTTTTCCACTCACCCAAATAAGATAAAAAATGCAGGTAATACTCTCTTTCTCTTTCACCTTTTCCTTTTTATTTTGCAAACAATCTTTCTGGAACAAAACTCAGAGACACAGGAGGATGGCAGACATGATGAGGAATGTCATTATGGTGCAAAAACCTCCTAAAGAATCTTAATGTGCTCCAAGATATTTGTTGACTGAACAATTACATGTACACAGTGTACAGATGGGCTTGCACACACAGATGGTGAGAACGGGTTAGAGAGGACACATCAATAAATTACTTAACAAAATATTTGGGGAGGAACCATTAATTGTGCTTGAAAAAACTGAGTGCAGATGGCAGACCTGTGCAGACACGTCGATGGTTCATCCATGTGCTAACCGACCTAAACCTGCAGCGCTTCTTGCAGAAGCCTTTACTGCAGTCTTGAAATGGTGAGCTATAATTGGGAGTTTTGTCATTGTCATAATCCCATGTAAATATATAGTCACTGGGGGAAAAAAGGAAGTCCACCAGTTAAGTTTAATTTCACAACTGTGCTTTGGTAGAGACACTTGGCACAACTTCGTCAATACATTCCTGTTCTGGATGCAGCCAACCATGAGCCTGCTGTATGACAAGGCTTTGACAGATCCCAGTACACCTTCCAATGGAATCAAAATACACAGATACATAAAATAAACATAAAGGTGCTTAAGTAGACTTGGGACCTTGATGGACTCATTTCAGATTTGCACAATATAGTACATGCTCTGTTTTATGATGTTACGACGCTGAAGTCCTGGAGTCCCAGCAAACAGTTTTGGCCGAATGAGATGGAGCTAGATGCGCACCAAGTTCACTTTTTCCAATAGCACGCTATAAAAATACAAATTAGCATACAATTACACTGATATTATGGTGTAAGTAGAATGTCAGTACCCTCTAAGTATGTTGTAAGAACCACATAAGTATGTTTTAAGTTCCCCAAAAGTAAATTGTATGTAGCCTAGTGCATACTTTGGGGCACAGATTATGCCTCTCCAAGGTTTTGATTGGTCATAATTATGCTGTAACTATACACTAATTCCAAGTGCACAGGCTGTATTCTCAAGACTTGCTATGTGTATGTACACAGTACTCAATGTATATCCACCATGTTAAGCAGTCCTTTGAAAATAATTTACTTACCCTCATTTACAGTATACTGGCAGCATACTTGCACCCTAATTAAGCCATGCTTACCATTATTATAACATACGAAGGCAAGTCATTTAAGATTTCCCCCGACACACTTCCGGTTATAATAGGAGGCTTAAACTACACATGTATAATAATACATATCTCTATAGGTCACGTGGGAATTTGCAGCTCTGAATTCCTAAAACTTTCTCTTTTACAGGTGCTAAGGCGGCGTAAGGTATGTTAATGGAGAGAGTTGAATGCAGAGAGGTCATCGGGTTTGGGGACTTGAGAGGTCGCACACCTCAGGAGATGTTTGATTAGATGAAAGAGATTTAAGGCCAATGCATACTCCACAAGAACAGAGAAATTTGTTAAAAATTTAGTTAGCGTGTCTTGTTAGACACTAGTTCTGGCAAGGACATTTCATACGTCACACACAGAACTCCTGGGAAATGCACATTTCTGTCCAATCACACAATAGTTGTTGGACACTACACAAGAAAAAAGTTCTGCCAAGATGCTGTACCAAGAACAAGCTGTGAGAACTTCCAAACCAGGGTTGCAAGAAAAGAATGATGTCATTGTTTTCTTGCATCCCTAGAAGGTAGAACAAATTTCTCTGTTCTTGTGGAGTATGTACAGGCCTTTAATGGGAGGATGCTCTATCAAACCCTGGTCTTGACAGTTCAAGTGTTTCCACATCGGTGGAAATGCCGCCATTCCCGGCAACCACAGTGCACCATAGATGAAGACACCATCTGGCAAGTGGAGGCCACTATTTTGGATGATCACCACATAACCGTTCACCAACTAATCCAAGATGTTAAAATCAGTGTGAAATATGTGGAAAAAAAAATCACCTGTGACCATTTGCACATGCATAAAAGGTCTGCATGATGGAGTCCCTGGTTGCTCACACCTTTCTTGAAACTGAAATGAATCACATGCTTCCACCTTTTTCCAATCATGAAGTCATTTTTGAAGGACAAGCACTTTCAAAACATTGGTTTACAAGGTCAAGTCGTGACTTCTAATGCAACCTAAAGACTTTTACAGGTAAGGTCTCTATAGCTGCATAAAGCGATGGGAGATGTGTGTGACCACTGGTGATACCTGTGTAGAGAAAGACTAATAACTGTGCTAAATTTAGTTCCTCTCAGTCCATGGGACATGAGTTAGGGGAAATCTTTAAGGAACCACCTTCCCATTTACAATGTATGTATGAAATACTTAAACTGTAATTTACAGACTGCATTATGAAGTACTACCTTTTCTTCCAAAAAGGTTGCAGGTATAGAGGTATGATGTTGTTGAGTCTTATGGAGCAGCAGTGAGCTGTGACGGTGAGAGAAAGACAAGCTGAAAGGAAGGAGAAAAACAAGAAGAGGGAATGTGATATGAGTGATAATATCCACATCAGAGACAAGAGCCATAAGTGAGGAGTAATTTGAAAAAATGTAAAAAAAAAATGGTTGGAAGATGATAGTGAGCTAATATGAAGGAAAATAAAATGACAAATGCAATAAAGCAAATGCAACAATATAAGACAGATTAAGAGCATGCACATCTGCCAGATTCTTTCAGGGCTGTGGTATGTTTTAGTTCACAATCAGTTTGTCGCACTGTGCAGTCGTGTCCTAGAGTCTTGGCCAGACTGTTCTGAATAAAGATTGTTTACAGCTGCTCAGATAACATCAGCAAAACACATCTCTGTGCTCACGCTACGGCCTTGAGCCACCTCTAAGCTCACGGTCTCCTTCTCCACCGGCCTGTGTGTCATCACACAAACACAAAAGTTTCTACTGCAGACATTACGCATGAGTGCAGGTAGTGTATCATGTATCAAAAATGAGACTGAAATTGTTTTGCAATGACAACACATGAAGAGATGCTAAAGCTCTGTCCTGCTGGAAATAAAACAAAAAAACCAAACCAAAACAAAACAAAACAAAATTGAATACAAAATTAGGATGGGTACTTCCTTTTATTCTGTTTTAGTACTACACTTATTAAAGTAGTTTAATTGTACACAGAGATTTTCCAACTTTTAAAATTATTAAGGACACACAGCATATTTTTGCAGTTTACCTATAAATGCAATACTGATGTAGTAAAGAAATCAAATCAATTTTTCACTTATTCAGAATCAGCAGGAATCAGGCAGAATCAGCCAGAATGAAGAATTTTCAAAATTCGCACCACATTTGGGAGGGAATTTCAAATTGACCTAAATTCTTACGGGGGAGGGGCTGTGGACTCAGGTGACTGACGTTCCAGTGGTAGCGAGCCGCGTTTTTACGCGATTCGGCTCTCCCTTGATGTTTCAGATGCTATTGGAATACCATAAGAATATTTAGAATGCAGTCATAGTGCCATTAGAATACACTTTGAATGCCATTTGATAATTCTCCATTTCAAATGCACCTGAAAAATTTTGAGTATGAACAAAACATTCAGGCCGGCCACAAGATTGGGCCAGAATATTTAGAATGCACTCAGCATGCAGTTAAAAATTTTCAAATGCACTTCGAATATCCAGTTATATACATGAAACTTTCCTTCTAATGGCATTCTGGCTCATTCAACTGCTATTGTGAGTAGGGTTTAAGGTGGAGTTAAAAAGAAATAACAGGATCACTTTATCTTAGGACAAGCTGCAACAGAGCTACATCATCGGGGTCTGGAGAAACCTTAAAACCATCTCTGGGCTCTAGAATACCTCCCCCCAGGCCACGGGGGGCAGGGAGTGGACGGACAATCTGAACCTGTTTTTTAATAGATTTGACCAACCGCCCTCCCCCCCCGACTGCACAACAACCACTGCTGCCTCTAAAGACATCGAGTCCTGCTGCCCACACCCCACTCCACCAACACCCCCCCACTCCCAACACACAGCCCCCCAACATGACCCTCACTAAGACTCAGGTAAGGACGGAGCTGAGGAAGATCAAGGCAAGGAAGGCCTCGGGACTGGATGGCATCAGCGCAAAGCTCCTCAAGTCCTGTGCAGACCAGCTGTGCGGGATTGTGGAGTACATCTTCAACCTGAGCCTGAAGCTGGGGAGGGTACCTGTAGCAAAGACTTACCACCCCAAAAACCTGAACAGCTACAGACCAGTGGCCCTGACGTCTCACATGATGAAGACCCTGGAGAGACTGCTCCTTGCTCACCTCCGCCCCCTGGTGGGACCAGCGATGGATCCACTCCAGTTCGCCTACCAGCATGGTATTGGGGTGGAGGATGCAGCGATCTTCCTCCTTCACCGTTCTCTGTCCTACCTGGAGAAGCCTGGGAATGTGGTGAGGCTCATGTTCTTTGACTTCTCCAGTGCTTTCAACACCATCCAACCGATGATCCTGAGGGACAAGCTGCTGTGCGCAGGGGTGGATCAGCACCTGTCATCACGGATCCTGGAATACCTCACTAACCGGCCTCAGTTTGTGAGAACCCGGGACTGTGTGTCCGACACGATCATTGGTAGCATGGGGGCCCCCCAGGGAACGTTTTTGGCTCCCGTCCTGTTCACCCTTTATAGCGCAGACTTCTCACACAACACAACACACTGCCATCTACAGAAGTTCTCTGACGACTCTGTGATCGTCGGCCTCATCTCCAACGGAGATGAAGCTGAGTACAGAGGACTTATCCAGGACTTCGTGGACTGGTGCCATCGGAACTGCCTCCAGATCAACGCGAGGAAAACTAAGGAGCTGGTGGTGGACTGCTGCAGGCAAAGACAACCCCTCACAGCACCAGTAAACATACAGGGAACAGACATTGACATTGTGACATCCTAGCTGAGCTGGATGAGCTGCACGGTGGCACAGTGGTTTAGCACTGTGGCAGCACAGTTTTACCCTTGGCCGGGGGATCGCGGGGATCGTGGGTTCGATTCCAGCCCCCGACCAACAGTGAGCTGTGTGGAGTTTGCATGTTCTCCCCGTGTTGCGCGGGTTTACTCCGGGATTTCTCCGGTTTCCTCCCGCATACCAAAAACATGTAGGTTTAGGGCGCTCGCGCATGCAGCAACCAGCAGCCGGTGGCTTGTCACCAGACTGCAAACCGAATCTACCTATGGGTACAAATAAGTAACAAAAAAAAAAAAAAAAAAATCCTACAAGTACCTGGGTGTTCATCTGAACAATAAACTAGACTGGTCACACAATACCGACGCACTCTACAAGAAGAGACAGCGCAGGCTGTTCCTACTGAGGAGACTCAGGTCTTTTGGTGTACAAGGGGCGCTGCTGAAGTCATTCTATGACACGGTGGTGGCATCAGCCATCACTTTTGGAGTGGTCTGCTGGGGCAGTGGCATTACAGCAGCTGATAGGAAGAGACTGAACAAACTGATCAAGAAAGCTAACTCTGTCCTGGGGCAGCGCCTTGACCCAGTGGAGGAGATAAGAGACAGAAGGATGGTGGTTAAACTGTCATCTCTGCTGGAGTCCGAGTCCCACCCTATGCAGGACATACTGAATGCACTGAGGAGCTCATTTAGCAGCAGACTACATCATCCTAGGTGTGCAACCGAGAGGTTTCGCAGGTCCTTCCTTCCTACGGCTGTCAGACTGTATAACCTAAGCAGGGCTGCTCGCAGAGATAGCAAAAAAACGTGACGACCTAATAGTATTTAATGCAAAAGATGCAATAGACTTACACAATGGTCCCCTCCAGTATATACAACTAGGACAATATCGGTCGCTACGGAGGGTGACAATATGTATGGTGTAGAAGAGCTGGAAATAACGAGGCGGTTTTGTATCACAAAAGCAAAGTCTTTAATGAACAACTCTTCTATCTTGTCTCATCATGGTGCAGAGCTTGGCAGAAGGCAAAGAGGAAGAATTCTGCCCAGCTCGCTGGTTAAATACAGGCACACATCCAAGACATGCAAAACACAAGCTGAAATCCCCCGTTATCTAAATCCCCATTAGTCCTGTTAACTCCTCCCTCCGTCTTGGGAGGTGATGGGAAAACCTCTCCTCGCCTAAGGGGGTGAAGGTGTCAGGTCTGTTGCCATGGCGTCCTGTGATGTCATTGGTCTTCACACGGCGGTGAGATTCCTTTGTCCTTTCAGAGGTGTGAAATTCCTTTGCATATGTTGCCCCACGCATTTCCACATGCTCTAACGTATGCAGGTATGGAATATATGAGTAATATACAGTATACCACAATGGGTACATATTCATACTATGTAGGATAACTAAGTAGACGGTTATGCTGTTTATTCCATCTAGCTACAATGCTCCGCACTGTGTGTATATATATTTATATATTTATATGTACATATGTATATTCGCTGCTCTTGTTTTTCTTGTCTTCTTGATTGTTGCTCTGAGTGTTGCTATCCCTGTGCTGTTGCAATCCTGGAATTTCCCCATTGCGGGACTAATAAAGGCTTATCTTATCTTATCTTGCAAGTGTTCCAATATTTGTGAATTACAGTGACTGTCGGCTGCTTCTTATAATTTAGGAATCATAATCTAAAAGTAAAGCTGTGTACTGTACTTTTTTATATTGGGGAGCTGTTTGACAAGAGACAGTCTTCTTTAACCAGATGCAACCCCTTATTTTCTTCCTGGTTTATACTAACAATTAGTCCACTTGGCTGCATTTTGATATTTTTAGTGAGTTACCCCCCAGTTTCTATCAAAGCCTCACAGTATGTCATGGGCGGCGAGAGCACGCCCCCTCCTTTCCGTTCATCTCTCCTCAGCTGATCAGTACACCTGAGGGAGAGGACACACCTGGGCCCTCTCATCAGCCAGCGTACTTAAGGAAGCATCCTTCAGTGATTCAACGCTGGCTCATCTGGGTATACTGCCATAAGACAGCAGGCCACGTTCACACTGGTAAAGAAGTTATTAACCAGTGTGCTTTTTCTCCTTTGTTCAGGTTGCTGCCATCGTGCGAGTGTGTTGCCAGGACTGCGCGCGCTCTCCTGCCACGTCACCATCACCAACAGTAACTTCCACCCGGTCAGGCACCACCAGCTCATTGCTCACCCTGCTGGTTCGTCTATTCCCCGCTGGAGTCCTGCCGGTGCTCCCTTGGATCCCACGTACGTGGTAATTTGGCTAGCCCATTTTCCCCCTTACTCCATTCCTCCACTCACTGCTCTCGTTTTCTCTCCACAGGCTCGTTCTTCTGGCGAGTGACTGTTTCAGTAGCTGTGTGAGGGTTTTTGCTATTTAATAAAGTAAACTCAAACGTGTGTAATTGTGTGATTGTCTCTTTGTTGCTGCATCTCGCACGTGGGCTGAATTATTGTATCAGTCGTGACAGAACGAGCCAGCCCAAACCTTGGCTCAGCAGGTGCAGCAGCAGGGCAGTCAGCTCTGGATTGCTTAGAAGTGAACGAGCAACAGATTACTGTGATGGCCCAGCAGCTGCAAACAATGATGCGCCAAATGGATACCATCATGCAGCATTTGGTCAGGATGGCTCCTCCGGCTCCTCCTCCTCAGCCTGCTCCTATTGTTTTGCCACCAGTGCGCCGTACCACCTCCGTTCCCACCCCTGCCCCGTACGCGGGGGAGGTGGGGAAATGTAAGGAATTTATCCACCAGGTACGGATGTATTTGGAGCAGGTTGGGGGGGTGGGTACCCGGGGGATGTGGCTAAGATTCAATTCTTTACTCTACTGCTGTGGGGCTGAGCCCTTAGTTGGGCTCGGGCCACAGCAGACAGCCCGGAACGGTGATCCTACACGTTTGAGCAATTTGTGTTCACTTTTCCCCCACACGTTTGACCACACCAAGAGTCAAGGAAACATCATGAGCCGCCTTATGACTCTCCATCAGGGTGCTCGGTCCGTGGCTGAGTACTCGGTGGAGTTTCGGGTAGAAGCGGCGAACTCGGGGTGGAACAAGGCTGCGTTACACAGCGCATTCCTCCACGGGTTAAACGCCCACGTCCGTGACAACCTGGCGGTTTATGCTGTGCCCGACACTCGCGATGGTCTTATTGATCAGGCTGTGGGGTTGGATAACCGCTATCATGAGCGCGCGAAGGAGCGACAGGCCTCCTCTTGCTCGTCCGCCGAGCAGGTGCCTGCTGCGGGGGCTGACACTGGGGGGGCTGGTCCTCCTCCCAAGCCGATGGACCTCAGTCAGTTTCAATTAACCGACAATGAGTGTCGGCAAAGGAGGAGGACTGGCACGTGCATGTACTGTGGTTCTCCGAAGCACAGTCGGGACGAGTGCCCCCAGCGGCCAAAAGACGCGGTCCATCAGTAACTGTGGGGGGTCTGGCGGGCGGGACCAAATTAACTCCCCCCGGTAATTTATCTATTCCAGCCCTCATGCAATTGCCGGGGGTCAAGAGGAGGGTCATGGCGTTAGTTGATTCAGGGGCAGAGGGCAATTTCGTTTCTGTCCGACTCCTCCGGGACCTGGGTATTCCCACACATAAATTTCCCCATCCTCAACGTATCACCACCATATCTGGCCGTGAGGTTGCGGTAGTTGCTAAACGCACGGTGCCGGTCGCCATCCTCCTTTCCGGGAATCATCGGGAGGAACTCATGTTCCTAGTTCTCCCAGTGTCATCTTCCCCGATGATTCTAGGTTTGCCTTGGCTCCAAAAGCACAGCCCCATTATTAACTGGGGCCGTAATTCTATCTCCTTCTGGAGCCCATTTTGTTTGGCCAATTGTCTTCGTTCAGCTGAATGCGCTCCGTCTCTCTCTGTCTCTCTCTCTCTGGTCGAGCCGCCGGACCTCAGCCTCGTTCCCCGGGCATACCACGATTTGGGAGAGGTTTGCAGCAAGTCAAGAGCATTGTCGCTGCCGCCTCACCGCTCTCATGACTGTGCTGTGGACCTCATTCCGGGGTGAAGCCGCCGTCCAGCCGGCTCTACGCATTTCTGGTCCGGAGAGAGAGGCAAAGGAGAAATATGTCAAGGAGTCGCTGAACACTGGTCTTATTCGGCCATCGGGTTCTTCGTTGTTGGTAAGAAGGATGGTTTGTTGCGCCCGTGTATCAACTATCGCGAGCTCAACGCTATTACAGTTAAGGACAAATATCCTTTGCCCTTGATGGATTCCGCGTTTGAGCTCCTTCAGCACTCACGGGTTTTCACCAAATTAGACTTGTGCAACACGTACCACCTAATTCGCATTCATGAGAGGGACGAGTGGAAGACAGCATTTAAAACCCACCTGGGGCAGTTTGAGTATTTGGTGATGCCATTTGGGCTCACCAACGCCCCCGCTGTCTTCTAACGGTTAATTAACGACGTCCTCTGCGATTTGCTCTATCAATTTGTGTTTGTCTATTTGGATGACATTTTGATTTTCTCCCGCTCACCAGAGGAACATGAAATCCATGTAAGAGCAGTCCTACAATGGCTCTTGGAGAACCAGCTCTATGTTAAGGCTGAGAAGTGTGAGTTCTCCACAACATCTACCACCTTCTTGGGCTTCATAGTGGCTGAAGGGAGACTGATTGCCGACCCGGCCAAGGTGAGGGCAGTGTTTGATTGGCCAGCACCCCACTCCCGTAGGGAGCTTCAATGCTTCTACGGGTTTGCGAACTTTTATTGCCGGTTCATACAGAACTATAGTGGGGTAGCACTGCCCTTGATGCAGCTGACCTTCGTTAAGGTCCCCTTTCGGTGGACCAAGGCAGCTGAACAGGCCTTTTCTAAATTAAAGGGCCTGTTCACCAACACACCTATCTTAGCCCAGGTCGACACACAGCTCCAGTTTGTCCTTGAGGTGGATGCATCTGATTCGGGGGTGGGCACTGTCCTTTCACAGCGCACATCTTCTGACCAGAAGCTCCACCCGTGCGTGTATTTCTCATGTTGGCTTATGCCGGCCGAGAGGAATTACAACGTGGGGGACAGAGAGCTGCTTGTCATTAAATTAGCGCTGGAGGAATAGAGACATTGGTTAGAGAGGGCTATTCACCCCATTGTCGTGTGGACGGACCACAAAAACCTCAAGTATTTGCGGTTGGCCTGCTGACTTAATGCCAGGCAGGCTCGTTGGGCCCTGTTTTTTCAGCGCCATTTTACCATCATTTACCGGCCTGGCTCTCGGAATACCAAACTGGACACGCTATCGTGCCAGTTTGATTCAGAGGAGATAGCACTTCCTTCCTACCCCCAAACCATTCTTCCCTTTTCTTGCCTCCTCAGTGCCCTTAAGTGGGATATCGAGTGGACAGTCCGTCTGGCCCAGTCTTGGGAACCTGTGCCAGCAGGGTGCCCCCAGAACCGCCTGTATGTCCCCGCTGGCCTCTGCAGTGACGTCATCCAGTGGGGTCACACCAGCCGTTTTGCCTGTCATCCTGGGATCACCCACACCATGGACCTTGTTTGGCGGGTGTTCTGGTGGCCCATGTTGCGGCAGGATGTGTGAGAGTATGTACGGGCCTGCCAGACCTGCGTCCAGGGCAAGTCCGACTCCTCCCCACTGGCTGGACTTTTCCATCCCTTCCCCATCCCCAGTCGCCCATGGTCTCACATCGCTGTGGATTTTGTAACTGATCTTCCCCCCTCCCATGGAAAAACAGTTATTCTTACCATTGTGGGACCGCTTCTCCAAGGCTGTACATCTGGTGGCTCTTCCCAAGCTCCCCTCGGCCTTGGAGATGGCCAACCTTCTGACTGACCATGTGATCCGCCTCCATGGCATACCCATGACATCGTGTCTGACCGAGGCCGCAGTTTACCTCGTAGGTTTGGAGGGCCTTCTGCCACACCCTGGGAACGATGGTGAGCCTCTCCTCCAGTAACCACCCTCAGAGCAACGGGCAGGCAGAGTGCGCCAACCAGTCCTTGGAGGCCACCCTGCAGTGTGTAACAGCCAAACATCCTTCTTCCTGGAGCACGCACCTGACTTGGGTGGAGTATGCCATGAACTCGGTGGTTTCCACGGCAACCGGGCTCACACCATTTGAGGCGTCTATGGGATACACACCGCCCCTGCTACCGATGGCCGAGAGGGAGGTCGTGGTTCCTTCAGTGGAGGTTCACGCTCGCCGTTTCCGACATCTCTGGAGATCCACACGTGCTGCCCTTACCAGCTCTGTCGAGCGCAACCGCGCTACGGTGGACAGGCAACGGGTGCCTGCCCCTAAGTACACCGTGGGGCAGCAGGTTTAGTTGGTGGCTAGCCAGGTCCCCTTGAAGACAACATTGAAGAAGCTGTCTTCTCACTTCTTGGGGCCCTTTCCAGTCTCCAGAATTGTCAATGACACTTCAGTTCAGTTCAAGCTACCTCTGACTCTACGGGTGAACCCGACCTTTCATGTGTCCCATATTAAGCCTCTCTCGGTCAGTCTTCTCTGCCCCCCCCCCCAAAGCCACCTCCTCCTCCCCGGATTATCGACGATCACCCTGCCCACATGGTCCGCCAGATCATGGATGTTCGCCGTCAAGGTCGGGGTCTCCAGTATCTGGTTGATTGGGAGGGCTACGGCCCAGAGGAACATTCCTGGGTCCCTTCGTCCGGATCCTGGGCAAACAGATGCTCCGGTCCTATCATCGTGCCAATCTCAATAAGCTGCGAGCGCCGAGAGCACACCCCCTCCATCCCGTTCATCTCTCCTCAGCTCATCAGTACACCTGAGGGAGAGGACACACCTGTGCCCTCTCATCAGCCAGCGTACTTAAGGAAGCATCCTTCAGTGATTCAACGCTGGCTCGTCTGGGTATATTGCCATAAGACAGCAGGTCACGTTCACACTGGTACAGAAGTTATTAACCAGTGTGCTTTTTCTCCTTTGTTCAGGTTGCTGCCATTGTGCGGGTGTGTCGCCGGGACTGCGCACGCTGTCCTGCCACATCACCATCACCAACAGTAACCTCCACCTGGTCAAGCACCACCAGCTCATTCCCCACCCTGCTGGTTCGTCAATCCACATATTAAATTTGCTTCTAAGACTGGCTTCTATCATTTGCGTAATATTGCCAAGAATAGGAGCATCTTGTCTCAGAGTGATGCTGAGAAACTGATTCATGCTTTTGTTAGCTCTAGATTAGATTATTGTAACTCTTTATTATCAGGTTGTCCTAAAATATCTTTAAAAAGTCTTCAGTTGATCCAAAATGCTGCTGCAAGAGTTATAACAGGTACTAGAAAGAGAGATCATACAATATCTCTCTGGTTTTGGCCTCCCTTCATTGGCTTCCCATAGAGTTTAGAATTAAGTTTAAAATCCTTCTTCTCACTTACAACACTCTTAACAGTCAGGCCCCTTTTTATTTAAAAGATCTGATACTACCCTATCATCCTAACAGAGCATTACACTCCCAAAATGCTGGATTAATTGTAATACTTAGAATCTCCAAAAGTACAACGGGAGGCAGAGCCTTCAGCTATCAAGCTCCTTTCCTGTGAAACCAGTTACCAATCTGGATTTGGGAGTAAGACTCGAGTTCTGTTTTTAAGAATAGGGTAAAAACCTTCCTTTTCGATATAGCCTACGATTGGGAAGGGATCATGTGTCTCTAAACCCTCCCTTAGTTCTGCTGCTAATAGATTTAGACTGCCGGGGGACCTCCAATAATGTACTTGGCTTCACTCCTTTAATGTTTGCTCTCTATATGTCTGTTCTTTTCTTCTTCTCTATCCCCTCACCCCCCAGCCAGTCGCAGCAGATGACTGCCCCTCCCTGAGCCTGGTTCTGCTAGAGGTTTCGTCCTGTTAAAAGGGAGTTTTTCCTCTCCACCGTCGCCAAGCACTTGCTTACAGGGGATCACCTGATTGCTGGGGTCTTTTTGCAATTGTGGGGGTTTCCCCTACATTTGAAAGTGCTATGAGATGACTATTGTTGTGAAATGGCGCTATATAAATAAAGTTGAATTGATAAGCTACTACTGTAGCCACAGCTGCCCTGAGGCAGACTAACGGAAACATGGCTGCCAATCCGTGCCAACGGCCTCTCCAACCCACTACCGAACATTTATACCCAGTGTCATGGACACTGGAGGAAAGGTGGGTAAAGTGTCTTGCCCAGAAACACAATGGCAGGATAGCTGGGAAGAATGGGATTCGAACCACCAACTGTCTGGTTATTGGACAACCCACTCTACCTCCTGAGCCACTGCTGCCCACACACAACTGTGCGCAATTGCAAATTTCATTGTGCATATATGTAAAATGACAATAGCGGGTATGCACTGGAACAGAACTCTTGGAAGTTACTGTAGTTACACAGCACTGCATGGCAAAAATGAGTGGCAGCTTTAGTAATATTTAGTCACATTAGTATATGGAGTGTCTTTTTAAAACTTTAATACCCCACCAGTTACTTAATGGTCACCTTTTTACTGCACTTTTTTCCACATTTTGACAGCTCCAAATATCTTAATGAAATGTTTGTGACATACTTTGAACAAATTGCCTTTAATTACTTAATTAATACAGCATCAGTGAGTATCATCTTTTGCAGCCTTCCTCATAACAGTTCATTTCAGTGCATGTCTCTTTAAATGCCCAAGAGCTGCACTCAACTCTGCCCTTCCTCTTTCATTACTATTGCTAATGTTAGCTAGTTAGCTTCCAGCTCGGGTATTGAGCCTGAGGCAACTAATGTAAATTTGTCTTAATGGATGAAATAAAACATCACTGGTGGACAGGAGTGCTTGGTGTCAATGGCCAGTTAGATATGATCGGTCCATGGACTACAATATGTACAGAAACATTTGCAAATTTGTGAATAGTGCCCAAGCTAGCTGCTAGCATTAGCTTGCCACCTTGAGTCACAGTTAGAAAAAATAAAACCAAAGCTAAAACAATGTTCAAGAATGACATAAATGGTCAAGTGTTCGAAAACGTACAAGGATTCTAGTGGGGATAAGTAGAATTTCTAGAAAATAGCAATCAAAACCGGGCGGAACAATGGTTAAGCTAAATCCAGGCAGCCTGTCATCACCCTTTACCCACTGAGGTGAGCTCTAATGCACTTAGACCGACTGACAGAGACAACCTAGTCAAGCTAATGCTAATGGTTTGATGTAGCACCACAGTGAAAATATAGCAAAATAAGCCAGAATGATGCAACTGTGGATTAGTGAACCATGTGGAAACAGGGACGTCTATTAGGGTGACTGAAATTTAAAGAAAATGATAACATAGTCGTGCTTGGTTAGCTAACTCCATAGTAGCACTGTTAGCTCTGAATAACACCTTGGGCTGAGAAACCATGGGGACTGCATCATCACAGCCAATAGCAGAGTGATGGGCTGTATTTGAAGACTGAAGCATTTAATGATGTAGAGAAAAAGAGCATTACATCGTCACACAGCCTCCTGGCTGTAATTTTGCTAAATTACAGCTGTGATGATATTCCCTGATAGCATGGTCCCTCCCGTGTGATACTGGTCAATTGTGCCATCTGCTGAGCTCATCACCAAGTATTTTTTCAAATATTCATAAAGTAGATGCAATGAAACTTTACACATGCTCTCATTACAATACCATGTGATTTCTTCTTTTCATCTTCAATTTCAAACTATTGTCTTCTCCTCTATGTGCTCATCAGTTGTGTACAAACCCCAGGGTTCCTTAAAGTTCTGCTGTCATGGCTTTTTTCTCTTCCCTCATTCTTCTCACCATGTCTCCACTCGCTTTTCATCTGTATGACGTCTTTGTTCCGCACACGCAGCCTTTATATCTGTCTGCACGCTGTCTGCAGGCTGAAGATGACTTGGGGATCCATCCCTTCCACACTTTTATTACCTGCACGGCCTTCATATGTGCCACCTGTTGCTTCAGAGCAGCAGATGAAAGAGATTCAGAGACGTACTAGATGTGTGGGATCACCATGCGACTTAAGTGTGTTTTTTATTTGGCTTGGCTACGATCCAACTCTGCCTTCTGTCATCATGTTCTTCATTTTTTTGAACTGATATGTCATTTGGCCTCCTCCATCTTTGCACCCTGCTTTTTCTGGGTAAAAATATATATATTTTTTTAAATGATCACTTTTAAGCTGCACTTTTACCCAGCACAACTTTCTATTTTCATTGGCAACTTTTTTCAATATCACCCTGAAGATTTCAACCTGTTCTCATTCATAAACTCCCACTTTTACCCTACAGTTCCATGTTGCTGTCCTCCCACTTTCAACTTAGTACATAGTATCACTTCTCTCCCTCGTCTTTGTCTTCATCCCTCTACATTTTCCTCCTTTCCCGAATGTCTTTATGAGCTGAAATGATTATCTGTTGGTAGGGCTTAGCTTTAGGTCTGGGCAGGCCATGGGCAGTAAGGCCTGTTATTCTTTCCTCCCTTCTGTCTGGCATGTGTGGAGAATGGAGGGAGATTTGGAGCCCGTGCTGCTGAAATTTCAGCCCTCCTATTTGATTCAGCCCGTCAGAATGAGAAGGTGAGCCTTGCTCTGACAAAGTGGAGGGATGGGCATGAGAATGAGGCAGTTCCTGCTCTTTGTACAATTTAGAGTTAAACACTGACCTTACTTCACCTTGGAGTGTTTATACAAGTTAGCATCAAATATCCCATTGCTGCATTCTCTTAGAACCTGATGTGATCTGATTCTCTGAATGTGACATATCACCCTTCATTTATTGTATTTTCCAGAGGTTTACATTATGAGTCTGTGTCTGAATTCAGATCTTTCACACAACAAAGAGGTACAATCATCAGACAAAGGATCAGCTGTAGGCATCATTGATCAGTCTGCAGACACGGTATTTCCTTATACTGTACAGTATATGCAAGGAGTATTATTAGTCATATTGACAAATTAATTAGAAGTAGTGTGAATAAAAGATAACCTTTTACAGTAAGATGCTTTTGATTGATATTGTTGGCAGTTTCAGTCTGGGCCTCTGGAATTAGTGACTTCTTTCAATTCTATTCAGTTCAACTTTATAGTGCCATTTCACAAGAGTCATCTCATAACATTGTCAAACTGTAGGGGAAAACCACACAATTGCATAAACACCCCAGCAATCAGACAATTCCCTGTGAACAAGCACTTGGTGACGGTGGAGAGGAAAAACTCCCTTTTAGCAGGAAGAAACCTCCAGCAGAACCAGGCTCAGGGAGGGGCAGTCATCTGCTGCGACTTGCTGAGGAGTGAGGGGATAGAGGAGAAGAAGAAAAGAGCAGACATGTAGAGAGCAAACAGCATGACAGGGACTCAATCTATGAGAAAGAACAGACAGATGTTAACCTTTTGAGTGTGAGATTTTGCGTGCCCCTAGTGGCAGAGCACGGCACTACGCCTGTCATCTCATTCTGACATGATCGGCTCCATTGAGGATTTGTACTGATTTGTACTGATCTGCCAGTTTCAGAAGGTGGCAGACATCTGTTGGAAGACTCAATGGATGACACGTAATACACCAAAGAAGAACTCCTCATTTCCTTTTCCTTTTTTTAGTATTTTAGCCCAGAAAGCTAATATGGCTGCTGTCCATCATCATGCACCGTCACTTAGTCGGCTTTGTATGCGGAAAATAGAAATGGGATACAAGCAAAATTTATGTGGGATAATGATAAGACTTTGTAGATGTGGTCAAGAGCAAAAATGACCGACAGAACGCAAAATAACGACCACAATGGGTGAAAACGCAGCGATCATGGCAGTGAGTGAGTCCCCTTAGCCGCAGGTAAGTGAAGAATTTCCGTGTTTTTTTTAATATTGTACTGATTTCTTGTTCATATACTTTGACGATAAGATGATGGGGTACCTTTGTACAAAAAATGGTGTCAAAAGACTGAACCATTCTTTGTGTAAATACGTCCAAAGTCCAGTTTTGACTGAGTTATGTTACGACCCGAGCGCCGGTCCTGTCCGCGCTTGGGCCACGCATAGCTCGCTGCCGGCCTTGACAGCTGTGGGTTGTATTCTGGCCTCACCGGGCTCTTAATGTGAAGGCGCTCGGAGGTGCTTTCGCCTGTCAAGGGCCGTCAGCTGGCTGTCATTACTGCTCGTTAGCGTTCGCCTTTATAAGGCGGGCGCTGATGACAGTCCAATGGCAGGAGTATCGTCAGACATCATCCAAGCCTCATCAGACATTCATCGTTCTGGTCTGGTCAAGTTCGTGTGTATATTCTCGTGCTTTGCTCGTTCATGTCATGCCATGTTTTAGACTGTAAGTGGCTGGGGTTAGCCTTACGGTCTCATGCTCAGTGTTCAGTGTTTTTTCATCACAGTCATAGTCTTGTATGTGTCTCGTGTTTTGTAAATAAATCACCATCATTGCAAACTCATCGGTGGACTCTTGGTGTCTTATGGTGATCCGCGAGGATCACCGCATGACAAGTTATGGAATTTAAAGAGGTGCCATGACATTATGCAAATTAGATGCATAAATTTATTCCTATCTGAAACTTTGGATCATATTTTACATCTTTCGAATTGACAGTAAGCTGTTATCTCATACCACTTTCAAGTTATAGCCTTGGAAATCTAAACTATTTTATTGACAAAAAATATTTACCACTCTTGACTACTAGGGGTTATGTCGCAATTTGGCAACAGACACACTCAGAGAGTTAATGACCAGCAAAAATATTACATTGAGAGTAAAGAAAGGAGTGAAGTCCAGTGCATTGTTGGAGGTCACCCGGCGGTCTAAACCTATTAGCAGCATAACTAAGGGAGGGTTCAGGGTCACCTGACCCCACCCAAACTATAGGCTTTGTCAAAAAGGAATGCTTTAATTCTATTCTTAAAAACAGAGACTGAGTCTGACTTCCGAATTCTGATTGGCAGCTGGTTCCAAAGGAGAGGAGCTTGATAATTCAATGGTCTGCATCCCATTGTATTTTTAGAGATTCTCGGTACTGCAAGTAATCCTGCATTTTGGGAGTTTAGTGCCTGCTAGGATGATAAGGTAGTATCAGATCTTTTAAATAACAAGGGGCCTGATTATTTAGAGCTTTGTAAGTGAGAAGGATTTTAAACTTAAGTCTAAATTCTATGGGAAGCCAAGGAAGGGAGGCCAGAACCGGAGAGATGTGATCTCTCTTTCTAGTACCTGTTAAAACTCTAGCTGCAGCATTTTGGAACAACTGAAGACTTTTTCGAGATGTTTTAGGACAGCCTGATAATAAATACAATAATCTAATCTCGAGCTAACAAAAGCGTGGATTAGTTTCTCAGTATCTCAGAGTTTACATGATCACAATATATAATGGTAATAATCAGATTTGACATGTTTGCATGAATGAATAGACTGATTACTGGGCAATAAACTAATAACAAACTGTGTTTATATGATTTCTCATAACCTTATAATGACCTTTAGCCAATAATTCTATTTACATGCTTACTTAACCTCTTGCACTTCGGTGTACCGCGGGCGGACACGTCTCTGCGTCCTAGGGCGCACAAGGGTGTCCTAGGACAAGGCACTGAAAAAAAAAGAAGAAGCTGCATTTCCGTTCTTCCACTACAGACACAGCCGCGAACAGAAAGCCAAAGGAGTGCTTTGATTGGTTTAAATGTGATTGACCTCTCATTCGACTAATAAGAGCCTTGAATTGGGTTTCTGAAACCTTGAAGAACCAATGACTGAAAACCTAGCAAGAAGGACCCGCCTACCAACGGCTGCGAATACAGCGAGCCAATTGAAGCACAGTAGTTCGAAAGCGTGCCTCCCTTGCAAAATCTGTTTTGTTTTAGCCGCTGGGTGACACACACGCGTTCGCCAGTCTTTTTTTCTTACTACTGTTCTTATTTGTTTTGAAAAATTGTTCGCCAAAACCGCAATCATAGAAGCGCAAAACCGCAATAATGGAATTATGGTTTGACCGGGTCACGAGACCAGAACAACGAGTCCGTAACAAGCGGACCAGCGTCATGTTCGTCTGACAATGAGGAAGAGAAATTTGCCAGCGACACTGCTGTTGTGGACAGGTAAGTGTTATAAGCTAAATTATTCTTTATCCCTGAAAACTGTAATCAAAAATGACTTTTGACCAATCGGTAAATTACAACTGTGCGTAGTAGACCGCGGCGCACCGTGACCGCGGCGCACCGGGTGATGTCCGTCCTCTGTAGCGGGGTGGGGGGGGGGGTGTTATCTTCTACATTACAGATATTTTAGTATAATTTTTAGTGCACTGTAGGTTATTTTTTCTTGTAAAAAAAGCCACACATTTTTTACGTGGCATGCTTCTTTGTGTGTGGGGGCTTGTTCATTCATTCATTCATTCATGAATGAATAAACAACCCCCCCCCCACACACACACAGACCTGAGTGTCACCTTTCATTAGAGCCCAACATCAAGCTTCTATATTGAATCATTCAAAAGTTACAGACGTTTTTCCAAACTGTGCCGTTTGGCACAATTTGGCACAGTTCAAAAACGCCTGGGAACAACCTGTGAAGAAAGCTGTGTAATATATTCATTTTTTGTGGTATTGTTACAAAATTTTGACCTCAGCTGGATAACACTTGGTTCTACATTTCTGTTGCATTTTCCAGCCCGGATCTGACAGCTGTGTGTTATTTGCAAGCATTTGTATCCAAAAAAACACCCAGGCGAAATTTATTTTCTTCAAGTTCAGTATGTTTAGATGACTGTTACTCAGTGGCCGGAGCACTTAGAGAGATTATGACTGTTTTGCCAAAAAATTCAAAGTGTTTTCTTTTAAATGAGACCAACCCCATGAAGATGCTGCAAAGGGTTGAAGAACAGCTTTTGATTTACTTTGGGTACATTATTTTTTGGCGTTTTTAGGGAAATTGACCAGAGTGCAAGGGGTTAAATAATCAGATAACTTCAGAAACCACATTATGTTTGGGTTATTTGTGTGTATGTAAACATGTCTACTTTTTCCTTCAAGAGCAGCTATTTACTGTTACAACTCGCTCTCGCCTGTCTCCCGCTTCAGCTGCGCGCACACCTGCGCCTCATCAATCCCGGGCTATATAGCCCGCTCCGCCTGGAGCCTCGGCCTGGAGCCGTCTGCTAATCAACACTCTCAACTCCAGCGCACGCCCGCTCCCTCACGGCCTGCGCTTCTCGTATGATTCCTCGCCTAGCACGTAAGCTATTCCTCCACTCACCTTCTCTCCAGTCTCTCCCCTGTGCACAGGTGGACCCTCTGGCGGTAGACTTTCCTCGCTCGTCCTCGCCATCCTTCTCCTCACCGCGCCGAGCACGCGCAGAGACGCTGTCTTCCAGGCAGGAGACCTGCGGTTTAAGCCAACGCCAGCCACCGAGTCATCTGCAAGTAAGCACCAGACTGTACATTAACTCTGCTGTGTGTACACCGGCAGCTAATCCCTGTGTTTGCTCTGCCCTTAGGGTTGCCTGGCTGTACGGCGCTCCGTTTCGCCCTCGACGCATCCCGTCCTCCTGCAACACATCATATCCTGCACACACGCACTCATACACCTGTTATTTGCTCAATAAAATCATTGAATCACACTCGAGCCTGTGTGCGTGTTCCCTGGGCCCGACATTATGTCATTTACAAATGGTAATATGGTGCAGTTTTTGATGTTGGTTGCACATACATTATGTGGAACAACATAACTGGGATCAACTTAAATGTCTTAAATAATTTAGACACTGAAATACTGAACAATTACAGATCAGTGTCCAACCTGATATTTTTAAGTAATAGTTTAGAGATAATAGTTTTTAACCAGTTAAATGATTTTATGAAAACTCATGATTTGTATGAACATTTCAGTCTGGTTTTTGGTCAAATCACAGTACTAAGACGGCCATGATCAAGGTTTTAAATGATCTTAGAATTAACATGGACAAGAGTAAGCTCTCGGTCCTGGTCTTACTGGATTTAAGTGTCACATTTGAAACAGTAGATTATGATATTCTTTAAAAACACTTGCGCAATATAATTGTCCTCTCAGGCACTGTTTTTAACTGGTCTAAATCCTACCTCACTGGCAGAGAACTTTATGTCACCCTGGGTGAACACTCCTCATCAAAGAGATACAATATGAATTGTGGTGTTCCCCAAGGTTCGATTTTAAGTCCAACTCTTTTTAATTTGTACATGCTGACCCTAGGCAATGCCAACAGGAGACACGGAATTAGTTTTCACAGTTATGCTGATGATACCCAGCTTTACATTTCCATGTCTCCTTATGACCCGGCACCAAATGATGTCCTTTTTAACTGCATTTTAGACACCAAGTCCTGGATGGCAGAGAATTTCCTACAGCTAAACCAAGACAAAACTGAAGTTTTAGTTAGCAGTCCTGAAGTTCAGAGAGAGAAGCTTTTACCAAAATTACAAACGTTGCTTTTTATTCCATTAAAACAAGTTAAAAACCTGGGCGTTATTTTTGACTTTGAGCTTAGTTTTATTCCACGTTAATAATATTTTAAAAATTGGATTTTATCATCTAAAGAATATAGCCAGAGTCAGCCTGTTTCTCTCTCGAGAAAACATAGACACTAATGCACGCTTTTGTTTCCAGTCGTATTGATTATTGCAATGCTCTCCTTTCTGGTCTTCCTAAAAAGATGATCAGTAACTTACAGCTATTACAGAAGTAAACAGCCCGTGTGCTGACAAAGACCAGAAAGAGAGAACATATTACACCGGTTTTAGAATCGCTGCATTGGCTCCCTGTGAGTGTTCAAATTGATTTTAAGGTTCAGTTCAATTCAATTCAGTTTAGTTCATTTCAATTCAATTCAACTTTATTTATATAGCGCCATTTCACAACAATAGTTATCTCATAGCACTTTCAACTGTAGGGGAAACCCCCACAATTGCAGAAAGACCCCAGCAATCAGCAATCCCCTGTGAGCAAGCACTTGGCGACGGTGGAGAGGGAAAACTCCCTTTTAACAGGAAGAAACCTCCAGCAGAACCAGGCTCAGGGAGGAGCAGTCATCTGCTGCGCCTGGCTGGGGGGTGAGGAGATAGAGAAGAAGAAGAAAAGAACAGACATGTAGAGAGCAAACAGCACGACAGGGACTCAATCTATGGGAAAGAACAAACAGATGTTCATGACCAGCAAAAATATTTCATTGAGAGTGAAGAAAGGAGTGAAACCCAGTGCATTGTTGGAGGTCCCCCAGCTGTCTAAACCTATTAGCAGCATAACTAAGGGAGGGTTCAGAGGCACATGATCCCTCCCTAATTATAGGCTATATCAAAAAGGAAGGTTTTAACCCTATTCTTAAAAACAGAGCTAGAGTCTGACTCCCGAATCCAGATTGGCATCTGGTTCCACAGGAAAGGAGCTTGATAACTGAAGGCTCTGCCTCCCATTGTACTTCTGAAGATTCTAGGTATTACAAGTAATCCTGCATTTTGGGAGCATAGTGCTCTGTTAGGATAATAGGGTAGTATCAGATCGTTGAAATAAAAAGGAGCCTGATTATTTAGAGCTTTGTAAGTGAGAAGAAGGATTTTAAACTTTTAAAGATATCTTAGGACAACCTGATAATACCCATCCATCCATCCATCTTCTACCGCTTTTCCAGAGGTCCAGGTCGTGGAGGCAGCAGTTCAAGCAGAGAAGCCCAGATTTCCCTCTCCCCAGCCACCTGCTCCAGCTCTTCAGAGAGGATACCAAGGCGTTCCCAGACAAGCTGGGAGATATAGTCTCTCCACCGAGTCCTGGGTCTGCCCCAGGGTCTCCTCCCAGTGGGACGTGCCCAAAACACCTCAAGTGGGAGGCGTCCAGGAGGCATCCTAATCAGATGCCCATACCACCTCAACTGACTTCTTTCAATGTGGAGGAGCAGCGGTTCTATTCTGAGCCTCTCCCGGATGACTGAGCTCCTCACCCTATCTCTGAGGGTGAGTCCAGCAATCCTACGGAGAAAGCTCATTTCAGCCACTTGTATCCACGATCTCGTTCTTTCGGTCATTACCCAAGGCTCATGACCATAGGTGAGAGTAGGAACGTAGATTGACTGGTAAATCGACAGCTTTGCCTTAGAACTAAGCTCCCTCTTCACCACAACGGACTGATACAATGTCCGCATCACTGCAGATGCTGCTCCAATCCGTCTGTCAATCTCTCGCTCCATTCTCCCCTCACTCGTGAATAAGACCCCTAGATACTTAAACTCCTCCACTTGGGGCAGGAGCCTGTCCCCAACCCCAAGAGGACAATCCACCTTTTTCCAGCTGAGGACCATGGACTCGGACTTGGAGGTGCTGATTCTCATCCCAGCCGCTTCACACTCAGCGGCAAACCGTCCCACCAAGAGCTGTAGGTCATTGCTGGATGAAGCCAACAGGACAACATCATCTGCAAACAACAGAGATGAGATCCTGTGGTCACCAAGCATGACACCCTCCATTCCCTGGCTGCGCCTAGAAATCCTGTCCATAAAAATTATGAACAGGATCGGTGACAAAGGGCAGCCCTGGCGGAGTCCAACTCTCACTGGGAATGAGTCTGACCGAGTGTTGGCAATATGAACCAAACTCTCACAACGGTCGTACAGAGACCGAATAGCTCGTAACAACAAGTCCGATACCCCATACTCCCTAAGCACCCCCCACAAAAAACCACGAGGGATGCGGTCAAATGCCTTCTCCAAGTCTACAAAACACATGTAAACTGGTTGGGCAAACTCCCACGAACCCTCAAGAATTCTCGAGAAGGTAAAGAGCTGGTCCGATGTGCCACGGCCAGGACGAAAACCACATTGCTCCTCCTGAATCCGAGGTTCGACCAACGGTCGGACTCTCCTCTCCAGTACCTTGGCAGAGACCTTCCCAGGGAGGCTGAGGAGTGTTATCCCTCTAAAGTTGGAGCACACTCTCCGGTCCCCTTTTTTGAAAAGAGGAGCCACCACCCCGGTTTGCCATGCCAAAGGCATTGCCCCCGACCTCCACGCAATGTTGCAGAGTCGTGTCAACCATGACAGCCCTACAACATCCAGGGCCTTGAGGTACTCAGGGCGAATCTCGTCCACCCCCGGGGCCAGCGACCAAGGAGATTTTTAACCTCGTCCACAAGCCCTGCTTCCTCTGTGGAAGGCGTATCAGTGGGATTGAGGAGATCCTCAAAGTATTCCTTCCACCTCCCTACGATATCCCCAGTTGAAGTCAACAGCACCCCATCTGCACCATACACAGTGTGGACAGGGAGCTGCATCCCCCTCCTGAGCCGCCGGACAGTTTGCCAGAATCTCTTCGAGGCCGACTGAAAGTCTTGTTCCATGGCCTCATCGAACTCCTCCCAAACCCGGGTTTTTGCTTCAGCAACCACCCGAGCTGCACTCCGCTTGGCCTGCCGGTACACCTCAGCTGCTTCGGGAGTCCCACAAGCCAACCAAGCTTGATAGGACTCCTTTTTCAGCTTAATGGCCCCCCTCACCACTGGTGTCCACCACTTGGTTCGGGGGTTGCCACCACGAGATGCACCGACCACTTTGCGGCCGCAGCTCTGGGCTGCCTCTTCAACAATAGAAGTGGAGAACATGGCCCATTCAGACTCCATGTCTCCAGACTCCCTCGGAATGTGGTTGAAGTTCTTCTGGAGGTGGGAGTTGAAGACCTCCAGGACAGGGGCCTAAGCCAGATGTTCCCAGCACACTCTCACTATACGTTTGGGGCTACCATGTCTAAATGGCTTCCTCCCCTGCCATCAGATCCAACTCACCACCAGGTGGTGATCAGTTGACAGCTCTGCACCTCTCTTTACCCGAGTGTCCAAGACATACTGTCACAGGTCTGATGACATGATAACAAAATCGATCATCGACCTGTGACCTAGGATGTCCTGGTGCCAGGTGCACATATGAACACCCTTATGCTTGAACATGGTGTTTGTTATGGACAAACTGTGGTTAGCACAGAAGTCCAATAACTGAACACCACTTGGGTTCAGATTGGGCAGGCCGTTCCTCCCAATCACCCCCTTCCAGGTTTCACTGTCATTGCCCAAGTGCGCACTGAAGTCCCCCAGTAGGACAATGGAGTCTCCAAGAGGAGCACCCTCCAGCACCCCAGTCAGAGACTCCAAAAAGGGTGGGTACTCTGAAACATAATTTGGCGCATAGGCACAAATTATGGTCAGGACCCGTTTCCCAACCTGAAGGCGCAGGGAAGCAACCATTTTGTCCACCGGGGAAAACTCCAGTATAGAGGCAGCAAGGTGGGGGGATACAAGAATACCCACCCCTGCTCATCGCCTCTCGCCTGGGGCAACTCCAGAGTAGGCCAAGCTCCAGCACCTCTTCAGGAGACTGGTTCCAGAACCGGAGCTGTGTGTTGAGGTGAGGCCTACTAAATCTAGCCGGTATCTCTCAACCTTGTACACCAGCTCAGGCTCCTTCCCCACCAGAGAGGTGACATTCCACGTACCAAAAGCCAATTTAGAAAGCCTGGGATCAGTCCGCCAAGGTCTCCGCCTTTGACCGCCACCTAATCCACATAGCACCGGACTCCCATGATCCCTCCTGCAGGTGGTGAGCCCACTGGAGGGCGGACCCATGTAACTCCTTCGGGCTGAGCCCAGCCGGGTCCCATGGGTGGAAACCCGGCCACCAGACGCTAGCCATCGAGCCCCTCCCCCAGGTCTGGCTCCAGGGTGGGGCCCTGGTAACCCCATACCGGGCGGGGTACACTGAATCCTTGATCTAGAATTTATCATGAGAATCTGTTGGATCGTTCTTAGTCTGGCCCTTCACCCAGGACCAGTTTGTCTTGGGTGACCCTATCAGAAGCAAATTGCCCCGGACAACATAGCTCCTGGGATCACTGGGGTACGCAAACCCCCCACCACGATAAGGTGACGATCCATGAGGGGAACCTGATAATAAAGAGTTACAATAATCTAATCTAGAGCAAACAAAAGCATGGATTAGTTTCTCAGCATCACTCTGAGACAAGATGCTCCTAATCTTGGCAAGATTACGCAAATGATAGAAGGCAGTCTTAGAAACAAGTTTAATATGTGAATTAAAAAACAGATCTTGATCAAAAATAACTCCAAGGTTCCTCACAGAACTATTAAGAGAAAGAGTAACAGCATCCAAACTAAGAGTTTGATTTGGAAAGGTATTTCTAAGGTTTTTTGGACCAACTAGAATGACTTCAGTCTTATCTGAATTTAATAGCAGGAAATTACAAGTCATCCAAGCTTTGTTTTCCTTAAGACAGGCCTCTAACTTGGCTAATTGACTACTATCATCTGGCTTCATTGACAGGTATAATTGTGTGTCATCTGCATAACAATGAAAATGTGTACAGTGCTTTCTGTCATAACCCGAGTGTCGGTTCTGGCCACACTCGGGTCTCATATCTTTTTGTTCCCTGGCTTTGGCAGCTGAGGGTTCCTTCCAGCTCCTTGGGCTCTTATTGTGAAGGCGCCCGGGGGAGCTCCCTGCTGTCAAAGTCAGCTGCTGCTCTGCTGTCATTAGCAGCAGCTGTGCCGCGTTGGGGTCATTAGCCGCCAGAGATATAAGCGGGTGCTAAATGTCCTCCAGCGCGGCAGTCTCTGTTATATCCTGTTATGATCATCGGTTACGATCATCTGTTATATCCTGCTACGTTTTGATGGTGCTCCTATATGCTCAGGTATGTTCCTGTTTGCCTAGCTCATCATTAACGTTGTCGTCTGGCGCATCGGGTGTTCCCCGGCTCAGACTTCACTCAGCCGCTGTATGTGTTCTGTGTGTGTTCATCCTTATCCACAATAAATTACCACTGCAAACTCACTGGTGACTGAGGCGTCTTGTGACGGTCCGTGAGGGCCGTTGTGACAGTAGACTGCCGCCTAACGCCCGGAGAGGAGGCGTTGTTTCGAGACGCCATTCACCGTGCAGTTTGCAGTAGTGGACTGTTAATTCCTACCTGTCTGAGTGTCTGCAGCGGGGAGTATGTCGTCATCCAGGGGCCATAGTCGGCGCCTTGGCAGGCAGCAAGCAGAGGTTCTGAAGGAGGTGGACTACACCATCTTCACCGCTACGCTGTTGGAGCTCCCAGCGACATTTGTAGATACCTGGACCTAGCCGAGGAGATTCTGGATTCTCTTCCCCGCTTCACCGATCATCCAGAGGTAAGCGTGAGGAGAGATGACATCGCCACCCAGCGTGAGAGACTCCGAGGGCTGGAGGGAAATCCTGGCAGGAAGCTGAAGCGGAGGAGACGTCGCCCCTCGCTTCGGGATCCCGCTCCTGCCTCCGTTCCGGCCCGGGAGTTCGCACCACCCGGAGGTCTTTTCCCATCGGGCATGTCGTCACTCGGGATTCCCCCAGAGAAGCTGCAGATGACAGCAGAAAAGATCTGGGACCGGGTGGCTGCTGCTTGCTCCGCTAAAAATCCTCCAGCGTGTATGAAGCATGTGGTGGCGGCGGTCAGACTGGTGGAGAGGAATCCAGCGCTGCGTGAGTTTCCTGAGTTTGCTGACTTGCTTGCCGCCGTTTCTGCTCAGGAACGGCGATTTCCGGACCTCACCTTCGCCTCACCCCCTACAAGGAACCGTCGTCAATCCGGCTTCCAACCTCGGCTAGACCCCCGTCTGGATGCTGTTCCGGGTCGCCGCAAGGGCTCAACCCCCCACACAGCTGTCACTCCTGCGCCTCGTCAGAGGGGAATCCCCGCAGCCTCGTCTTCTCCCGGGCCCTCGCCTGCTGTCCCGTCAGCGCTCCATGCCCGACTGACCCCGGCTGTCGCCCCCTCCTCCTCGTCGCCTATCCTGGCTGCTGTGTGTCACGAGAGCTCCGTTTCGGCGAGCTTCATCCCGGATCCGCCTCGAGTGGCCTCATCTCGTCTTCCCAGAGGGCCCTCTGTCGCCATCCAGCGGGGAAAGGAAGGAATGACGTCCCCCACAGCGGAGACTATCTTACCCTTAGGGGAAAGGCAAGTGCATGATAATTTCTCTTCTTTTGACATTGTTTTACCTTGTCTGACTCCTAGGGGTGGAGTTCGGGGTATGCAGCCCCCCGAGCTCCCTCCACCCGCTGTGGATGAAAATATTAACCCTGCTTCCTCTGTGTCTCCCTCCGCTGAGCGGTCCTCGACGTCAGGCCAACGTCGCTGGATGAGGAGGGGGCCTGCGGTTCTGGAGAGCCTGGTTCCGGTTCCGCAGCCACACCATGGGCGGAGGAGGAGAGCGGACTGCAGCGTGGAGCCATCGCCGATGAAGAAGCGTCCCCGGGGTTCCACGGAGGAGCGGTCCAGTCCAGCAGGGCGAGATTCTCCTGCCACCACGCCGTGCGGGCCACCGGCGTGGATATCGGTGCCGGAGGACTCTCTAGCTGCACGCACCATCATGCCAGCTGCGGAGCCCAACGCAGCTGAGTGGGAGCCTGAGGACGACCTCCTGACTTCTGAGCCCGGATCATCGCAGTCCTGGACGGCGTCAGAACCCGAGCTCAGGCAAGTGCTCTGTTTTATCTTTCTTTTTCACCTTTTAGAGCACTTTTGCCTGTCTCAAGGGGAGATGAGCCGGGTGCAGCCGCCCGCTGCGTCCGAGCTTATCTCGCCGGGTTCTGGCGCTGCCGGTGACCCTGATCCCGGGTTTTCTCTCTTGTGTGAGTCTTCTCCCAGGGTCGCCGGCGAGGGGCTGCTCTCGCCTGCTGCGCCAGAGGTTCCGGTTTCGAGGTTGGAGGTCGAGTCTGGTGCCACGCCGACCGGGTCCACCGTGGGTTTGGTTCCGGAGGCCCAATCGGGGTCCACCGTGGGTGCTGCACCAGCAGGTCCTAGGTTCGGTGAGGGAGCTGCAGATCCCCGGCCACCGGATGCTGGACAGGCTCGTTTTCTTCATCTCCACAGTCATCCTCCTCGTCTCCCTGAGGAGCACTACCCATCTCCACCTGGGGCCGTTGGGGCCCCGAACGCTCCGCCCGGTTTCCCCTCATCTCCCCCCTTTTCTGCGGGATCACCGGCTGCTTCCTCCCAACGGTTCTGGTGGGCTGGTGTTGCGAGGCGGCCGCCTGAAGGGCTGTCTCGTTGGTTTGGTTCTCTGGGCCGGCCCCCCGACCTGTTTATCTTCCTGTGCGGCGACCTGCTCCGGCCGCCTGAAACTCTCTTCCCCCGAGCATGGGACTGGGGTAGGCCGCCCGAACTGTCCTCTTTTCCCCTCCCTGTTCTGTGGCCTCTTGTTGCCGGATGAACCCCCCGAACCTTCTGCCCCATCCCTCCGGGCCTGGACTGCGCCCTTTCCGGGTTCCTGATCTCGTCTGTGGGACTGTTGGGGTGTTTGTGGGGGGGGGGGATTGTTTTGTGTCACTCTGTTTGCCCAAGGGTGTGTTGCCTATTTTGTACTTATTGTGGTTTTGTTCTTGTTACCCGGGATTGTGGGTTTTTTTTTCTATAGCCTTGTTGGTTGTTTGTCTCTCTCCCTCCTGCCAGCACCCCATCCACCCACCCTAGGGGGGTGGGGGGGGGCTTGGGTGTTACTCTGGCCGCTCAGAGCTCGGCCTTGAGGGGGAGGTACTGTCATAACCCGAGTGTCGGTTCTGGCCACACTCGGGTCTCATATCTTTTTGTTCCCTGGCTTTGGCAGCTGAGGGTTCCTTCCAGCTCCTCGGGCTCTTATTGTGAAGGCGCCTGGGGGAGCTCCCTGCTGTCAAAGTCAGCTGCTGCTCTGCTGTCATTAGCAGCAGCTGTGCCACGTTGGGGTCATTAGCCGCCAGAGATATAAGCGGGTGCTAAATGTCCTCCAGCGCGGCAGTCTCTGTTATATCCTGTTATGATCATCGGTTACGATCATCTGTTATATCCTGCTACGTTTTGATGGTGCTCCTATATGCTCAGGTATGTTCCTGTTTGCCTAGCTCATCATTAACGTTGTCGTCTGGCGCATCGGGTGTTCCCCGGCTCAGACTTCACTCAGCCGCTGTATGTGTTCTGTGTGTGTTCATCCTTATCCACAATAAATTACCACTGCAAACTCACTGGTGACTGAGGCGTCTTGTGACGGTCCGTGAGGGCCGTTGTGACACTTTCTAATAATGTTGCCTAGCGGAAGCATATATAAACTAAAAAGAATAGGGCCTAGCGCAGATCGTGGAACTCCGTGACTAAGCTTTCAGTTGGAAGAAAATTCATTACTGACATGAACAAATTGGAATCTATCAGATAAATAAGATGTAAACCACTGCAACGAAGTTCCATTAAGT
Source organism: Pholidichthys leucotaenia (assembly GCA_020510985.1). Classification (NCBI taxonomy): domain Eukaryota; kingdom Metazoa; phylum Chordata; class Actinopteri; order Cichliformes; family Pholidichthyidae; genus Pholidichthys; species Pholidichthys leucotaenia. The sequence continues at coordinate 284,771,417 of CM035838.1, forward strand.
CCAACATGATGCTCTAATCTAGCAAGTAGAATATAATGATCAACAGTATCAAAAGCTGCACTAAAGGCTCAAAGGACAAGTACAGAAACAAGTGTATTATCATATGCGATAAGGAGGTCATTAGTGACCTTCACTAAAGCTGTTTCAGTGCTATGATGGATTCTAAACCCAGATTGAAACTCTTCAAATAAACCATTTCCCTGCAAGTGGTCAAATAATTGTGTAGCAACAACTCTTTCTAAGATTTTTGAAATGAAAAGCAGATTAGAGATTGGTCTATAGTTAGCTAAAACTCCTGGATCCAGCGTTGGCTTTTTGAGTAAAGGTTTAATTACAGCAGTTTTAAAAGCCTGTGGTACATGGCCTTATGTTAATGAAGAATTGATTGTTTGAAGTATAGAGCTACCAATAAATGGGAAGACTTCTTTAAATAACCTGGTAGGAATATGGTCTAAAAGGCAGGTTGAAGGCTTGGATGAGGAAATTATTTTATCTAACTCTAAAAGGTCAATTGGAGTAAACTCATCCAAACAGATATCAATTGAAGGAGTTGTAGTAGTTAATGTATTTAACTTAACGGTGGGAAGAATCTGACTGATTTTATCTCTGATAGATGAAATTTTATTATTGAAAAAGTTCATAATGTCCTGACTAGTAAGCTCTAAGGGAATGCTAGGATTGATAGAGTCCTGACTCTTTGTCAGCCTGGTTACAGTGCTGAAAAGAAACCTGGGATTATTCTTGTTCTCTTCTATTAATGCGGAATAATAACTTGTTCTAGCTTTCCTAAGAGATTTTTTATAAGTTAGAAGATGATTTCTCCAAGCTAAATAGATTTCATCTAATTTAGTGGAGCACCATTTTCTTTCTAATTGACGAGTCTTCTGTTTTAAGCTATGAGTTTCTGTGTGGAACCAAGGAGTTAGAAATCTCTGATCAGACTTTTTCTTTTTTAAAGGGGCCACTATGTCTAGAGTCTGATGCAGAGAAGCTGTAACACTGTCTACTATGCTATCAATTACAATTATCTCCATTGTGTTGACACATGGCATCAAGGAAACAATCTGCTTAAATTTGGTAACAGCATCATCTGAGAGGCATCTACTGTAGTAATATTTTTCTTCAGGAGCCAAATAGTCAGAAATAGTAAAATCAAAGGTTAACAGACAATGGTCTGACAGTACAGAGTTATGAAGAGACACTACCAGATTTTCTATTTCTATGCCATATGTCAGAACAAGGTCCAACGTGTGGTGGAGATAATGGGTAGAATTTCCTACTTTCTGAAAAAAACCCCCAAAACATCGAGTCTAATATTGAATTAAATGCCATATTAAGGCAATCACTATCTACATCTTCATGTATATTAAAGTCCCCTACTATAATTATTCTACCTGATTTCAGTACTAAATCTGCTAAGAATTTGGCAAATTCAGATAAAAACTCTGAATAGGCTGAGGGAGGACGATAAACTATGGCAAATAAAATTAGGTTTAACCTAAAATTGCTAACATGCTCAATACTGAGGACCAGGCCCTCAAAGAAATTATAACATGTTTTTTGCTTGATATTAACTAATAATTTGGAATGTTAAATCGTTGCTATTCCTCCTCCATGACCAGAACTTCTGGAATTTTGACAGTTTAAATAACCAGAGGGAGTTGATTCATTTAAACCAACATAATCCTCTTGCCCTAACCAAGTCTCTGTAAGGGATATTAAATCAATCTGATAATCAATTAACAGATCATGGACTAGCAGAGACTGAGGAGTTAGAGACCTAATATTTAACAAACCACATTTAATTTTTAAATTATGAGGAGGAACAGAGGCCAAGTCATTAAATTTAGAGGCTTCATGTTTAATTTGAGTTTTACCAACTTTTTGTTTAATCCACTTTGGGATGCTTATACGTTATATTTTTATTTACTTTGGAGGGAGCAGACAATGATTCTTTGTTGGGGAAGACAGGGGCTAAGTTGAGGGGTGGCAGATGAAGAGGAGCTGCAGAGAGGCGTGTAAGACTGCGACTCTGCTTCCTGGTCCCAACTCTGAGGTGTCAAGGTTTTGGAAATTTGGATAAAAATGATGCCAGATTGTTAGATAAAAGAGTCGCATCATCCAAAATGAGATGGATGCCGCCTCGTCTAATGAGATCATCCCCAAAATGAGTTCCAATTGTCTATGTAGCCCACATCGTTTGCAGGACAGCCAGCACAGACACACAGACAGCCAACGGTTGAAGGATGACAAGCGGCCAAACATGTCATCACTGGTCAGATTGAGGAGGGGCCCAGAGAATACTGCAGAGGCAGACATCATTTTGGCAAAGTTACACATCGATTCCACACTAAGTTTTGTGACTTCCGCCTGCCAGAGTCGGATGTTGTTAATGCTGGTGTGGATAACAATTGTGGAGTACTTACAGTTACTTTTAGCCAGCATTTTCAAATTTGACTCGATGTCACCTGCTCTGGCCCTGGGAATGCATTTGACTATGGTCGCTGGAGTCTCTAGGTTCATGTTTCTGACTATAGAGTTGCCAATGATCAGAGTTTTTTCCTCAGCAGGTGTGTCGCTGAGAGGGGAAAAGTGATTAGAAACATGAACAGGTTGGTGGTGAGCCAGGGGCTTGCGACTTTGCTTCCTTCTCACTGTCACCCACCCATTTTCTCCTGGCTGCTCAGGAGAGGTGGAAGCCAGGGGATGGCTAGCAGGCCGCCCTAAGCTACGGTGCTCTGTTGCAGTTAAGGGGAGTCCGTCATTTTTAACTGGTGCTAACGGTGTTCCAATGCAACGGAGCTGGGATTCCAAATCACACAACCTCGCCTTGGGCGGCTCAAAAAGACAACATTTATTACATTTACCCATTAACACTAAAAGAGGCAGAGGTGTAGCATATCATCTGACAGAGAGAGCACACCAGAGGAGAAGGAGAAGGAGAGCTAGTAGCCATAGCTAGAAGCTAACCCAAAGCTAACACAAACACCGATGAAAGGTGAACAGAAGGCAAAGGAGGGTGATTAAGTGACACTGAGTGGGCACACAGGTGCAAGAGGCTTGTTAAAAAGAAGTGAGAGGTGACGGTAGATGGAAAAAAATGATTAAAATACAATTAAAGGCAATAATCCTCAGGAGACCAAACCACAGAGCAAACCACGACAGCCAGCAACACAGGAAGTGACGATACGTTACCACAGCAAGCATCACCGTTAGCACAGGATACACCTCCTGTACACCCCCTCAGGTTCTTTTATTAGTTTATAAAACTCTTAATGGTCTTGGTCCTTATTTACTTGATCTGCTTACCATATCGACCCTCGTGGACCCTGAGGTCCTTTGGTACTGGCCTTTTAGTGACACCTAAAATTAGGACAAAAACCCATGGTGAGGCATCATTCGAGTTTTTCAGCCCACGTCTGTGGAACGGCCTGCCAGAGGACCTCAGGACCACAGAGAGTGTTGCTATTTTTAAAAGGAGGCACAAGACCCACCTTTTCAGTTTAGCTTTTAACTAATTTTATCATTCATGTTTATATACTTATTTAGCTATTCTACTTATTTATATTAGTGGTGTTGGCATTATCACATTAATCGCCCATTAACGCTTTGTCCCCCTTAACGGCAACAAATTTTGTGATGGCGGTTACCGGCAGTTAACGGCAAAAAGCGCAAACAGTACTTTTTGGCCTAGCGGCTCTCCATACCAAAGCCACGCCGGCCACAGACACTGTGCAAACCATGCAGAGATTGTAAGTCAAATAAGCTGGATTACAGCCATGGAAATCCCCAATGTGCTGTCATGTTTAAGTTTACAACATTATCTGTTGGAGCTCTCACCTGGATAATTGTCACTGCCTCCTCCAAAACTTCGCTTGGATGTTGGGCTGTTCTTCTTCTGTGGAAGCTGGCTAGCTGGCTAGTAGCTACATGCTAGGTTGTAACTGACCTCCAGCAGCTGACACAAACAGAAATTCGCCTGTTTTCATCCTCATAGCTTTGGGTCCAACTGTTGGCGAGTACCATCCATCCATCCATCCATCCATCTTCTACCGCTTTTCCAGCCAGTCTAAAAAAATTCTCAAGCTGTGCTCGTAATGTCCATTCACTCCCCCGTTGTTTTTGCAGTATGGTGCGGTGTCATCACGGGCGAAATAGTTGTTTGTTTATCTCTGCAATGTTTCTGCTAAAAGGGAAATTGTGTCTGTTGGGACACATGAGGTCCATGGTTTTGTGTTGATCTGCTTAAGAGTTGTGGATGCTTGCTATTGGAGAAAGAGCAAGCTCCATTTGTGGCTGCTGGCTGGATGCTGAGTTGTGTTGCAGTAATGAGCCCTGGCATTCCATTGTTTGCACATGCAGTCTACTTTTGAGAATTTTCTGGTGAATATTCTGGATAGTTTTTGTCATTTTGGATATGTTGAGAGCTTTAATAAACCTGCAGATGAAGACAGCAAGCATATTTGTCCACTCTCATGTTCATAACAGTATGACAAACTTGAAAAATTACTGACTTAAGGTACACTGTATCTGTATGGAAAAACACATGATTAACGTGCTATTAATCGTGATTAATGCAACATTCCAAAAGATTAATCTCGATTAAAAATTTTAATTGTCCAACACCACTAATGTATGTATCTTTATATTTTTATCCATCCATCCATCTATCTTCTACCACTTTTCCGGAGGTCCGGGTCGCGGAGGCAGCAGTTCAAGCAGAGAAGCCCAGACCTCCCTCTCCCCAGCCACCTGCTCCAGCTCTTCCGAGAGGATACCAAGGCGTTCCCAGACCAGCTAGGAGACATAGTCTCTCCAGCGAGTCCTGGGTCTGCCCCGGGGTCTCCTCCCAGTGGGACGTGCCTGAAACACCTCAAGTGGGAGGCATCCAGGAGGCATCCTAATCAGATGCCCATACCATCTCAACTGACTCCTTTCAATGTGGAGGAGCAGCGGTTCTACTCTGAGCCTCTCCCGGATGACTGAGCTCCTCACCCTATCTCTGAGGGTGAGTCCAGCAATCCTACGGAGAAAGCTCATTTCAGCCGCTTGTATCCGCAATCTTGTTCTTTCGGTCATTACCCAAAGCTCGTGACCATAGGTGAGAGTAGAAACGTAGATTGACTGGTAAATCGACAGCTTTGCCTTAGAACTAAGCTCCCTCTTCACCACAACAGACCGGTACAACGTCCGCATCACTGCAGATGCTGCTCCAATCCGTCTGTCAATCTCTCGCTCCATTTTCCCCTCACTCGTGAACAAGACCCCAAGATACTTAAACTCCTCCACTTGGGGCAGGAGCCTGTCCCCAACCCCGAGAGGACAATCCACCTTTTTCCAGCTGAGGACCATAGACTTAGACTTGGAGGTGCTGATTCTCATCTCAGCCACTTCACACTCAGCGGCAAACCATCCCAGCAAGAGCTGTAGGTCATTGCTGGATGAAGCCAACAGGACAACATCATCTGCAAACAACAGAGATGAGATCCTGTGGTCACCAAGCATGACACTCTCCATTCCCTGGCTGCGCCTAGAAATCCTGTCCATGAAAATTATGAACAGGATCGGTGACAAAGGGCAGCCCTGGCGGAGTCCAACTCTCACTGGGAATGACTCCGACCGAGTGTTGGCAATACGAACCAAACTCTCACAACGGTCGTACAGAGACTGAATAGCTCGTAACAACAAGCCTGATACCCCATACTCCCGAAGCACCCCCCACAAAAAACCACGAGGGATGCGGTCAAATACCTTCTCCAAGTCCACAAAACACATGTAAACTGGTTGGGCAAACTCCCACGAGCCCTCAAGAATTCTCGAGAGGGTAAAGAGCTGGTCCGATGTGCCACGGCCAGGACGAAAACCACATTGCTCCTCCTTAATCCGAGGTTCGACCAACGGCCGGACTCTCCTCTCCAGTACCTTGGCATAGACCTTCCCAGGGAGGCTGAGGAGTGTGATCCCTCTAAAGTTGGAGCACACCCTCCGGTCCCCTTTTTTGAAGAGAGGAACCACCACCCCGGTTTGCCCTGCCAAAGGCACTGCCCCCGACCTCCACGCAATGTTGCAGAGGCGTATCAACCATGACAGCCCTACAACATCCAGGGCCTTGAGGTACTTAGGGCGAATCTCGTCCACCCCCGGGGCCCAGCCACCAAGGAGATTTTTAACCACCTTGGCGACCTCAGCCCCTGTGATAGGTGAGTCACCCCCTCGTCCACAAACCCTGCTTCCTCTGTGGAAGGCTTATCAGTGGGATTGAGGAGATCCTCGAAGTATTCCTTCCACCGCCCGACAATATCCCCAGTCAAAGTCAACAGTGTCCCATCCGCACCATACACAGTGTGGACAGGGAGCTGCTTTCCCCTCCTGAGCCGCTGGACAGTTTTCCAGAATCTCTTCGAGGCCGACCGAAAGCCTTGTTCCATGGCCTCACCGAACTCCTCCCATACCCAGGTTTTTGCTTCAGCAACCACCCGAGCTGCACTCCGCTTGGCCTGCCGGTACACCTCAGCTGCTTTGGGAGTCCCACAAGCCAACCAAGCTTGATAGGACTCCTTCTTCAGCTTAATGCCCCCCCTCACCACTGGTGTCCACCACTTGGTTCGAGGGTTGCCACCACGTGATGCACCGACCACTTTGCGGCTGCAGCTCTGGGCCGCTGTTTCAACAACAGAGGTGGAGAACATGGCCCATTCAGACTCCATGTCTCCAGACTCCCTCGGAATGTGGTTGAAGTTCTTCCGGAGGTGGGAGTCGAAGACCTCCTGGACAGGGGCCTCAGCCAAACGTTCCCAGCACACCCTCACTATACGTTTGGGTCTACCAGGTCTGAATGGCTTCATCCCCTGCCATCGGATCCAACTCACCACCAGGTGGTGATCAGTTGACAGCTCTGCACCTCTCTTTACCCAAGTGTCCAAGACATACAGTCGCAGGTCTGATGACACGATAACAAAATCGATCATCGACCTGCGACCTAGGGTGTCCTGGTGCCAGGTGCACGTATGGACACCCTTATGCTTGAACTTGGTGTTCGTTATGGACAAACTGTGGTTAGCACAGAAGTCCAATAACTGAACACCACTCTGGTTCAGATCGGGCAGGCCGTTAATCCCAATCACCTCCCTCAAGGTTTCACTGTCGTTGCCCACGTACGCATTGAAGTCCTCCAGTAGGACAATGGAGTCTCCAAGAGGAGCACCCTCCAGCACCCCAGTCACAGATTCCAAAAAGGATGGGTACTCTGAAACATCATTTGGTGCATAGCACAAATGATGGTCAGGACCCGTTTCCCAACCCGAAGGCGCAGGGAAGCAACCCTTTCGTCCACTGGGGAAAACTCCAATATAGAGGCAGCAAGGTGGGGGGATACAAGAATACCCACCCCTGCTCATCGCCTCTAGAAAAGGCCAAGCTCCAGCCCCTCTCCAGGAGACTGGTTCCGGAACCGGAGCTGTGTGTTGAGGTGAGGCCGACTATATCTAGCCGGTATCTCTCAACCTTGTACACCAGCTCAGGCTCCTTCCCCACCAGAGAGGTGACATTCCACGTACCAAAAGCCAGTTTAGAAAGCTTGGGATCAGTCCGCCAAGGTCTCCGCATTTGACCGCCACCTAATCCACATAGCACCGGACCCCCATGATCCCTCCTGCAGGTGGTGAGCCCACTGGAGGGCGGACCCATGTAACTCCTTCGGGCTGAGCCCGGCCGGGTCCCATGGGTGGAAACCCGGCCACCAGACGCTAGCCTTCGAGCCCCTCCCCCAGGCCTGGCTCCAGTGTGGGGCCCTGGTAACCCCATACCGGGCGGGGTACACTGAATCCTTGATATAGAATTTATCATAAGAGTTTGTTGGATCCTTCTTAGTCTGGCCCTTCACCCAGGACCAGTTTGTCTTGGGTGACCCTATCATAGGCAAATTGCCCCGGACAACATATATTTTTTATATTATTTTAATTCAGTTTTGCATTACATTTTACCTACAGTATGTTTATATTTATTATTCATTTAACTGTTTTTAACTGTAAAGCACTTTAAGTTGCACTTTGTTGCATGAAATGTGCTATATATATGAAAACACCAAGGTCCTGATGCCTCGGTGCCAGAGTCTTGGCGGAGGTATGCATTCTTGGATCATCACCAAAATGTTATGGGTTCCTCTCTAGCCCAAGGACCACCTCTGGTAAAAAAATTTCATCCAAATCCATCCAGTAGTTTTGGAGTACACGCATGCGCAGTGAAAATCACCTGCAGTGATCTGTGTGGAGTTTGCATGTTCTCCCCGTGTTGCGTGGGTTTACTCCGGGATTTCTCCGGTTTCCTCCCGCATGCCAAAAACATGCAGGTTAGGGATACGGGGCGCTTGCGCACGCAGCGACCGGCAGCTGGTGGCTTGTCACCACACTGCAAAACAAATCTACCTACGGGTACAAAATAAGTACAAAAAAAAAAAAAAAAAAAAGTTCACATGCCCATACTGTCAGCGGCAGTCAAGAGCCACCAAACTGATTTGAACAGCAGCAATCCAAACACAAAAGAAGAGCACTAAATGGCAGAAGCAATGATGGTATGTGAATACAAGACAATCAAGCCGAACAAGGGGTTTTGCTGTTTTGTGGCAAAAGAAGAAAACAGATGGGCAAAAAGACAGACACTTGTTCACCCAGTATTGGTGGATTGCTCAGTACTTTCCTGTGGTGGGAGTTTACGGGCGCATGCGCAGTTCACTACAACCATTTGCGGGCGAGGAATGCTGGGACTTGAAGTTTTTAACGAGTTTTTAACAAGTTTTACCTTGTCCTTCCTCTGCAAAACTAAACAGCAAAACCAGTGTGAAAACAATCAATGTGATGAATAAATAGTGTAGTCGCTGAATGTGTTTTTTTTTCCAGTAACAGCTATTTTTATAACAGTTCAACTCCACATGCTGTAAACTAGAAAAGCAATCGGAGAGCACAGACCTCCGCCAAGCGCCACAGTTCCCCCCATACAGTGTTTAACATCATAAATATTAATGCTACATTTATTTTGTCTAACTTTATAGATTCCTTGACCATGAAAAAAATGCCATTCGCAAGAAATTTTTAAAGGATTCTTTTTTTTTTTTTTACCTCCTTGGCGGAGGTAAAAAAAAGAATCCTTTAAAAAATTCCTGGATCCAGACGGTAATCCGGATCACCACCAAAATGTAATCATCTGTAGGATACCCCATTTCTGACAATCTCTGAAAATTTCATGAAAATCTGTCCATAACTTTTTGAGTTATCTTGCTAACAAACAAACAAACAAACAAACAAACAGACAGACAGACAGACAGACAGACAAACCAACGCCGATGAAAACACAACCTCCTTGGCAGAGGTACAAATCGTGCTGTGTTGTGCTGTAAAAAAGTCGCACTGCTGCCTCTAGTGGCCCGGCATAGTTATTACAACACCTTTCTCCCCGGCTTCATTGATGGTAAAGGTGAGTTAAATTTGTGTTTATTTCAAAAACAAAGCCTTATCTTGGAATTCTGGTAAATTAAAAGTCGAGAAAATATGGCCATACAATGATACAAGCCTTTAGTTCCACTTAATTTTAACAGAGCGAGCTGAAATAGAGAGGCGGACAGATGGACAGACGGACAGATACACACATCCACACACAGATGCATTAAGTGATTACTATATGCCTCTCCATTTCACTGAGGCATAATAAATAAAGTTTGAAGTTTGAAGTTTAACCATTTTATTCTCTTTCTATTTATTTTTTTTCATGATCTTACTCTGCTTCTTATTCTCTTCTATTGTATTGTATTTTATTTTATGTTATCTTATATTATTTTTAGCTCTAGTGTTTCCTCACTGGGGGGCTGTCAGCACTGGGAGCTGTAATTGGCTCTGGTGGTGGGGATACTGCTGTGTGGTGGCCCTGGCTTGATGGGATGGGGGAGTTAAGTCACAGCCTGTTGGTTGTGGTGTGGACTCCTCTGTCTGCCTGGGCTGGGGTGGCCTTTGTGGCAGTTTCTCTGCATTTGTGGGCTGAGACCAGCTCCTGGTACTGACGGTCCCCCTATGATGGTTGTACTGTTATCACTACGTGTTATATACACGGTGTATGTGAACGTAGATTAACAGCAAGCCAAACTCGTTTTCACGAGCCAGGAAACCGAGCGTCCTGCTCCTTTATTCAGGTCTTCCAGACAGCTTACAGTTCTTACAACTGTGGCTTGAAGAGCTCAATGAAAGCCGATTGAAAAGCCATTGCTTTCGAAGGTGTAAAAAAGGGGTTTAACACACAGGAGGAACGTCTCAGACATTCGCGGGCAGGTTATGCTCTTCTGCCTTTTTTTCCTTCTCTCTCTTACTAACGTTCGTTTCTGCTACCCACAAATCATAGCGGCAACTGGCTGCGCTTTCAACATAAAATACGAGTGAATTACCAGTAACTGTATAAAAATTACTTTTAACACAATGACTATTTTCTTAACATGAATGATTACAAATGAATTATGATATTCTACCATGAACTTGTGAACTATTTTTAACTTTCTATAAAACACACTCTACTGAGGGCAGAACACTCCCCGCCTGGCATTACTAATGCCACTACTTCTTTTTATCTATTATTTCACTCTCTAAGAGCATAACAACATCTGAGATAGGAAGCAGGCAAGTCTTTGAAACACCCTGGGATGATGTCCTCACTTCGACCTTTCTGACCTTCCCGTCGCTGCTTGGAAAGGTGGATGTGATGATGGCCATTGTCCATTCATTTCTGGGTGCTTGGTCCTGTTTCAACAGCACTATGTCACCTGTCTGTAGGTTGCGGTGTGTTGTATGCCACTTGCGCCTTGATTGGAGGGTGTTGAGATATTCGTTTCTCCAGCGGCTCCAAAATTCATTGGCGAGTGAATTGCACTTGTTTCCACTGGTTTTTGAGCAGGTCTTTTCCACAAAAGTCTCCTGGTGGAGGGGGAACATGCTGCTTTTGGGTCAAGATCATTGCAGGACAGAGTAGGAATGGTGAGGAAGGGTCTGTTGAGATGGGGACTAAGGGCCTTGCGTTGATTATAGACGTTACCTCAGCCATTAAAGTACAAAGCACCTCATGCGTCAAACGAGTGTGTTTGTTTTGCAAAAGCATGGAGTCCAGTATTCTGCGAGTGACCCCAATCAGTCTTTCCCAGACGCCTCCCATGTGAGAGGCATGCGGAGGATTGAACTCCCATGTGCAACCGTTGGCATGAAGATAGTCGACAATGTTGGGAGGGTTCTTGTTTGGTTGTGCCATGCCTAACTCCACATTCGCTGCAATGAAGTTAGTGCCTCTGTCAGATCGCATTTGCTTTGCTGGGCCTCGTATTGCGAAGAATCTGCGTATTGCATTTATACAGCTGCAAGCGTCCATAGATTCAATGACTTCAATATGCACGCCTCTTGTGGTCATGCACGTGAAGAATATTGCCCACCTTTTTCCTTGTGCAGCTCCACCTCGTGTGTGTCGAGTGACTACTGACCACGGACCGAATACATCCAACCCGACATATGAAAATGGAGGGCATGTTTTGAGTCTCTCAGGTGGGAGATCTGCCATTTTCTGAGTCTCTAGTTTTCCCCTGAGTTTCCTGCACGTTACACAATGGTGGATAATGGACGAGACTAGTCTTTTGCAACCTACAATCCACAGTCCGGCTTGCCTAATTGCGCTTTCCGTGAACCGCCTTCCTTGATGCACAACTTTGGCAAGATAGTGACGGACAAGCAGTTGAGTTACATGATGCTTGTTTGGGAGAATGGTTGGATTCTCAGATGCTGTGTTCAATGAAGCATGTTTGAGGCGACCTCCAACCTTGATGAGGTTTTCACTCATATAGGGATCAAGAGCCACGATGGGACTTGAACTGCGGACGGTTTGGTTGGCATAGAGAGCAGCATACTCGTCGGGAAAAGCGTCCTTTTGAACAGACTGGAGGATGAGGTTACTGGCAGCATCCAGCTCCTCTGGAGTGCGTGGCTTGCTACATCAATGCCAGCCCCTGCATGAATGATCTGACAGGTTGCTTGATGAGTGAGAACGAGCTTGGTGAATTAGGAATGCAATGGCACGTACTAATGAGTTCCAACTTGAAAAGTGCTGGAAGCATGCTGGTAAGAGCCCGTTCTTCTGAATGTGAGTAGAAAAGGTAGCGACTTTTCTGATTTCAGAGTCTACTTCAGGCTTGATTAACTCAAAGGATTCAGGTGTCCAGGATTCAGGTAGTTTGTAAAGGAAGTCTGGTCCCTTAAACCACACAGTGTCCATGAGTTGTGATGCAGGTATTGACCTGGTGGCTAGATCAGCTGGGTTTTGCTCTGATGTGACATAGTGCCACTGTTCAAGGGATGTGGACTTAGAGAGGGAAGCTGGTACATAGCAGCGTGGCACTTTAAGACTGCTAAGATCTTGGAGGGACATTTTCCATGTTTCCCATGTGTCCATTTTGTCCTGAGGGAGAGGAGCATCCCAACCTTGGACACCATTCGACAGTTCACTTAACAAGAGTCTGCCTTTGATTGTCACTGGTGACGCTAGTCCCAAGGGGTTGAAGATACTGTTAATTGTTGACAGAACCCCGCGGCGGGTGTAGGGTTTGTCATCAACAGCAACCTTGAATGTGAAAGAGTCAGTGTTTATGTCCCAGCACAGGCCTAGACTTCTCTGAGCTGGTAGAGTGTCACTAAACTCTGAGAACTGTTCTTTCATTTGAGGGTTTTTTGTTAAGTTGCGTCTTAGTGAGCTGAGTCTAGACAATGCTTGGTCCCTGTTATTTGGGGGCGGCAAGCGAGGAAACTTGAATGGCAGAGGAGCGATCCAGTTGTTGTTTCCATCCTGGTGGACTTCTTCCTCCATTATCTTTAGGAAGGTCTCATCTTCGAAGGACACGGCACACTTGCTATCGTTCTCTGTGCACTCAAAAACTTTGTCCCCAAGCTTTTCTTCCACTGCGTTGGGTTTTGAGCTGCGTTTAGAGAGGTCGTCCATGTGCTCCCCACCGTAGCATGGTTTCTCTTTGATGTTGATGCTGTTAGGACAAGGAGTGAATTAGGATGGGCATCCGTTGGAGAGCATGTACGTTTTATAAACGTTGATGGTTGGCTTATGAGCGTTAAGGCACACCTCCCCCACAATTACCCAGCCTAGGTCCAGGCGTTGAGCAAAGGGAGCATTGTGGGGTCCGTTGACTTGTTGCCTTACTTTGTGGGCTCGTAGGATGTCTCTGCCCAGTAAAATTGCCATCTGGGCATCTGGGTCGTACTTGGGGATGAGAGGAGCGAGGTGTTTTAAGTGGGGGTGAGCAAGAGCGACTTCGGGCATAGGTATTTCATCCCTACTGAACATTATCTCGTCGCATTCAAGGAGAGGAGGGAGGTCTAAGCGTGGGCCTCCACCTACTGGCTCGATTTGGAACCCCGCTGCTTCCCTGCCAAGCATTTCAGTTAAACCAGCACATGTTCTCATGTGGTATGTCAGAGGGCTACCCTTGATCCCAAACAGCTTGAAGAATTCAGGACGGGCCAGCGATTTATTACTCTGATCGTCAAGGATTGCATACATCTTAAAGGCCAAATGTCACGTAATTTTTTTTTCTAAATGACAACGAATTTAGATAAAATACACATAGCTTAAACCAAATATTCATACCGGAGACCATATCACCCACCTGTATTTACATAATTGCACAAAATACACCAGGCGAAGGCCCCACCTTGCTTGCTGGCTTGTGACAGCCAGTCCAGACCACGCCCATGTTTTTGACGTCACAAGTTGTACCCTGGCTGCCCTGCCTATCCACATTCACACTTATCAACATTGGACAATCATGACGGAAAGTGACAGCGATTGTGAACAAATTAGTTTAGTTTTGTCTTTTTTTTTTTTGTCTTTTTTTTGTCAGTGGTTCAGACAGTGACAGAGGCATAGAACCTTACAGGTTTGAGCCATCCGAGACGGAATCAGATGTTTTGTCTGATGACAACAGTTCCGACGATGACCAGAGAGCAGAACCAGTGGAAAATGTCATTGAATTGGACATTAATCGCCTTCAGAATTGGGAAGCCGAAGGGGGTCTGTCGAGGGCGCCCCATAAATATTGATTTTTCGGAAGCCATTATTATTACAGTGGAGGAGAGCCGCTGCTGTCAAGAAATTGACCAGATCAATATGAAAATGGAGGCGCATACCTGTCAAGTGAGACATTTTCGCCGTATTTTAATATGGGGAAAATGCAATTTTAGCAAATACAGGCGTATTGCCATTTCTGTACGCCCAAAAGAAAAATATACGGGAAAAAAAATTGAGTGTGTTGAGGAGCACGTCGTGTGTGTGAGACCCACAGCTAGGGTGCTTGTAGAGCGCTCAGCGGGAGCTATTCTCACTACAATGAGAAGTCATTAGGATAATGGCTTAACACTTTCAGCTGTGCTGCGGCTGCGGAACAGAGAGGAATCGCCTTACAAATACAGAATTCTGCTTTTTTTATTTTGAGCCGGACGCTGAGTTGTGTTGTTATTGTCAAATATCCATGAATCCTTAAAATATTTGACAATAACAACACGAATTACATTTAAAACATTTCCCAGAAAAGTGTCCCTTATTACTCCGCCGTCCCTTATAGCCGCGTTTTACGGTATTAAAATACGGCGAAAACGTCTCACTTGACAGGTATGAAAACATTTCCCAGAGAAGTGTCCCTTATTACTCCGCCGTCCCTTATAGCCCCGTTTTACGGTATTAAAATACGGCGAAAACGTATCACTTGACAGGTATGAAAACATTTCCCAGAGAAGTGTCCCTTATTACTCCGCTGTCCCTTATAGCCGCGTTTTACGGTATTAAAATACGGCGAAAACGTCTCACTTGACAGGTATGAAAACATTTCCCAGAAAAGTGTCCCTTATTACCCAGCTGTCCCTTATAGCCGCGTTTTAAGGTATGGGTGAAATATCCAATTTTTTCTTTCTTGTTGCTCACTTCAATCTTCCAGTCTCCATATAAACAATCAATCGAAATACCCCAAGCATCAAACTAGGGTACAATCTATTTCGTCACTTCCGCCTTCTTCCCCAGGCGATTCCAGGGGCCGTGAGTAGGAATGTCAGGCCAAGCGCAGCAGTTTTAAATTAACGAATATTCCGGTGTTACTGAAGCATATGCACCAAGACCCGAACGGATCGGTTCCCTTTTATATCTAGTTTCAAGACATTTAAAGTACCCTGTTACGTGACATTTGGCCTTTAACGGAGCGTTCTGGTTGGCCTTTGGGGAAAACTCGAACTAGACATACCTTTGAGCAAGAACGTGAGGGATTACCTTCGCCGCAGATCTCAGTGCACCATGACGTTACCTCGGGTGGCGTGTTGTCTCGGGGCTGAGGCTTTGATTCAGGTGTGTTTTCTGGCTGGGGTTGCTGACTTGAATCGGGATGCATGGCAGAGCAATGTCTTTCACTTTGGCACTCCTCGCACTTGAGTTTCATGTCACAGTCCTTTATTGCGTGCGTGGGAGAGTAGCAGCGAAAACATCGTTTGTGTTCTTTGAGTATATTTCGCCTCTCCTGTAGCGGCTTATTCTGAAAAGCTCTACATCCGGCTAGAGGATGCATTTTCTTATGGACTGGACAGTAGCGTGTTAAATCGCCCTCGTTAGTACTGGCGGGAGCAGTTGCGTCGACCTCTGTTTTGTTTACAGTTAGAGGTGTTCTGTAGCTAGTTTGTTTGAATGGTGGTCTCTCACCTTTGCTGAAGGGTTGGCTGCTGCATGTCGCAAAAGATAAGATAAGATAAGATAAGCCTTTATTAGTCCCACAACGGGGAAATTCCAGGATTGCAACAGCACAGGGATAGCAACACTCAGAGCAACAATCAGAAGGCAAGAAAAAAAACAAGCAAGCAAGAGCAGCTAATAAACATATGTACGTATTACTATAAAATATATATATATACACACACACACAGACACACAGTGCAGAGCATTGTAGCTGGATGGAATAAATATATGAATATATGAACACACAGTGCAGAGCATTGTAGCTAGATGGAATGGAAAACTTGGGTCATTTCTTGCTTTAGCCTCGTCTTGGACAAACTTTACAAAATATGAGAAGGGAGGGAAGGTTACATCATATTTTTGTTTGCATTTTGAGCCCGTGTGCAGCCATTTATCTTGTAAACTTGGAGGTAACTTTTCAACTATGGGTTTAACCCCACGGGGTGTGTCGAGGTAGGCGAGGCCTGGGAGATAAGTTTCATCTTTAGCGACCTGCAGCTCTAAGAGTAAATCTCCAAGTTCCCTGAGTTTTACATTGTCTCTGTTTGTGAGGTGAGGGAAGTTATCTAGTTTTTTAAACAAGGCATTTTCTACTACTTCTGGCGTAGCATAACACTCTTTTAACCTGTCCCATGACAATTGGAGAGCAGCTGTGGGGTTAGTGGTATAGACAGCTCTGATTATTTTGACGTGCTCTGAGGACTCTTTACCAAGCCACTTGACTAGGAGATCTAACTCCTGGCTATATGTGAGACCAACGTCTTCAGTTGCATTTATGAATGACGACTGCCATGCTCTAAAGTTTTCGGGGGTGTCGTCAAACTTAAAGAGTCCAGTTGTGATTAGCTCTCTGCGCGTGAGGAACCTAGTGTCACGCGCGGCTCTAGGGAGCCACGCAATAAGAGCCGAGGGCGAAGCCAGTGAGTCGTGATGTTTTATTAAAGGTAAGGGGTGAGGGATGAGGAAAGCACAGATACTCGTACAGAGGTTCACTCACAAGTTGCACAGCGCAGGAGCAGGGAGCTCGTACCGGACGTAGGGGTAACAAGGCATACATACTCTCAGCGGGTTACAATCACAGGAATGCTGTAAGGGGAGTAGAGGCTGACACCAGACGAAGGGGCTTCAGCCTAGCGGTGCTTATGTCGCAGCCCCGAGTCATCGAGGCTGTTCCTATTTATTCTCATTGGCAGCGCCCCAGCTGATGAGGACTAATTGGCCCCAGCCGTCCGTAATGCTGCCAGCTGGGAGCCTGCTGAGACGCTGCTCAATGAGAAGCAGGGATGAAGGGAAACATGGGCTGAGCGCTGAGACGGCATCTCATCCCATGGTGACACCTAGCAAAGTCTGCCATAGGTGGGTCACCATTGTGGGAAGCATGGTAGCTGTTTGGCCTGACATAGTCTCTTGGTATGTCGATGGGTTCATTTTTTACGTACATTTTCTTGAAAGCTGGGGGAGAGAGAGTTTGTTCGGGTCTCCTCGGAGTGAATGATTGCGCCCTTTGTGCAGGTTCGACTTGAGGTGTTTCTTCTTCAGCTGGTCGCGCCTGTGACTTTAGCTGGATTTGGTGGTGCACATATTCCATAGTTCTCTGTCTGACAACTTGTGATGGAATTGCGCTCCTTACACTCTCTCCTTTGTCCAGCTCGGCAGCTGCAGCAGCTTCTAGAACTTCTGCTTTTGCTGTGGCGGCCGCTGTTTCTTTTTCTATCTCCAGCATCTCTAGATCCAGTTCTAGCTTTGCTTGTTCTAGCTTTGCTTGTTGCTTGGCTTGTTCTTGTTCTAGCTTTGCTTGCTGCTTTGCTTGTTCTAGCTCTGCTTGTTGCTTGGCTTGTTCTTGTTCTAGCTTTGCTTGTTGCTTTTTAATTTCTAATTGTTTCTTACTGTACGAGGCTCGAGCATTCGCAGCTTCAGCAGAGGCTCGTGCCATGATGGCTGCTTCCAGCATGCCGGACCTCGAGGATAACCTGGAGCTAGAACGTCTGGAGCTGGAGCTAGCGTTGTGTGATGATTTGGCTTCGGAGTTCGCCTTCTCTCGAGTGTCGTCCATCGCTGTGTCGTGAATCTTATCTTCACCAACTGCTGACGTGGCTTTTCACTGTACTGTTATCACTACGTGTTATATACATGGTGTATGTGAACGTAGATTAACAGCAAGCCAAACTTGTTTTCACGAGCCAGGAAACCGAGCGTCCTGCTCCTTTATTCAGGTCTTCCAGACAGCTTACAGTTCTTACAACTGTGGCTTGAAGAGCTCAATGAAAGCCGACTGAAAAGCCATTGCTTTCGAAGGTGTAAAAAAGGGGTTTAACACACAGGAGGAACGTCTCAGACATTCGCGGGCAGGTTATGCTCTTCTGCCTTTTTTTCCTTCTCTCTCTTACTAACGTTCGTTTCTGCTACCCACAAATCATAGCGGCAACTGGCTGCGCTTTCAACATAAAATACGAGTGAATTACCACTAACTGTATAAAAATTACTTTTAACACAATGACTATTTTCTTAACATGAATGATTACAAATGAATTATGATATTCTACCATGAACTTGTGAATTATTTTTAACTTTCTATAAAACACACTCTACTGAGGGCAGAACAATGGTGTTTCCTCACTCTGGTCCCTCTGTGCCCATGTTTTAACTATGCCTATTATTACTTGTAGGTGGAGGGGTCGGGGTGGGAGGAGGTGGGGTCTGGGGTGAGTTGAGGGGTCGGGTGGATGGACGAGAATAGGGGCAGGGTGGGAGGGCTCTCTGTCTTTTTTCTGTTTTGTTTTATCTGGAATTGTCTGTTTTTAACTGTAAAGCACTTTGTTGCATGAAAGGAGCGATATAAATAAATAAAGCTTGAAGTTTGAAGTTAGGTATGAAGGTGAGACTAAATGCTTGTCTCTCTCTACATATGTGATGACCTGCCATGGAGTGTCAATCTGTCAAGAGTGTACCCTTCCTCTTGTCCAAAGAAGCTAGGCTAGCCCCAACAACCTGAAATTATCAAGTGGTTAAGAAGATGAATCGATGAAATAAATCAGAATCAATCAGAATCAGAATCAGAATCAGGTTTATTGCCATTGTTCATGTGATACACAAACTAGGAATTTGTCTCGGTGCCATGCTGCAACATTAAAAACATAATGAGAAAAAGGGATAAACTAAAAAACTAAAGGACTAGAAACGTGCAATAAGTGTAGAAAAATAAGTAATAATAACTAATAATAATAATACTAGTAATAATGAGTAGTACTAGTCAAGGCAGTTTAAAAAATTAGCATGTAGCAGATAATGTGAAGTACCACATAGTGCAGTCAATAATGCAACAGAAAAACAGTGATGAATGACATGAGTCTGGTTGAGCTGCTGTACATAGTGCACGAGAGTCAAAAGTGACTTAGTGTTCAGCAGTCTGATGGCAGAGGGGAAAAAGCTGTTCATGTGCCGAGAGGTTTTAGTCCGAATGGACCGAAGCCTTCTACCTGAGGGGAGGGGGGCAAACAGCACGTGACCAGGATGTGAAGGATCGGCTATGATCCGGCCAGCACGCCTCCGGGTCCTGGAGATGTACAGGTCCTGGAGAGATGGGAGCTTGCAGCCTATCACCTTCTCAGCAGTGCGCACGACGCGCTGCAGCCTTAGTCTGTCCCTGGCAGTGGCTCCTGCGTACCACACAGTTATGGAGGAGGTGAGGATGGACTCGATGATGGCCGTGTAGAACTGCACTAACATCTTGGTGGGTAGCTTGAGCTTCCTCAGCTGCCGCAGAAAGAACATCCTCTGCTGGGCCTTTTTGATGAGGGAGCTGATGGTTGGCTCCCATTTGAGGTCTCGGGTGATGGTGGTGCCCAAGAAGCGGAAGGAATCTGCAAAGGTGATGGGAGAGCCTGTGATGGTGAGGGGGGGCAGGGGGGATGTGACTTTCCTGAAGTCCACAATCATCTCCGCTGTCTTCAGAGCATTCAGCTGCAGGTTGTTGTGGCTGCACCAGGACACCAGCTGGGCCACCTCTTCCCTGTAGGCGGACTCGTCACCGTTGGAGATGAGCCCGATGAGGGTGGTGTCGTCCGCAAACTTAATCAGCTTAACAGACTGGTGGGAGGAGGTGCAGGAGTTGGTATAAAGGGAGAAGAGTAGGGGGGAAAGTACACAGCCCTGGGGTGATCCAATGCTGATGCTAACAGAGTCTGAGACAGACTTCCCCAGCCGCACATGCTGTCTCCGGTCCGTCAGGAAGTCGGTGATCCACCTGCAGAGGGAGTCAGGCACGTTGAGCAGGGACAGCTTGTCCTGGAGCAGATCGGGGCGGATGGTGTTGAATGCGGAGCTGAAGTCCACAAACAGAATCCTGGCGTAGGTTCCCGGGGAGTCCAGGTGCTGCAGGATGGAGTGGAGGGCCAGGTTGACTGCGTCGTCCACAGACCTGTTAGCACGGTAGGCAAACTGCAGCGGGTCTAGGAGGGGTGTGGTGATGGACTTGAGGTGAGACAGGACCAGGCGCTCAAAGGACTTCATGACTACAGAGGTGAGCGCTACAGGTCTGTAGTCGTTAAGTCCAGTAATCCGTGGCTTCTTGGGGACAGGGATGATGGTGGAGGATTTGAGGCAGGTCGGCACGTGACATTGCTTAAGAGAGGTGTTAAAAATGTCTGTGAAGACAGGAGCCAGCTCTTTCGCACAGTGTCTCAGGGTGGAGGGAGACACATCTTCACCAACTGCTGACGTGGCTTTTCACTGTACTGTTATCACTACGTGTTATATACATGGTGTATGTGAACGTAGATTAACAGCAAGCCAAACTCGTTTTCACGAGCCAGGAAACCGAGCGTCCTGCTCCTTTATTCAGGTCTTCCAGACAGCTTACAGTTCTTACAACTGTGGCTTGAAGAGCTCAATGAAAGCCGATTGAAAAGCCATTGCTTTCGAAGGTGTAAAAAAGGGGTTTAACACACAGGAGGAACGTCTCAGACATTCGCGGGCAGGTTATGCTCTTCTGCCTTTTTTTCCTTCTCTCTCTTACTAACGTTCGTTTCTGCTACCCACAAATCATAGCGGCAACTGGCTGCGCTTTCAACATAAAATACGAGTGAATTACCAGTAACTGTATAAAAATTACTTTTAACACAATGACTATTTTCTTAACATGAATGATTACAAATGAATTATGATATTCTACCATGAACTTGTGAACTATTTTTAACTTTCTATAAAACACACTCTACTGAGGGCAGAACACTCCCCGCCTGGCATTACTAATGCCACTACTTCTTTTTATCTATTATTTCACTCTCTAAGAGCATAACAACATCTGAGATTGGAAGCAGGCAAGTCTTTGAAACACCCTGGGATGATGTCCTCACTTCGACCTTTCTGACCTTCCCGTCGCTGCTTGGAAAGGTGGATGTGATGATGGCCATTGTCCATTCATTTCTGGGTGCTTGGTCCTGTTTCAACAGCACTATGTCACCTGTCTGTAGGTTGCGGTGTGTTGTATGCCACTTGCGCCTTGATTGGAGGGTGTTGAGATATTCGTTTCTCCAGCGGCTCCAAAATTCATTGGCGAGTGAATTGCACTTGTTTCCACTGGTTTTTGAGCAGGTCTTTTCCACAAAAGTCTCCTGGTGGAGGGGGAACATGCTGCTTTTGGGTCAAGATCATTGCAGGACAGAGTAGGAATGGTGAGGAAGGGTCTGTTGAGATGGGGACTAAGGGCCTTGCGTTGATTATAGACGTTACCTCAGCCATTAAAGTACAAAGCACCTCATGCGTCAAACGAGTGTGTTTGTTTTGCAAAAGCATGGAGTCCAGTATTCTGCGAGTGACCCCAATCAGTCTTTCCCAGACGCCTCCCATGTGAGAGGCATGCGGAGGATTGAACTCCCATGTGCAACCGTTGGCATGAAGATAGTCGACAATGTTGGGAGGGTTCTTGTTTGGTTGTGCCATGCCTAACTCCACATTCGCTGCAATGAAGTTAGTGCCTCTGTCAGATCGCATTTGCTTTGCTGGGCCTCGTATTGCGAAGAATCTGCGTATTGCATTTATACAGCTGCAAGCGTCCATAGATTCAATGACTTCAATATGCACGCCTCTTGTGGTCATGCACGTGAAGAATATTGCCCACCTTTTTCCTTGTGCAGCTCCACCTCGTGTGTGTCGAGTGACTACTGACCACGGACCGAATACATCCAACCCGACATATGAAAATGGAGGGCATGTTTTGAGTCTCTCAGGTGGGAGATCTGCCATTTTCTGAGTCTCTAGTTTTCCCCTGAGTTTCCTGCACGTTACACAATGGTGGATAATGGACGAGACTAGTCTTTTGCAACCTACAATCCACAGTCCGGCTTGCCTAATTGCGCTTTCCGTGAACCGCCTTCCTTGATGCACAACTTTGGCAAGATAGTGACGGACAAGCAGTTGAGTTACATGATGCTTGTTTGGGAGAATGGTTGGATTCTCAGATGCTGTGTTCAATGAAGCATGTTTGAGGCGACCTCCAACCTTGATGAGGTTTTCACTCATATAGGGATCAAGAGCCACGATGGGACTTGAACTGCGGACGGTTTGGTTGGCATAGAGAGCAGCATACTCGTCGGGAAAAGCGTCCTTTTGAACAGACTGGAGGATGAGGTTACTGGCAGCATCCAGCTCCTCTGGAGTGCGTGGCTTGCTACATCAATGCCAGCCCCTGCATGAATGATCTGACAGGTTGCTTGATGAGTGAGAACGAGCTTGGTGAATTAGGAATGCAATGGCACGTACTAATGAGTTCCAACTTGAAAAGTGCTGGAAGCATGCTGGTAAGAGCCCGTTCTTCTGAATGTGAGTAGAAAAGGTAGCGACTTTTCTGATTTCAGAGTCTACTTCAGGCTTGATTAACTCAAAGGATTCAGGTGTCCAGGATTCAGGTAGTTTGTAAAGGAAGTCTGGTCCCTTAAACCACACAGTGTCCATGAGTTGTGATGCAGGTATTGACCTGGTGGCTAGATCAGCTGGGTTTTGCTCTGATGTGACATAGTGCCACTGTTCAAGGGATGTGGACTTAGAGAGGGAAGCTGGTACATAGCAGCGTGGCACTTTAAGACTGCTAAGATCTTGGAGGGACATTTTCCATGTTTCCCATGTGTCCATTTTGTCCTGAGGGAGAGGAGCATCCCAACCTTGGACACCATTCGACAGTTCACTTAACAAGAGTCTGCCTTTGATTGTCACTGGTGACGCTAGTCCCAAGGGGTTGAAGATACTGTTAATTGTTGACAGAACCCCGCGGCGGGTGTAGGGTTTGTCATCAACAGCAACCTTGAATGTGAAAGAGTCAGTGTTTATGTCCCAGCACAGGCCTAGACTTCTCTGAGCTGGTAGAGTGTCACTAAACTCTGAGAACTGTTCTTTCATTTGAGGGTTTTTTGTTAAGTTGCGTCTTAGTGAGCTGAGTCTAGACAATGCTTGGTCCCTGTTATTTGGGGGCGGCAAGCGAGGAAACTTGAATGGCAGAGGAGCGATCCAGTTGTTGTTTCCATCCTGGTGGACTTCTTCCTCCATTATCTTTAGGAAGGTCTCATCTTCGAAGGACACGGCACACTTGCTATCGTTCTCTGTGCACTCAAAAACTTTGTCCCCAAGCTTTTCTTCCACTGCGTTGGGTTTTGAGCTGCGTTTAGAGAGGTCGTCCATGTGCTCCCCACCGTAGCATGGTTTCTCTTTGATGTTGATGCTGTTAGGACAAGGAGTGAATTAGGATGGGCATCCGTTGGAGAGCATGTACGTTTTATAAACGTTGACGGTTGGCTTATGAGCGTTAAGGCACACCTCCCCCACAATTACCCAGCCTAGGTTCAGGCGTTGAGCAAAGGGAGCATTGTGGGGTCCGTTGACTTGTTGCCTTACTTTGTGGGCTCGTAGGATGTCTCTGCCCAGTAAAATTGCCATCTGGGCATCTGGGTCGTACTTGGGGATGAGAGGAGCGAGGTGTTTTAAGTGGGGGTGAGCAAGAGCGACTTCGGGCATAGGTATTTCATCCCTACTGAACATTATCTCGTCGCATTCAAGGAGAGGAGGGAGGTCTAAGCGTGGGCCTCCACCTACTGGCTCGATTTGGAACCCCGCTGCTTCCCTGCCAAGCATTTCAGTTAAACCAGCACATGTTCTCATGTGGTATGTCAGAGGGCTACCCTTGATCCCAAACAGCTTGAAGAATTCAGGACGGGCCAGCGATTTATTACTCTGATCGTCAAGGATTGCATACATCTTAAAGGCCAAATGTCACGTAATTTTTTTTTCTAAATGACAACGAATTTAGATAAAATACACATAGCTTAAACCAAATATTCATACCGGAGACCATATCACCCACCTGTATTTACATAATTGCACAAAATACACCAGGCGAAGGCCCCACCTTGCTTGCTGGCTTGTGACAGCCAGTCCAGACCACGCCCATGTTTTTGACGTCACAAGTTGTACCCTGGCTGCCCTGCCTATCCACATTCACACTTATCAACATTGGACAATCATGACGGAAAGTGACAGCGATTGTGAACAAATTAGTTTAGTTTTGTCTTTTTTTTTTTTTGTCTTTTTTTTGTCAGTGGTTCAGACAGTGACAGAGGCATAGAACCTTACAGGTTTGAGCCATCCGAGACGGAATCAGATGTTTTGTCTGATGACAACAGTTCCGACGATGACCAGAGAGCAGAACCAGTGGAAAATGTCATTGAATTGGACATTAATCGCCTTCAGAATTGGGAAGCCGAAGGGGGTCTGTCGAGGGCGCCCCATAAATATTGATTTTTCGGAAGCCATTATTATTACAGTGGAGGAGAGCCGCTGCTGTCAAGAAATTGACCAGATCAATATGAAAATGGAGGCGCATACCTGTCAAGTGAGACATTTTCGCCGTATTTTAATATGGGGAAAATGCAATTTTAGCAAATACAGGCGTATTGCCATTTCTGTACGCCCAAAAGAAAAATATACGGGAAAAAAAATTGAGTGTGTTGAGGAGCACGTCGTGTGTGTGAGACCCACAGCTAGGGTGCTTGTAGAGCGCTCAGCGGGAGCTATTCTCACTACAATGAGAAGTCATTAGGATAATGGCTTAACACTTTCAGCTGTGCTGCGGCTGCGGAACAGAGAGGAATCGCCTTACAAATACAGAATTCTGCTTTTTTTTATTTTGAGCCGGACGCTGAGTTGTGTTGTTATTGTCAAATATCCATGAATCCTTAAAATATTTGACAATAACAACACGAATTACATTTAAAACATTTCCCAGAAAAGTGTCCCTTATTACTCCGCCGTCCCTTATAGCCGCGTTTTACGGTATTAAAATACGGCGAAAACGTCTCACTTGACAGGTATGAAAACATTTCCCAGAGAAGTGTCCCTTATTACTCCGCCGTCCCTTATAGCCCCGTTTTACGGTATTAAAATACGGCGAAAACGTATCACTTGACAGGTATGAAAACATTTCCCAGAGAAGTGTCCCTTATTACTCCGCTGTCCCTTATAGCCGCGTTTTACGGTATTAAAATACGGCGAAAACGTCTCACTTGACAGGTATGAAAACATTTCCCAGAAAAGTGTCCCTTATTACCCAGCTGTCCCTTATAGCCGCGTTTTAAGGTATGGGTGAAATATCCAATTTTTTCTTTCTTGTTGCTCACTTCAATCTTCCAGTCTCCATATAAACAATCAATCGAAATACCCCAAGCATCAAACTAGGGTACAATCTATTTCGTCACTTCCGCCTTCTTCCCCAGGCGATTCCAGGGGCCGTGAGTAGGAATGTCAGGCCAAGCGCAGCAGTTTTAAATTAACGAATATTCCGGTGTTACTGAAGCATATGCACCAAGACCCGAACGGATCGGTTCCCTTTTATATCTAGTTTCAAGACATTTAAAGTACCCTGTTACGTGACATTTGGCCTTTAACGGAGCGTTCTGGTTGGCCTTTGGGGAAAACTCGAACTAGACATACCTTTGAGCAAGAACGTGAGGGATTACCTTCGCCGCAGATCTCAGTGCACCATGACGTTACCTCGGGTGGCGTGTTGTCTCGGGGCTGAGGCTTTGGTTCAGGTGTGTTTTCTGGCTGGGGTTGCTGACTTGAATCGGGATGCATGGCAGAGCAATGTCTTTCACTTTGGCACTCCTCGCACTTGAGTTTCATGTCACAGTCCTTTATTGCGTGCGTGGGAGAGTAGCAGCGAAAACATCGTTTGTGTTCTTTGAGTATATTTCGCCTCTCCTGTAGCGGCTTATTCTGAAAAGCTCTACATCCGGCTAGAGGATGCATTTTCTTATGGACTGGACAGTAGCGTGTTAAATCGCCCTCGTTAGTACTGGCGGGAGCAGTTGCGTCGACCTCTGTTTTGTTTACAGTTAGAGGTGTTCTGTAGCTAGTTTGTTTGAATGGTGGTCTCTCACCTTTGCTGAAGGGTTGGCTGCTGCATGTCGCAAAAGATAAGATAAGATAAGATAAGCCTTTATTAGTCCCACAACGGGGAAATTCCAGGATTGCAACAGCACAGGGATAGCAACACTCAGAGCAACAATCAGAAGGCAAGAAAAAAAACAAGCAAGCAAGAGCAGCTAATAAACATATGTACGTATTACTATAAAATATATATATATACACACACACACAGACACACAGTGCAGAGCATTGTAGCTGGATGGAATAAATATATGAATATATGAACACACAGTGCAGAGCGTTGTAGCTAGATGGAATGGAAAACTTGGGTCATTTCTTGCTTTAGCCTCGTCTTGGACAAACTTTACAAAATATGAGAAGGGAGGGAAGGTTACATCATATTTTTGTTTGCATTTTGAGCCCGTGTGCAGCCATTTATCTTGTAAACTTGGAGGTAACTTTTCAACTATGGGTTTAACCCCACGGGGTGTGTCGAGGTAGGCGAGGCCTGGGAGATAAGTTTCATCTTTAGCGACCTGCAGCTCTAAGAGTAAATCTCCAAGTTCCCTGAGTTTTACATTGTCTCTGTTTGTGAGGTGAGGGAAGTTATCTAGTTTTTTAAACAAGGCATTTTCTACTACTTCTGGCGTAGCATAACACTCTTTTAACCTGTCCCATGACAATTGGAGAGCAGCTGTGGGGTTAGTGGTATAGACAGCTCTGATTATTTTGACGTGCTCTGAGGACTCTTTACCAAGCCACTTGACTAGGAGATCTAACTCCTGGCTATATGTGAGACCAACGTCTTCAGTTGCATTTATGAATGACGACTGCCATGCTCTAAAGTTTTCGGGGGTGTCGTCAAACTTAAAGAGTCCAGTTGTGATTAGCTCTCTGCGCGCGAGGAACCTAGTGTCACGCGCGGCTCTAGGGAGCCACGCAATAAGAGCCGAGGGCGAAGCCAGTGAGTCGTGATGTTTTATTAAAGGTAAGGGGTGAGGGATGAGGAAAGCACAGATACTCGTACAGAGGTTCACTCACAAGTTGCACAGCGCAGGAGCAGGGAGCTCGTACCGGACGTAGGGGTAACAAGGCATACATACTCTCAGCGGGTTACAATCACAGGAATGCTGTAAGGGGAGTAGAGGCTGACACCAGACGAAGGGGCTTCAGCCTAGCGGTGCTTATGTCGCAGCCCCGAGTCATCGAGGCTGTTCCTATTTATTCTCATTGGCAGCGCCCCAGCTGATGAGGACTAATTGGCCCCAGCCGTCCGTAATGCTGCCAGCTGGGAGCCTGCTGAGACGCTGCTCAATGAGAAGCAGGGATGAAGGGAAACATGGGCTGAGCGCTGAGACGGCATCTCATCCCATGGTGACACCTAGCAAAGTCTGCCATAGGTGGGTCACCATTGTGGGAAGCATGGTAGCTGTTTGGCCTGACATAGTCTCTTGGTATGTCGATGGGTTCATTTTTTACGTACATTTTCTTGAAAGCTGGGGGAGAGAGAGTTTGTTCGGGTCTCCTCGGAGTGAATGATTGCGCCCTTTGTGCAGGTTCGACTTGAGGTGTTTCTTCTTCAGCTGGTCGCGCCTGTGACTTTAGCTGGATTTGGTGGTGCACATATTCCATAGTTCTCTGTCTGACAACTTGTGATGGAATTGCGCTCCTTACACTCTCTCCTTTGTCCAGCTCGGCAGCTGCAGCAGCTTCTAGAACTTCTGCTTTTGCTGTGGCGGCCGCTGTTTCTTTTTCTATCTCCAGCACCTCTAGATCCAGTTCTAGCTTTGCTTGTTCTAGCTTTGCTTGTTGCTTGGCTTGTTCTTGTTCTAGCTTTGCTTGCTGCTTTGCTTGTTCTAGCTCTGCTTGTTGCTTGGCTTGTTCTTGTTCTAGCTTTGCTTGTTGCTTTTTAATTTCTAATTGTTTCTTACTGTACGAGGCTCGAGCATTCGCAGCTTCAGCAGAGGCTCGTGCCATGATGGCTGCTTCCAGCATGCCGGACCTCGAGGATAACCTGGAGCTAGAACGTCTGGAGCTGGAGCTAGCGTTGTGTGATGATTTGGCTTCGGAGTTCGCCTTCTCTCGAGTGTCGTCCATCGCTGTGTCGTGAATCTTATCTTCACCAACTGCTGACGTGGCTTTTCACTGTACTGTTATCACTACGTGTTATATACATGGTGTATGTGAACGTAGATTAACAGCAAGCCAAACTTGTTTTCACGAGCCAGGAAACCGAGCGTCCTGCTCCTTTATTCAGGTCTTCCAGACAGCTTACAGTTCTTACAACTGTGGCTTGAAGAGCTCAATGAAAGCCGACTGAAAAGCCATTGCTTTCGAAGGTGTAAAAAAGGGGTTTAACACACAGGAGGAACGTCTCAGACATTCGCGGGCAGGTTATGCTCTTCTGCCTTTTTTTCCTTCTCTCTCTTACTAACGTTCGTTTCTGCTACCCACAAATCATAGCGGCAACTGGCTGCGCTTTCAACATAAAATACGAGTGAATTACCACTAACTGTATAAAAATTACTTTTAACACAATGACTATTTTCTTAACATGAATGATTACAAATGAATTATGATATTCTACCATGAACTTGTGAATTATTTTTAACTTTCTATAAAACACACTCTACTGAGGGCAGAACAATGGTGTTTCCTCACTCTGGTCCCTCTGTGCCCATGTTTTAACTATGCCTATTATTACTTGTAGGTGGAGGGGTCGGGGTGGGAGGAGGTGGGGTCTGGGGTGAGTTGAGGGGTCGGGTGGATGGACGAGAATAGGGGCAGGGTGGGAGGGCTCTCTGTCTTTTTTCTGTTTTGTTTTATCTGGAATTGTCTGTTTTTAACTGTAAAGCACTTTGTTGCATGAAAGGAGCGATATAAATAAATAAAGCTTGAAGTTTGAAGTTAGGTATGAAGGTGAGACTAAATGCTTGTCTCTCTCTACATATGTGATGACCTGCCATGGAGTGTCAATCTGTCAAGAGTGTACCCTTCCTCTTGTCCAAAGAAGCTAGGCTAGCCCCAACAACCTGAAATTATCAAGTGGTTAAGAAGATGAATCGATGAAATAAATCAGAATCAATCAGAATCAGAATCAGAATCAGGTTTATTGCCATTGTTCATGTGATACACAAACTAGGAATTTGTCTCGGTGCCATGCTGCAACATTAAAAACATAATGAGAAAAAGGGATAAACTAAAAAACTAAAGGACTAGAAACGTGCAATAAGTGTAGAAAAATAAGTAATAATAACTAATAATAATAATACTAGTAATAATGAGTAGTACTAGTCAAGGCAGTTTAAAAAATTAGCATGTAGCAGATAATGTGAAGTACCACATAGTGCAGTCAATAATGCAACAGAAAAACAGTGATGAATGACATGAGTCTGGTTGAGCTGCTGTACATAGTGCACGAGAGTCAAAAGTCACTTAGTGTTCAGCAGTCTGATGGCAGAGGGGAAAAAGCTGTTCATGTGCCGAGAGGTTTTAGTCCGAATGGACCGAAGCCTTCTACCTGAGGGGAGGGGGGCAAACAGCACGTGACCAGGATGTGAAGGATCGGCTATGATCCGGCCAGCACGCCTCCGGGTCCTGGAGATGTACAGGTCCTGGAGAGATGGGAGCTTGCAGCCTATCACCTTCTCAGCAGTGCGCACGACGCGCTGCAGCCTTAGTCTGTCCCTGGCAGTGGCTCCTGCGTACCACACAGTTATGGAGGAGGTGAGGATGGACTCGATGATGGCCGTGTAGAACTGCACTAACATCTTGGTGGGTAGCTTGAGCTTCCTCAGCTGCCGCAGAAAGAACATCCTCTGCTGGGCCTTTTTGATGAGGGAGCTGATGGTTGGCTCCCATTTGAGGTCTCGGGTGATGGTGGTGCCCAAGAAGCGGAAGGAATCTGCAAAGGTGATGGGAGAGCCTGTGATGGTGAGGGGGGGCAGGGGGGATGTGACTTTCCTGAAGTCCACAATCATCTCCGCTGTCTTCAGAGCATTCAGCTGCAGGTTGTTGTGGCTGCACCAGGACACCAGCTGGGCCACCTCTTCCCTGTAGGCGGACTCGTCACCGTTGGAGATGAGCCCGATGAGGGTGGTGTCGTCCGCAAACTTAATCAGCTTAACAGACTGGTGGGAGGAGGTGCAGGAGTTGGTATAAAGGGAGAAGAGTAGGGGGGAAAGTACACAGCCCTGGGGTGATCCAATGCTGATGCTAACAGAGTCTGAGACAGACTTCCCCAGCCGCACATGCTGTCTCCGGTCCGTCAGGAAGTCGGTGATCCACCTGCAGAGGGAGTCAGGCACGTTGAGCAGGGACAGCTTGTCCTGGAGCAGATCGGGGCGGATGGTGTTGAATGCGGAGCTGAAGTCCACAAACAGAATCCTGGCGTAGGTTCCCGGGGAGTCCAGGTGCTGCAGGATGGAGTGGAGGGCCAGGTTGACTGCGTCGTCCACAGACCTGTTAGCACGGTAGGCAAACTGCAGCGGGTCTAGGAGGGGTGTGGTGATGGACTTGAGGTGAGACAGGACCAGGCGCTCAAAGGACTTCATGACTACAGAGGTGAGCGCTACAGGTCTGTAGTCGTTAAGTCCAGTAATCCGTGGCTTCTTGGGGACAGGGATGATGGTGGAGGATTTGAGGCAGGTCGGCACGTGACATTGCTTAAGAGAGGTGTTAAAAATGTCTGTGAAGACAGGAGCCAGCTCTTTCGCACAGTGTCTCAGGGTGGAGGGAGACACATCTTCACCAACTGCTGACGTGGCTTTTCACTGTACTGTTATCACTACGTGTTATATACATGGTGTATGTGAACGTAGATTAACAGCAAGCCAAACTCGTTTTCACGAGCCAGGAAACCGAGCGTCCTGCTCCTTTATTCAGGTCTTCCAGACAGCTTACAGTTCTTACAACTGTGGCTTGAAGAGCTCAATGAAAGCCGATTGAAAAGCCATTGCTTTCGAAGGTGTAAAAAAGGGGTTTAACACACAGGAGGAACGTCTCAGACATTCGCGGGCAGGTTATGCTCTTCTGCCTTTTTTTCCTTCTCTCTCTTACTAACGTTCGTTTCTGCTACCCACAAATCATAGCGGCAACTGGCTGCGCTTTCAACATAAAATACGAGTGAATTACCACTAACTGTATAAAAATTACTTTTAACACAATGACTATTTTCTTAACATGAATGATTACAAATGAATTATGATATTCTACCATGAACTTGTGAATTATTTTTAACTTTCTATAAAACACACTCTACTGAGGGCAGAACAATGGTGTTTCCTCACTCTGGTCCCTCTGTGCCCATGTTTTAACTATGCCTATTATTACTTGTAGGTGGAGGGGTCGGGGTGGGAGGAGGTGGGGTCTGGGGTGAGTTGAGGGGTCGGGTGGATGGACGAGAATAGGGGCAGGGTGGGAGGGCTCTCTGTCTTTTTTCTGTTTTGTTTTATCTGGAATTGTCTGTTTTTAACTGTAAAGCACTTTGTTGCATGAAAGGAGCG
This sequence comes from Pholidichthys leucotaenia, assembly GCA_020510985.1. Taxonomy (NCBI): domain Eukaryota; kingdom Metazoa; phylum Chordata; class Actinopteri; order Cichliformes; family Pholidichthyidae; genus Pholidichthys; species Pholidichthys leucotaenia. The sequence continues at coordinate 284,803,126 of CM035838.1, forward strand.
ATATAAATAAATAAAGCTTGAAGTTTGAAGTTAGGTATGAAGGTGAGACTAAATGCTTGTCTCTCTCTACATATGTGATGACCTGCCATGGAGTGTCAATCTGTCAAGAGTGTACCCTTCCTCTTGTCCAAAGAAGCTAGGCTAGCCCCAACAACCTGAAATTATCAAGTGGTTAAGAAGATGAATCGATGAAATGAATCAGAATCAATCAGAATCAGAATCAGAATCAGGTTTATTGCCATTGTTCATGTGATACACAAACTAGGAATTTGTCTCGGTGCCATGCTGCAACATTAAAAACATAATGAGAAAAAGGGATAAACTAAAAAACTAAAGGACTAGAAACGTGCAATAAGTGTAGAAAAATAAGTAATAATAACTAATAATAATAATAATACTAGTAATAATGAGTAGTACTAGTCAAGGCAGTTTAAAAAATTAGCATGTAGCAGATAATGTGAAGTACCACATAGTGCAGTCAATAATGCAACAGAAAAACAGTGATGAATGACATGAGTCTGGTTGAGCTGCTGTACATAGTGCACGAGAGTCAAAAGTCACTTAGTGTTCAGCAGTCTGATGGCAGAGGGGAAAAAGCTGTTCATGTGCCGAGAGGTTTTAGTCCGAATGGACCGAAGCCTTCTACCTGAGGGGAGGGGGGCAAACAGCACGTGACCAGGATGTGAAGGATCGGCTATGATCCGGCCAGCACGCCTCCGGGTCCTGGAGATGTACAGGTCCTGGAGAGATGGGAGCTTGCAGCCTATCACCTTCTCAGCAGTGCGCACGACGCGCTGCAGCCTTAGTCTGTCCCTGGCAGTGGCTCCTGCGTACCACACAGTTATGGAGGAGGTGAGGATGGACTCGATGATGGCCGTGTAGAACTGCACTAACATCTTGGTGGGTAGCTTGAGCTTCCTCAGCTGCCGCAGAAAGAACATCCTCTGCTGGGCCTTTTTGATGAGGGAGCTGATGGTTGGCTCCCATTTGAGGTCTCGGGTGATGGTGGTGCCCAAGAAGCGGAAGGAATCTGCAAAGGTGATGGGAGAGCCTGTGATGGTGAGGGGGGGCAGGGGGGATGTGACTTTCCTGAAGTCCACAATCATCTCCGCTGTCTTCAGAGCATTCAGCTGCAGGTTGTTGTGGCTGCACCAGGACACCAGCTGGGCCACCTCTTCCCTGTAGGCGGACTCGTCACCGTTGGAGATGAGTCCGATGAGGGTGGTGTCGTCCGCAAACTTAATCAGCTTAACAGACTGGTGGGAGGAGGTGCAGGAGTTGGTATAAAGGGAGAAGAGTAGGGGGGAAAGTACACAGCCCTGGGGTGATCCAATGCTGATGCTAACAGAGTCTGAGACAGACTTCCCCAGCCGCACATGCTGTCTCCGGTCCGTCAGGAAGTCGGTGATCCACCTGCAGAGGGAGTCAGGCACGTTGAGCAGGGACAGCTTGTCCTGGAGCAGATCGGGGCGGATGGTGTTGAATGCGGAGCTGAAGTCCACAAACAGAATCCTGGCGTAGGTTTCCGGGGAGTCCAGGTGCTGCAGGATGGAGTGGAGGGCCAGGTTGACTGCGTCGTCCACAGACCTGTTAGCACGGTAGGCAAACTGCAGCGGGTCTAGGAGGGGTGTGGTGATGGACTTGAGGTGAGACAGGACCAGGCGCTCAAAGGACTTCATGACTACAGAGGTGAGCGCTACAGGTCTGTAGTCGTTAAGTCCAGTAATCCGTGGCTTCTTGGGGACAGGGATGATGGTGGAGGATTTGAGGCAGGTCGGCACGTGACATTGCTTAAGAGAGGTGTTAAAAATGTCTGTGAAGACAGGAGCCAGCTCTTTCACACAGTGTCTCAGGGTGGAGGGAGACACACCGTCCGGCCCGGGGGCCTTGCGCGGGTTCAGTCTGGAGAACTGTCTGTGCACGTCCTGCTCACTGATGACAAGGGGAGGGGGGGAGGAGGAGGAGGAGGAGGGGGGGACCGCTCTTGATGAATTAGGGGCTGAGGAGGCAGAGGAGCTGGGTGGAGTGGGTGAGTTGGACACAGCTGACGAGGTGTCAAAACGGGCATAGTGTTGGGACAGTCTTTGACAAAGGGCTTTGTCATCCTGACCTTTAGAAGCCTGAGGCCGATAGTTGGTGATTTGCCTCAGTCCTCTCCACACAGAAGCCGAGTCATTAGCAGTGAACTGCTGCTGGAGTCTCTCAGAATATACAGATTTAGCTCTCCTCAGCTCTCTGTTAAACCAATATTTGACCTCCCTGTAGCAGTCCCTGTCTCCACTTTTCAACGCTGCTTCCTTCTCCTTCCTGATCCGTCTGAGCTTAGCTGTGAACCAAGGCTTGTCATTAGAATATCTTATCCTGGTGCGCGATGGGAGAATGTGCTCTTCACAGAAGTTGATATATGAGTTCACAGTGTATGTGTACTCATTAAGATCATGTGTGGCTCTTTTAAACATGCCCCAGTCAGTTATTTCCATGCATGTGTTCAGTTTCTCTCCAGCTTCACTGGTCAATTTCTTTGTGGTGGTCACCACAGGTTTAGTGAGTTTCAGTCTCTGTATGTGGGGATGAGGTGAACCATCACGTGATCAGATAGTCCCAGCGCAGCGCGGGGAACAGCGCGATATGCGTCCTTTACTGAAGTATAACAGTGATCTAGCGTGTTATTTCCTCTGGTTGGACATTTAATACACTGTTTGTAGCGGGGGAGCTCGTGACTCAGATTGCTCTGGTTAAAATCGCCCACCACGATAACCAGGGAGTCTGGAAAGTTCCGCTCCGTAAGTTGGATGTGATCTGCGAGAAAAATGACACAATTTACTACAAAAATTTTTCAGATGTTACAGTATTATGGTTTGTAGGAACCATAAGACTATAAGAAAAGCTGTTTCTCAGTAAACTACTTGTGCAGTTCAGGTTTTTCAATGTTCCGGTTTTCCCTCACTCTAAAGCAAGATATGGAAATCAACTATATGTGCACATTTTCAAAGTGCAATGTATGTGACAATGTGATTAACCCGCTCTCTTCCATATATTGTTAAAATACAGTGATCTATAAGAAATATTTGAATGAGTACAACTAGTGGTCAACTAATCAAGTCACAACATTCTTGTTAGAAAAGCACAAACAAGCCAATCTCAGTTCCTCCACACATCAGCTGATACTGTTAGGCACACATGGAAAACACAGGAGACTGCTTTAACCAACCAACTGCTGCTGCTGTTCCTTAAGCAGGCCACTTTGCAACCCATCTCTCCCACAGCTCAGTTAAGAGTTAATGACCATGACATTATGGTATGGAACGGAAGCTGCACTGCCTCCTGTCAGAAGACACTACAATGCACAGTGAAAGCAGCCAGCAAGATCATTGGTGCCCCTCTGCCCCCCCTTTCGGACATCTTCCACACCCGCAGAGCCATCAACATTGCAAGCAACACCTCCTAGCCCTCACAGTCCCTCTTCAGCCCCCTGCTCTCGGGTAAAAGGTACCAGAGCCTCCAGACCCGCTCCACAAGTTTGCTAAACAGCTTTGTTCACCAGGCCATCAGGACCCTGAACTCTGCCCCCCCCCCCCCCCCCGGACCGTAACACACTCACTCACACAATAACTACCTCAGCTGTTTGCACAGAAAGACTTGACACACCAACAGTAATACATCTGCTGCTGTATGTCTCTGCACTTTACTGCAACCATTTGCACAAATGCCATACTGTATCTGCTATCTGTTATTACAATATTGATCATTTGCAGTCCAATCTGTCACTGTCTGCACCTACACTACCACATTGAACTTGTAATTACAGGTATTACAGCTCTACTTTTTTCTGTACATAGGATTGCTGGGTTTTATCTTTTATCTCTATTTTATCTATATATTGCGCACACCACTAAGTGAGAGAGAAATGGCATTTCGATTCTCCTGTACGTCCTCTCCGTATAGAAGTATTGACAAATAAAAATCTTTGAATCTTTTGTAAATGATAATTGCTGTATTCCATACAGAAGTCTTAGCAGCTGATTTTGACCCTGTTCAAAACAATCTCTCAACTGTGGAGACCATGGTAAATCACTGGAAGATCTGGCCATTTTTTTTCATCTATCAGTGATCTCTCAATGATCTTCATCCCTGTGTAAAGGGGGTAGAAGAGCACTAGAAACCTCTGGCTGCCCAACAAACTCTCAATGATCCTTCAGCTATCCCTCCTGGTCTCTCAGAATTCTCTCAAGGATCCTTCAAAGGTCCCTATAGATCACCAGGAACATCTTATAATGATATCCCAAACATTTACATAGTTGCAGATTGCTGAGAGATCAGGTCAATTTTTTTTTTTTATGGGCGCATTTACAGGCTTCATAGAAACTGATTTAAATATCTCAGGGTTGTGAAATGATGCGAGTATAAAAGGAAACCCAGCATCTGCAGCACCTGGAATGTGTATTTGGCACAGTGCCGGAATTCAGTAAAACATCAAAAAGCTGCTACAAGGTGATAAGCCATTCCATCTTCTCATCACCAGCTAAGCTGTCAAGGTCCCCGTCATTAAAAACGGAACAAAGGACAAGAAACCCCTTTTAGCTATTTCAGACACTGCCTGTACAAGTATTGTGTTGGTCTCTGCAACACCTAACTAATCCCTTCCAGTGTTTACTTTTCCAGGATTAAATAAAGTCGCACAAGGTTAAATAGGTATATAAGAAGGGGTACAGTAAAATAACACCAAGGTGGGGTTTTCCCATTTTCCCAAGAGTGAAATCGGAGGGGGGAAAAAATCACACCCTCAGCATAGGAAATCAGTTTGAAAAAGAGCATTTGAAAGGTGTGTTGTGTGATGTGGTCTCCAGGGAGTTCAGTCCAATAGGTCTGAAGAAATCAAGAAGCTGTGTTTTAACATTTTCCATCCTGGAAGAAACGTCTGTACATGGTATTAAACACAACTTATTGCTGTTTTTAGAAGTTTTCACAGTCCATAAAGAGGCTCCACAACTATTCATGAAATGGGTGCAGCATTGTTGGTTTTCACTTTGGGTCACAGATGGATTTATAATATATATAGTATCATAACATCTGTGTTTACTCATTATTAGGGAAGTTTGTATTTTGGCTTGAAGAATTTGTTTTTTTTTAAAAGAGTTATTATATTTTTATCAGGTCAAGGGAGAATGAGCATCATTTTTAAAATCACTTTTCTTGTATCTCTAAGGTGGTTTGATGTAGTCTTACAGCTGTGGTGCTGGTGCTAACTGAATATGTGGATGGTTTGTTGTTTTTTTCATAGGGAAATCAAAAGAAAAATACCCCGGGGCTTAAGGCTGTTAATTATGGCCCATGTAACCTTCTCTTCCAGTGGAAAAACCTCATCGTGGTCAGAGTTTTGCCCACAACACACCCAGCTCTCATGTCTGAGGACCCCAGGTTCACCCCTCTGATGTATATGTACCCATGTACATGTGCACGCTTACACACTTGGGGTGATCTCAGACTGTAGCAGAGTCCACACAGGTAATGCTGTTCTGAGAGGCCTGAGAACAGCCACGAGTGTTACCTAATGGCTGGATATGTGCTGCTTTGAATGGAGCTTTGTAAGAATCCTCTCATAGTGCCTTCGTCATCGTAAAGGGGGATTTCTAAGCCAGTGTGGAATTACTCTGTGGACCCATCGTTACAATTATTCTGCAATGGAAGGATGTAAATGAATGCTTTTTTTTTCAACAAATGACTACAGTAAAACTGACTTTTATTCTTTTTGGCTCACTCTGCTGCTACCAAAGCATGACGCTACATCAAGCTCAATTGAGCCCTCTTGATATTGTTTATTGTTAAGCCGTGACCGTTTCCTGTGTGCTGCAGCCAAACATCTCAGTTTGGCCGCGGACTGGCTTGCCACAGGCTCCACCGCCGGACAAGAGGCCTGCAATTATAGCTCACTTCAAAAGATGCCAGTCAGTCAAAGACGGCATTCATGAATTTATTTTGGCAAACCTCATTCACTCCCCTTTTTTCTTGCCTCCTCACCTTCCCACCTCCCGTTCCCTCTGCCCTTCTTCCTCCTTTCCCACTAACCCTCAAGCTTGTTTAGATGAGCGATTAAGTAGAGAAACAAGTGCAAATGGAGTTTGGTTTGGCACACCTCACTATTGACACATGGCCTACTGAAATATCTCCCTGTGTAGTTTTCCCTTCACCTAAATCTGGTCGCGGTGGATGCCGGCAAAGATGAGGAAAGGAGAGGGTTTTGTGTGCCCAAAAGGGGGGAGACTTTAGTCCAGGGCAGAAGGACCATCCACTGCCCTCTTCTAACCCCCACCTCCTCTCATCTAATCCAGAAATAAAACCCAAAGAGAGGAGGGGACAGGAGTACATGCTTCACCACAGGCCATCTGCTTTGCACCAGCTATTAGATGTTCAATTAACATGGAAAACTGATAGCTTGCGGTGTATTGGCAAGCATTGAAATTTTCCTCGCTGTATTCGAAACCCCCTCCGTACACCACAAAGTAGGACAACTTTATCTGTCAGTGATAAAGTTAGAGGCATGTTTACTCAGTGGCCATTTCATTTTCTGCCAAGGCTTATTTGATCAGAAGAATGCTGTGTATGTAAGGGACTAATAATACTACTTCCTAAAATTTGTCATTGCTGGAGAGCTTTAAGACGGACTGGTCAGAGAGTTGAATGGTGAGGAACAGCTGGGGAATTATCTTCATACAGTATATTTAAGTTTATTGCAATCACATCATCGTATTTTTTCATCTGTTGAGTGAAATCCATTCCAATAAACTTCTATCCTTATGTGTGAAATCATGCAGTAATTTTGCTCTTATGGCCCTCTTTGAATTTACATGCAAGTGCTGGTATGTGAAGGAGTGTCTGTAAAAGTTTGTTGTTAAAGCAAACCAGACACCTTACCCCCACTCTGCCAAAGCTCAAGCATTACACCCCCCCGGAATCTGAAACCCAACACTGGAAGTTGGGCAGCCAGAGTGATTAGGGGGACCTACCACGCTGGTGGTGTTACAGTTTGGCTCAGGTGTCCCATTCGTCACGCCGCAGCCCCACACCACCGAGGACCGACACCTTGGTCGCAGCGCTGTCTCTGGGGTGGAGTCAGGTGGTCCGGGGACTCTGCTATAGGAGCCTATATGGCTCCCATGGGTCCAACTTATCTGCCCATCTGCAGAGGCTCCTCTAACTCATTAAAAACACAGGACTGTGGTGCTAAATCACGAGGCTGTCACACACATCATACACACCTGGCAGGATTTGTATCCCCGTAGAACAATAAGTGTCACATTCAAGTTCTCATGTGGACAGTGAGAGGTGGAGGGGAGCCTTTTAGCCCTGTGAACTGAGAAAGATCACATCAGATACCACACTGAGACAGCAGATGCAGTTATGGCTTTTATCCACAATGAGCAGCTCCACATAAAGGCCGCTTTATTAAAGTGCAACATGCATCAAATTCCATCCAGCTCCACTACAAAACCAGAGAAGAAGGGCATCTCAGGGAAGGAAAGAGGTTAAAAGTGTGCTCACAGGGCTTTTTTTAACTATAGAGGTGGGACCTCAAGGCATCTTATCTAAGGAGGAAGTTTTAAATAGCCATAACTGAATCCAAAGAGCTGTGGTCTAATATTTATACATACTGTGAACACTCTTCCAGAAGAACACAGATGCAAAGAGTCCGTTTGGCTGACTGGCAAACCAACTCGTTCTCATCAAAATGTGATCATAAAATTCTAATTTTAGCCATTTCCTATCACCACGCTGTAAATGTTAACTTGCAGAAATGCGTGCACGATGATTATGCACAGTCTGTAGGGCAAATCATAAATCACACTTTTGTCTTTTCCCCACATTAATTTCAACACCCAATCAGGCCTGGAAATGTGAAGATGTTAAGTTTACAGTCTTTAATGCTGCATTGATTCTGTAGCTCACAATGGTGCATTGTATAAGTTCAACATGCTATTTTTACAATTGTTTTTGATGTCACCTAACTTATTGTCTTTAGCGTTTAAAAATCTCTGAATGTGTGAAAGTATTTAATATTCTCTAAAACATGCTGTGACTCATTCTGCAGTTAGTGTTGTGATCAGGTGAGCGCGTTCCCCTCCTTTCCTGTGGGAGGTTCCTCATCTAGTCCCCTGCTCTGCAGGTAATCAGTACACCTGCATCATTCCAGATTGCCTTCTCCACCCGATGAGATATCTCCCCAGCCCTACTCATCCGCAGTTTCTCCTCTGGATAGTCTTTGTCCTGCTGGGTTCTTCTGTCGGGCTCTCTGCTCCTATTCGTAAGAATATTCCTGCTATCCATTATTCCCTGTCTCCCTCCTCGTACTAACCTGCTCTCGTCTCCCTCCTTACAGGCTGGGTATTCCTCTGGTGAATGAGGTGTTTTTCCCGCTAATCCTGTGTTCACCCGTTCAATAAAATTGTGTTTAAATTTTGCTTTTCTGTGTCGTGTACATTCACTGGTGTAGCATCTTGCACGTGAGCTGATTATTCTTGTAATCATGACAGAACGAGCCAGCCACGAATTAGGCTCAGCAGGTGCTGCATCAGTGGAGCACTCCGCCCTCTACTGCCTCAACGTCACAGAGAGGCAGGTGGCCATGCTGACAGAACAGCTGCAGACAATTACGCTACAGCTGAGCATGGTCACCGACCATCTCAGCTACATTTCTTGTTCGGGTCCTGTCCCCCCACCTGCTATCCCAGTTTCTTTCACCATTCGCCGAACCACTTCCATTCCTTCACCAGCCCCGTATGTGGTTGTGGTGGGGAAATGTAAGGGGTTTCTGTGCCAGGTTCAGCTTATCTGCGGCAGGTGGGTGGGGAGTACTCGGACAACACGTCCAAAATTCATTTCATGACCCTCCGACTGCGAGACTGACCCCTCAGCTGGGCTCAGGCTATTTTAGACAGTGCGGAGGGTCCTCGCCACACTTTTGATAGATTTATTGCTGAGTTCTCCTGGGCTTTTGATCGCTCGGAGAGCGAGGGTAGCATCATGATCCATGTCTTGTCACTCCGCCAGGGCAGTCGGTCTGCAGCCGACTATTCTATGGAGTTTCGGGTTGTCGCAGTGGACTCTGACTGGAATCACATTTCCTTAAGAAGCGCCTTCCTCCAGGGTCTTAATGCCAACCTCCGCGACGACTTGGTGGTTCATGCTGTTTCCTCCTCTCTGGATGAGCTCATAGATCAGGCTGTCAGTTTGGATAACTGCTACCACGAGCGCGCAAAGGAGCGGAAGGCCTCCTCCGGCCCGCCCGTTTCGAGCATGTTTTCCTTGGCTACTGGCACGGGTGAGGTCAACTCCTCCTCCGAAGCTATGGTGCTTGGCTGAGTCCATCTGACTCCGGAGGAGCACCAGCGACGGAGGAGAGCTTGTGCTTGCATGTACTGCGGCTCTTTAGATAGATAGATAGATGTACTTTATTGATCCCAAACTGGGAAATTACAGTGTAACAGCAGCATGACAGTAGACAACCAAACAACAGAAACACACACATGACAGACAAACGGATTACCCATGGAAAGTAAAACTAACACGACTATAGAAAACCTATATACATCATAGCTTAATATATGATGACCCGTATAAACACATGAATCATCCCATTGCACAAAGAAGGACTATCAGGAGCAGGTGCAGTGTGGCAGCATTGTTATGACCAGAATACAACATCATAGTGAGTTATTGTACAGTGAAATTGCATGTGGCAGGAAAGATTTCCTGTACCTGGCCGTTCGACAACGAAGCTGTAGTAGTCTACTGGAGAAAGTGCTTCGCTGCCTATCTAGTGTGTGGTGGAGGGGGTGATCAGGATTGTCCATGATGGATCGCAGTTTATTTAGTGTTCTCCTCTCCACCACTGTCTCAAAGGTCTCCGGTCTGAGACCAATTACAGAGCCAGCCCTCTTGATAATCTTGTCAAGTCTGTTGGTATCTCTGGCCCTAATACTGCTACCCCAACAGACAGCAGATATCTTGCAAATATCTTGTGCTCTTTAGAGCATATATTTGTGCTCTAAAGATATCTGCTCAAATCTGCTCAAAGATATCTGCTCAAAAATATCTGCTCAAATATCTGCTCATATTTGAGCAGATATTTGTCACCTGAAGCCAAAAGATGAGGCCCGTCAGTAGCCGTGGGGGGTCTGATGGGCGGGAACTCTATTCATCCCCCCGGTAACTTTTCCATTCCGGCCCTCATTCAGTTGCTGGAGGTTGAGAGGAGGGTTTCGGCAGTTAATTGACTTGGGGCCAGAGCAGAATTTCATCTCTTTGCAGCTCGTGGGGGAAATTGGCATTCCCACAACCAAATTGCCGACTTTGGTAAATGTTGCGGCATTATCTAGTAGTTGTGTAGCGTCCATTACTGAATGCTCGGCGCCGATCTCCATTCTCCTTCCTGAGAACCACCGGTAGACCATATCGTTCTTTATTCTCCCTAGTTCGTCCTCCCCAGTGGTTCTGGGGTATCCGTGGCTCAGGAAGTATAACCCTATTATTAATTGGGCACAACATTCCATCTCCTCCTGGAGCCCCTTCTGTTTAGCATCCTGTCTCTGTTCGGCCGAGCGTTCACCGTCCCTTTCCATCTCCTCTCCTCCGGTGGAGCCACCGAATCTCAGCCTCGTACCCGAGGTCTATCGTAACCTTGGAGTGGTCTTTAGCAAGTCGAGAACCCTTTCTCTGCCTTCTCACCACTTTTACAACTGTGCTATTGACCTCCTCCCCGGTGCGTGGTTGCCATTCAGCCGGCTCTACAGCCTTTCTGGGCCGGAGAAAGAAGCTATGGAAAGTTATATTAAGGACTCTTTGAATGCTGGCCTCATTCGACCTTCTTTGGCTCCTCTTGGGGCAGGGTTCTTCTTTGTCGGAAAGGACGGATCTCTGCGGCTGTGCATAGATTTCTGCGAGCTAAATTCCATTACTGTTAAGGACAAATACCCTCTGCCCCTGATCAACTCCGTGTTTGAGCTCCTTCAGCGCGAGTGAGTATTTACCAAATTGGATTTGCACAATGCGTATCATTTAGTGCACATTCGTGAGGGGGACGAATGGCAGACGGCTTTTAAAACACACCTGGGGCAATTTGAATATCTTGTGATTGTTATGATCCCTCATGCGCCATTACGTGGTGCACAGAGGGCAGAATGAAAAACCCAATCGCAGGAGTAGATTTGTGCACTTTATTGAGTATAACCCCAAAATAACAAGTCCAGCAAACAATCACGCAGAGAACAGCAAGTTGATCAGAAGCAATAATTACAACTGAGGCCACCAGACAAACAGGGACGTCTCCTGGATGCTCTACAGCCCAGGGGAGGGAATGCCTAGTGCTGCAGGGCTACTGTCGGCACCGGTTGAAAGGCAAACATAGACTTACGGTGCTGGAGCGATCTGGGGCTGTCTGTGCAGTCCGGTGGATGAGGAAAAAAGGGCTGAAGATTATCTGTAGGGAGTGAAAACTTGCATACACAGAGGTACACGCTGCCATGTATGAAGCGCAATGCTCCGGCGGTCTCTTCCTACTAGCACAGCGTTTAAGTAATCATAATAATAATGAGGGAAGAGACTGCCGGTGTGAGGATGCATGGGCTGAACATAATTGATATCATGTGTGTATGAGTGAGTGTCCGAGCATGTGAATGGGAGTGAATGAAGTGTGTGCGTGTAAGTGTGTGAAACACCCATAATACGGAACAGCTGGTGATACTGACAGGAGGAGAGGGCGTGCCCAAGCTGCCAGGGAGCGGAGGACCCAAAGGACTCCCTGAGGCGCCTGATGGAAAATAGATAGAGAGACGGTTAGAACTGGGTTTGGGACCACCAAACCGAGGTTTATGACAGTGATGGCTTTTGGGCTCACCAACGCCCCCGCCATCTTCCAGCAAATGATTAATGTCGTCCTTCGCGATATGGTTAATCAATTCTTTTTTGTCTACCTTGACGATATTTTGATTTTTTCTCGCACGCCAGAGGAGCACTCAGTCCATGTCAGGGCCGTGTTACAGCGCCTCTTGGAAAACCACCTCTTTGTGAAGGCTGAAAAGTGTGAGTTTTCCACCTGTTCCACTTCCTTCCTGGGGTTTATTGTTGCTGAGGGAGAGCTGAGGGCCGATCCGGCCAAGGTGAAGGCTGTGCTTGATTGGCCAACACCCCAGTCCCATAAGGAGCTTCAACGCTTCTTGGGATTTGTAAATTTTTACCGGTGATTCATTAGAAATTACAGTGGGGAAGCACAGCTTCTTACTCAGCTGACCTTGGTCAAGGTGACTTTCACCTAGTCCGAGGCAGCTGAACGGGCCTTCTCTAAACTGAAGGACCTATTTTCTAACACACCCATCTTGGGCCAGTTCGACCCTGAGCTCCAGTTCATTGTAGAGGTGGACGCTGTCCTCTCGCAGCGCTCAGCTTCCAGTCAGAAGCTCCACCCATGCACGTATTTCTCTTGATGGTTAACGCTGGCCAAGGGGAACTACAACGTAGGGGACCGAGAGATTTTGGCCATTAAATTGGCTCTGGAGGAGTGGAGGCACTGGCTGGAGGGAGCGGTTCATCCTATCGCTGTGTGGACCGACCATAAAAATTTAGAGTATCTTCAGTCGGTCCGCCGATTAAATGCCAGGCAGGACCGTTGGGCCCTGTTCTTTATTAGATTTAATCTTACCATCACCTACAGGCCGGGCTCCCACAATATCAAACCTGATGCTCTCTCCCGCCAGTTTACCACTGACCACTCAACCCCTCCCCCAATCCATTGTGCCCTCCTCATGTATCCTAGGTGCTTTTACCTGGGAGATTGAGCAGAGGGTCTGACAGGCCCAGTCCACTGAGCCCAAACCCAAGGGAGGACCCGATGATCAGCTATTTGTCTCGGCCGGCCTCCACAGTGACGTCACCAGGTGGGGTCACACAAGTCATTTTGCCTGCCACCCAGGGGTTTCCCGGACCATCAGTCTTATCCAACGGGTGTTCTGGTGGCTCACGCTGCAGACCAACGTCCGGGACTATGTCAAGGCTTGTCAAGTATGTACCAGAAACAAATCCGCTGGGCTGCTTCATCTCCTCCCGGTTCCCGGCCGCCCTTGGTCACACGTAGCTCTGGACTTTGTCACTGGACTTACCCCCTCAAATGGTAATACAGTCATCCTCACCATTATTGACCATTTTTCAAAGGCCATCCATTTAGTGCCCCTCCCCAAGCTGCCCTCCGCCTCAGAGACTGCCAGTCTGTTCACTATCCACGTCATCCGCCTTCACGGCATTCCCCTGGACATTGTGTCTGACCGGGGCCCACAATTTACCTCCCAAGTGTGGAAGTCTTTTTGTCGTTCCCTGGGCACCACGGTCAGCCTTTCATCTGGATACTACCCTCAGAGCAATGGGCAGGCTGAGCGTACCAACCAATCCCTGGAGGCTGCCTTCAGATACGTGGCATCCTGCAACCCATCTACTTGGAGCACTCATCTGACCTGGGTAGAGTACGCTCACAACTCTTCGGCTATTGGATTAACACCTTTCCAGGAATCTATGGGGTACACCTCCCCACCATTGCCCATGGCGGAGAGGGAGATCGCCGTGCTATCTGTAGGGGCCCATGCTCGCCGTTGCCGCCATCTCTGGAGGGCCACCCGGGCTGCGCTTATCCACTCCACTGAACGCAACCAGCAGTACGCGGACCGCAGACGGGTTCCAGCGCCCAGATATACGGTTGGGCAGAGGGTGTAGCTGTCGGCGGATCAGTACCTCTGAAGACGGAGTATTGTAAGTTGTCACCTTGCTTCCTGGGGCCATTTTTCATCTCAGGAATTATCAATGACGTGACGTCCGCCTGAAGCTTCCGCCGACTCTCCGTATTCACCTTACCTTCCATGTATCCAAGATTAAGCCCCTCTCCGCCAGTCCTCTCTGCTCCCCCCCGCCCCAAAGCCTCCTCCTCCTCCTCAGATCCTCGATGGACAGACCACCTACACCGTTCAGAGAATTCTGGACGTTCGCCGTCGGGGTCGGGGGTTGCAGTACTTGGTCCACTGGAAGGGCTATGGACCTGAAGAAAGGTCATGGATCCCCGGTTCTCACTTCCGTGACAAGGGGATGGTCCGGAACTTTCATTGAGCACATCCCAACAAGCCCGGTGGGCCGCCAGGAGGCATCCCTTGAGCGGGGGACACTGTTATGATCAGGTGAGCACGCTCCCCCTTCCTTCCTGTGGGAGGTTCCTCTTCTAGTCCCCTGCTCTGCAGATAATCAGTACACCTGCGTGAGTGGATGCACCTGCTGTCTCTTTCCTGCCAGAGCTTAAAAGGACCAGTTTGTGAACTGATCATCTGCAGTTTCTCCACTGGATAATTTTTGCACTGGTGGGTTCCTCTGTCATTCTCTCTGCTCCTATTCGTAAGATTATTCCTGTTATCCATTATTCCCTGTCTCCCTCCTCATACTAACCTGCTCTTGTCTCCCTCCTTACAGGCTGGGTATTCCTCTGGCGAGTGAGGTGTTTTTTCCCGCTAATCCTGCGTTCACCCGTTCAATAAAATTGTGTTTAAACTTTGCTTCTTTGTGTCGTGTACATTCACTGGTGTAGCATCTTGCACGTGAGCTGATTATTCTTGTAATCATGACAGAAAGTCAACATAGTGCATCACCAAATGCAAGAAAAGTCACTATCCACATGTCACAAACAAAGATGTTAAAAAAATGACACTGTGGGAATGTGCAATTGATGAGGCAGGTTTGTCTCAAGGCAGCTTTACTACACATTCACCATCATCTCAAAGTAGAAAAAGAGCAACTCAGAAACACTCGCTCCATATATACCCCAGTCCCCCACAGTTCACAAGTCACATTCATTTACATCACAAGTAACAATGCATTTCCTCTTAAATCCTTTAGCATCCTCCCTCACAGACTTTGGCCCCCAAAGGCTCTTCCAAGCAGTCTCTCAGCACACAAAGGATTACGCTTTCACAGCTTCCTGTCATCTCCAAGGGAACTCTGCACTCTGTTCAATCTAAGATGTGGAGTACACTGTAAGGCATTAAGTAAGACACATGTGTGGCTACTAGTGTGGCTACACGACCCCCCCCCCCAAACATTTTAGTATGAACAAGAGAATAACAGTATGCATGTCGTGATAGAATCAATACACATCAGTCCACATGCTGTTTAGGCTTCAGTCTCCTGTCGTATCTCAGGGATGGCAATTTTCCGCCGATCCGCGGATTTCCGCCGATTTTATCATCTATGTCATAATTTTGTACCTTTACCTTGTTCTCAATAAAGTTTGGAAAAAAAAACACATACGCGCTTGGCGCTTCCCCGAAGTCTCGCGATAACCCGGATGTACTCAAGCTACTGCTGTATTGTAAACAGCCCTGCGATTGGATAGTTGCAAACGATTGGACCAATCAAATGGCTCGTATGCTTTGTCAAAAATTCATTTCGGCTTGTTCTCAGGGATGTGATTTTTCTGGTAATTCACCGAATTCCGCTTTATTTTTATATTATATGTACGTTAAGTACGTTAGCGGCTTGTGGTTCACGAACGCAGTTAA
This sequence comes from Pholidichthys leucotaenia, assembly GCA_020510985.1. NCBI lineage: Eukaryota > Metazoa > Chordata > Actinopteri > Cichliformes > Pholidichthyidae > Pholidichthys > Pholidichthys leucotaenia. Next base: position 284,818,704 of record CM035838.1, read on the forward strand.
AGTGTGCCCTTTCAGCCAGAACCGGAAGTGGCGTATGCCAGGTAGAGAGCCATTAACTCTCTGTCGAACACGCTGTATTTACGTTCACTGTCGTGCAAAGACCTGCTTAAAAAAAAGGTGAGCGGCTGCCAAGAACCGGCAACGCATTGCTCCACGACGGCCGCTATGCCCATGTCCGAGGCGTCGATAATGAGCGCTGTTTTAACCTCAAAACGCCTGCTCCCGTTCAGGAGTCCAGTCGACTCTGTCCGCCGGTTTCCGTTTGAGTGCAGCGTACAGCGGCTGTATGAGCTGGGCTGCGCGGGGGAGGAAAATGAGCTGCTCAAGACTCAATGGAGATTGAAACTGGTGATCTGAAATGAATGCTGAAATTATAAAAAGTAATGGTATGTTGGAATTTTATTTCTATTATGGAATAGATAAAATTAACTGATTTTGATTTGATCAAGTGTTAAAGCATGTGATGGATAATGCTTGTTGGAAGATTTACCTCCGCCAAGGAGGTTATGTTTTCATCGGCGTTGGTTTGTCTGTCTGTCTGTTTGTTAGCAAGGAAAAGTTATGGACGGATTGTCATGAAATTTTCAGGAAAGGTGTGCAATGGCACGGGGAACAGATGATTAGATTTTGGTGATGATCTGAGAGTGCATACCTCCACCAAGGGCTTTTTTGTATTTGTGCAGCAGGATTACACAAAAACTACTGGATGGATTTGGATAAAATTTTCACCAGAGGTGGTTCTTGGGCTAGAGAGGAACCCATTATATTTTGGTGATGATCTGAGAATGCATACCTCAGCCAAGGCTCTTATCTTCTCACAGTGTGTTAGCAACAATACTCCAAAACTGATGGACAGACTTTGATGCAATTTTCACCACAAGTGGCTATAGGCCTACACACAAACCCTTTACATTTTGGAGTTGATCCATGACAAACGGAAGGAGCCTTGGCGGAGGGATGCGCTCTGAGTGCTTTTCTAGTTTAGGAATGCTATCTTCTTGGAACATAAGTCAATATTATACAGTAATAAGTGGCATTCAGCTGTTTGTTTTATGTCATGTAAGCACAGTTCTGGTACTTAAAAATCATAAAAACCCAGGAGCTTCGGGGAGCGAAGTGACAGTAAAGGTGAAAATTGGCTCAAAGTTCAATGAGGTAACAGAAACACTCGGACAGTTTCTGAAGAAACCAGAAAAGGAGATGAAGTTCAAAGTTCAGAGACTGACACAGCTTGCTGCCAAAAGGAAGAAAGTTTCACATTAGAAGTCACTTGGTGACCAGTGTAAATAGTGTAAAAACCTCTAATAGAACTGTTAAATATGTTGGACTAAAGACAGTGAGACAACATTGAAGAAAAAGTAAGTTAACTTTTCATTAAATTTAATGATTTATCTAAGTCTAGTATTTCATTATTTTAATCATTTTTTTCAGCCTAAATTACTTCTGTTTTACTGAAAACCTCCCAGCTTCAGGGGGGCTGCGCCCCCCCCGGCCCCCCCGTAAGTCAATCGACCAAATTAGATTTCAGCTGAAATCAGAATTTCCTGTTGCCATCCCTGGTATCTGCTGTAACCAGCCTTCAATGTCTCTGCGGCGCTGTCATGCTGGGGCTGGGGGTGAAAACCTTTTGTCAGTCCCTGCGGGTGTTCTGGGGAAATATTACTCTGTGAAGCTCCCCGTGGGGGTCTTCCTTGCCACGGGGCCCTTGCCAACAGCACTTGCTCATCCGCCACCACAAAAGCGGGTTTGAGTCTGTTTATGCCAACTTTTTCTTGTCTACCCCCCAAATCTAGCAAAAAATGCTTGTCCCCTGTTTCCAACACTCTGAACGGTCCATCATAAGGTGGTCGCAGTGGGGGTCGATGTGCATCGTGTCTGACAAAAACAAACTCTGCGTTTTTCAAAGTTTTAGGCACAAAAACGCACGGAAAACTGTGGTGAACGGGGCCGGGCAGCATGCTTGATTCTATGCTACTCTGCAACAGCTGAGACGGGGAGCTGTCCGGCGCAGGGTTATCTGGGAGAAACTCCCCGGGCAGCCGAAGTGGTTGCGCAAAAACAAGTTCAGCCGGGGAGGCTTCTAAGTCCTCTTTAGGCGCAGAACGTAACCCCAATAAAATCCACGGTAGCTTGTCTACCCAATTTGCATCCGTCAGTGACGCCCTGAGAGCTGCTTTCAATGACCTATGAAAACGTTCGCATAACCCATTAGCCTGCGGATTGTACGCGGTTGTGCGGTGAATTGTGACACCCAGGTTGCGGGCCATTGTCGACCAAAGTTCGGACACAAATTGAGGGCCTCTGTCGGACGTAATGTCCGACGGGACTCCAAAACGCGCCATCCGTGCTGTTAAAAACGCGCGCGCCACCTCCTCAGCCGTGGTTGATGCCAGCGGAACCACTTCCAGCCAGCACGTGGTGCGGTCCACCATTGTCAGAAGGTGTGTGCACCCCTGTGACGGCGGAAGGTGGCCCACGAGGTCCACATGAACGTGATCGAACCTCTTGGCCGGGATGTGAAACGGCTCCAAGGGAGCTCTCGTGTGCCTGTGTACTTTGGCTCGTTGACACACCATGCAGGCTGCTGCCCACTCTTTAACTTGTTTGCGGAGGTTCGGCCACACAAATTTCTCTCCTACCATTTTGACTGACGCGCGCACCCCCGGGTGCGCCAAAGAATGAATTGAGTCGAAAACGCGGCGGCGCCATGCGGCCGGTACTACCGGACGCAGTCGTCCAGTGGAGACATCGCAGATTAGGGGAGGCATACCGTCTTGCAGCACCCTGTTCTCCAGCCTTAACCCTGTTGGTCCAGACTGGAGCGCGCGCACATCCGCGTCACTAACCTGCTCCGCGGCCATGGCTGCGTAATCTATTCCTACGCTGACTGGGGCCGCCATGGCGTGCGAGAGGCAGTCTGCCACTACATTCAATTTGTCCGCCACATGCTGAATATCAGTGGTAAACTCTGAGATCGCGGCCAGCTGTCTCTGCTGCCGGCCTGACCACGGTTCGGAAACCTTGGCCATCGTGAATGTTAGCGGCTTGTGGTCCACGAACGTGGTGAAACAGCGTCCTTCCAGCCAGAACTGAAAGTGGCGGATGGCCAAATGGAGAGCCAGCAGCTCCCTGTCGAACGCACTGTATTTACGTTCACTATCGCGCAAGGTCCTGCTGAAAAAGGCGAGGGGCTGCCAAACCCCGGCTACATGCTGCTCCACGACCGCCCCTATGGCCACATCTGACGCGTCAGTAGTGAGCGCTATGCGGGTCGTTGGGTCTGGGTGTGCCAACAACGCAGCATTTGCCAAGGCTGCTTTCACCTCCGAGAATGCTCGCTCCCGCTCCGGGGACCACTCGACCTTGCTCGCGGGTTTCTGTTTTTTGAGTGCGGCATAAAGCGGTTGCATGAGTTGTGCTGTGCGGGGGAGGAAATGGTTATAAAAATTCACCATTCCCCAAAACCTGTAACGCCCTGACCGTCTGCGGCCGGGGGAAACTTGCTACCGTGCGCACTTTGTCAGGAAGCGGAACCGCTCCTTCGGGGGAGATGCGGTGTCCTAAAAAATCGATCTGCGCCACCCCGAACTGACACTTCGCTGGGTTGATTATTAACCCGTGATCTCCCAACCTCCGGAAAACTGTCGCTAGGTGGTTTTCGTGTTCATCTTCGGACACGCTGGCTACCAAAGTATCATTCAACTAGACGAACACGAAAGGGAGATCGCGCAGCACCGCGTCCATCATGCGTTGGAACGTCTGTGCAGCCCCTTTAAGCCCGAATGGCATGCGCAAAAACTCGAATAGGCCAAATGGAGTTATTACCGCCGTTTTGGGTATGTCCTCAGCGCGCACTGGGACTTGGTGGTAACCGCGGACCAAATCTATCTTAGAAAAAACACGCGCCCCTGCCAAATGAACGGAAAAATCTTGGATATGCGGGATTGGGTAGCGGTCATACGCTGTGGCGTTATTTAACCTGCGGAAATCCCTGCAAGGTCGCCACGAGCCGTCAGCCTTCGGGACCATGTGTAGCGGGGAAGCCCATGGACTATTCGAACGCCTGATGATGCCCAACCTCTCCAGGTTGGCGAACTCCTCGCGCGCTATGGCCAGTTTAACTGCGCCCAAGCGCCAAGGTTTTGCAAAAATGGGCGGTTCGGTAGTGGTAATAAAATGCTCCACCCCGTGTTTAGCGACGGTTGCCGAAAATGTGGGGACCGTGAGTGCTGGGAACTGAGTGAGCAGTGTGTGGAACTTACTGCTTGCAGCTGTGACGTTGGCTTGTGCTGTTGGCGGGGCCACTCGCGCTGTACAGGGAATAGAATCAAAAGAAAGTGCATTAACCAGGAGCCTGTTAGCGAGATCAACCAACAAACTATGTGAGCACAAAAAATCAGCCCCCAACATATTGAAATTCACTGCTGCTATAACAAAAGTCCACTCAAATGTACGGCCGTGTAGAGACAGGAGTAGAGTCCTCTCACCAAAGGTCTTAATCTCCGAGCCGTTCGCTGCTGCCACCCCGGGACCTCTGGAACCTGCCAGCCTGTCCGCGTAGGAAGGTGTGATGAAACTCAACTGGAAGCCTGTGTCCACGAGGAAATTCCTCCCTGAGCGTGCGTCCAACAAATAGAGCAGCTTGTTCTCCTCCCCGAGGGTCATGGCTGCTACCGACCCCCGGTCTTGGCGTTTTCCCGAACGCTTGAACTGGCATGGTGGTACACACTTGTGTGCCCTCTCTGCGAAACGGCGGTGGTAGAAACAAAGGGTGTCTCCTCCGCATTCCCTGGCCCCCGCCGCCGCCGTCGTCGGTGGTTCTGCTACCGCTGCCCATGGCCCCCCGCCATCTCCGGCCGTCACGCCGAGTTCCGCTGCTGCAGCCGTGGCCGTGCGTTGTCTGCTGGCATTGACAATTCGATGCGCCTCCCGGGCCAGCACACGGTAGTCCTGCTGGGCCAACAACGGCGAACTGGCCAGGGTCGCTCTCGTCGCTGACGGTAGGGTCCTGAGGAAGAGGTGGGTAAAGATGAAGTGGTCATCATCCGAACCTTTCAACCTCAGCATCTTCTCCATAAGGTCAACGGGCGTGCCATCTCCCAACTCGGTCAGCGCCAGGAGTCTCTCTGCTCTCTCCTCCACCGAGAGAGTGAAGTGCTGGATGAGTGCAGCCTTCAACGCACCGTATTTGTCGCTGGCTGGTGGCTGCTCCAGAAGGCTCTCCACATGCTGAGCCATGTGGTTATCAAGTTTTGCGACCACATGGTAGAATTTTGTGTCATCTACCGATATCCCCCGGAGGTTGAACTGTGCCTCAACCGAGGGGAACCAGGAGCGCGGATTGTTCTGCCAAAAGTCCGGTAGCTGGACCGTAGCGGCATTCGCTTGGCTGGGGGCTCCTGACGAGGCTGGCCCCGGGGAATTCTCCTCTTGCTGCATGCTACGTCTTGGGTCACCAGTGTGGGAATGTGCAATTGATGAGGCAGGTTTGTCTCAAGGCAGCTTTACTACACATTCACCATCATCTCAAAGTAGAAAAAGAGCAACTCAGAAACACTCACTCCATATATATCCCAGTCCCCCACAGTTCACAAGTCACATTCATTTACATCACAAGTAACAATGCATTTCCTCTTAAATCCTTTAGCATCCTCCCTCACAGACTTTGGCCCCCAAAGGCTCTTCCAAGCAGTCTCTCAGCACACAAAGGATTACGCTTTCACAGCTTCCTGTTATCTCCAAGGGAACTCTGCACTCTGTTCAATCTAAGATGTGGAGTACACTGTAAGGCATTAAGTAAGACACATGTGTGGCTACTAGTGTGGCTACAACACTCCAATTTATAGTGATATTATTGCAGAAATGAGTAATTCCAAATTGCACAAAGCTTTTTAATTTTTTTTATTTATATATTTTAAACTTCAGCTTACTTTCATGGACAAAACATCCCTACTCAGAAGAGTGCCATCCCAATAAACTGGAACTAATTCCCTTATGCAGTGTTTATTTAGTGGTTCATTACAACTATTAGAGGCAATGTTTGCTTTAAGAGTGTTGATGGAGAAGTACAGAGAAAGTCTGGAGTTGCACTGTGTCTTTGTGGATCTAAAGAAAGCATATGATAGGGTGCCAACAGAGGAAGTGTGGTGCTGTATGAGAAAGTCAGGCATGGCAGAGAAGTATGTGAAGGTGGTGCAAGCCATGTATGAGGACAGTGAGATGGGGTGAGGTGTGCTGTAGGAGTGACAGATGGATTTAAGCCATGTTTGCCATGGTGATGGGCAGGCTGACTGGACTATGATCTTTACAGACAACATTGTGATCAGTAGGGAGCAGGTGGAAGAGAACCTGGAGAGGTGGAGGCATGCTCTGGAGAGAAGAGGAATGAAAGTCAGAAGCAAGACAGAATACATGAGTGAGTGCGAATGAGAGAGAGGCAGGTGCAACGGTGAAGATGTAGCGAGTAGAGGTAGTGAAGGTAGGTGAGTTACAATTGGCCATTTTGTCATGTAAATAAATAATTAATGATGAAGACCATCTGTTGGAGTTGATAATTTTGTAGAAATTTATGCCCCCTCTTTTAATTTTTTTGGTAGAGCACCTGTCCTCCCCGCCCTCCAAAAAATGTCTGTACATGCCTCTGATGTCAGTATGTTTAATATTGTATATTATATAGTATTGTACACCTCTGACCACCAGTTTTCCCCATTCTGGTGTTGTGGGAGAGGACAGACCACCAGATAATTTCACTTATTTGATGGATGCTACATCATCATTATGCTAATGCTAGCAAGCTGGCCACCATTACCTAATTTTTAAAGAAACTGACCTAAATGTGATTTCTTTATTTTTTTTTTTTGCTTGTGCAAGTTAAGTCAAAGACCAACAGACTATAAAGAGAGACACTGTGTGCTAAAGCAGAACTACTGTAACAATATTGAAAAAAACACCAATAAAAATCTTGTAAACATTTCTTTTCAAGTGTTCAGGGTCAAGAAGTAAACAAATGACTTTGCCTCTGTGGAAGGTGACCTTTAACCCCTTCACACCCTCCCGTCATGACTGAGTTTAGAGGCGACACTGCTAATGGCTCTCTCTGCTGGTATGCAGAAAGCATGACCAGAACACAGAGGATCCTGCCAGTGCAGCATACACAAAGAGGAAAAAAATGTGTGTGCATTAGGCCTTGCAGACGCCAAGGTGGTCCTGAAAAGACGAGGAGAGAGGGAGACACAAGAGTACATGGGAGGACAGGAGTTATGTGGGAGGAGGGGGACTGTTGGCGTGGCTGTGTCAACAATAAGGAAATAATTGGCCTCTGTAGCCCAAGGGCCTCGCTGCGGCAGCCCAGGGGCCTGCTAGGGTTGGGTGGGGCATGGCCCTGGCATTACACACAATTAGGGCAACAAGGGGGGTCAAATGGGGAGGCAGGGGAGGTCCTGGCTCCATCATTCATGAAAGGGATGTCTTTGTGCCCCGGGCTAAGCAATGGCAAGGCTTGGGTCACGGGGAAAGGCCCTGAACTGGGACTCCGTGTGAAGATGAAAGCTTCTTGTGAGTGTGTTGTTGATCTGAGGCCAGCCTGATGCTGCTGCAAATTATAGAGGAGAAGTTGATAGTTGGAAGGTTAATGGTGGACCGAGGATATTAATGGGTGGAAATAAAAAGAGGTTTTGTTGGTTAGGGGACAGGAAAAAAAAGGTGGATTACTTGTTAGAAATTCAAGAAGCTTTGCGTTCCTTTTGTTTGTCTACTTCTTGTTCTTCTGACCTTCCACCTTTCCTCAGCCTTAATTAATCACAAACATGCTCTTCCTCAATACCTGTGAAATCCACTAAATCCCACTCAACAGGTTTCTGTGTCTGCTCAGGCTCTGGACAATATCATTAGTCAGACTGCGGCAGGCGGCCCACTAGCCTCTCTCTGACTTGACCTCCTCTCTGACCTCTGCTTAATGTGATAAACATTCCCAATCAATGGAGGAAACAGGGTGGAAGTGGCTGGAGATGTGAACATGACCTCCTGGCTGGCTTCAAACAGCCGGCGATTCTCTGTTTACACCTCTTCCACACCTCATTCCTCTGACTGGCTGTCGCTTGGGCAGAGATGAAGGAAGGTCAGCTTGTCAAACAACAATGACAATAATGCAAAAATTAATATGCCTTAATGAATCATTCTTTTCTCCACTTTTTCGTGTCAGTCTTTGAATAAGATAAGATAAGATAAGCCTTTATTAGTCCCACAATGGGGAAATTCCAGGATTGCAACAGCACAGGGATAGTAACAGAGCAATAATTAAGAAGATACAAAAAATATAAATAAGAGCAGTGGATATACATACGTACACATAAATATATAAATATATATACAAAGTGCGGAGCATTGTAGCAAGATGGAATAAACAGCATAACCGTCTACTTAGTTATCCTACATAGTATGAATATGTACCCATACATATTGTCACCCTCCGTAGCAACTGGTATTTTCCTAGTTGTATACTGGAGGGGACCATTTGTGTCAGTCTGTTGCGTCTTTTGCATTCAATACTACTAGGTCGTCATGTTTTTTTGCTATCTCTGTGAGCAGCCCTGCTTAGGTTATACAGTCTGACAGCCGTAGGTAGGAAGGACCTGCGAAACCTCTCGGTTGCGCACCTAGGATGATCTAGTCTACTGATAAATGAGCTCCTCAGTGCATTCAATATGTCCTGCATAGGATGGGACTCGGACTCCAGCAGAGATGACAGTTTAGCCACTATCCTTCTCTCTCCTATCTCCTCCACTGGGTCAAGGCGTTGCCCCAGGACAGAGCTAGCTTTCTTGATCAGTTTGTTCAGTCTCTTCCTATCGGCTGCTGTAATGCCGTTGCCCCAGCAGACCACTCCAAAAGTGATGGCTGATGCCACCACTTCAACAGCGCCCCTTGTACACCAAAAGACCTGAGCCTCCTCAGTAGGAACAGCCTGCGCTGTCCCTTCTTGTAGAGTGTGTCGGTATTGTGTGACCAGTCTAGTTTACTGTTCAGATGAACACCAAGGTACTTGTAGGATGTCACCATCTCAATGTCTGTTCCCTGTATATTTACTGGTGCTGTGAGGGGTTGTCCTTGCCTGCAGCAGTCCACCACCAGCTCCTTAGTTTTCCTCGCGTTGATCTGGAGGCAGTTCCGATGGCACCAGTCCACGAAGTCCTGGATAAGTCCTCTGTACTCAGCTTCATCTCCGTTGGAGATGAGGCCGACGATCGCAGAGTCGTCAGAGAACTTCTGTAGATGGCAGTGTGTTGTGTTGTGTGAGAAGTCCGCAGTATAAAGAGTGAACAGGAAGGGAGCCAAAACCGTTCCCTGGGAGGCCCCCGTGCTACCGATGATCGTGTCGGACACACAATCTCGGGTTCTCACAAACTGTGGCCGGTTAGTGAGGTAGTCCAGGATCCATGATGACAGGTGCTGGTCCACCCCTGCGCACAGCAGCTTGTCCTTCAGGATCATTGGTTGAATGATGCTGAAAGCACTGGAGAAGTCAAAGAACATGATCCTCACCGCATCCCCGGGCTTCTCCAGGTAGGACAGAGAATGGTGAAGGAGAAAGATCACTGCATCCTCCACCCCAATGTCATGCTGATAGGCGAACTGGAGTGGATCCATCGCTGGTCCCACCAGGGGGCGGAGGTGAGCAAGGAGCAGTCTCTCCAGGGTCTTCATCATGTGAGACATCAGGGCCACTGGCCTGTAGCTGTTCAGATCTTTGAGGTGGGAAGTCTTTGGTACAGGTACCACACAAGATGTTTTCCACAACTGTGTTACCCTCCCCAGCTTCAGGCTCAGGTTGAAGATATGCTCCACAATCCCACACAACTGGTCGGCACAGGACTTGAGGAGCTTCGCGCCTTGATCTTCCTCAGCTCCGTCCTCACCTGGTTCTTAGTGAGGGTCAGGTTGGGGGGCTGTGTGCTGGGAGTGGGGGGGGGGGTGTTGGTGGAGTGGGGTGTGGACAACAGGTCTTGATGACTTTAGAGGCAGCAGTGGTTGTTGTGCAGTCGGGGGGGAGGGCAATTGGTCAAACCTATTAAAAAACAGGTTCAGATTGTTGGCCTACTCCCTGCCCCCCGTGGCCTGGGGGGAGGTATTCTGGAGCCCAGAGATGGTTTTAAGGTTTCTCCAGACCCCGCCGATGTCGCTCCGTTGCAGATTGTCCTCCATCTTCTTCCTGAAGCTGTCCTTGCCTTCTCTGATCTTCCTCCTCAGCTCCCTCTGAACGGACTTCAGCATTTCCCTGTTCCCCGACCTGAAGATCCTCTTCTTCTCTCTCAGAAGTGTTTTTATCTCAGGGTTGATCCAGGGTTTGTTGTTCGAGCAACACCGTATGGTCTTGGTGGGTACGGTATTGTCCACACAGAAGCCGATGTAGTCCGTGATGGTGTGAGTGAGGCCATCGATGTCCTCACCACGTGAATAGCAGAGCTGCTCCCAGGCAGTGATTTCAAAACAGTCCTTCGTGCGCATGACCGGAGGTTGTCTGTGTACTAAGGGTTTGTACACCAGCAGAAGATGAACCAAGTTGTGATCCGATCTCCCGAGTGGGGTTTGTGGTGATGAGGTGTACGCCTCCTTAGTATTTGCATAGAATAAGTCCAGTGTTTTATTGTCTCTAGTGTGGCATGTGACATACTGGGTGAACGTGGGTAGAATGGGAGACAGTGAAATATGGTTAAAATCACCTGAGATGAGGAGAAGAGCATCTGGGTGTTCTGTCTGCAGCCTGCCAGTTACTGAGTGGATGATGTCATGCGCTATCCCAGCGTTCGCCGTCGGATTTGCATAAATAACAATGCAGATCACGTGTGAGTATTCCTTCGGGAGATATGTAGGCCGCATGCTAACAGCTAGCAACTCAATGTCTTTGCTACAGTGCTGTTCCTTAACCGTGATATGTCCCGGTCTGCACCAGTTGTTATTGACATACATTATCACTCCTCTGCCCCTTGTCTTCTCACTGTCTGGTGTCCGGTCTGCCCGTATTGTGTGGAAACCCTCCAGTTTGATGTTAGCATCTGTTGCTAGTTCTGTTAGCCACGTCTCAGTATATAGCATCAAACTACTCTCCCTGAAGACACTCTCGTAGCGGGAGATAGCCGCTAGCTCATCAGTCTTACTGAGTAGAGATTGAACATTCCCAATAATAACGGATGGGAGGACGGGTCTGTACCTTATATTCCTCGCCCGCCGTCTTACACCAGCTCGACACCCACGCCGTTTCCGTCTTATCTCTCCCGGTATGTCGAATTTTTGCGTTAGCATCATGGGCCGGTTAAGTGCTAGCAGCTGGTCTCTATTGTACTGCCGCCTCCTGCTAGAAACAGTGGCTCCGTCCGCTGGCTCAGGAGACATTTGGGCGATCTACGTGTTCGGATGGAATAAAGGTGACGCTGGATCAGAAAGATTGGCAAGAGAGCCAGATAGAAAATAGAAATAAGCAGAAATTGATCCGCTGTTGCAAAAAAGGCAGCCTACTCGTGTGGTGCCGGAAGTCAGAAGAAGAATAGAGTGTGCATTAAGACAGTCATTAACTTACTAGTGCATTGCCCTTATAAAGCAAGTGTTCTTGTAGAAAACTGATAGCCCAAGTACCCTTTACATGTCCAAATGTAGGCAGGCTGTCTTTGAAAGTGAGATATAAAGAGGTGTACATGTAAGAAATCACACAGTTTACACTGCCAGGAGCCAATTCAAGGGGCCAGGAACGTCCTAAGGGCCGTTCCTGTATCTGGCCCCCTCGCCTGTTGTGGCTCCATTTCAATGGTAGGAACCCTCAGTCTCTGGAGGATTTGTTGGTAATATAATAGTCTGACAGTTTCAGCCCCAATGCAGCAAAGCAAAGTAAAATACATTTAAAATAAGATAAAATCATACAGAAATGATTATGCCTGGAATGAATGTAAAGTGCAGTGTATGGAACCAACTTGGCATGCATGGTTTAGTTAATTGTGGAGAGAACCGGAGCAGCATGAGCAGCATCGGGGAACTTGTCCCTGCTCAACAATCATGGTGGCATTATTACAGGCGTGCGAGTACACTGGGAGACCACCAGCAAGGACTCGCGGTTTACTGTTAGCTGACTCTATGGGCTCACATCCCAAGAAAGGACAGTAGTACTGGCCAGTATTATGCGCAGTGCTTATGTTTTCCACATACGCTGAGCATTTTTGGTGACGTAACTATAGCAGTTTTTATAGGTGATATATATCCACCGGAGCGCATCTTTAAGGACAGGATCTTAACTGCTATCTTTTTCTAATCAAATTTGCTGCTTTTCATTTCCATGTTTGTTCACGAAGCCAGTGCCGCACAAAGTGCTTTGGGTGAGTTTTATCCAATAAGCACTGAGTCAATCCTATACCCCACCCATATTTCTAGAAGCTGGGGCATTATGCCTGCTTCATGCTGCATTTCCCCTCTAGTCCGCCTTGGTCCATGTATGCTTTGGACGAGCTCGGCACGCATGCAGCACTGTGCATGCTCACTTTTTTCATCTACCCAGGCCAAGCGGTTGACACGTGCACAACCATCATTTGTAGTTTCACTCCTGCCTGACAGGTAGCGCCAAGACGCTGACGTGCCAAGATTTTCACCAACGAAGAAACGGCAGACGTCTTCACAAAGTTTCTCCTCAAATATAGAGTCCATTTCTGCTGTTTGACTTCCTGGTTTTCACTCCTTTTCCACGAAGATGCTGCTGCTGCTGTGAAAAAGTATGTATGTATGATTCATGTATGTTTTTATTCCCATTTTCCGCCTCCTCGTTGTCTCCTTCGTCTACTGATGTATGCTGTGTTGATATCGCCACCTCGTGAATGGGACGTTCAGCCTTGCGGATGCGCTTTTCAACACTTTCAGGTCGTGGGCAGTCAGCGCGGTCACAAAATTTGGGCTGCACGCGGTCGTCCGCGGTCGAGCACTCCGGACACTAGTGGAGTGGAGACGATGACGTAAATTTCGTCACATGAGGTTTCCGGTTTCACGTACGCGGACAGCAGAGGTGTAGCATGAAGCAGGATTAAAGGAGATACAGTGATTATTTTTTTTTTTTTTTAGATTTAGTATACTTTATTCATCCCCAGAGGGGAAATTGAGGGTTATCCACCACCTGGATGGATGAAGCTGCCACGATACGGCGCTATCCCTTAACCATTCACACACACATTCACACCTAGGGCCACTTTAGAGTCTCCAATTAACCTAACCTGCATGTTTTTGGCATGTGGGAGGAAACCGGAGAAATCCCGGGGTAAACCCACGCATACACGGGGAGAACATGCAAACTCCACACAGGTCACTGTTGGTCGGGGGCTGGGATCGAACCCACGATCCCCACGATCCCCCGGCCAAGGGTAAACTGTGCTGCCGCAGTGCTAACCACTGCGCCACCGTGCAGCCCAGAATGATGGTTAAACTTTTAATGACAATAGCTGCATATTTTGTCTGAACAACTCCATACTTGGGGATGCACACCCTCGTAACCTCAGTAAAATATGCACCAAATGGTTTGAGAGATAAACGAAGAATACACATGCACATACGCACGCACACACACTCCTTAACACAACAGATTGCACAACTGTTGAAAACTGAAAAAAAAAAACAAAAAAAAAACAAGGCCACACTTTGATAATTCATTATGTTGCTAAATTAACAGCACACATTTGATTTAAGGCATAATATGGAACAAAGACACTGGAGAAAGGTTTGTCTTGCATAGACTGATGATCAGTTTCTAAGAATAAATTATGCATGCTACAAAACACTGCTACAACCACATAGCCAGACCTGACGTCTCTCTATTGGCTTCCCTTCATATCATCTTCTTTGCACTGACATGTATCACAGGCCACACACAGGCAGAGGACTTGCAGAGGAAATTTTACAACTTTGTAAATATCTGCAAATAGTATACATTCAGCATCTCACTTTCTCCCGTCGGGAGGACGGAGAGGCTTCTCACTTTCCACATAAATGACTTCATGTTACAAGAGAGGAGGAGAGGTTGAAATATCTGTATTTACAGCATGGGTTCATGTTATTTGTTCTACTGTATATTCTCCTTTTAACCCAATTTAACAAGAGGAATTGAAGAACAATCCAATGTCACAACAAAACATAAAGTATAACCCTTTTTATATTTTTTTACACCACTCCTCTGTCAGTTTGCAGTTCTTGATAATTTGTTTGAAGAGCCATTTGCGAGTTTAACAGTCTGTTTTGGTTTAAGGATTCGGTCCCCCATGTAACCCTATCGCTGACACTTTACACCACCTTACTTTACTTCTGCAGAACCTCCACCTAGTAGACTCGACCACACTGTCTTCCGGTAACAGTAAGTCTCCTATAATTGATGGACACACAATAAATATAAAGCAGTGACACACAGTCCTCTTAAAGGAATTCATGGCTAGACAAAAACTAAATATATGTCAGAGGCCTTTTGCTGCTTCCTCTTACAGTTTAGAACATGATCAAACAAGATAGTTAGATGGCATTCAGGTTTACGTGAGTTGGGGGCAGTCAAAGTGGGGATGAAAAGAGGATGGGGGATATCACTGATCCCCCAGGCCCCCGGGGAGCAGGCAGAGCTGAGACTGAGTAGGGCTCAAGTTTTGTCAATGAGCATCAATCTCTCTTGTCTGTCAACCCTGTAACTCACAACCCCTGACCCTGCCCCACCCTCTAATGGCCCGGGTTACAAGGCCTCCTGGATGAGGATTGGCTGTCAGAAAGGTCCAGCTGAGAGACAGTGGAGACAGTAATCTGCCTGTGATGCCGCTCTGTCTCGAGAAGATGGAGCTCATGTTGCCGTGACATGAACTTAAAGTGGACCTTGATGCTTTCTTTTTCGTCCATCAAATATATTGTTACAATGATGGAATCCCACGCTCAGCACGGACAAAGTTTCACATACGGAGATCCCTGTAAACATTCAGGCTTTGGACAGCTCTAAACACTCAATTTCAGATGGTTTGTTTGACTCTTTTGCCATATTCCAGCAACGTCAGGCATACAAATAATGATGTCAGAAAGACATCACTTCAGCATCAGCTGCAATCAAGCAAAACAGATCACCAAGGTGATTTATGTGCAAATTACCACTTAGTACACCATTGAGGCTGAGCTACCTAACAAGCCAATGCTGACCCAAAACAATGTAATTTGCACATAAAACTAGAGAGCACTCAAAGAGCACATACCTCCACCAAGGTTCTGTCCGTCTGTCCCTCCCTTCATCCATCTATCTGTCCATCCATTGGGAGATGAATGCATATCTCCACTAATGCACTTATGGATCACGTCCAAAATCAAATGGGTTCTTCTGTAGCCCATGAGCCACCTCTAGTGAAATTTTATAAAAATCCGTCCACTAGTTTTTGCATAATCCTGCTAACAGACAACCAGACAAATGCACAAACTGCTCCGATTACATTAGCTCTTTGGCAGAGGTAACAAGTGGTTGCCTTTTATTTGGCAACACAGAGTGTCTAAACCTGTTTGGCTCTGGTTCTAGGAATTAGAAAACAAATTTGATAAGAATATTCATTAGCATTGCTGTTGGAGAAGCCTGTTTTTAAGATTAAGGGGCAGATTTACTAACGTGCTGCACCATTGCAAAGCCCTGTTTTGGCATTAAAAAACTACTGCTGAGATTTACTAAAGGGCGCAGGGCAAAATTAGCAGTGGAAAGGTGTGGACTATGTTAATTTTGCACCTCATTGCATATGTATTTGTGGGAGTTGTCATGCCAACTCGCAAATTTGAGTGAGGGGAGTATTTAACCTCTTGCACTAAGGGATACCGCGGGCGGTCACGTCTCTGCATCCTAGCGTGCCCTCGTGCGCTCTAGGACGCACAGTGTGTGTCCTAGAGCGCACTGAAAAAAAAAAAAAGCTGCATTTCCGTTCTTCCACTACAGATTTATTTATTTAGCGAATGCAAAGTCCTTAAGCCAAGCAGTTGCCTCCTGGTTTGCTGTATGGAGGGTGTGTAATCCTCCTTCCAGTCTTTGGAGCGGGCAAACCTCTATGATGTGTTCCATTGTTTGCTCCTCTCCACATGCGCACAGTGGGCTAGGGCTACTGCCCCATCTGTGAAGGCTGGCCAAGCAGGGGCCATGTCCAGTCCTGAAGCGATTGAGTGTAGACCACTGTCTCCTTGGGAGGTTGGTGCCCGGGACCTGTTGGTTGGGGTTTATCACCAGCTGTTTGTTTGGGACCTCCTTGGTCTCCCATTCCTCTTGCCAAGCTGTCTGGATGGTAAAGTCAGCTGGGGGAGGGTTTTTCCAAATCGGCCGTCTGGATGAAAGTCGGGCAGTGGGTGGGGTGTAGATATCTGCATGGATTGGCAAGTGAGGAAAATCTTTAACTTTTTGGAGCATCCTTTGAGTTAATGCTGCTCGCCGGATGTGTGGAGGGGCTATGTTTGACAGTACAGAGAGCCAGGGGAGTGGTGTTGAGCGGATTGTTCCAGTTATAGTTCTCATTGTTGAGTTGAGCTGGGTGTCTACATGGTGTGAGTAAGATGACCTGGACCAGACAGGGGCACAATATTCTGCTACAGAGTATGAAAGGGCCAGTGCTGAGGTGCGCAGGGTGGAGACTGCCGCCCCCCATTTTGCACCAGCGAGCAATGTGGCAATGGATCAGCGTTCTCGTCGCGCCCTCCGCCAGTACCCGGGCTCGCCTGGGGAAGCTAATGATCCTACCAGCAGACTAAATTCGAAGAGACGACGCCTCTGTGCCAAGTCAAAGAAGAATCCTAGTCACAGTCCTAAAGCCGAAAGCAAACAGCCCCAAGAGCACTTTGTGGTAGGATCTGCCCTTCGCATATTACAACTAAACATTGAAGGCCTATCTGCAGCCAAGCGAAGCCTTATTGAAGTCCTCGCCTTCCAACATTCGATTGATGTAATCTGCCTCCAAGAGACTCATATTGGCACGGAGGAAGCTGGCCGCTTCACCATCAAAGGCTTTGACCTCCTGTGCTATGTTCTACATGTTAAACATGGACGTGCCACCTATGTGCGTTCTGACATAGTTGAAGCAAATCACCTGATAACAACACATTTCTCAGACACCATAATCATTGGTGGCTTCCATATTGTCAATGTGTACAAGCCCCCTAATGCCAACTGGGATCTGCAGGTCTTACCCACCCTACCCCACCCTGCCATCTATGTGGGGGACTTTAACAGCCATCACCCTGACTGGGGGTACCCAGCAGTGGACAGTGATGGGGAGGCACTTTCAGACTGGGCATCCAGAAATGACCTCGCTTTGATATACGACCCCAAACAAAGAGGAACCTTCCACTCTGCTAGGTGGAAGAAGGACTATTCTCCTGACCTGTGTTGGGTCAGCTCTTTGAATGGGGAGCCATATCCTACACAGATCCTCATTCTTGATGATTTTCCACACAGCCAACACCGGCCCCTGCTTGTACACATTGGCCTACAACTTCCAGTCATATACAGCCCAAGGAAGATGCGCTGGAACTTCCGCAAAGCCAACAGGAAGAAATTCAGTGAAACTCTGGACCGGAGCGTTGTTACCATCCCACTCCACACCATCACTGTAGATGAAGCATACAACCGCTTCTGCAGCACAATCTTCAAGGCTGCCCATACTGCAATCCCACGAGGCTACCGACCCCTCTATGTCCCATGTTTGGACGGAGAAAGTGCTGCCCTCCTACAATCCTATCAAACATCAGGGGACCCAGAGATAGCAGACCATCTCATTGAATCGCTAAATACAGCCCGGCGAAAGAAATGGGAGGAGACAGTTGCTGACCAGAGCTTTACCCACTCTAGCAGGAAATGTTGGAGCCTCATCCGTCGCCTAGGAGCTGCACAGAAGCCCCCTAGCCAAAGCCGAGCATCCGTCACACCCAACCAAGTTGCATCCCACCTACTGACTATCGCCAAAGCACCCCAAGACAAAGACACCAGAAGAGCAGTTACAACTGAGCTAAAAAAACACCAAAAAATGCCTGTAGAGGAAACGAACCCTGAACCCTTCGAGGCTGCTGAACTGGAGAAAGTCCTACAGGGCCTGAAATGTGGAAAGGCAGCAGGATACGATAACATCTTCCCAGAATTCATGAAAAATCTTGGCCCCCGAGCCCTAACCTGGTTGACACAATTTTACACAAGGATCACACAAACAAACTCGATCCCAAAGAAATGGCGGACAGCAAAGGTCATTGCCATCCCAAAACCTGGCAAAGACCACAAACTACCAGCAAGCTACCGCCCAATCTCCCTACTCAGCGTTCCTTACAAAATCATGGAGCGCCTAATACTGCAACGCATTTCCCCAGAAATAGAGGATATTCTAAGTGTGGATCAAGCAGGTTTCCGCAAGGATCGCAGTACAGGAGAACAAGTACTGGCCCTAACCACCTTCATCGAAAATGGCTTCGAGAGCAGACTGAAGACAGGGGCTGTGTTTCTCGATCTTACAGCCGCCTATGATACGGTCTGGCACAAAGGCCTCCTCCTGAAACTTATAAAGGCGATCCCTGCTTGGGCAACAGCAATTATAAAAACCCTGCTGACCAACCGAAGGTTCAGAGTCCACCTCGGTCAGAACACAAGTGCATGGAGAATGCAGAAAAACGGACTCCCACAAGGCTCAGTTCTAGCTCCAACTCTGTTCCACTACAGACACAGCCGCGAACAGAAAGCCAAAATAGTGCTTTGATTGGCTTAGATTTGATTGACCTCTCATTCGACTAATAAGAGCCTTGAATTGAGTTTCTGAAATCTTGAAGAACCAATGACTGAAAACCTAGCAAGAAGGACCCGCCTACCAATGGCTGCTAATACAGCGAGCCAATTGAAGCAGAGTTCGACGATTGAAAGCGTACATCCCGTGCGTAAAATCTGTTTTGTGTAAGCCGCTGGGTGACACACACGCGTTCGCCAGTCTTTTTTTCTTACTACTGTTCTTATTTGTTTTGAAAAATCGTTCGCCAAAACCGCAATCATGGAAGCGCAAAACCACAATAATGGAATCATGGTTTGACCGGGTCACGTGACCAGAACCACGAGTCGTAACAAGCGGACCAGCGTCATGTTCGTCTGACAATGAGGAAGAGAAGTTTGCCAGCAACACTGCTGTTGTGGACAGGTAAGTGTTATAAGCTAAATTATTCTTTATCCCTGAAAATTGTAATCAAAATGATTTTTGACCGATCGGTAAATTACAACTGTGCGTCATCGCCACATGACGGACCGGTCCGTGCGCCGCGTCCCTACCGTGAATGCCCCCCCCCCAGCTACTCTTCTGTAGCGGATTGCAGATATATTGCAGATATTTTAGTACAACTGTGCGTAGTAGACCGCGGCGCACCTTCACTGCGGTCCGTCATGTAGCGATGGACGATGTCCGTCCTCTGTAGCGGGGGGTGGTGGTGGTGGGAGTTGTTATCCTCTACATTAGATATTTTAGTATAATTTTTAGTGCACTGTAGGTTATTTTTTCTTGTAAAAAAAGCCACACGTTTGCTGTGTTTGTTTGCTTTGTTTGTTCATTCATTCATTCATGAATGAATAAACAACCCCCCCCCCACACACACACACACACACAGCCCTGAGTGTCACCTTTCATTAGAGCCCAAGATCAAGCTTCTATATTGAATCATTCAAACGTTACAGACATTTTTCCAAACTGTGCCATTTGGCACAATTTGGCACAGTTCAAAAACGCCTGGGAACAACCTGACAAAAATGTGTTAATATATTCATTTTTTGTGGTATTGTTACAAAATTTTGACCTCAGCTGGATAACACTTGGTTCTACATTTCTGTAGCATTTTCCAGCCCGGATCTGACAGCTGTGTGTTATTTGCAAGCATTTGTATCCAAAAAAAACACCCAGCTGAACTTTATTTTCTTCAAGTTCAGTATGTTTAGATGACTGTTACTCAGTGGCAGAAGCACTTAGAGAGATTATGACTGTTTTGCCAAAAAATTCAAAGTGTTTTCTTTTAAATGAGACCAACCCCATGAAGATGCTGCAAAGGGTTGAAGAACAGCTTTTGATTTACTTTGGGTACATTATTTTTAGGTGTTTTTAGGGAAATTGACCAGAGTGCAAGAGGTTAAATGACTGCCGCAAGGTGATTTATTAAAGTTTGTGGTTGTCAGTCTCCTGGTAAATGCGCCAGGATTTAACGTCCAAAAAAAGCTTGTCTTAATTCATCTGTGCCTGATGACAGCGATCGCTGGTGCCGAGACACCGGCAAAAACCAAAGGTGCATGGCCAGAAAGAGAAAAGCTTCTCCCTGTGCGTGACTTGATTTGGCAAGACAGAACAGATTAATATGAACAGAAACGATCTCACAGAGTTCGGTGTGGTGCTGAATTGGACATCAGCCGGCAGAGGATTTTTTAAAAATTTCATTTGTTTGTATATAGCCTAATAATAATAATAATAATAATAATAATAATTCAAGATTCAAAGATTTTATTGTCAGTGCTACTATACGTGCAGGACATACAGGAGAACTGAAATGGCGTTTCTCTCTATCTTCATTGGTGTGCATTTTATAAAAAGAAAAGGAATGACTGGATAAAAAAAGAAAAACAAGAACAAACTGCGACAGCAGCAGTCTATGTACAGTCTATATGCAATGATGCAACCCGTAGTGCCAATGGCAGCCAGAAGGAATCTGACCTCCATAGAGGTAAACAATTAGTTCAGGTAAATGATTAGTGGTAATAAACCCAGCAATCCTATACTCAGACAGCTAGAGATGAATACCTGTAGCTACATTTCAATGCGGTAGTGTAGGTGCAGATAGTGACAGATATGATTGCACATGATCAGTATTGCAGTGACATACAGACAGCAGCAGATATGGCATTTGTGCATATGGTTGCAGTTAATGTGCAGAGACATATAGTAGCAAAAATTCAGGGTCCTGTTGGCCTGATGAACGAAGCTGTTCAGCAGTCTTGTGGAGCGGGCCTGGAGGCTATGGTACCTTTTCCCCGAGGGCAAGGGGCTGAAGAGGGAGTGTAGGGGATGGGAGGTGTTGCCTGTGATGTTGATGGCTCTGCGGGTGAGGCGGGTGGGGTAGATGTCCGGGGGGGGGGCAGGGGGGCACTGATGATCTTGCTGGCTGCTTCTACTATGCGTTGTAGTGTCTTCCGACAGGCGGTGGTGCAGCTTCCATACCACACCGTGATGCAGTTGGTGAGGATGCTCTCAATGGTGCCCCAGTAGAAAGACTGCATGACATGGGGTGGGATTCATACTCTCCTCAGTTTGTGGAGGAAATGGAGACGAGTTTGAGTCTTCTTGGCCAGTGATGTGGTGTTGTTGGTCCACGTGTGGTCCTCAGAGATGTGCACCCCCAGGAACTTGGTGCTGTTCACCCTCTCCACAGCTGCACCGTTGATGATCAGAGGAGGGTGTTGTGTGTGACCCCTCATGAAGTCGATCACAATCTCCTTGGTTTTTCCCACATTCAGGAAGAGGTTGTTATCTTTACACCACTGGATCAGTTGGCTCATCTCATTTCTGTAGTTGGCCTCCTCGTTGTTGGTGATGAGGTCCACCACCGTTGTGTCATCCGCAAACTTGATGATGTGGCTGGTGTTGTAGGCTGGTACACAGTCATAGGTCAGCAGGGTGAAGAACAGCGGGATGAGCACGCACCCTTGTGGGTCCCCTGTGCTCACTGTGATGGTCTTGGATGTGTTGCTGCCAACCCGCACATTCTGCGGCCTCCCTATGAGGAAGTCCAGCACCCAGTTACAGAGAGAGGTTTTGAGTCCCAATTGTCTGAGTTTTTGTATCAGGTGCTGGGGGATGATTGTGTTGAATGCTGAACTGAAGTCCAAGAACAGCATTCGCACAAAGGAGTTCTTTGTGTCCAGGTGGGTGAGTGCTGGATGGAGAGCAGCAGAGATGGCATCTTCTGTGGATCTGTTTGACCTGTATGCAAACTGGAATGGGTTGTGAGAGGGAGGCAGGGTGGACTTGATGTGCTGCATGACTAGCCGCGCGAAGCACTTCATTATAGAGGGGGTCAGGGCTACTGGCTGGTAATCATTGTAGCTGGATGGGACGGGCTTCTTCGGGACTGGTATTATGGTGTCAGTCTTGAAGCATGTGAGGACAACAGGTTGAGACAGGGAGATGTTGAAGATGTTGGCCAGGACATTTGAAGGACTGCTCCTCTATGCAGTCCTTCAGAACGCGACCCGGTATGTTGTCTGGGCCAGCTGCTTTGTGTGGGTTGATCCTGCAGAGGGTTCTCTTCACGCTAGCCGGATCCAGACTCAGGGTCAGCTCATCCGGTGGTGGAGTGGTCTTTTGTGCTGGTCTGCTGTTTTGTGCTTCAAATTGGCCCAAGAAGTCATTTAGGTTGTTGAGCAGTGTGATGTCACTCGCACAGGTCTGAGGTGGAGGTTTGTAGTTGGTGAGGGTCTGTATGCCACGCCAGAGAGAACGTGCTTCTCTGGTGTTGCTGAAGTGTCCAGATATTTTCTTACTGTACTGTCGTTTCGCCTTCTTGATGCCATGGGACAGGTTGGCCCTAGCTGTTGTTAGTCCTGCAGTGTTGCCAGCCCTGAAGGCTGCATCCCAAGCCCTCAGGAGTCTGTGGTCCTCTGCTGTCATCCAAGGCTTCTGGTTGCCTTAGTGATGGTCTTGCAGTGAGTTACATCATCAATGCATTTGGCTATGTATGCCACAACATCCTCAGTGTACTCCTCTAGGTTTGTGTGTCCATTATGAGTGGCTGCATGCTTGAAAATGCCCCAGTCTGTGGTTCTGAAGCAGTCTTTCAGAGCATCAGAGGCCCCCTCTTGCCACACACGTACCTGCTTCTTTGTTGGTCTGATGGCTTTCACTCTAGGTTTGTATGCCGGCCTTAACAGGATGATGATGTGATTAGAGAGGCCCAGAGGGGGGAGGGGGTTGGGTTTGTATGCATTCTTATGGGTTGTGTACACCATGTCCAGCAGTTTGTCTTCCCTCGTTGCAAAGTTTGCATGTCGATATAGATTCGATAGGAGGGCCTTTAAATTTGTGTGGTTGAAGTCTCCTGTTGTGATGTAAGATCCATCCGGATGTGCTGTTTGTGTCTATAATAATAATAATAATAATAATAATAATTTATTTCATTTATAATGCACTTTACATCTCGGGGCAAAATCTCTACACAAATAGGATTAAGAACAAGAATAAAAGCAAACATTAAGTACATACGATGACACACGAGGACATCCCTGGTGAGAATTGCTCTCAAATATTTTACCTGATTAAATAAAGGTAAAATAAATAAAATAAATAAAATGAAAAAGCTTTCCTAAACAATGAATTTGTATCCATAAAATAGTACAGCCCTTCCTACCTTGAGTGGACAAAAGGTGGATCCGTCCACCGAAATTGCAACATCATATAGTAAGTCAATGACAGCAGTCTCTGCTGTGGCTGCCCAAGGAATAAGTAAAATCGTGTGTTTAATTTTATTATGCTTCAGACTTCAGAAAAGATAAAACTCACATACAGTATTTATGAAAAGTCATGGACTGGGAGACCTGTAGATTTTGTTAAAACAAAGTTATTCACATAATAAAACCCCAGAGTCTCCATCAGACCATCTTGACGGTTCTTGTATTAATAAAATAAACATGTTGGTCAGTAATCACTTTATTCATGAGGAGTCCTTAATTTATACATATTAAACAAAGGAGTCTGTCATGTGAAATGAAAATCAAAACTTTAATATATGATGAACAAATAGAAACAATTTTTATTGAGATTTGCGCTTAAACAAAAGCTGAAAAAACCTTAGAAAAAGCTTAAAAAAACCTCAATATTATGCTCTTCTGAACTGGCTGTGCCTTTGCTGATGACACGCTTCCTCATCAGGTGTGCCTGTGCGCAATTTTTGCAGTGCTCTGGGTGGATGGGAGGTCATTATTGAAATGAAGTGACTATGTTTGTGTTCATAATTTTGTGTGTTGTTAAGATAAAGTCCTGTGGCGATCAGGAAGTGGTAACGGGGACAGGACAGTGAAGTCTGGGAGTTCTTAGCCACGACCTGGCACACAGGCGATGGGTGCGTGATACAGTCGTTAAGCTCTTGGACTGAGGCAGAAAGAGCTTCTCGGCAGCTGCACTCATGACTGAGCAGCCCTATTCAGGATCCACTCTGCTCACCCCAGTAGGGGAGGGGGTTAGAAAAGGTACCCCTGAAAACCCTCAGTTCGCTGCCTATTTTATCATCCGCCACACCCCAAACATAGCCTGCCTCACAAAATCCTGTCTGGAATACCGCATCCAGAGGGATCACCACCACGCGGTCAGAAACATACAAAACTACATATTGGAGCCTGGAATGTGTGAACCCTTATGGACAACCAAGCCAGTGATCGACCTGAAAGGCGAACTGCCATCATCCCCAGAGAGCTAAGGAAGTTCCGGATCGACATCGCAGCACTCTCCAAGACCCGACTGGCTGATGAAGGGCAGCTGAAGGAGGAAAAAGGCGGGTATACTTTCTTTTGGAAGGGAAAGCCTGCAAATGAGCCACGAATCCATTCAGGTTCAGGTTCAGGTTACTTTATTTGTACCCGTAGGTAGATTTGTTTTGCAGTTGGTGACATCCATATTTACAAGCCACAATTACATTCAACATAGACACAAACACAGGCACACATCTTACAAAATAGGTAAATATAAAATATGTACAATATAATTTTTATAGCTTGTTCAACTCTTTGACAGCAGCAGGGACAAAGCTGTTTTTGTAGCGCTGGGTTCTACTTTTTGGGACAGCAAACCTCCGTCTGGAGGGAAGAAGCTGAAAGTTGCAGTGCAAAGGGTGGGAGTCATCATTTAAAATCGAGTCGGCCATCCTCTGTACTTGTCTGGTGTACAGGGATGTCAGGCTCAGCTGTGACTCACCAAGCAAACGACTGGACCATCTGACTACCTGATCCAAGGATTTCCTCTGTTTCAGTTTTATCTGACCAAACCATGACATTAAAGAAAAGGATAAAACAGATTCAATAAAAGCCCGATAGAACATAGTCATTATGGTTCGGTCAATTTGGAAGCGTGCAAGTTTCCTCAAACAATGCAAATTTTGCTGACCCTTTTTGCATACCCTTTCACAGTTCACCTCAAAGTTCAATCCACTATCAATAATCGTCCCAAGATATTTGTACGATTGTACACATTCGGTGGTCTGGCCTTTTAGTATGGTGACTTTGTGCCTGGGAGTTTTCCTCCTAAAGTCAATAATCATATCTTTCGTTTTTGTTGTATTCAGCTGCAGGTAGGAATCCTCACACCAGTGAACAAAGTCATCAACTACTGGGCCATGGCCACTCTCACCATCCTGGAGGAGACTGACAATGACTGAGTCATCAGCATACTTTATAATGTGTCTGTTGTCATGTCTGCTCCGACACATGTTTGTGTACAGGATGAAGAGTAGTGGTGACATCCATGGTGTGGGATTTGCTATTAAGAACTGCCTCATCAACCACCTCCATGAACTCCCTGTGGGCATCAACGAGCGCCTAATGACCATTCGTCTGATGCTTGCCTGCAGTCAAATGGCCACCGTTATTAGTGCCTACGCTCCAACGCTTGATGCACAGGATGAAGTAAAGGAGGCCTTCTATGCTGACCTGGACAAAATACTATCTGAAGTCCCAAAGGAGGATAAGTTAATCCTGCTTGGAGACTTTAATGCCAGAGTGGGACGAAACCATCATCTATGGAGCGGCACGCTGGGGAGAGAAGGGGTTGGAAACACAAACTCCAATGGTATATTACTGCTAACCAAGAGCTCAGAGCACAACCTGGTCATCACCAACACACTTTTTCGTCAGAAAACCAAGTTCAAAACGTCATGGATGCATCCCTGCTCCAAATTATAGCATCTCATTGACTACATCATAGTCCGCTCCAAAGACCGCCGCGATGTCCTTAACAACAGAGCAATGACCAGTGCAGATGACTGCTGGACTGACCACCGCCTCATTCGCTCCACCATGTCTATCCGCTTAATGCGGAAAAGAAGGTTGCAGAAAGGACAGAGCTGGCCAAAGCTTAACATCGTGCTGCTGGACGACATTATCTACCAACAACAGCTGCAGGATACTCTTAGGGCAGCTTTGCCCAAACAGTACCCAGAGGATACTGAAAAACACTGGAGCACACTTTCCACTGCCATCGTGGACTCCTGCAAAAGCATCCTCGGTCATAAAAAGCGGAGACATCAAGACTGGTTTGACGAGAATGACAGTGAGATCCAACAGCTCATCGACATCAAGCGGCAAACTTTTATCACCTGGCAAAATAACATTCACTGCAAGGTTAAAAGAGCAGCCCATGCCAAAGCGAAGGCAGCCGTACAAGCACTTGTTAGGAAATTGAAGAACCAGTGGTGAACAAAGAAGGCCCTGGAGATCCAGCAGCTTGTCGACTCTGGAGACACGAGAGGATTCTTTGATGCCACAAGAGCGGTATATGGCCCCAGCCACCGCTGCCTAACCCCCCTTTGCTCCAGAAATGGGCTCTCGCTTCTGAAGGACAAGGAGGCAATTGCAGACAGGTGGAAAGAGCATTATAAGGACCTCTTAAACAGGGACACCACCCCTGAGATGGAGGCCCTTGATCAACTCCCTCAACAGCCCATAGAGGAAAGCATGGGAAAACCACCTAGCTTGGATGAGGTACAGAACGCCATCAGGAAGATGAGAAACAACAAGGCTGCTGGACCTGACGGCATCCCAGCAGAAGTCCTGAAGAAAGGCGGTCCTGATCTTCTGAAGCACATCCATGCCCTGCTCCTGAAAATATGGGAAGTAGAGGAAATCCCTGCACAGCTCAGGGATGCCTTGATTGTCTCCATCTTTAAAAAGGGGGACAGAGCAGTTTGTGGGAATTACCGTGGCATTTCTCTCCTGTCCACCATAGGGAAAGCCTTTGCCCGGGTCTTGGCCAATAGACTCACCCCCATGTCAGACAGCATTCTTCCCAAGTCCCAGAGTGGTTTTCGCCCAAACAGAGGCACCACAGACATGATTTTCATTGCTCGGCAATTGCAAGAAAAATGCCGGGAACAAAATCTAGCATTATACATGGCCTTCATAGACCTTACCAAAGCCTTTGACTCAGTAAACCGTCAGGCCCTTTGGCTGGTTCTGGCAAAGATTGGCTGCCCAGAAAAATACATCCGGGTACTGAGACTGCTGCATGACAATATGTCTGCCACGGTACTCAGTGGCAGTGGAGACAAAACAGAACCCTTCAGGGTTGACACAGGAGTCAAACAGGGATGTGTCATCGCTCCAACATTATTCTCCATCTATATATATTTTTTTTTGTTACTTATTTGTACCCGTAGGTAGATTTGGTTTGCAGTCTGGTGACAAGCCACCGGCTGCCGGTCGCTGCGTGCGCGAGCGCCCTAAACCTACATGTTTTTGGTATGCGGGAGGAAACCGGAGAAATCCTGGAGTAAACCCACGCAACACGGGGAGAACATGCAAACTCCACACAGCTCACTGTTGGTCGGGGGCTGGGATCGAACCCACGATCTCACGATCCCCGTGATCCCCCGGCCGAGGGTAAACTGTGCTGCCACAGAGCTAAACCACTGCGCCACTGTGCAGCCAGTTGCTATTGTTGCTATTCTCCATCTCACAAACCAACATCTGACCCCGGGAGTCAAAATCACATACAGAATCGACGGTCAACTTCTCAATATCAACCGATTTAGAGTTAAAGGTCAAACCACCACCATATCCACCAAAAACATGTAGGTTTAGGGTGCTCGCGCACGCAGCGACCAGCAGCCGGTGGCTTGTCACCAGACTGCAAACCAAGTCTACCTGCGGGTACAAATAAGTAACAAAAAAAAAAATAAAAATATATCCATTATGGAGCTGCAGTATGCTGACGACAACGCTCTCGTAGCCCTCTCAGAAGAGGACCTTCAGTGCATTTTGTCTGCCTTTGCCAAAGCATACAAACAGCTCGGTTTCACCGTCAATATAAAAAAGACACAAATACTCCACCAGCCATCACCAAACTGCAGTACACTTGCCATACCCCCACACATCTCCACTGATAACATCTGACTGGAAAATGTGGACCACTTCTTATATCTTGGCAGCCTCCTCTCATCAAAAGCCGTCATCGATGATGAAATACACCACCGCCTCAGCAGTGCCAGTGGGGCTTTCTCAAGACTAAGGAGGAGAGTCTTTGAGAACCGCGATCTCCAAGTGAAAACCAAAATCCTGGTTTATAAAGCGGTGGTGCTCCCCACTCTCCTGTATGGATCAGAAGCCTGGACTACATACAGCAGGCACTTAAAGGCACTTGAGGCACACCATCAGAGATGCCTCCGAAAAATCCTCAGGATTAGGTGGGAGGATAGACGCACCAACACCAGCGTCTTGGAGGAGGCTAACCTTCCCACCATCACTGCCACCATTGCCCAAAACCAGCTCAGATGGACTGGTCATGTTATCCGAATGCCTGACTCTCGCCTCCCGAAACAAGTCCTGTACTCCCAGCTAGCTGAAGGGAAGCGGGCTCCAGGAGGCCAGAAGAAGAGATTTAAGGACAACATAAAAACAAACCTAAAGAAGTGCCACATAGACCTAAAAGCTTGGGAAAATATGGCAACCGACAGGGCGACCTGGAGAAACATTGTCCGTGAGGGTGCCGCACAGTACAACGCTGACCTCCATCATGCTGCACAAGACAAACGCAGACTCAGGAAGGAGAGAGCAACCAACAATCAGGACCAACCCAAACCCACCACCATTACATTCCCCTGCCCACATTGCAGCAGAATAATCGGGTCCAGAATTGGCCTCTATGCCCACCTGAAGACCCACAAGGACCAAGAGGGAGGACAGTCACACTCGACTACGAGTGACCGCCGATGATGATGACGATGTGTGTTGTTAGTAGATCATTGGCAAAAATTGGCCACTCCCTTAGGCGCTCTGTCTAATTTGCACACTTGCTAATTTGCACTGCCTTAGTAAATCTGCCCCTAAATGTTTAATAAATCTCTAGTTACATCTCAAGGTTTCTTATTCGATATCACATACATGTTCCTGCAGATAACCTAGATAACTGAGCCACAGGGGGTGCACAAGCCAGTGTACTCCAAGTGCCGGTCTCAAGCCCGGGCAAATGGCAAGGGTTGTGCCAGGAAGGGCATCCGACATAAAACCTTTGCCAAGTCAAACATGCGAATCACAACGAATGAGACTTTCATACTGGATTGGTCGAGGCCCGAGTTAACAACAACCGCCATCGGTGCTGTTAGCTGACACAGGGTGCTGGTGGAAATTGGGCTACTGCTGGTCAAAGATTGAGGAGGAGGAGGAGAGGGAGAAGGCATGTTTAGAGGAAGAGAGAAAGGGAAAGGTAGAAGTGTGGAGGTGAGAGCAGGGACATTACAGTAAATGTAGGGACTATGACTGGTAAAGGCAGAAAGTTGGCTGATATGATGGAGAGAAGAAAGGTAGATATACTGTATGTTCAAGAAACCTGATGGAAGGGAAGCAAGTCTAGGAGCATTGGAGGGGCATTTTAACTGTTCTACCATGGTGTAGATAGGAAGAGAAATGGAGTAAGAGTAATCTTGAAGGAAGAGGATGTGAAGAGTGTTCAGGAGACAGAGTCCTGAGTTTGAAGCAAGAAGTCAAAGGTGTGATGTTGAATGTTGTGCATATGCCCCACAAGTTGGAAGACAGGTAGAAGAGAAAGAGGAATTCTGGAGTAAGTTGGATGAAGTGGTAGAGAATGTTCCCAGGGGGAGAGAGTGGTCATTGGAGCGGACTTTAATGGACATGTAGGTGAAGGGAACAGAGGCGATGAAGAGGTACTGGGTAGGTATGGTCTTAAGGAGAGAAATGTGGAAGGACAGATGGTTGTGGATTTTGCTAAGAGGATGGGAAGGGCTGTGGTGAACACATACTTCAAGAAAAGAGGGGAACATAGGGTGACTTACAAGAGTGGAGAAAGGTGCACACAGGTGAACTACAGCTTATGCAGAAGGAGAAATCTGAAAGAGACAGGAGACTGCAAGGTGGTGGTAGGGGAGAATGCAGCTAGACAGCATCGGATGGTAGTCTATAAGATAAGATAAGATAAGATAAGATAAGCCTTTATTAGTCCCACAATGGGGAAATTCCAGGACTGCAACAGCACAGGGACAACAACACTCAGAAAAAACAAGAGCAGCTAGTATACATATGTACATGTTACTATAAATATATATATATAGACACACAGTGCCGAGCAATGTGGTTGGTGGATGTGCAGCAGAAAGTCTAAGCTCTCTCTCCGTGGATGTGGCGGGCCAGCTCAATGTCTTTGGGCATGATGGTGACCCTCCCAGCGTGGATGGCGCACAGGTTGGTGTCCTCGAAGAGACCCACCAGGTAGGCCTCGCTGGCCTCCTGCAGAGCCATGACGGCGGAGCTCTGGAAGCGCAGGTCAGTCTTGAAGTCCTGAGCGATCTCCCTCACCAGGCGCTGGAAGGGCAGCTTACGGATGAGCAGCTCCGTGGATTTCTGGTAGCGACGGATCTCTCTCAGAGCCACGGTACCGGGCCTGTAACGGTGAGGCTTCTTCACTCCGCCGGTGGCCGGAGCGCTTTTCCGGGCAGCCTTGGCGGCTAGCTGCTTTCTGGGGGCTTTTCCTCCAGTAGATTTACGGGCGGTCTGCTTGGTTCTTGCCATTGCTCTTTATTATTCTGTCTTATGTTTCTTGCACGCTGCCTAAACTCCAGCCCAGCACCCGCGTCGTTTTCGCTTCAGTTCCCCGGTATGTCGAGTTTCTCCGTTAGCACCGGGTGGCGGTTGAGTGCTAGCTAGCTCTTCCCTGTTGTATCGTCTCCTGCTGTAAACAGTGCTCCATCCGCCGACTCGGGAGACCTTTGGGGCGATCTGTGTGTCCGTGATATATATATAGAGTGAAAGGTGTAGAAAGAAGAAGGAAGATATAAAAAAAAATAAAATTAAATAAAATTAAAAAAAAAAAAAAGGCAGTTGCAAAAGGCAGCCAACTCGTGTGGCGCCGGAACCGGAAAGATTAAGACATCTATAGGATGTCTTTGCAAAGCAAGAAGAGGAAAACAGTAAAGGCAGAGCCAAAGATTAAGTGGGGGAAGTTACAGAAGGAAGAAGGTCACACAGAGTTCAAGAAGGAGTTGATACAGGCTCTGTTTGGGTGGTAGGGAAGAATTACCAGATGACTGGGAAGGTACAGCAAAAATATTGAGTGAAACAGGTAGAAAGGTATGTGGTGTAGCCAGTGGACAGAGGAAGGGAGACAAGGAGACTTGGTGGTGGAATGAGGAGGTTAGCAACAAAAAAGGGGGATAGTCAGGGAGATGAAGAAAGTAGACAGGAGTATTTGGAATCTAGGTGTATGTCAAAGAGAGAGGTAGCAAAGGCAAAGGATAAGGCATATAGTGAGTTGTATGAGAGGCTAAACACTAAGGAAGGAGAAAAGGAGTTGTATCGATTGGCTAGACAGAGAGATTGAGCTGGAAAGGATGTACAGCAGGTTAGGTTGATTAAGGACACAAATGGTAATGTACTAACAAATAACGAGAGTGTTGAGAAGGTGGAAGGAATATTTTGAAGAGCTGATGAATGAAGAAAATGAGAGAGAGCAAGAGAGAGGAGGATGGATGAAGGAAAGATGAACAAGGAAGTCTGGAGGATTAGCAAGGTGAAAGTGAGGACAGCTTTAAAGAGGATGAAGGATGGAAAGGTGGTTTGTCCAAATGACATACCTGTGGAGGTATGGAGATGTTTAGGAGAGATGGCAGTGGACTTTTTTAACCAGATTGTTTAACACAATCTTGGAGAGTGTATCACGATCTGAGCGTTGGGGGGGGGGGTGGATTCCACCGGGCTCAGTCTTTCTGCCTTTCTTCATATTTGTACTGCGTTGTCATTTTGAGTTGCCATCCTGTCATTTTATCCTTGGTTGCTTTGCCACGTATCCTGTATTGTATCTCGGTATGATGTATTTTCCTGTTTATGTTCATTACAGTTTGTTAATTACATTTTTGAGGTTACTAGTCTTTATCTTCTGCCATCTCACTATATTTGTATTCTGTTGTGTTCTCTCTCTCTCAGGGTTGACAGCTGTCAGTGGCTTTCTGAGGTTTTGCTCTGCGTGGGCGTGGCCCTGTCAGCTGTCAGCTCCGATCACTCCCTCCTCTCTTATTATTCCCAGCTGGTCTAAATTGTTTCTTTGTTTTCTCCTACCCGCTCAGGTTAACCACACCTGTTACCACCTGCTTCATTTTGTTTCTAGCCTTATTTAAGGGGTTTTGCACTATTGTCGGGCGCAGCACCCTACTCTCAACTCTCTACGATCGGATGTAAGTGCCTCGTTATTTTTTCTCTGTGTTTTCCTAGCGTGTGTTCCACGTCTAGTTCTCCAGGTTTAGCCGGCGACTCCTCTCGCCTTTGCTGTTGCTATTTTGGGCTTCTCCTGTATCCTCTTGCTCCTACTAGTTTTGTTGGGTTTTGTTTGTGTATTTGTGTTTTTTCCACTATTAAATTTGGAAACTCACAGCCGGCGTTTGGTGCCGTTAATCCTGTCCTGAAGGGCATTTATGACAGAGTGAGAGGATGCCTGAGGAGTGGAGAAGTGTTTTGGTGCCAGTTTTCAAGAACAAAGGCAATGCTTAGAGCTGTAGCAACTACAGAGGCATAAAGTTGATCAGCCACACTATGAAGATATGGGAAAGAGTTGTTGAAGCCAGGTTAAGAGGAGAGGTGACAATCAGTGAGCAGCAGTACAGTTTCATGCCAAGAAAGAGTACTACAGATGCAATGTTTGTTTTAAGAGTGTTAATTGAGAAGTATAGAGAAGATCAGAAGGAGTTGCACTGTGTCTTTTTGGATCGAGAGAAAGCATATGATAGGGTACCAAGAGAGGAAGTATGGTACTGTATGAGAAAGTCAAGAGTGGCAGAGAAGTATGTGAGGGTGGTGCAGGACATGTATGAGGACAGCGAGACGGTGGTGAAGTGCGTTGTAGGAGTGACAGATGGGTTCGAGGTGGGGGTGGGATTACATCAGGGATTGGCTCTGAGCCCCTTCTTGTTTGCCATGGTGATGGACAAGCTGACAGATGAGGTCAGGCAGGAGTCTCCGTGGACCATGATGTTTGCAGACGACAATGTGATCTGTAGTGAGAATAGGGAGCAGGTGGAAGAGAACCTGGAAAGGTGGAGGTATGCTCTGGAGAGAAGAGGAATGAAAGTCAGTAGAAGCAAGACAGAATAGATGAGTGTGAATGAGAGGGAGGCAGGTGCAACGGTAAAGATGGAAGGAGTAGCGGTAGGGCTGTGCGATATGGCAAAAAATTCATATCATGACATAAGTCATCTTATATCATGATAACGATATATATCACAATACGCATTTTCTGTAAACTCTACAGTTTAGAAAATCACATAAAAAGGACCATCTTTTTTAAAACTTTTTTTACATGTACTGTTTTGTCTCATAATTTTGCAGTGTTATTATAAAATAGTTTTTTAATGTGCATTTGAGAGTTGATTCTCATAAATTTCAGGCTTTTCTTCTCAATCATATATGAATAAAAAGTAAACATCAATAAGATAAGTCTTTATTAGTCTCACAATGGGGACAGAATAAGTTAAATATTTTCTGGGTCAGAGGAGAAAAGAAAAAAAAAACAAACAATAACATTAAAAAAATTTCTGAAAATGAGAAAATCACCCATGGCTGTCATCTACAGATATAAATTATGGCTGTTCTTTGTTGCCGAAGATGACTGTCTTGTCTTGTGTTTGAGCTGAGATCTATCTCAAGCAGGCTCTTGTGTGAGCATTCAGACCCGCTTGGGATCTGCAGAAACACTGACAGTTGTTGCACCGGAAAATGCTTGAAGTAGTTGCTGAATGTCGTCAGTCATGTGCACGCTGATATTCTTGCTGGCGTTGCTCTTCTACGGCTGATGTTGCTTTCCTCAACAGTCCTCGCCAACTGACTTTCTGGAGTGCCTCTTCCTCCCAGGTATCGTAGGGGATGCCAGTTCTCTTCATATGCTGTTTTAGGACATCTTTGAAATGCAATTTTTGTCCTCCATGGCTCCTTTTTCCTTGGCTCAGTTCGGAGTAGAACACAGCTTTTGGCAGTCTACTGTTGGCCATCTGGTGTACATGCCCTGCCCAGTGAAGCTGTGACACTGTAATTAGGGCTTCAGCACTGACTGTGTGTGCATGACGCAGTACCTCAATGTCTGGGATACGGTCTTGCCACTTGATGTTGAGGATGGAGCGTAGGTGGCGAAGCTGGAGTCTTGTCAGAGCCCTGATGTGTCTGCGGTAAAGAGTAGCGCACTCGATGGAATAGAGCAAGCAAGGAAGAACTGCAGCTGCATAAACCTTCACTTTGGTTTTCATACTGATATCATGACACCTCCAAAGTCTCTTGTCTAGTGATATATTGGCAGCACGGTGGTGCAGTGGTTAGCACTGTTGCCTTACAGCTAGAAGGTTCCTGGTTCGAATCCCCAGGTTGGCAGGGGTTGGAACCTTTCTGTGTGGAGTTTGCATGTTCTCCCTGTGCTGTGTGGGTTTACTCCGGGGGCTCCGGTTTCCTCCCACAATCCAAAGACATGCATGTTAGGTTAATAGGTTGTTCTAAATTGTCCCTAGGTATCTGTTTCCTATAGGCCCTTAGAATAGAGGGTTAGTATTAGTGAAAGCGCTTTGAGTGGTCTTTGTGACTAGAAAAGCGCTATGTAAGTGCAGGTTAGTTAGTGCACCACACCATAAGCCTTTGTGGCAGACTGGATCCTTCTTTCCACCTCCAAATCTACAGAGTTGGTGTTTGTGATGGTACTTAACAGATGGTACTTAACAGCTTTATTAGCAACAAGGAAGTGTATGGCTGCGTGTCTGTGGAATAAGAATGTATTGGTCACTTCCGGTTATGGCTGCCACGTAGGACGGACGTGTCTCGCTCTGCTCTGCTCCTGGAGAAAAAAATCGGCAAATAACTCTCTCATTTGGGACAGAACGTATCCCAGCATTTGGGCGAGGATATGTCGGCGAAGCCTAAGGCTGGAAAACCAGGAAAAGGAAAAAGCGAGCCGCCGAAACAGTCCAAATTAACGGACTTTCAGGTCTGTGACGCAGCAAACAAAACTCCATATATGGCGGAGGAGGCTGGCAACGGTGCGATTTCTGCGGGGAATGGCGCAGATGCGCTGATGGCTGCCATGAGTTCAATGAGAGCGGACTTTTCCTCTAGATTTGATGGGATTATGACAGCGTTGGAAGGAATAAGAAAGGAATTGGGTGACTGTGTAGAACGAACGGCGCAGATGGAGCTCCGTCTCGCTAGTGCTGAAGATGACGTCACCCGTCTTCAATTAAAGGTGCGCACTTTGGAAAAAAAAAATAAATCTCTGGAAGATAATATTTTGGATTTGGAATCTCGGTCGAGACAGAATAATTTGAGGCTGGTGGGTCTTCCAGAGGAATCAGAAGGTCGGGACGTATGTTCCTTTCTGGAAAAGTGGATTCCGGACGTGCTGGGCAGCGAGGAGTTGCAATCAGCAGTGGTTCTGGAAAAAGCACATCGTATTGGCCCACGGAGAGATAAGGGACCGCCGAGGACCTTAATTATGAAGTTTCTTAGCAACAGAGACAGGATGAAGATCTTCAACGCTGCACGTGCTAAAGGAGAGATTAAACACCAGGACCAGCAGGTGCAGTTCTACCCAGATTTGGCCACAGGAATCCAGCAATTGAGGAAGCAGTTTGATCCCGTACGTAAGGAGCTGCGCAACCTTGGGATTCGTCATGGTGTAATCTATCCTGCGAGACTGCTGACCACGTATGAGGGCAGAACCCACATCTTCAAGACCCCAGAGGAGGCGCAGGAGTTCATCAAGAAGATCAAAGAAGAAGAAGAGACTGGTGGGAGCTAAGCATGAACAAAATATAAGGTAGAATAATTAAGCATTTGCACAGGCATCTGACTGACTTGAAGTAAATAGTAAGTTTACAAAATATAGATTGTATTATATATTAAAAAAACAAAACAAAAACAAAACAAACAAAAAAAAAACAAAACTATGATGTACAAAGTTGTTAAAAATTTTGGAGTTAAGTTGGAAAACTACAGAGGAGAGTTAATGTTACGTCATTAAAAGCAGTAGAGTTAGGGTGATTGGGAGGATGAAGGAGGAGTGGCTTAGGCTGTTCCCCGTGGGTGTGGAACGGTCGATGGCTATATCGGGAGACAGAATTTTTCTTTTGATTTTGGGGGGTTTGCCACAAGTGTGGGAAGGGGAAATTTGTTTGTGTGTAGTTTGTAGGATGAATGTTCAACCACTCATGTTTTTGCTTCTCTGTATGAGCATGTTTACACTGCAAGGTAATCCCAAACTCTCTATTGATCATGGACCAAAGTGTTAATCTTAATTTAACTTCATGGAATTGCAGAGGTCTACAAAATTTAAAAAAACTTAAACAAGTTATGAATAAAATAAAGGACATGGGTTCAAGAATTGTGTTTTTACAAGAAACTCATCTGATAGAGGAGGATGTTAAAAGAATTAGGAGTAGATGGCAGGGAAGTGTATTCACCTCTTCATTTTCATCCCGAGCCAGGGGAGTTATGACTCTCATACATAAATCAGTTCCTTTTCAAGTGAAAAATGTAATTGGAGACAAATTTGGAAGATATGTAATCATTCAAGGTTCTTTGCTATTAGAAAATATAAATCTTGTGAACTTATATGGTCCCAATATAGATGATCAGAAGTTCTTTGCTAATTTATTTCTCATCTTATCATCACTTACAGGGCAACATATAATAGCAGGGGATTTTAATTGTACATTGAATCCAGGTGTGGATAGATCAACAGGACTGGATTGTACGCACATTGGATGTAGGATGACTATTAATCATTTTATGAAAGAATTGAGATTGTTAGATATATGGAGAGAAATGAAACCACAAGTTAAAGCCTATTCTTGTTATTCCAGTACCTACAAGACATTCTCACGTATTGATTATTTTTTGATTTCCACAGAATTAAGGTCCAAGATTCAAAACTGCTTTTATGATAACATCGTGATCTCTGATCATGCACCCTGTTGTCTAATATATGTAGATAAAAAATTGACAAAGGAATCAGGTAGATGGCAATTTCAGCATAAATGGCTTCAGGATGAGGAATTTGTCAAGTATATAGAAAAACAGATAGACGAGTTCTTTGACATCAATACTACACAAACATCAGCATGTGTAAAGTGGGAGGCTTTCAAAGCTTTTATTAGGGGACATATTATTAGTTATACAGGATCAAAATCTAAGAAGACTCGAGAGGAGAGAGCTAAATTGGAACATAAAATAAAAAATCTTCAGGAAAAAGTGTATGCAGGAAGTGACCCAAGGTTGGAGAATGAATTACTGATTTTGAGAGCTGAATACGACAAAAAATCAGCGAATAGAGCTGCCTCGAGTCTTCTAAGATTGAAACAATCTTTTTATGAACAAGGTGAAAAATCAGGAAAATTATTAGCATGGCAGATTAAACAATTGGAAATTAAAACACCAATTACCAGTATTATAAGTAACGGACAGGTAGTTATAGATCCTTTAGAAATTAATAGAGCCTTTAGAGATTACTATGAAAAATTATATGATACCAAAAATGAACCTGATTTAACAAAACTAAATGGGTTTTTGAACGAACTATCTATACCGTGTATTCCAAATGAAAACAGGGAGATATTGGAGTCTAAAATCAATCAAGAAGAAGTTGGGCTAGCCATTGATAATATGAAATCAGGAAAAAGTGCAGGACCAGATGGTCTTCCAGTTGACCTTTATAAAAAATTTAAGAATAAATTAATAAAACCTTTTTTGGAAATGGTTTTAGAAGCATTTCAAAATAATAATTTACCATCATACATAAATAATGCCTTAATTATACTGCTGCCAAAACCAGGTAAGCCCTCTAATAAATGTGAAAATATGAGACCAATAAGCCTATTAAACGCCGACCTTAAGATAATCTGTAAAATTTTAGCAAGACGAATACAAGAAATTTTACCAAATATTATTAATCGAGATCAGAATGGCTTTATAAAGGGTAGACAAGGCTTCCATAATGTAAGAAGACTATTTAATATTATTTATTTTAATAAAGAAGCACCGGATACAGCTCTCCTATCATTGGACGCCGAAAAGGCCTTTGATAGAGTTGAATGGCCCTTTCTTTTTGAAGTCCTACAAAGGTTTGGACTTGGAAATAATTTCATAAAATGGGTTCAAATAATATACAATAATGCTACAGCAGAAATCCTAACAAATAACAATATTTCAAAACCAATAAAAATCAATAGAGGATGTCGACAAGGCTGTCCACTTTCACCTTTACTGTTTACTATGGCAATTGAACCTTTAGCGATAGCGATACGTTTACATTCACAAATATATGGAATTAAAGTTGGACCAACAGAACATAAAATCTCCCTGTACGCCGATGATATAATTTTGTTTATGTCGAATCTAAAAAAATCAATTCCAACCTTGTTGAATTTAATAAAGAATTTTGGGGAAATATCAGGATATAAAATAAATAAAACTAAATCTTCAATATTAATGCTAAATGAGACCCAGAGAAATTACCCAGCCCCTGAGGTAAATCAATTCAATGTTGTAAATCAGTTTAAATATTTAGGAATCCAAATTATGCCTAAGCTAGAATCAGTCGCCAGTGTCAACTATGAAGCCTTAATGTCAGATATCAGTGAGTTAACTCAGAGATGGATGTCACTACCAATGTCGATGATCGGGAGAATCAATATACTTAAAAGTAATATTTTACCTAAAATACTTTATTTATTTCAATACATTCCCTTATCACCACCTTTAGATCTATTCTCAAGAATAAAAAAAAAGTTAGTGGAATTTATATGGAACAACAGGAGGGCTAGATTACGTTTGTCTTTATTATATTTACCATTTGATCGTGGAGGTCTGAAATGTCCAAATTTTATGTTGTATTATTGGTCGGCACAACTGAGGTCTATGACATATTATTTTTCATCAAATGATCTCCCTCACTGGACTGAAATGGAATCATACAATTTACCTTTACCTCTTCCCATATTCATATACTCAGATTCGGCAAAAAAATTACAAAAACAAGTTAAAAATCCATTTGTAAAGCATATGATCAAAATATGGTGTGAAGCTAAAAACTATTTAAAAGAACCACAGTTATTGTCACAATTTAGTCCAATATGGGGTAATCAATATTTTAAACCAGGGAGAGCGGACGCTGTATTTAAAGTATGGAATTTAAAAGGGATACAAAAGATTCAGGATTTATATTTGCCATGTGCAGACAACAT
This sequence comes from Pholidichthys leucotaenia, assembly GCA_020510985.1. NCBI lineage: Eukaryota > Metazoa > Chordata > Actinopteri > Cichliformes > Pholidichthyidae > Pholidichthys > Pholidichthys leucotaenia. The sequence goes on from CM035838.1 coordinate 284,858,187, forward strand.
AATGTCTTTTGAAGAGCTGAGGATCAAATTTAATCTCAATAGAACACATTTTTTTAAATATCTTCAACTTAGAAACTTTATTCGATCAAATCAAAATAAAGCTCTCACTCGACCTATTTATTCATCCTTGGAAAAAATGATGATGAAAGATAGTAAAAGAAAGGGTATTATTTCAGAGTTTTATAACTCATTGACACTATCTTCAAGTGAAAATTCACTGAAAAGATTAAACTACTGGAAAGAAGATCTGCAAATTGAAATCTCAGAGGAACAATGGGAATTGGCTTGTACAGAAGCTCAAACCAAATCAATAAATGCACGCCTTAAATTGATACATTTCAAATGGTTAATGCGGATGTATGTTACACCGGAGGAGTTAAATAGATATAACAAAAATATACCAGATACATGCACAAAATGCATGGAAAGTAAAGGAACCCTATTTCATTGTTTATGGGAATGTAGATTAATAAGAATGTTTTGGGAAGAGGTGAGGGTAACAATTGAAAAAATAATCTCAAAACAAATCATATTGAATCCTAAACTGTTTTTGTTGGGTCTGTACCCAGAAAAGCATAATTTTAATAAAAGTGAAAGAACATTCATAGACCTCAGTTTGCTTAATGCCAAAAAATGTATTGCACTATTATGGAAAAAGACTCATAGACCAGATGTGACTCAGTGGTTAAGACAGATGTTAACAAACCTTCCATTAGAAAGAATAACATATATACTGAAATCAAAGGAAATTGTGTTTGAGAATATATGGAGACCTTTTATTGATTATGTAAAAAATTTAAACATAACTCTTGAAGAAGAAGGTGAATGATGTGTGTGGACCTTGTAAATTCCAAACTGGTGAACATAATATGTATACTTATGTATTGGATTGTCTAGACTAAACAGAGGAGCATTGTTGAAGACTTGATTTTGTTGGTGGTTGTTGGTGTTTTTAGTGCATTTTTTTTTTGTAGTACTTTAGTGTTAGTGTTTGATTGTTTGTATCATGTTTGTTAAAAAAAAAAAAAAGGTTCAATAAAGATATTGTGGAAAAAAAAAGAATGTATTGGTGGTGGCGTCTGCGTCAGGCACGGGGGCAGGAGGCCGTACAGCTGGACAACCCTGTGGGAGAGAGCAGAGGGAAAAGGGTAACGGGCACCACACCAATACAGGGAATAATGATGGTAGCTGGCTTACTTGGTTATGACAGGTGGCTGGCGTCGACAAGGGCGAAGCCCGGGAGACAGCGACCTGCGGTACCTGTGGCAGCAGCGTAGAGCCAACGGCGAGGTGATGAAGTCCGCCGCCGGGATTGTCCACCTGTGCACAGGGGAAGGCTAGAGGAGAGAGGTAAGGGGAGCTTACCCAAGATATTTTCACTAGTCGGTTTGAGATCTGTAGTAGCAAAGGGGCCGAAGTAGAGAGACGGCTTCAGGCCGAAGCCCAGGGCAGAGTGGATTAAATACCTCGCCGCTGACGAGGAGCAGGTGTGCGCGCGGCTGGCGCCGCTGATGAGCGGCAAGTCATAACAGTACTCCCCCCTCTAGCAGCGCCTCCTGGCGATGGTTTTTCCGGGTGCGCTCGATGAAACTCAGAAATGAGTGACCGGTCCAACACCAGCGAGGAAGGCACCCACTGTCTCCACTCGGGTCCATAGCCCTCCCAATCCACCAGGTACTGCAATCCGCGACCCCGGCGTCGGGCGTCCAAGATGTCAGCGACGGTCCAGGCCGGATGGCCACCAATCATCCGGGGAGCGGGGTGCGCCGCAGGTGAATCAGAATCAGAATCAGAATCAGAATCAGAAAAAGATTTATTGCCAAGTACATTAACAGATCACTGATAACATACGAGAGAATTTGACTTGACACAGAAAATGAACCTGCATTTCCAGTGACGCGGCAGCATCAGAGACGCGCCTGCCAACAGGATAGTGAGTACAAGCATGAGAATAAGAATAATACGAGGAACAATAGGAAGGAGCAAAAAAATCATTGATTCAAAATACTGGTTACATAATCAATATTAAGATTTCAAGGAAAAAAAAAGCTCTCAATGCACATTCGCTACACAGGGTTAACAAGACACAAGAGAGCAGTGTGTGTATCTTTATTCAGTTCATGGATCAATGTGTGTGCGGTGTTGAGCAGTGTTGATGATAATAAGAGAGACAACAAGGACTCTTGGCAGGAGATGTTTTGTCTGGCTGGCGCCGAGTCCTTATCTTGGCAGAGGTGGAGGGCAGAGGGGGTCAGAGACCACCGGTTTGATTTTGGATTTTGGAGACGTGGAAGGTGGGATGGATGCGGAGGGAGGAGGGAATAGCCACACGCACAGCCACCGGGTTGATGATTCTGGTTATGGGATAAGGGCCGATGAACCGTTGGGCCAGCTTTCTCCTCTCACCCTTTAGGTTAACATCCTGTGTGGATACCCAAACTTGCTGTCCCACCTGGTAGGCAGGTGCGGGTCTCCTATGTCGGTCCGCTGTAGACTTATTGCGCTCCGCCGTGCGTAAAAGCGCATTACGCGCCGTGGACCAAAGGGAGCGGCACCGCCTCAGATGTGCCTGGACAGAGGGGACAGCCAACTCGCCCTCCTGCGCGGGGAACAGGGGTGGATCATAGCCCAAGGATGCTTTAAAGGGCGACATCCCGATGGCCGTAGAGCGAGAGGTGTTGTGGGCGTACTCCACCCAGGCGAGGTGAGAACTCCAGGACGTGGGTTTGGATGAAGTAACGCAGCGGAGCGTAGCCTTCAGCTCCTGGTTAGTTCGCTCACACTGCCCGTTAGACTGGGGGTGATGGCCGGAGGAGAGGCTTACCTTGGCTCCCAGGGCGTTGCAAAATGACCTCCAGACGTCCGAAGAAAACTGGGGGCCGCGGTCGGAGACCACGTCGACCGGGATTCCATGCAGTCTGACCACGTGCTGGATGAGGAGGTCCGCCGTTTCCAAGGCTGAGGGTAGTCCACGTAGGGGCACGAAGTGGGCGGCCTTGGAAAAACGGTCAACAATGGTCAGAACTGTGTCAAAGTTGTTGGAGACAGGGAGCCCGGTGACGAAGTCCAGAGCGATGTGCGACCAGGGCCTGCCAGGGACGGGCAGGGGCTGGAGCAGACCCGCAGGGGGAGCATTACCTGACTTATTGGTAGCACAGACGGGGCAGGCCCGGGCGTAACGGGCGGCGTCCTTCCGCAGGCCTGGCCACCAAAAGGATCGCTGGAGAAGGTCAATCATCCGCGAAGCTCCAGGATGGCAGGTGAGCTTGGAGGTATGGAGCCAGTGTATAACGTCCCCCCGGACGGCAGATGGCACGAAGAGCCTCCCCTCCGGTCCGCTGCCAGGGTCCGGTTCCAACTCCTGTGCCCTCCGGATCTTGTCTTCTATGTCCCATGTAACAGCCCCCACGATGCACGACCTGGGCAAGATGGTGTGAGCAACGTCTTCTGCAGCCTCCGGGGCAAATTGCCTGGAGAGGGCATCGGGCAGGCCGTTCTTGGAGCCAGGCCTATATGTGATGCTGAACTTAAACCTTGCAAAGAACAGGGACCAACGCGCCTGGCGGGCGTTCAGACGCTTGGCAGATCTCAGGTACTCCAGGTTCTTGTGGTCGGTGAGGACCACAAAAGGCAAGGCTGCCCCCTCCAGCCAGTGACGCCATTCTTGAAGGGCAAGCTTGATGGCAAGAAGCTCTCTGTCACCCACGTCATAGTTTCGTTCCGCCGGGGACAGGCGCCGAGAGAAGAAGGCGCAGGGTCGCTTGACTCCATTGGCTGGGGACCGCTGGGACAACACCGCCCCCACCCCCGTGTCCGAAGCGTCCACCTCCACAATGCACTGCAGCGCGGGATCGACCTGGCTGAGGACCCGGGAGGAGAAGAACTCCGTCTTCAGCGCCTGGAAGGCCGAAGCGGCCTCTTCAGTCCACCGGAACGGGGTCTTAGGAGAGGTGAGGTGGGTCAGGGGCCTGACGATGGCTCCAAAGTTCGGGACAAAGCGGTGGTAGAAATTGGCGAACCCGATGAATTGCTGAACCTGTTTCCGAGAGGTTGGTGTGGGCCAATCCACCACTGCTTTGATCTTCGCTGGGTCCGGAAGCACCTGGTCATGGGAGATGACGAACCCCAGGAAGGAAGTTGTTTTGGCGTAGAATTCACATTTTTCCGCCTTGACGTACAGACGGTTCTCCAGCAGTGTCTGCAGGACCCGCCTCACGTGGACCCGGTGTTCATCCCTGGACCTGGAGAAGATGAGAATGTCGTCCAGGTAGACGAATACAAACAGACCGATGAAGTCCCGGAGGACGTCATTGATGAGGCGCTGAAAGACGGCTGGAGCGTTGGTCAACCCAAACGGCATCACGAGATATTCAAAATGCCCGTTTGGGGTACGGAAGGCGGTTTTCCACTCATCTCCCTCCCGGATCCGGACAAGGTGGTAAGCGCTGCGAAGATCCAGCTTAGTAAACCAGGTCGCCCCCTGGAGGGAGTGGAAGGCAGTGTCCATAAGGGGCAGGGTGTACCGGTCCTTCTCCGTTATATCGTTGAGAGCTCGATAGTCGATACAAGGACGAAGAGATCCGTCCTTCTTTCCCACGAAGAAGAACCCTGCACCTACTGGAGAGGAGGACGGTCGGATGATCCCAGCACTGAGCGACTCCTTCAGATAGCTGTTCATTGCCTCCTTCTCCGGCGCTGACAGACTATAGAGGCGTCCTGAGGGTAAGGGCGCCCCCTGGCGGATGTTAATGGCGCAGTCGTAGGGCCGGTGAGGAGGCAGAGACATCGCCTTGGACTTACTGAAAACGGCACCCAGGTCGTGGAACTCTGAGGGCACAAGGGTGAGATCCGGGGCCGCGGTGTCCTGAGCTGTGGGAGGTGAGGACGGGGCGCAGGCCGCGGATTGGAGGCAGGTACCCATGCAGAAGGTGCTCCACGCTGACACCTTCCCAGTCTTCCAGTCCAAGGCGGGGTTGTGGAGGCGGAGCCAGGGATAACCGAGGATGACAGGAGTTACTGAGGTGGGCAGGACGTAAAAGGAGATATCCTCCCGATGGTTTCCAGAGATGATCACGGGAACGGGGGATGTTTGGTGAGTTACTTTTCCCAGGGAAACTCGGGAGAGATTAACCAGGGCGAGAGGAGTGTCGAGGGAGTGACAATGGATGCCCAGTCGGGTTGCCAGGCTTTGTGAAATAAAGCTACCCTCCGCGCCTGAATCCACCAGTGCATGTGTGAGGTGCCCAGTGAGGTTGTGACAGAAGCGGATGGGCAGCGTCAAATGTGTGAGGGGATTTAACCGATTAGCGTCCGCGAGGCCCCCTACAGTGACTCGCGGACCACCTCGTTTGGCTTCTCCGGACAATGCTCCACCATGTGCTGGCTACCTCCGCAATACATGCAGAGGCCCAGGTCACGACGGCGCTGTTTCTCCGCCAGGGGGAGCTTTGTCCAGCCTGTCACCATTGGTTCCGACTCCTCGGAGACCTCCGGCGGCGGCAACGCCAGGTGGCGAGCTTGGGGCAGACGTGCAGAGGCGTCCCGCGAGCGAGAAGACTGCTTCCACTCGGAGGCGCGCTCGCGCAGCCTGTTATCCAAACTGATGGTGAGAGAAATCAGCTCCGCCAGCGTCTCCGGGGTATCCCGTCCAGCCAGCTCATCCCTCAGACCGGAATTTAGGCTGCGGAGGAAGATGCCGCAGAGCGTGCGCTCTTCCCAGCCAACTTCCTCCGCGGCAACCCGGAAGTCGATCACGTAGTTGGCCGCCGATCGGCTCCCCTGTTGGAGTCCGAGAAGGCGGTCGACCTGGACACTGTCCAAATGCGAATGATCGAACACTTCCAGAAATTGTTGCACAAACTGGCCATAGGTGAGGGTGGCGTAGCTGGGCTTCACCATAACGGCGTAAGCCCAGGTAAGTGCATGACCCTCAAGGAGATTACCTATATAGCCAATTCTGCTATGGTCTGAGGGAAAATCTCTGGGAACGCGAAGAAACATGGACTCACACTGCATAATAAAACCCCGAGCTCCACCCAGCTTACCGCTGAAGCGAGCAGGAGTGGGGATTGGTGTGAGCCGTGTTGGCGCACCCGGAGCGGGCTGGACGGCCACCGGAGCGTAAGGAGCCACGCCACCCGGACGAGCCGAGGGGAACGGCTGCTGGGGGTCCAAGCGGTCTAATCAGTTAGTAATGATAATTAATTGATTTAATATCACCTGTTGCTGATGAGCTATTAAATCCACCCGAGCCTCGAGGGTGGAAAGACGGCGTGCGAGCCCGCTGTCTGCCGAGCCGCTCTGCTGAAGCCGTACTGACATAATGCACGGCTCAGGAGACACACACGCAGGCTCAGGGTAGATTTAACAGCTTCATTAGCAACAAGGAAGTGTATGGCTGCGTGTCTGTGGAATAAGAACGTATTGGTGGTGGCGTCTGCGTCAGGCACGGGGGCAGGAGGCCGTACAGCCGGACAACCCTGTGGGAGAGAGCAGAGGGAAAAGGGTAACGGGCACCACACCAATACAGGGAATAATGATGGTAGCTGGCTTACTTGGTTATGACAGGTGGCTGGCGTCGACAAGGGTGAAGCCCGGGAGACAGCGACCTGCGGTACCTGTGGCAGCAGCGTAGAGCCAACGGCAAGGTGATGAAGTCCGCCGCCGGGATTGTCCACCTGTGCACAGGGGAAGGCTAGAGGAGAGAGGTAAGGGGAGCTTACCCAAGATATCTTCACTAGTCGGTTTGAGATCCGTAGTAGCAAAGGGGCCGAAGTAGAGAGACGGCTTCAGGCCAAAGCCCAGGGCAGAGTGGATTAAATACCTCGCCGCTGATGAGGAGCAGGTGTGCGCGCGGCTGGCGCCGCTGATGAGCGGCAAGTCATAACAATATCTGAGGAAATACTATCCAGTCCCGGTGCTTTGCCATTTACCGTTGACTTCAGAGCTTTCTTGAGTTCCTCCATGCTGATTTCCCCACACAACTCATTCCTTGTGGGTCTCCTCTTCAGCTGCTGACATGCATCTGGGTGTGCAGATCCTTCTTGGTTTAGTAGACCACTGAAATGTTCCTTACACCTGGCCTTGATGTCTTGAAGGTCTGTGAGCAGCTTACTACCAGCCACTGACTTCACTGGGGCAACAGCATAGCTCATGGGTCCATAGATGGCTTTCAACCCGGCAAACAGTCCACGACAATTATGGTTGTCCGCCATATGCTGCAATTCTTCTGCTCTCTGCCACCAGTCATTCTTAAGAGCTCTCACTTCCCTCTGCACCTTGGTCTTGATTTCAGCAAGTGCCCTCTTGCTCCTCTCAGAGTTCTCCTGAAGATTCCGAAAATGCTTGCTCCTCTTCTCTTCTTGGAGCCTAGGAATTTCATTGCCATGCTCCCAAAAACCAATCAGGAATCTTTCTATGGGGGTGGCCTAGTGTTTCCTTACTTGCAGAGCACACCGCTTCCATCAGGGCTTTCCAATGCCAATCTACCTCCTCTCCAGGCAGCTGAACCCTCTCCAATGTGGCTTCTATCGCTCTTGTCAGCTCTCGACATTGCTCGGTGTTTGTTAGCTTGCTAATGTCCTGTTTTTTAGGCTTGGCACTAGCAGGAGTTTTCCTGTGAGGCATAGTGATCTTCATTCTGAGGTGGCATCTCACAAGATAGTGATCAGTAGAACATTCTGGTCCACACATTGCTTTTGTGCATAGTACATCTGCCAAGTCTGATTTTCTCGTGATGGCATAGTCGAGCAAGTGGTAGTGACCCGAGCGTGGGTGCTTCCAGATGAAGTAGCTCTTGTCGGGCTGGTAGAAAAATGTGTTAGTAATGCTGAGCTCTAGTTGTGCACAGAAGTTCAGCAGGAGCTCCCCATTGGAGTTCTATTCTTCTTGCCAAACTTGCCAATGATGCCCGTGTAGGTTTCCCAGTCCATCCCAACTCGAGCGTTGAAATCACCTAATATTAGGAGTTTGTCTTCTCTGGGGACCTTGAGCACAACTTGAGTGAGTTCTTGATAGAGAGTCTCCTTCTCCTCAACAGCGTAAGTCATCGTGGGGGCATACACGTTCACCAGAGTCAAGTATCTTCGTTTCTCAATAAGCACTCTCATAGACATAAGCCTTGGTGAGATCGCTGTAGGAAGTGATGCCAACTTCTTGGCAACCATGTTGTGAACCGCAAAGGCAACTCCTGCCTCTCTGGGTCCTGCAGTCTTGCCAACCCAGAAGAATGTGTATTCCTCTTCTTGATTTTGGCCTTGTGCCTCTAAACGTGTTTCCTGGAGAACTGCAATCTCAATGCCACACAGCTGCAATTTCCTTGCAGTCAACACAGTCCTTCATTCTGGTCGGTTGTCTCTGTCTAACATAGTTTGCACATTCCATGTCGCAACACAGATATAAATTAGCTATTATTTTAAATCAGTGAAAATTTAAGTGTAGACCTGCAGCCTAAAGACCACCATTTTGGCCTGATTTAACCTGTTTGCTTCTTAGTAAAAATATTTCATATTGGTGATGAACATTTCAGATTGGGCAGCGCGGTGGCGGAGTGGTTAGCACTGCGGCAGCACAGTAACTCACTGGGTTTGATCCCAGCCCCCGACCAACAGTGATCTGTGTGGAGTTTGCATGTTCTGCCCGTATCTGCATGGGTTTACTCCAGGATTTCTCCGGTTTCCTCCCACATACCAAAAACATGCAAGTTAGGTTAATTGGAGACTCTAAAGTGGCCCCAGGTGTGAATGTGTGTATGAATGGTGAAAGGGTTGGGCGCCGCACTAGTGGCTGCCTCATCCACTCATGTGGATACCCTGTAATTTCCCCATTGTGGGACTAATAAAGGAATCTAAATCTGAAAATCAAAGACACAAAAGGTAATATAATAAAATACATGTGATGACTTTAATTTTATTCATAATCACTACTTGACTAATTAAAATAATTAAAAATCAAATAAATTACATTAAGAGCCAACTTGCTCCTGCAACCCGTTTTAATGTATTTATTATTTGTTTTGTATGTATGTGCCACCATCATGCATTTTTGCAGCCTTAATACATTTTTTTCAGGCAAAACTAAGAAACTTGGCAGTAATTTACCCCCCCCCCCCCAAAAAAAAAAACAAAAACAAAAACCCGATGGTCTGCTACGGTTTCCAATTAGCACAACTTATCTTCACCATTTACATTTTATAATTAGACATGGTGTTAACGTTACTTATCTCCTATGAAAATGAGGTTACCGAACTATCCTCTTGGACACAGCACGATGAAAAACAGTCCCACATCCCTGGCAAACAGGAGTAGCAGCTACAGTATCTGAACCGGTAGTTTGGAGTTAGCATTAGCATCCACCAGACTGAAGCCTAGCCACCCACCACACCTCTTCCGCTGTGCACACTGCAGAGGAGACGAGGTGCTGACAAGTAGTGGTGAGGAGCTTTACTGAATAAAGGGGAGTATGTGCATTTTAAATAATGATATAAACGATATTCTATGAAACAACAGACATTTTTATATTGTCATCTGATATACAGTATATCATCATATCGCACAGCCCTAAGTAGCGGTAGTGAAAGTAGATGAGTTTAAATACCTGGGGTCAATCATCAAAGCAATGGAAAATGTACAAGAGAGGTGAAGAAAAGAGTGCATGCAGGGTGGAGTGGGTGGAGATGAATGTCAGGGGTGATTTGTGACAGAAGGGTGGCAGCAAGAGTGAAAGGGAAGATTTTCAAGACAGTAGTGAGACCGGCTGTGATGTATGGTTTGGACACGGTGGTTCTGACAAAAAGACAGGAGGTGGAGCTGGAGGTAGCAGAGTTGAAGATGCTAAGATTTTCATTGGGAGTGACTAGGATTGACAGAATTAGAAATGAGTATATCAGAGGGACAGTTCAGGTTGAGCGGTTTGGAGACAAAGTAAGAGAGGCAAGGCTGAGATGGTTTGGACATGTGCAGAGGAGGGATGGTGGATATATTGGACAAAGGATGTTGAAGATGGAGCTGCCAGGCAGGAGGAAAAGAGGAAGACCGCAGAGAAGATTCATGGATGTGGTGAAGGAGGACATGGAGAGGGTTGGTGTTACAGAGGAAGATGCAAGGGATAGGGTGAGATGGAGGCAGATGATCCACTGTGGCAACCCCTAAAGGGAGCAGCCAAAAGAAGAAGAAGATGTTTCTGCAAATTCCTTTAATGTTGTCATATCAGCTAGAGAGCATGGCTACTTTCCAAACCTTGTGTTTTTGAGGGTTACAAAATAAAAGGAAGTTTGCATTAAAAGGGAAGAAGCACAACACATTGTTTTGAGCCGAGTATAAAATATAGGATTTTGACATCAGGCACAGTCATTCTGGTGGAGTTTAAGAGCAAAATGTGCGGTGGTAAATATTCATATCAGGTCATCTTATTTTTTTTATATCAGGTACTTGCCCGTCCTTTCTCTTACACAGTGTCTTCATCCATCTCTCTTCTAAACCTCTGCACAGTCTGTCAGTAGAGTACCCGGATGAAAGGAAGGCGTTATCACCAGACAAAGAGCGTCACATGTTCTCTCTACATTCTTACTACTCTGAGGGCTTGGACTTTGGGATGCTGAAATTTGGACTGCAGAATAAAGACATGGTGTATGCACTCACACAAACTGATGCAGCAGGGTTGTCTTATTCCATCTTGCTGAAGAAAAAAATCCTTGGGGGAGCTGCTTGGCTCCTGTTTGTCCCTCAAAATCTCTGTTATTAAACTATCAAAAACATCAATTAATGTTCAAGAATCTCCCATTCTATCAACAACTGAATTTATCTTTTTTCCTCTTATTAATTAAAAATTGTTTCTCTGGTTTAAGAAACAGTGGATTTTATTTCAAGACTGGGCAAAAGGGCAAACATAAGTGGGGGTTACTACACAGAGAGGTTGGATGTACTGAGGTTCTCCAGCTGTGGAGCTCCTCAAGCTTCTCTGCTTTATCTTTGTCAGTCTCTGCCTATTCTCCCACCGTCTTCCTCCATCACTCACTGTCCCTTGTCCATCAGCGTCCTGCTGGGTTCTGATTAAAGAGAGTATCTCTTCAGACCCCCACTCACACACTCTTCCCCTCTTACTCCATCTTCTTCTATCCTGTCTTTCGTTTCTCCTCCCCTCCCCTGTGAGGTGGCCTGGCTCACTTTCATCAAGCTTGTCTGTGGAATCTGCGAGCCTGGCCCCGGTATGCACTTGGCGTGCTCAAACTAAATGCTTTTCCATTCTCTTTTATTTCTCTATTCCCCTTATCCCTCCTTGGATTTGAGAACGCTTGTCTTGAACATTGCTTTCCCACGGAGCAGGTGGCAAGCTGGACTGAGCTTTTAGTTAAAGTTGGGCTGAAAAGCAAGACAAAAATGAGCTGTTTCCTTTTTTCTTTATCTACTGCCCTTCTGTTCTTTGGTGAAATTTCAACTAAATTTTCCAGTCAGCTCTTAGGACAAAACACTTGGTTAACTCTGTCCTTTGTACCCGCCGGCCAATGATCAATGAGAAGCAGCTGACATCAGCACCACTATAGCAATTAATGAAAGACTCAAATCAAAGGCAGAGTTAGCTGGTATGATGGTGCTTTTCACTCACAAGCGGCCCTCTGATGCAGGAGGCCCTACCCTTATGCAGGAATCCTCAAACATCATCAAATCATCAGTGGCAGCTTTGATGCCCCCGTTCAGGTGGTGGCCCATTGTCGCCGATCCCTATTCAGCAGCACCTGGGTTGGGTGGCACAGTTAAATCTTTCTGCTGTGTTATCAAAATAAATGCATGAGCTTATGCAGAGGGTTTGAGATCGGGATTGATTTGGGTGCATGAAAGAGAACAGTGCAGCACACAAAGATGCTTTGCTCCTCAACAAGATGGACACAGATGTAGAGTGCAAGATATACAGTATATCCTGTACTGTATATTTTCCTTATTTGGTTTGCTTTAATAGTTGCTATAATGTGGTAAAATTTGCAGATACAGTTTGTTTTTTAATGAAGAAACAGATTTATTGTAGCCAGAGTGTCGTGACCATTTAGTTTGTTAAACCAACTTTTGAATCCCTAAGCTTTTTACGTACCACACTGTTGGCTTTTGAATTTATAAGCTAATAAACATAAGCTTTTTTTGCAAGCTGTGCTCATAAACTATGCCTGCAATGTACAGAGGCAGATATGTGCCAATTAGTGCTAAGTAACATAAGCCATTTTTACACAAGCACTCCAGCCCCAAACTTTTCTGAGGTTTAATAGACCATGTGAGAGGCAAACATCTGATCCAATAGATTTCTTTAACTTGCAAGCTTCAACAACATTTATGTGATGCTGGATGTGTGAATAGTGCCACCAGCGGTCATATTAATTATATGCTAGTGGACATTTTTTGTGCGCCTTCCTACAAGCTCAAGAGAGTCTTCAGTATCTTCAGTAATGTGAAGCAGACTATTTTCTGCCCTGTGCAGCATGTGAAAGTGAGAGATGGTGGAAAATATCTAAACTATCCTAAAGGCCAAGTGCAAAAACAAAGCAAAAAAAATGCTACTATCAAATTACACTAAACAAGAGTACAGATTCATAGAACTGTGTGTTAGCATAATAATCTGCATTCTTCTACATATGTACCGCTACGACACAGCATTCAAAGTCAAAATACAAGTACATCTCAAAAAATTAGAATATCATGAAAGAGTTTAATATTTTTTGTCACTCATTTCAGAAAGTGAAACCCATATATTATATAGATTCATTACACGGACAGTGATATATTTCAAGTGTTTATTTATTTTAATTTTGATGATTATGACTTACAGCTCATGAAAACTCCAATTTGAGTTTCTCAAAAAATTAGAATATTGCATAAAATTAATTTTATAAAATAGTTTTTTAATAGAAATGTTGGCCGACTGAAAAGTGTGTTCATGTACACACTCAATATTTGGTCGGGGCTCCTTTTGGATTAATTACTGTATCAGTGTGGCGTGGCATGGAGTTGATCAGCCTGTGGCACTGCTGAGGTGTTATGAAGGTCCAGGTTGCTTTGATAGTGACCTTCAGCTCGTCTGCATTGTTGGGTCTGGTGTCTGTCATCTTCCTCTTGACAATACTCTATAGATTCTTTATGGGTTTAGGTCAGGAGAGTTTGCTGGCCAATCAAACACAATGATGCCACGGTCATTAAACCAGGTTTTGATACTTTTGGCAGTGTGGAGGGGTGCCAAGTCCTGCTGGAAAATGAAATCAGCTTCTCCATAAAGCTTGTCAGCAGAGGGAAGTATGAAGTGCTCTAAAATTTCCTAGTAGACGACTGCGCTGACTTTGGTCTTGATAAAACACAGTGGACAAACACCAGCAGATGACCCCTGTTCAGATAAAAGTAAATTTTGCATTTCGTTTGGAAATCAAAGTCCCAGAGTCTGGAGAAAGAGTGGAGAAGTTGCTTGAGGTTTAGTGTGAAGCTTCCACAGTCAGCGACAATTTGAGGAGCCATGTCATCTGCTGGTGTTGGTCCACTGTGTGATAAGAGACGCCAGGCCCAACAATGCAGACGAGCTGAAGGTCACTATCAAAGCAACCTGGACCTTCATAACACCTCAGCAGTGCCACAGGCTGTTCACCTCCATGCCACGCCACACTGATACAGTAATTAATCCAAAAGGAGCCCCGACCAAGTACTGAGTGTGTACATGGACATACTTTTCAGTTGGCCAACATTTCTATTAAAAAACAATTTTTTTAAAATTAATTTTATGTAATATTTTATGTAATATATAGAAACTGAATTTGGGGTTTTCATGGGCTGTAAACCATAATCATCAAAATTAAAATAAATAAACAATTGAAACATATCACTCTCTGTGTAATGACTATATAATATATGGGCTTCACTTTCTGAAATGAGTGACAAAAAATATTAAACTTTTTCATGATATTCTAATTTTTTGAGATGTACCTGTAGAGGAAGAAGACAACAAGGAAAACAAAAATGAAGACACACAGAAGCAAAAACACACTATTATGCCTTCTCTTTCTCTTTTTAGCTTCTTCTTGCACCAAAGATAGCAAACACAGGAGCTATCTGTTCTCACCTGCATGCAGTCACCCTTCTTGTTTGATATAGTGCCTGGTGTTATATAGTGTTTTGCCACATTATTGTGAAGTGCGGTGTAGTGACGTGCCCTTCCCGTCACGCAATGTCACTGCCCTATATAAAGCAGAGGGCATCCATATTGCGGCCTCTTTGACCGGTGCCCTCTGCCAGGTGCCTACCGTGTTACCGCTGTTCGTCAACATCAATAAAGCTGTGTTCGTCCAGTCATCTTGCCTCATCCTTCACTCAAGGTATTTTACCATACGTAACACCTACTCTTGCTTTTCTTCTGTTTTGTATAGTTGGTGAATAAACTAGTGTGGCAGCACATTTGCGCTACCTACTGGGCTGGGGTGAAACTGCAGCTGACACTTGGCCTAGCAGATGAAAAAAAATGATACAGCTGTGTGCACACCGGCCTTGTTCAAAGTGTACACGTATCATAGACGTGCAGAGCGGAGGTGGAGCACAAACGAGACTTAAACTGGCTGTGAGCACTTGAAGGATAGGAGATGCAGAAACGGAACTGCTGTGTGACTGGCGCACTGTGCTTGTAGGAGAGCAGTGGGAGGAAGGAGGCATAATTAACAGGAAAATACAGGTAGTGGACATTAAAACACAAGTGATCGACAGCTGGTGTGCCTGTGGGGGGAAATTAAAACCTATTATACCTTAAGAAAAGAAAATCTCTCCAGATGGGCACTTTTAAGCCTACAAAATTTTCTATTCAGAATTATTTTTTATGCTGCTAAGTTTTCATCTCTAGATACTATGCACTGTACAATTTATTTTCATGCTAAAGTAGCCTACATATTTGATCGAATTTTTATGCAGAATTTTTAACCTACAAAAAAATGCCATTGTCTGTACTATATCCCAAATTGTACAATAAATCATGCATTTTCTTCAGTTTATTGTAAGCAATATTTAGAGTTATAGACTGTATTGATACCAAGGCGAATTCAGATTCTCAGGAAAATCACTGCTCATCAATTAATCATTAATTGAATGATGAGGTGAACCAACTAACAATTAATAAATTAGCTGATAATTTGCATCCCTAATCCTCATATATCTACCATGGTGTCCTCTGGGCCACTCCTCACCTCTGTGGGTGTGGCTGAAGGAGAGGTTGTTGGGGACAGAGTCCTCCTTCAGCACATCAGTGCAGTGATGGGACCAGCGCCCAGCGTAGCATTGTACAGCCAAGTCCATTCCCAGCTGAGCCATGACATTGGCCAGAGCAGCTTGGGGCCTCTGGACCCACTGGCGAGAGCGAAACTGGAAAAAGAAAAAAAAAGATGTATGCTTCTTGAACACACATACATATCATGCAAGTATAGCAGGGGGCCTAAATTAGTTTTTTCCTTGGAAACTTGCTGTTTGGAAATGATGAAATCAATAATGGCTGCTGTGCTGTTTGCCCTCATGTTAGTCTTTCTGAAAATAGCGTATGAGTGTGAGGGGAGGAGAGGAGCAGAGACAAGACTGGTGGTTCAACTCACTGTCTTTGATGCGCCGTTGTTCCACTGGCCGCGTTCTCCGTGCAGCCCTGTGGTTTGGCTTTGGCTCTGCGACCCTCTTTACAGTCTCATGGGCCAGCTCTACCACCGCAGGTGAACGTCTTTAGCACTTGTCAATATTAGTTTAAGATTATTTCTAGAAGTCCTGAAGGATAAAATCCTTTCAATGATTACAGAGCTGACACAAAATAATGAGTAAGAATCTGAGCAGCTGTGGACGAACCATTAATGAATATTTATTATTTGCATAACAAACACAGATGATTTAACTCAGGCATACTGTGGGCAGCTATATTTGGTGTAGCCACATGAGTTCCCAGGTAACCTCAGCCCAGAATAACCTGCAATGAAGATAGAAGTCACAGTGGTGTGTTAGGCTCCTTTGCGTGAGGATGGGAGTTACGAAAACACAGTGAACAGAAGGACACCTTTCCACCCAGAGAAGGTCCCAGATAAAAGGAATCACATCTGATGCAGCAGAAACAGTTAAATGAAGTTTGGAATTTTGTCTCTGGACATGATTAACTGAGATGCCTGGATGCTGTCTTTGTGGTCAGGTCATTCACACATGTATCAAAGCCAAAAGATTTAGCTCAATCTTTTCCTTTTATTTAATGGAAATTGAGAGGTGTAATTGTCAGAATACGCTGCCCTGAGGATGGGATGTATTTCCATGACCTCCAAATGATTCCCAGGTGGGATGCCCTCTGTCTGGCTGTGTGCTTGAGCAAGAGTTTCTGATTGCTTTGTAGCAGTCAGTGATTAGTCATGCATTTATTGAATACGGTTGATGCATTACAGCCATGTCGTCTTAAGGGACATGAGTTATATGTTCTTTTCTTGACTTGAGTAGATGATGTAATTCACTCCTTCCTCAGTAGGTCTGTGTTAGATTAGATTAGACTGGGGCCTACCAAAGTAATTAAGGTTGAAGTAAGGCTTTTTAGACACAGAGCTATTTCAGCTCAGAGTTATGTGATCCTTTTAGAGTCTTATAATTCCTACAGTTTTAAAAGAAAAGCCAAAGTAAAAGAGATTTCCCCCTCAGCTTAGTGTGCCAATAATGACCATAAACTATGGTTCTATACTGATACCACTTGGTGTAAGTGAATGCAGATTCTAGTGCAAATGACTTTTAGCTATTGCAAATTTCTTAGACAACTGGAAAAAAATGCTGTTGATTCATCACATTTTATATATTAGTAACAGTAACAAAAGTAGTCAGCAGTTTAAGCACTAACTGTTCAGCCTCTTTTCTTGGCTTGTCCAGCTGTTAAAAATTAGTTTTTATCCCCCACCAGTTGAAGACCAAGGGGGGATTATGTTATGGCAATATCTGTTCCACAAAAGGTACCTGTTTTGTCAAACCAACTACAGTTTTATTCCGACTGTTGCAAAACTTGGTACCAGTTTTTTGGTACACACTGATGATGTGCATATTGCAATTTGGCTCCGATTGGCTGATTTTAGCAGGAGTTAGAACCCCTGACTTATAATGGAGCAGTGGTGGTCTAATGGTTAGGGATGTGGACTGGTGACTGGAGGGTCACCGGTTCAGTCCCTGGATTGGCAGGATCAGATCTGGGTGTGACAGATAACACAGCAGTGTTTTTCCCCATCCTCCTAAACTTCACCGTGGTGCCCTTGAGCAAGACCCTTCACCCAAACTGCTCCAGTGGAGCTGCTCCGTGGCCACAGGTCAGTCTGTGGTTGTACTGGGCTGCTTCCTGGTGTGTGACTGTGTGTCCTTGAAAAAGAGAGGTTGCTTCTGAATGGACCTCACCTGTATAAATAATGGTTAAATAAAATAAATAATTAAAAAATGTCCTATTTGACCTCAGTTAATATGTAATGTACTTTATATTCATGGCCCTTTACAACAACCCATCGGTGACCAGAGATCAAACAGCACTAGAAAAACACAAAGCCTAAAAGCAGTTACATGTACGAAGACATAATAGTCAGTCACTGTCTTGTATATGTATTTTAAATAATTTGTGAAATAAACTTGAAACTTGAAATCAACTCTCCCAACAGTTACAGTATGTTCCAAATATTTTAAAATGTGGTACGAGGGTTTAATATACACTGATGATGCGCATGGAAAAGAAGAAAACTGCTCTCCTTCAGTAAGATATTGGGATCTTAAAAAAAACAAAACAACAAAGACTGGGGATGCTGTGCTTGCCTCAGAGTGCGCTTGTTGAAATTAGTTATTGTATTTTTATTCATATGTCCTCATAACCTTGAAACACATATTACTTAATAACCCTGAAGGGATGACAGGATTAATTTGCATCACATGTCTAACGTGTGACAGCTGGACATCCAGAGCGATGGACACTACACACTAAAGAAAGCTTTAATTAACTAAGTTAGAGGCTTCCTGGTACAATTTGCAGCATTAGGGCTCTGACAATTCTTATCCCTGGGTAAGCAAAATAATTATTATAATGACAGTTTCCTTGAGTGAACCGATATCGAATCGTAACTGAACTGATTATGGAAGTTATTGATGAGTCCTTTCTATATAGCACGCATAATATCAGTTTGCCCATTTTACACTGCAAATATTAAGGGGGCAGTCATCTGCTGCAAAATGTTGCAGCAGATGACTGCCCCTCCCTGAGCCTGGTTCTGCTGGAGGTTCCTTCCTGTTAAAAGGGAGTTTTTCCTCTTCACCGTCGCCAAGTACTGCTCACAGGGGATCGCCTGATTGCTGGGGTCTTTCTGCAAATGTGGGGGTTTCTCCTACAGTTGAAAGTGCTATGAGATGACTGTTGTTGTGAAATGGTGCTATATAAATAAAGCTGAATTGAATTGAATTGAATTGAAATGCACAGTACAACCATGGTTATTGGATAATCCTTTGAAGTCTTGGCTGGGAGTATCTCAGTGGAAATCGCTTGTGAGTCACTGTTTGCCAAGCTAATAATGAATGAAGCAATCCAAATAGGCATTTCCTGCAAGGTATCTAAAATCTATCACTCTAGGAGTGTTTAACGGGTCACTTCATACAAAACGCATGAACTGGTTGACCTGCAAAGCCACAATGTGTAGTAATTCAGTTTTGTACTGCCATTCATCGGCCTGCTCAGGTCAGAGATGTAAATCTTGTGTCCTTCACACTTTCACCATTTTCTTTACTTCAGGGTGTGTAAAATGTTCCCCAGGGCCCAAGTATCCTTGAGTAGAGGTGAAGTGATAATTAAATGTGACAACAAGAGAAATGCCACCTGGAAACACTGAGGCATTCTCTTCTGTTTTACTTTTTGCAAGTGTCATTACAAAACTGTGGTTTCCCCACTCTCCCCCCCCCCCCCCAACTCATCTGCTGTTCAGGAGAAGAGTGGAAATTTCATAAGCAGAGGTTGGAAACTACGACCACAGCCAGCCAATGCATAGGGCACTTATTCAAGGATCAGCACACATACACACACGCAGGCCAACACATGGGGTGGGGAACAGTGGCAGTAGCAGTAAATTGGTACAGGCATCCTTCAGAAGCCCCATGAGTCATCTACTGGAAAACACACAGCCCTCCAAAGCCAGAGTAGATATCCATCAAAAGTGATTGTGGCCAGTGTGAGCGCCTGTAAAAATATGGATACACACATGCAAACGCATGCTCATGTGCGTACGAAGCACATACTAAATGCCATGCCCATGCATGCTCTTCCATTCTAAGAGAGAAAATAGTTTTCTGTGGTGCAGAGAATAGGGTGGCAGAGGGATAACCATGGGTATGATGCTTGGTGTACAGACGTAGACGCCAAAAGTCTCCAGTGAGTTTTGCATTTGATGTTTAATATACCCGAACACAAGACATGGACACGAAACTATGAGCCGCTGTGGGCAAAAACACACTATACAGAATCCAAGGGATCGTAGGGCTACACCCAGCCACCTACGATCTAGCCGAGAACAAAGACATGAATAAAGACACGAACCTTAGCATGAATGTAGACATCACCCAAGGAATCACGAGGCATGTTTGACGATACTCCAGCATCAACCTGCTGTCAGCGCCCGCTAATAAGGCTGGCCGCTAACGAGCCATGATGCCAAACAGCTGATCGACCCTGACAGCCGGAAACCCCACCGAGCGCTGTCACAATAAGAGCCCGGTGGAGCCAGAATGTAATCCACAGCTGTCAAGGCCAGCAGAGATGATACATGGCCCGAGCGCGGACAAGATCGACGCTCAGGTCGTAACAGTACCCTCCCTCCGAGGGCGGGCTCCAGAATGCCCATAGTCATCCATGCCACCCCCACCCCCTCAAGGGTGGGCGGATGGGGGCAGCAACAGAAGATACAACACTCACTAAGGCAAGAAACAACAACAACAACAAAAAAAATCTATACAAAGCACGATGATAAAAAATACCATATACCCAAATCAAATACACAGGACAAATGAGGGAACTGCAAGACACAACAGGGCACAGACAACCAGAGAAAAAAACCCCAAAAGTACATGAAATGCCGTAGCATAGACATGATAACAAAAAAAAAAAAAAATACACCCACTAGAGCAAAAACATGATCAAAACAAGGCAGAAAAAGAGGAGGAAAAAAAAAAACAACCATATCAAGCACAATAACAAAAATACTGCATCCCCATATGCACAAATCAAATACCCATAGGACACATGCGGCAGCTGCAGAACATAAATCACAAATTCCCCAAAAATACACAAATAACCATACGAGAAACAAAACATGATAACAAGAAAAACAGAACAAATACTGGATCAGCCTACCACAAAGAAATGACCTCAACCCCCCACCGACAGTTCATGCCGAGTGGCGGAGACCAAGCGCCACAGCAAAGTTCAGGCGGTCTCCCCGCGTCCAACAGCCGGCGGGTGGTCATGGGAGGCGGAACATGACCAGGCGGCTTATCATAGTCCCAGGCCCGGAAAGTCCACTCCTCAGGTGGCCGAACCAGGTCGCCCAGAAAAACACACAACATGTCGGGTGGCCGACCCGAGGAGCCGAACCGGCGAAACAGTTCCTCAGGTGGCCGAACCAGGTCACCCAGCAATACACGCGACAAATCGGGCGGCCGACCCAAGGCGCCGAACCGGCGAAACAGTTCCTCGGGCGGCCGACCCGCGTCCCTCAGCCACCAGTACCGGGAGAAAACGACCCGCAGCGGCTCCCCTGGCGAGGTCAAAACTTGGGAGAGCCGGGGCGAGCGTAGCAGGACCCCCATGACCCCCAGCGAAGATGAGCAGGGGCGATGACTCAGAAGAGGGGAATTAAGGCAAGGATAAGCCTGAACTCCGTCCGGTGGTGAAGGGTATGCAGCTCCTCCACCGACCTCGGACCACACTGGCGCTGCACCTCCGCTGGACCCCGATTGGGTCCCGGCTGCACCCACGTCGGACCCCAATTGGGCCAGAACAGCATCTGCGTTGGACCCCGATTGGGCCTCGGGTGCACCCACGTCGGACCCCGATTGGTCCAAAGCAGCTCCCGCGATGGACCTCGATTGGGTCTCGGGCGCACCCACATCGGACCCCGATTGGGCCACAGCAGCCTCCACGAAGGACCCCGACTGGGTCGGCGCAGCACCGCTGATGACCTCCACCCCTGAACCTGGAACCTCCAACTCAGCGACCCCGACTGGCTCCACGCCGGTGACACTGCAAGGAAGCTCAGAACACACAGGGATCAGTATCACCAGCAGCAACAGAACCCAGCAAGACGAGCTTGGGTGCAGCAGGCGGCTGCCCCTCACTCGCCTCCCCGAGAGGCAGGCAAAAATGCTCCAAAACAGGGGACAGAGACACAAGAGGGAGCACTTGCCTGCACTCGGGTTCTGTTGCTGTCCAGGACTCCGTCGATCCAGGCTCAGGGCGAAGAAGTTCGTGTGCAGGCTCCAACTCAGCTGCCTCGGGCTCCGCAGCTGGCAAGATGGTTTCCGCAGCCTGATGTTCCTCTCGCTCTGATGTCCACGCCGATGACCCGTATGGCGTGGAGGCAGGGGACCCTCGACCCACTGGCTCGGACTGCTCCGGCGAGGAGACTCGGGGACGCTTCATCGTCGGCACAGGTTCCGGGCCGCAGTCCGCTCTTCTCCTCCGTCCACGATGTGGCTGCAGGGCTGGATCCAGGCTTTCCAGCACCGCAGGCCCCCTCCTAACCCCACGACGTAGACCTGGTGTCGCGGACCACTCAGCAGAGGGAGACACAGAGGCAGCAGGTTTGGTTATCACAACTACAGCAGGTGGCGGGAGCTCGGGGAGCTGCGAACCCTGAACTCCGCCCCCAGGAGTCAGACAAGGCAGGTTACAATTATGGTGTAAAGAACGAACTTGCACTTGCCTTTCTCCCGGAGGGAGGATGATGCCTGCTGTAGGGGATGTTGTTCCTCCTTCTCCCCGCTGGATGGCGACAGAGGGCCCCCTGGAAGGACGAGGAGGGGCTGCTCTCAGAGGTCCGCTGAAGGGCTTCGCTGGCAGCGGGTCCAGCCGGGGATTCTGCTGAAGTTTACCTTGGCCGTGGCGCCAACGTCTTCAACGGCCCCCAGATGGCGCGAACTCCTGGACTAGATCGAAGACAGGAACGGGATCCCAAAGCGGGGAGCGAGGATGCCTCCTCCTCTGCTTCCGGCTGTAGTCCCCCTCCACCATACGGAGTATTTCGCGCTGTGCGGCGATGTCATCCTTCCTCGCGCTGACTTCAGGGTCTTCGGCGTAGCGGGGGAGATGATTAAGGACATCCTCAGCGCAGTCCAGGTACCAGCGCACGTCGCTGTGGTAGTCGAGGAGGGAGGCAGCGATGAGCGTTTTGTCCACGTATTCCAAAGCCTCCGCCAGCTAGTAGTCCCGACTCCGAGTGTGGCCCCTCCGCGACGGCATTCCCCCAGCACGCAGTTACCCAGACAGGGAAGAACAATTGTCCAATTAAGCAAAAACTCACTGGGACGGCGTCTCGGTGTGGCGTCTCCGTTTAGACGTCTTGGCTGGAGCATACTGTCATGCGGTGACCCTCGCGGGCCACCATAAGACGCCAAAAGTCTCCAGTGAGTTTTGCATTTGATGTTTAATATACACGAACACAAGACATGGACATGAAACTATTAGCCGCTGTGGGCAAAAACACACTATACAGAATCCAAGGGATCGTAGGGCTACACCCAGCCACCTACGATCTAGCCGAGAACAAAGACATGAATAAAGACACGAACCTTAGCATGAATGTAGACATCACCCAAGGAATCACGAGGCATGTTTGACAATATTCCAGCATCAACCTGCTGTCAGCGCCCGCTAATAAGGCCGGCCACTAACGAGCCGTGATGCCAAACAGCTGATCGACCTTGACAGCCGGAAACCCCACCGAGCGCTGTCACAATAAGAGCCCGGTGGAGCCAGAATGTAATCCACAGCTGTCAAGGCCAGCAGAGATGATACATGGCCCGAGAGCGGACAAGATCGATGCTCGGGTCGTAACAATGTGGGCTGCGGGAGCCACAAATTCCAACTGCAGAGCCTTCATGAGGATTAACTACAACTTTACTTCTTCTTCTTTTGGCTTCTTCTTTATCAGGGATTGCAGTCTCCACATTTGATTTGTAAAGGATTTTATGCTGGATGCCCTTCCTGACACAACCCTCCCCATTTACACGGGCTTGGCAGTAGGAGCACACTGGCTTGTGCTCCCCTCGTAGCTGGCTGACCAAGTTTCCGGTCCCATTCTATTATGCTGAGCACCAAGCTAGAAGGTGGAAAGTACAATTTTTATATGGTACTTTGCACCTGGCTGGGGCTTGAACCCACAGCCTCCCAGCTGTGGGGGGGGGGGGGATGCTCTACCATAGGCACACAACTTTACATTTAAGTTTAAAATATAACATCAGTCTCATATTTTTTTCTACTTTTTGTGAGCTCATATCACTAATGGAGAAGTCAAATGCTGGATGACTTGAGTCTGGGTGTGGAGAATGGTGCACAGTAATATAAACATGTTACTACACTGTAACTGCTGAGGGAATGTATTGCAAGAAAAAATTGTGAAATTTCTGTTTAAACATTAGTGGGCAATGCACTTACGCATCATATATTGGAAGATGCAAAGCTACAAACACGTGCAGTACCCTTGTCGCTATATGAAAACTCATCCATCCATCGTCTACTACATGGTGTGCATGACTTTATCCCCATTTTATGCCAAAAACAGCAAAGTTGTGAGCATATTTTCAGCACCCCTGTGTGTTTTCATATTGAATTTTACCTGTCATAGGTGGGGTGCAGTGGTGTTTTCAGGTTTTCCTCCCCACTATGGAAAACACATTGTACGTTTTATGTGATAGACAGTTTCCTATCATATTTCCATAGTTGTGTGTGTGTAAGCATGCACAAATCTGTGCACACAAACACACCCCCACTTCAGTATATCTGTGTGTCTGGCATACACAGAAATGAGTGTGCAATTTGTCCCAAAGATTTTCAAAAGGCTCACACCTGCAGGAAATCTGCAGAGAGCATCAGTGTCATGCGGAGAAGTGAGAACAGAGGGAGAGAAGAGAGATAAAAAGAGAACAGAGGGTCGCACTCCACCCCCAGACATTGTTATTTCAAGCTTTTCTCATCATATTGAGGAAGAGGGGAACAATGCACGGCACACATGCACCCTTGGAGCACTCGGTGGAGCACAGTCAGCTCTTTCAGCAGCCAGAAGAAAGAGAAAAATCAAAGAGTAGAGAGGAGAGGAAAAGAAGGGACGGGGTGAAAGATGCAGACTGCACCAGAGATAAAGTACCTTATCCATGCAGGCTTTACTCTTCGCTCCTTTTTTACTTTTTTTTTACTGGCATGGTGCAGAACATGTACCAACACGAGACAGGCTAGAGGCAATTTTAATGTACCGCGTTTAGCTTTTCATCATTTTTTTCCTTCCCCATTTGGGCACTGATTCTGAGAGCATTAAAATAATATGTCGAATGAGAAAACTACATAATTTCTGACTGACACTTCACCCCCAGACACATGTGGGTAGTAACTAGTTACATTTACTTAACAGCATTTAGTCTACTTTTTCACAAACCGTACTTTGGTGAGCACCTTTTTTGCAGGATACTTTAAACTCAAGTAAATTTTTTGAAGTAAATAATTATACTTTTACTCAAAGTATATTTGGTTGTATCTTTGAGCAGTGTGGCTGGTGAGGGTTCTTGTTAGGTGATGGTGAACCAGAGCGGCAGACTGAACAGAGGGGAATGTAGAGATGAGCCAGGCGGGTATAAGCAGTTCCCCAGATTTGCCCGATCTAGATCCAGAGTGTAAGTGTTGTTATAAAATTATATATTTTCTGTACGTTACATGTTGGTTGTTGCAACTGTATAGTTTGCTGAAATTTATTGTTTCCTGACCGGAACTGATGTTTCCGTCTGGAGTGCCGCTGGGATTGTTTTTATTGTAGCACATAGCGGAAATGAGAAGAACGCTGTGCCACGTTATTCAGCTATCTGGCACTTAAGTTTGATTGAAGATTGAAGCCAAGCAGTTTGTTTTACCTTCAGAACTCTTTTCATGACAAGCGGCCAACGAGGTATTTGTTTTGTAACTTGTTTATATTATTTCGCTCTGTACTGTATATATGGTTATGCGTTATGTTTGCTTATACAGTTCTCACGGCGTGACGATGAGGGAGGTGCATAAGTCCCAATAAACGCCCGTTTAAAGGAACCAACCTGTGTCTGTTGTCGTGAAGAGAGCTACAGTGAGAACTCGCCTGCTCAACACGGGTAACAAGGACTCCGAGATCACGGCGGGTAGCGAGGAGAGGAAGATCCAGGTCGTCAGTTAAGCAAGTCCATACCGCACTGTCGTCATAGCAACCGCAAGTAACGGCCGTTAGACTGTGTTAAAGCGCAACTTTACAAGTTAAAGCCAAAAGGCGCTCCACCTCAAGTTTCAAGTTAAGGTGGTGTGAGAAGTGGTTTAACTTGGACATTGCAATAAGGACTCAGATCTATCAGCTTGTGTGCTATTTAGCTGTTGTGGTTGGAGATTATCAGATGTCCTGATTTTCACAGTTGCTTCATGTTACAAGGTTAAAGTCGATGTTAAATTTATATGTAAATTAACAATCTTTGATGAACGTTAAAAAATGGCATTTTAATCTGAAACTAAGATTTATGCAAGCTTTGTGTCTATAAAATTTCAACAAGCTTAAAGGGCATTTTCAGTGAAGTTAAAGGGCACTTAACCCAACTCTGTTTTTTCCTATTTTGTAAAATAAGCAATTTAATGCATTTCTAAACATATTATCTCATCTGTTAAAGTTCATATTTGCATATTGTGTTAAGGTAATTTCACTGTTTTTATTCTTGCTTTGAAATTGAAGTTAGCTGAAAAGTGGCTAAGTTTAAATGTTTATACAATTATCTTAATGCAGTATTGAAGTCAGTATAATTACAAACTAGACATCATCCAGTTGTTTCACTGTTGTTCAAGTTATCTCAAAATGTCTGACACAAACACTGAGACCTGCCACAAGATGGCTGACTCATCTGCCCAACCTGAAGTTACCAAATCTGCAGAAGCAGAAGGGCTGCGAAGAGGCGAAAGAATTCAAACCCTCACAGAGAAGGGGAGAGAACTTCAAGAAGACAAGATGAAAAGTATCCAACGACGGTACAGAATCATTTATGAGAAATGGAGGTACCATGCTAGAATAGGCAAGGAAATACTGACCAATGAAGCCTCAGAGGATGAATTGAGTGAGCTGATTGAAAATATAAGCAGCACTTGCTCCGAGGTAAAAGCCATATATGAAACATTACGCAAAATACAAACTCCTGAGCCAGATCTGCGACGCAGAGTAGACACTTGCGTTTCACTCTCAGAGTTAATTATTCAAAAGGCAAAAGGGCAGCTTAAGGAGCCTAAAACAGAAGAAGAGGATGAACCTTGGCCCGATGTTGGATCAGTTCTAAACTCAACTTGCTCCTTATCAAGGCCACCATCTCATCAATCAAAATGTTCTATTCGTTCTAGTACTAACTCAGCCAAAAGATGTGAGGCTGCAGCGGAGGCTGCCGCATCCCAGGAAGTTTTAGCAGTATTGGATGAACAAGAAAGAGAAGAGGCTGAACTCCAAAGGCTAGAGGCTGAAGATAAACAACGGCTTGCACAATTTGAATCTGAAACCTTTGCCAGACAACAAGAAATGCAAGACAAACGTAGAAGGCTTAAACGCTTGGAAGAAGTGAAGAAGTTAAATGCTGCAAGAGCGCGAGTAATGGTCTATGATCAAGTTGAAGAAAATTTTAAAACAGCTGAATTGCTGTATGATGTTGAATTTGGAGAAACACAAGCCCTCAATGCCTCAAGTCCCTCCTTCATCCCTCAGTCTCTGCCAGTCACCACACAAGCCCTCAATGCTTCAAGTCCCTCCTTCATCCCTCAGTCTCTGCCAGTCACCACACAAGCCCTCAATGCTTTAAGTCCCTCCTTCATTCCTCAGTCCCTGCCAGTCACAGCTCAAGCTCCACCCATTCCTACAGTACAGAACACCTCAGATTTGGTCCGCATGCTAACGGAAGCTATAAATGCGAATCGTCTTCCAACACCAGAGCCTGCATTATTCACTGGAGACCCCTTGAGATTCAAGGACTGGCGACTCTCTTTTGAAACATTGATTGACAGGAAAAACATCCCAAAGAATGAAAAACTGTATTACCTAAGGAAGTATTTAGGTGGTGCTGCAAAAAAGGCCGTTGAAGGATTCTTCTTATTGGGCACTGAAGCTGCATATGACTCGGCCTGGCAGCTTTTGGAAAAACGTTTTGGAGACCCATTTATAATTGGGAAATCCTTCAGGGACAAACTACATGGATGGCCAAAAATAAGCACAAAAGATGGTTGTGAATTAAGGGAATTTGCAGACTTCCTTAAGAGCTGTGAGGCTGCAATGCCCCACATGAAGACATGAGAAATTCTTAATGACTGTAATGAAAGCCAAAAAATTCTGCTGAAGTTACCAGATTGGCTGGTATCCAGATGGAACCGTAAAGTGATGGAAGTCAGACAACGCTGAGTAACAACGAAAAGTACTGGAGCATTTAGGAAGCCATAGAGCCGAAGACGTGAAGATTTGAACTAGATCACATATGAAGGTAAGCTAATAATCTGGTAATCGTCGGACGGCCATGCCTCAGGCGCAGTCCAGGGATAGATAATTTTTTCATGCATGGGGAGTTGTTTGGAACCCCTTGTGCAGGGATGTGGAGTGATGATGGTCAAGTCAGTGGCGGTAATGCACTGGTAAGCTGGTTGCCAACCGCCAATCAAATCTAAAAGAAGAAGAAGGTAAGCTAATGATTGCTAATGCTAGTTTGCTTTAAGTCCGCCGTACTACATTGTAATGTCTGCAAGTTATTGCTTTTAGGTACTATATATACAGTATATACTGTATATACACACACACACAAACACACACACACACACACACACACACACATATATATATATACGTATATACAGTATATATACAGTATATATATATATATATATATATATATGTATGTATGTATGTATGTATATATACTGTATATACACACATATACAGTATATACACTACCGTTCAAAAGTTTGGGGTCACTTAGAAATTTCCTTATTTTTGAAAGAAAAGCACTTTTTTTCAATGAAGATAACTTTAAACTAATCAGAAATACACTCTATACATTGCTAATGTGGTAAATGACCATTCTAGCTGCAAATGTCTGGTTTTTGGTGCAATATCTACATAGGTGTATAGAGGCCCATTTCCAGCAACTATCACTCCAGTGTTCTAATGGTACAATGTGTTTGCTCATTGCGTCAGAAGGCTAATGGATGATTAGAAAACCCTTGTGCAATCATGTTAGGTCTGCAATGCTGTAATTGCTGCAAATGGAGGATTCTTTGACGAAAGCAACGTTTGAAGGAAAAAATTATTATTTCAAATACAAATCATTATTTCTAACCTTGTCAATGTCTTGACTATATTTTCTATTCATTTTACAACTCATGGTGGTAAATAAATGTGACTTTTCATGGAAAACACAAAATAATTGTCTGGGTGACCCCAAACTTTTGAACGGTACTGTATATATACACACATAATATGTATGATGTGTGTGTTTAGCCTCCTGTGCAACAACTTGCTCTGATCTGTGTGAAAATCATGGAGAGACTGTTGAGACCTCATGGGATGTACTGCTCCAGTAGCACTGAGTCTGTGGTGGTGTCATGGCAAAAACAGTTCAAGTGCCAAAACTTAATCGCCAGGTGCCATATTGTAGTTATGGGGTTATATTCGCCATAAAATATATATTTCAACAGGTAAATAGTACTGAGTTAGGTATAATAAGATATATATTATATTATATATCATAATAAGATACATCCATCCATCTTCTACCGCTTTTCTGGAGGTCCGGGTCGCGGAGGCAGCAGTTCAAGCAGAGAAGCCCAGACTTCCCTCTCCCTCGCCACCTGCTCCAGCTCTTCAGAGAGGATACCAAGGCGTTCCCAGACAAGCTGGGAGACATAGTCTCTCCACCGAGTCCTGGGTCTGCCCTGGGGTCTCCTCCCAATCGGACATGCCCGAAACACCTCAAGTGGGAGGCGTCCAGGAGGCATCCTAATCAGATGCCCATACCACCTCAACTGACTCCTTTCAATGTGGAGGATCAGCGGTTCTACTCTGAGCCTCTCCCGGATGACTGAGCTCCTCACCCTATCTCTGAGGGTGAGTCCAACAATCCTACAGAGAAAGCTCATTTCAGCCGCTTGTATCCGCCATCTTGTTCTTTCGGTCATTACCCAAAGCTCGTGACCATAGGTGAGAATAGGAACGTAGATTGACTGGTAAATTAACAGCTTTGCCTTAGAACTCAGCTCCCTCTTCACCACAACAGACTGGTACAACATCTGCATCATTGCAGATGCTGCTCCGATCCGTCTGTCAATCTCTTGCTCCATTTTCCCCTCACTCGTGAGTAAGACCCCAAGATACTTAAACTCCTCCACTTGGGGCAGGAGCCTGTCCCCAACCCAGAGAGGACAATCCACCTTTTTCCGGCTGAGGACCATGGACTCGGACTTGGAGGTGCTGACTCTCATCCCAGCTGCTTCACACTCAGCGACAAACCGTCCCAGCAAGAGCTGTATGTCATTGCTGGATGAAGCCAACAGGACAACATCGTCTGCAAACAACAGAGATGAGATCCTGTGGTCACCAAGCATGACGCTCTCCATTCCCTAGCTGCGCCTAGAAATCCTGTCCATAAAAAATATGAACAGGATCGGTGACAAAGGGCAGCCATGGCAGAGTCCAACTCTCACTGGGAATGAGTCCGACCGAGTGTTGGCAATATGAACCAAACTCTTACAACGGTCATACAGAGACCGAATAGCTTGTAACAACAAACCCGATACCCCATACTCCCGAAGCACACCCCACAAAAATCCACGAGGGACGCGGTCAAATGCCTTCTCCAAGTCCACAAAACACATGCAAACTGGTTGGGCAAACTCCCACGAAACCTCGAGAATTCTCGAGAGGGTAAAGAGCTGGTCCGATGTGCCATGGCCAGGACGAAAACCACATTGCTCCTCCTGAATCCGAGGTTCGACCAACGGTCGGACTCTCCTCTCCAGTACCTTGGCATAGACCTTCCCAGGGAGGCTGAGGAGTGTGATCCCTCTAAAGTTGGAGCACACCCTCCCGTCCCCTTTTTTGAAGAGAGGAACCACCACCCCGGTTTGCCATGCCAAAGGCACTGCCCCCGACCTTCACGCAATGTTGCAGAGGCGTGTCAACCATGACAGCCCTACAACATCCAGGGCCTTGAGGTACTCAGGGTGAATCTCGTCCACCCCTGGGGCCCGGCCACCAAGGAGATTTTTAACCACCTTGGCGACCTCAGCCCCTGTGATAGGCGAGTCATCCACCTCATCCCCAAACCCTGCTTCCTCTGTGGAAGGCGTATCAGTGGGATTGAGGAGATCCTCAAAGTATTCCTTCCACAGCCCGACGATATCCCCAGTCAAAGTCAACAGCGCCCCATCCGCACCATACACAGTGTGGACAGGAAGCTGCTTTCCCTTCCTGAGCCACCGGACAGTTTGCCAGAATCTCTTCGAGGCCAACCGAAAGTCTTGTTCCATGGCCTCACCGAACTCCTCCCATACCCGGGTTTTTGCTTCAGCAACCACCCGAGCTGCACTCGGCTTGGCCTGCCGGTACACCTCAGCTGCTTCGGGAGTCTCACAAGCCAACCAAGCTTGATAGGACTCCTTCTTCAGCTTAATGGCCCCCCTCACCACTGGTGCCCACCACTTGGTTCGGGGGTTGCCACCACGAGATGCACCGACCATCTTGCGGCAGCAGCTCTGGGCCGCCGCTTCAACAACAGAGGTGGAGAACATGGCCCATTCAGACTCCATGTCTCCAGACTCCCTCGGAATGTGGTTGAAGTTCTTCCGGAGGTGGGAGTTGAAGACCTCCCGGACAGGGGCCTAAGCCAGACATTCCCAGCACACCCTCACTATACATTTGGGTCTACCAGGTCTGAATGGCTTCCTCCCCTGCCATCGGATCCAACTCACCACCAGGTGGTGATCAGATGACAGCTCTGCACCTCTCTTTACCCGAGTGTCCAAGACATACGGTCGCAGGTCTGATGACACGATAACAATATCGACCTAGGGAGTCCTGGTGCCAGGTGCACATATGGACACCCTTATGCTTGAACATATTTAACAATTATGATGCATTTTAAGCCAAAACAAACTTGATCTAGGATTAAAAGCAATTAAAATAATACAGTCACAAGGTTACATGGAAAATACTTCAATTTACTGGATACATGTAGATACTGTATAAATACTGTATATATTCTCTGCATCAACAATGTACTATACATGTATTCATTTAGTATTGCTCTGGGAATTTTGACAATAAACCTTTGTACTTTTTGCAGATCTGTCTCCACTTTTGTTTTATGTGTGAAGGTTACCACCAAGTGACATAAATTAAATACTAAAAGACTGGAAAAGCTGTCTAAGAACAATCCAGCAGTTTGGGAAATCACTTTTGGTTTGGTGTAAGTCTGTCAACAGAATTATGAACCATAAAGCAGTTTGTGTTAAAATGTTAAATCCCATTAAACCCTAACACAGGGGTGTCCAATCATGTATCATGGAGGGCCAAGACCCTGCAGGTTCTGTCTTGTACCCAGTCTCTTCAGCAGGTGTTTTCACTGATCAGCAGTCAGTGGAAGAAAATCAGTGGAATCTGCTGTTGAAGACACTGGTTGGAGATAAAACCTGCAGGGTCTTGGCCCTCCATGGCACATGATTGGACACCTCTGCCCAAACCCATTATTAGAAAATACAGATGCTAATATGGCCCAGAATTCCTCCATACACTGGTACTGTCACTAAAGTGTGCAGTGTCTTCTGCACTGGCACATCCAGCAATACAGTCTTCAGTAAATAAAATAATTGTTTTTGGTTACGTTTTGTTAAAAATGAGCCATTATTTTCAACATCACTGATAAATGGTTTGTACTGTTGACTCTTTTCACACCGGTGTCTTAACAGACAAAATAGATGTAAACACAAACTTTTTTTTTTTTTTTACTTTTTCTTAACCCCTTAGCATTACTGCCAATGTTCCAGGGTGGAAAAGTAGGATTTTGGTTAATAAAAATCTTTCATTATTTACCATTACACACAGATAACATGGAAACATAGCATGGCTGGATTACCAAAATGTGTCTAAATACTTTTTTTTTTTTTTTTTATTTAAGTTTTTGTAAAGGGTATACAGGTCGTTACAGCAATGCATTGTTTACATTTTCATCACATGTTCCCTTATTTTCTGATATCTGACAACATTGGAAGAATAATTCTTACAACACCCCTTTTTTTTTTAAAGTGAAAGAAAAAGTGAAATTAAAGAGAAAAAAAAAACAAAAAACAAAAAAAACAAACAAACCAGCAAAAAACAAACAAAAAGAAAAAGTAGGTAAATAAAGGTAAAAGAGCATCTGAGTAGCGTTGGAACAAAGAGCGGAACCATTATTGAAATGGTATTTATCAAAGATTAGATCTAATGGAAGACACATATGCGATCCAGGGTTGCCAAAAGTTCATGAACCCATCCATGTCCTGTCTCAGTGCGAATGTCAACTTTTCCATCGAGTAAATGTCTTGGATCACGTTAATCCAATCTTCAGGTGTAGGACAGTCCTTCAACATCCATTTTTTAGTTTGAGCTTTTTTGCTTGCCAATATTAAAACATTGAATAAGTATTTTTCTCCTCGTCTTTCCAGTGAGTCCGGTAGTAAACCCAAATACAAAGTTACAAAAGAAAAGGGAACTGTTATTTTGAATATTTTCCCCAATATTGTCTGTACATTGGTCCAATATTGGTGGATAACTGGGCATGACCAAAACACATGAAAATGATTTGCAGTCTTTTCACCACACAAGCGCCAACAGTTCAATCCCTTATGGGTAAATTTGTTTTGTGCAGGTGTTCTGAAAAATCTTACCAAGTTTTTCCATCCAAATTCTCTCCACTGCAGGGATGAGGTACTTTTCCATTGCTGTTTATTTAGCTTTTCCCATATTTCCAGTTGTAAAGTGAAATTCCCCTCTTTTTCCCATCTCTCTTTTATATAAGATGCGTTGTCTCCTTTTAAGTCTTGAAGACCTTGGTATATTTTAGAAATGTATCTGATCCCTGGGATCCCTTTATATGCCATTAAGAAGACCTTCAGAACACCTGACTGGGCCCTTTCCAAAACCTCCTTTTTAAGTATATTGTTTATGTGGTGTCTAAGCTGGAAGAACCTGTAAAGGTCTTGATTTATTAGGCCTTGTTTTTTCAAATCTTCAAAACTTCTTAAGATTTGCCCTTTAAAAAAATCGTAATATTTTATCAGCCCTTTCTCCTTCCACTTTTTAAATCTGGTGTCTGTTTTATTAGGAGTAAAGTCCTGATCATAGGCAATCCATTGCAGAAGTCGATAGGGCTCTTTAGTTTGATTCTCTCTGACTATCTTAAACCAAATTTTTAGCGGGGTCTCTATCCACGGGTTAGTGTTATTCAAAAGCTTAGGTAAGGCATTGTTCCCTATTATCGCCTGTAGGGGGATGTCACTTGTTATTTGGCATTCGATCTCCTTCCATTGTGCAGTGTAGACTGGGTTACATATCTCTACTAAAGTTTTAATTTGTGCGGCTTTAAAGTAGTCCCTGATATTTGGCAGCGCGAGCCCACCTTTGTCTTTGTTTAGCTGTAGGGTTCTATATCTGATTCTAGGTCTCTTGCCCTGCCATATGAATCTTGAGATCCTTCTGTCCAGCTCCTGCCATGTGTTTTTGGAAGGTTCTACCGGTATTGTTTGGAAAAGGTATAGAAGACGTGGAAGTATATTCATTTTGACTGCTTCAATTCTTTGTGCAGTACCCAAGAATGGTATCATATTCCATCTTGCTAGGTCAGATTTTATTTTTGTCACCAGTGGATCATAGTTTAGTGATATAATTTTGTTGAGTTGTTTCGGGATATTGACCCCCAGATATTTCATAGATTCCGACTCCCAGTTAGTTTTGAGTTTGCTTAGTGAATAATGATTTGGGTCATAGTTGAATGTTAAAACTTGGGTTTTATGCATGTTTAATTTGTACCCCGATAAATCTCCATACTCTGAAAAAACTGAGGTTAGTTCTGGTAAAGAAGTGTCCGGCTGCCCTAGGTATATTAAAATGTCATCAGCAAAGAGTGCTATTTTATGTTCCTTCTGACCAAGTGTAATACCTTGAATTTTTTGATTTTGTCTTATCCATTGGCTCAGAGGTTCTATGAAGATTGCAAAGAGCAGTGGAGACAGGGGGCAGCCCTGACGACATCCTCTTTCCAGTTCAAAAGATGATGATAAATTACCGTTAATCCTTATTTTAGCTGTTGGTTTTTTATATAATGCCTGTATAGTTCTAATGAAGTTGTTATGAAAATTGAAACTGGATAAGATTCTATATAGAAAAGACCAGTCAACCGAATCGAATGCTTTTTCAGCATCTAATCCCAATATGACTGCATTTAAGTTATATTTTTTTATATGATGAATTATGTGTAAAGTGCGTCGAATGTTGTCTTGTGTCTGTCTTTGTCTTATAAAACCTGTTTGGTCTAAATGAATTAGGTCTGTCAGTATATTTTCTAACCTTTTGGCAAGGATAATGGTAAAAAGCTTATAGTCCTGATTTAGTACACTGATTGGTCTGTAGTTGGAGCACTCTAGTTTATCCTTTTCAGGTTTAGGTATAACTGCAATGACCCCTTCTCTCCAGGAGGGGGGGATTTCCCCTGTGTGGAGGACATAATTAAATGTTTTCAGGAGGAGAGGAGATAGTTGCTGTTTAAAGGTTTTGTACCACTCTGCTGTATAGCCATCAGCTCCTGGGGATTTGTTAGCTTTAAGTTTCATAATTGCTTTTTCCAATTCTTTAGGATGTATTTCTGACAGTAGTGTTTTATTTTGTGACTCCGTAAGTTGGGGAAGGTTTAATGTGTTTAGGAATGCCTCGGATGCGTTTTTATGTTTTTTGTGGGAGTATAAGTTCTTATAGTAATTCTCGAAGCTTTTAAGAATATCCTGGATTCTGAATTTTATTTCCTTTGATACTGGGTCTCTGATTTTGTAGATTGCTCTTTCTGTTTGATGTTTCCTCAATTTATAGGCTAGCAATTTTGCCGATTTACTGCCTGCTTCATAGTATTTTTGTTTCAAAAATGTAAGTTTCTTCTGGATTTCTATTGTGTAGATCTCATTTATTTGGTTTTTAATTTCCTTAATCTTGAGCGAGTCAGTAGAATGAGTGTTGCCTTTGTGTTCTTTTTCTAGGTTCCTAAGTTCTGACTCTAATGTGGATAGTTTTTCTTGTCTTAGTTTCTTTTGGGTTGCCAGTTTTGCAATAATCTTTCCTCTTATTACAGCTTTGCATGCATCCCACAGTATTAAAGGGGATACTTCTCCATTATCGTTATCTTCCAAATATCTGAGAATATCTGATTCCAATTCATCTTTCAATGGTCCTTTCAGGACATTTGAATTTAACCTCCAAGAAAATGTATTATTTGTGTATTTTTGGATATTTAAGTCCATGTAGATCGGACTGTGGTCAGAGAGATCCATCAGTCCTATTTTACATGTTTTTACTCTTCCAATGTCTCTATTAAACATAAAAAAATAGTCAATCCTTGAGTAGGATGAATGTGGAGTTGAGTAAAATGTATAGTCTTTTACACTGGGGTTGAGTTCCCTCCACACGTCACAGATTCCCATTTCTTTTAGTAGCATCCGAGTCTTCCTGTTTTGGGTGTTATTTTGATGTGGAGAATTACCAGAAGCATCCCAGTATGGATTCAGTCTAAGATTGAAGTCCCCACCACATATCACTAAACCTTGAGCTTTAGTTATCATTAGGTTGAATACATTTTTATAAAATTTCCAGTTAGCCCCTGGGGGAGCATACACATTCAGCAGGGTGATATCTTCTCCCTCTAGCTGCCCAGTTACCAAACTGTATCTCCCTTCTTTATCTTTGTGTTCTGATTTTTTTTCAAATGTAATTTTGGTTGATATTAATGTTGCTACTCCCCTCCTCCTCCCTGACTTATATGAAGATGAAGAGATCATTTTAAACCCTTGTCTACTGAGTTTATTGTGTTCCACGTCTGTTAGGTGGGTTTCTTGTAAAAATATTATTCCTGCTTTGTCTTTTTTCATTTTGCCTAGAATCTTGGATCTTTTAACTGGATTAAGGATTCCTTTTACATTATATGAAATTATTTTGGTTACACCCTGTTTCTCCATTGTGTTGTTTTGTTTAGTATAACTGTGTGGTGGCCCTCATTTGTGCTACTCAGAAACTGAAAGAACATTAAAAACAAGAAAAACATTAAGAACATAGTGTATAAAACTTTAAAACAAAAAGCTGTCAGAAGAACTTCCTGAGCTGAGGTCTTTTTAAAGACCCTGGAAGAGCCTTGATGGAGTGAAGGCCCTGAGGGAAATTCCTCAAACTCTGTTACGTGTTGAGGGCCCTCTCTTACCCCTGTAAGCTGCCCCATGCTTTTAACGTGAGTTTCAGAACCCAATCCAAACTTGTAATGATTTTTTTTTTCCTATTATGCCTAAACCCTGTGAAATTGTGTGCACCCTCCCACCCCCATCACATCAAACATTCACGCAAAAACAGTATTTGTTAGTATGAGGAGAACATGTGGATTATTGTCACATTTCTATTTTAACAATTTTTTTTTTTTTATTACAAAGACTTATTTGTTTCAAATATTATGACTGTTCCATGAAATGTTTTACCACATGCTGAATACGCATCTCCTTTAATGTTTGTTACCTTGTATGAGGGGGGTTGGATGTGCGGATTGATTCAAGAGAAAAAAAAAAAAAAGGTTGCTATTCCAACCTGAAAATGGATAGTTTATCCGTGACGCTCTGGCGCTGGGTTTCCCGCTGCTGGTCCGTGGATTTTGAAGGTCTTTGTGTTGTCCATGTTTGCGCTTTGATCTTCTCACTCGGGTCTGCTGCGGGTTTAAATACCGTTACCGGGAGCCCTCTTTTCGCCATGTCAGCTGTTGCTTCTTCCGCCGAATTATAGAGACACGTTTCATCGCCGTAGAAGACCCTTAACTTCGCAGGAAATGGAGTCTGAAAGTGCAATTTCTTCTCTCTTAACACCTTTTTCGCGTCATTGTATTCCCTGCGCTTTTTAAGGGGCTCCGGGGCGTAATCGTGTTCCACGTAGACTTTTCTCTCCTGGTGCATAAATCCTTTTTTCTGCCAGGCCAGTCTTACAACCTCTTGTTTTATTTTGAAATTGGAAAATCTTACCAACACCGAACGTGGGGGCGCTTCCGCCGCCGGCCTAGCGGCTAATGAACGATGTGCCTTTTCTATCTTCAAGTCGGTGGTTTGTGGAATATCCAATTTCTCTCTTAGTAAGGATTCCACGCATTCTGCCATTGAGTTAAAACCGTTTTCGGCTCCTTCTATCAGACCATGAATTCTTATATTGTCTCTTCTCTCTCTTCCTTCTTGGTTGGCTAGCTTAGCCTCTATAGATGCTTGTCTTTTGCGTAGGTCCAGCACAGAATCTTCGAGCACTTTTATTCGTTCCTCTGTTTCCAAGATTCGGTTCTTGGCCTGGTCCACTCTGCTGTTTGTCCTTTTCAATTCTTCTCTGAATTCCCGAAATTCGGCCGTAACTTCTCGGCGAAATCGTCGTAGCTCCTCAAATAGTGATTTCAGGCTAACCTTTTTGTTAGCTATCACCAGTTCCTCGTCTTCTGAACGGAGATCTTCCAGTTCAGATTCTCCGGCCGATACGTGTCCTGGCCTGGAGAATTTCAGTTTCTTCTGTTTTCCTTTAGACATGATGATTTTGTCTTTTGATTTTCACTCCTCCAAAAATCCGTTAAGTTTGATTTTCAAGGTGTTATCCTGGATTGGGTCTGAGAGCTTCAGTGTTAAGCTGCAGTCGCCATGGCGTCCAGACCGGAAGTCGTGTCTAAATACTTTTTAACTACAATGTCATGATTTGCTGCATCACAAGATTTTGTTGGTCCAAAACTGCTCCCACAACCTACAACCTGACCTTGATCTATCGACATTTTTAGGATGTTTAAGTAATTAGACTCCATAATATACTCCAATAAAATTGTCTAGCAACCCTTTTTTTTTCAAAAACTTTGGAGAAAGTTGGTCATGTACTACAGACACATGACCTGATTTACAGCTGAATTTGGTCAGAAGAGAGGATGTGTATGTAATTATTGACTCTTTCCCCACCAGTGTCATAACAGACAAAACACAATTATGATGCAAACACAGTCACTGGTTTATTACAAGTAGCAGCACAATTACAGACTGTTTTGTTTTGCATGTACACAAGTTAAAAAAACACTGGGGGTGGGGAGACAGGGTCACACACACTGGCCACTCATCGCGTTCACAAGCTTGCCCAGTTCAGCCAAGAAAGTTTGATTGAAGGCAGCGGTTTGGGTCATCTCCTCCCTTCGGAAGGCAATTTCTTGCTCCCTTGCTTCATGTGTGTCATCGGCAAGCCAGTTGATGGCCTGCATGTGCTGGGCAAGTGCTTCACGGTTCTGTTCAAGCTGCCAATCATGGAGCCGCACCTAGTCACCATGCATCTGGGCAAACACAGTGACAAGGTCCGTTGTGGGGTGGCTCCTTTTCATCTTGCCTAGATGAAAGACAGAAATGGATGGTGGTTAATTAAAGCAAGTTCAAAACATATATTAGGGAAATACACTCGTGAAAGCCAGTGGTGGGATGTGACAAAAATGCGTCATGTTGCTGTGCCTCAGTAGAGCAGATTTTGCAGGCACCAGGTTATGTTTAAAATAATTTGTTTTTATTGTGGCCTCGGAAATCTGAATGAGTTAATACAGTCAGCTGACTTGAATCATTTCAGTGAAGCATGTTGACTGCAAGTACATTCAAAAATGAGTTCATGTGCTACATCAGTTTTTCAAAAACAAGAATTATATCAGTACTTCTTCCACCACAGCTAAAAATGGGACCAGGTTGTGGACCCCTGACAAGTGAGCACCCCAGGATCCACTCTGTATACAGTGGGGCAAAAAAGTATTTAGTCAGCCACCAATTGTGCAAGTTCTACCACTTAAAAGATGAGAGAGGTCTCCAATTTTCATCATAGGTATACCTCAACTATGAGAGACAAAATGAGAAAAAAAAATCCAGAAAATCACAGTGAAGGATTTTTAATTAATTAATTGGTAAATTCCTGGGTAAAATAAGTATTCGGTCACCTACAAACAAGCAAGATTTCTGGCTCTCACAGACCTGTAACTTCTTCTTTAAGAGGCTCCTCTGTCCTCCACTTGTTACCTGTATTAATGGCACCTGTTTGAACTCGTTATCAGTATAAAAGACACCTGTCCACAAACTCAAACAGTCAGACTCCAAACTCCACTATGGTCAAGACCAAAGAGCTGTCAAAGGACACCAGAAACAAAATTGTAGACCTGCACCAGGCTGGGAAGACTGAATCTGCAATAGGTAAGCAGCTTGGTGTGAAGAAATCAACTGTGGGAGCAATTATTAGAAAATGGAAGACATACAAGACCAATGATAATCTCCCTCGATCTGGGGTTCCATGCAAGATCTCCCCCCGTGGGGTCAAAATGATCACGAGAACAGTGAGCAAAAATCCCAGAACCACACGGGAGGACCTAGTGAATGACCTGCAGAGAGCTGGGACCAAAGTAACAAAGGTTACCATCAGTGACACACTATGCCGCCATGGACTCAAATCCTGCAGTGCCAGACGTGTCCCCCTGCTTAAGCCAGTACACGTCCAGGCCCGTCTGAAGTTTGCTAGAGAGCATTTGGATGATCCAGAAGAGGATTGTGAGAATGTTATATGGTCAGATGAAACCAAAATAGAACTTTATTGTAAAAACTCAACTTGTCGTGTTTGGAGGAGAAAGAACACCATACCTACTGTGAAGCATGGGGGTGGAAACATCATGCGTTGGGGCTGTTTTTCTGCAAAGGGACCAGGACGACTGATCCGTGTAAAGGAAAGAATGAATGGGGCCATGTATCGTGAGATTTTGAGTGAAAACCTCCTTCCATCAGCAAGGGCATTGAAGATGAAACGTGGCTGGGTCTTTCAGCATGACAATAATCCCAAACACACCGCCCGGGCAACGAAGGAGTGGCTTCGTAAGAAGCATTTCAAGGTCCTGGAGTGGCCTAGCCAGTCTCCAGATCTCAACCCCATAGAAAATCTTTGGAGGGAGTTGAAAGTCCATGTTGCCCAGCGACAGCCCCAAAACATCCCTGCTCTAGAGGAGATCTGCATGGAGGAATGGGCCAAAATACCATCAACAGTGTGAGAAAACCTTGTGAAGACTTACAGAAAACGTTTGACCTCTGTCATTGCCAACAAAGGGTATATAACAAAGT
This sequence comes from Pholidichthys leucotaenia, assembly GCA_020510985.1. Taxonomy (NCBI): domain Eukaryota; kingdom Metazoa; phylum Chordata; class Actinopteri; order Cichliformes; family Pholidichthyidae; genus Pholidichthys; species Pholidichthys leucotaenia. Next base: position 284,898,852 of record CM035838.1, read on the forward strand.
ATTGAGATGAACTTTTGTTATTGACCAAATACTTATTTTACCGAGGAATTTACCAATTAATTCATTAAAAATCCTTCAATGTGATTTTCTGGATTTTTTTTTCTCATTTTGTCTCTCATAGTTGAGGTATACCTATGATGAAAATTGGAGACCTCTCTCATCTTTTAAGTGGGAGAACTTGCATAATTGGTGGCTAACTAAATACTTTTTTGCCCCACTGTATGTACAAGTACATTTTCAATCCAGGGATTTATGGTGGAAAAGAAACAGCACAACAACACTGTTTTTGGAAAATCCACAGAATAAGTATGTGGGTCTATTATGAGGCTTTAGGAAATTTTATGAATCACTTTATAAATCACTGGTTTGAAAAAGAACTTAAATTTGGTGAGATTTTGGATCCTGGGGTCCACTTGACCCATATCCATAAACACAACAGGGTGTTAATCTTTTGTTTATTGTGCCTTACCAGCACTTGAACATGTCGTGCCAGACGTTGACGGAGCTGGTGATGGGGTTGGTACCGGTGTTGGCTCCAATGCTGGTGCTGCAACAGACACAGGAGGGATTCATGCTGAGGGAGGAGGACCCCTGGCTTGTGGAAACAGATTCTAGAAAGAAAATACACACAACTTAATGCACAGCACCAAAGTGCAACACGTACACAAAACTTTAACCAGGATTAGCAAATTTCATTGTTTTGCTCTCACAAGCGAATACTTCAGACATAGCAAGCACGAATCAGCAGAATTGGCTACTAGCTAGCTAGCGCTCCTCACTAACACTTGTTAGCCAGGAGAGAATGGTGTTGTTATTGCTAGGTGAGCTTGCCACCAATAGGATAAATAAGCGAAAAGATACACAGTATCACAAAACACTCATCATCTATGGTTTGCAACAATGACGTGTTGACCCCAAATCTCCCTGCCACTGCTGGCCGGCTGATGGCCATAAATGGCGTCTATTGAACCACTTCCAGTCCTTTCTGTTCACCCCACTTCGACTGTTGTGATTGTTGCGCTAAAAATATCTTAAACCCCAATTCTTTTATACGAAGGCCAAATAACCAAACTGAGAAAAGAAGTACAATTTCACTTAGTTTACTGAAACTGTGATATGGATACAGGCAGCACTGGAACACAGCTCTTTAGGCAATACCCCAAGAGAGTGCTGCTAGAAAAGTGGGCCCTATAGTTTTTATAAAGCTTCACCACTCCCTCATGCAAGAGAGAGGGTTTTCCTCAGTGTATCAGTACTTTTCCACTATGTGATGGTTCAGCGGAGAGCAGAACCGATTCTAACTGGTTTCAGCGAGTGGATCATAGGGTGTAGCCTAAGTACCGCAGTATAGCATGTGAAGCAAGCAGATAAAGAAGTGTGAGAACAATTGTTGCACAATAACTGACATTCTAAGAAAAGCATGCGAGTCATAGCATTTTACCAACAGATCCTTGATGGCCCGGTAATCACTTTTCACTTTCTTCAGCTTCTCCCTACATTGTTTTCATGTCTGGTTGCATCCGTGGGCTGCCATCTGTTCGGAGACCTCCTGGTAAACTTTTTTGTTGCGGGTCACTCAGTCTAACTCTCTCTGGATTCTATCATCAGCCGCCAAGTACAGAAAAGTCCACACCTCTTCTTTGGACCATGGTGTAGATTTCCGCGAAACCTGCGAAGCCATCTCTACTGTATTCTCCAAAGCCATCTCTACCATGTTTACTCGCTGAAGAATATTTTGCAAATGGTGGTTGTATATTCTGCAGAAGACAGCGCTCTCATGATGTTACGCCCTGACTAATTAGTGGCCTGCAATCTGTTTACGTCACATTTTCAGCTCAACTCAGCACGGTTGGAACCCGACTGGAGTAGGTACGAAAAAAGTACCAGGTACTCATGGAAAACCCTACAAACTGAGTAGAGTCGAGGCAAGTAGGGCTGAGTGGGTACTAGTGGAAAAGGGGCTATAATCAAAGATTGATGTACCAACAAAATAATTTTGGAAACATTATTTTAAGGTTTTAAGGTGTTGCTTTAAATCAGTGAACAATTTCAATAAAATTTGGTTAAAGAGGGTGTAAAACTATAGTCAAAAAACAGAAGTAAAATACAGACCAATGGTCAAAGTTTAAAGTCACCAAGGTCAGGTAGGTCAAAATACATAAGAAATCTAGTAAAACTTGTGCTGCCTTTACTCTCCAAAGTCATTTTTATGGAGGAAATGGAGGTTAGAGTTCAAAACAAGAAAAGCAAGAAAACCTTTAATCAAAAGCAATATTAACATTGTATAATAAAATGCATTTCAATTTGGAAATGCGGGAAAAACAACTTCATATGTTAAATTTTTCCTTGAAATGACAAATGTCAAGGTCATGGAAGCAATTCTAACCTCAAATTTATAAAAGCTATCAGAGTGTAGACAAAATACTGTATCTACTTCAGAGTGCTTGTGTGTGATCATCAGGAGGGCTGACTGTGAGGAAAATTATTTACAGTGAAACATAAATGATTTCATAAGCAATGACAAAATGTACATATCATAAGGTATACAGTACATCTGGCTGCAGCAAAACATCGCAGTCATGAGAGTCCAACATGGCGGGGGCAAAGTCTGCAGTTTCTGACTCTTTGTTAAAAAATACATTTTGTCCTCGGTAAAAGAATATTAAAATGACATACTGTATCCTTTCTTATACTGAAGATACCCTGCAGTTGTTTTTAAGGAATCTCGCCTCTGTGTATCCCATGGCAGGTGAGATGATTGATCAGGAGGTGTAGCGTCACCGTGCATGTGTGGTAAGCATGTCAAATATGTGTGCACACCACCAGTGTCTGCTTGTAAATTCCTTGTAAATACATGTGTGCTACTGTGGCTTTGCTGCAATGGAGACACCGGGACACTTGGCACCACACCGACGTGACCCAACGCTTGACCCGGCAGGACGCCACTGACAGTCTGACATGAAAGACGAAGCACGGGAGATGAGTTGTTGGGGAAACTATGCTCCAGTACAGCTTATTACTGCAATGACTTCCTTAAAAATTTCCAAAGTATTTCTTCTGAACAAACAGCCAAATGGTGTTGTACATCTGTATAAAATGGACTCTATAGTCATTCTCTTATAGTCATGTCCAGGTATATCCTGGATTCTGTCTTCACAAATCTGACGTCTTTGAACCCCAACAACTTTCACAGAGACAAATACAGTCAGTTGTGTAACAAAGTACAAGAAGGAACATGATATCTGTCTGCCTTGCTGTGCTGGGAGCCATCCAGTACTGAGGCATTCTGATGCTCTTAATATGTAACCACTGCTTTTCTACTGGCAAACTTTTTTTTTCCAGCGCTGCTCCTTTTTATATTTCTAAGAAATATTTGTTGGCACTGTTGGCAGGCTTCACTTAAAGCTTGAATAAATGTCAAGAGCTTTGGGATTTGGGATAAATCCAGTTGGCTTAGCTTATTTAACCTCTCTACAGGGGAGCAGCAACAAGTTTTCATTCAGATGTTATCTGTCCAAGAGGCAAATTGTGCTTCTATTACAGGAGTCACAACACACAAAGTGTATACTTTTTGGATTTTAATGTCTCATTAGAATTCTAATAGAATCATTAATAACTAATGCCGACTTTCTGGATTTCTATGAGAGACTATAGAATGCAGAGTCTAAAAGAACAAAAGACAGAACACATGGAAATATAGGAGTTTGTGTGGCAACACCAACTGAAAAATAACACCTGGACAAAATTGAGGAGTTAAAATCCTGGAATTCTTGTAATTTCCATCTCGGTACACATGCAAACATTCAAGGTTATGGACAAATTGGAAAAAGGCAGGCTAATAATTTGGTATTTTACCTTGCCAAAAGGTTTGATATGGTGCAGGTCAGTGTTCATGTGTGGCCTGCTCTCTATTCTCCTCATTCCTCACATATTAAATAATTTATCAAATTTTTCAAGATAGCATTGGTGGGAGTGAGCAGCAGTCTGGTAGGAAGCCACACACAGGGGTGGGTTTGTTATATGCCGTTCCTCATTCAAAAGGAACATCTGGGCCTCACTATTGGCTAGACCAGTGGTTTCAAATCTTTTTTTTTTCCCATGGAGCACCCCTTGCTGGTGTCAGATAATTCAGCACCTTCCTCCAACCTCCATGCTCGTGCATACATGCCAAAAGAATAAGGTGTTACATTAAAAATCTTGTGATATGGACCAAACATATGTTTTAACGTGTTTTAAGTGGGTTTGCTATAAGACTTAAGTGGGTTTGTACACTTTGGATTATGCAGTTGTTTGTAACACATGCGGGACATCCCCCTGAAAATGGTGTTTGCACAGTTGCTGTACTGAGACAAAAATTTGAATCACAATTAGCCTCAGAAATGTTGTCTATTTGCAATTAATCATGATTAAAAGCAATGTTTTTCTATGTAATGTACCTTAAACTTGTCACTTTTGAAGTTTTTCATACTCTTATTAACATGGAAGTGGACAAAAGCGTTTGGTTTCTGCAGCTGCAGGTTTATTTAAAGTGACACTGCCAAAAATTGATTTTTTTTTCTTGTTAATATGTCTGTAACATGTGTTTATGGCATACAAGACATATCAAAAGTGAAATCACTCAAATTTCTCATGTCTCTGTTTTTTGCTTTAAAGTTTCACTTAAGCTCCACCCCCTGAGAAAAGGCAAGTTTAGACTGAGCGTTTTTGGTGACATAACTATATATGGGGCTGGCATGTCTGTAGTATTGAGCAAGTCAGGTGTCATGTTGACTGAATGGTCAGCTCAAGTGCAGGATGCGGCACCAAAGGAAAACACTTCACACAGGAGAAAACGTTTGACTTTTTATTAATTTCAAAAAGGAGCTCTATTAGAGAAACCGTCACTCGCCAGGGAACACACAGCTTGTGGAGGAGAGACAAGAGTGATTAATTGGAGAAGGCAGGATCAAGGTGGAATGACAAATTAGCCACTTAAGTGGGTCGAGCAGAGAACCCGTTACAGAGCCCAGTGCGAGGAGGTGAACCAGCAGGGTGAAGCTGGTGAGGATGAGGAAGGGTGAAGACAGGGCAGTGTCTGACCGGGTGGAAAGAAGGAGCTGCAGTGGGATGAGGATGATTAGGCAGGTGAGCGCACCGCAGTCCCCGAAGACGCACCGCTCTGATGGCAGCAACCTGGAGGAGAAGAAGAGGAGAGGGATTAGGCAAAGGAATCCTAAAATCACTGAGCACTTGCTTGTTTGCTCTGCTTTTGGCAGTATACCCAAATGAGCCAGCGTTGATTCATTGAAGAGTAGGTCCTTATAAACGCTGGCTAGACAGAGGGAGCAGGTGCGTCTAATCTCCCAGGTGTACTGATTACCTGAGAGACAAGAGAAACGGGAAGGAGGGAGCAAGCGCTCACCAGGATATGACAACAGGACTCTTTGTGTCACGGTCTTGGGCACGGGTGGAGCCGTGCCCAGTCTCTGGTTGTTAGTTGGTTTCTGTTTGTTTATTTCCTTATTTATTGTTATCTGTATTTGGTCACCATTTGATTAGGGGTTTTATTCTTAGCCGTATCCTTAGTGTCCTGTTTGGTTATTGTGCCACTTTGTATCTTAATCTTGTTTTATTGTGTGTTGCGGTCTGTACTTTTATTTTGACAGCTTCCAGCTGTCAAACTTGGCATGGGGGTTGCACAGCTGTCACTGGTTATCTTGATTACTTTCCCCACTCATGTATCCACACCTGCTTAACATCTGACACAGTATTTATAGGGCACAACAACTGTTGCTAATTGTCGTGTCCTACTTCATGGTTCGCTGTTGTTTTGCTACAGCTGCCTTCTGATGCGCAGAGTGTTTTCGTGCTTTGCTGTTGAGGTGTGTGGAAATGCTCCATCCAGGTTTGTCTCCCTTATTTCCAGCTGTGAGCCCTGCTGCCTACGGGAGAGCTCTGGCTGGATTCTGCCCCACCAGCTCGGTGTTTCCGGCTTCTGTTCCCCTGGGCATTGAGCCCCTCTTACCTCCAGCACTTTTGTGTTTTCATTAATTGTGTTCTGTGTGTATTTTTGGGTTTTCACCTTTTCCATTAATAAATGTGCAAACCACAGCGTGCACTTGGTGTCGTTCCTCTGCCCTTTCAAGGGCAGATTCATGACCCTCTGGCCTAAGTGAAGTTACAGTAGCCTCCAGGCTGGTTAGCAGTTTTGGACAGCTGCTTTGAAAACTTGACCCAAATTAAGATGGGTTTCACCATTAAACTGCTTTTAAGGACCCATGCAGTTTCAGTTATTATCCTGGGCCACCATGCATGGACATGTCCTTCAATCGGTAAGTCTTTTATCACAGGATTTATTCTGCTTAATGTAGCACTAGCCACTGTTAGCCTTGGAGTATATGGGTGGGCCTAGTTACAGAACCTGGTGTTTGAAGGAGGAGGAAAAGTGAAAAGATTTTGACACAAAACTGTAAGACACTGAAAGGTAATGTTTGGAGAAAAAAGTGCATAAAATACATTTTAGACAATAGAGATTTGCTTTTATAGGGGATTTATAGCCACCGGAATATGTCTTTAAAAACTTCCAAAATGTCAAAAATGACAACTATCCAAAATATGAAAAACAAACCTCACAAGTACTGAAGAAATACTGCATGTGTAAACAACGAACAACCACTTTAGCAGTACATCAGTTGTTATCTTGCCTGTAAACCTTTAGCTTAGCTGTTAGATAGATAGATGTATTTTATTGATCCCAAACTAGGAAATTTCAGTGTAACAGCAGCATGACAGTAGACAACCAAACGACAGAAACACACGCATGACAGACAAAGGGATTACCCATGGAAAGTAAAACTAACACTACTATAAAAAAGTCTGTCTACATCATAGCTGAATAGATGGTGACCCATATAAACACATGAATCATACCCGCTGTACAATGCAGTACTATCAGGAGCAGAGTGAGATGTAATGTACCAATTAGACTGTAAGGTGCAGTATGGCAGCATAGTTATGACCAGAATTCAACATTAGAGTGAGTTATTGTACAGTGAAATGGCATGCAGCAGGAAAGATTTCCTGTACCTAACCATTCGACAGCGAAGTTGTAGCAGTCTGCTGAAGAAAGTGCTCCTGCTATCTGTCCCGTGTGTGGTGGAGGGGGTGATCAGGATTGTCCATGATGGATCGCAGTTTATTTAGTGTCCTCTTCTCCACCACAGTCTCAACGGTCTCTGACCTGAGACCAATTACAGAGCCAGCCCTCTTGATAATCTTGTCAAATCTGTTGGTGTCACTGGCTCTGACACTGCTACCCCAACAGACAGCAGCAAAGAAGATGGCTCTGGCGATAATGGTCTGGTAGAAAAGCTCCAGCATCCTGCTGCACACGTTGAAGGATCTCAGATTCCTCAGAAAGTACAGTCTGCTCATTCCCCTTCTTGTGCGCAGTTTTGTATCATTGTCCTGCTGCCAAACCCAAGTGCGCTTCAGCTTAAGGTCATGAACAGATGACTAGATATTCTCCTTCAGGATTTTTTGGTAGACAGCAGAATTCATGGTTCCATTTATCGCAGCAAGCCTTCCCGGTCCTGAAGCAGCAAAACAGCCCCAGACTATCACACTTCCACCACCATATTTTACTGCTGGCATGATGTTCCTTTTCTGAAATGCTGTGTTACTGTTACGCCAGATGTGATGGGACACACACCTTCCAAAAAGTTCAACTTTTGTCTCATCAGTCTACAGAGTATTTTCTCCAAAGTCTTGGGGATCATCAAGATGTTTTCTGGCAAAACTGAGATGAGCCTTTATGTTCTTTTTGCTCAGCAGTGGTTTTCGTTTTGGAACTCTGCCATGCAGGCCATTTTTGCCCAGTCTCTTTCTTATGGTGGAGTCATGAATGCTGACCTTAATGGAGGCAAGTGAGGCCTGCAGTTCTTTGGATGTTGTTGTGGGGTCTTTTGTGACCTCTTGGATGAGTTGTCGCTGCGCTCTTGGGGTAATTTTGGTTGGCTGGCCACTCGTGGGAAGGTTCACCACTGTTCCGTGTTTTTGCCAGTTGTGGATAATGGCTCTTCACTGTGGTTCGCTGGAGTCCCAAAGCTTTAGAAATGGCTTTATAACTTTTTCCAGACTGGCAGATCTCAGTTACTTTGTTTCTCATTTGTTCCTGAATTTCTTTGGATTGCAGCACGGTGTCTAGCTTTTGAGGATCTTTTAGTGTACTTCACTTTGCCAGGCAGGTCCTATTTAAGTGATTTCTTGGTTGAAAATAGGTGTGGCAGTAATCAGGCCTGGCTGTGGCTAGAGAAATTGAACTCAGCTTTCCAAAGATGTGATAAACCAGTTAATTTATGTTTTAACCGGGGGGGGGGGGCACTTTTTCACATGGGTCCATGTAGGTTTGGATTTTTTTTACCCATAATAATAAACACCTTCATTTAAAAACTGCATTTGGTGTTTACTTGTGTTATTTTTGTCTAATATTTAAATTTGTTTGATGATCTGAAACATTTAAGTGTGACAACCATACAAAAAAATGAGAAATCAGGAAGGGGGCAAACACTTTTTCACACCACTGTACTTATTATGCACCGTCTACTGGTGCTACCATTACAGAAATGAGCACTGGGTGCTAATTTGTAATTATACACTGCTCGTTGCACAATGCTCATTTGCACACTGTACACAGGTTCACGCCATCTCAGGTTCACATCATCTCTGATATCAATATACCACTATCACTTTAGTCATCCAGTGAATTTTCAGTTTCATTCCTCTTGTCTGACTGTTTTAACTGCTTTAACTGTCCAAACTGCCTCGTGTTTATTAGTACTCATTAGTTTTACTATTTAGTATCAAGGTGTGCTTAAGGAGTTCTAACTGCCTAACTGTGTGTTGGTGTGTGTGTTACTAGCATCAATTAGTATTAGGATTGAGGTACTGTGTTAGTGTGTCATGACCTTATTAGAATTGTTGTTTCTGTACCTATTACCTTGACATTCGTTCGGAGAGCAAAGTAAGAATTTCATTGCTCAGGAAATGTAGCATTTCTTAACTGTGCACATGATAATAAAGCCTTTGAATCTTGAATCCTGAATCTAGTATGACAGCAATATTCCAGAAAACTGAGTTGAACACACATAATTAAATAAAATGAGGTGTTTGTGCCATGCATCTCTGTTTTGAGTCACGCCATAGACTGTCCGGTACTGAAACAGTACCCCATTTGAAGTACCGCTTTTTTTTGTGCCGCCACGATTAACCATGACTAATTGCGATTAAAATAAAATTGTTAGCAATCAAAGAGGTGTTGGAGTTATTTTGTGATTAACACATTAATTTGCCCACCACTATTTGATATATTTAATCTGTATTGAGTATAGTGACAGGCCCACTCATATGCACGGTTTCATGGTTTGCGTGGTGTTAAACATCACCAGTCACCACACAATAAAAGACAGGGCTGCCTGTTCTGGTACAGCAAATATTGATGCTGTCCTTGTGGGTGTCCTAGTAAGTTTTTCAAGATGTTGATGGTGAGATCCCCAGGTCGGGGTGATTTTTACATGGGCGCAACTCTTGAGGAGTCCTCCCGCTGATCCCCCCCCCCCCCCCCCCATTAAACCCTCTACCCTCTAACTGTGCCACACCTTCATCTGGTGCTATCATGTTTGGTTTTACATTTGCTCCTCCCAAATTCCTCAAACTCCCTGCAGCAAAGGGACACTTGAAAACAGAATCAATCAGCTGCTCTACCTGCAGTCTGGCTTCTGTTTGTGGAGGAACCTGTAGGAGGGCTGCAGTGAAGGAAGTCTGCACTCCACTGACACATGCTCCTCTGTCATCAAATATTCACAGAGGAGCTTCCGCAGTTAGTAATATCTTTTATATGTTTACACTGGAATGCATTAGATGATAAATAGAAAAATGGGTACAGAGGGATGTGTGATGTGTCTTTTTTTTAACGGTAGCACACAGCTCACAAACTACATGCACATAATTTCACATGTTTAGTGGCTTCACAAATTATCTTGTAAATTATACAAACCACTAGACAATTTTTTAATACTAATCTTAATATTTTGGGTTAGATATTTTTCCAAAAATATTTTGTTATCTTGCTTTTATATCTACTGCAAAAATGTGACTGTAATTTACAGAGTAGCGCTACATCTACTGAAAGTAATTGTTTCTTGTGCAAATTATTCAGATAATTGTGTTCCACTGTGTTGTCAAATGAGGAAAAAAATATCATGATTAATCTTTTAAAATTGCAATTACTTACACTTTAATCACATTTTTTTCCCTATATAATGTACTTAAATTGTCCATTTTTCAAGTTTTTCCATACTCTTATTTACATGGAAGTGGACAAATGTGACTGCTTTGAGCAACTGCAGGCTTATTATTATTTCAGCATGTCAACATAAACACAAATATTACCTAGAATATTCTCCACATAAGTAGTGCTTGTTTAAAACAGATGGGCATTTTATGTGGAAAAAAGTCTTCTCTGGGCCCCTCCCCAATCTGACCAGTGATGACATGTTTAGTCGCTCGTCATCCTTCAACCGCTGGCTGTCTGTGTGGTGTCCTAAAAATGACGTGGGCTACATTGACAATTGGAGCTCTTTTTGGGGAAAACCTGGTCTTATGAGACGAGACAGCATTCATCCCACTTTGGATGGTGCTTCTCATTTATCTAACAATCTGGCATCTTTTTTATCCAAATTTCCAAAACCATGACTACTCAGAGTTGGGACCAGGAAGCAGAGTCACAGTCTTACACGCCTCTCTGCAGCTCCTCTTCATCCGCCACCCCTCAGCTTAGCCCCTGTCTTCCCCATCAGAGAATCGTTGTCTGCTCCCTCCAAAGTAAATAAAAATATAATGTATAAGCATCCCAAAGTGATAAAGCAAAATATTGGTAAAACTCAAATTAAACATAAAGCCTCTAAATTGAATGATTTGGCCTCTGTTCCTCCTCATAATTTAAAAATTAAATGTGGTTTATTAAATATTAGGTCTCTAACTCCCAAGTCTGTTAGTCCATGATCTGTTAATTGATCATCAGATTGATTTAATTTCCCTTACAGAGACTTGGTTAGGACAAGAGGATTATGTTGGTTTAAATGAATCAACTCCCTCTGGTTATTTAAACTGTCAAAATCCCAGAAGTTCTGGTCGTGGAGGAGGAGTAGCAACAATTTACCATTCCAAATTACTAGTTAATGTAAAGCAAAAAACATGTTATAATTCCTTTGAGGGCCTGGTCCTCAGTGTTGGGCACTTTAGCAATTTCAGGTTAAACCCAATTTTATTTGCCATAGTTTATCGTCCCCCATCAACCTATTCAGAATTTTTATCCGAATTTGCTGATTTCTTAGCTGATTTAGTGCTGAAATCTGATAGAATAATTATAGTAGGGGACTTTAATATACATGTGGATGTAGATAGTGACTGCCTTAATGTGGCTTTTAATTCAATATTAGACTCGATTGGGTTTTCTCAGAAAGTAGGAAATTCTACTCATTACCTCCACCATACATTGGACCTTGTTCTGACATATGGCATAGAAATAGAAAATCTTGTAGTGTCTCCTCATAAGCCTGTACTGTCAGACCATTGTCTGTTAACCTTTGATTTTACTATTTCTGACTATTTGGCTCCTAAAGAAAAATATTATCACAGTAGATGCCTCTCAGATGATGCTGTTTCCAAATTTATGCAGATTGTTTCCTCTATGCCATGTGTCAACACAACGGAAATAAGCTATAGACAGCTTGCTCCTTCTGTAATTGATAACATGGTGGATAGTGTTTCAGCTTCTCTGCATCAGGCTCTAGACTTGGTGGCCCCCTTAAAAAAGAAAAAGTCTAATCAGAGATTTTTAACTCCTTGGTTCAACACAGAAACTCGTAGCTTAAAACAGAAGACTCGTCAATTAGAAAGAAAATGGCGCTCTACTAATTTAGATGAAATCTATTTAGCTTGGAGAAATCATCTTTTAATTTATAAAAAATCTCTTAGAAAAGCTAGAACGAGTTATTACTCTGCATTAATAGAAGAGAACAAGAATAATCCCAGGTTTCTTTTCAGTACTGTAGCCAGGTTGACAAAGAGTCAGGATTCTGTCAATCCTAGCATCCCCTTAGAGCTTACTAGTCAGGACTTTATGAACTTTTTCAATAATAAAATTTCATCCATCAGAGATAAAATCAATCAGATTCTTCCCACAGTTAACTTAAATACTGTAACTACTACAACTCCTTCTATTGATGTCTGTCTTGATGAGTTTACTCCAATCGACCTTTGTGAGTTAGACAAAATAGTTTCCTCATCCAAACCTTCAACTTGTTTTTTAGACCCTATTCCTACCAGGTTATTTAAAGAAGTCTTCCCACTTATTGGGAGCTTTATTCTTCATATAATCAATTCTTCATTGACTTTAGGCCATGTACCGCAGGCTTTTAAAACGGCTGTAATTAAACCCTTACTCAAAAAGCCAACGCTAGATCCAGGAGCTTTAGCTAACTATAGACCAATCTCTAATCTCCCTTTCATTTCAAAAATCTTAGAAAGAGTTGTTGCTACGCAATTATTTGACCACCTGCAGGGAAATGGTTTACTTGAAGAGTTTCAATCTGGGTTTAGAATCCATCATAGTACTGAAACAGCCTTAGCGAAGGTCACTAACGACCTCCTCATTGCATCTGATAATGGACTAGTTTCTGTACTTGTCCTTTTAGATCTTAGTGCAGCTTTTGATACTATTGATCATAATATTCTACTTGATAGATTAGAACACTATGTTGGACTTAATGGAACTTCGTTGCAGTGGTTTAGATCTTATTTATCTGATAGGTTCCAGTTTGTTCATGTAAATGATGAGTTTTCTTTCAGCTCAAAGCTTAGTCATGGAGTTCCACAGGGATCTGTGCTAGGCCCTACTCTTTTTAGTTTATATATGCTTCCGTTAGGCAACATTATTAGAAAGCACTGTATACATTTTCATTGTTATGCAGATGACACACAATTATACCTGTCAATGAAGCCAGATGATACTAATCAATTAGCCAAGTTAGAAGCCTGTCTTAAGGAAATCAAAGCTTGGATGACTTGTAATTTCCTGCTATTAAATTCAGATAAGACTGAAGTCATTCTTGTTGGTCCAAAAAACCTTAGAAATTCCTTTCCAAATCAAACTTTCAGTTTGGATGCAGTTACTCTTTCTCTTAATAGCTCTGTGAGGAACCTTGGAGTTATTTTTGATCAGGATTTGTCCTTTAATTCACATATTAAATTTGTTTCTAAGACTGCCTTCTATCATTTGCGTAATATTGCCAAGATTAGGAGCATCTTGTCTCAGAGTGATGCTGAGAAGCTGATCCACGCTTTTGTTAGCTCGAGATTAGATTATTGTAATTCTTTATTATCAGGCTGTCCTAAAACATCTTTAAAAAGTCTTCAGCTGATCCAAAATGCTGCAGCAAGAGTTTTAACAGGCACTAGAAAGAGAGATCATATCTCTCCGGTTCTGGCCTCCCTTCATTGGCTTCCCATAGAGTTTAGAATTAAGTTTAAAATCCTTCTTCTTACTTACAAAGCTCTAAACAATCAGGCTCCTTTTTATTTAAAAGATCTGATACTACCGTATCATCCTAACAGAGCACTACGCTCCCAAAATGCAGGATTACTTGTAATACCTAGAATCTCCAAAAGTACAATGGGAGGCAGAGCCTTCAGTTATCAAGCTCCTCTCCTGTGGAATCAGCTGCCAATCTGGATTCGGGAGTCAGACTCGATCTCTGTTTTTAAGAATAGGGCTAAAACCTACCTTTTTGATATAGCCTACAATTAGGGAGGGATCATGTGTTTCTGAACCCTCCCTTAGTTATGCTGCTAATAGGTTTAGTCAGCCGGGGGACCTCCAGTAATGCACTGGGCCTCACTCCTTTCCTCACTCTCTATGAAATATTTTTTTTTTTTTTTTTTGCTGGTCATTAACATTTGTTTGTTCTCTCCCATAGATTGAGTCCCCATCGTGCTGTTTGCTCTCTACATGTCTGTTCTTTTCTTCTTCTCTATCCCCTCACCCCCCAGCCAGTCGCAGCAGATGACTGCCCCTCCCTGAGCCTGGTTCTGCTGGAGGTTTCTTCCTGTTAAAAGGGAGTTTTTCCTCTCCACCGTCGCCAAGTGCTTGCTCACAGGGGATCGCCTGATTGCTGGGGTCTTTCTGCAACTGTGGGGGTCCCCCCTACAGTTGATAGTGCTATGAGATGACTGTTGTTGTGAAATGGCGCTATATAAATAAAGTTGAATTGAATTGAATTGAATTGAACTTAAATTGTCCATTTTTCAAGTTTTTCCATACTCTTATTTACATGGAAGTGGACAAATGTGACTGCTTTGTGCAACTGCAGGCTTATTATTATTTCAGCATGTCAACATAAACACAAATATTACCTAGAATATTCTCCACATAAGTAGTGCTTGTTTAAAACAGATGGGCATTTTATGTGGAAAAAAGTCTGACATGAATGAAAAAAAAGGCTGCAAATTATATAGAAAAAAAAATCACAAATTTATGTCAAAAAAGTCACAATTACGTAGAAGTCAAATTTTCGGGGGGGGGGGGGTGTCACATATCTATCAGAAAAATGGTTTAAAATTTGAGGGAATAAATAGCAAATTCACAAAAAAGTTGCAAACTTATAAGAAAAATGTTAACATTTACTTGAAAATATTCCTAAACCTTGGCCACAAATTTATGAGGGAATAAAGCTCAAAATTTGCCAAAAAACGCCATACATTTACAGATTTAATAAGTTAACGATTAACTTAAAGATCTGATGTTTATTCTGTTATTTTAATTTCCCCAGTGTTAAAAGCTTTAAGGTAATATCAGTGGTATTAAAGGTAAAAGAGGCAACATTCTGACCTCCTGGCCACTTACTCTTGCACTAATTGTTTTGAAGAGACACATGACATCAATGCAGTCATGCTACTGGCTGTGACCTGCTATGACATCTTTACTGGCCATAGATATGTATTAGAAGTATTAGATACAACATGGCTAGTTGCCAGGCTAGTCACTTTCCATATAACTACAATAAATACAATGAACAATTGTTTGTGTATCCTGTTATCACAATGCCCCAGGTACTGTCATCCATTATAATTTCCACCAGAATATGGCACCTCCATTTGCCATAAAAATGTTAGCCATGTCCAATCTACAAGGGGCGGCTGAAAAGTTCATAGTGGTCAAATTTGACCAAGTGTGGTTTATTTTTCAACCACAGGGATCCAAACTCTGCAACACCAATGGAAGAAGTATGTGGACTGAAGAGGAGACTGTGTTGAAAAATAAAACACATTTGGTCAAATTAGACCACTATGAAATTTTCAGCCTATGAACTTTTCAGCCACCCCTCGTAGTATATATACTACGAGGGGTGGCTCGTAGGGGTATATATATATATATATATATATATATATATATATATATATATATATACACACTGTATATATATGTATGTATATATATATATATGTATATATATATATATATATATATATATATATATATACACACACACACACATTATGCACACATACAGCGGGGAAAATAAGTATTGAACACATCAACATTTATCTCATTAAACATATTTCTGATGGAGCCATTGACCTGAGATTTTCATCAGTAAGAACCCAAGTAATCCATACATACAAAGAAATCAAGGCAAGTGTGTTCACAAAACAAGTTATATTTAATAAAGTGTAATGACACAAGGAATAAGTATTGAACACGCTTGGGAAAATTCGTTTAATATTTAGTAGAAAAGTCTTGCTGTAGAGGATGCCTTCACAAACGAGACTGAGTTTATTTCTCAGGAAAGGTTTATTAAGAGTCTACATCCTCTATCAAGCAAGTATCTCAACAAAAGAGGGGGAACAATCATCCTTCACAGTTCTTATACCCTCCAAAGGCACAAAACCCCCAACATCAAATAACACAACCCCAACCCACAGTCCTTGAGCAAACATACAGCCCCCGAGGCTCCTTGGCGTCTCCATTGTCTCTCTCATCCTTCTAGCCTCCTGGGCTCTTGCTGGGACATTCTCTCCCACTTCTCGTCTCCTAAGCAACCAACTTCACACCTCCTGTAGGTCTCTGCAGGGTCAGGTCTTCTTTGGCCATTGAGACGTGAAGCTTCCAGAATATGCACCATCATGCCTACTAGGTATATGTGGGTGAATATGAATGCCATATATGCGCTCTAAATATGCACCATATAACCCCCCCCCAAACGTCTAAATAAGGACAAAGTACACCCCAAAATGCATAGAAACATATCATATCACACAGAACAGCAAAATGGCACAACATATCACACTTCCAACTGCTTGGGCTTCAACCTCCTGCCATAACTGCTGTAAGCAGGCTTTGATCTGCCTGGAGCTGTTTCTTGCATCTGTGGATCAGAGTCATTAGCACATTCTTGTGAAAGCTTAGAAGAGTGTCTCCCCGGTGGCCTGCCGCGGCGGGGGGCCCTGGCTAATTGCACTTGTTCATCAGCCAACACAAAAGCGGGTTTGAGTCTGTTAATGCAGACTAATTCTCTCCTGTCACCCAAATCGAGCAAAAAATGTTTTTCCCCAGTTTCTAACACTCTGAACGGTCCATCATAAGGCGGTCTTAAACCTGGCCTCTGAGCGTCATGTCTGACAAAGACAAATTCTGCGTTCTTTAAGGCTCTAGGCACAAAAACGCGTGGGAAACTGTGATGAACTGGGCCGGGGAGGGTGTTTGATCCCGTGTCGCTCTGCAGCAGCTGAGCGGGTGGGCGATTTGGTGCGGGATTCTCTGGAAGGAATTCGCCCGGTAACCGGAGGGGTTGGGCAAAAACTAGCTCAGCCGGAGAGGCTTGTAAATCTTCCTTAGGTGCTGAACGCAACCCTAATAAAACCCATGGAAGTTTATCAACCCAATTTGTGTCCGTGAAAGCCGCTCTGAGGGCTGCTTTCAATGACCGGTGAAAGCGTTCGCATAAACCGTTGGCCTGAGGGTTATAAGCTGTGGTGCGGTGAATTTTCACCCCCAGACTGAGGGCCATGGATGACCAGAGCTCGGAAACGAATTGGGGACCCCTGTCAGACGTTATGTCTGACGGGACTCCAAAACGCGCGACCCAAGCCGTTAAAAACGCGCGCGCCACGTCTGCTGCTGTAGTTGACGCCAGGGGGACCGCTTCTGGCCAGCGCGTTGTGCGGTCCACCATGGTTAGAAGGTGTGTGAAACCCTGTGACAGCGGGAGGGGTCCCACCAAGTCGATATGCACGTGGTTGAAGCGTTTGGCCGGGATGTGAAAAGGTTCTAAGGGGGCCCGCGTGTGCTTGTGTATCTTTGCTCTTTGACACGCTGCGCAGGCTGCGGCCCACTCTTTGACCTGTTTATGCAGCCCCGGCCAAACAAATTTTTCTCCCACCATTTTGATCGATGCGCGAACTCCCGGATGTGCCAGCGAATGGATTAAATCAAAAACGCAGCGGCGCCACGCAGCTGGGACCACGGGGCGGGGGCGCCCCGTGGAGATATCGCAGATTAGAGGAGGCATACCTGTCTGATGCACCCTGTGCTCCAGCCTTAGCCCTGTTGGCCCAGACTGGAGCGTGCGCACATCCGCATCGTTAACCTGCTCGGCGGCCATGGCTGCATAATCTAACCCAACGCAGACCGGGGCTGTGAGCGCTTCCACGCCGCAAGCCTGGCCCGAGTCTACAGCCGCCGAGTCTGCCCCCTGGGGGCCTGGCAGTGCAACTGCGCGCGAGAGGCAATCTGCCACGACATTGTGTTTGCCCGCCACGTGTTGAATGTCGGTGGTAAACTCCGAAATCGCAGCCAGCTGCCTCTGTTGTCGGCCCGACCAAGGCTCTGAAATTTTGGCCATTGCAAATGTTAAGGGTTTGTGGTCTACAAAGGCGGTGAAACGGCGCCCCTCCAACCAGAACTGGAAGTGGCGGATGGCCAAATGCACGGCTAAAAGCTCCCTATCAAACGCGCTGTATTTACGCTCGTTATCGCGCAATGTTTTGCTGAAAAACGCAAGTGGCTGCCAGCTCCCTGCTACCAGTTGCTCGACAACCGCCCCCACTGCCACATCGGAAGCGTCCGTGGTTAGCGCCATGCGAGCTGCTGGCACCGGGTGTGCCAATAACGCAGCGTTCGCGAGGGCCGATTTGACTTGTGAGAAAGCGCGCTCCCGGTCCGGGGACCACTCGACCCTAGATGCAGGTTTTTGCTTCTTTAGTGCCGCGTACAATGGGTGCATGAGCCATGCCACGTTGGGGAGGAAGCGGTTATAAAAACTGACCATCCCCCAAAATTCTTGCAGTGCCTTAACTGTCTGCGGTTGAGGGAAGTCCGTTATCGCGCGCACTTTATCAGGCAGCGGGACCGCGCCCTCTGGAGACACGCGGTGCCCCAAAAAATCGATTTGCGCTACCCCGAACTGGCATTTCGCTGGGTTAATTATCAGCCCGTGTTCTGTCAGCCTCTGAAAAACGGCTGTGAGGTGGCGTTCGTGTTCGGCTTCAGATGTACTGGCTACCAAAATATCATCCAAATAAGTGAACACGAAAGGGAGGCCGCGCAGCACTGCATCCATCATGCGTTCGAACGTCTGTGCGGCACCTTTGAGGCTGAAAGGCATGCGCAAAAACTCGAAGAGCCCGAAAGGGGTTATAACTGCCGTTTTGGGTATGTCTTGCGCGCGGACTGGGACTTGGTGATAATCGTGCACCAAATCTATTTTGGAAAAGATGCGCGCCCCCGCCAAATGTGCCGAAAAGTCCTGGATGTGCGGAATCGGGTAGCGGTCATGTGCTGAAGCATTATTTAATCTGCGGAAATCACTGCAAGGGTGCCACGAGCCGTCAGCCTTGGGCACCATGTGCAGGGGTGACGACCAAGGGCTGTTAGAGCGTCTAACAATGCCCAGTTTTTCCAAGTTGGCAAATTCCTCCTGCGCGATCGCCAGTTTAGCTGGGTCCAAGCGCTGAGCTTTTGCAAAAACAGGGGGGCCAGAGGTAGTTATGAAATGCTCGACCCCGTGTTTGGCAACTGACGCTGAAAATGTTGGGACCGTGAGTGTTGGGAACTGATTGAGTAGTGCATGAAACTTACCACCCGCAGCTGTGACATTGGGATGTGCAGAAGGCAGGGCCACCCGAGCTGCGCAGGAGATAGAGTAAAAAGACATTTACATTTACATTTGCATTTACAATACGTCTATTAGCAAGATCAACCAATAAACTGTTTGAGCATAAAAAGTCAGCACCTAGCATGTTGTTGCTAATTGCGGCCACGATGAAGGTCCACTCGAAGGTGCGGCCGTGGAGAGATAGGAGGAGCGTCTTCTCACCATAGGTTTTGATCGTGGAGCCGTTCGCCGCTAACACCAGGGGTCCGTTGGCAGGCGTCAGCATGTCCGCGTAGGCAGGTTTGACAAAACTCAGCTGGGAGCCTGTGTCCACCAGGAATTCTTTCCCCGAATTTGCGTCTGTCACGAAAAGCAGCTTGTTCGTCGTGCCGAGAGTTGCAGCTGCTACCGGCTCTCGGTCCTGGCGTTTTCCCTGGCGCTGGTATCGGCACGGTGGGGTGCATCTGCGCGCTCTCTCGGCGAAGCGTCGATGGTAGAAACAGAGGGTGTTGTCAGCCCCGCTTCTCCTGGCCTCTGCCGCTGCCGACGTCAGTGGGTCCGGTACTGCAGCCTCTGGTCTCCCCTCGTCTCGCGGGGGTGCGTTCAGCTCTGCTGCTGCCGTCGTGGCTGCGTGCCGTCTATGGGCGTCGACGAGCCGCTGCGCCTCCTGGCCCAGCTCGTGGTAGTCACGGTTGTTGAGTGGCTGTGAGCTGGCCAGGGTGACTCTCACCGCTGGCGGTAGCGTTCTGAGAAAGAGGTGGGCGAAGATAAAGCTGTCGTCATCCTCACCTCTCAGGCTCATCATCTTCGCCATCAGATCTGCCGGCCTGTCTGCTTCCCCTTCTGTCAGCACCAGGAGCTTCTCTGCTCGCTCTCCCAGCGAGGGAGTGAAGGCTTGAATGAGGGCGGCTTTCAGTGCGCCATACTTGTCGTCTTGGGGCGGGTGGTTGGTCAGGCTCTCCACCCGCTGCACTGTGAGGCTGTTCAGCTTTGCGACGACATGGTAGAACCTCGTTGCGTCTGCTGAGATTCCCCGAAGGTGGAACTGCGCCTCCACAGTGGTAAACCAGGAGTGCGGGTTATGTTGCCAGAAATTGGGCAGCTGTAGTGCGGTAGCTGCGTTAACCCGGTTGGCTCCTGACGAGGCCGGTGCGGAAAGCTCACCGTCACCGGCCATGGTTTGTCGTAGGTCACCAGTGTAGAGGATGCCTTCACAAACGAGACTGAGTTTATTTCTCAGGAAAGGTTTATTGAGAGTCTACATCCTCTATCAAGCAAGTATCTCAACAAAAGAGGGGGAACAATCATCCTTCACAGTTCTTATACCCTCCAAAGGCACAAAACCCCCAACATCAAATAACACACCCCCAACCCACAGTCCTTGAACAAACATACAGCCCCTGAGGCTCCTTGGCGTCTCCATTGTCTCTCTCATCCTTCTAGCCTCCGGGGCTCCTGCTGGGACATTCT
This sequence comes from Pholidichthys leucotaenia, assembly GCA_020510985.1. NCBI lineage: Eukaryota > Metazoa > Chordata > Actinopteri > Cichliformes > Pholidichthyidae > Pholidichthys > Pholidichthys leucotaenia. The sequence goes on from CM035838.1 coordinate 284,919,512, forward strand.
CTCCCACTTCTCGTCTCCTAAGCAACCAACTTCACACCTCCTGTAGGTCTCTGCAGGGTCAGGTCTTCTTTGGCCATTGAGACGTGAAGCTTCCAGAATATGCACCATCATGCCTACTAGGTATATGTGGGTGAATATGAATGCCATATATGCGCTCTAAATATGCGCCATATTGCTATTAACAGCTTCCAGACACCTCCTGTATTGAGAAACAAGGCACAAGTATTGTTCAGGAGTGATTTTTTTTCCCATTTTTTCACACAAACTGTCTTCAAATCTTAAATGTTCCATGGGCATCTTTTGAACTCTGATCTTCAGTTTGTTCCATAGATTTTCAATTGGATTCAGGTCAGGTGACTGACTGGGCCATTCTAGCAGCTTTATTTTCCTTCTCTGGAGCCAGTTAAGAGATTCCTTGGCTGTGTTTGGGATCATTGTCTTGCTTAAATGTCCACCCTCATTTCATCGTCAGCACCTTGGCAGATGGCAACAGGTTCTAATCAAGGATGTCTCTGTACATTTGTCCATTCATCTTTCCTTCAATTATATGAAGTCTGCCTGTACTATGTGCTGAAAGACACCCCCACACCATGATGGAATGTGCAGTGCCATTTCTCCTCCAAACATGCTGTGTGTTGTGACATCCAAAAAGTTCAATTCTGGTCTCATCTGAGCAGACTATAGTCTCCCAGGATTTTACTGGCTTGTACAAATGTTGTGCAGCAAACTTTAAATGAGCTTCAACATGCTTTTTCGTCACCAATGGAGTCTTGCGAGGTGAGCAGGCATAGAGCCCATGTTGGTTGAATGCATTATTTATTGTTTTCTTTGAAACAGCAGTACCTGCTAACTGCAGGTCTTTCTGGAACTCTCCACAAGTGGTCTTTGGCTCTTGGCTCTTGGATAACTCTTCTGATAATTCTTTTTACTCCTCTGTCAGAAATCTTGCAAGGAGCTCCTGGTCGTGGCTGGTTTATGGTAAAATGATGTTCTTTCCACTTCTGAATGATGGCTCCAACAGTGTTCACTGGAACATTCAGCAGTTTAGAAACGCACCTGCAATCAATGCCATCATTATATTTTGCAACAATTAGGTTGCGGAGGTCTAGAGAGAGCTCTTTGCTTCTGCCCATCATGAGTTCTTCATGGTGTGACAATCTGATATTCACACACCTTTTTAAAAGCAATCAGTCAGGACTTAACCAGCTGAAATTAATTTGCACTAATGGGGGTGGGATGGCTTCCTAAATTCTGATGGATTTGTGTCATTCTACTTTATTAAATATAACTTGTTAACATAATTGCCCTGATTTCTTTGTATGTATGGATTACTTGGGTTGTTTCTGATATCTGGTGAAAATCTCAGGTCAGTGGCTCCATCAGAAATATGTTTAATGAGAAAAATGTTGATGTGTTGAATACTTATTTTCCCCATTGGATATACAGTATACTGTATATGTCACCAGCCAGTAGTGTCTCATCATCCATCTGCTCAGAGTTTTAAAAGTATTTTTTAATCAATAAATTATTTTTTCAAGAATATAGACTTTAATTCTGCACCTTTCTAAACATTTTATTGATCTATTATTTTTCAAAAAAAATTTTTTTTTCATGAAAATCCCATCCTGTTCACCTGACCCTTGAAAGTCAGAATTAAGGATTAATTGTTATTTTAAGGATAATTAAGGCCTTTATCTTGAATAAATTAATAAATGAATAACTTTTAAAGATCCACGGACACTGTCTGTTACAGCTAGCACATTCCATTAGTGACACGAGCACGGAAGTAGAACCTGAAGATGCTAAGATCTCACAGGACAAACATCCACACAGTTACTGCAGTTTGACATTTAGTCAGCTTGATTTTATAGGAAGGTTGTTACCATTTTAAAACATTATAGAATAACATTTCAATGAACACTTATGGTTTATTATTTTGTCTCTAAGAGACCACAAATGTTTGAGCTAACCCAGTTAGCGTTCGGCTAGAAGTTAGTGGCTAACAGAGCTGAACAGTGTTCGGAGTGGATGAGGTGGAAACTGGCAGGATTTGAGCTGGGTTAAAATAGGCCAAATGGGTCTAATTGTATCAGTTTTATTTCCTCTCCACACGAAGATGAATAGAGCAGGTGACCAGCAGTTTCACCCTGATGGAAGGCAATCTCCCAGCTTAAGGCCCCACCATTGTTGCCTGTGGATAATTGTGAGTAATCGCAATAAATCAACGAGATGTTGAGTTAACTGGCAATTAATGCATTTACTCTGACACCACTAGTTCCTAATTTTCAGATAATATAGGGAATGCTTTAATAAATATGTTATTCAAAGTATAGTTTAAAGGTGAACTGAACTGAACGGCATTGAACTGGGTGATAGTACATACAATTATAAAGATAATTTATCATTGGCACCCCCTCCACTAATCCCGGAATCTTGGAGAAAATCGCGATTTTGAATTTCCCGCCCTGAAAAATTAGACGAATCCGCCGATTAGCCGGAAGTGCAGCCGGAGTTCCGTGTGACGTCACGAGTGTGACCCAGTCCTCGTGTTTACCATTGCGAGCACGTCAACACTGGTTGTTTTTGGTGCATTTTGTCTTGATAGTCGACTACAAAACACTTCCAACACCTGGGAAGATCTGTTCAGTGGCCAAGGAAAGCTGTCATGGCGACGAAAGAAAAGAAAGGGGGAGGAAAAAGCGACCGGGAAGCGATGCGTTTCTAGATATAGATATTACAGTGATCCCTCACTTATCGAGTTTAATGGGGACCAGAACCGACCGTGAAAACTGAAAAACCGCGAAGTAGTGTCACCCCCCCCCAAGGGCGTCACAAGCACTATTTTGCACAAAAAGGCACAAGAGAACAGCGAAAAGTGCCACAAAGCAACACGAGCGATAAAGAACAATGAATGCGGTCTTCCTTCGCTGGGTATGGGCGCTCGGCAGGGAGAGAAGCTGGGTAAAACGTCTCGGCCAATCAGCTTGCGAGGTAACACGTCTCGGCCAATCAGCTTGCGAGATTCCCGAGCGGTGAAGAGGTGGGCGGAGAGGAGTGGAGCGGTGGTCAGAGAGGTGGATTTTGAGTTGTGCGGGCTCTCCGTGTTGATACCTGATGTTCTAATGTAGTCTCCCTGCCTTCTGCTAGCGCCCGGGCAACTTTCGTGCCATTTTTTCTCAATTTTGAATTTTTGATGAATATTTTTGAAAAATCCGCGATGCACTGAGGGCGCGAAAGGTGAAACGCGAAGTAGCGAGGGATCACTGTATTTATAAATAGCACAGTCAAATGCAGAGGCCAGTTCTGTTCATGTGTATTGCCACTATAGTCTGTAGAAGTATTGTAATACATAGCCCAATTTTTTGAATGAATGAATGAATTTATTTATTTCGGATAGTACAGTACAGGTTGAAAGAAACTGAATGATATAACAACAAGGTCAAATTGAACAATGACTCATCTGATTATACAATTCAACGTAAGTTATCTGAAATGGGTGATGGCTGAAGCCGCAGCTTATATTGCCCACCCATATACCATCTAAGAATTCAAAAGAGAAAAAAGAGAAAACAGGCAAGAGCGATTACAATTCAAAACAAAACTAAGACAAAATGTGACTGAGAAAAAAGAAAACTAAGCTACAACACAACACAGGCTGGATATGTTACAACTCGCCGCTCATTAGCGGCGCCAGCTGCGCGCACACCTGCGCCTCGTCAGCAGCGTGGGGTATAAGCCACTCTGCCCTGGGCTTCGGCCTGAAGCCGTCTGATTCCTTCAGCCCTCTTGCTGCAGAGGAACCCCCTCATCTCCCAGCAAGATCTACAGCGTAAGCATACCTACCTTTGCCTTTCCAGTCTCTCCCCTGTGCACAGGTGTATTCCCCGGCGGCGGACCTTGCCTCTGCATCGCCGTCTGCCAGCTGCTGTCACAGGTGCATCAGGTCGTTGTCTCCCGGGCTTGCCCTTGTGCACGCCTGCCACCTGCCACACTCCTGCATCCTCCTCTGTCTCGTCACCGATCCTGAATGCCTCTTCACTCTGAAAACTCTGGTGTTCTTGACTGCTGGAACTGCTATCATCTGCCATTGTTGTTTTGATAAGGGTCACACTCGTGATGTCACGCAGCGTCGTCTGCACTACTTCCGGTTTGTTTGGCACTGCCAGCCAGAGGCAAAAGTTTATCGGCTTATAGCTTGGCCATCGCACGGCCTAAAAATTTCTTTTGTGTGTTGAAAAATACAATAGGTAATAAGGAATTAATCTGCTATTCTACTTTTTCGGCAAAAAGGTGGGTTCAGTTCACCTTTAAAAAGCACAGAAATGGCCTTGGATAGGATGTCAAAACAGTCAGGTCACCCACACCCACTCTTATTATTTTCAGCCCTTCCTCTTGAGTAGTTTTGCTGTTGATACTCTGAAAACACTGCTAATTTTTTATCTACAGTAAAACACAACAGAGTTGTGTGCTTGAGATCAATTGGCCCGTGCCTATGACAGTGTATGACATGTTATTTTGTGGCATGAGAAATAGAGTTTTGTTTTTGTGAGTCAGCTTCCTGCTCAGACGATGTAATGAGTGCAACACAGGGACACAGGCAAACTCAGGAATCACACAGTTCAGTCCTCACTCACTGAATGGAATGGCATGGAGAAGGATGATTACATCTTGAATGGTTATTTTGCGCCATCTATAGGTCAAAGACAATCCTTTGGGGATATCTTTTGAAATAAAAACTCGGCAAATGGCAAAAACTTTGTGAACTGGTGCAAAAACACCATATGAGACGCTGCTGAATGTGTCTTTTTCATCTTTCCATTTGTCAATATTGTGTGTGTGAAAGAGAAAGACAGCATTCACACCGGCCCCCTGCACCCCCCCCCCCTATAGTTCATAGCAAGATTTAATTTTTCCTAAAACATTAGCTAGGCAGATTGGAAAATTTTAAATAAACCCAAATGAATACAAATACGGCCTCACCAATAAAACAAAGATTTCTCTGAGAGTAGTGGAGCCAGTATTTTGTCTTTTGTGAGCTCCATTCAGCAGTAAAGTTCCATATGCCTGCATTTATGTTTTCCCTCTGAATAAATTTGGGTTTGTTTTCTGTGTTAATGACACTGGGGAGGGAATGACAACTGAGAGTGAGGAGAAAAGGTCAGGGCATGAATAGGTTCCTTAAATGCTTTGCTTAGCCAATATTGAAACTTGTCCTCTCGCCCTAAATGTATGTTTTCACTTCTGTTGATATGTCTCATTTAATAACTTTTAAAAATATGACAAATTCAGGCTGTCCATTAAGAAAAACAGGATGTCTTTTTGCTCGCTTTTCCTCCATAAAACCTTTCCATCCATCCATGTGCCAAGAGGAGAAGATTAATAAAGCCATCAGTCATGAGGACCCACCAAGGAGGCCAGCAGCTTTACAAATGCAGGGAAGCTTTTCATTGTAAGGGGAAGGGTCTGGTTAATGAGTTGCACGATGGGGACCATATATCAGAGTCCTCAGAGGGGCCTCAGTGGGGCCTTTAAAATGCATTGTGTCTATATCACTCCTCGACCATACCTGGAACCAACCACTGAAAAGCCTGAAAAAGACCGAGCACAAAGCAAAGGGAAATTCTGGTATAGCCAGCAAATATCCAGGTAAAGAGGATTTTTTTTTAGCTGTTTACAACTGAAAGCACATTTTAAAAATATCAATCATTAGGGCATACAGTGCATCCGGAAAGTATTCACAGCGCTTCACTTTTTCCACATTTTGTTATGTTACAGCTTTATTCCAAAATGGAATAAATTCATTTTTTTCCTCAAAATTCTACACACAATACCCCATAATGACAACATGGAAAAAAGTTATTTTTTTTAGATTTTTGCAAATTTATTAAAAAAAAAAACTAAGAAATCACATGTACATAAGTATTCACATCCTTTGCTCAGCACTTTGTTGATGTACCTTTGACAGCAATTACAGCCTGAAGTCTTTTTGAATATGATGCCACAAGCTTGGCACACCTATCTTTGGGCAGTTTCACCCATTCCTCTTTGCAGCACCTCTCAAGCTCCATCAGGTTGGATGGGAACATTGGTGCACAGCCATTTTCAGATCTCTCCAGAGATGTTCAGCTGGATTCAAGTCTGGGCTCTGGCTGGGCCACTCAAGGACATTCACAGAGTTGTCCTGAAGCAACTCCTTTGATATTTTGGCTGTGTGCTTAGGGTTGTTGTCCTGCTGAAAGATGAACCGTCACCCCAGTCTGAGGTCAAGAGCGCCCTGGAGTAGGTTTTCATCCAGGATGTCTCTGTACATTGCTGCATTCATCTTTCCCTCTATCCTGACTAGTCTCCCAGTTCCTGTCGCTGAAAAACATCCCCACAGCATGATGCTGTCACCACCATGCTTCACTGTAGGTATGGCATTGGCCTGGTGATGAGCGGTGCTTGGTTTCCTCCAAACATGACACCTGGCATTCACGCCAAAGAGTTCAATCTTTGTCTCATCAGACCAGACAATTTTGTTTCTCATGGTCTGAGAGTCCTTCAGGTGCCTTTTGGCAAACACCAGGTGGGCTGCCATGTGCCTTTTACTAAGGAGTGGCTTTGGTCTGGCCACTCTACCATACAAGCCTGATTGGTGGATTGCTGCAGAGATGTTTGTCCTTCTGGAAGGTTCTCCTCTCTTCACAGAGGAACGCTAAAGCTCTGACAGTGACCACTGGGTTCTTGGTCAACTCCCTGACTAAGGCCCTTCTCCCCCAATTGCTCAGTTTAGACAGCCGGCCAGCTCTAGGAAGAGTCTTGGTGGTTCCGAACTTCTTCCATTTACGGATGATGGAGGCCACTGTGCTCATTGGGATCTTCAAAGCAGCAGAAACTTTGCTGTACCCTTCCCCAGATTTGTGCCTCGAGACAATCCTGTCTCGGAGGTCTACAGACAATTGACTTCATGCTTGGTTTGTGCTCTGACATGTGTTACACCTGGAGGGCGAAGAAGAGAGGCCAAGTGGTGGACTTTTCAGCGGTTTATTGACTCTTTTTTACAAACACCAGGCACGACACTCTGACACGGGACATCACCCAATAACGGCCACATCACTCTTCACCATTTTCCCTTCACACTCTAGAACATTCTCCACTCTTCTTCTCTCGCGCTCTAACACTTAGCAGCGTCTCATCACTACTGAGCGCCACCTGTGGAGCAAAAGCGCTACTGCTTCTACTGACAAACAGTTTACATTAAAACAGTTCAAATTACAGTCCTTTAGTTACATTTCCTATAAATGCTCATATTTACCATCAACATCTAAATTACAGTCTTTTAGATACATTTATTAGAAATGCCTATATTAGCCATCAGCATCTAATCAAAAATGTTTTCTGGGGTTTTCTAGATGTTGTGCCTTTCCAAATCATGTCCAATCAACTGAATTTACCACAGATGGACTCCAATTAAGCTGTAGAAACATCTCAAGGATGATCAGTGGAAACAGGATACACCTAAGCTCAATTATGAGCTTCATAGTAGAGGCTGTGAATACTTATGTACATGTGATTTCTGTTTTTTATTTTTAATACATTTGCAAAAATCTAAAAACCCCCCCCCTTTTTTTACGTTGTCATTATAGGATATTATGTGTAGAATTTTGAGGAAAAAAATGAATTTAATTTATTTTGGAATAAGGCTGTAACATAACAAAATGTGGAAAAAGTGAAGCGCTGTGTATACTTTCTGGATGCACTGTATCTGATGGTTTTCTATTATTATTATTATTAGTTTAGTAAAAAGCCATTCCTTCATGGCTCTTATCACCTTGGACTGCTTACACAATTGATTTTCATTTCTGTGGTGTCTGTCATGAACCGAGCCGGGTTGTTCTTTGGGCTCGGTTCTGGCCCGCTGTGGCTCAGGGTTGTCTATGTAGTTATATATTATCTTATCTTTTGAGTTTCTTGTAGTTTCTATTTACCCTTGTTTTTTTCCATACCTGTAGCCACTACGTTCTGGCTGGCTGCTGTGAAGCAGCCTCCTTTGGCCTACTTTCGCATGGGCGCTGTCTGACATTTGCCGGTCCGACCACGCCCCCTCTCTCATGACAGCCAGCTGGTTCCACTCCAGTAATTGCCCCTCCCGCGCTTTGCCCAGATGCACCCAATCTGTCTTGCCAGCAATGCTTGTACTTAAGCAGCTCTTTGCCAGTCAAGCATTGCCAGACTATTGTATTGTCAACGCTTGTGTTTTGCCACCATTCACTGTGGTCTGCCCGCTGCATGTCCTGTTGTATGAGCCTGTAAGCAAACCTTGTCTTCTTTTTGTATGTCTGCCTTGTTTTTGAAATGTTTCTATCTGCCACTGTACACTGTGGTCTACCCGCTTCACGCCTGTTGTGTAGCCATTTAGTGTACCCTGCACCGTTTTTGTATGCCATTTTCCTTAATAAGTGTGTTTGTGGTGTAACCCAGCATTTAAATCCATCATCCTTCTACTCCTCGGTGTGCTGCGTAAAAGCACACGGGGAGAACGTGACAGAATAGTGCAGCCGGAAAAGGATTTAGCAGGTTACACCCAGAACTGTTTCTTCACCCACCTCTCTTTGCCCTACGATGCCTTTGGCGTGCCGTTCCCACACCGGCCGGAGCACACGATCAGTGGGGCATCCCACGGTGGAGGAGGAATGGGCGGCGGTCTTTATCCAGGATTTTATGGATGAGGCCCATGAAGCCCACGGACCGAAGGCAAAGTGGAGCTGCTTGGATTCAGCCATAACTATCCTCGAGGCACATCCAGGGCTCTGGAGCTATCCACAGTACGAGGGGCTGTTGTCTTCGGTCTGTGCGTTGGATGAGGCGTTTACCAACCTGAGGAGGGGCGCACTCTCCACAAAGCCCATGCGGAGACGCTCTCCACAGCCTACTGTCACCGCTTTCCTCCACCTCGCCATCAGCGTCATCCTGCATGGAAACGTCGGGAGAGGCCCTCACTGGCCTCGGCAGCCATCGTGCCTCCAGCTGCCGTAAGGTCTGCCAAGGCCACCCCAGGAACGCCCACCTCAATCGCCATGAAGACGGCTCCTCCGCAATCTTGTGAAAGGGCCAAAATCACCGTTGACACGGAAAGGGATGACTGTCTGCCTACCGCAGCTGTGAACATCCAACACCGGGATGACAGGCAAGTGTTTTTTCATTCTATTCAATTAAATCATGATAAACCTTGTCTGTCTCCCGAGGGAGAGACCCAGTCTCTGCAGTCCGCTGGGTCTCTTGTCCAGCTGCAAACATTTACTCTTTTTCTGTTCTCTCTGTGTCTCCTCCATTTTTTCCTGAGTGCCCACTGGCCCAAGGTCAGAGCCATCAGATGGTGGAGGAGCCGGTATCTTCGGAGGATTTCGCTCCGGAGCCAGCACAGAGATGTCCCCCTGCAGCTACGTCGGAGGAATCCTCAGCGTTGGAGCCATTGCAGGAGGACTGTGGGACTGCAATCACCATCTTGCCAGCTGCGGAGGCAGCTGCAGTGGATTGGGAGTCAGAGCTGGACCTCCTAGAGGCCGGTCCCGAGTCTTCATTACCAGGATCGACGGAGTCCTGGACGGCAGTAGAGCTCGAGCTCAGGCATGTTATCTCTCTTGTTTTTCTTATGTCTGTGTTGGAGAGATCTTGCCTAGCTCTAGGGAAGGAGAGTCAAGTGCAGCCCTCAGCTACATCTGAACTCCCCTCACCGGACTCCACCGCTGCGGGCAACCCTAGCCACCTTTCTCCCTCTGTTGTCCCTGAGCTTCCTCTTAGGGCTGCCGGAGAGGATCCAGCATCACCAGGGGTCTCTGTGGGTCCGGTCTCTCCGCCTGACGATGCCAAAGGTCTGGCTCCCCTGCTGCCTGAGGCCATCATGTGGGTCCCGCCGCAGGCTGAGTCTCCGTGGGTGCGGCGTTCTCATCTGGGACCCTCATGGGAGCTGCACCCCAGTGTGAGCCTGACATGGGTGCTGCACTCCTGCATGGACCTGTCATGGACGCTACGCTCCAGCCTGGGGTCCACCGAGGGTGCAGCATTGGCCTGGTCGGGGTCCACCAAGGGTGCAGTGTTGGCTTGGTCGGGGTCCACCAAGGGTGCAGCGTTGGCCCGGTCGGGGTCCACCGAGGATGCAGTGTTGGCCTGGTTGGGGCCCACTGAGGGTGCAGCGTTGGCCCGGTCGGGGTCCACTACGGGTGCTGTAGAGCTCCAGCCAGAGTCCACCACGGATGCGGCAGAGCGCCAGCCGGAGTCCACCGTGGGTGCGGCACAGCTCCAGCTGGAGTCCACCACGGGTGCTGTCGAGCTCTAGTTGGAGCCCACTGCGGGTGCTGCAGAGCTCCAGCTGGAGTCCACTGCGGGAGCTGCAGAGCTCCAGCTGGAGTCCACCATGGGTGCTGCAGAGCTCCATTCGGAGTCCACTGTGGGTGCAGCTGTGTCCCAAGCCGGGACCACCGAGGGGGCTGCTGGTCAGCCTGAGGATGTCGGGGTCTCCACTTCTCAGCCTGATGCCGTCGTGGCTTCCTCCTCCTCCCTGTCTGATGCCGTGGGGGTTCCCTTCCTATGGACCGGTCACCCACTAGTGAGCCTCCTGGTGGGCAGGCCGCCTCCTGCTCCACCCATCCAGTCTTGGTGGCTCAACAGCACTGGCTGACCGCCAGAAGGACTGAGTCTCTAGGCCAGGTGGCCTGTGTTTTCCGGCAGGCCGCCGGACTCTGTTCGCCGGACTGTCCGCTGGGCCTGGGACTCTGGGCGGCCTCCTGAACCTCCACGCCTTTGGACTTGGGGGGATTAATTGTGTTTTCTGTTGTGGGCCCTGGGCGGGGTGTATTTTGTTCCCTCCTTGCCTGTTCCCCCTACCTCCCACCCGGGTTCGTTGATTGTTGTTCCTGCTGGGGGGGGGGCCTTCCTTATGATGTTGCTGTCTGGGCTCCACCCCTTGAGAGGAGGGCTCTGTCATGAACCAAGCCGGGTTGTTCTTTGGGCTCGGTTCTGACCCGCTGTGGCTCAGGGTTGTCTGTGTAGTTATATATTATACCTTGTTTTTTTCCGTACCTGTAGCCACTGTGTTCTGGCTGGCAGCTGTGAAGCAGCGTCCTTTGGCCTACACTTGTGTGGGTGCTGTCTGACACTTGCCGGTCCGACCACACCCCCTCTCTCATGACAGCCAGCTGGTTCAACTCTGGTAATTGCCCCTCCCGCGCTTCGCCCAGATGCACCCAATCTGTCTTGCCAGCAGTGATTGTACTTAAGCAGCTCTTTGCCATTCAAGCATTGCTGGACTATTGTATTGTCAACGCTTGTGTTGTGCCAACATTCACTGTGGTCTGCCCACTGCACGTCCTGTCATGTGAGCCTGTAAGTGAATCTTGTCTTCTTTTTGTACGTCTGCCTTGTTTTTGAACTGTTTCTGTTGGCCACTGTACACTGTGGTCTGCCCACTTCACGCCTGTTGTATAGCCATTTAGTGTACCATGCACCGTTTTTGTATGTCATTTTCCTTAAAATGTGTTTGTGGTGTAGCCCAGCATTTAAATGCATTTAAATGCGCTGCGTAAAAGTGCATGAGGAGAACGTGACAGGTGTCCATTAGTGACAATTATACAGCAGTTAGTTCCGACTGAGCAACTTGATTGGACAGTAGGGATTCCAGGAGTTTCCACGATAATCACACTCCGATGTTACACTGGATATGTATCACTCCACTTCAAAGGTGTTCTAGTAACTGTTAATTATTACAAACAGTAATTTTCTGTCAAGTATGTGGCTTATTTTCGATGAGAATTGTAATACTATGTTGGATACATTAATTTCCACAGTGAAGTGCTGTTTGAGGAAAAAAAATCATCTCTGGGACAAAGTCCTACCCTTTAAAAAAATTTTGTTTACAAAGTCATACCCGAATATTCCCAAGCTATTTCACATCTGATTAAAAAAATAAGCAAGCTACAGTCGGACTTATTGTCTCAATTAGCAAACCACAATACTGTGACAGTGATATGTCACTTCAGATACTACCTGCATGGCCTACCCTTCATTGTCCGAACTGACCACTCAGCCCTCCAGTGGCTGTTGTTCTTCAAAGAGCCGGAAGGGCAAATTGCATGGTGGCTGTAAGAGCTAGTATCGTACACCTTTGGGGTGGAGTACTGAGCTGGAGCTCGCCATGCTAATGCTGATGCCATGTCCCAACGTCCCTGCGCAATTGATGGCTGCCGGTACTGCGACAGGAGGGACACCCGTGAAGCAGAGCTCTGTATGGGGGAGGAGCACCGTCCCAGGAAGAACGGAGAGAGGCCAGTCTGCAGAGAGACGCATCTTATTGACCCACCTGAATGGACAAGGCAGCAGGAGCAAGACAAGGACCTGCAATCGGTGATGCAGTGGGTGGAGTCAAGCCATAAGCCACCCTGGAATGAAATAGCGGGGTGTTCACCTGCCACCAAAGGACTGCTTGCAAAATTCGAGGCTCTAAGGGTGAAGGACGGGGTGCTTCAGTGAGCGTGGAAAGAGCCAGTTACAGGAGAGGAGAGGTGGCAGGTGGTGGTCCCGAAGACGTTAAGGGTGACAGTGCTGTCAGCTGTCAATGGAACTACTGGGGCACGGCACTTCGGGGTCTCAAAAATCCTCTGCTGGCTCCATCAAGGGTTCTATTGTGGCCAACAGAGGAGAGATGTTGAGGACTTTTGACGCCGCTGTGACCCCTGCACAGTGCATAAGGGCCCTCCAGACCAGTCACATGCCCAACTCCAGCAGCTGGCAGTGGGAGCTCCAATGGAGAGGGTGACAGTGGACATAATGGGCCTGTTTCCTCACACAGACAATGGGAACTGTTTTGTTCTAGTTACGATGGATTACTTTGCAAAATAGCCGGAGGCATGCGCCATACCCCACCAGGAGGCAGAAACTGTCGCAGATGCACTGGTGGAGGGCATGCTTGCCTGGTTTGAGGCAGCTGAGGTCATCCACAGTGACCAAAGGCACAACTTCGAGTCGGGGTGTTCTCGGCAATGTGCAAACGACTGGACATGCAAAAGACTCGCACTACCCCTTTACGCCCCCAGAGTGATGGACTGGTTGAGAGGTTCAATAGAACCCTGGCAACACAACCGGCCATTCTCCCTGTGGAACACTAACGAGACTAGGATATGCACCTCCCTTTCATCTTGATGACCTACAGGTCGGCTGAGCAGGATTCCACCTCATGCACACCAGTCCTGCTCATGTTGGGACAGGAGCTTAGGACGCCAGTGGAAATGATGCTTGGAAAGCCCCCAGACATGCCAGTGGTTCTCCCAGGACCAGAATATGCACGAAGGCTCCAAGATAGGATGGAGTCAGCCCATGCCTTCCCTCGGGACTAGCTGCAGAAAGCGGGAGTGAGGCAGAAAAGAAATTATGACTCAAGGGCCAGAGGGAGGGACTTCAAAGCGGGGGACTTGGTGTGGGTGTACAGCCCAAAGAAAAAGAAGGGACAATACCCAAAACTGGATTGCCATTGGGTGGGTCCCTGCAAGGTGTTGGAGAGACTGGGAGAGGTGGTATACAGGATCCAGCTGCTGCCTAGGGGGAGGCGGGTGGCCCTCCACAGGGACAGGTTGGCATCGTGTAGAGGTGATGCATGCCACCAGCCATGCGTGAGACTTATGACACCGCCCCAAACAGATGTGTCGGCAACACCTCAGGGCTCACTGACTGTTCATCCATCTCCTTCTCCAATTGCGCCCCTGGCTTATCAGTGTGCCGGGTCCAGACCGCAGGTGCAGCAGGGGACACACACACACCCCAAGGCGGTCTCGGAGGCAGAAAAGGCCCCCGGTGCACCTTAATGACTTTTTTTGTTGTGATCCCTCGGGGCAAGGGATTCAGTAAGTGGGGGGGGGGTAGTGTCCTGTTCAGATTCTTTGTCTGTTCTACGGGACGTTGTGCGGTTGGGCTGTCTGGAAGAGAGAGAGGGGGAGAGCAGGAGGATGAGGAGCATGCGGTGTGCGGAGAGAGTTGGGGAGAGCAAGAGGGAGAGACTGGGCAGAAGTTTTTCTTGTTGCTTGGTTTGGCACCTTTTTGTTTTGGCGTGGTCACGGCCTACAGTGACCCATCCAGTTAAAAATAAAGGTGTTAAATTGGCAACCTCTTCATGGTTTTTATAATGCGTCTGGGAGACGCTACAATAACTTTGGGGTGATGGAATCTTTATTTCATCTGAAAATGCCAAGAAAAAGTGGGTGAAGTGTGCCAAGCCAAATCACTAGGATGCTAACTAGTCATCTGTGCGAGCTCACAGGACCAACAAACCTTTCTCAACGAGTGGCTAGTATGTATTATAAACACTGACTTTTGCACTTGAGAATATTTAATATGTTTATATGTGTATGGAATGACAATAGACCAGTTAATTTTGTATATTATGCTGTTGGAGATGGTTAGCAGCAGTTAACTGAGTACATTTAAAAGGGACTATTTTTCTTGGTGGAGCAAAATAACTGGTCAGACAAACAAATCATACTATTTTGTCCTGTATTGGTGTCATTTAGAAACTTTGTTTGTGGAACTGTTGTATAAAAGCAATATTGCACTCAAGGTTTTGCGGTATCATGAAAATAGTAACTGCGGTGATTCATACCGCAGTTACTGCAAGAGTTAAACAAAAAATAAAACAAAAAATAAGAAGGATACAGAAAGTTGAAAAGGATACATAAAAATATAAAAATGAATATTTATTTATTTATTTTTCAAACCTGTATTTTTTATTTTTGTTTAATACGTATACTACTCAAGATGTGACTTTTTTATGTTTCCACATTTTGTTTCAAATTTTTGATGAATATCTCTCAACTTTCTGTATCTTTTTTTTTTTTTTTGTATTGAGTATATTTTATTAATCCCCAGTGGGAAATTCAGGGCATCCACGTGGATGGATGAGGCAGCCACAATGCGGCACCAGTCCCTTCACCATTCACACCTAGGGCCACTTTAGAGTCTCCAATTAACCTAACTTGCATGTTTTTGGCCTGTGGGAGGAAATTGGAGTGCCCGGGGTAAACCCACGCAGGCATGGAGAGAACATGCAAACTCTACACAGAAGGGTCACTGATGATCCGGGGTGGGATCAAACCCACGACCTTCTTACTGTGCTACCACAGTGCTAACCACTGCTCCACCAAGCTGCCAAATTCCACTGAGCTGCCAATTTCCTATAACTCAAGACTCAAAAATTATTTGTGCTTCTGCATTTTTACATTATTTGTTTGTATTATATTGTATTGTAGCATAAATTACTTTTAACCACTTGCACTCCGGGCAATTTTCCTAAAAATGCCAAAAAAAAAAACGTGCCCAAAGTAAATCGAAAGCTGTTATTCAACCCTTTGCAGCATCTTCATGGGGTTGGTCTCATTTAAAAGAAAACACTTTGAATTTTTTGGCAAAAAAAACCATAATCTCTCTACGTGTTCCGGCCACTGAGTTACAGTCATCTAAACATACTGAACTTGAAGAAAAAAAATTTGGACACAGTGTTTTTTTGGATACAAATGCTTGTAAATAACACACAGCTGTCCGATCCGGCTGGAAAATGCAACAGAAATGTAGAACCAAGTGTTATCCAGCTGAGATCCAAATTTGGTAACAATACCACAAAAAATGAATATTTTACACAGCTTTGTTCTCAGGTAGTTCCCAGGCGTTATGGAACTGTGCCAAATGGCACAGTTTGGAAAAACGTCTGTAACTTTTGAATAATTCAATGTAGAATCTTCATTTTAGGCTCTAATGAAAGGTCACACTCAGGGCTGTGTCTGTGTGTGTGTGTGTGGGGGCGGGGGGTCGTTCCCCCCCCCCCCCCCCCCGCTACCAAGGACCAAATTCGGCCCTCGCTACAAGACGGAATACACTCTTTTTTTTTTTTCCTTGCATGTTTTCACAGCGACCCCCCCCTCGCTACTGTGTGTGTGTGTGTGGGGGGGACCGTGAACGGACCGTGAACACCCCCCCCCCCTCGGTACAGAAGAGGGCACAGAAGAGGGCCATCGCTACATGATGGAATAGACTGATAAGCTTCCCCCCGCCGACCGAGGAGCGTTCGGACCGTGCCCCCCCCCCCCCTCTCCTCTTCTGCAGCGGGTGGGTGGGGGGGCGTTCACGGTCCGAACACGGCAAATGAACCGTTTATCGCGGCGCACGCACTTCGTATTTCGTGCGCAGTACAGTTGTAAATTACCGATCGGTCAAAAGTCATTTTTGGATTACAGTTTTCAGGGATAAATAATAATTTAGCTTATAACACCTTACCTCTTCAAAGCAGCAGAGTCGTGGCGAACAGCTCTTCCCACGCGTCAGACGAACGCGACGCTGCTCCGCTCGTGGATCCCGATCAACATAATTCCATTACATATTGCCTTTTTGGCGAATGATTTACGACTTTTGTTGTCGGCCTCCGTCTATTCTGCTGGAATGAGTGCAGGTCCCACTTGTGGGTGTTCTCCATGCTGCTGGGTGAGCCTGGGTCTGTAGGAGATTTGTCCAGCGTCCTTTGTTTTCATCTGTGGCAGCAGTAAATATCGCTTCACCCAGCCAGAATTTCTGTGCTTCAATTGGCTCCTGCGTTCACAGTAGGCGGGTCCTCCTTCCTAGATTTTCATTCATTGGTTCTTCAAGGTTTCAGAAACCCAATTCAAGGCTCTTATTAGTCGAATGAGAGGTCAATCAGATGAACTAATCTGTTCGCGGCTGTCTCTGCAGTTTTTTTTTGAGTGGCGCTTGGACGCTACTACATCACCATCACCACCATCATGCGTCATGCGCAAGAGGGCGCACGAGCGCGCTCTCGCGCACCCTCGTGCGTCATAGGACGCAGAGACTTGCCCGCCCGCGGAACAACGGAGCGCAAGTGGTTTTAAAAGGATGTTCAGCAGATGAAACCAACAGCCATCGTTGTCTGAGTTTATTCTCTAAACACAACACTGCTCACATTGATGGTGCCCACATAAAAACATGCAACACAAGACAGTCTCAAGAGAATAATTTTTGCACAGTAACTAACTGTTGAACTTTTTTTCAAACAATTTACTTCAAGAGAACATGCTCATTTTTAGACATTAATAATTTCTAATAGAACTACATTATTATGCCAAGTGAAATCATTTCAAGTGTGAAGTTCTTCTTTTTCCCCACATGTAGACTGATTTTGAGAATTTCATATGCAGGATATATTTACATCTATATGCCTATTTATGTGGAGGCGTGTTAAAGGAGAAGTCTGGTATTCCCTCATGCGCGCTCAAGTCCACGTAGATTGGGATGTACAAAGGAAATGTGCTTGGATTCATGCATAACAATTTCATACATCTGGACTTGTTTGTGTGTATGCTGTTTTCTTGATTTTTCAGTAGGAAAACCACACAGATGTTCCCTTTTGGTTGGTTCACTCAGTACAACACATCAATATGGGGATTGCTCCCCTTGTGTTATCAACCTGAAGAGTACTTATCAACATGCCTGTCAAGGCCAATGAGACTGCGGCATACCTGGGGAGCTCTGCCCTCCTCTGAGGGTATAAATTATGCTGTCCAGTCTCATATCCTTATTCTACTTGTACTGGACAGCCTCTACTCTACTCCTGACCCGGGGCGCATGTGGCAAGGCATGCAACACATCACAGACTACAAGAGGACCAACAGCAGCACCACTAGCTCTACAGACAGCCTTCCGATCTCAACATCTTTTACACCTGCTTCAAGACCACTGGACACAGCACAGAGAAGAGACACACACTCACGCACCGACCCCCACCCCCACCCCTCCACTAAAGGGCCTTTTCCACTAGTATCGCTTTGGCCTTACTTACTTCTACTCTACTCGCTTTCTCGCCCTTTCCACTGTACCCAGCACGGTTTAACTGACACTATTTTCGTGTCTGTTCGAGGGCAGGGTACAAGCGTGCTGAAGTGAACCGAGATGTGATGTCAATAGACTGCTAGCCACTGATTGGTCAGGGCGTAACGTCACAAAAGCATCCGTTTTCTGTTTTCTGTTGAAGCTACACGACCGCCATTTGTAATTTCAGCGAGTAACCACGGTGAGCGGCTTCACAATTGTGTTCTCATAACGATGTCCTCGCGCAAGTTTATTCCATGGACAGACGAGAAGGTGCGGACTTTTCTGTCCTTCGTAGCCGACGACCACATCCAGAGTGAGTTGGACGGGGCAACTCGCAATGAAAAAATATACCAGGAGGTGTCCGACCACATGGCAGCCCAAGGGTACAACCGGACTGCCAAACAGTGTCGTGAAAAACTAAAAAAAATGAAGAGCGATTATCGGGCCATAAAGGACCACAACGGACGCAGTGGTGCAAGTAGGAAGGAGTGGAAGTGGTACGAGCAGATGGACGTGATCTACGGACATCGGCCAGCTAGCAATGGCAGAGACATTGTGCTCGACACGGCCACGCAATTGGAAACCATTGACGGTGAGTGTTGTTTTGATATTGTCCGTCTTTTCGCCAATTTGTCCTTCCTGTCAAAAGCTCACTTTTTTTAAGCAATAAAGAAAGTTGTTCGATTGTGGGCAATGGTTAGTGATGATGGCTATCCAGCTAATAGCTAGCTACCTCCGTACCTTGCTGCTACCTCGCAGCAAGCTGCGAAATCACGCTTTTATTTCAGTATTCACTTGAACAAAACGCTGAAATAAGCTTATTGTATTCTGGTTAAAAAAAGTTTTGTGTTTTCTGTACATGTTGCACTTTGTTGGTGAGCTTTATTGTGTGCATTTTCCTTCTAGAATCACTTTTCACATCCCAGGGGTCCGCCTCACTGGACTGCCCGGACACTCCTGCGTCTGTCGGGGGACCAGAATTGCCAATGGTGCCGACACCATTGTCTGCCTCATCGCCAGCTCCATCAACATCCAGCATGTCCCGGTCAAGTTCTGGTAAGGCACAACAAACTGAAAATTACCACCCGTTTTTTTTTTATGTGATTAATGTTATTTTCTATAGACGCATAATAAGGAATTTAAAATATCTTTGTACGTTTACAAAAACACTAGATTCAGGGGTGTTCATAACAACCCAGTCCCATTTTTAGGTGTGGTGGTGGTGGAAATACTGTTGTATTTTAACAAAAAAAAAAAAAAAAGCAGCACATGTACCGACTTTGAAATCAACATGCTTCATTGAAATTCTTCACGTCAGCTAACAGTATTAACCCATTCTGCTTTCTGAGGCCACATTACAAAGAAATTCTTTTAAAAATAACCCATCCAATCAAAAAACTTTTTCAAATGAATCCTTTTCGGAATGAAAGGGGGATGTTGCCTATCACAGCACCCCAGAAGTTGCACAATCCACTCTACTGAGGGGCAGCAACATGACAGTTGAGCTTAAATACAGCAACGAAGCATCCCACCACAGGCTTTCAACAGTTTAATTCCATAATATTTTTTCTGACATGTTTTGATCCAGCGTTATCTAAAAACAATGACTTCTGTCTTTCATCTAGCCAAGAGGAAAAGGTGCAACACCATCGCCAACCTGGCATCAGTGATGGCCCAGACTCATGCTGATGAGATGCAGATCCATGAAAGGATGCTCAAACAGCATGAACGGCTCCACGAACAGCGCGAATGACACCATCAAGAGCTACGAATGCTTTCAGCAAACCTGCAGTTAGCCCAGGAGCAGGAAGCCGCATTCAGAAGGGATGAGCTGACAGAGACGGCTTTCTTCAACCGAGCCTTCCTAACCCATTTTGGCAGTCTGGTCGAAGTACTGAAAGGTCCCCGTTTGTAAACATGTTTTGGGAATATTTCTAATGTAATAAAATGTTAGTGTTTTGGATAAAAGTGTGGTTTGTCTGTTATAACACTGGATGAGAAAGGCGAATAATTACATAAACATTCCATTGCCTCATATGACCCAAATGCCGCTGTTCATCCATAAAGGTGTCAAGATTTTTAATGGTAATGTAATTGTTATTGTTAAATTTAATAAAAATTACCACCGCTGTATCCATTTCTCTACATTGGGTAAAGTTTTTAAGTTAAATTGTAAGCAGTTGCACAGGTGTACTTTACGCTCTGCAGTAGACACTGATGAAAGTAAAAGTCGAAGTAGGTAAAAGGTAAGGATAAGCAGAGTCTCCAAGGATGAAGTAGCCCACATGTACCGCACCAATGTTCCTGATTTTAGGTGGGAAGAGGTTTCCCTGGCTGACTGGCTAACTCCCACAGTGTGGACAGTCTCAGCACCCTAGCATTGTGCATGCTCCCAGGCAGCCCTGCAAACACATTCCAGAACAACCCCTTTCCATCAACAACACCTTGAAGGAGTACAGAGTGCCAGCCTTTACGATTAAAGTAGTCGGTGTGATATTGTGTTGGTGCTATGATGGGTATGTGGGATCCATCAATGGCACCAATGCACATTGGTAGCCCCCACCGACTCTCGATGTAGGCCGACATTTCCGTGAAACTCACTTCATCAGGAAAATGGAGTTGTTCTGGAACCAGCAATGACTCTGCTGCTGCACAAAAGTCCTGCACACACCTGCACACCGTTGTGATGCTGACCCCAAATAGATGTCCAATACTGCAGTACTCTGAACCGGTAGCAAGCTTCCACAGTGCAATGGCCACTCTCTTCCTCAGAGGCACACACTGGCGGAATGTTGTATTTTGAAGCTCCATGCATGGATGCAATTTGTGGCACAAGTAGGTAAAAGTGTCTTCGGACATCCGGAAGTTCTGCAACCACTGCGTGCTTGAGAAGCCGGGGACAATATTCTCCCACCACTGCGAGCTACGGTTTACTGCCCAGGCCGATGGCCTGCAGCGTTTAGTTTGCAACAACGCAGCCAACTGAAACACACACACACAGCATACATATTAATACTGATAACCTGGCGACATCAAAATGCTGTACACAACAATGACATGACGATAAAATGACAATAGAAAGCATTAGCTTACCAACATCTGCTCCCTCATGTGCCTCATGTGCCTCATGTGCCGGGCAGTTAAGCTCTCTGCTTCATATTCCGCTGCTTCATATTTCGCCAGAGCAACCTTGAGTCTCCTGTACTGCTCCACCGTGCGTTGTCTCAATGCACGTCGTCTTCTCCTGTAAAACTGTCTTCTCTGGTTAAACACATTCATTGTGTTAAAAAGCCACAGAAGAAGAGCGACCAACGTGGAAATCCTCCGCTCATAATCCTCCATTTTTTCTTTGTTGTGGAGGATTCGGTCGCGTGCTTTACGTCAGGAGAGTGTGGCGCCGCCTCAATCCCACCCATCCCAGATTTACACGGCTTTACACGGTTGCAATGGATACACAAATGAGGCTGAACTGAGTAGTGGCGAATCGAAAAGAGGTGAGCCGAAATGGGCTAATGGAAAAGAGGAACTACCGGCCCAACAGGTCGACCTCAGATGCCATTGCTGCAGCACTCCATTATTCTCTCTCTCACCTGGAAGATAAAGACTCCTACATTAGGATGCTCTTTGTCGACTACAGCTCCGCCTTCAACACGGTCATCCCCCACAAACTCACCGACAAACTGTCTTCACTTGGCCTGCACCCCACACTCTGTGACTAGCTACTGGACTTTCTAACTGTCAGGCCCCAGTCTGTCAGGATGGGCAACAGAACCTCAACCAGCATCATCATAAACACAGGTTTCCCACAGGGGTGCGTTCTCAGCCTCATCCTCTACAGCCTTTGGCCGCTGTTCATCTGGAAGCTTGAGGTGTGGTATTTATTTATTTAAAATCACATCAGTGAGGACCTTAAGTGGACACACAACACCACAGAGCTGGTCAAGAGAGCTCAACAGCGACTGTACCTTCTGAGGAGGTTGAAGAAGTTTGGCATGTCCTCCAGGATCCTCAACAATTTCTACAGCTGCATCATCAAGAGCATCCTGACCAACTGCATAACTGCGTAGTATGGCAGCACCACAGCCCTGGATCGCAAATGCCTGCAGAGAGTGTTGAAGACAGCGGAGAAGATCATCAGGACTCCACTCCCCTCTCTGCAGAGCATCTACCACTGCAGAGTCCAAAGGAGAGCTGACGCCATCCTCTGGGACCCCACTCACCCCCAGCACAGACTGTTCACACTTCTACCTTCAGGCTGGAGGTACAGAAGTGTGAAATGCAGGACAACCAGACTGAAGAACGTCTTTCCCACTGCCATCAGACTCCTGAACAGATAACAACTCCCACTCTGTAACACAGCTTTGCATATAGGAACTCACATACCGACTGCTAAATTTGCACACTGCTCACCTGTACAGTAGATATAGTCTCACCCGTCTGATGTCCATATCATCTCTGGTGCTAATTATCATCTCTGCTGCTACTTATCATGTACAGCCTACTGGTACTACTGTTACAGAAATTAGCACCGGGTGCTAATTTGTAATTTGTAATTATACACTGCTCCTTGCACAATGCTCATTTGCACACTGTACATAGGTCTATGCCATCTCAGGTTCACATCAGGTTGCACAATGCTCATTTGCACACCGTACATAGGTTCATGCCATCTCAGGTTCACATCATCTCTGATATAAATATACCGCTATCACTTTAGTCATCCAGTGAATTTTCAATTTCATTCCTCTTGTCTGACTGTTTTAACTGCTTTAACAGCCCAAATTGCCTCATGTGTGTTATTAGTACTCATTAGTTTTAGACAGTTTGCCACTAAGTGTGAAGCGGCTGGGACGAGAATCAGTACCTCCAAGTCCGAGTCCATGGGGCCCAGCCGGAAAAAAGGTGGATTGCCCTCTCAGGGTTGGGGACAAGCTCAGCCCCAAGTGGAGGAGTTTAAGTATCTTGGGGTCTTATTCTCAAGTGAGGGGAGAATGGAGCGAGAGTTTGACAGACGGATCAGAGCAGCATCTGCAGTGATGCGGACGTTGTACCGGTCCATTGTGGTGAAGAGGGAGCTAAGCTCTAAGGCAAAGCTGTCGATTTACCAGTCAATCTACGTTCCTACCCTCACCTATGGTCATGAGCTTTGGGTAATGACTGAAAGAACGAGATCGCGGATGCAAGCAGCTGAAATGAGCTTTTTTCATAGGATTGCTGGATTCACCCTTAGAGATAGGGTGAGGAGCTCAGTCATCCAGTAGATGCTCAGAGTAGAACCTCTGCTCCTCCACATTGAAAGGAGCCAGTTGAGGTGGTATGGGCATCTGATCCAGATGCCTCCTGGACACCTCCCACTTGAGGTGTTTTGGGCATGTCCCACTGGGAGGACCCAGGACTTGCTGGAGAGACTATGACTCCCAGCTGGTCTGGGAACACCTTGGTATCCTCTCTGAAGACACCAAGATACCAAGATACCTTCTTTCTCCCCAGGTTGCTGGGGAGAGGGAAGTCTGGGCTTGTCTGCTTGAATTGCTGCCTCTGCGACCCGGACTTCTGGAGAAGCGGTAGAAGATGGATGGATGGATAGTTTTAGTATTTAGTATCAAGGTGTGCTTAAGGAGTCCTAACTGCCTAACTGTGTTGGTGTGTGTGTTATTAGCATCCATTAGTATTAGGATTGAGTTACTGTGTTAGTGTGTCATGACCTTATAAGAATTGTTGTTTCTGTACCTATTACCTTGGTATTTGTTCAGAGAGCAAAGTAAGAATTTCATTGCTCAGGAAATGTAGCATTTCTTAACTGTGCACATGATAATAAAGCCTTTGAATCTTGAATCTTCACCTCTCTAACCTTTTTTTTTTTTTTTTTTTTTTTTTTTGTTTCTTATTTGTACCCGTAGGTAAGATAAGATAAGATAAGCCTTTATTAGTCCCACAACGGGGAAATTCCAGGATTGCAACAGCACAGGGATAGCAACACTCAGAGCAACAATCAGAAGGCAAGAAAAAAAACAAGCAAGCAAGAGCAGCTAATATACATATGTACATATTACTATAAAATATATATATACACACACACACACACACAGACACACAGTGCAGAGCATTGTAGCTGGATGGAATAAATATATGAATATATGAACACACAGTGCAGAGCATTGTAGCTAGATGGAATAAATATGTAAATATATAAACACCCACAGTACGGAGCATTGCAGCTAGGTGGAATAAATATGCAAGTATATAAACACACACAGTGCGGAGCAATGTAGCTAGATGGAATAATATGTAGATATATAAAAACACAGTGCGGAGCATTGTAGCTAGATGGAATAAATATATAGATATATAAATATAAACACACCCAGTGCTGAGCATTGTAGCTAGATGGAATAAATATGTAAATATATAAACACACACAGTGCAGAGCATTGTTGCTTGGTGGGATGAAACAGCATAACCGTCTATTTAGTTATCCTACATGGTATGATTATGTGCCCATACATATTCTCACCCTCCATAGCGACCGGTATGTTCCTAGTTGTATGCCGGAGAGGACCATTGTGTAAGTCTATTGCATCTTTTGCATTCAAAAAAACTATTAGTTTGTTACGTCTTTTTGCTATCTCTGCGAGCAGCCCTGCTTAGGTTGTACAGTCTGACAGCCGTTGGTAGGAAGGACCTACGAAACCTCTCGGTTGTGCACCTGGGATGATGTAGTCTGCTGCTAAATGAGCTCCTCAGTGCATCCAGTATGTCCTGCATAGGGTGGAACTCGGACTCCAGCAGAGATGACAGTTTAGCCACCGTCCTTCTCTCTCCTATCTCCTCCATCGGATCAAGGCGCTGCCCCAGGACAGAGCTAGCTTTCTTAATCAGTTTGTTCAGTCTCTTCCTATCGGCTGCAGTAATGCCACTGCCCCAGCAGACCACTCCAAAAGTGATGGCTGATGCCACCACCGTGTCATAGAATGACTTCAGCAGCGCCCCTTGTACACCAAAAGACCTGAGTCTCCTCAGCAGGAACAGCCTGCGCTGTCCCTTCTTGTAGAGTGCGTCAGTATTGCGTGACCAGTCTAGTTTATTGTTCAGATGAATACCCAGGTACTTATAGGATGTCACCATCTCGATGTCTGTTCCCTGTATATTTACTGGTGCTGTGAGGGGCTGCCCATGCCTGCGGCAGTCCACCACCAGCTCCTTAGTTTTCCTCGCGTTGATCTGGAGGCAGTTCCGATGGCACCAGTCCACAAAGTCCTGGATAAGCCCTCTGTACTCAGCTTCATCTCCGTTGGAGATGAGACCAACGATCGCAGAGTCATCAGAGAACTTCTGTAGATGGCAATGTGTTGTGTTGTGTGAGAAGTCCGCAGTATAAAGAGTGAACAGGAAGGGAGCCAGCACCGTTCCCTGGGGGGCCCCCGTGCTACTGATGATCGTGTCGGAAACACAGTCCCGGGTTCTCACAAACTGAGGCCGGTTCGTGAGGTAGTCCAGGATCCATGATGACAGGTGCTGGTCCACCCCTGCGCGCAGCAGCTTGTCCTTCAGGATCATCGGTTGGATGGTGTTGAAAGCACTGGAGAAGTCAAAGAACATGATCCTCACCATATTCCCGGGCTTCTCCAGGTGGGACAGAGAACGGTGAAGGAGGAAGATCACCGCATCCTCCACCCCAATGCCATGCTGGTAGGCGAACTGGAGTGGATCCATCGCTGGTTCCACCAGGGGGCGGAGATGAGCAAGGAGCAGTCTCTCCAGGGTCTTCATCAAGTGGGACGTCAAGGCCACCGGTCTGTAGCTGTTGAGGTCTTTGGGGTGGGAAGTTTTTGGTACAGGTACCACACAAGATGTTTTCCACAGCTGTGGTACCCTCCCCAGTTTCAGGCTCATGTTGAAGATATACGTCACAATCCCACACAGCTGGTCTGCACAGGACTTGAGGAGCTTTTCGCTGATGCCGTCCGGTCCCGACGCCTTCCTCGCCTTGATCTTCCTCAGCTCCGTCCTCACCTGGGTCTTGGTCAGGGTCAGGATGGGGGGCTGTGTGTTGGGAGTGGGGGGGGTGTCGGTGGAGTGGGGAGTGGGCAGCAGGACTTGATTTCTTAGAGGCAGCAGTGGTTGTTGTGCAGACAGGGGGGAGGGTGGTTGGTCAAATCTATTGAAAAACAGATTCAGGTTGTTCGCCCACTCCCTGCCCCCCGTAGCCTGGGGGGAGGTATTCTGGAGCCCCGAGATGGTTTTGAGGTTTCTCCAGACCCCGCTGATGTCGCTCTGTTGCAGCTTGTCCTCCATCTTCTTCCTGAAGCTGTCCTTGCCTTCTCTGATCTTTCTCCTCAGCTCCCTCTGTACGGACTTCAGCATCTCCCTGTTCCCCGACCTGAAGATCCTCTTCTTCTCTCTCAGAAGTGTTTTTATCTCAGGGTTGATCCAGGGTTTGTTGTTTGAGTGACGCCGTATGGTCTTGGTGGGAACGGATTTGTCCACACAGAAGCTGAGGTAGCCCGTGAAGGTGTGAATGAGGCCATCGATGTCCTCACCATGTGGATCGCAGAGCTGCTTCCAGGCAGTGGCTTCAAAACAGTCCTTTAGAGTGTCCATTGTCTCCTCAGACCATAACTCCACAGTGTGCATGGCCGGAGGTTGTCTGTGCACTAGGGGTTTGTACACCGGTCGGAGATGAACCAAGTTGTGATCCGATCTCCCAAGTGGGGGGAGTTGTGATGAGGTGTACGCCTCCTTAGTGTTTGCGTAGAACAAATCCAGTGTTTTATTGTCTCTAGTGTGGCATGTGACATACTGGGTGAAAGTGGGCAGAATGGGAGACAGTGAAACGTGGTTGAAATCGCCTGAGATGAGGAGAAGAGCATCTGGGTGTTCTGTCTGCAGCCTGCTGGTTACTGAATGGATGACGTCACGCGCTGTCCCAGCGTTCGCCGTCGGATTTGCTTAAACAACAATGCAGATCACGTGTGAGTGTTCTCTCGGGAGATATGTAGGCCTCATGCTAACAGCTAGCAACTCAATGTCTTTGCTGCAGTGTCGTTGTTTAACAGTGATATGTCCCGGTCTGCACCAGTTGTTGTTAACATACATTATCACTCCACCGCCCCTAGTTTTGCCACTCTCTGGTGTTCGGTCAGCTCGTATCATGTGAAAACCCTCCAGCTCAATGTTAGCATCTGCTGCTAGTTCAGTTAGCCACGTCTCAGTAAACAAAAGGAGAGAGCACTCCCGGTAAGTGCTATCATAACGGGAGATAGCCGCTAGCTCATCTAACTTTCCCAGTATCGACCGTACATTTCCCATGACAACAGATGGAAGGGAGGGTCTGTACCTTATATTTTTTGTCCTCCGCCTTACTCCAGCCCGGCAGCCGCGACGCTTTCACCTCAATTCTCTCGGTATGTCGAGTTTTTCCAGTGGGACCGGGTGGCGGTTAAATGCTAGCAGCTCTTCCCTGTTGTATCGTATCCTGCTATAAACAGTGGCTCCGTCCACTGGCTCAGGAGACATTTGGGACGATCTGTGTGTCCGTGATATAAGTGGGGTGAAAAAAAAGTGATCAAAAGAGAGAGGAAGGGAAAAAAAACTCGGAATCGAGCCGCTGTTGCAAAAGGCAGCCTACTGGTGTGGCGCTGAGAGGAGGACAAAGTAGATTTGGTTTGCAGCCTGGTGACAAGCCACCGGCTGCCGGTCGCTGCGTGCACGAGCGTCCTAAACCTACTTGTTTTTGGTATGCGGGAGGAAACCGGAGAAATCCCGGAGTAAACCCACGCAACACGGGGAGAACATGCAAACTCCACACAGCTCACTGTTGGTCGGGGGCTGGGATCGAACCCATGATCTCATGATCCCCGCGATCCCCCGGCCGAGGGTAAAACTGTGCTGCCACAGTGCGAAACCACTGCACCACCGTGCAGCCCTTTGTAGTAGGATCCTTGTCACTGGCATAACTGCCGGCCTTGGAGGTGAGCTAGCTCCCTGCCCAGGGCATCACTGTGAGGCTGTTCTTACTTTGTGCTTGTTTAGCTTGCTAACTTGTTGCATCCTCCAATGTTTAGCTTGCCAACATCACATTATTGTTTAGCCAGGCTAACAATTTCCCACGTGTTTAGAGTGCTAACGGCTCTCTCCTTTTTCTCATCGAGTGTTTAGCTTGCTAACATTCCCGCCAACCAAAATGGCTTTGAGAAAAGGAGGAAAAATCGAGACAATCGCCAGCTTGTCTAGCAAGGCTAGCAGGCCTGGTAACCCTGGTTTTCAACTGTACCCCAGTGGTTGTGGCTTCTCCCTTTCCAAGACAGACAGCCACGAGGCTTGTCTGGTGTGTCTTGGCATGTTGCATGCAAAAGTTGCATTTGCTAATCCTGAGACGTACAGTATGTGCATTGCTGCCATCTCAGGAAATTGACCCTGGAAAGATGTGTTGTTTTTCTGTCGAAGGTGTTGGGAGGCTCAGCTGCAGGTAATGACCCCCTTCTGTCCCAACCCAGGAGCCCCCTAAAGTGGAGCTTGAGGGAATGGAAGGCAAAGTGGGGCATTCCTGGGGTGACCACATGGACCACATTCTCCCTGTTGACATCACGGAGGAGGAGCAGTCCGACCTGTCCATTACCATCCATACTGGGGACCCTCGTACCCCCACGGATAAAGAAATTTCCTTCGCAGCCAACAGGGCTTTTTCTGAAGATGAAGCAGATGCTCAGGAGGACAATCTGGAACTGATACATCTGTTCGACATTATCGATGCCCCAGCAGAGGTAAATAATAATAATAATAATAATAATAATAATAATGGATTAGATTTATATGGTGCTTTACATGTAAAGTGCTTACAGTGAATCCATTATTCATTCATTTCAGATAGACATTGATAGTCCACTCTGGGCCTTATCGAGTTGCGTCGCAGGGAGACTGAGTGACTCGTGGTGCCATGGCCCACTCCTCCACCCCGTCAACTCCAGACTAGGCTTGCAGGGAATTATTTCCTCCCGAAGCAACAGTCCACGGTCAAGCATAAGTTACTGGTGTTCTTGAACTTCCATGCGGAACTCACTCGGGCCTGGGTGTCCCCCAAGGCACCACTGTCAATGCACTTCTTGCAATTTCTGGATCTGGAGAACAAGGAGTGGCCAGGGCTTGCTAACATGCCCCCAATTGGTGAGACTTTGGCAGTTAATTTGGCTCCTAAACCAAAAATGTCCACCAACAGACCCACTCTCCCCAGCAAACAATACTTTTTCTCAGCCTGTCAGCTAGAGAAAATTAACTGCACTCAGAGGCTGACCACTCATGCGCTAAACACGGCGTCTATGCTGCAGGCTTATCAGGTGGAGAAGTTACGAGAGCTGCATGATGTTTTGCACATGAAGGACAATCCAGCTGGGCTACTGGATGAGGTTTGCAGAACAGCTGACCTTATTCTGAGGTTGTCAAGCTCTATGGCCATGGCCTTGGGGAGAGGAATGGTGGAGACCGTGATAGCCGAATGGCACCTCTGGCTCACTCTCATGTTGCTGCCTGAAGCACAGCGATCGGAGTTCCTCCACCAGTCCATTGATCCCTCAGGGCTCTTTGGACAGGCTCTGGAGAAGATTCAGTCCTGCTGTGACAAGAGGAAGAAGCAGGATGAAGCTCTGAGGCTCAGCATGCCCAAGAGAGTTCATGCCCAGCCTAGAGGCACTGGTGAGCGAGGACACACACATCCCCAGTTTCACTCAATGAATTTTATAAAGGGCGGTTTTTGCCCAATTATAAAACCTCACTCAGCTACATTAGGTGGGGTAAAATCACAGTGTGTTTGGAACATCGCTGTTTCAGGCCCCATTCTCCCAGTAGAGGGCCCCCTTGACCAGAAAATGCCCATGCTCGGCAGGCTTTCTGTCAGGGGGGCGATGTGGTGAGCATGCGCGGCGCCCCAATAGGTAATGGGAATTGTAGTCAACGGCTACAGTCTCCAATTCAAAAGACCCCCACCTACATTCAGCGGTATTACAATGTCAATTGTACTACCATCTTCCACTCCAATTATGAGAGAGAAGATTTCTCCAGACCCAGAAAATCTGCTTTTTGGGTCTGGAGTTGGACTCAGTGCAAAACCGGGCTCAGTTATACAAGCAGAGGATAACAGTCTTTTATCAATGCCTTTCACACCTCCAGACAGACTGCGCTGTATCTGTACGCCAGTGCCAGCGTCTGCTGGGATACATGGCTTCTGTGATAGCAGCACTCCCGTTAGGCCTACTTATGATGAGGGATTTTCAGAGATGGTTTCTCCTGAAACAGAAATGCTCCCTAAACCCAACAGGTCGGGTTCTGGACAGCCTGTGTACACGCGCTGCTCCCCTGGACAGATGCAGCATGTCTCTGTTCTGGGATGCCCATGTGGTGAGTCGGGATGCAAATGGGGCTGGAGTGGCATTTGCAACAACATGCGCACAAATGGGGTGTGGTCAGACAAGCAGAGACAGTGGCACACCAACTTGCTAGAACTGCTAGCAGTTTTTTTTTTCTCGCTGAAACATTTCTACAGTGTGGGTCTTCTAGCTAGCCCACAAGCATATTCTGGTGTGCTCCATCAATACATGTGTGGCCCATATAAACAGGCAGGGGGAACACGTTCCCTCCTTAGCCCTTATGCAGGAATAACAGCACAGTAAGATTATGAGTGGAAATTTTTGTGTTCTTTTTCTTTTGTTTTTTTTTTCTCTTTTTTTTTCCTTTTGGTGTACATTGTTGACACAACTCATGATTAGCACTTTAACCAATCATCCTTCCTCATTTAATAATGGAAGTGTATTAGGGCAAATTGAAGCTGAAACCTTTGTCAATACTGAACAGCAACCACAAGACATTTTAGGAGATATGAACTTGGATCAGACATTGACAATAATACATATTAATAGTAGGAGTCTCTATTGCCAACTTTGATAGTATTAAGGAGTTTTTAAATCAATTTAACACCCCATTTAGGATTATAGCAATAAGTGAAACATGGATTAATGAAGAAAAAGATGTAAATTTTGAACTATATGGATATGAGATGTACACACAAAATAGGAAATGTAAAAGTGGTGGTCGGGTAGCATTGTATGTTGATAGAAATTTAAAAAGTAATAAAGTGGACAGCATGACATCAACAGTGAATGAAAGTATGGAATGTTTAATCGAAATTATGATGGAAAATAGAAAAAACATAACAGTAAGTTATATATATAGAGCACAGGGATCTGACATGGAAAAATTTAGAAATGGTATGGAAAAGATGTATACAAAAATAAGACAAAAAGATATCTTTATTTGTGGTGACTTTAATATAGATTTAATGAAAACAAAACAACATAGACCAACTGAAGATTTCTTAGATACAATGTATAGCTTAACCTTATTTCCAAAGATTACAAAACCTACGAGAATAACGACACACTGTGCTACCTTGATAGACAACATTTTTACCAATGTTATTGAATATAATATGGTGAATGATATACTAATAAATGACATTAGTGACCACCTGCCTGTATTTGTTTCTTTTGATGTTAATTATGGGGTTAATGAGAGTAAGAATAATAATAAACCATGTAAAAAGATTAATTATAAAAGAATACGAACAGAAGATAGAATCAATGCTTTAAAAGATGACTTAATGTCACAGAATTGGAATGTTGTCTATAGAGAGAAAGAAGTGGACTTGGCATACGATAAATTTATTGATATATTTAAATCTATATTGTGGAGAGAAATAACCAGGCCAAACTTTTTTTTCCGAGCAGATGAAACTTTATTCCACTCTCTCTCACATTCACCAGAATCAAAAAACTTCCCACCAGGTTGCAGGCACTCTCTTTTATATCACAGCACTAACACTTCTCTGCTACCTGGGGTGCTGCATTAACATATCACTCCCCACCTTTGATCTGCCACTTCAGTCTGAGGGAAAACTACTGAGTAACTACTGAGTGGGTCCCCCCCTCCCCAGAGTCTCAGACTGAGTCTTAACCCTGATGTCCTTTGGGCTTCAGCCTCCGTCCATAGCTGCTGTAACGGGGGGTCTTCGGCTCCGAGGCGCTGCTGTGCCGGTGGGGGGTTCCTGGGGGTGTGTCCGTCTGTGGGGGGACAATGGGGGGGGAACACCTTCAGCATGCTCGTGTGACTGATCTGACGATTCATTTACCTGGGGAGTTCTCCGTGGGGGTCTTCCGCGCTGAGGAGCTCGGGCCAACACCACCTGCTCGTCTGCTAAAACAAAGGTGGGCTTAAGCCTGTCTATACAGATTGTCTCCTGGCGACCACCCAAGTCTAACACAAAATGTTTGTTCCTGGGTTCCAGCACTCTGAACAAGCCATCATAAGGCGGGCGCAATGGGGTCTGGTGGGCATCGTGCCTGAAAAATACGAACGACGCGTCCTTCAAGGTTTTTGGCACAAAAGCGCGTGGAAAACAGTGGTGGGCCGGGCCGGGTAGCGTCCCTGCCTCTGCGCTATGTCTTGAACGTGGGGATGGATCGGTGTTTGGCGCGGGGTAATCTGGCAAAAATTACCCGGGGAGCTGCAGCGGCTGGGAAAAAACCCAGCTCTGCTGGGGAGGCTGCTAAATCCTCCTTCGGTGCGGAATGCAACCCAAAAAGAACCCACGGCAACTGGTCCACCCAATTTGCATCTGTAAGCGAAGCTCTGAGCGCTGCTTTAAGTGACCTATGGAAACGCTTGCATAACCCATTGGCTTGGGGGTTGTAAGCAGTCGTGCGATGAATTGAGACGCCCAGGCTCCGGGCCATGGTGGACCAGAGGTTAGAAACAAACTGCGGGCCCTGATCAGATGTGATGTCCGAAGGAGCGCCGAAACATGCCACCCATGTTGTCCAAAAAGTGCGTGCCACATCTGCGGACACAGTGGAAGCTAGCGGGACTGCTTTGGGCCAGTGCGTGGTGCGGTCCACCACTGTCAGGAGGTGCGTGAACCCCTGCGATGGCAGAAGGGGGCCCACTAGGTCCACGTGAATGTGGTCGAATCTCTTAGCCGGGATATGGAACAGCTCCAAAGGGGCCTTTGTGTGCCTGTGCACCTTGGCTCGTTGGCACGCTTCGTGGGCTGCGGCCCACTCTTTCACCTGTTTGTGCAGGCTCGGCCAGATGAACTTTGTGCCCACCATTTTGACTGACGTGCACACTCCTGGGTGCGCCAGGGAGTGAACCGACTCAAAAACGCGGCGGCGGCAAGTGCATGGGAACACCGGTCGCGGGCGGCCTGTCGAGACGTCACAGACTTGGGGGGGGGGGGGGCTGTGTTGCAGCACTCTGCTGTCCAGCCTTAACCCTGTTGGTCCAGACTGGAGCGTGCAAACGTTTGCATCGCTGATCTGCACAGCGGCCATGGCCGTGTAATCTATCCCCACGTAGACTGGGGCCACTAATGCGCGCGAGAGGCAGTAAGCCACCACGTTGAGTTTACCGGCCATATGTCGAATGTCGGTCGTAAACTCCGATCTGCGCAGCGGCCATGGCCGTGTAATCTATCCCCACGTAGACTGGAGCCACTAATGCACGCAAGAGGCAGTCAGCCACCATGTTGAGTTTACCGGCCATATGTCGAATGTCGGTCGTAAACTCTGAAATCGCGGCCAGCTGTCTCCGCTGCCGGGTCAACCATGGTTCCAAAACCTTAGCCACCGCGTACGTAAGTGGCTTGTGGTCCATGAACGCAGTGAAGGTGCGCCCTTCCAGCCAGAACTGGAAGTGGTGTATGGCCAGGTGGAGAGCCAGTGACTCTCTGTCGAACGCGCTGTATTTACGCCCATTGTCGCGCAAAGACCTGCTAAAAAAGGCGAGCGGCTGCCAAGAACCGGCGACTCACTGCTCCATGACGGCCCCTATGGCCACGTCTGATGCGTCGGTAGTGAGCGCTATCCTAACTGCTGGGTCCGGGTGTGCCAGTAGTGCGGCATTCGCCAGAGCTGTTTTAACCTTGGAAAATGCCTGCTCTTGCTCAGGAGTCCAGTCGACTCTGTCCGCTGGCTTCCGTTTCTTAAGCGCGGTGCACAACGGCTGCATGAGCTGGGCTGCACGGGGGAGGAAACAATTGTAGAAGTTAACCATCCTCAAAAACTCCTGCAGTGCCCTGACCATCTGAGGCCGGGGAAAATTCGCCACGGCGCGCACCTTGTCTGACAAGGGTATCGCACCCTCCGGTGAGATGCGGTGGCCCAAAAAATCGATCCTTGTTACCCCGAACTGGCACTTTGCTGGGTTGATTATTAACCCGTTCTCCTCCAACGTCTGGAAAACTGTCCTGAGGTGGGCTGTGTGTTCATCCTCAGACATGCTGGTCACCAGGATGTCGTCCAGGTAAATGAACACAAATGGCAGATCGTGCAACACTGCATCCATCATGCGTTTGAATGTCTGCATCGCGCCTTTTAGCCCAAAAGGCATGCGTAAAAACTCAAACAGATCAAGTGGGGCTATTACTGTCGTTTTAGGTATGTCCGTGGCGCGCACCGGGACCTGGTGGTATCCGTGGACCAGGTCTATCTTGGAAAAAATGCGTGTACCGGTGAGGTGAACGGAAAAATCCTGAATATGAGGGATGGGGTAGCGGTCATGCGCTGTGGCATTGTTTAATCTGCGGAAATCTCCGCAAGGTCACCACAATCCCTCGGCCTTAGGAACCATATGTAGCAGGGATGCCCATGGGCGGTTTGAGCGCCTCATGATGCCCAACTTTTCCTAGTTGGCAAACTCCTTGCATGCTATGGCCATTTTAGCTGCGTCCAGGTGCTGAGGTCGTGTGAAAACGGGCGGCCCCGTAGTGGTAATGAAATGCTCCACCCCGTGTTTAATGACGGTCGCCGAAAACAGTGGAACCGTGAGTGCTGGGAACTGGTTGAGTAGTGTGTGGAACTTACCCCCTGGAGCTGTGACGTTCGCTAGTGTTGTGGGCCCGGCTCCTCGAGCTGTACAGGGGAGAGAATCAAAAGACATTGCATTAATCAGGTGTCTGTTAGCCACATCGACTAGTAGTCCATGTGCACACAAAAAATCAGCGCCCAAAATGGGGAAGCTGCATGCTGCTATGACGAATGTCCATTGGTATGTACGGCTGTGCAAGGATACAGTCAGTGTCCTCTCTCCAAAAGTCTTAATGTCTGAGCTGTTTGCGGCCGTCAGCTCGGGGCCACTAGTTCCTGCCAGCCAGTCAGCGTAGGACGGCAGGATGAGGCTCTTTTGGGAGCTGGAGTCCACGAGGAACCGTCTCCTCGAGTGTGAGTCTGTCACATAGAGCAGCTTGCTTGCTTCACTGGCGGTCACAGCTGCTACCGGCTGCTGGTCCCGGCATTTCCTGAATGCTTGAATTGGCATGGTGGCACGCATTGACGTGCGTCTTCTCCAAAACGGCAGTGGTAAAAACAGAGCGTGTCTCTCCGGTGCTTCTTGGCCCCTGCTGCAGCCACCATCGCTGGCTCCTCGCCTCCGCTGGCCGTCTCGCTGGGTTCCAACGCCTCTGCGTTCACTGTGAGGGCTCTGGTAGTGAGGATGATCCTATCTGCCTGCTGGGCTAGCGCCTGGTAGTTGCGCATGGCCAGCAGCGGCGAATTGGCAAGGACCGCTCTGGCCGCTGTCAGGAGGTTCCGAAGGAAAAGGTGGGCAAAGAGAAAATGCCCGTCATCTGTGCCCATCAACGCCAACGTCTTCTCCATCAATTCGACTGCCGACCCGTCTCCTAACTCGGAGCGCGTCAGGAGCCTCTCCGCTCTCTCACAGTTCGAGAGTGTGTAGCGCTGGGTCAGCGCAGTTTTTGTCGCGGGCTGGGGGCTGTTGGAGCAGGCTCGCCGCCTGCTGAGTTGTGCGTGCGTCCAGCGCTGTGACCACGTAGTAATATCTGGTGTCATCTGCCGTTATTCCCCGGAGCGCAAACTGGGCCTCAGTGTGAAGGAACCAAGACTTCGGGTTGTGTAACCAAAAGTCTGGGAGTTTGACCGAAACGGTGCACGCGTTGCTAGCACTTCCCGTCCGGGTCATCTCCGGGGTGTTCGCCTCGTGTTCCATTGTGTGTCGAGGGTCACCAGTGTGGAGGGAAATAACCAGGCCAAACTTTTCAGAGCAGATGAAACTTTATTTCACTCTCTCTCATATTCACCAAAATCAGAAAACTGTCCTATTAAAGAAATTAATAAAAAACATAAATCCAAAAAGTGCCCGTGGTTAACCAGGGGGCTACAAAATGTTTGTAAAAAGAAAAATTATTTCTATAAAAATTTCATTAAATTAAGAACCAAAGAATCTGAAAAAAAGATATAATGTCACGCGGTGGCCCTCGCGAGCCTCCATAAGATGCCAAAAGTCGCCAGTGAGGTTTGCATGATGGTTTATTCACAACACAAGAACACACAAAGTAATGAGCCGCTGTGGGCTAAACACACTACACAAGACACGAGGGATCGTAAGGCTAACACGAAGCGTACTTACAATCGTGACCAGGAACAAGGAAAGATTGACGTCTGAGATGAGAACCGCTCGCTCAATGTCTGGCAAGGAATATTGACAAGACTGCTGCATTGTACTGCTCTCAGCGCCCGCTTAAATGCCAGGCTGCTGATGAGCCGTAAATGCAGCACAGCTGTTAGGCTTTGACAACAGGAAACCCCTCCGAGCGCTGTCACAATAAGAGCTCGGGGAGCTAGAAGGTAACCACTGCTGTCAAACCTGGCAGAGATGATGCATGGCCCGAGTGTGGATGACATCGGCACTCAGACCATGACAGTACCTTCCCTCCCGAGGGCGGGCTCCGAACACCCAATGACACTCAAGCCCCCCCCCCCCTCCCCCAGGGCGGATGGGGGAAACAGGCCTGGAGAGAGAGGACCAGTCACTGACCAAAACCCATGATGAAAAACAGAAACACAGAGACAACCAGAAAAAAAACAACAACTCCCAAATACATGAAACAATTAACACAGGGCATGATAACAGAAAATACGATACTCTAAAATGCACAAATCAAGATTAAGGCAGACGACAAGTGAAACAATTACAGGGCACGGTAACAGAAAATACAATACTCCATAATGCCCAAAAACACACAGGAGGGGCCAAGACGGAAAAAAAGAAAAAACACTAACACGGGCAAAAAAACCCCACAGAGTAAGATTATCACCCCGCATGACCTTTAACCCAGATAATTCACAAGAAAGAAGACGGGCAAAGTCCAAAAGCCCCGGAGACAATTCCGGTGGTCTCCCTGCGTCTCAAGGCCAACAGGTGAATACGGGGGACAGAACATGATCGGGCAGCCTACCCCAGTCCCTGGCCCGGAAAGTCAACTCCTCCTGTGGCCGAACCAAGTCGCCCAGAAGTAAACACAATATGTCGGGTGGCCGACCCAGGGCGCCGAACCGGCGAAACAGTTCCTCGGGCAGCTAACCCGCATCCCTCAGCCACCAGCACCATGGGGAAACAGCCAGCGGTGGCCTCCCTGGTGGGGAAAAACGTGGGAGAGCCGGGCCACGCGTAGAGGACCTCCAACGGCCCCCGGCGATGATGAGCAGGGGCGGTGACTCAGACTAGGGGAATGATGGCGATGATGAGCCCGCACCATGTCAGGCGGCGAAGGGTTTGCAGCTCCTCCACCATCCTTGACCCCTACCGATGCTGCAGACGTGGCTGCACCCGCGTTGGACCCCCACTGGGTCTCGGCTGCACCCGCGTCAGACCCCAATTGGGTCTTGGCTGCACCCACATCAGACCCCGATTGGGTCTCAGCTGTACCTGTGTCGGCCCCCGATTGGGTCTCGTCGGACCCCAACTGGGTCGGCGCAGCACCGGGGACGACTTCCAACCCCGAACCTGGAACCTCCAGCACAGCGACCACAACTGGCTCCGCACCGGTGACTCTGCAATAAGGCTCGGAAGACAAGAGGGAATGGGGATCAGAATCACCGGTAGCGACAGAGCCCAGCGAGATGAGTTCGGGCGCAGCAGGCGGCTGCCCCTGACTCGTCTCCTTGAGAGGCAGGCAGAAATGCTCCAAGAGAGAAAAGAGAAACACAAGATAGAGCACTTGCCTGCACTCGGGTTCTGTCGCCGTCCAGGACTTCGTCGATCCGGGTTCAGGGTGGAGAAGTTCGTCCTCAGGCTCCTACTCGGCTACGGCAGGTTCCACAGCTGGCATGATGGTCACTGCAGTCTGTGGATCCTCCGGCACTGACATCCACGCTGATAACCCGCACGGCGTGGTGGCAGGGGACCCTCGACCCGCTGGCTCGAACTGTTCCAGCATGGAGACCCGGGGACGCTTTGTCATCGGTGCAGGCTCCAAGCTGCAGTCCGCTCTTCTCCTCTGCCCACGATGTGGCTGCGGGGCTGGCACCAGGCTCTCCAGAACCACAGGCCCCCTCCTCTTCCGGCGACGTCGGCCTGGAGTCGTGGACCACTCAGCGGAGGGAGACACAGAGGCAGCAGGTTTAGTCATTAGAGTTACAGCAGGTGGTGGGAGCTCGGGGGACTGCAAACCCTGAACTCCGCCCCCAGGAGTCAGACAAGGCAGATCACAACTATGCTGAGAAGAAGGAACTTGCACTTGCCTGTTTCCTGGAGGCAGGATGGTGCCTGCTGTACGGGACGTTTTTCCTCCCTTCTCCCACTGGATGGTGACAGAGGGCCCCCTGGAAGGACGAGGAGGAGCCACTCGTGAAGGTTCACTGACGGGCTTCACCGGAAGCGGGTTCAGACGGGGATCCTGCTGAGGTTTACCTTGACCGTGGCGCCGATGTCTTCGACGGCCCCCGGATGGCGCGAACCCCTGGGCTGGATTGAGGACAGGAACGGGATCCCAAAGCGGGGAGCGAGGATGCCTCCTCCTGTGCTTCCTGCCATAGTCCTCCTCCACCATACGGAGTACCTCGCGCTGTGAGGCGATGTCGGCCCTCCTAGCGTCGACCTCAGGGTGGTCGGCGTAGTGAGGGAAATGATTAAGGATATTCTCAGCAATGTCCAGGTGCCAGCGCATCTCATTGGGGGTGTCGTCGAACATAGCGGCGAGGAGCGCTCCATCTGCGTACTCCAGAGCCTCTGCTAGCTCGTAGCCCAGGCGCTGAATGCTGCGCCTGAAAGACAACATCCTCCCCACAAGCAGTCACCCAGACAGGGAAGAACAAATGTCCAATTAAAGCAAAACTCACTGGGAACGGTGTCTCGGTTTGGCGTCTCTGTTTAGGCGCCTTGGCAGCAGTCTACTGTCACACGGTGGCCCTCAAGAGCCACCATAAGATGCCAAAAGTTGCCAGTGAGGTTTGCATGATGGCTTATTCACAACACAAGAACACACAAAGTAATGAGCCGCTGTGGGCCAAACACACCACACAAGACACGAGGGATCTTAAGGCTAACATGAAGCGTACTTACAGTCGTGACCAGGAACAAGGAAAGATTAATGCCTGAGACGAGAACCGCTCGCTCAACGTCTGGCAAGGAATATTGACAAGACTGCTGCATTGTACTGCTCTCAGCACCGGTCATCAGCTGATCAGAAACAGGTTGTTCAGCGGGGCTCCACTGACAGCCGGAAGCCCTGCTGAGACGCTGTCAAAATAAACATCTAGAATCAACGCCTGATTAATGACGTCCTGCGTGATTTCCTCGGCCTCTTCGTGTTTGTGTACCTGGATGACATCCTCATCTTCTCCAGGTCACGGGAGGAGCATCAGGTACATGTGAGGCGGGTCCTGCAGCGGCTGCTGGAGAATAGGCTGTATGTCAAAGCCGAGAAGTGTGAGTTCTACGCCAAGACCACCTCCTTCTTAGGTTTTGTTATCTCACACAACCAGGTCCTGCCCGACCCCGCGAAGGTCAAAGCGGTGGTTGAATGGCCCACGCCGACCTCCAGGAAGCAGGTACAGCAATTTATTGGGTTCGCCAATTTCTATGGCCGTTTTGTGCCTAACTTCGGTGCCATTGTTGCCCCGCTGACCCGTCTCACTTCCCCCAAAAACACCTTCCGCTGGACCGAAGAGGTCGCTACAGCGTTTCAGGCGTTGAAGACGGAGTTCTCCTCCTCCCGGGTCCTCACCCAGGTCGACCCCGCTCTTCAGTGCCTGGTGGAAGTCAACGCGTCTGATACGGGAGTGGGGGCGGTGCTTTCCCAGCGATCACCCACCGATGGGGTCAAACGTCCCTGCGCCTTCTTCTCTCGGCGTTTGTCCCCGGCCGAGCGGAATTATGACGTCGGGGACAGGGAGCTTCTCGCCATCAAGCTCGCCCTGCAGGAGTGGCGCCACTGGCTGGAGGGGGCAGCGTTACCTTTCGTGGTGCTGACGGACCATAAGAACTTGGAGTATCTTCGATCTGCTAGACGCCTGAATGTCCGCCAGGCGCGCTGGTCCTTGTTCTTCGCTCGGTTCCGGTTCACCATTACCTATCGCCCTGGCTCCAAGAACGGCCTACCCGATGCCCTCTCCAGGCAGTTCGCTCCTGAGACGTCAGAGGAGTCGGGTCATACCATCCTGCCCAGCTCCTGTGTTGTAGGGGCCATTTCCTGGTCCATCAGGGACAAGATCCGGAGGGTGCAGGAGACCGAACTGGACCCTGGCGGCGGACTGGAGGGAAGGCTGTTCGTCCCATCTTCTGTCCGGGGGGAGGTCATCCATTGGGTTCACACCTCCAAATTCGCCTGCCACCCTGGCGTATCCCGGCTAGCGGATTTCCTCCAGCATTCCTTCTGGTGGCCAGATCTGCAGAAGGATGCCACCAACTATGTCCGGGCATGCCCTGTGTGTGCCATCGCTAAGTCAGGGAATTCTCCCCCCGCGGGTCTGCTCCAACCTCTGCCGACCCCTGGTAGGCCCTGGTCCCACATAGCTCTTGACTTCGTCACCGGTCTCCCCACCTCCAACTCCTATGACGCCGTTTTGACCATCATGGATCGATTCTCCAAGGCCGCCCACTTCGTGCCACTTCAGGGTCTCCCAACGGAGCGGGAGACAGCGGACCTTCTGGTTCAGCACGTGGTCAGACTGCACGGGATACCGGTGGACGTCGTCTCCGATCGGGGTCCCCAGTTTGTCTCAGAGGTGTGGAAGTGTTTTTGCAACGCCCTGGGGGCCACAGTTAGCCTCTCCTCCGGTCACCACCCGCAGTCCAACGGGCAGTGCGAACGGGCCAACCAGGAGCTGGAAGCTGCCCTATGCTGCGTCACTTCCTCTAACCCGTCCTCCTGGAGCACGCACCTGTCTTGGGTAGAGTACGCCCACAACTCAGCTCGGTCTTCTGCCACAGAGATGTCCCCCTTCAAGGCGTCCTTGGGTTATGATCCACCTTTGTTCCCGGAGCAGGAGGTGGAGTTGGCGGTTCCTTCCATCCAGGCACACCTGAGATGGTGTCGGCCCCTGTGGACCAAGACACGCGACGCGCTCTTACGCACGGCGGCGCGCAACAGCACCACGGTGAACCGCCGCAGGAGACCGGCCCCTGCCTACCAGGTGGGTCAACAGGTCTGGCTGGCCTCTCAAGATATCCACCTGAAGGCTGAAAAGAGGAAGTTGGCCCCGCGCTTCATTGGTCCCTATACCATCTCTAAGATCATTAACCCAGTGGCTGTGCGTCTGGCCCTCCCCCCCTCCCTCGCATTTGTCCCACCTTCCACGTGTCAAAGATTAAGCCCTATGTCTCCGACCCTCTCTGCCCCCCGCCCGCAGCGCCGCCCGCGCCTATGATGATCGACGGCCATCCGGCCTGGAGAATCGCCTCCATCTTGGACTCCCGGTGCCGAGGCCGCAGGCTGCAGTACTTGGTGGACTGGGAGGGATTTGGTCCTGAGTGGAGGTCCTGGGTGTGCTCTTCTTTGGTGTTGGACAGGAGTCTCATCACGGAGTTCCACCGAGTGCAACCGGACAAACCAGCGCCAGGAGGCGCTGCTGGGGGGGGGAGTACTGTCACGACTTGCCGCTCATCAGCGGCGTCAGCCGCGCGCACACCTGCGCCTCATCAGCAGCGGGCTATTTAGCCCACGCGGCCCAATGCTGCGGTCTGGAGCCGTCTGTTTGCATCGGCACTTTGCAGCTCGTGATTCTACCTCAGATCACCAGCAAGACTTCAACCACGCGTAAGCATTCCTTACCTTTTCTCCAAGCTCTTCACCCCTGTGCACAGGTGGACTCCTTGGCGGCGGATTCCCCGTCATCGCCAACTATCCCCACCATCAGCGCAGACTCTGCAGGACGCTGTCTTCCGGGCTTCTCCCTTGCCAACGCCAGCTACCTGTATCCACAAGTAAGCATCACACGATTCATTATCCCAGTCCTGGTGTGGTGCCCTTTACCCTTGTCCTGTGCTCTCTCTCCATAGGGTTGTCCGGCTGTACGGCGCGCTGCTCTGTTTCCTGCGCATCGGCGTTCACCCTCAACACATACACATACCGCATTCACCCATTCAGACACACCTGCTTGTTGAATAAAGCTGTTAAATCTATCCTGAGTCTGCGTGCGTGTCTCCTGGGCCAGACATTATGTCATTAATAGAGATATTGACCTTCCTGCAGGAATTGCTGGATAAAGGCTGCATTTTCTCTACTTTACAGGTTTACTTGTCTGCTATTTCGGTGTGCCATGTGGGATGGGATGGGAAATCTACCTGCTCTCACCCCCTTGTTAGGCATTTTATGAAAGGCGCCCTCCGAAAGAGATCTCTGTCTAAGGAGACAGATCCCCCTTGGGACTTATCCCTGGTCCTGGATGCTCTATGTGAAGCACCTTTTGAACCGATTGAGTCTATCTGTTCTGATATGCTCTCATATAAAACCGCGCTTCTATTGGCTCTATGCTCGGCCAAGTGTGTGCGACATTCATGCGTTCTCGGTTCACCCTCCGTGCATCCAATTCACCCTATACGGCTCCGAGGTAATCCTGCGCACAAACCCTGCATATGTACCCAAGGTGCCAGCTGCCTATAAATCCATACCATTTGAACTGGCAGCATTTTTGCTCCCCCCCGCTTCATATCGTCGGCACAAGAACAATCAAATCGTCTCTGCCCAGTGCGTGCTTTATGCATGTACATTGACCAGACCAAAGCGGTGCGGAAAACAGTTGAGCTGTGTGTTTTGCGAGCCCGGTGGCGGGGAATGCTCTGTCAAAGCAGCACCTCTCTCATTGCATTGCAGAGGCTATCTTGCAGGATTACACCAATAAGGGGGTCAACATACCAGCCAGAGTGCAGGCCCACTCTACCTGGAGCATGGCTGCATCTTGGGTGCTGTTTAAAGGAGTTCCTGTAAGGGAAATATGCTCAGCGGCCACCTGGGCTTCCCCCAATGCATTTGTGAAATCTTACTCCCTGGATGTGATGGCGCAGAGCCTAACCCAGGCGGTGTTGTCAGGGTAAAATTGATGTTCTCATCATCACGATCGCTGCTGTGTCATGGCCACATTTCCTTGCTCTATCTGCACTAGTGGCTCGGGGTGTGTTCAATGTCCCCATACTGATGTGTTGTACCGAGTGAACCGACCAAAAGGGAGTGGAAGGCTGTTTACATAGCTAGTGTTCCCTAAGGAAGGGAAATGAGGTACAACACAAGTTGGCCCCTCACCGCCTAAGGGCTTGGTGAAGTGCAGTTTAGAATAAGGATATGAGACTGGACAGCATAATTTATACCTTCAGAGGAGGGCGGAGCTCCCCGGGTATGCCGCAGTCTCATTGGCCTTGACAGGCGTGTTGATAAATACTCTTCAGGTTGATAACGCAAGGGGAGCAATCCCCATACTGATGTGCTGTACTTCGTTTCCCTTCCTCAGGGAACACTGGCTATGTAAATAGCTTTCCGTTTGTACATGTGTCCCCTGTGTTACGTGTGAAAAATGACCAGGCAGAAGGCGAGTCTTCATGCAGCTAACAACTAACTTTATTACACGTGACTGGGGTTTATATACAGAGTGGGCCGTGCCCACCTGGCGTCACCCTGGGGGTGGGCACGGGATCTCACACACACACACACACACACACACACACACACACACACACACACACACACACACACACACACACACACACACACACATTCATACCCAACATTCTCCCTCCCTTTAGAAAACTGTGAAACCACACACACAATTGAACCTCTCAAATTTGAAACCCTAATCACGCACTAAGCAGGGAATAACGAACATATACGTGTGTGTGTGTGAATAACGAACAGTAATAACATGGCCTATCGCATTCACTCAAAGAACAACTAAAATGGACCTTGTCTCTTAAAAATACAAAATAATTCCATATCACTCACATTCACTCACATGCACACCAGCAAACTATACACAAAATACACACAGACACGTATATATATAATATATATATACAGTGGGGCAAAAAAGTATTTAGTCAGCCACCAATTGTGCAAGTTCTCCCACTTAAAAGATGAGAGAGGTCTCCAATTTTCATCATAGGTATACCTCAACTATGAGAGACAAAATGAGAAAAAAAAATCCAGAAAATCACATTGAAGGATTTTTAATGAATTAATTGGTAAATTCCTCAGTAAAATAGGTTTTTGGTCACCTACAAACAAGCAAGATTTCTTGCTCTCACAGACCTGTAACTTCTTCTTTAAGAGGCTCCTCTGTCCTCCACTCGTTACCTGTATTAATGGCACCTGTTTGAACTCGTTATCAGTATAAAAGACACCTGTCCACAACCTCAAAC
Source organism: Pholidichthys leucotaenia (assembly GCA_020510985.1). Lineage (NCBI taxonomy): Eukaryota > Metazoa > Chordata > Actinopteri > Cichliformes > Pholidichthyidae > Pholidichthys > Pholidichthys leucotaenia. The sequence goes on from CM035838.1 coordinate 284,964,077, forward strand.
AATCAGACTCCAAACTCCACTATGGCCAAGACCAAAGAGCTGTCAAAGGACACCAGAAACAAAATTGTAGACCTGCACCAGGCTGGGAAGACTGAATCTGCAATAGGTAAGCAGCTTGGTGTGAAGAAATCAACTGTGGGAGCAATTATTAGAAAATGGAAGACATACAAGACCACTGATAATCTCCCTCGATCTGGGGCTCCACGCAAGATGTCACCCCGTGAGGTCAAAATGATCACAAGAACGGTGAGCAAAAATCCCAGAACCACATGGGGGGACCTAGTGAATGACCTGCAGAGAGCTGGGACCAAAGTAACAGAGGCTACATCAGAAACACACTACACCGCCAGGGACTCAAATCCTGCAGTGCCAGACGTGTCCCCCTGCGTAAGCCAGTGCATGTCCAGGCCCATCTGAAGTTTGCTAGAGAGCATTTGGATGATCCAGAAGAGGACTGGGAGAATGTCATATGGTCAGATGAAACCAAAATAGAACTTTTTGGTAAAAACTCAACTTGTCGTGTTTGGAGGAGAAAGAACACCATACCTACTGTGAAGCATGGGGTGTGGAAACATCATACTTTGGGGCTGTTTTTCTGCAAAGGGACCAGGACGACTGATCTGTGTAAAGGAAAGAATGAATGGGGCCATGTATTGTGAGATTTTGAGTGAAAACCTCCTTCCACCAGCAAGGGCATTGAAGATGAAACGTGGCTGGGTCTTTCAGCATGACAATGATCCCAAACACACCACCCGGGCAACGAAGGAGTGGCTTTGTAAGAAGCATTTCAAGGTCCTGGAGTGGCCTAGCCAGTCTCCAGATCTCAACCCCATAGAAAATCTTTGGAGGGAGTTGAAAGTCCGTGTTGCCCAGCGACAGCCCCAAAACATCACTGCTCTAGAGGAGATCTGCATGGAGGAATGGGCCAAAATACCAGCAACAGTGTGTGAAAACCTTGTGAAAACTTACAGAAAACGTTTGACCTCTGTCGTTGCCAACAAAGGGTATATAACAAAGTATTGAGATGAACTTTTGTTATTGACCAAATACTTATTTTACCGAGGAATTTACCAATTAATTCATTAAAAATCCTTCAATGTAATTTTCTGGATTTCTTTTTTTCTTATTTTGTCTCTCATAGTTGAGGTATACCTATGATGAAAATTGGAGACCTCTCTCATGTTTTAAGTGGGAGAACTTGCACAATTGGTGGCTGACTAAATACTTTTTTGCCCCACTGTATATTAGGGCGCTGGGCTTCCATAGGCTAGGCGGGAGACAACGGTGGGCACTCCTGGCGTCCAGAGTCCCTGGCGGCATAGTGTGTTTCTGATGTAGCCTTTGTTACTTTGGTCCCAGCTCCCTACAGGTCATTCACTAGGTCCCCCCATGTGGTTCTGGGATTTTTTCTCACCGTTCTTGTGATCATTTTGACCCCACGGGGTGAGATCTTGCGTGGAGCCCCAGATCGAGGGAGATTATCAGTGGTCTTGTATGTCTTCCATTTTCTAATAATTGTTCCCACAGTTGATTTCTTCACACCAAGCTGCTTACCTATTGCAGATTCAGTCTTCCCAGCCTGGTGCAGGTCTACAATTTTGTTTCTGGTGTCCTTTGACAGCTCTTTGGTCTTGACCATAGTGGAGTTTGGAGTCTGACTGTTTGAGGTTGTGGACAGGTGTCTTTTATACTGATGACGAGTTCAAACAGGTGCCATTAATACAGGTAACGAGTGGAGGACAGAGGGGCCTCTTAAAGAAGAAGTCACAGGTCTGTGAGAGCAAGAAATCTTGCTTGTTTGTAGGTGACCAAATACTTATTTTACCGAGGAATTTACCAATTAATTCATTAAAAATCCTTCAATGTGATTTTCTGGATTTTTTTTCTCATTTTGTCTCTCATAGTTGAAGTATACCTATGATGAAAATTGGAGACCTCTCTCATCTTTTAAGTGGGAGAACTTGCACAATTGGTGGCTGACTAAATACTTTTTTGCCCCACTGTAATCCTCGAACTCAGCTCTCCATTTCAGCCACAGGTTCACCGGCTCCCCGGGTCACTCCAGAAATGGCAGTAACTGTCGCGGTAGCCAGCATGCGCCCATTTTTCCTCATCGCCAAATGTTATGTCTGAGAAATGACCAGTCAGGAGGCGAGTCTTCATGCAACTAACAACTAGCTTTATTACACAGAACTACTGGGGTTTATATACAGAGTGGGCCGTGCCCGCCTAGCGTCACCCTGGGGGTAGGCACGGCATTTCACACACACACACACACACACACACACACACACACACACACACACACACACACACACACACACACTCATACCCAACACCCTGCTTCTCCATCCTTGCTCTTTTGAGATTCTTTTGGAGATTCTTACAAATTAAAAGCCATCAAGAGTTCTGGCAAATCAAACAATTGAAAGAAAAATTTTCTACTACTGTGAGAGAAACTTAAAGCACAGGTATAAATCACTAACATAAAAACAAACAACAACGAAAACATCCTATCAACAAACTAATGTGAGGTGCTGCTTTTAACCTCTGTAAAATCAATGTAATTTTCTCTAGTTTTTTTCATGCTGGTAGTGTAAATATGAAATATTATACTTGATGAAGCTTACGCAGCCATAAAGCTTATTGTATGATGGCAGATGTCCTGCCAATTAAAGCACATAATGTCTGATTGTTACTCACATAATGCAGTGTTCATCATGTCCATTAACACTGGAGGAAGTTTGTGTTTATAGTGCAACAATGGCTCACAGTACAAACATACAAATGAAAGCCATGGGTTTAGAGGAATGCACCCCAAGATGACTATTGGGAAGGAAGGGGTGGGGAGGGGTCAAAAGTTCATAGCGGTCAAATTTGACCAAAGCCCCTTTTCCACTAGGACCTACAGTATATAGCCCTACTCACTTCGACACAGCTTTACTCAACCCAGTTTGCTTTTGTTTTCATTACAGCTGAGTACCACCTAGGGTGGGTGGGATTTTTTTTACAGCAGGGCGGTGCCACAGTCCCATGACGTAAAACACGCAACACAAGCAAAACACAAGATGGCGGATTACAAGGTGACTTCTCGTTCTCTGGCTTTTTGTCAGAGTAAAGGCAAAAAAGGAGAACCAGAGAAAACTACAGGCAGTGAGACGAAACACTCTGGAAAAGTACTGAAGCGTTTAGGAAGCCATAGAGCCATAAAGCCGAAGATGTAAAGATACAAACTAGATCACATATGAAGGTAAGCTAATGATTGCTAATGCTAGTTTGCTTTAAGTCCACCGTACTGCATTGTAATATCTGCAAGTTATCGCTATTAGGTACTAAAATATATATGCTGTGTGTGTGTTTCAGATTGCTGGCAAAATTACCACTTCAAAGCGTGGGTCTGGGTGTTCAACACAGCCTCTCACTGATGTCACCCCAGCTTCACAAACGCTCAGTGGTTACAGAACTTCAGAATGTCTGTAGAAACGTTTAGCTTCCTGTGCAACAAATTGCTCTGATCTGTGTGAAAATCACGGAGAGACTGTTAAGACATCATGGGATGTACCTGCTCCAGCGGCACCGAGTCTGTGACAGGTGCCCCATCTCCTTGGGTGGTTCGAATACCCTGGTCCCCACGCCCACCCCAGCTCGTACGTATGGCTCCTCGTAGCTGCCATGGGTACAGTAGCAGCCACAACCTGGGCAACGGCGTTGCCTCGCTGGCTAAATTACTTGCAGGTACCTAGCATAGAGGACCTTGCTGGGGAATGGAGGAACATCTGTCCTCCCCGTCCTGTACCCCCCAGTCATGGGTTAAATGATCAGCTTTTGGCACTTCCGGTTATGGCGGCTACGTAAGAGGACACGTCTCACTCTGCTCTGCTCCTAGAGATAAAAAATTGGCAAATAACTCTCTCATTTGGAACAGAACCTATCCCAGCGTTTGGGCGAGGATATGCCGGTGAAGCCTAAGGCTGGGAAATCAGGTGGAGGAAAAATTGAACCGCCGAAACAGTCCAAATTAACGGACTTTCACGTCTGTGGCGCAGCAGGAAAAGCTCCAGATATGGCGGAGGAAGCTAGCAGTAGTGCGGTGACTGCTGGCGACGGCACAGGTGCGGTGCTCGCTGACATTAGCTCAATGAGAGCAGACTTTTCCGCTAAATTTGATGGGATTATAGCAGCGATAGAGGGAATGATTGCTGGGGTCTTTCTGCAACTGTGGGGGTCCTCCCTACAGTTGATAGTGCTATGAGATGACTGTTGTTGTGAAATGGCGCTATATAAATAAAGTTGAATTGAATTGAATTGAATTGAATGAGAAATGAATTGGGTGATTGTGTGGAACGAGTGGCGCAGGTGGAGCTTCGAATCTCCAGTGCTGAGGATGACGTCACCAGCCTTCAATTAAAGGTGCGCACTTTGGAAAAAAAAATAAATGTCTGGAAGATAATGTCCTGGACTTGGAGTCCCGGTCGAGACGGAACAACCTGAGGCTGGTGGGTCTACCGGAGGGAACCGAGGGTCGGGACCCATGTTCCTTTTTGGAAAAGTGGATTCCAGAAGCGCTGAACAACGCGGAGCTGCAATCATCAGTCGTTCTAGAAAGAGCACACCAAATTGGCCCACCGAGAGATAACAAGGCATCACCGAGGACGTTAATTATGAAGTTCCTCAGCTACAGAGACAGGATGACGATCTCCAACGCTGCGCGAGCCAAAGGAGAAATTAAATACCAGGATCAGCAGGTGCGGTTCTACCCAGATTTGGCCACAGGAATCCAACAATTAAGGAAACAGTTTGACCCCGTCCGTAAAGAGCTGCGCAACCTTGGGATTTGTCATGGAGTGATTCACCCTGCAAGACTGTTGGCCACGTATAAGGGCAGAACACACATCTTCAAGACCCCTGAGGAGGCGCAGGACTTCATCAAGAAGATCCAAGAAGAGACTGGTGGGAGCTAAGCATGAACAAAATGTAAAGTAGAATATTTAAGCATTTGCACAGGCATCTAACTGATCTGAAGCATATAGCAAGTTTACAAAATATAGATTGTATTACATATTAAAAAAAACAAAACAAAAACAAAACCTATGATGTACAAAGTTGCTATAAAATTTTGGAGTTAAGTTGGAAAACTACAGAAGAGAGTTAGTGTTATGTCATTAAAAGCAGTAGAGTTAGGGTGATTGGGAGGATGAAGAAGGAGTGGCTTTGGCTGTTCCTCGTGGGTGTGGAGCGGTCAATGGCTATATCAGGAGACAGAATTTTTCTTTTGATTTTGGGGGGATTACCACGAATGTGGGAAGGAGGAATTTGTTTGTGTGTAGTTTGTAGGATGAATGTTCAACCACTCATGTTTTTGCTTCTCTGTATGAGCATGTTTACACTGCGAGGTAATCCCAAACTCCCTATTGATCATAGACCAAAGCGTTAATCTTAATTTAACTTCATGGAATTGCAGAGGTCTACAAAATTTAAAAAAAACTTAAACAAGTTATGAATAAAATAAAAGACATAAGTTCAAAAATTGTGTTTTTACAAGAAACTCATCTAATAGAGGAGGATGTAAAAAGAATTAGGAGTAGATGGCAAGGAAGTGTATTCACCTCATCATTTTCATCCCGAGCCAGGGGAGTTATGACTCTCATACATAAATCAGTCCCATTTCAAGTGAAAAATGTAATTGGAGACAAATTTGGAAGATATCTAATCATTCAAGGATCTTTGCTATTAGAAAATATAAATCTGGTGAACTTATACGGTCCCAATATAGATGATCAAAAGTTCTTTTCTAATTTATTTCTTATCTTATCATCACTTACAGGACAACATATAATAGCAGGGGATTTTAATTGTACATTGAATCCCGGTATAGATAGATCAACAGGACTGGACTGTACGCACAATGGATGCAGGATGATCATTAATCATTTTATGAAAGAATTGAGATTGCTAGATATATGGATAGAAATGAAACCACAAGTTAAAGCCTACTCTTGTTATTCTAATACCTACAAGACATTCTCACGTATTGACTATTTTTTGATCTCCACAGAATTAAGGTCCAAGATTCAAAACTGCTTTTATGATAATATTGTGATCTCTGATCATGCACCCTGTTGTCTCATATATGTAGATAAGAAATTTACAAAGGAACCAGGTAGGTGGCAATTTCAGCATAAATGGCTTCAGGATTCTTGTTCACGAGTGAGGGGAAAACTCGTTCACGAGTGAGGGGAAAATGGAGCGAGAGATCGACAGACGGATTGGAGCAGCATCTGCAGTGATGCGGACGTTGTACCGGTCTGTTGTGGTGAAGATGGAGCTTAGTTCTAAGGTAAAGCTGTCGATTTACCAGTCAATCTATGTTCCTACTCTCACCTATGGCCACGAGCTTTGGGTAATGACCGAAAGAACGAGATCGCGGATACAAGCGGCTGAAATGAGCTTTCTCCGTAGGATTGCTGGACTCACCCTCAGAGATAGGGTGAGGAGCTCAGTCATCCGGGAGAGGCTCAGAGTAGAACCGCTGCTCCTCCACATTGAAAGGAGTCAGTTGAGGTGGTATGGGCATCTGATTAGGATGCCTCCTGGACGCCTCCCACTTGAGGTGTTTCAGGCACGTCCCACTGGGAGGAGACCCCGGGGCAGACCCAGGACTCGGTGGAGAGACTATGTCTCCCAGCTGGTCTGGGAACGCCTTGGTATCCCCTCTGAAGAGCTGGAGCAGGTGGCTGGGGAGAGGGAAGTCTGGGCTTCTCTGCTTGAACTGCTGCCTCCGCGACCCGGACCTCCGGAAAAGCGGTAGAAGATGGATGGATGGATGGATGGCTTCAGGATGAGGACTTTTTTAAGTACATAGAAAAACAGATAGATGAGTTCTTTGATATCAATACTACACAAACATCAGCATGTATAAAGTGGGAGGCTTTCAAATCTTTTATTAGGGGACATATTATTAGTTATACAGGTTCAAAATCTAAGAAGACTCGAGAGGAGAGAGTCCAATTGGAACATAAACTAAAAATTCTTCAAGAAAAAGTGTATGCAGGAAGTGACCCAAAGTTAGAGAACGAATTACTGATTCTGAGAGCTGAATATGACAAAAAATCTGCGAATAGAGCTGCCTCGAGTCTTCTAAGATTGAAGCAATCTTTTTATGAACAAGGTGAAAAATCAGGAAAATTATTGGCATGGCAGATTAAACAATTAGAATTTAAAACACCAATTACCAGTATTACAAGTAACGGACAGGTAGTTGTAGATCCTTTAGAAATTAATAGAGCCTTTAGAGATTACTATGAAAAATTATATGATACAAAAAATGAAACTGACTTAACAAAACTAAATGGGTTTTTGGATGGACTATCTATACTGTGTATTCCAAATGAAAACAGGGAGATACTGGAGTCTAAAATTAGTCAAGAAGAAGTTGGGCTAGCCATTGATAATATGAAATCAGGAAAAAGTGCAGGACCAGATGGTCTTTCAGTTGACCTTTATAAAAAATTTAAGAATAAATTAATAAAACCTTTTTTGGAAATGGTTTTAGAAACATTTCAAAATAGTAATTTACCACCATACATGAATAATGCCTTAATTATACTGTTGCCAAAACCAGGTAAACCCTCTAATAAATGTGAAAATATGAGACCAATAAGCCTATTAAATGCTGATCTTAAGATAATCTGTAAAATTTTAGCAAGACGGATACAAGAAATTTTACCAAATATTATTAACCGAGATCAGAATGGCTTTATAAAGGGAAGACAAGGCTTCCATAATGTAAGAAGACTATTTAATATTATTTATTCTAATAAAGAAGCACCGGATACAGCTCTCCTATTATTGGATGCCGAAAAGGCCTTTGATAGGGTCGAATGGCCCTTTCTTTTTGAAGTCTTACAAAGGTTTGGACTTGGAAATAATTTCATAAAATGGGTTCAGATAATATATAATAATGCTACAGCAGAAATCCTAACAAACAGCAATATTTCAAAATCAATAAAAATCAATAGAGGATGTCGACAAGGCTGTCCACTTTCACCTTTACTGTTTACTATGGCAATTGAACCTTTAGCGATGGCACTACGTTTACATTCACAAATATATGGAATTAAAGTTGGACCAACAGAACATAAAATCTCCCTGTATGCCGATGACATAATTTTGTTTATGTCGAATCTTAAAAAATCAATTCCGACCTTGTTGAATTTAATAAAGAATTTTGGGGAAATATCAGGATATTAAATAAATAAAACTAAATCTTCAATATTAATGCTAAATGAGACCCAGAGAAATCACCCAGCTCCTGAGGCAAATCAATTCAATGTCGTAAATCAGTTTAAATATTTAGGAATTCAAATTGTGCCTAAGCTAGAATTAGTCGCCAGTGCCAACAATGAAGCCTTAATGACAGACATTAATGAGTTAATTCAGAGATGGATGTCACTACCAATGTCGATGATAGGGGGAATCTATATACTTAAAAGTAATATCTTACCTAAAATACTTTATTTATTTCAATACATTCTTTTACCACCACCTTCAGATCTATTCTCAAGAATTAAAAAAAGTTAGTGGAATTTATATGGAACAACAGGAAGGCTAGATTATGTCTGTCCTTACTATATTTACCATTTGATCGTGGAGGTCTGAAATGTCCAAACTTTATGTTGTATTACTGGTCGGCACAACTGAGGTCTATGACATATTATTTTTCATCAAATGATCTCCCTCACTGGACTGAAATGGAATCATACAATTTACCTTTACCTCTTCCCATATTCATATACTCAGATTCGGCAAAAAAATTACAGAAACAAGTTAAAAATCCATTTGTAAAGCATATGATCAAAATATGGTGTGAAACTAAAAACTATTTAAAAGAACCACACTTATTGTCACAATTTAGCCCAATATGGGGCAATCAATATTTTAAACCAGGGAGAGCGGATGCTGTATTTAAAGTATGGAATTTAAAAGGGATTCAAAAGATTCAAGATTTATATCTGTCATGTTCAGATAACATAATGTCTTTTGAAGAGCTGAGGATCAAATTTAATCTTAATAGAACACATTTTTTTTAAAATATCTTCAGCTTAGGAACTTTATTCGATCAAATCAAAATAATGCTCTCACTCGACCTATTTATTCATCCTTGGAAAAAATTTTGACAAAAGATAGTAAGAGAAAGGGTATTATTTCAGAGTTTTATAACTCATTGACACTATCCTCAAGTGAAAACTCACAGAAAAGATTGAATTATTGGAAAGGAGACTTGCAAACTGAAATTTCAGAGGAACAATGGGAATTGGCTTGCACAGAAGCTCAAACCAAATCAATAAATGTACGTCTTAAATTGATACATTTTAAATGGTTAATGCGGATGTATGTTACACTGGTGGAATTAAATAGATATAACAAAAACATACCAGATACGTGCACAAAATGCATGGAAAGTAAAGGAACCCTATTTCATTGTGTATGGGAATGTAGAAAAATTAGAATGTTTTGGGAAGAGGTGAGGGTAACAATTGAAAAAATAATTTCAAAACAAATCATATTGAATCCTAAATTGTTTTTGTTGGGTCTGTACCCAGAAAAGCATAACTTTAATAAAAGTGAAAGAGCATTCATAGACCTCAGTTTGCTTAATGCCAAAAAATGTATTGCACTATTGTGGAAAAAGACTCATAGACCAGATGTGACTCAGTGGTTAAGACAGATGTTAACAAACCTTCCACTAGAAAGAATAACATACATATTGAAATCAAAGGAAATTGTGTTTGAGAATATATGGAGACCTTTCATTGATTATGTAAAGAATTTAAACATAACTTTTGAAGAAGAAGGTGAATGATGTGTGTGGACCTTGTAAATTCCAAATTGGTGAATGTATAATATGTGTACTTATGTAATGGATTGCCTAGACTAAACAGAGGAGCATTGTTGAAGACCTGCCTTAGTTAGTGGTTGTTGGTGTTTTTAGTATATTTTTTTTTATTACTCTAGTGTTAGTGTTTGATTGTTTGTGTTATGTTTGTAAAAAAAAAAAAAGGTTCAATAAAAATATTGTGGAAAAAAAAGAAAAAAAATGATCAGCTTTTGCAACAGCTGTGAGGGCAGTCTTTGGAATGAGGATCCTGGTCGGTTGCTGTGCCTGCCCCAGTGGCTGCATGTTGCAGTTTCCGCCTCTACCACCAAAGCTGGGTGTTAGGAAGAGAGGGTGGCCTTGGGCTTGCACACTCCACCGTCATCATAATCATCAGGTGCAAGTGTCTTCTTTTGGCTGCTGCATTACTTACCATTAGCATCATTATCACATGCATAGAAGTCCTGCGGAGAGGAATGAGGTGGCGACGGGGGCAGGAAGAGGATGCTTCTGGGAGCCTCTAGTCACGTCTCCCCACACATGGTGGTCCGGGTGTGATGGTCGCTCTGGTGTTGACCCGGAGCAACGGCCCAGTTTGTATCCTGCCCGGATGACAAGGTAGCCCTTTTAAGGGATAGCACTGCCTTCTCCAGATGGATAGAGGGGGAGAAAAGGACCCCTAAAGAAAACTTGCTCCATTTTGGCTTGCTCGCTAGCCTCGGCGGGCTGGTCATCCACTTCTGTGGTCAAAAAATGAAAGAAATGAAGAAAGTAAAAAACACAATAAACATAGCTGCTTGGAATGTCCATACCCTCCAAGACAGTGACAACAGCCTGCGACATCAGACAGCCATTGTGGCTCAAGAATTACTCTGCTATGACATTGCAATAGCTGCCTTTAGTGAGACTCGGTTGCCTGACTCGACACAGATCACTGAGCATGGGTCTAGCTACATGTTCTATTGCCGTGGGTGCCCGATTGATGAGGCACGACAGTCAGGAGTTGGCTTCGCCCTCAAGACATGTTACGTCCACCTGCTTGACTCTCTACCGCATGGGGTCAGTGATCGACTTATGGTGGTCCGCCTAAAGCTTGATACTGAGTATATAACATGTATTAGTGCATATGCACCAACTATGACACACACAGACGAGAGCAAGGAACAGTTCTATGAGGAACTAGACTGTGTTATTCAAGCCATTCCTCATACTGACAAGTTGGTGGTCCTAGGGGACTTCAACACTCGTGTGGGAGCTGCATGGACCATCTGGGAGAATGTTATTGGCCACCACGGTGTTGGAAAGGAGAATTCCAATGGCACCTTGCACCTTTTCTTGTACGCCCAGCATCAATTATCCATTACCAACACATTCTTCCAACAGGCGAGCAAACTAAAATCCACATGGATGCACCCGCGCTCAGGCCATTGGCATCAGATTGACTTTGTCATTACACGACTGCGGGACATCAAGGATGTGCACATTACCAGAGCAATGAGGGGAACAACATGTCTCTCAGACCACCGGTTGTTGTGGTCGAGAGTCGCGTTCTTCTTCAATCCCCCACGGTGCAGGGTTCGGAAGACACCCTGTCAGTGAAGCTCAACGTGGCCATGCTCAGCTCACGGGAGGCCAGGACCCAACTGAAGCAGTAACTTGTCACGAAACTTACTGACTTTGACAATGCCCTTTTCAAAACCGTTGACAGCAATTGGACTTAACTTCATGATAATATCCATGAAGCGGCGGAGGAAGTTCTTGGCTTCATCAAATGCAAGCATCGGGATTGGTTCGATGAAAACGATGTAGTAGCCATCCAATTGTTGGACTGTCTTCGCCGTGCCCATCTTGAGTATGTGAATGATAAGAACTCGATTGCAAAGAAAGACACCTACCACCATGTCTGGCAGAGAGTGCAGGTCTCGTTGCGTAGTATGATGAACCAGTGGTGGCTTGCTAGATCTGAGGACCTCCAGGAAGCTGCCGACAAGAGCAATGTGAAAGCATTCTACGATGGCCTGAAGGCGGTCTATGGTCTGATATCACAGGGCAGTATGCCAGTGTACTCTTCAGATGGTCAGACGGTCATTAGGGAGCCGGCTCTCATCCTGGAGCGTTGGGTAGAACACTTTAATGGTGTCCTGAATTGCCAATCTGTGATCTCTGATGAAGCCATCGCACAGCTTCCTCAAAGAACTATCATAGAGGAGCTGAATGTCCCACCGACGGTTACTGAGATTAAAGATGCCATCAAACAAATGTCTAGTGGTAAGGCAGCTGGTGGAGATGGTATCCTGCTGGAGATCTATAAGCGTGGCGGTAACATCGTCGTTGCCCATCTCGCCCAGTTATTTGTCACCATATGGGAGCAGGAGGCGGTTCCACAAGACTTGAAGGATGCAATGATTGTTCATCTGTACAAACATAAGGGAAACCACCACTGCTGCGATAACCACAGAGGAATATCACTCCTCGCCATTGCTGGTAAGATTCTAGCACGTGTGATCATAAACTGCCTCAATCACTATGTTGTCGACAACATCATTCCCGAGAGTCAGTGCGGCTTTCGAGCAGGACGAGGCACCACTGACATGATGTTTGCAGCCAGGCAAATACAAGAGGAGTGCTGAGAACAAAATTGTGATTTGTTCACAGTGTTCGTAGACCTGACTAAGGCCTTCGACTGTGTTGGGAGAAAGGGCCTGTGGAAGCTGCTCACCAGGGTAGGGTGCCCTCCTAAGATCGTCAGTATCATCCACTCATTCCACGATGGCATGGTCGGGCGGGTGGTTGAGAGTGGTTTAATCTCCGATCCATTCCCTATCATCAATGGCACTAAGCAGGGGTGTGTTATGGCCCCGCTGCTCTTTAATATCGTCTTTACTGCAATGCTCCTTGATGCTTTCAAGGACTGCGACAGGGGTGTAAGGATCCGGTTTCGCACTGACGCCAATGCATTCAACTTGCAATGTTTAAAGGCTAAAACAAAGACGTCATGCATAATGCTGCGAAATCATCTCTATGCCGACAACTGTGCGCTCATCGCTCACCCTCTTGAAGACGCGCAGTTCATCGTTGACCAGTTTGCTAGAGCAATGAATTGTTATGGACTCACTATAAGTATCAAGAAGACAGAGGTTTTACATCAACCTCGTCCTGGTACGCTCCCGATAAATCCTGTTATTACCATCGGTGGTGAACCCCTCAAGGCAGTTGACAAGTTCTGTTACCTGGGGGGCACCATCTCACAGAACGCTAAGATTAAGATAAGATAAGATAAGATAAGCCTTTATTAGTCCCACAACGGGGAAATTCCAGGATTGCAACAGCACAGGGATAGCAACACTCAGAGCAACAATCAGAAGGCAAGAAAAAAAAAAAACAAAAAAAACAAGCAAGCAAGAGCAGCTAATATACATATGTACATATTACTATAAAATATATATATACACACACACACACACAGACACACAGTGCAGAGCATTGTAGCTGGATGGAATAAATATATGAATATATGAACACACAGTGCAGAGCATTGTAGCTAGATGGAATAAATATGTAAATATATAAACACCCACAGTACGGAGCATTGCAGCTAGGTGGAATAAATATGCAAGTATATAAAAACACACAGTGCGGAGCAATGTAGCTAGATGGAATAAATATATAGATATATAAATATAAACACACCCAGTGCTGAGCATTGTAGCTAGATGGAATAAATATATAGATATATAAATATAAACACACCCAGTGCAGAGCATTGTAGCTAGATGGAATAAATATGTAAATATATAAACACACACAGTGCAGAGCATTGTTGCTAGGTGGGATGAAACAGCATAACCGTCTATTTAGTTATCCTACATGGTATGATTATGTGCCCATACATATTCTCACCCTCCATAGCGACCGGTATGTTCCTAGTTGTATGCCGGAGAGGACCATTGTGTAAGTCTATTGCATCTTTTGCATTCAAAAAAAACTATTAGTTTGTTACGTCTTTTTGCTATCTCTGCGAGCAGCCCTGCTTAGGTTGTACAGTCTGACAGCCGTTGGTAGGAAGGACCTACGAAACCTCTCGGTTGTGCACCTGGGATGATGTAGTCTGCTGCTAAATGAGCTCCTCAGTGCATCCAGTATGTCCTGCATAGGGTGGAACTCGGACTCCAGCAGAGATGACAGTTTAGCCACCGTCCTTCTCTCTCCTATCTCCTCCATCGGATCAAGGCGTTGCCCCAGGACAGAGCTAGCTTTCTTAATCAGTTTGTTCAGTCTCTTCCTATCGGCTGCAGTGATGCCACTGCCCCAGCAGACCACTCCAAAAGTGATGGCTGATGCCACCACCGTGTCATAGAATGACTTCAGCAGCGCCCCTTGTACACCAAAAGACCTGAGTCTCCTCAGCAGGAACAGCCTGCGCTGTCCCTTCTTGTAGAGTGCGTCAGTATTGTGTGACCAGTCTAGTTTATTGTTCAGATGAATACCCAGGTACTTGTAGGATGTCACCATCTCGATGTCTGTTCCCTGTATATTTACTGGTGCTGTGAGGGGCTGCCCATGCCTGCGGCAGTCCACCACCAGCTCCTTAGTTTTCCTCGCGTTGATCTGGAGGCAGTTCCGATGGCACCAGTCCACAAAGTCCTGGATAAGCCCTCTGTACTCAGCTTCATCTCCGCTGGAGATGAGACCAACGATCGCAGAGTCATCAGAGAACTTCTGTAGATGGCAATGTGTTGTGTTGTGTGAGAAGTCCGCAGTATAAAGAGTGAACAGGAAGGGAGCCAGCACCGTTCCCTGGGGGGCCCCCGTGCTATGATGATGAAGTTACCCACCGCATCAGCAAGGCTAGCGCATCCTATGGACGCCTACAGCATCATCTATGGTTGAAGCATGGCTTTTGTCTAAGCACCAAGATCAGGGTCTATTCACACCGTTGTTCTATCTACACTTCTCTATGGATGCGAGTCATGGACAACCTATCGTCCCCATGTGAAGAAACTTGAACAGTTTCACATGCGGTGTTTAAGGAAGCTGTGTGGAATCAAGTGGCGAGACAAAGTTGCCAATACTGAAGTCCTCTGTCCCTGCAATATCACTAGCATCGAGTCATTCATCATACGTGCCCAGTTGCGCTGGACCGGCCATGTTGTTTGGATGACAGATCAGCGCATTCCTAAAATCCTGTTATTTGGCCAGTTGGACAAAGGGCGGAAGTCACGGGGCCGTCAATGGAAGCGGTATAAAGACGTGCTCAATGCCTCACTCAAGTTGTGTGGGATTGATCCTATGACATGGGAAATACAGGCCAAGAACCGTCCCCTTTGGCGAAAGATCTGCCATGAAGGTGTTGACCTCTTCAAGAGAGATAGAACTGCCCGTGTGGATGCCCGCCACGAAGCATGTCACGGTGTCGCCAAGCAACAGAGATGTCTACAGCAGTCGGTGTCATCTGCTCAGCCTATTATGTACTACATCTGTTCCGACGATACACATGTGGACAAAATTGTTGGTACCTCTCTGTTAATGAAAGAAAAACCCACAATGGTCACAGAAATAACTTGAATCTCACAAAAGTGGTAATAAATAAAAATTCTATGAAAATTAACCAATGAAAATCAGACAATGCTTTTGAATTTTGGTTCTACAGAATTACTTTAAAAAACAAACTCATGAAACAGGCCTGAACAAAAATGATGGTACCCCTAGAAAAGATTGAAAATAATGTGACCATAGGGACATGTTCAACCAAGATGTGTCCTCTAATTAACATCACAGGTGTCTACAAACTTGTAATCAGTCAGTCGGCCTATTTAAAGGGTGACAAGTAGTCACTGTGCTGTTTGGTGACATGGTGTGTACCACACTAAACATGGACCAGAGGAAGCAAAGGAGAGAGTTGTCTCAGGAGATTAGAAAGAAAATTATAGACAAGCATGTTAAAGGTAAAGGCTATAAGACTATCTCCAAGCAACCTGATGTTCCTGTGACTACAGTTGCACATATTATTCAGAAATTTAAGATCCACGGGACTGTAGCCAACCTCCCTGGATGTGGCCACAGGAGGAAACTTGATGAAGAATGGTAACAAAAGAGCCTAGAGCAACCTCTAAACACATTCATGGTGAACTCCAAGGTCAAGGTACATCAGTGTCAGATCGCACCATCCGTCATTGTTTGAGCCAAAGTGGACTTCATGGGAGACGACCAAGGAGGACACCACTGTTGAAAACAAATGATAAAAAAGCCAGACTGGAATTTGCCAAACTGCATGTTGACAAGTCACAAAGCTTCTGGGAGAATGTCCTATGGACAGACGAGACAAAACTGGAACTTTTTGGCAAGGCACATCAGCGCTATGTTCACAGACACAAAAATGAAGCATACCAAGAAAAAAACACTGTCCCTACTGTGAAACATGGAGGAGGTTGTGTTATGTTCTGGGGATGCTTTGCTGCATCTGGCACAGAGTATCTTGAATCTGTGCAGGGTGCAATGAAATCTCAAGACTATCAAGGTATTCTAGAGAGAAATGTGCTGCCCAGTGTCAGACAGCTTGGTCTCAGTCGCAGGTCATGGGTCTTGCAACAGGATAATGACCCAAAGCACAAAGCTAAAAACACCAAAGAATGGCTAAGAGTGAAACATTGGACTATTCTAAAGTGGCCTTCTATGAGCCCTGATCTAAATCCTAATGAACATCTGTGGAAGGAGCTGAAACATGCCGTCTGGAGAAGGCACCCTTCAAACCTGAGACAACTGGAGCAGTTTGCTCATGAGGAGTGGGCCAAAATACCTGCTGAGAGGTGCAGAAGTCTCACTGACAGTTACAGAAATCGTTTTATTGCAGTGATTGCCTCCAAAGGTTGTGCAACAAAATATTAAGTTAGGGGTACTGGTTTTGGGAACGGTTTTGGCTCCCTTCCTGTTCACCCTTTATACTGCGGACTTCTCACACAACACAACACACTGCCATCTACAGAAGTTCTCTGATGACTCTGCGATCGTCGGCCTCATCTCCAATGGAGATGAAGCTGAGTACAGAGGACTTATCCAGGACTTCGTGGACTGGTGCCATTGGAACTGCCTCCAGATCAATGCGAGGAAAACTAAGGAGCTGGTGGTGGACTGCCGCAGGCAAGGACAACCCCTCACAGCACCAGTAAACATACAGGGAACAGACATTGAGATGGTGACATCCTACAAGTACCTGGGTGTTCATCTGAACAATAAACTAGACTGGTCACACAATACTGATGCACTCTACAAGAAGGGACAGCTCAGGCTGTTCCTACTGAGGAGGCTCAGGTCTTTTTCAGGTCTTTTCAAGGGGCGCTGCTGAAGACATTCTACGACATGGTGGTGGTATCAGCCATCACTTTTGGAGTGGTCTGCTGGGGCAGTGGCATTACAGCAGCCGATAGGAAGAGACTAAACAAACTAATCAAGAAAGCTAGCTCTGTCCTGGGGCAATGCCTTGACCCAGTGGAGAAGATAGGAGATAGAAGGATGGTGGCTAAACTGTCATCTCTGCTGGAGTCCGAGTCCCACCCTATGCAGGACATACTGAACGCACTGAGGAGCTCATTTAGCAGTAGACTACATCATCCTAGGTGAGCGACCGAGAGGTTTCGCAGGTCCTTCCTACCTACGGCTGTCAGACTGTATAACCTAAGCAGGGCTGCTCGCAGAGATAGCAAAAAAACCTGACGACCTAATAGTATTGAATGCAAAAGAAGCAACAGACTTACGCAAATGGTCCCCTCCAGTATACAACTAGGACAATATCAGTCGCTATGGAGGGTGACAATATGTATGAGTACATATTCATACCAAGTAGGGTAACTACAGTGGGGCAAAAAAGTATTTAGTCAGCCACCAATTGTGCAAGTTCTCCCACTTAAAAGATGAGAGAGGTCTCCAATTTTCATCATAGGTATACCTCAACTATGAGAGACAAAATGAGAAAAAAAAATCCAGAAAATCACAATGAAGGATTTTTAATGAATTAATTGGTAAATTCCTCGGTAAAATAAGTATCTGGTCAATAACAAAAGTTCATCTCAATACTTTGTTATATACCCTTTGTTGGCAATGACAGAGGTCAAACGTTTTCTGTAAGTCTTCACAAGGTTTTCACACACTGTTGCTGGTATTTTGGCCCATTCCTCCATGCAGATCTCCTCTAGAGCAGTGATGTTTTGGGGCTATCACTGGGCAACACAGACTTTCAACTCCCTCCAAAGATTTTCTATGGGGTTGAGATCTGGAGACTGACTAGGCCACTCCAGGACCTTGAAATGCTTCTTACGAAGCCACTCCTTCATTGCCTGGGTGGTGTGTTTGCGATCATTGTCATGCTGAAAGACCCAGCCATGTTTCATCTTCAATGCCTTTGCTGGTGGAAGGAGGTTTTCACTCAAAATCTCACGATACATGGCCCCATTCATTCTTTCCTTTACACGGATCAGTCGTCCTGGTCCCTTTGCAGAAAAACAGCCCCAAAGCATGATGTTTCCACCCCCATGCTTCACAGTAGGTATGGTGTTCTTTCTCCTCCAAACACGACAAGTTGAGTTTTTACCAAAAAGTTCTATTTTGGTTTCATCTGACCATATGACATTCTCCCAATCCTCTTCTGGATCATCCAAATGCTCTCTAGCAAACTTCAGACGGGCCTGGACGTGTACTGGCTTAAGCAGGGGGACACGTCTGGCACTGCAGGATTTGAGTCCCTGGCGGCGTAGTGTGTTACTGATGGTAGCCTTTGTTACTTTGGTCCCAGCTCTCTGCAGGTCATTCACTAGGTCCCCCCGTGTGGTTCTGGGATTTTTGCTCACCGTTCTCATGATCATTTTGACCCTGCAGGGTGAGATCTTGCGTGGAGCCCCAGATTGAGGGAGATTATCAGTGGTCTTGTATGTCTTCCATTTTCTAATAATTGCTCCCACAGTTGATTTCTTCACACCAAGCTGCTTACCTATTGCAGATTCAGTCTTCCCAGCCTGGTGCAGGTCTACAATTTTGTTTCTAGTGTCCTTTGACAGCTCTTTGGTCTTGGCCATAGTGGAGTTTGGAGTCTGACTGTTTGAGGTTGTGGACAGGTGTCTTTTATACTGATAATGAGTTCAAACAAGTGCCATTAATACAGGTAACGAGTGGAGGACAGAGGAGCCTCTTAAAGAAGAAGTTACAGGTCTGTGAGAGCCAGAAATCTTGTTTGTTTGTAGGTGACCAAATACTTATTTTACAGAGGAATTTACCAATTAATTCATTAAAAATCCTTCAATGTGATTTTCTTGATTTTTTTTTCTCATTTTGTCTCTCATAGTTGAAGTACACCTATGATGAAAATTGGAGACCTCGCTCATCTTTTAAGTGAGAGAACTTGCACAATTGGTGGCTGACTAAACACTTTTTTGCCCCACTGTAAATAGACGGTTATGCTGTTTATTTCATCTAGCTACAGTGCTCCGCACTGTGTGTATATATTTTTATATATTTATGTGTACATGTGTATACTCACTGCTCTTATTTTCTTATCTTCTAAATTATTGCTCTGAGTGTTGCTATCCCTGTGCTCTTGCAATCCTGGAATTTCCCCATTGTGGGACTAATCCAGGCTTCTCTTATCTTATAGTCTCCATGAAATGGCCCATTTAAACATTGAAATAGTTTGTAATATAGCATGAAATTAATAGAACATATATCTTAGACCATTTTCTTCAGAGAAATACAGACATTTTGAAATCCAAAGTTGAGATTTCATTTTATCAAGAACATTTTTCAGCTTTACAGAAGAAATGCTCAAACACACATTTTCCAAAGTTAGCCTTCAGTCAGACAAACTCTTCCTTTTTCTCCTTTGCTTTTCAAGTGATGAGCCTGACTCTGGATACTGGCATAAAACTCAGATTGGCTCACCTTAAATCAGTGTTGACAGAAACAGGTCTGAACCAAAACATATACATCATATGTGCCACAGCAACATATGGAGAAGAGAGGAAACTTTCTATATTAATGGTGACATTGAGGTGACTGGTGGTGGTGGGCATGTTGGTTGGAGACATAAAGAAGAGCCAATGTCGGAAGGGAGGGCGAAGAGACTGAAAGCCAAATGAACATCATTTACTTTCCTATAATCCCTGGAGTTGTGAGACAACCACAGCTCCATCAACATTTATCAGTGTGTGCATGCCCAATTCTGTGTGTTCAGTACTAGTTTTTCCATCCAGCGAAATGCAGGCTGTCAACAGAGCAACTCTCACCTCATGCCCAGGCAGATTTATTGAACTGAAGAGGTGCTGATTCCACGCAGAACCATAAAGTGGTGCTAGGATGGGCCTGCAAGACTGCACATTTCCTTTTTTGTATAAAATATGATAGAAAATGTCCATAATGTCACAGCTAATTGTACTTTATTATACATATGTACAATACTTTAAATTCTGAGTCTGTTCTTAGTTATGTGGAAATGATACTGTGGTTGAAAAAAATTGTGAGGTGAAAAAAAAAGGTTTTATGTGGGACTGTAAGCATGTAAAAAATGTTGAGAGGGAAACACACACCATCAATGAGTAGTATCGCACCACTATGAAGAATGAAACTGATTTAGGTGCACAGTGAAAAAGATGGGCCTCCTGGGGCTGCTGGTCTGGTTGTTAAGGAGCAGTTTTTCGAACGCTGTGAAAATACAGCGGCGTTACTAGGCCTGGATCTAAGGACAGGGGAGGGGAGGCATTCAGGATGTGGTGTTTTTGCTCAGCTGGAGAGGGGGGTTTCCCTCATGCTGTCATGTGTGAATGGAGCTGAATCGAGAAACTGCAGGGACTCCGAAGAGTGGCACCACAGGTCTCTGTTCAGTCCAAGACAGCGCTGCTATCCATCACACAGCATCGCTGCCTTTTATGGCATGAAATGGTTCAAGGAAGGAAGGAGAAAGGATATACTTACCCTGTATTCTATCAAGCAACAGGCTGTATTTCATTAATCTAACAAGATCAAAGTTCTAGATCTCAACTGAACATCTGGATGTTGAAAGCACAATTTCTTAAATACCTTATCATCCATATAACAGTGCTGCTTCTAACCCAAAGTGGCAAACTTTTGTTGTTTGGCTGATCATCTCCACCATGCCAGGATTTTTTGGGGGAGGGGTGAACCTGTAAATGTTTGAAACTGAGCTCCAGAGTGAAATTTTAATTGCTGGGGCACATGTACTGCCACTGTGTGTATGGAAATGTCCAGCCCAGTCTCGCCTAAAATGATACAAATGCTCAGTTTTTCACCCTGTGAAAATGTGCATACATACAAGAAAAACATTTTTCACATGCACTGGATATGTGGTGTTTACACCTTTAGGAAGCGTGTCTGGCTGCACGTTATGCTCCTCTTTGTCTTTCTTTCTTTCTTTCTAACCATATGCAGTGACACCTAACCCAAACATTTTCTGTAATCTTAACCATTAGTGGAGTGAACAACATACTGTAAAAGTAAAAAAAAAAAAATCAAAGTGATAAACAGCTCAGTGTGGGATCCAAACTCAGGACCTGTTGGTTGAAAGTGCTGGTATGTTAACCATCTGCCATCCTCCTAAATGAGTGTTGAAGCTTTGTTAAAATGGGTACTGTTTTGCTTATGCACAGTGACAACGGTGCATTCTTTTTGCACATTCACAGTGAATGAAGGCCTTACGTATTTTTATTGTGCCTCTTTTTTGATTGGGTGTACGTTTTTTTTTAGTGAGATTGGGTTGCAGTGTCAGGGAAACAATGATGTCCAAGAGGTGGGAATTCTGGGTTCATAAAGTCAAAGTCCAGTACCATTTTCGTTCCAACCATTCACTGATTCCAGTAAGCACAGCTCTAAAAGGCTGAAGTAATGAGCTCATACTTGGGTTTAAAATAATGCTTATCAGATACAAGTGTGTGTTAGTAAGTAGTGGAATAAATATGACTGGATTTTGATTTGCTGAATCCAGAATTTCCAACCTCTGAGTCTGAGTCAAAGATGTGTTCTGTGTAGGGTTAGGTTTGAAAAAGTTCTTTTAACTAGCATCTATAAAACAGGTTTTGTTAAGATAGAGTCATCCTTTAAATAATCATCAAATGTATAACCAAAGAGGCCAACCTTTGCTGAATGATGAAAAACACTTGTGCAGGCAGATCATCACAAAGAAAAAAGTTTTAAGATCAACTTTGTCCAAGTTTCTCCTACAGAATCCTGGTCATGTTATCATTTCCCATATTGGAGTTTCTTCTTTTAAAAGTATAAAAAAAAATTACAAGACTGACCAAGGCTCAGTGAAAAGGTCCCCCCCGCTGTAAATGTAGCTTTATTTTTTATAGTTTTATTTACAAAATTCTGCAATTTTGTAAATTTATCAAAAAATACACCACCGACTGGCCTCCCATGAACACTACAGTGGTTATTAGGTTTCTTCAGGTTTCTGTGTGGACACCTTTTCCTGTGACGTCTACCTGTAAATACAGATTCATTCTGTGGTTTCTGTAAAAATGTTGTATGGGGGCGGGGGGTGCTGAAAAGTTTGTAGTGGTCAAATTTGACCAAATGTGGTTTATTTTTGAACCACAGGGATCCAAGTGCTGCAACACCAATGGAAGAAGTGTGTGGACCGAAGGGGAGACTATGATGAAAAATAAACCACATTTGGTCCAATTTGACCACTATGAACTTTTCAGCCTATGAGCTTTTCAGCCCCCCTTGTAGATGACCCCTTACACTGAGCCTTTCTATACATTGTTTCTTTAAAAGTGATTCCAGCTCCTATGAGATATTGCCAGTGTCCTTAGCTCATATAGATTTAAACATCATGCAAGCTAATCCAGCTGCTTTATATTAGCAGAATCAGAATCAGAATCAGAATCAGGTTTATTGCCATTGTTCATGTAGTACACAAACTAGGAATTTGTCTCGGTACAATGCTGCAACATTAAACATGATAAGATAAGAGAAATAAACTATACATGTAATAAAGTGTAGGATAAGATTAAGTGATACTGGTCAACAGTTAAAATATATATATATATTAGCCAGCAGCAGATACTGTGGAGAACTACAGTATATAGTGCAGTCGGTAATGCAGGAAGAAAACAGTGATGATTGACATGAGTCTGGTTGAGCTGCTGTACATGGTGCACGAGAGTCACTTAGTGTTCAGCAGTCTAATGGCAGAGGGGAAGAAGCTGTTCATGTGACGGGAGGTTTTAGTCTGGATGGACCGAAGTCTTCTACCAGAGGGGAGGGGGGCAAACAGTACATGACCAGGGTGTGAGGGATCGGCTATGATCCGGCCAGCACGCAGAGGCCCATCTTCTCGCAGTTACCGTGCACAGCATCACTGCCACCACAGCTTTTCTTGGCCAGAGGCACAGTTTACCCACTGCTAGAATACTGACACACTACCTGCACACACGTAAACAAGGGGCAGTAAATACAGGAATAAGTTACATGGGACAAAAAAGTGACAACAAGAAATGCTGTAAAAAAGTAAATGAAGAGATGCAATGCCCACTTTTGTGTGGAAGAATCCTCCAAATATTAGCAGACTGACAGAATATCAAAGGAATATCAGCTTTTAAATTGATACATAAAACTGATATTTACAGAAATAATATTCATATATTTATTCCATCCAGCTACAATGCTCTGCACTGTGTGTCTGTGTGTGTGTGTGTATATATATATATTTTATAGTAATATGTACATATGTATATTAGCTGCTCTTGCTTGCTTGTTTTTTTTGTCTTGCCTTCTGATTGTTGCTCTGAGTGTTGCTATCCCTGTGCTGTTGCAATCCTGGAATTTCCCCATTGTGGGACTAATAAAGGCTTATCTTATCTTATCTTAAATAAATTTATGTAGATACCAACAACATAAAAATACTGGCAGCCACCACTGCTATCCCTCAGCTTTCTTTCAATAACTTCCCTTTGTTGCTGATTGAAATGTGAAAAAAAACAAAACAGATTAAATTGCAGAACTTGAGTCATTCACCTCAGTAAACTAGGCTGAGTGAGATACTAACTCAAGTCTGTTTTTTAAATATTTTTTAAACAGTCGGGATAGGTGAAGCAAAAGAAATAGTGTGGTGAAGCTATAACAACTTAAGCTTTTATGGCTGAAATGGAAGGGGGCTTGATATTTTGGCCAAGAGTGTCCAAGAGTACTTGAACTTGTTTGTGATTTTTAGATACAATATTTATTTTTAAAGCTCATGTGAAATCCTTTTTAAGATATCATGTTAACAAGGAACGTGTTAATGTCTGTCAAGTGGAATGATGGCAGTACTCCTTCAAGCATTTCTGGCTAAGGCTTTCCACTGTGGAACTGTGATCTTATTTTACAACTGGTCAAGTACATATGTATTACACTCATCAGGTTCAGGTTACTTTATTTGTACCCGTAGGTAGATTTGTTTCATAACTTGGTTTACTCATGTTACCCAGTAATAGTAAACTATTTGACTTAAAATTTGAAACTATGGAGCTCCTGTTGGCTCTGTTGAAAAGGTCATCTAAAGTACCTGCGTCATATTGAAGGTTTGAACCTGTCCAAGCTGAAAGTGGGTGACACACAGGGCTGGTGCTGGTCACATGGCCAGTTCAAAACAAAGAGTCAATCAGCATGTGGTAGATAGACATGGTTTTGCGAAGCTGTAAGGGACGAGGTGGGGCAGAGTTATGTGGATTACTAATTAGTTCTCCTTTTAACTAGTAGCATTCTAGTAGTGTGTATAGTGCACTCATAGAAGAGAGTAATGTCAGTTTCTACTGATGAGAAGTTTCTCTTTTTGCCATCTTATGTTCATTGTCTCGTTACGTCATAAATGCCAGGGGCAAAACAGAGGCGGAGTATTCAAATGGCAATCATTTCCAGTTGTCACATTTACTAGTGAATGCCCTTGTGCGATGAGACTGACCTCATATGCAGTTTCATAAATGCCTTGTGGACTTTTTTGTACGATTGTTTCAGCATCTGAATGTGCACTGATTTCCACACACTTTTGATAAATGAGGGTCAGTGAGTCCTTGAATTATCAAATCGAAAACAACAAGCATCGCATCTTATGTTCACAGTAAACCTAAAGTACTTTGGAACATTATGGGCCTCATTCATGAAATGTGCAGTGCATCCGGAAAGTATTCACAGCGCTTCACTTTTTCCACATTTTGTTATGTTACAGCCTTATTCAAAAATGGAATAAATTCATTTTTTTCCTCAAAATTCTACACACAATACCCCATAATGACAACATGAAAAAAAGCTGTTTTTTTGAGATTTTTGCAAATTTATTAACCACTTGCACTCCGGGCAATTTTCCTAAAAATGCTAAAAAATAACGTGCCCAAAGTAAATCGAAAGCTGTTATTCAACCCTTTGCAGCATCTTCATGGGGTTGGTCTCATTTAAAAGAAAACACTTTGAATTTTTTGGCAAAAAAAACATAATCTCTCTACGTGCTCCGGCCACTGAGTTACAGTCATCTAAACATACTGAACTTGAAGAAAATAAATTTGGACACAGTGTTTTTTTGGATACAAATGCTTACAAATAACACACAGCTGTCCGATCCGGCTGGAAAATGCAACAGAAATGTAGAACCAAGTGTTATCAAGCTGAGATCCAAATTTGGTAACAATACCACAAAAAATGAATATTTTACACAGCTTTGTTCTCAGGTAGTTCCCAGGCGTTTTGGAACTGTGCCAAATTGTGCCAAATGGCACAGTTTGGAAAAACATCTGTAACTTTTGAATAATTCAATGTAGAATCTTCATTTTGGGCTCTAATGAAAGGTCACACTCAGGGCTGTGTCTGTGTGTGTGTGTGTGGGGGGGGGGTGGTTGTCCCCCCCCCGCTAAAAAAGACGGGAGTTCGGCCCTCGCCACATGATGGATTACACTCCTTGCATGTTTTCACAGCGCCCCCCCCCCTCGCTACTGTGTGTGTGTGTGGGGGGGGTTGTCCCCCCCCCTCGCTACTGTGTGTGTGTGGGGGGGGTTGTCCCCCCCCCTCGCTGCAGAAGACGGCCATCGCTACATGAAGGAATAGACTCATATGCTTCCCCCCGCGGACCGGGGGCGTTCGGACCGTGAAGCCCCCCCCCTGCTCCTCTTCTGCAGCGGGGGGGGGGGGGGGGGGTGGCGTTCACGGTCCGAACACGGCAAATGAACCATTTATCGCGGCGCATGCACTTCGTACTTCGTGCGCAGTACAGTTGTAATTTACCGATCGGTCAAAAGTCATTTTTGGATTACAGTTTTCAGGGAGAAATAATAATTTAGCTTATAACACCTTACCTCTTCACAGCAGCAGAGTCGTGGCGAACTTCTCTTCCCCATTGTAAGACGAATGCGACGCTGCTCGGCTCGTGGATCCCGATCAAAACATAATTCCATTATTGCGGTTTTGGTGAATGATTTACGACCTTTGTCGTCGGCCTCCGTCGGTCTATGATGACGGAAGAGAATCCTAAACGTCTATTCTGCTGGAATGAGTGCAGGTCCCACTTGTGGGTGGTCTCTATGCTGCGGGGTCTGTAGTAGATTCGTCCAGCCTCCTTTGTTTTCATCTGCTGCAGCAGTAAATCTCTCTTCACCCAGCCTGAATTTCTGTGCTTCAATTGGCTCCTGCGTTCACAGGAGGCGGGTCCTCCTTCCTAGATTTTCATTCATTGGCTCTTCAAGGTTTCAGAAACCCAATTCAAGGCTCTTATTAGTCGAATGAGAGGTCAATCAGATGAACTAATCTGTTCGCGGCTGTCTCTGCAGTTTTTTTTTTAGTGGCGCTTGGACGCCACTACATCACCATCACCACCATCATGCATCATGCGTCCAAGCGCGCACGAGGGCGCTCTCGTGCGCCCTCGTGCGCCCTAGAACGCAGAGACTTGCCCGCCCGCGGAACAATGGAGTGCAAGTGGTTAAAAGTAAAAATCTAAGAAATCACATGTACATAAGTATTCACATCCTTTGCTCAGTACTTTGTCGATGTACCTTTGACAGCAATTACAGCCTCAAGTCTTTTTGAATATGATGCCACAAGCTTGGCACACCTATCTTTGGGCAGTTTTGCCAATTCCTCTTTGCACCACCTCTCAAGCTCCATCAGGTTGGATGGGAAGCGTCGGTGCACAGCCATTTTCAGATCTCTCCAGAGATGTTCGGTTGGATTCAAGTCTGGGCTCTGGCTGGGCCACTCAAGGACATTCACAGAGTTGTCCTGAAGCAACTCCTTTGATATTTTTGCTGTACGCTTAGGGTCATTGTCCTGCTGAAATATGAACCGTCACCCCAGTCTGAAGTCAAGAGTGTTCTGGAGCAGGTTTTCATCCAGGATGTCTCTGTACATTGCTGCATTCATCTTTCCCTCTATCCTGACTAGTCTCCCAGTTCCTGCTGCTGAAAAACATCCTCACAGCATGATGCTGCCACCACCATGCTTCACTGTAGGGATAGCATTGGCCTGGTGATGAGCAGTGCCTGGTTTTCTCCAAACATGACACCTGGCATTCACGCCAAAGAGTTCAGTCTTTGTCTCATTAGACCAGACAGTTTTGTTTCTCATTGTCTGAGAGTCCTTCAGGTGCCTTTTGGCAAACACCAGGTGGGCTGCCATGTGCCTTTTACTAAGGAGTAGCTTCCATCTTGCCACTATCATACTTGCCTGATTGGTGGATTGCTGCAGAGATGGTTGTCCTTCTTGAAGGTTCTCCTCTCTTTGCAGAGGAACGTTGGAGCTCTGACAGAGTGACCATTGGGGTTTTTGGTCACCTCCCTGACTAAGGCCCTTCAACCCTGATTGCTCAGTTTAGACGGCCGGCTAGCTCTAGGAAGAGTCCTGGTGGTTCCATATTTCCATTTACAGATGATGGAGGCCACTGTGCTCATTGGGACCTTCAAAGCAGCAGAAATTTTTCTGTACCCTTCCCTAGATTTGTGCCTTGAGACAATCCTGTCTCGGAGGTCTACAGACAATTCCTTTGACTTCATGCTTGGTTTGTGCTCTGACATGCACTGTCAACTGTGGGACCTTATATAGACAGGTGTATGCCTTTCCATATTCAATTCAATTTAAGATAAGATAAGATAAGATAAGATAAGATAAGATAAGCCTTTATTAGTCCCACAACGGGGAAATTCCAGGATTGCAACAGCACAGGGATAGCAACACTCAGAGCAACAATCAGAAGGCAAGAAAAAAAAACACAAGCAAGCAAGAGCAGCTAATATACATATGTACATATTACTATAAAATATATATATACACACACACACACACACACAGACACACAGTGCAGAGCATTGTAGCTGGATGGACTAAATATATGAATATATGAACACACAGTGCAGAGCATTGTAGCTAGATGGAATAAATATGTAAATATATAAACACCCACAGTACGGAGCATTGCAGCTAGGTGGAATAAATATGCAAGTATATAAACACACCCAGTGCTGAGCATTGTAGCTAGATGGAATAAATATATAGATATATAAATATAAACACACCCAGTGCTGAGCATTGTAGCTAGATGGAATAAATATGCAAATATATAAACACACACAGTGCAGAGCATTGTTGCTAGGTGGGATGAAACAGCATAACCGTCTATTTAGTTATCCTACATGGTATGATTATGTGCCCATACATATTCTCACCCTCCATAGCGACCGGTATGTTCCTAGTTGTATGCCGGAGAGGACCATTGTGTAAGTCTATTGCATCTTTTGCATTCAAAAAAAAAAAAACTATTAGGTTGTTACGTCTTTTTGCTATCTCTGCGAGCAGCCCTGCTTAGGTTGTACAGTCTGACAGCCGTTGGTAGGAAGGACCTACGAAACCTCTCGGTTGTGCACCTGGGATGATGTAGTCTGCTGCTAAATGAGCTCCTCAGTGCATCCAGTATGTCCTGCATAGGGTGGAACTCGGACTCCAGCAGAGATGACAGTTTAGCCACCGACCTTCTCTCTCCTATCTCCTCCATCCTTAATTCAATTCAACTTTATTTATATAGCGCCATTTCACAACAACAGTCATCTCATAGCACTTTCAACTGTAGGGGGAACCCCCACAGTTGCAGAAAGACCCCAGCAATCAGGCGATCCCCTGTGAGCAAGCCCTTGGTGACGGTGGAGAGGAAAAACTCTCTTTTAACAGGAAGAAACCTCCAGCAGAACCAGGCTCAGGGAGGGGCAGTCATCTGCTGTGACTGGCTGGGGGGTGAGGGGATAGAGAAGATGAAAAGAACAGACATGTAGAGAGCAAACAGCATGATGGGGACTCAATCTATGAGAGAGAACAAACAGATGTTAATGATCAGCAAAAAAAAAAAAAAAAAAAAAAAAAAAATTCATTGACAGTGAAGAAAGGAATGAGGCCCAGTGCATTATTGGAGGTCCCCCGGCTGACTAAACCTATTAGCAGCATAACTAAGGGAGGGTTCAGAAACACATGATCCCTCCCTAATTGTAGGCTATATCAAGAAGGAAGGTTTTAACCCTATTCTTAAAAACAGAGATAGAGTCTGACTCCCAAATCCAGAATGGCAGCTGGTTCCACAGGAGAGGAGCTTGATAACTGAAGGCTCTGCCTCCCATTGTACTTTGGGAGATTCTAGGTATTACAAGTAATCCTGCATTTTGGGAGTGTAGTTCTCTGTTAGGATAATGCGATAGTATCAGATCTTTTAAATAAAAAGGGGCCTGATTGTTTAGAGCTTTGTAAGTAAGAAGAAGGATTTTAAACTTAATTCTAAACTCTATGGGTAGCCAATGAAGGGAGGTCAGAACCGAAGAGATATGATCTCTCTTTCTAGTACCTGTTAAAACTCTTGCTGCAGCATTTTGGATCAGCTGAAGACTTTTTAAAGATGTTTTAGGACAACCTGATAATAAAGAGTTACAATAATCTAATCTAGAGCTAACAAAAGCATGGATCAGTTTCTCAGCATCACTCTGAGACAAGATGCTCCTAATCAAGTCCTGCTGCCCACTCCCCACTCCACCGACACCCCCCCCACTCCCAACACACAGCCCCCCATCCTGACCCTGACCAAGACCCAGGTGAGGACGGAGCTGAGGAAGATCAAGGCGAGGAAGGCGTCGGGACCGGACGGCATCAGTGCAAAGCTCCTCAAGTCCTGTGCAGACCAGCTGTGTGGGATTGTGACGTATATCTTCAACATGAGCCTGAAACTGGGGAGGGTACCACAGCTGTGGAAAACATCTTGTGTGGTACCTGTACCAAAAACTTCCCACCCCAAAGACCTGAACAGCTACAGACCGGTGGCCTTGACGTCCCACTTGATGAAGACCCTGGAGAGACTGCTCCTTGCTCATCTCCGCCCCCTGGTGGAACCAGCGATGGATCCACTCCAGTTCGCCTACCAGCATGGCATTGGGGTGGAGGATGCGGTGATCTTCCTCCTTCACCGTTCTCTGTCCCACCTGGAGAAGCCCGGGAATATGGTGAGGATCATGTTCTTTGACTTCTCCAGTGCTTTCAACACCATCCAACCGGTGATCCTGAAGGACAAGCTGCTGCGCGCAGGGGTGGACCAGCACCTGTCATCATGGATCCTGGACTACCTCACGAACCGGCCTCAGTTTGTGAGAACCCGGGACTGTGTTTCCGACACGATCATCAGTAGCACGGGGGCCCCCCAGGGAACGGTGTTGGCTCCCTTCCTGTTCACTCTTTATACTGCGGACTTCTCACACAACACAACACACTGCCATCTACAGAAGTTCTCTGATGACTCTGCGATCGTTGGTCTCATCTCCAACGGAGATGAAGCTGAGTACAGAGGGCTTATCCAGGACTTCGTGGACTGGTGCCATCGGAACTGCCTCCAGATCAATGCGAGGAAAACTAAGGAGCTGGTGGTGGACTGCCGCAGGCATGGGCAGCCCCTCACAGCACCAGTAAATATACAGGGAACAGACATCGAGATGGTGACATCCTATAAGTACCTGGGTGTTCATCTGAACAATAAACTAGACTGGTCACACAATACTGACGCACTCTACAAGAAGGGACAGCGCAGGCTGTTCCTGCTGAGGAGACTCAGGTCTTTTGGTGTACAAGGGGCGCTGCTGAAGTCATTCTATGACACGGTGGTGGCATCAGCCATCACTTTTGGAGTGGTCTGCTGGGACAGTGGCATTACTGCAGCCGATAGGAAGAGACTGAACAAACTGATTAAGAAAGCTAGCTCTGTCCTGGGGCAGCGCCTTGATCCGATGGAGGAGATAGGAGAGAGAAGGACGGTGGCTAAACTGTCATCTCTGCTGGAGTCCGAGTTCCACCCTATGCAGGACATACTGGATGCACTGAGGAGCTCATTTAGCAGCAGACTACATCATCCCAGGTGCACAACCGAGAGGTTTCGTAGGTCCTTCCTACCAACGGCTGTCAGACTGTACAACCTAAGCAGGGCTGCTCGCAGAGATAGCAAAAAGACGTAAAAAACTAATAGTTTTTTGAATGCAAAAGATGCAATAGACTTACACAATGGTCCTCTCCGGCATACAACTAGGAACATACCGGTCGCTATGGAGGGTGAGAATATGTATGGGCACATAATCATACCATGTAGGATAACTAAGTAGTCGGTTATGCTGTTTCATCCCATCTAGCAACAATGCTCTGCACTGTGTGTGTTTATATATTTACATATTTATTCCATCTAGCTACAATGCTCAGCACTGGGTGTGTTTATATTTATATATCTATATATTTATTCCATCTAGCTACAATGCTCCGCACTGTGTTTTTATATATCTACATATTATTCCATCTAGCTACATTGCTCCGCACTGTGTGTTTATATACTTGCATATTTATTCCACCTAGCTGCAATGCTCCGTACTGTGGGTGTTTATATGTTTACGTGTTTATTCCATCTGGCTGCAATGCTCTGCACTGTGTGTTCATATATTCATATATTTATTCCATCCAGCTACAATGCTCTGCACTGTGTGTCTGTGTGTGTGTGTGTATATATATATCTTATAGTAATATGTACATATGTATATTAGCTGCTCTTGCTTGCTTGTTTTTTTTTTCTTGCCTTCTGATTGTTGCTCTGAGTGTTGCTATCCCTGTGCTGTTGCAATCCTGGAATTTCCCCGTTGTGGGACTAATAAAGGCTTATCTTAATCTTAATCTTAATCTTGGCAATATTACGCAAATTTTAGAAGGCAGTCTTAGAAACAAATTTAATATGTGAATTGAAAGACAGATCTTGATCAAAAATAATTCCAAGGTTCCTCACAGAGCTATTAAGAGAAAGAGTAACCGCATCCAAACTGAAAGTTTGATTTGGAAAGGTATTTCTAAGGTTTTTTGGACCAACAAGAATGACTTCAGTCTTATCTGAATGTAATAGCAGGAAATTACAAGTCATCCAAGCTTTGATTTCCTTAAGACAGGCTTCCAACTTGGCTAACTGATTACTATCATCTGGCTTCATTGACAGGTATAATTGTGTGTCATCTGCATAACAATGAAAATGTATACAGTGCTTTCTAATAATGTTGCCTAACGGAAGCATATATAAACTAAAAAGAGTAGGGCCTAGCACAGATCCCTGTGGAACTCCATGACTGAGCTTTGAGTTGAAAGAAAAATCATTATTGACATGAACAAACTGGAACTTATCAGATAAATAAGATCTAAACCACTGCAACGAAGTTCCATTAAGTCCAACATAGTGTTCTAATCTATCAAGTAGAATATTATGATTGATAGTATCAAAAGCTGCACTAAGGTCTAAAAGGACAAGTACAGAAACAAGTCCATTATCAGATGCGATGAGGAGGTCGTTAGTGACCTTCGCTAAGGCTGTTTCAGTACTATGATGGATTCTAAACCCAGATTGAAACTCTTCAAGTAAACCATTTCCCTGCAGGTGGTCAAATAATTGCGTAGCAACAACTCTTTCTAAGATTTTTGAAATGAAAGGGAGATTAGAGATTGGTCTATAGTTAGCTAAAGCTCCTGGATCTAGTGTTGGCTTTTTGAGTAAGGGTTTAATTACAGCCGTTTTAAAAGCCTGCGGTACATGGCCTAAACTTAATGAAGAATTGATTATATGAAGAATAAAGCTACCAATAAGTGGGAAGACTTCTTTAAATAACCTGGTAGGAATAGGGTCTAAAAGACAAGTTGAAGGCTTAGATGAGGAAACTATTTTGTCTAACTGTAAAAGGTCAATTGGAGTAAACTCATCAAGACAGACATCAATTGAAGGAGTTGTAGTAGTTACTGTATTTAAGTTAACGGTGGGAAGAATCTGATTGATTTTATCTCTGATAGATGAAATTTTATTATTGAAAAAGTTCATAAAGTCCTGCCTACTAAGCTCTAAGGGAATGCTAGGATTGACAGAGTCCTGACTCTTTGTCAACCTGGCTACAGTACTGAAAAGAAACCTGGGATTATTCTTGTTCTCTTCTATTAATGCAGAATAATAACTCGTTCTAGCTTTTCTAAGAGATTTTTTATAAATTAAAAGATGATTTCTCAAAGCTAAATAGATTTCATCTAAATTAGTGGAGCGCCATTTTCTTTCTAATTGATGAGTCTTCTGTTTTAAGCTACGAGTTTCTATGTTGAACCAAGGAGTTAGAAATCTCTGATTAGACTTTTTCTTTTTTAAGGGGGCCACCAAGTCTAGAGTCTGATGCAGAGAAGCTGTAACACTATCTACCATGCTATCAATTACAGAAGGAGCAGGCTGTCTATAGCTTATTTCCGTTGTGTTGACACAACGAGGATAGAGGAAACAATCTGCATAAATTTGGTAACAACATCATCTGAGAGGCATCTACTGTAGTAATATTTTTCTTTAGGAGCCAAATAGTCAGAAATAGTAAAATCAAAGGTTAACAGACAATGGTCTGACAGTACAGGGTTATGAGGAGACACTACCAGATTTTCTATTTCTATGCCATATGTCAGAACAAGGTACAATGTATGGTGGAGATAATGAGTAGAATTTCCTACTTTTTGAGAAAACCCCATCGAGTCTAATATTGAATTAAATGCCACATTAAGGCAGTCACTATCTACATCTACATGTATATTAAAGTCCCCTACTATAATTATTCTATCAGATTTCAGCACTAAATCAGCTAAGAATTCAGCAGATTCGGATAAAAATTCTGAGTAGGTTGATGGAGGATGATAAACTATGGCAAATAAAATTGGGTTTAGCCTAAAACTGCTAAAGTGCCCAATACTGAGGACCAGGCCCTCAAAGGAATTATAACATGTTTTTTGCTTTACATTAACTAGTAATTTGGAATGTTAAATTGTTGCTACTTCTCCTCCACAACCAGAACTTCTGGGATTTTGACAGTTTAAATAACCAGAGGGAGTTGATTCATTTAAACCAACATAATCCTCTTGTCCTAACCAAGTCTCTGTAAGGGATATTAAATCAATCTGATGATCAACTAACAGATCATGGACTAGCAGAGTCTTGGGAGTTAGAGACCTAATATTTAATAAACCACATTTAATTTTTAAATTATGAGGAGGAAGAGAGGCCAAATCATTCAATTTAGAGGCTTCATGTTTAATTTGAGTTTTACCAACTTTTTGTTTAATCACTTTGGAATGCTTATACATTATATTTTTATTTGTTTTGGAGGGAGCAGACAATGATTCTCTGATGGGAAAGACGGGGCTAAGTTGAGGGGTGGCGGATGAAGAGGAGCTGCAGAGAGGCGTGTAAGACTGCGACTCTGCTTCCTGGTCCCAACTCTGAGTTGTCAAGGTTTTGGAAATTTGGATAAAAAAGATGCCAGATTGTTAGATAAATGAGAAGCACCATCCAAAGTGGGATGACGCCGTCTCGTCTCATAAGACCAGGTTTTCCCCAAAATGAGCTCCAATTGTCAATGTAGCCCACGTTGTTTGCAGGACACCACACAGACAGCCAGCGATTGAAGGATGACAAATGACTAAACATGTCATCACTGGTCAGATTGGGGAGGGGCCCAGAGAATACTACAGAGGCAGACATTGTTTTGGCAAAGTCACACACCGATTCTACATTAAGTTTCGTGACTTCTGACTGCCAGAGACGGATGTCATTAATGCCAGCGTAAATAACAATTGTGGAGTATTTACAGTTACTTTTAGCCAGCATTTTCAAATTTGACTCGATGTCGCCTGTTCTGGCCCCAGGAATGCATTTGACTATGGCCGCTGGAGTCTCTAGGTTCACGTTTCTGACTACAGAGTCACCAATGATCAGAGTTTTTTCCTCAGCGGGTGTGTCGCTGAGCGGGGAAAAATGATTAGAAACGTGAACAGGTTGGTGGTTAACCGGGGCTTTGCGGCTAGGCTTCCTTCTCACCGTCACCCACCCAGTCTCCTCGCTGCTGAGGAGGACCGGAGGACTGCTAACAGGGTCTATGCTAGGGAGCTCCGCTGCAGCTAGGGGACGTCCATCAAGATTAACTGGCGCAGACGGTGTTTCAATGCAGCGGAGCTGGGATTCCAAATCAGACAACCTCGCCTCGAGCGCCTCAAAAAGACAACATTTATTAAATTTACTGTTATCACTAAAAGCGGCAGAGGTGTAGCTAAACATCTGACAGAGAGAGCACATCAGAGGAGGAGAGGAAGGAGAGCTAGTAACTATAGTTAGTGGCTAACCCGAAGCTAACAAAAACACTGATGAAAGGTGAACAGAAGGCTGAAGAGGGTGATTAGGTGACACTGAGTGTGCACACAGGTGCAAGAGGCTTGATAAACAGAAATGAGAACTAACGGTAGATGGAAAAAAGTTGTTAAAATACAATTAAAAGCAAAATCCTCAGGAGAGTAAGGAGAGCATGTCCAATCAACTGAATTTACCACAGGTGGACTCCAATTAAGCTGTAGAAACATCTCAAGGATGATCAGTGGAAACAGGATGCACCTGAGCTCAATTATGAGCTTCATGGCAAAGTCTGCGAATACTTACATATGTACATGTGATTTCTTAGTTTTTTGCTTTTAATAAATTTGCAAAAATCTCAAAAAAAAACAAACACCTTTTTTTTTTTTTTTTACATTGTCATTATGGGGTGTTGTGTGTAGAATTTTGAGGACAAAAAAAAGAATTTAATTTAGAATAAATGATATTCACTTATATAGTGCTTTTATTCTCGTCTCTTGATGACCAAAGTGCTTTACAGATCCTGCTATCCACCCATTCACACACTGATGGCGGCATGCTACCTAACATGGTGCTTCCAGACCCACCAGGAGCAATTGGGTGTGAAGTGACTTGCCCAGGGACACAGCAGCAGGATATCTGGGGAAAGCAGGATTCGAACCGCCAGCCATGCAGTTATTGGACGACCTGCTCTACCTCCTGGGCCACTGCCGCTCCTGTAAGGCTCAGGATAAGGCCTTACAATAAGGCTGTAACATAACAAAATGTTGAAAAAGTGAAGCGCTGTGAATACTTTCTGGATGCACTGTAAATGAGCTTGGGGCTAGCATGCCAAAACTGTTTCACTGTCAGATAAAAAAATTGCCTGAAGCAGCCAAAACGGCACAAAAGTAGAACTCTGTATGGTGGAGATTCTTTGTGCTGCCGTACAATATTTCGTCAGTGTGAAACAGCCTCAAATCCAAAAATATTTCCACACTACTGATTTAGATCATCTTTTAGGCAACTCCAACAGTGGAGCAGCTGATGTCTTCCAATGCCATGTTTGATATGTTTTGCAGTGTAGCACCTAATTTAGATACACATCGTAATGGTGTGACATCTTTATAAAACCAATTATTATTATCATGAATGGTACAATAGAGCACCCTTTATAAAAGTAAATAAAATCAGAATACTGCAACTCAGTTCAAGAATAGCTTAAATTCTATATGAATGATATTCCTGATAGCAAAAATCATTTGACCCAGATCTGGCCCAGAGCCTTCATAAACTCTGAAAAGAATTTGAGCCAGTGCCGTTTGGCACAATGAGCCAGTCCTAGCACAGTTCAGCAATGGGCCAGCTCTGTAAGGAATGAGGATTCCTTTGTGGTGAACTGGCCAGATCCATGTTGGATCTGTCTCAAGATCTGATTCCAAAGCAGTGCCACAGCAGTAAAATGCATGTGACTGTCATACACACATGGACAAAATTGTTGGTACCCCTCTGTTAATGATAGAAAAAACCCCAATGGTGACATTCTATGAAAATTAATCAATGAAAATCAGACAGTGCTTTTGAAATGTGGTTCAACAGAATTATTTAAAAAAAACAAACTCATGAAACAGGCCTGGACAAAAATGATGGTACCCTTAACTTAATATTTTGTTGCACAACCTTTTGAGGCAATCACTGCAATTAAACGATTTCTGTAACTGTCAATGAGACTTCTGCACCTCTCAGCAGGTATTTTGGCCCACTCCTCATGAGCAAACTGCTCCAGTTGTCTCAGGTTTGAAGGGTGCCTTCTCCAGACGGCATGTTTCAACTCCTTCCACAGATGTTCAATAGGATTTAGATCAGGGCTCATAGAAGGCCACTTTAGAATAGTCCAATGTTTCGCTCTTAGCCATTCTTGGGTGTTTTTAGCTGTGTGTTTTGGGTCATTATCCTGTTGCAAGACCCATGACCTGCGACTGAGAGCAAGCTGTCTGACACTGGGCAGCACATTTCTCTCTAGAATACCTTGATAGCCTTGAGATTTCATTGCACCCGGCACAGATTCAAGACACCCTGTGCCAGATGCAGCAAAGCAGCCCCACAACATAACAGAACCTCCTCCATGTTTCACAGTAAGGACAGTGTTCTTTTCTTGGTATGCTTCATTTTTGCGTCTGTGAACATAGAGCTGATGTGCCTTGCCAAAAAGTTCCAGTTTTGTCTCGTCTGTCCATAGGACATTCTCCCAGAAGCTTTGTGGCTTGTCAACATGCAGTTTGGCAAATTCCAGTCTGGCTTTTTTATGATTTGTTTTCAACAGTGGTGTCCTCCTTGGTCGTCTCCCACGAAGTCCACGTTGGCTCAAACAACGATGGATGGTGCGATCTGACACTGATGCACCTTGACCTTGGAGTTCACCATGAATGTGTTTAGAGGTTGTTCTGGGCTCTTTTGTTACCATTTGTATTATTCATCTCCTCCTGCGGCCACGTCCAGGGAGGTTGACTACAGTCCCGTGGATCTTAAATTTCTGAATAATATGTGTAACTGTAGTCACAGGAACATCAAGCTGCTTGGAGATGGTCTTATAGCCTTTACCTTTAACATGCCTGTCTATAATTTTCTTTCTAATCTCCTGAGACAACTCTCTCCTTTGCTTCCTCTGGTCCATGTTTAGTGTGGTACACACCATGTCACCAAACAGCACAGTGACTACTTGTCACCCTTTAAATAGGCCGACTGACTGATTACAAGTTTGTAGACACCTGGGATGTTAATTAGTGGACACATCTTGGTTGAACATGTCCCTATGGTAACACTTTTTTCAATCTTTTCTAGGGGTACCATCATTTTTGTCCAGACCTGTTTCATGAGTTTGTTTTTTAAAGTAATTCCATTGAACCACAATTCAAAAATATTGTCTGATTTTCATTGGTTAATTTTCATAGAATTTTTACTTATTACCACTTTTGTGAGATTCAAGTTATTTCTGTGAGCATTGTGGGTTTTTCTTTCATTAACTAACTAACTAACTAACTAACCTGCACTTATGTAACTGAGGGGTACCAACAATTTTGTCCACGGCTGTATACTGGTTTTGAGGTAGATCTGTTCTGAAGTCAGTTACCTTTTGGAATGAATCATAAAGGCATCATTTATTTCCACTTGATGAGTCTCATTGAACTGCAGCGTATATTCTATTGATACAAGTGGGAAATTCTGCAATGACTGTGCCTTTTCACCTGCATCCATCACCAAGCCCAGCCCTGACCAGACCTTTCCATGACCTTGTCCAGTGGTGACAGCTGCACCCAGTCCCCATGGAACAGCTCACCATCCCAGAACCAGCTAAACAATGGCTCCTTCAAGAAAAGGTCCCTCAAGACAGTTGGGCAGTCACACCAAGTCCAGAGGAGAACCTGACTCAGCCCCAGCCACCCAGGTGTGCCCTGCTTACTATGGCACAAAAACTCTATTTACCACTTGTTTACCTCATTTCCCCTGCTCTATATTTGTAGTTATGTTAAGAAGTAAGGGGGTTTCCTGTTGTCAAGTTAATTCCAAAACCTTAATTTTAGAAAAAACAAAACAAAACAAAAACAAAACAAAACAAAAAAAAGCCCAGTGGCCACTATGGCTCTGCGGATGTAAGAATAAATAGTTATCATAACCTAAGATCTTAGAAGCCCCGAAGGAAGAGATGTGGATACATTTACAGAAAATGATCAAAGCTGCTGACACAAATGTTTGCAAGTTACACTTTTTTGTGGCTGTTTGTGGCATGCCAGGCCTCTCCTGTAAATAATGGGTCATTTTCAGGTCACAGTTTGAAAAGCAATAAGAAAAGATTTAGTTTTATTTTATCTACCTGTCATTCCCTACAAACACCATCTTGTATACTAACCAAAGTCACACGCCACTAATTTAGACTCAGAATCACAGTTTTGTTAGTTGCAATCCTAAAATTTCCTTTAAGATTAAGAACATTTGCTCTGTTTCTGTGCAAATTCATACAACATATACAGAACTTTATCAGGTTTTAGATAATATACTGGGTATAAATCTTAAAAATTAAATTTTAATAATTTAACCTTTGAACTGTCGACTCAAAATACATAAGCTATGCAAAGAAAAAAAAAAAAGATTGTTCTGCTTCTGCTTTTCCAATTAGTTTTTGTCTTTTATCTTGTTACCGGAGTGGTGGCTCAGTTGGTAGAGCATCCGCCCCACACCTGGGAGGCAGGGGTTCAAATCCCGGCCGGGTCATGCCGAAGACCATATAAAAGTGGAACTTCCTGCCGTCCAGCTTGGTGCTCAGCAATAAATGGAATGGAGGAGGGAACTCTGTGGCGGCGCCTTGCATGGCAGCGGCCCACTGATTCTGCACTTGGGGTGTGTGTAATTAACACAGTAGATAGGTAAAGCACAATCTCGTTCTGCTGTACATGATTGGTTGTACGGTTGAATGACAATAAGGGTGATTTAATAAACTGATATCTCATATTTCAAAACCAGCATCTCTGAAAAGATAATGATACATTTTTGAGCCAAATAATATTAAGATAAGAGATAAGATAAGCCTTTATTAGTCCCACAACGGGGAAATTCCAGGATTGCAACAGCACAGGGATAGCAACACTCAGAGCAACAATCAGAAGGCAAGAAAAAAACAAGCAAGCAAGAGCAGCTAATATACATATGTACATATTACTATAAAATATATATATACACACACACACACACACACACAGACACACAGTGCAGAGCATTGTAACTGGATGGAATAAATATGTAAATATATAAACACCCACAGTACGGAGAATTGCAGCTAGGTGGAATAAATATGCAAGTATATAAACACACAGTGCGGAGCAATGTAGCTAGATGGAATAATATGTAGATATATAAAAACACAGTGCGGAGCATTGTAGCTAGATGGAATAAATATATAGATATATAAATATAAACACACCCAGTGCTGAGCATTGTAGCTAGATGGAATAAATATGTAAATATATAAACACACACAGTGCAGAGCATTGTTGCTAGATGGGATGAAACAGCATAACCGTCTACTTAGTTATCCTACATGGTATGATTATGTGCCCATACATATTCTCACCCTCCATAACGACCGGTATGTTCCTAGTTGTATGCCGGAGGGGACCATTGTGTAAGTCTATTGCATCTTTTGCATTCAAAAAACTATTAGTTTGTTACGTCTTTTTGCTATCTCTGCGAGCAGCCCTGCTTAGGTTGTACAATCTGACAGCCGTTGGTAGGAAGGACCTACGAAACCTCTCGGTTGTGCACCTGGGATGATGTAGTCTGTTGCTAAATGAGCTCCTCAGTGCATCCAGTATGTCCTGCATAGGGTGGAACTCGGACTCCAGCAGAGATGACAGTTTAGCCACCGTCCTTCTCTCTCCTATCTCCTCCATCGGATCAAGGCGCTGCCCCAGGACAGAGCTAGCTTTCTTAATCAGTTTGTTCAGTCTCTTCCTATCGGCTGCAGTAATGCCACTGCCCCAGCAGACCACTCCAAAAGTGATGGCTGATGCCACCACCGTGTCATAGAATGACTTCAGCAGCGCCCCTTGTACACCAAAAGACCTGAGTCTCCTCAGCAGGAACAGCCTGCGCTCCCTTCTTGTAGAGTGCGTCAGTATTGTGTGACCAGTCTAGTTTATTGTTCAGATGAACACCCAGGTACTTATAGGATGTCACCATCTCGATGTCTGTTCCCTGTATATTTACTGGTGCTGTGAGGGGCTGCCCATGCCTGCGGCAGTCCACCACCAGCTCCTTAGTTTTCCTCGCATTGATCTGGAGGCAGTTCCGATGGCACCAGTCCACGAAGTCCTGGATAAGCCCTCTGTACTCAGCTTCATCTCCATTGGAGATGAGGCCAACGATCGCAGAGTCATCAGAGAACTTCTGTAGATGGCAGTGTGTTGTGTTGTGTGAGAAGTCCGCAGTATGAAGAGTGAACAGGAAGGGAGCCAGCACCGTTCCCTGGGGGGCCCCCGTGCTACTGATGATCGTGTCGGACACACAGTCCCGGGTTCTCACAAACTGAGGCCGGTTCGTGAGGTAGTCCAGGATCCATGATGACAGGTGCTGGTCCACCCCTGCGCGCAGCAGCTTGTCCTTCAGGATCATCGGTTGGATGGTGTTGAAAGCACTGGAGAAGTCAAAGAACATGATCCTCACCATATTCCCGGGCTTCTCCAGGTGGGACAGAGA
This sequence comes from Pholidichthys leucotaenia, assembly GCA_020510985.1. Taxonomy (NCBI): domain Eukaryota; kingdom Metazoa; phylum Chordata; class Actinopteri; order Cichliformes; family Pholidichthyidae; genus Pholidichthys; species Pholidichthys leucotaenia. Next base: position 285,005,878 of record CM035838.1, read on the forward strand.
ACGGTGAAGGAGGAAGATCACCGCATCCTCCACCCCAATGCCATGCTGGTAGGCGAACTGGAGTGGATCCATCGCTGGTTCCACCAGGGGGCGAAGGTGAGCAAGGAGCAGTCTCTCCAGGGTCTTCATCAAGTGGGACGTCAAGGCCACTTGTTGGTCACTTATTGTTGCTTTATATACTGTGTTGTGTGTGAGTTTGGCCCTAGGGGCTTGCCATAGCCATCTGGGGGACGACATCAGGTGGGCTGTGGCCACTGTATTGAGCTGGTGTGATTCTCAATAAAGTTCAGTTCATTGCTTAGCATAAGACGACTCCAGTCTCTGATTACAAACATAACATTTTGGCGATGAGGAGAAACTATGGAGGCATATGGGCCACCTCCACCACCGTTTCTACAGCATCTGTGAGAGCCAGTGATCCTGTGGCCTAACTGGTTGGCCATGTTTGAGGGATACATCGTGGCGTTGGGACTGGGTAGACTCGATGGAATGCGGAGATGAGCACTTTTGGTCCACCATCTCGGCGTAGAAGATCGGAAAGTTTTCCACACATTGGGGGAGATGGAGTCTTATGCGGATGCTGTGGGGTGGCTGGCTGAATATTTTGCCAAACACACAAGAAGCATGAAGCTGTGGGTGGAAAGGCTGTTGGCGCCAAAAGTAGCTAAGCTAGCTAGCTCGGAGAAGCTAACAGTTCAGTGGCAACAACAAAGTTAGCCACGGAGCTAGGTGGGCGCCAAACACTAGCTAAAACCTATAAGCTAGTTTTTGTGGTGGAGTCGGAGCCACTGGAGAGGGAGCCCACAGCCACCGAAGGCAACAAGCCAGCCGAAAAGCTCAGCATGGTGAGTGACCACAGCACTAGAGGTGAAAACAGCACGGTGAGCAAAGATGGCACGGGGGGAGAGCAGCGACCAGACTCGACTCAGTTTGCCTCACAGCTAGGGTCGGAGCAGCGGGAAGGAGAGCCCGAGCATGCCGAAAGCCCTGAAGAGCAGCAGCGACAGCCGGGCACAGAGACAGACACTGGGAGCGAGCAGTGCGAGGAGTTGCCGGGTGCCACGGAGGTTGAGCAGGACCAGCCTTGCTCGGGGTCAGCACAGGGGGACATTGGTGCCGGAGCCCGGGTCGCCCTGGACGTGGGCACTGGGCGTGGCAGCGGGACGCCTGGGTCGACGGGTGACGCCGACGAGCGAGCTTCTGTTTTCCCCAGAGCTCAGCCACAGGGGGCCAGAGGATCTAGGACTACAACAGCGACAATTGCAGTGGCTTTAAAAGCGGTTGGGGCCGGACCGTCAGGCACGGAGAGATCGCGTGCCAAGCAGCAACACTGCAAGCCGAGCAAAACTCCCCTGAGAGTTATGGACTGGGTTTGGGTTTGTGAGGAGGAACAACCACAGGCCGGACAAATAAGGGTCGGATGACAGCTGGAGGAACACCAGGAGCGGCTGTACATCGTGGCTAAGCAGGGCGCAGCTTATTTTCAGCTGTCAGGTGGCTCGAGGAGGCACGCCAACGAGGTGCGGCGTGTCCGGGAGAAGGCTTCGGATGGCAGGTCCGGATGAGAGGAGCGGCCGATGGCGAGGAGAAGAGGCATTCTCGTCTATGAGATCAGCTGCGGCCCTGGGGGCTGGCCGCCTCCAGAGGTGGGTCTGCTGGGGGTGGGGGGTGGGGGGCGGCTGCCCTGGACCCCCATGCATGTTACAGTGTTTTTTTTTCACCAGAGTGACTGTGTTTATTAATAGTTCTGTGGTTCTTGTGTGTGTGTGTGTGTGTGTGTGTGTGTGTGTGTGTGTGTGTATGGTATGTAATGGGATTATTTTGTGCATTTTCTTTAGGAGCACGGCATACAATTTTAGTTTATCTATGGACTCTCTTTTAGTTTAGGGGTGTCAAAGTAATCCATCCCGCCGTGCGGGCTGCACGGTAGTCCACTTGTCAGCCCTGTTTTAGTTGGTTTGTATGAATGTGTTAGGGCGATTATAGTACATTGTTTTTTGTTATTTTAGTGCATGATTCAGGTCCTAAATTGGGGAGGTTTTCAACTGTGTATGTGGTTTTGGACTTTTCTAAAGGGGAAGAATGTTATGTGTGAGTGTGGCCCTAGGGGCTTGCCGTAGCCATCTGGGGGGATGATGTCAGGCAGGCTGTGGCCACTGTAAATAGTTGGTGTGATTCTCAGTAAAGCTCAGTTTGTTGCTTGACGTAAGATGACTCCAGTCTCTGATTACATACATAACACTGGTCCACTGAATCTCCCATTTATAAAATTTACATGGTACTGTGGACCTAAATTAAAACACTGACTACTACTGCCCTCTGGTGCCTACACCAAGAAAGAGACCAGTATGCGCCTAAAAAAGTTTAAATGAGTTAATACATTTAGATTTTACTCACAAATACTGATTTGACCACATGCAGCAGTGAATTCACTCTATTATCTATTGTGCTAAATTAACTATTTCTGGACTCAACTAAACCCTGCCCACATCTGTCAGAGAATCAGCTAGGAAGTCAACAAGCCATTTGCAGCCATCTCCTTGTCATGCAGCAAGGAGCCGGTAAATAATGTACATATTTACCTTGGTGAAATATTTCAGGTAACTGCAGAGAGCCTAAGTCATGGCCCTTCTTCTTCTGCACATGGGATCTTAAATTGGAAACAATCTCCATTGAAGTGAATGAATTTATTTATTTATTTATTTATTTATTTCGGATAGTACATTACAGGTTAAAAGAAACTGTATAATATAACAACAAGGTCAAATTAGACAAAGACTCCTTCTACTATACAATTCCACGTGAGTTATCCGAAATGGGTGATGGCTGAAGCCGCAGCTTATATTGCCCACCCATATTCCATCCAAGAATTCAAAGGAGAAAAAAGAGAAAACAAGACAAGAGCGATTACAATTTAAAACAAGGCTAAGACAAAATATGACTGAGAGAAAAAGAAAACTGAGCTAGTCTAAGTTAAGCGGTTACTATTCAAAAACAAATCTAAGACATAGTGTCACAGAGAAAAAAGAAAAACTAAGCTATAACACAACACAGGCTGGAAATGTCAATCCTTATGTGAGTTTACATGTCGTCTTGTAAATATGTTTGGAGTATTTCTTCCTTTAGTTTTTGTTTAAATTGTCCAAGCTTTGTACATGATTTTAATTCAGGTCCAAAATCGTTCCATAATCTGACACCTTGCACTGAAATACAGTGTTGCTTGGTGGTTGTTCTCACTGTAGGCTTTTGAAATATACATGTTCCTCTGAAGTGATATCGTTTCTCCCTTGTTTGGAACAACTTTTGGATATTTGCGGGCAGTGATAGATTCTTCACTTTGAACATTATTATTGCGGTTTTAAAGTCGATCAGATCTTTCAACTTGAGAGTTTTTTGTTTAAGAAAAAGTGGGTTTGTTGGTTCCCTGTAAGCTGCTTTGTTGATTATTCTAATAGCTCTCTTTTGAAGCATAAAGAGTGGATATATGTTTGTTTTATATGTGTTTCCCCATACTTCATTACAATATGTCATGTATGGGAGTATTAATGAATGATACAAGGTGTATAGTGTGGGTTGATTCAGCAAATTTTTCACTCTGTGTAATATTGCAATTGATTTGGATACTTTACCTTTTATATAATTAATATGTGGCTTCCAACACAGTTTGTTATCAATTATTACTCCAAGGAATTTAGTTTCGGATACCCTTTCAATCTCTACACCATTTACACTGAGTTTGGGTACTGGGTAGTTGTGATGGTTGTTAAAGACTATAAATTTTGTCTTGCTTAAATTGAGCGTTAATTTGTTTGAATCAAACCACAGTTTCAGCTTTCCTAATTCCTTTCCGAGTGTATCCAGAAGTTGTTCCAAGTTGTTTCCACTGCATAGCAGGTTAGTGTCATCAGCAAACAATATTAAGTCCATTTTTTCTGAAACTTTACATATATCATTTATATACATATTGAATAATAATGGTCCCAAAACTGAACCCTGTGGGACTCCACAGGTGACCTTCAGTAGCTCTGAGTTTTTGTTGTTAACACATACAAACTGATATCTATTCTTTAAGTAACTTCTTAACCAGGACAGTGCTACCCCTCTGATACCACAATTTTGTAGTTTCTTTAATAATAGATTGTGATCTACTGTATCAAATGCTTTTTTAAGATCCAGGAATACTCTAACTGAATACTCTTTATTTTCAATGGCTGTTGATATTTTTTCTGTAAATTCCATTAAGGCATATGCTGTTGTCCTTTTGTGTCTGAACCCATATTGCTGCTCACACAATAAATCATTCTTCAGTATGAAGTTGTCAATTCTCTCATAGAATATTTTTTCAAGTATCTTGGAAAATTGCGGTAATAGTGAAATTGGTCTGTAGTTGGAGAGTTCCCCTCTGTCACCTGTCTTGTAAATCGGAATTACTTTAGCTATTTTCATTGCATTGGGAAATATACCTGATTGGAGAGACAGGTTACAGATATACGTCAGTGGTTTCACTATGCATTCGATAACAGTTTTGACTAGTAGCATATCAATACCATCGCAGTCAGTAGATGTTTTACTTTTGAACGATTTAACAATTTCAATGACCTCTCTTTCGTCTGTGTTCTTTATGAAGATGGTGTCTTTTACAGCAGTGTTATTGCATATTGAATCACCCGTTGGCACCGTAGTGGGTATTTCTCGGGCCAGTTTAGGTCCAATGTTAAAAAAATTATTAAATTCATCTGCAGGTGAAGCTATATTCACATTCGGAGTCGATTTATTATTTTTTGGAGTGTTAGTTGGGTAGCTGGTATTTCTGCTTTTATTTCCAAGGATACTGTTGATTATTGTCCATGTATTTTTAATATTGTCTTTGTTTTTTTCCAGTTCTTTACTGTAATAGTCTCTTTTACTACATCTTATTATATATGTTAACTTATTTTTGTATGTTTTATACCGCTGCTCTGCTTCTTTTGTCCTTTTCTTTATGAAAGCTTTATATAATAAATTTTTCTTTTTACACGCCTTTTGTAGTCCTTTGGTTAGCCATGGTTTGTCAGTAAATTTGTGTTTAAGCTTTTTTTTAACTAATGGGCAGTTTTTTTCATAAAGAGTGGTTACAATGTTTGTAAATGTGTCATAGGCTTCATTTACATCTGATACATAGACTTCTGTCCAGTCTTGCTTCAGCAAGTCCTCTTTAAAAGAACTGATTGCGTTTGGTGATTTGTGTCTGAACGATTTTGAGATTTTTTCTGGGTTGGGCCCCGTGTGGCCATGGATAAGTGCAAAGATTGGCAAGTGGTCGCTTATATCATTTATCAATAATCCACTTTCTATTTTCTTGTCGAGAACATTGACAAACAGGTTGCCAATAAGTGTAGCAGAGTGAGCTGTGATTCTACTGGGATGTGTTATTGTGGGATATAGACTCATGCTGTACATAGAGTTCATGAACTCTGTAACTACATTTTGTTGATGTGGATTAAGTAGATCAATATTGAAATCTCCACAAATTGCTACCATTTTCTTACTAGTAATATTATTGTACAGCTCGACTAATTTATCTCTGAATGTCTCAATGCAAGTTCCCGGCGTTCTGTATATGCAGCTTATGATTAGATTTTTTGTTTTGTCTAGGTCAATCTCAACAGTAACACATTCCAGAATCCCTGGTAGTGCTGAGGACATTTCATTTACAAGCTTACATCTATATAGGTCATCAATATACAGTGCAACACCACCACCCTTTTTTTGAGATCTGTTAATGTTAAACATCTGATATCCCTCTATTGCCATCAGGGGAGCCTGGTCTGCATTAAGCCAGGTTTCAGAGACTGCTATAGCTGTGAATTTTCTGTTTAGCTGTTTTAAATAGTCCTGAATCTGTGAGAAGTTTTTGTTAAGACTTCTGCTATTGAAGTGTATTATTGACAGTTTACCATCTAATTGCACTTGACTTTTGAATTGCTTTTCAGTGTAATATTCACAGTGGTTATGAATATTATTGAAAAAGTGGTTATCAGGATCAATATCATTCTCCATCTCTTGTGGTTTATGTTCAGCATAGTGGCATATTTTTAGAGTTTGAGTTTCCTCACTCTGTGTTTCATAGTCAGTGTTCATCTGTATTTATCTAAGTCAGTGAAGTGAATGGCAAGAGAGAAATTATCTTTTGATCCCAGTCAAATTTTGCCGCGAGTTACACATATGATGTTTGTCAATTTCAAAGATAATTTTCCACGTAAATAACAGTGTAGGTTGCTGTCTAACTGTTAAGGTATTAGGTTGTGAAAATACTTAAATTGAGAGACTACAAAAACAGACTCATGTGACTTACATCATTATTCTTGAAGCGCGGCCAGGACAGGGGTCGGCAGCCCGCGGTCCGGTGTTGCATGTGGCCCTTCAGCCCCCATGCTGTGGCTCCCTGCAGTTATATCTCAAAACACATGGAAATTAATGATGTTCGGTTTAATTATTTTATTTTTCAAATTATTATTTATTGCAACTGGATAAATTTCTCAATGGAAACACATACGTTTATGAATGTAATATGTACAGTGAAGAAAAATAAGTATTGAATACATCAACATTTTCCTCATTAAACATATTTCTGATGACCATTGACCTGAGATTTTCGCCAGATATCAGCAACAACCCAAGTAATCCATACATACAAAGAAATCAAGGCAACTTAAACAAGTTATATTTAATAAAGTGGAATGACACAGCACAGGGAATAAGTATTGAACACATCCAATCCAACTTTATTAATAAAGCACTTTAAAAACAATGGAAGGTGACACAAAGTGCTGTACATCAACGATAAATAAAATATAAAAACAAAACATAAAGCAATAAAAACAATATAATACAGCCAAAAAAAGTACAAAACAGCACAAACAAAACAGTAATCATACAATAAAGACAATAAGCATAAATAAAATCAGAATGTCTCAAACTGGGTCAAAAGTCGGAGAATAAAAATGGGTTTTAAGATGAGTTTTAAAACTGGACAGTGAAGAGGCCTGTCTGATGGACAAAGGCAAATATTTCCTCAATTTAGGAACAGCAACAGAAAAAGCTCTGTCCCCTCTGAGCTTCCTCTTTGACTTTGGTATCTCCAGAAGCAGCTGCTCAGCTGACCTTAGAAACTGAGCAGGAGTGCAAGGATGAAGGAGCTCAGAGAGGTGAGGCAGGGCAAAAACAAATGAAAGATTTTTAAAATGAACCCTAAAGTGCACAGGCAGCCAGTGAAGGGAAGCTAAAATGGGTGTAATGATGTCCCTCTTACGTGTTCCGATTAAAAGATGTGCAGCTGCATTTTGAACCAACTGGAGAAGTGAGAGGGAAGACTAGCTGGCTTCAAAATAAAGTGTATTACAGTAATCTGGCCGAGATGTGATGAAGGCATGGATTACTGTTTCAAAGTGCTGCTTAGAAAGGATTGGTTTGACCCTTAAATTGTGTTTGGGTGAAATTGACCCATTTTAATTTTTCTTACAGAAATAAATATAGAATAGATTGTAGTGGACACACATATTTGACCTACTTTGTGACTCACATTTTAGATCAGAACAAAGGTAGAGCTTCCTTGGAGATGACAGGAAGCTGCAAGAATGTGGGGGTGTCATTAAAGGATTAAGGAGGATGCACTGCAGACAGTGGGGGAGATCAGAGAGAGGGGATGCATTGTTACTGTCAATAATAATGCAAAGTGATCTGTGATACATGTGACTTGTGAACTGTGAGAGTCCTAGTATTTAAGGATGAGAGTTTCCTGTATTACCATCTTTCTTCTTTGAGATGATGGTGAGTGTGAATAAACCTGACTTGAGAGAAACCTGTCTCATCATTCTCACATTCCCACACTGGTGACCCAAGACGTACAATGCAGCGAGAGGAGAATTCCCCCGGGCCAGACTCGTCAGGAGCCCCCAGCCAAGCGAATGCCGCTACAGTCCAGCTACCGGACTTTTGGCAGAACAATCCGAGCTCCTGGTTCAACGCGGTTGAGGCGCAGTTCAACCTCCGGGGGATATCGGTAGACACCACAAAATTCTACCACGTGGTCGCAAAACTGGACAACCACACGGCCCAGCATGTGGAGAGCCTGATCAACCAGCCACCGGACAGCAACAAATACGACACGTTGAAGGCTGCACTCATCCAGCACTTCACTCCCTCGGTGGAGGAGCGAGCAGAGAGGCTCCTGGCGCTGACTGAGTTTGAAAATGACATGCCCGCCGACCTGATGGAGAAGTTGTTGAGGTTGAAAGACTCGTGACGACGATCACTTCATTTTCACCCACCTCTTCCTCAGGACCCTACAGTCAGCGACGAGAGCAACCCTGGCCAGTTCGCCACTGTTGGCCCAACGGGACTACCGCGCGAATTGTCAACGCCACCAAACGGCGCGCAGCCACGGCCGCTGCAGCAGAACTCGGCGCGACAACCGGAGATGGCAGGGGGCCGGGGGCAGCAGTACCAGACTCACCGACGACGGCGGCGGCAGGGGCCAGGGAACGTAGATCAGAAGTCCTTTGTTTCTACCATCGCCGCTTCGCAGAGAGGGCACGCAAATGTGTACCACCGTGCCAGTTCAGGCGTTCGGGAAACACCAAGACCGGGGGTCGGTAGCAGCCGCGGCCCTCGGGGAGGAGAACAAGCTGCTTTACTTGTTGGACGCACGCTCGAGGAGGCATTTCCTCGTGGACACAGGCTCCCAGTTGAGTTTCATCACACCTTCCTATGCGGACAGGCTGGCAGGTTCCAGAGGTCCCAGGGTGGCAGCAGCGAACGGCTCGGAGATTAAGACCTTTGGTGAGAAGACTCTGCTTCTGTCTCTACACGGCCGTACATTTGAGTGGACTTTTGTTGTGGCAGCAGTGAATTTCAATATGTTGGGGGCTGATTTTTTGTGCTCACATGGGTTGTTGGTTGATCTCGCTAACAGGCGCCTGGTTAATGCATTTTCTTTTGATTCTATTCCCTGTACAGCGCGAGTGGCCCCGCCAACAGCACAAGCCAACGTCACAGCTGCAAGCGGTAAGTTCCACACACTGCTCACTCAGTTCCCAGCACTCACGGTCCCCACATTTTCGGCAACAGTCGCTAAACACGGGGTGGAGCATTTTATTACCAACACCGGACCGCCCGTTTTTGCAAAAGCTCGGTGCTTGGACCCAGTTAAACTGGCCATAGCGCTCGAGGAGTTTGCCAACCTGGAGAGGTTGGGCATTATCAGGCGTTCAAACAGTCCGTGGGCTTCCCTGCTACACATGGTCCCGAAAGCTGACGGATCATGGCAACCTTGCGGGGATTTCCGCAGGTTAAACAACGCTACAGCGCACGACCGCTACCCAATCCCGCATATCCAAGATTTTTCCGTGCATTTGGCAGGGGCTCATGTTTTTTCTAAGCTAGATTTGGTCCGCGGTTACCACCAAGTTCCAGTGCGTGCTGAGGACATACCCAAAACAGCGGTAATAACTCCATTTGGCCTATTTGAGTTTCTACGCATGCCATTCGTGCTTAAAGGGGCAGCACAGACGTTCCAACGCATGATGGACGCGGTGCTTCGCGATCTCCCTTTCGTGTTCGTCTACTTGGACGATATTTTGTTAGCCAGCGCGTCCGAAGACGAACACGAAAAACACCTGGCCACAGTTTTCCGAAGGTTGGGAGATCACGGGTTAATAATCAACCCAGCGAAGTGTCAGTTCGGGGTGGCGCAGATCGATTTTTTAGGACACCGCGTTTCCCCCGAAGGAGCGGTTCCGCTTCCTGACAAAGTGCGCGCGGTGGCAGATTTCCCCCGGCTGCAGACAGTCAGGGCGTTACAGGAGTTTTTGGGAATGGTGAATTTTTATAACCGTTTTCTCCCCCGCGCAGCGCAACTCATGCAGCCGCTGTATGCCGCGCTTAAAAAAAAAGAAACCCGCGGATAAGGTTGAGTGGTTCCCGGAGCGGGACCAAGCGTTCGCGGAGGTGAAAGCAGCCTTGGCAAAGGCTGTGTTATTGGCACACCCAGACCCAACGGCCCGCATAGCTCTCACTACTGACGCGTCAGATGTGGCCATAGGGGCGGTCGTGGAGCAACATGTAGCCGGGGTTTAGCAGCCCCTCGCCTTTTTCAGCAGGACCTTGCGCGATAGCGAACGTAAATACAGCGCGTTCGAAAGGGAGCTGCTGGCTCTCCATTTGGCCATCTGCCACTTTCAGTTCTGGCTGGAAGGACGCCGTTTCACTGCTTTTGTTGACCACAAACCGCTAACATTCGCGATGGCCAAGGTTACCGAACCATGGTCGGGCCAGCAGCAGAGACAGCTGGCCGCCATCTCAGAGTTTACCACTGATATTCAACATGTGGCTGGCAAACTGAATGTAGTGGCAGATTGCCTCTCGCGCGCCATGGCGGCCCCAGCCAGCGTAGGAATAGATTACGCAGCCATGGCCGCGGAGCAGGTTAGTGACACGGATGTGCGCGCACTCCAGTCTGGACCAGCAGGGTTAAGGCTGGAGAACAGGGTGCTGCAAGATGGTATGCCCCCCCCTAATCTGCGATGTTTCCACTGGACGGCCGCTTCCAGTAGTACCGGCCGCGTGGCGCCGCCGCGTTTTTGACTCGATTCACGCTTTGGCGCACCCGGGAGTGCGTGCGTTGGTCAAAATGGTGGGAGAGAAATTTGTGTGGCCGAGTCTTCGCAAACAAGTTAAAGAGTGGGTGGCAGCCTGCACGGTGTGTGAGCCGGCCAAGGTGCACAGGCACACGAGAGCCCCTTTGGAGCCGTTTCACATTCCGGCCAAGAGGTTTGATCACGTTCATGTGGACCTCGTAGGACCCATTCTGCCATCACAAGGGTGCACACACCTTCTGACAATGGTGGACCGCACCACGCGCTGGCCTGAAGTGGTTCTGCTGGCATCAACCAAGGCTGAGGAGGTGGCGCGCGCGTTTTTACAGCTTGGGTGGCGCGTTTTGGAGTTCCGTCGGACATTACGTCCAACAGAGGCCCTCAATTTGTGTCTGAACTTTGGTCAACAATGGCCCGCAACCTGGGTGTCACAATTCACCGCACAACCGCGTACAATCCGCAGGCTAACGGGTTATGCGAACGTTGTCGTAGGTCATTGAAAGCAGCTCTCAGAGCGTCACTGACGGATGCAAATTGGGTAGACAAGTTACCGTGGGTGCTATTGGGGTTGCGTTCCGCACCCAAAGAGGATTTAGAAGCCTCCCCAGCGGAGCTTGTGTTCGCGCAGCCACTCCGGCTGCCTGGGGAGTTTCTCCCAGATAACCCTGCGCCAGACACCTCCCCGTCTCAGCTGTTGCGGAGTAACATAGAATCAATCACGCTGCCTGGCCCTGTGCACCACAGTTTTCCACGCGTTTTTGTGCCTAAAGCTTTGAAGAACGCAGAGTTTGTTTTTGTCAGACACGATGCCCATCGAACCCCGCTGCGACCGCCTTATGACGGACCGTTCAGAGTGTTGGAAACAGGGGACAAGCAGTTTTTGCTAGATTTGGGGGGTAGGAAAGAAAAAGTTGGCATAAACAGACTCAAACCTGCTTTTGTGGTGGCAGATGAGCAAGTGCTGTTGGCAAAGGCCCCCCGGCGAGGTAGACCCCCACGAAGGGCTTCACAGAGTAATGTTTCCCCAGAACACCCGCAGGAACTGACAAAAGGTTTCCACCCCCAGACGGCAAACCCCCAGCGTGACAGCGCCGCAGAGACGTGGAATCCCAGCTACAGCAGATACGGCAGGAGACTGAAGCCTAGACAGCATGTGGACTGATGTGTATTGATTCTATCACGGCATGCATGTTGTTGTTCTCTTGTTTGTTCTAAAATGTTGGGGGGGCTGGTGTAGTGGACACACATATTTGACCTACTTTGTGACTCACATTTTAGATCAGAACAAAGGTAGATCTTCCTTGGAGATGACAGGAAGCTGCAAGGATGTGGGGGTGTCATTAAAGGATTAAGGAGGATACATTGCAGACAGTGGGGGAGATCAGAGAGAGGGGATGCATTGTTACTGTCAATTATAATGCAAAGCGATCTGTGATACATGTGACTTGTGAACTGTGAGAGTCCTAGTATTTAAGGACGAGAGTTTCCTGTATTACCCTCTTTCTTCTTTGAGATGATGAGTGTGAATAAACCTGACTTGAGAGAAACCTGTCTCGTCATTCTCACATTCCCACAAGATCATGTTTTCGACCTGACACTCTATGGCCTTAAGCTATTTTCTGCAAAGAACATAAAAAAAATCACTAAATACACATTTTGCTTCCCCTTAACCAGTTTAGACCTTCTTATGGTATAAATGCTGTATCGGGTCAATTTGACCCAAGCTTAACTAATGCTGACAAAATGCATGTGAAAACAAAGGAGTCATGATAAATACCAAACTAAATAAAGATGTGGGGACACACACACCACATACACCCACACAGAGTGTGTGTGTGTCTGGGCCCACACGATATGCAGCAAGTCATGTTGATGATATCAAGTCTGCATTTGAGCTGCTGATGCCGGACTCAATTCAAAATACAATTTTGGATATGACCAACCTCGAGGGTTGGAGGGTTTTTGTAGAGAACTGGAAAGAGATAGACAAGACACAGTTGCATGCCTACTTTGGGATCCTCATTCTTGCAGGTGTCTACAAATCAAAAGGGGAATCAACGGTGAGTCTGTAGGAGGTTGAGACCTATTTTTCGAGCCACAATGTCTTTGCAGAAGTTCCACACATTATCAAGAGTAATCAGGTTTGATGACCTGAAAACAATACAGTAACTGTTTGACAACAGAGGGACAAGTTAGCAGCAATAAGAACCATGTGGGACAAGTGGGTGTAATGGCCTCCGCTTCTGCACAACCCTGGGCCCAATGTAACAGTTGATGAGCACCTTGTGGGATTTAGAGGCCGGTGCCCATTTAGGCAGTACATGCCATCCAAACCAGCTAGATATGTGATAGAGAAATATGATTTGCATAAAAATTTGGTCTGTTTGTGATATTACGTCATCTTATGCATGGAACTATGCAAATCTACACTCAAACATGCAAATCTCAAGGTTGTCATAGCCAAGAGCGGCACTGGGGTTAAGCTCCCAGTGCTTATAAAATGCTTTTTATGGCGTGCGTCTCAAAAAGCCTCTGACAACTAAGTCCAACTCCTAGCCTGCCCTTGTGGTTTAGTTTCTAAGCCCGGCGGAACTGCTTTTACTAATAGGAGAAGGGGTGAGGGTGGATTTCTGGCACCTTAAAACCAGATGCTTTGGGTAGATGGTGGCCCGTTAACCTGGGAAGGTAGCCCATCTAGGGAAGGTAAACCCTGATTTCAAACCTCCGCTGCCTTGCGGCATACCCGGTCACGGGAAAGGCTTCGGGAGTCAACCCTGAGGAAAAATCCAGAGTCGGAGTCCCTAAGGCAGTTCTCTGTTGTGCTCAAAATCATTCTGGCAACTCCTGTGACGGCGCTGGTGCCAAACTGTAGCAGCTCTGCTGTTCCTTTGGATTCATCAGTGACATGGAGAGGGGGGACATGCTGTATGGGCAACATCTTGTCTTCCATATCTTCCTGCCCAGGCTTGAATCCTACCAAAGCCCAACGCTGGAAGGTAGAACACCGGATCACTGGAGAGGACACTCCAGCTTTGCCTTCGGTGTAGACAAAACACCGGGAATGACAGTTACCGGTTATAAGCCACCGTTCAAACTGGCGTAGAGCGTGGCACCAGGGGTTGTTCTCGACGGTGGGAGGGATCATTTGATCTCACTGGACAGCTACCGCCCGCCTCAAGCTGGGCAGCCCCCAGCCAATAAGGTGTTGTCCCGCCACAGCCTGCTTTCCTCATTGGGTGCATGGGGATGATGTGAAGTCTGAACGGCAGGCTGAGAACCTTCGCACCAGGCAAGACAACAAAACAAAAGAGACCAACTCTAAAACTGGGAACTTGGAACATCCGCACTATGATGACAGGACTCGCTGCTAACCTCAAGGACATCAGCGACACCAGGAAGACTGCCATCATCAATAATGAGCTGAAGAGACTGGAAGTGGATATCGCCACTCTCCAGGAAACATGGTTGGCTGTTGCAGGCACGCTGAGAGAGAAGGACTACATGTCCTACTGGCAGGGAAAGGGCAGCGACGAACACAGGGAACACGGAGGGGGCTTCACAGTGAAGAACTCCTTGCTGAAGATGGTGGAACCAGGCAGCAATGGCTCTGCACGACTCCTCACCCTCCGCCTTAGCACCACTCAAGGCCCAGTTGCCCTCGTCAGTGTGTATGCCCCAACACTGACAGCCACACCGGAGGCAAAAGACGAGTTCTACGAGAATCTCGCAACAACTGTCAGGATCATCCCCAACTCTAAACAATTCATTCTCCTTGGAGACTTCAATGCCACAGTGGGTGCTCACCACGACTCCTGGCCCTCCTGTCTTGGACCATTCGGTGTGGGCAGAATGAACGACAACGGACAGCGGCCGCTCGAGTTCTGCACACATCATGATCTGTGCATCACAAACTCCTTCTTCAAGACCAAGCCCCAACACAAGGTTTCCTGGTGACATCCACGCTCAAAGCACTGGCACCAGCTGGACTTGATCCTGACCAGGCGCACCTCACTGAAGAACGTGCTAATCACCTGCTCATTCCAGAGTGCAGATTGCGACACAGACCATTCACTGGTGTGTTAGAAGGTCAAGCTGCAGCTGAAGAAATTCCACCGCGCCAGACAGCCTGGAAAGGCACGGATTGACACCAGCAAGATGGCCCAACCAGAACTTGTCGAGCAGTTTGCCTCCACCTTTGTGAAGGAACTTGGTGAACCACAAGAAGGAGAGGCCGCAAAGCAGAAGTAGGAAGAGCTGCGAAACATCATCCACCGCACAGTCTTGGCTATCTTTGGGAGGAAGACCTCGAAGTCACAGGACTGGTTTGATGCCAAGTCGACCGTGATGACCCCGTCATTGAAGCCAAGCGCTCAGCACTTGCTGAGTACAAGAAGTACCCAAACGAGAAGAATCTCCAGATCCTCAGGCCTGCAAGAAGCAAAGTTCAGCAGACTGCTCGGCGCTGCGCCAACGAGTACTGGACTCAGCCCAGCCAAGACATTCAAACCGCTACCATAACAGGGAACATCCGTGGTATGTACGACGGCAGCAAGAAAGCACTTGGTCCGGCTCAGAGCAAGACGACCCCCCTCAAATCCTCCACTGGGGAGATGATCACAGAAAAGAACAAGCAGATGGAGAGATGAGTGGAGCACTACTCCGACCTCTACCCCAGAGAGAACACCGTGACACCGTCAGCTCTTGATGCCATTGATTGCCTGCCATCCATGGATGAACTTGACGCCGAGCCAACCATCGACGAACTCAGCAAGGCCATTGATAGCTTAGCTGCTGGCAAGGCACCTGGCAACGACGGCATACCCCCCGACCTGATCAAGCACTGCAAGACCGCCCTACTGCTGCCATTGCATGACGTCCTCTGCCAGTGCTGGAAGGAAGGTGATGTACCACAGGACATGAGGGACGCCAAGATCATCACCCTCTACAAAAATAAAGGAGAGAGAAACGACTGCAACAACTACTGGGGCATCTTCCTCCTCAGCATTGTTGGCAAAGTCTATGCACGAGTTGTCCTCGTTCGTCTACAGAAGCTTGCCGAACATGTCTACCCTGAGTCTCAGTGTGGCTTCCGTGCTGGGCGATCGACGGTGGACATGATATTCTTCATCCGCCAACTCCAGGAGAAGTGCAGAGAACAGAACATGCCCCTGTACGTCGCCTTCATCGACCTCAGCAAAGCATTCAATCTGGTCAGCAGAGAGGGCCTTTTCAAAATCCTGCCAAAGATAAGATGCCCACCAAAGTTGCAAAGCCTCATCGAATCGTTTCACACCAACATGCAGGGGATGGTGCAGTACAACGGCAAAGTCTCAGAGCCATTCAATATACACAGCGGAGTGAAACAGGGCTGTGTACTTGTGCCAACCCTCTTTGGGATTTTCTTTGCTATGCTCCTGAGGCATGCCTTCAGCACAGCAACAGAGGGAATCTACCTGCATACAAGATCTGACGGCAGGCTTTTCAACCTCGCCCGCCTGAAAGCCAGAACCAAAGTACGTGAGGCTCTAATCAGAGATATGCTGTTCGCAGACAACGCTACAGTCGCGACCCACACACAGCAGGAGCTTCAGACCCTGATGGACCGCTTCTCCCAGGCATGCAAGGACTTCGGGCTTACCATCAGCCTGAAGAAGACTAACGTCTTGGCGCAAGGCACGGAAGCACCACCAACCATCACCATTGACGACTACGAGCTGGAGGTCGTGAATCAGTTCACATACCTGGGGTCCACGATCAGCAGCAACCTCTCCTTTGATACAGAGATCGACAAGAGGATTGGAAAATCAGCCTCCACAATCGCTCACCTCACCACACGAGTGTGGGAGAATCCCAAACTCTCTGTCAAGACGAAGATGGCAGTGTACAACGCCTGCGTCATCAGCACACTGCTCTATGGGAGTGAGACATGGACAATATACGCCCGGCAGGAAAAGAGACTGAATTCCTTCCACTTGCGCTGCATTCGCTGCATCCTGGACATATCCTGGCAGGACAAAGTGCCCAACACAGGGGTCCTGTCCCGCATCGGCCTTCCCTCCATGTTCGCTCTACTCAGGCAGCGCAGGCTCCTCTGGCTAGGTCATGTTCACCGTATGGAGGATGGCAGAATCCCCAAAGACGTCCTCTACGGAGAACTGGCGACTGGCAGGAGAGACGCTGGCCGCCCACAGCTGCGCTTCAGAGACATCTGCAAAAGAGATATGAAGGCCCTGGAGATCAACACAGAGCATTGGGAGGACCTCGCAACGGACTGCTTCAAATGGAGAGGCACCCTGATCAGACAGCTCAAGGCGGGTGAAGAGAAACTGACTGCTGCAGCAGATGAAAAAAGGACCCGCAGGAAGAACCGCCACAGACCCAGCAGCACAGAGACCATCCACAAGTGCGACCTGTGTGACAGGGACTGCCATTCGCGCATCATCCTGTTCAGCCACAGGCGGTGCTATTCCAGCAGAGTAGACATCTGGGATTCTCTTCCATGGTCATCATAGACCGATGGAGGCCGACGATGCATGGAACATGCAAATCTACACTGGAAAGCTGGAAGGAGAAGCCCCTGAGAGAAACCAAGGAATGCGAGTGGTGATGGATGTGACATATGGTCTCTGTGGCCACAATGTCACATGTGACAACTTTTTCACATCATACATGCTGGGACAAGGCCTTCTCAGGCGGGAGCTAACCGTGGTTGGAATAGTTAGGAAGAACAAGCCAGAGCTTCCACCTCCACTTCTGACAGTAAAGAGCAGGCCAGTCAACTCATCAGTGTTTGTCTTTGCAGACAACACCACTCTGTTATCCCTCTGGTATCCTACGTACCATGAAAGGGAAAAATGTGGTGGGCAGATCAGGGACAAGGAAGACCGCAAACCAGAGATCATTCTCCATTACAATGCCACAAAAGGAGTGGTAGACAATTTGCACAAACTGCTCTCTTGCTACAGTTGCCAAAGAAAAACTCTGCGATGGCCTCTGGTAATCTTCTACAACATGCTGGATGTATCAGCATACAATGTGTTTGTCATTTGGACAGCACTGAGTGTGTGTATGTGTTGTGTCTGTGCATGTGTGTGTCCACAATATCCTCTGCCCCTGATAAACTCCACATTTGAGCTCCTTCAGCGTGTGCGGGTGTTCACCAAGCTCGAGCTACGCAATGCGTATCATTTAATTTGCATTCGTGAGGGAGACGAATGGAAGACGGCATTTAAAATACAGTTGCGGCAATTTGAGTATCTGGTTATGCCCTTCGGGCTGAAAAACACACCCACCGTCTTCCAGCGTCTTATTAATGACGTCCTCCGCGATATGGTGAACCAATTTGTTTTTGTATATTTAGATGACATTCTCATTTTTACTCGCACGCCAGAGGAACACAAGGTCCATGTCAGGGCCGTGTTACAACGGCTCCTGGAAAACCAACTTTTTGTGAAGCTGAAAAGTGTGAGTTTTCCACCAGCTCCACTTCCTTCCTGGGATTTATTGTGGCAGAGGGGGAGCTAAGAGCCGACCCGGCTAAGGTGAAGGCTGTGCTGGAATGGCTTACACCCCACTCCCGCAAGGAGCTCCAGCACTTCTTGGGGTTTGTGAATTTTTATCGCAGGTTTATCAGGAACTACAGCGGGGTAGCACAGCCTCTTACACAACTGACCTCCATTAAGGTCCCATTTCTTTGGTCCAAGGCAGCCCAGCAGGCTTTTTCCAAATTAACCCTCCTCTTGTCCTCGGGTCAAAATGACCCACCACTGTGTTAAAAACCAAAAAAATTCCCCCTAAACAATATTTTTTCAATTTAAAATTTCGTGACTTTTCCTAGATTGATCCCAACATTAGGATTCGTGAATTGTTGCCTTTATTCACATTTCCATGTAAGCTGTACAAAAAAAGGTACAAAGGTTGTCTTCGGGTCAAAATGACCCAACAGTCAAATTGAGTTGAAATCACAGTCACCGAGTTGTTTACACACCACAGAATGTGAGAATGTTTTAGTTCTGTCTCAGATCAAACAATAGCAGACGTAAACAAGACAAGACAGGTGGCCTTCTCGCGGACTGCAGTGCCTTTGATCGGTCTCAGATCAATCAGTAGCAGACGTAAACAAGACAAGACAGGTGGATTTGCAGAGGTTATAAAGGTGCTGCAGATGACAGTACCCCGAATTCTCTCTGTGCTGAAGCCATGAGTGTGCGTTATACCGTCGAACAGGCTATAGAGCTTATTTTTTCAGATGTCCAGCAAGACAACTCTGATTCAGAAGAGGAAGTGGAGGATGTATCAGAAGAAGAAGATGGGGAGGAATACAACCCAGAGCATGATAAATCATCTTCAGAAGAAGAAGAAAACCCTGAAGCTGAAAGAGAGACTTTCCTTTCAAAAAACGGCAAAATAACATGGTCCTCGGCAGCATATGACCAACACGGCAGGGAGGCAGAACAAAATGTCATAAAGATAACCCCAGGACCCACAAGGTATGCCGTTTCTCATGCCCATGGCATTGTTTCTACATTCTACCTGTTCATCACACCAGCAATACAAAAAATAATCCTGGAGATGACAAATCTGGAGGGTTTTTGCAAATATGGAGACAGCTGGAAAAAGATGGATGAGACTGACCTGCAGGCCTACTTAGGGCTGCTAATCTTAGCAGGTGTATACAGGTCCCGAGGTGAGGCTGCAGCTAGTCTATGGGATGCAGAGAGTGGAAGGCCAATTTTCCGAGCCACAAGTCTTTCACACCTACTCAAGACTGCTACGATTTGATAACAGTGAGTCAAGACCAGCAAGACGTGTGACAGACAAACTTGCAGTTTCTTGCTTAGTTTCTTCATCTTGAGCAACAATAACATCATAAAGACACATTAGTCTAGGCATCGCAAGTGATGGTCTATATGACATCATGACATCATAAAGACACATTTATCTATGAGCCATATGACATCATAAAGACTCATTAGTCTAGGCATCGTGAGTGATGGTCTATATGACATCATAAAGGCACATACAGTATGTCTATGTGAAGTCATATAGACATCATATCTTTATGACGGCATCGCGAGTCCTATGATGCCTGAGTTCATAGGACGTCCTATGATGATCAGACAGAGATCATAGGCCATCCTATGATGTCCTACAAACGTGGCAGACACACAGACACACACACACACAGACACAAAGAAATTTCTTGCTTTAAAATTCAATTAAGCTGCTTATATTGGGGGTTTAGTGAAGACGGGCCATTTTGACCCGGAGGACACGGGGTGTAACAGAATATGAGGACAACAGGAGGGTTAAAAAGCCTCAGGTCGACCCTCAGCTCCAGTTTAGACACTGGTTGAAGGGAGCAGTCCATCCTATAGTCGTGTGGACTGACCACAAGAATTTAGAATACCTCTGGTCTGGAATACCGCCGACTTAATGTCAGGCAGGCCCGCTGGACCTTATTCTTTCTCAGATTCAATTTTACCATTGTGGAAATGTGAAAATGACGAGGCAGAGTTTATCTCTTGAGTCAGGTTTATTCACATCTTCCGACATCAGCAAAGCAGAAAGAGGAAAAACACAGAAGCATTCGTCCTTTATATATCCAGGACTCTCACAGTTCACAGTCACATTGCATTTTAATCCCAAGTAACAATGCATCTCCTCTTAAATCCGATAACATCCTCTTCACAGACTTCGGCACACCAGGAAATCCCCCAAGGCCGTCTCTTGCATACCAAAGACTAAACTTTCACATCCTCCTGTTATCTCCAAGGAGACTCAGTTCTTTGTTCTATTCTGAGATGTGAAGCATAAAGTGATACATATGTGTCCCACATGACCCCCCCAAACATCTAAGATGGAACAACAGAATAACAGTCTGCATGTCATGATAAAATCATTACACATCAGTCCACGTGCTGCTTGGGCCTCAGTCTCCTCCCGTATCTGCTGTAAGCGGGCTTCACCACTTCTGTGGCGCCATCATGCTGGGGAGCTGCTGTCTGGGGGTGAAAACTGTTTGTCAGTCCCTGTGGGTGTTCTGGGGAATTTCCCCGAGGGGGTCTGCCGTGTCGAGGAGCCCTGGCCAACAGCACATCCTCGTCCGCCACCGCAAAGGTGGGTTTGAGCCTGTTTATGCCAATCTTTTCCTTCCTGCCCCCCAAATCTAGCAAAAAATGCTTGTCCCCTGTTTCCAGCACTCTAAATGGTCCATCATAAGGTGGTCGCAGTAGTGGGCGATGAGCATCGTGACTGACAAAACAAACTCCGCATTTTTCAAAGTCTTAGGCACAAAAATGCGCGGAAAACTGCGGTGAACGGGGCCAGGCAACGTGCCCGATTCCGTGCCACGCTGCAACAGCTGAGACGGGGAGCTATCTGGCGCAGGATTATCTGGGAGAAACTCCCCGGGCAGCCGAAGTGGCTGCGCAAAAACTAGCTCAGCCGGGGAGGCTTCTAAGTCCTTTTTAGGTGCAGAACACAACCCCAGTAGCCTGTCTACCCAATTTGCATCCGTCAGCGACGCTCTGAGAGCTGCTTTCAATGACCTATGAAAACGTTCGCATAACCCATTTGCCTGCGGATTGTACGTGGTTGTGCGGTGGATTGTTACACCCAGGCTGCGGGCCATTGCTGACCAAAGTTCAGAAACAAATTGAGGACCTCTGTCGGACGTAATGTCCGACGGGACTCCAAAGCGCGCCACCCATGCTGTTAAAAACGCGCGCGCCACCTCCTCGGCTGTGGTTGACGCCAGTGGAACCACTTCCGGCCAGCGCGTGGTGCGGTCCACCATTGTCAGAAGGTGTGTGCACCCCTGTGACGGCGGGAGGGGGCCTACGAGGTCCACGTGAACATGATCGAACCTCTTAGTCGGGATGTGAAATGGCTCCAAGGGAGCCCTCGTGTGGGGGCTGCACGGTGGCGCAGTGGTTAGCACTACGGCAGCACAGTTTACCCTTGGCCGGGGGATTGTGGGGATCGTGGGATCGTGGGTTCGATCCCAGCCCCCGACCAACAGTGATCTGTGTGGAGTTTGCATGTTCTCCCCGTGTTGCGTGGGTTTACTCCGGGATTTCTCCGGTTTCCTCCCACATGCCAAAAACATGCATGTTAGGTTAATTGGCTGTTCTAAATTGTCCCTAGATATCTTGTTTCCTATAGGCCCTTAGAATAGAGGGTTAGTATTAATGAAAGCGCTTTGAGTGGTCTTTGTGACTAGAAAAGCGCTATATAAGTGCAGGTTAGTTAGTTAGTTAGTTAGTGTGTCTGTGTACCTTGGCTCGTTGACACGCCATGCAGGCTGCTGCCCACTCCTTAACTTGTTTGCGTAGGCTCGGCCATACAAATTTCTCTCCTACCATTTTGACCGACGCGCGCTCTCCTGGGTGCGCCAAAGAATGAATCGAGTCAAAAACGCGGCGGCGCCACGCGGCCGGTACCACAGGACGCGGTCGCCCAGTGGAGACATCGCAGATTAGGGGGGGCATACCGTCTTGCAGCACCCTGTTCTCCAGCCTTAACCCTGTTGGTCCAGACTGGAGCGCGCGCACCTCCGTGTCGCTAGCCTGATCCGCGGCCATGGCTGCATAATCTATCCCTACGCGGACTGGGGCTGCCACGGCGCGCGAGAGGCAGTTTGCCGCTACATTAAGTTTACCCGCCACATGCTGAATATTGGTAGTAAACTCTGAGATCGCGGCCAGCTGTCTCTGCTGCCGGCCTGACCACGGTTCTGAAACCTTGGCCATCGCGAATGTCAGCGGCTTGTGGTCAACAAACACGGTGAAACGGCGTCCTTCCAGCCAGAACTGGAAGTGGCGAATGGCCAAGTGGAGAGCTAACAACTCCCTGTCGAACGCGCTGTATTTTCGTTCACTATTGCGCAAAGTCCTGCTGAAAAAGGCGAGGGGCTGCCAAGCCCCGGCTACATGCTGCTCCACGACCGCCCCTATAGCCACATCTGACGCATCAGTAGTGAGCGCTATGCTGGCCGTTGGGTCCGGATGCGCCAACAACGCAACATTGGCCAGGGCTGCCTTGACTTCCGAGAACGCTCGCTCTCGCTCCGGGGACCGTTCGATCTTATTCGTGGGTTTTTGTTTTTTGAGCGCGGTGTACAGTGATTGCATGAGCTGCACTGCGCAGGGGAGGAAACGATTATAAAAATTCACCATTCCCAAAAACTCCTGTAACACCCTGACCGTTTGTGGCTGGGGAAAATTTGCTACCGCGCGCACTTTGTCAGGCAGCGGAACCGCTCCTTCTGGAGAGACGCGATGCCCCAAAAAATCAATCTGCGCCACCCCGAACTGACACTTCGCTGGGTTGATTATTAAACCGTGCTCTCCCAACCTCCAGAAAACTGCCGTGAGGTGGTTTTTGTGTTCGTCTTTGGACACGCTGGCTACTAAGATGTCGTCCAGGTAGACGAATACGAAAGGGAGATCGCGTAATACCGCGTCCATCATGCGTTGGAACGTCTGTGCAGCACCTTTAAGCCCAAATGGCATGCACAAAAACTCAAATAGACCAAACGGAGTTATTACCGCTGTTTTGGGTATGTCCTCCGCGCGCACTGGGACTTGGTGGTAACCGCGGACCAAGTCTATCTTAGAAAAAAACGCGCGCCCCGCCAAATGAACGGAAAAATCTTGGATATGCGGGATTGGGTAGCGGTCGTGCGCTGTGGCGTTGTTCAACCTGCGGAAATCTCCGCAAGGTCGCCACGAGCCGTCAGCTTTCGGGACCATGTGAAGCGGGGAAGCCCATGGGCTGTTCGAACGCCTGATGATGCCCAACCTTTCCAGGTTGGCGAACTCCTCGCGCGCTATGGTCAGTTTAACTGCATCCAAGCGTCAAGCTTTTGCAAAAACGGACGGACCGATGGTAGTAATAAAATGTTCCACCCCGTGTTTAGCGACGGCTGCTGAAAATGTGGGGACCGTGAGTGCTGGGAATTGAGTGAGCAGTGTGTGGAACTTACCGCTTGTGGCTGTGACATTGGCTTGTGCTGTTGGTGGGGCCACTCGGGCTGTACAGGGAATAGAATCAAAAGAAAGTGCATTAACCAGGCGCCTGTTAGCGAGATCAACCAACAAACCATGTGAGCACAGAAAATCAGCCCCCAACATATTGAAATTCACTGCTGCTATGACAAAAGTCCACTCAAATGTATGGCCGTGTAGAGACAGAAGCAAAGTCCTCTCACCAAAGGTCTTAATCTCCGAGCCGTTCGCTGCTGCCACCCCGGGACCTCTGGAAACTGCCAGCCGGTCAGCGGAGGAAGGTGTGATGAAACTCAACTGGGAGCCTGTGTCCACGAGGAAATGCCTCCCCGAGCGTGCATCCTTCAAGTAGAGCAGCTTGTTCTCCTCCCCGTGGGTCGCAGCTGCTACCGACCCCCGGTCTTGGTGTTTCCCGAGCGCTTGAATTGGCACGGTGGTATACATTTGCGTGCCTTCTCTGCAAAGCGGCGATGGTAGAAACAGAGGGTGTCTCCTCCACGATCCTTGGCCCCCGCCACCGCCGTCGTCGGTGAATCTGCTACCGCCGTCTCTGGCCCCCTGCCATCTCCGGCCGCCGCGCCGAAGTCCGTCGCTGCTGCGGTGGCCGCGCGCTGTTTGCTGGCGTTGAGAATCCGATGCGCCTCCTGGGCCAGTGCGCGGAAGTCCCGCTGGGCCAACAATGGCTAACTGGCCAGGGCTGCTCTCGTGGCCGACGGTAGGGTCCTGAGGAAAATGTGGGTGAAGATGAAGTGGTCGTCACCTGAGCCCCTCAACCTCAGCATGTTCTCCATCAGGTCAATGGGCGTACCATCTCCCAAGTCGTTCAGTGCTAGGAGTCTCTCTGCTCTCTCCTCGATTGAGAGAGTGAAGTGCTGGATGAGTGCAGCCTTCAACGCGCCGTATTTGTCGCTGGTCAGTGGCTGCTCCAATAGGCTCTCCACATGCCGAGCCGTGCGGTTATCGAGCTTTGCAATCACATGGTAGAACTTCGTGTCATCTACCGTTATCCTCCGGAGGGCGAACTGTGCTTCGACCAGGTGGAACCAGGAGCACGGGTTGTCCTGTCAAAAGTCAGGTAGCTGGGCCGTAGCGGCATACGCTTGGCTGGGGGCTCCCGATGAGTCTGGCCCCGGGAAATTCTTATCTTGTTGCATGCTTTGTCTTAGGGTCACCAGTGTGGAAATGTGAAAATGACGAGGCAGAGTTTATCTCTCGAGTCAGGTTTATTCACATCTTCCAACATCAGCAAAGCAGAAAGAGGAAAAACACAGAAGCATTCGTCCTTTATATATCCAGGACTCTCACAGTTCACAGTCACATTGCATTTTAATCCCAAGTAACAATGCATCTCCTCTTAAATCCTATAACATCCTCTTCACAGACTTTGGCACACCAGGAAATCCCCCAAGGCCGTCTCTTGCATACCAAAGACTAAACTTTCACATCCTCCTGTTATCTCCAAGGAGACTCAGTTCTTTGTTCTATTCTGAGATGTGAAGCATAAAGTGATACATATGTGTCCCACACCATCACATATAGGCCTGGCTCACGCAACATCAAACCAGACGCTCTCTCCCAACAATTCTGCTCCAACCAGTCAGCCCCCCCCAATCCCTCTCCCAGCCAATTGTTTCATCTTCATGCATCCTAGGAGCCCTTACCTGGGAAATCGAGCAGAGGGTCCGACAGGCCCAGTCCCTGGAGCCCAAACCAGCAGGGTGCCCTAAAGATCACCTGCTTGTTCCTGCCACCCTCCGCAGTGATGTCATCCAGTGGGGCCACTCCAGCCACTTTGCCTGTCATCCTGGGGTAATTCGGACAATAGACCTGGTCTGACAAGTGTCCTGGTGGCCCACCCTGTGGAGGGACGTTCAAGACTTTGTGAAGGCATGTCAGACCTGCGCCCGTAACAAGTCCAACTCCTCACCCCCTGCTGGCCTGCTCCATCCCTTACCCATCCCCAGTCGACCTTGGTTCCATATCGCCTTAGACTTTGTCACAGGTTTTCCCCCTCTCATGGCAAGACCGTCATCCTCACCATCGTTGACCGATTCTCCAAATCTATCCACCTGGTTCCCCTCTCCAAATTACCCCCTGCCTCCAAAAGTGCCGATCTCCTCACCACTGACGTTATCCGCCTACATGGTATCCCTGTGGACATCGTGTCTGACTGGGGCCTCAGTTCACTTCACAAGTTTGGAAATCCTTCTGTTGATCGCTTGGAACCACTGTTAAGCCCCTTTTCCACTAGTACCCACTCAGCCCTACTCACCTTGACTCTACTCGGTTTGTAGGGTTTTCCATTAGTACCTGGTACCTGGTAAAAGGTACTTTTTTCGTACCTACTCCAGTCAGGTTCCAACTGTGCTGAGTCGAGCTGAAAATGTGACGTCAACAGACTGTAGGCCACTGATTGGTCAGAGCGTAACGTCATGAGAGCGCCATCTTCTGCAAAATCTACAATAGCCATTTGCAGAAATTCTTCGGTGAGTAAACACGATAGAGATGGCTTTGCAGGTTTCGCGGAAATCTACACCGTGGTTCAACGAGGAGGTGCGGACTTGGTGGCTCACTTGGTGGCTGACGATAGTATCCAGAGCGAGTTAGATGGAGCGACCTGCAAAGAAAAAGTGTACCAGGAGGTCTCCAAAACAGCAGCCCACGAATACAACCGGACATTAAAACAATGTAGGGAGAAGCTGATGAAAATGAAAAGTGATTACCGGGCCATCAAGGATCACAACGGTCGAAGTGGGGTGAACAGAAAGGACTGGAAATGATGCCATTTACTTCCATCGACTGGCCAGCAATAGCAGGGAGATCGGGATTGACCCAGCCACGGCCACGTCATTGTTGCAAACCATGGATGGTGAGTGTTTTGTGATATTGTACATTTTTTCGCTTATTTATCCTATTGGTGGCAATCTCACTTTTTTTTTTTTAGCAATAACGCTGTTCTGTCCTGTTCTGTTCTGTCCTGGCTAACGAGTGTTAGTGAGGAGTGCTAGCCAGCTAGTAGCCAACTCTGCTGATTCACGCTTGCTTTGTCTGAAGTATTCACTTGTGAGAGCAAAACGATGAAATATGCTAATCCTGGCTAAAAAGTTTTGTGTACATATTGCACTTTGGCTGTGCATTAAGTTGTGTGTATTTTCTTTCTAGAATCTGTTTCCACATGCCAGAGGTGTGCCTCCCTCAGCATGAGTCCCCCGGGCTCTCCTGCGTCCACTGCAGCACCAGCATCGGAGCCGACACTGATACCAGCTCCATCAACGTCTGGCACGACACATTCAAGCGCTGGTAAGGCACAATAATCAAAAGATTAACACCCTGTTGTGTTTATGGATACAGGTCAAGTGGACCCCAGGATCCAAAATCTTAACATATACAGGTGCATTTTGAAACCAGTGATTTATAAAGTGATTCATATAATTTCCCACAGCCTCATAATAGACCCACATTGTGGCAGTATGGAATAATAAGCAGCGAACTGAGAGTTTTTAAGGGTGTTTATTTATCATTCATCCCGCCATCACAGAACTCACTCCAGCCCTGTGGGTGAGGACTAGAGCGAGCCCTCAGGCTCTCAGGCAATGTGTGTAGTCAGATGAGCAGTCAGACAGAGAATGTGAATTTCAGTGCACTTATATACCCAGCTACAGACAATACATGAAAGGCACATTTGCATCACAGTACAGAGCAGGAAGCATGAACACCTGCATTTGAGTCACACATAACAAAAGCAGATTACTGGCAGGAAGGAGCTAGACAAAGAGAGGCTGCCTATTGATATCAGTCATTGTTCTGCTAATTGCTCCAGCTGTGCGCTCTGCTTGTCCGTAGGCTGTGGGGGTCGCCCACACTACTCCCCCCCCAGAGGGCTCAGCTGGGGGCTGAGGCCTCGATCGTCCGGTTTTGGTAGCGAGCTGCGGGAAAAGCTCTGTGCAAGCGGAGGAGGGGGAGGGAGGAGGGTGGGGGTAGCAAGTGCTGGCCCGGGACGGCGAAGTTGTTTGGGCCGCGCAAAAATTGCCTGTGGATCCACGATGTTGAGGGGCTGTCCCGTTGAACGTGGCGGAGATCCACAGGCTGTGAGAAGGAAAGTTTGTCTCTGACTCCTCTCGCGGCCATGAAGAAAAAAAAAGGAGCTGCAGCAGTGTGAGGGACTTGGTGTGTTGACTTTAGGTGCGCGCACAGCCCTAAACCCTTCGGGGACAGCAGGCGGCTGAATTCCCTTGTGTGCCGTGGCTGAGACCCGTACAAAATCCTGTGAGCGAGCTGCGTGCGTGCTTCAGGTGTGTGAGCAGCCCTGAAGGTTCTGTGTGCAGCGGCAAAGGACGATGGCGGTCTGTGTGGAGCCGGTATTGTCCCATGCGTGGTGCGCTGTCCTCATAACCCCCCGGTGTGCGTGCGGGGTTCAATGCATGGCAGGTCCGCTGTAGAGGTGAGTCAGGGTCAGGGAGCTTGCTGGAGATCAGCGTCGTCGGCGCCGATGGTCATCCCTGTTGAAGCTGTTGCTGCCGTTCGCTGTGTCGGGTCATGGTGCATTGGAGCGGTGAGAGGGAGGAGGAGCGGTGAGAGGGAGAAAACGTTCTGTGTCCCTCAGCCGGGCCAGCGTGGATGTCCCGATCTCAGGCGAGGATCGCACCATGAAGCTTTCTGCTGCTTTCCCGGTCGTGGGTGATCTCCGGAGAGTTCACCTGGTGTTGGTTCTGCGTTGAGGTCTCCCTGTAGCAGAAGGGAGGGCAGATCATTTGCGTCAGGCTGCTGCGTTTGCTTGTCGTTGGAGAGTCACCGCCGGGTGCTGCGTTCATTGTCAGCATGTTCTTTTCTTCGTCGGGTCACCAGTGTGGTGGTCCGGATCAGAAGGTTGCGTTGCACAAAGCGTGTGCTTTCTTTCGGGGTCACCAGTGTGGCAGTATGGAATAATAAGCAGCGAACTGAGAGTTTTTAAGGGTGTTTATTTATCATTCATCCCGCCATCACAGAACTCACTCCAGCCCTGTGGGTGGGGGCTAGAGCGAGCCCTCAGGCTCTCAGGCAATGTGTGTAGTCAGATGAGCAGTCAGAGAGAGAATGTGAATTTCAGTGCACTTATATACCCAGCTACAGACAATACATGAAAGGCACATTTGCATCACAGTACAGAGCAGGAAGCATGAACACCTGCATTTGAGTCACACATAACAAAAGCAGATTACTGGCAGGAAGGAGCTAGACAAAGAGAGGCTGCCTACTGATATCAGTCATTGATCTGCTAATTGCTCCAGCTGTGCGCTCTGCTTGTCCGTAGGCTGTGGGGGTCGCCCACAACATACCTATTCTGTGAATTTTCCAAAAACAGTGTTGTCGTGCTGCTTCTTTTCCACCATAAATCCCTGGATAGAAAATGTACATGTACAGAGTGGATCCTGGGGTGCTCACTTATCAGGGGTCCACAACCTGGTCCCAGCAAAATCTGCTCTGCTGAGGCGCAGCACCATGACAATTGTGCTTAACTACAACAACAAAGCATTTTTGTCACATCCCACAACTGGCTTTCACAAGTGTATTTCCCTAATATATGTTTTGAACTTGCTTTAACTAACAAACATCCATTTCTGTCTTTCGTTTAGGCAAGAAGAAAAGGAGCCACCCCACAACGGACCTTGTCACTGTATTTGCTCAGCTGCATGGTGATGAGGTGTGGCTCCATGAATGGCAGCTTGAACAGCAACGTAAACAGCACCTTGAAGCACTTGCCCAGCACACGCAGACCATCAACCCGCTTGCCGATGACGCATGTGAAGCAGTGGAGCAAGAAGCCACTTTCTGAAGGGAGGAGATGACACAAACTGCTGCCTTCAATCAAACTTTCCTGGCTGAACTAGGCAAGCTTGTGAACGCGATGAGTGGTCTGCATGTGTGATCCTGTCTCCCACCCCCAGTTTTTTTTTTTTTTAACTTGTGTACATGCGAAACAAAACAGTCTGTAATTGTGCTGCTACTTGTAATAAACCAGTGACTGTGTTTGCATCATGACTGTGTTTTGTCTGTTATGACACTGGTGGGAAAAGAGTCAATAATTACATACACATCCTCTCTTCTGACCAAATTCAGCTGTAAATCACGTCATGTGTCTGTAGTACATTACCAATTTTCTCCACAGTTTTAGAAAAAAAGGTTGCTCGACAATTTTATTGGAGTATATTATGGGGTCTAATTACTTAAACATCCTATAAAAGTCTATAGATCAAGGTCAGGTTGTGGGAGCAGTTTTGGACCCAAAAAATCTTGTGATGCAGTGAATCTGTTACGATCTGAGCGCTGGTCTTGTCCACGCTCGGGCCACGTATAGCTCGCTGCCGGCTTGACAGCTGTGGGTTATAATCTGGCTTCATCGGGCTCTTATTGTGAAGGCGCTCGGTGGGGCTTCCGGCTGTCAAGGACGGTCAGCTGTTTGTCATCACTGCTCGTTAGCGCTCGGCTTTATTAGGCGGGCGCTGACGGCAGTCGAGTTGCGGGAGTATCGTCAGACAATCACCAAGCTTAGGTCGGCGTACAAGCCTCGTCAGACCTTCATGTCAGGTTTGTTATTCTTATTGTGTCATAGTTTAGCTCGTAGTGGCTGGGGTTAGCCCTATGAGCCCCTGTACCTCGTAGTGTGTGTTTTTGCCCTTAGCGGCTCATAGTCTTGTGTCACGTCTTGTCCTGTCTTGTAAATAAACATCATTGCAAAACTCACCGGTGACTCCTGGCGTCTTATGGTGATCTGCGAGGACCACCGCATGACAGTATACTCCCACCAGACGTCTAAATGGAGATGCCACCCCGAGACGCCTTTCACCGTGAGTTTTTGCTGAATTGGACAATTGTTCTTCCCTGTCTGGGTGTCCACGCTGGGGGAAATGCCGTCATCCAGGAGCCGTGATCGGCGTCTGGACCGCAAGCTGGCGGACGCTCTGGAGTATGTAGACGGAACGCTCCTCGCCGCAACTTTTGACGACAACCCCGACGACATACGCTGGCATCTGGATGTTGCTGATGATCTCCTGGACAAACTTCCTCTCCTCTACGATGATCACCCGGAGGTGATGACGAGGAGGGATGAACTTGCTACACAGCGCGAGATACTCCGTGGGCTGGAGGAGGAAGAAAGCAGGAAGCAGAGGAGGAGGCGTCCTCGCTCCCTGCGTCGGAGTCCCGTTCCCGTCCCGGAACCTGTCCAGGAGTTCGTGCCATCTGGGGGCCAACGACGACATCGGCGCAACGGCCCAAGCAATCCTCAGCAGAATCCCCGGCTGGACCCGCTGCCGGCGAGGCCCGTCAGCGAACCTCTGAGAGCAGCTCCCCCTTGTCCTTCCAGGGGGCCTTCTGTCGCCATCCAGCGGGGAGAAGGAGGAACAGTGTCCCCTACAGCAGGCAGCATCTTTCCTCCGGGAGAAAGGCAAGTGCAAGTTAATTTATTACATCATAATTGTAACCTGCCTTGTCTGACTCCTGGGGCGGAGTTCGGGGTTTGCAGCCCCCCGAGCTCCCTCCACCTCCTGTAGTTATAATAACTAAACCTGCTGCCTCTGTGTCCCCCCGTTGAGCGGTCCGTGACGCCAGACCTACGTCGTCGGATGAGGAGGGGCCCTGCACTGCTGGAAAACCTGGATCCGACCCTGCAGCCACGTTGTGGATGGAGGAGAAAAGCGGACTGCGGCCCGGAGCCTGAGCCGACGATGAAGCGTCCCCTGGTCTCTTCGCCGGAGCGGTCCAAGCCAGTGGGTCGAGTGTCCCCTGCCCCCACGTCATACAGGTCATCGGCATGGACATCAGCGCGGGAGGAACCTGAGGTTGCAAATGTCATCTTGCCAGCTGCGGAGCCTGACGCAGCTGAGTTGGAGCCTGCTGACGAAAGTCGCCGCCCTGAACCTGGATCGTCGGAGTCCTGGGCGGCAACAGAGCCCGAGTGCAGGCAAGTGCTCCCCCTTGTGTCTCTGTCCCCTGTTTTGGAGCATTTGTGCCTGCCTCTCGGGGGGGCAAGTGTGGAGCAGCCGCCTGCTGCGCCCGAGCTCGTCTCGCTGGGTTCTGTTGCTACCGGTGATACTGATCCCGGTTTTTCTGTCTCCTGTGAGCTTCTTCGCAGTGTTGCCGGCATGGAGCCAGTCGGAGCCGCTGAACTGGAGGTTCCAGGTTCAGGGGCGGAGGTCGCCAGCTGAGCTGCACCGACCCAATCAGGGTCAAACATGGGTGCGCCAGAGGCCCAATCGGAGTCCACCCCAGGTGCGGTTCTGGCCCAATCGGAGTCCGACGTGGGTGCTGCAGAGGCCCAATCGGGGTACACCGCAGGTGCGGTTCTGGCCCAATCGGGGCCCGACTTGGATGCGCCCGAGGCCCAATCGGGATCCATCGCGGGAGCTGCTTTGGCCCAATCGGGGCCTGAAGTGGGTGCAGCCGGGACCCAATTGGGGTCCAGCGGAGGTGCAGCGCTGGTGTGGTCCGTGGACGGTGGAGGAGCTGCAGACCCTTCGCCGTCGGACGGAGTACGGGCTCATCCTTGCTTCCTAGTCCCCCGTCAGAGTCATCGCCCCTGCTCTTTATCGCCGGGGGCCATGGGGGTCCTGCTACACTCGCCCCGGCTCTCCCATGTTTTGTCTTCGCCAGGGAGGCCACTGCAGGCTGTTTTCCCCCGGTACTGGTGGCTGAGGGATGCGGGTCGGCCGCCTGAGGAACTGCTTCGCTGGTACGGCGCCTTGGGTTGGCCACCCATGTTACGTGTTCTTCTGGGCGACCTGGTTCGGCCTCTGGGGGAGGGGACTTTCCGGACCTGGGACTTTGACAAGCCACCTGGTCATGTTCCGCCTACCATGACCACCCGCCGGCTGTTGGACGCGGGGAGACTGCCCGAACTGTTCCTGGGGGCGCTGGGTCTCCGCCGTTCGGCATGAACTGTTGGGGGGGGGGGGTAGAGGTCACCTTTTTGGTGGGGGTTGATCCAGTAATTGTTCTGTTTTTTTTTTTTTCTTGCTACCCTGTGTGCTCTGTGTAATGGTCATTTGGGTGTCTGCGGGTATTTGTGATTGTCTTGCAGGTTGCCTTATTTTATTTTGTGTGTATCTAGGTTTGATCCAGTAATTGTTCTGTTTTTTTTGTTTTTGTTTCTTTTTTGCTATCCTGTAATAGTTATTTGGGTATCTGTGGGTATTTGTGCTTATGTCCTGCAGTTGCCTTATTTTGTTTTGAGTGTAGTGAGGTGTGAGCCAGTAATTGTTCTGTTTTTCTGTACATGGTTATTTGAAAGCTCATGAGAATTCATGCAGGTGAGAAGCCGTTTTCTTGTGAAACATGTGGACAAAGATTTAATCAGCATGGTCATTTGAAAATTCACACGGGAATTCACTCAGGTGAGAAGCCATTTTCTTGTGAAACATGTGGGCAAGGATTTAATTTTCTCTTGCTGTCCTGTGCGGTTTTCTGTAATTGTTAGTTGGGCATTTAATTTGATCTGAGTATTTGGTATTCTTTGTCATTGTGCTAGGGTTTAGTTTTTTTTTCCCTTGCCTAGTCTTGATTTTGTTCTTATTACACTGATTCTGGGTTTGGTCTCTCTCTCCCTCCAGACCTACCCCCAGCCGCCCACCCTGGAGGGGGTGGGGGGGCATGGTGATCTATGGGCGCTCTGGAAGTCTTCCCTTGGAGGAAGGGTACTGTTACGATCCGAGCGCTGGTCTTGTCCGCGCTCGGGCCACGTATAGCTCGCTGCCGGCTTGACAGCTGTGGGTTATAATCTGGCTTCACCGGGCTCTTATTGTGAAGGCGCTCGGTGGGGCTTCCGGCTGTCAAGGATGGTCAGCTGTTTGTCATCACTGCTCGTTAGCGCTCGGCTTTATTAGGCGGGTGCTGACGGCAGTCGAGTTGCGTGAGTATTGTCAGACAATCACCAAGCTTAGGTCGGCGTACAAGCCTCGTCAGACCTTCATGTCAGGTTTGTTATTCTTGTTATGTCATAGTTTAGCTCGTAGTGGCTGGGGTTAGCCCTACAAGCCCCTGTACCTCGTAGTGTGTGCTTTTGCCCTTAGCGGCTCATAGTCTTGTTCACGTCTTGTCCTGTCTTGTAAATAAACATCATTGCAAAACTCACCGGTGACTCCTGGCGTCTTATGGTGATCCGCGAGGACCACCGCATGACAGAATCATGACATTGTAGTAAAATATTTAGACACATTTAGATAATCCAGCTGTGCTATGTTTCCATGTTATCTGTGTGTAATGGTAAATAATGAAAGATTTTTCTGAACAAAAATTGTACTTTTCCACCCTGGAAAATTGGCAGGAATGCTAAGGGGTTAAGAAAAAGTAAATAAAAAAGTTTGTGTTTGCATCATGATTTTCTGCTTTTGTCTGTTGAGACACCAGTGGGAAAAGAGTCAACAGTACAAACCATTTATCAGTGATGTTGAAAATAATGGTTTATTTTTAAGAAAAAGTAACCAAAACCAATTATTTTATTTACTGAAGACTGTATTACTGGATGTGCCAGTGCAGAAGACATTGCACACTTTAGTGATAGTACCAGTATATGGAGGAATTCTGGGCCATATTAGCATCTGTATTTTCTAACCATGGGTTAAGGCAGGGGTGTCCAGTCATGTGCCATAGAGGGCCAAGACCCTGCAAGCTTTACCTCCAA
This sequence comes from Pholidichthys leucotaenia, assembly GCA_020510985.1. Lineage (NCBI taxonomy): Eukaryota > Metazoa > Chordata > Actinopteri > Cichliformes > Pholidichthyidae > Pholidichthys > Pholidichthys leucotaenia. The sequence goes on from CM035838.1 coordinate 285,040,176, forward strand.
CCAATGTCTTCAAGAGCAGATTCCACTGAATTTCTTTCATTGACTGCTGATCAGTGAAAACACCTGCTGAAGAGACTGGGTAGAAGAGAGAAACTGCAGGGTCTTGGCCCTCCATGGCACATGATTGGACACCCCTGGGTTAGGGTTTAATGGGATTTAACATTTTAACACAAACTGCTTTATGGTTCATAATTCTTTTGGCAGACTTACACCAAACCAAAAGTGAGTTCTCACACTGCTGGATTGTTCTAAAGCCGTGCTCACACCAAACGTGAACAGGTGGCGCGGATCCATACAAAGTGAAAGGGAAGACGCGAGTACGCATGAATTTTTGTTATCGCGCGTGACGTGAACGCTCCATCCACCCAAACTAGCAAGCTAGCAACATAAACACCCATCATCTGTGAAGTTTTGGAGGCTTGAGACAATATTTTCAGGAGAGCCCCTGGTTGGATAATGTAAACATAAGCATGACGTTATTTTGGGAATTTCTACAGCAGGTTGAACACAGCTGCAGAAGTTTTAAAGACAACTTTGCCTGTCTGCATCTCACCATTTCATGTCTGTTGGCATGTTTACATTGAGTTGCATGAAAAATTCGCCTGTTTGCGTTTGGTGTGAACACGGCTTTAGACAGCTCTTCCAGTCTTTTAGTATTTGATTTATGTCACTTGGTGGTAACCTTCACACATAAAACAAAACTGGAGACAGATCTGCAAAAAGTATAAAGGTTTATTGTTAAAATTCCCAGTGCAATACTAAATGAATACGTGTAGTACATTGTTGATGCAGAGAATATACTGTATATTTATACAGTATCTACATGTATCTATCCAGTAAATCAAGTATTTTCCACGTAAACTTGTGACTGTATTATTTTAATTGCTTTTAATCCTAGATCAAGTTTGTTTTGGCTTAAAATGCATCATAATTGTTAAATATAGAGTATCTTATTATACCTAACTCAGTACTGTTTACCTATTGAACTATATATTTTATGGCTAATATAACCCCATAACTACAATATGGCACCTGTCGATCAAGTTTTGACAGCTGATCACTTTTTGCCATGACACCACCACAGACTCAGTGCTGCTGGAGCAGGTACATCCCATGTCTGAACATCTTGCCATGATTTTCACACAGATCAGAGCAATTTGTTGCACAGGAAACTAAACATTTCTACAGACATTCTGAAGTTCTATAACCACTGAGCGTTTGTGAAGCTGGGGTCAGTGGCATAGCCAGGAGTTTGTGAATGGGGGGCTGAACCCCAACCACCACCACCATTCTGAACTTGAGCTTCAGCCCCCTGTCAGCTGTAGATTTCATAACATTTTCAATGCAAACTACTCAAAACCTGCTCTTTATTTACATTTTTTGTTTCTTTTTTCTCCCTTTTTTCCTTCTTTTTTTTCACTGATGTGACCACCGGCTGCGTCCCTGGGGGTCACATCAGTGAGAAGCTGCGTTGGATGCCCAGACCCATGGTTTGAAACAGTAATTTTGCCACAAGAGAGCCATCTGAAACACACACACAGCATACATATTTTAGTACCTAACAGCGATAATTTGCAGACATTACAATGTAGTATGGCAGACTTAAAGTAAACTAGCATTAGCAATCATTAGCTGACCTTCATATGTGATCTGGTTCGTATCCTCACGTCTTCGGGTCTATGGCTTCCTAAATGCTCCAGTACTTTTCCAAAGTGTTTCGTCTTACTGCCTGTCCCCTTCTCTGGCTTTCCTTTTTTGGCCTTTACTCTGACAAAAAGCCAGAGACCTAGGAGTCGCCTTGTAAACCGCAATGTTGTGTTTTGCTTGTGTCCTGTGTTTAACGTCACGAGAGTGTGGCGCCGTCTTGCTGTAAAAAAATCCTACCCACCCCAGGTGGTACTCAGCTGTAATGGAAACAAAAGCGAGTTGAGTTGAGTAAAGTCAAGTCGAAGTGAGTAGGGCCAAACAGGTACTAGTGAAAAAGGGCCATTAGTTTCATGTTTGGTTACCATACTCAGAGCAACGGGCAGGCTGAGTATACCAACCAGTCCCTGGAGGCCGCCCTCAGATGTGTAGCAGCCGAAAACCCGTCCTCTTGGAGCACGCATCTGACCTGGGCGGAATACGCCCACAGCTCCGCTGTCTCCGCTGCCATGAGGCTCACACCTTTTGAGGCCTCTATGGGGTATACTAGACCCCTGTTGCCCATGGCGGAGAGGAAGGATGCGGTGCTGTCCATGGGGGCTTATGCACACTGCTGCTGCTGGATCTGGAAGGCCACTTGAGCCACCCTCCTCCACTCTACGGAGCGTAACCGCAAGTATGCAGACCGGAAATGAACCCCAGCTCCTGAGTACAAGGTCGGGCAACACGTATGGCTATCGGCGGAGAAGATACTCTTGAAAGCAGAATCAAGGAAGTCGTCACCTTGCTTCTTGGGTCTGTTCCCCATCACCAGGATCTTCAATGATGTCACAGTCCACCTACAGTTCCCACGTACCCTCCGTGTCCACCCGACTTTCCATGTCTCCCAAATCAAACCCCTTTCTGCCAGTCCTCTCTGTTCCCCCCAAAGCCACATCCTCCTCCTCGGATCCTTGATGGCCAGACCACCTATACCGTCCGGAGAAATCTGGACGTTTTGCTGCCGAGGCCGAGGCTTACAGTATCTAGTTCACTGGGAGGGGTGCGGCCCTGAAGAAAGGTCATTGATCCCGAAATCTGGATGCACCTGTCTCCTCTTCCTCGCCAGCGCTTATAAGGATCATCAAGCGGAAGCTACAGCGCTGGCTCTCTTTGTATACTGCCTTACCAACAGCAAATAAGTTGAATTATCTTTTGACGGAAAATTACTCATGTTCCTCTCTTCTCTCCCTTTCTCAGGTTGCTGCCATCTGTGCGGTGCGTCTTTGGGGATTGCTGTGCCCTCACCTGCTCCATCGTTATCACCCCGTCTCAGCTTCCTATCTCCACCCCGTCAGACTTCACTCAGCTCCAATTCCCCGACCAACTTCATCCTGCTGGTTCATTTATTTCTGCTGGTGCTCTGTCGGGTTCTCTGCTTGGTACATGTAAGTAGCAGTTCTTCTTTCCACTTCCCTACCTCCCTCCTCTTGCTAATTGCTCTCATCTCTCCCCACAGGCTGAGTCTTCCCCTGGCATGTGAAGTTTTCTCTATCAGTGCTCCTCTTTTTGAAATTTATAATAAACCATTTAAACGTACAACTCTGTGTCGTGAGTGTTTTCTCTGGTGTTGGACCCTGCACCTGAGCTGTTCATTCTATCAGTATGACATGTTGATTGAAACAATTTGCATGCTTTAAAAATGATTTCATTTGGTTCAGGATTAAATTGTGAATATAATACTGTAACTTGCTCTCTTGCACTTGTGAAATAGGATAATAGTAGGATAATAAGGATAATAATTCTGTATTTTACCTGCCAAAAAATTGAGTAAGGGTCTTAATCTGGACTGAAACTCCAGAAATCTAATCATAACTGGTTTATTCATGTGCATGTAAACACGGTCAATGTTTACATGTACACTAATAAACCGGTTATGATTATATTTCTAGTTATCTGAGTATTCCAGTGGCCATGTAAACAGAATAATCCAATAAAGGCCATGAGGTCATTAAGTCCAGTGGTTTACCCTCCAGTAATCCATTTATTTAGTGCAAAAAATGATTAATGCCATTATCAGTTTATTGCCAGTAATTGGTTTATTGTGACCATGTAACCAGGTTCATTGTTCAAAATATAAACAAGTTGCAGGACTAAATAGTAGATGGCAGCAATATCATATCTGGTTCCTTAAATGGCATTTGTGTTTGTTGTGATTAAGATATTGTTCGTCAGCAGCTTCAGTTCAAAACAGAGCAGAAAAAAATTTCATGTTGTTCATACTTTGATGAAGATTCATCATTCAGGTTGTTCATGTTTTGTAAAAGATCAATGGTTCAATAAATGTAAACATTTCGTAATGTACTTGTACTTATTCGTACTAAATTTGGAGTTGCCATTAGCTTGTTTTATTATTATTTTACTGGTCCAGCCCCGGTGGTATATGGCCCCCGAGCTAAAATGAGTTTGACACCCCTGCTGTAGGGTCTCCTCAGCATGACAAAAACTTCAATGACTCTCTGCCCTTGGATCTATACATGCCACATGTCTGTTTGTAGCCACGGCCCCATGCACCACCCTCCACTGGAGATAAACAGTCCGTTTCTCTCTGTGAGGTTTGTACAGGGACCTCCAGCTGGCCCTGGGAGATGAACCCAGTAGCAAAAGACCAAGACACTTCCACCCATGGACACCAGCTAATGACCGAGCTGCCCTCACACTGTCCCCAGTAATTTTTACACATGTATACTGCCTAATTGCCAGATGACATTTTCTCCACATATCTATGAGATCACTTTCAGTGATTACATCACACAGGAGAGAGACTGAAGGCAAATAAGGCTCCTCTGGATTTCTGTCAAACAGATGTGTGGTACAGTTCCAGTCTCCTCCTACTACTATGATTAAACCATTATTTAACTCTTTCAGTTTGGTATTTTAAAATGAAATAATCTTACACGATCAGCACCAGAATTGGGAGCATTTCCTGCGCTTTATAAAAACAAAGCAAGTATTCCTGATCACCTGTACTACCTGCCTGCCTTGCTCCACCTCACATACAGTTACATCTGCTAAATGGAGATGCTGTGAGAATAATATTACTGCAGCTGCACTGAAATTAGTGCCACGACTAAGAAAAAACTGCCCTCTCAATCCATTCCCCATTCTACTTCATTATTTGCTGTGCTGTGTGTCTCCTGTAGGAGAAACATGAATGAAAGAATCTTTATTTTGGATAGATTAAAAGTAAAGATTAAAAAGAAACAGAATAATATAACAAAGGGGAAAAATCAAACAAGGTCAAATTAAACAATAACTCCTCTGATTATACAGTTCAACATAAGTTATCCGAAATGGGTGATGGCTGAAGCTGCAGCTTATATTGCCCACCTATATTCCATCCAAGAATTCAAAAGGAAAACAAAACAAGAGTGATTACAATTCGGAACAAAGCTAAGACAAAATGTGACATAAAAAACTAAGCAACAACGCAACACAGACTGGATATGACAATCCTTATGTGATTTTACATGTCATCTTGTATATATGTTTGGAGTATTTCTTCCTTTAGTTTTTGTTTAAATTGTCCAAGCGTTGTACATGATTTTAATTCAGGTCCAAAATCGTTCCATAATCTGACTCCTTGCACTGAAACACAGTGTTGCTTGGTGGTAGTTCTCACTGAAGGTTTTTGAAATATACATGTTCCTCTGAAATGATATTGTTTCTCCCTTATTTGGAACAACTTTTGGATATTTGCAGGCAGTAATAGATTCTTCACTTTAAACATTATTACTGCAGTTTTAAAGTCAACCAGATCTTTCAACTTGAGAGCTTTTAATTTAAGAAAAAGTGGGTTTGTTGGTTCCCTGTAAGCAGCTTTGTTTGTTATTCTAATAGCTCTCTTCTGAAGCATAAAGACTGGATATATGTTTGTTTTATATGTATTTCCCCATACTTCATTACAATATGTCATGTATGGGAGTATTAATGAATGATACAAGGTATATAGTGTGGGTTGATTCAGCAAATATTTCACTCTGTGTAGTATTGCGATTGATTTAGATATTTTACCTTTAATATAATTAATATGTGACTTCCAACACAGTTTATTATCAATTATTACTCCAATAAATTTAGTTTCGGATACCCTTTCAATCTCTACACCATTTACACTGAGTTTAGATACTAAGTTGTTGTGATGGTTGTTAAAAACTATAAATTTTGTCTTACTTAAATTGAGCTTAATTTGTTTGAATCAAACCACAGTTTAAGCTTTCCTAATTCCTTTCCAAGTGTATCCAAAAGTTGTTCCAAATTGCTTCCGCTGCATAATAGATTAGTGTCATCGGCAAACAATATTAAGTCCATTTTTTTCGAGACTTTACATATATCATTTACATACATATTGAATAACAATGGCCCCAAAACTGAACTCTGTGGGACTCCACAAGTAACCTTCAGTAACTGTGAGCTTTTGTTACCAACACATACATACTGATATATATTCTTTAAGTAACTACTTAATCAGGACAGTGCTACCCCCCTAATACCACAATTTTGTAGTTTCTTTAATAATAAATTGTGATCCACTGTATCAAATGCTTTTTTAAGATCCAGGAATACCCCAACTGAATACTCTTTATTTTTAACAGCAGTTGATATTTTTTCTATAAATTCCATTAGAGCAAATGCAGTTGTCCTCTTGTGTCTGAACCCATATTACTGCTCACACAATAAATTATTCTTCATTATGAAGTTGTCAGTTCTCTCACAGAATATTTTTTCAAGTATCTTGGAAAATTGCGGCAATAGTGAAATTGGTCTATAGTTTGAAAGTTCCCCTCTGTCACCCGTCTTGTATATCGGAATTACTTTAGCTATTTTCATTGCATTGGGAAATATACCTGTTTGGAGAGACAGGTTACAGATATACGTCAGTGGTTTCACTAAGCATTCAATAATAGTTTTGACTAAGAGCATGTAAGTACTATCACAGTCCGTAGACGTTTTACTTTTAAACGATTTAACAATTTCAATGACCTCTCTCTCGTCTGTGTTCTTTATGAAAATGGAGTCTTTTATAGCAATCACATCTCTATGTGTTTAGTTTTATTCAGCTCAGCTATCACCGTCTCTATCCCTGCCTCCATTTATGTTTAATTTAGCCACTCTTAAAGTCTCCATAAGGGGTAGAAAGAGAAAAAGAAAAAGGAAGGAGGGGACAGTAAAACCTTTCCAAGATAGAAAAATCACCTTCAGTATTTCACCTATAATCTACTATTATACTCCTGAGCAGGGCCACCTTAACTTGCCGTTGGGCCCTTGGGCTGAGAGGTTTTGTAGGCCCCCCTCCCCAAAAGAATCTCAGTTACAAATGTGTAATAGCTATGTTTTAATAATGAATTGCAGTTATATAGCACTTTTCATGACACCCAAAGACACTTTACAATGAGTCCATTATTCATTCACTCCACAGACAATGATAGTGGTAAGCTACCTCTGTAGCCACAGCTGCCCTGGGGCAGACTGATGGAAACATGGGTGCCGATCCATGCCAACAGCCTCTCTGACCACCACTGAACGTTTATTCACATTCATACATCAATGACATGAACCATGAACAAACTGGAGGCAAGGTGAGTAAAGTGTCTTGCCCAAGGACACAACAGTAAGGTGGAGGGAGTGGGATTCGAACCACCAACCCTCCAGTTATTGGGCAATCTGCTCTACCTCCTGAGCCACTACAACCTCATTTTTGTTTCTCTTTGAAAAATAATGCAACTGTGAGCTAGAAAATACAACTACACTGCAAAAAGTCAAATATAAGTAAAATGAAATAAATTAAGGCTGTTTATGCTTGTTTTTTGTCTGACGATATTTATTCTTGCTGCACAGTTTGTGTTAAGAAAATTTTACATGCTTTCAGATAGTTTTAACTTGTTTTAAGCAATTTGATTAGTCAGATTTTCTTGCTCTGTTTGCAGATAATTTTACTTTAAGTAAAAAAGAAAAAAATATCTGCCAATAAAGTAAGATTAAATCATTTAAAACAAGTAAAAACTTTTGTAAAGCAAGTAAAATCTTATAGAAAACTGCACAACAAAAAAATTCTTGTCCTGTCAATATTATCTTGGGGGAAAAAAACAAGCATAAGGCCTTGATTTAAGAAATTTTATCTGACTGAGATTTCCATTTTTACAGTGTGACAGATACTGCCTTCAGCATAAAATTACATCAGTGAAGTATTCCTGTTTCAAACAATTCACAACAGCAGCAATGAAAAACGTGCACAGGTGGCTGGGAACCTGAAAACAGCATGTCTTACCTGTGGTGAAGTGTGTGTGTGATGCCGTACCCGTCCACTGGTGTGACGTCAGGCGGGCACGGCCAACTGTGTATATAGTTTTATGTGTGTCTAATAAAGACTAGTTTGCAGTTCAGATCAGCACGGCTCCTGTCTCACATTATTCATACATAACATTTTGGCGACGAAAAAAGAAATTATGGCAGCATATGGGCTACTTCAACCCTAGTACCATTTCTGGAGTACACGGGACAGCCGGTGATCCTGTGGCCAAAGTGGAGGGCCATGTTTGAGGGTTACATCAGGGTGCTGGGCCTAGGTGGACTCGACGGGTGAAGACGACGAGCGCTCCTGGCCCATCATCTCAGCGCGGAGGGCTGAAGTATTGTCTGTACGTTGGGAGAGATGGAGCGCTATGAGGATGCTGTCGAGCAGTTGGCCGAATTTTTTGCCGGGCGGATGAGGACCATGATCCTGTGGGTGGCGGGAGTGTTGGCGCCAAATAAGGCTCGGCTAGTTAGCTTGCAGAAGCTAACAACACAGTCAGTGTCTATGGACGGGCTAGCCACGAAGCTAACTGCGCACCAAAAGAGAGCTCTAGGCTACCAGCTGGGCATCGAGGTGGGACCAGGGGAGTCCCCGGTCACTGAAGATGGCGGGCCAACTGCGAAATGCATGAAGGTGGAGGACCGGAGCGCTGATGAGTTGGAAGGAGTGGTGTGCGACGACAGCAGAGAAGGAGAACAGCAAGGGTCATCCCCGCAGCTGGAGGCTAGGCAGCGAGTGAGCAGGACCATGGAGGCTGAGAGCCCCGAGGAAAAGCAGTGACAGTCGGGTGCAGAGACAACGCAGCAGAGCGCCTGGGAAGAGGGTGCTGAGAGCAGCGACGAAGTGCCTGGGTCGGAGAGTGGAGTCAACAAGAGTGACGCTGAGAGCCCCGAGGGAGAGTAGCTGCAGCCGGACATGGAGTCGGCGCAGCAAAGCACCTAGGATGAGGGTGCTGAGAGCAGCAACGAGGCGCATGGGTCGGAGAGTGATGCCAACCAGAATGAAGCTGAGAGCCCCGGGAGAGAGTAGCTCCGACCGGGCATGGAGACAGTGTAGCGGAGCACCTGGAACAAGGGTGCTGGGAGCAGCGGCGAGGTGCCTGGGTCGGGAAACAACACCGACGAAAGCGATGCTGTGAGCCCCGGGAGAGAGCAGATACAGCTGGGCACAGAGACAGTGCAGCGGAGTGCCTGAGACAAGGGTGCTAAGAGCAGCGGCGAGGTGCTTGGGTTGGCGAGCGGCGCCGATGAGCAGGCTTCGGTTCTCCCCGGAGTTCGGCCACAGGGGGCCAGAGTGTTTAGAACCATGACGGTGGTGTTGAAAGCGGTCGGGAGTGCACCGATGAGCACGGAGGGACGGTGTGCAGGACAGCAGCATGGCGGGTCCCAAGGAGTGACGCAGTCAGCGGTGAAGAGGGGCATTATGGCAAGAGAGATTGTTTTTGATCCCGGAGGCAGATGGCGGCCACGGGTGCACATGTCATGGGGGTGCCCTGGGCCCTTGGGACGGTTTTACGGCTGGCTGCCAGTGGACAGAGGTGTGACTTTAACGCTATTAATGTAAGTATGCACATATGCTGCTGGTGTGCATGCCAGTGTGTGTGAGATGGGATTATTTTATATATTTTAGAGACGTGGTCCAAATTTAGTTATTCTTTTGGATGAGTGTGTTAGGATACTTTATTCCGGTTAATTATTCCTCATTCCCTTAGTGCGTGATTCGGGTCCTAAATTGGGGAGGGTCTCAATTGTGTGTGTGGTCTCACATTTTTGTAAGGGGGAGGGGAATGTAGGGTAGTGTGTGTGTGTGATGCCGTACCCGCCCACTGGCGTGACGTCAGGCGGGCAGGGTCCACTGTGTACATAGTTTTGTGTGTGTCTAATAAAGAGTAGTTTGCTGTTCAGTTCAGCACAGCTCCTGTCTCACGTTATTCATACATAACATTACCTTTTTCAGAAGTGCTTTCTTCTGGCCTTCTTTAAAGAGAAATCCTTCATTATGTCCTTTAAGTCCAGCTCACGATTATCGTCATACTTTATGGATGCACGTTTGATCCAGTCTACTTTTTACCAAGTTCGGAGTCCACTGTCCCACGCACAGCTGTCTGGTGTAAGCAATCATGGCCTTTCTCCTCCCTTCTCCAGGTGAGTGCTTTATGGCCCACCTGTCTCCTCCGTACATAATTAGCAGCCTTCTCCACTCCATGCTCCAGCTTAAAAAATCCTTTCCGCATCAGGGTTTTTTTTTTTTTTTTGAGCAATTAGTTTTCCCTAAGCTCTTTTCCTTGCAATAATTTTATGAGCACCACTTTCAAACTTTTTTCCGGACATTTTGACCGAGCTAATTACTTCTTACTCTCACTGGTGCTGACATAGTCACATGTCAAAACAATTCCTCTGGCAGGCTATTGTTGCTGGCATAGCCATATAGTATGATAGTTGAGACACTCTGATAGACTTCAATAGAAACTTTGGAATGCAGAAGCCACGTAGGTCATGGAGCAGCGATTAGTTCCAAACAATGTAGTTTTCCCCATAGACCACCATTCATTTCCCGGAGTGCCTGCTTAACTGTCACGAGCTGAGCACTGGAGGTTTAAGCCATGTTCTGTCTCATGGCTTTTTTCTGTATTTATATATTTGTTGTGTTTTGTGCCTTTTGTTTCTGTATTTTTGTATTGGTTCTTATTTTCTTGTTTGTGTTTTGTTCCTCTCATTTTGTATTAGGTTGTATTTATTTCTCTGTCTGCATTTGTTGATATTTTATTCTTTGTTTCTTTGTATTTCGTACTGTTGTGTTCTTTCTCTGGGTTGACAGCTATCAAGTGGCGTTCTTGCTTGTGCTCCATGTGGGCATCGGCCTGTCAGCTGTCAGCTCCCCTCACTCTCCTCTCATTGCTTGCAGCTGTTCTTAATCATTACCTTTTTGCCCGCTCATGTCATAACTTGTGTTATTTGTTCTGACCCTATTTAAAGACAGCATTTTTATTTCATGTCACCACAGTCTTAGTTATACTTCCTCCTCACCAACAGAACCCCTTCCTCATTCTGGTGAGTTCGTTCTGATTCTTCATGTGTAAGTTTACCTTGTTATCTGTTTGGATTTTGCATTGATGCACTCTGGAACTTTGTGTTTTGTTAATAAATGCCACAAATTGCAGTTCAGCGTCTGGGTCTGTCTCTCTGCCCAAGGGGCAAATCATGACGTTAATAATCCTTGGTAAGTTAATGAATGGCTGTTGCTTTGTTCATTTCACCACTTAAGTTAACATGTAGATTATGTAGTCTGTGATTGTGTTTTTTCTTCAGCTTTTGTGTTTATGTCCAATAGAAGTTCACAAACTTGCTCCACACTAGATTCAGGTGAACAGCAGCTAGCTCAACTTGATAACCTGGTTATCAGTGGCAGTGTTATTTAACATTCATAAATTAACAATTTTAATATTTTATCATTCTGTTGCGTTGAAAATATTCTGTACTTATTTGAAGAAATTGTTGGGAGAAACATGGGGTGAAAGACACGGGATATAGACTGGTTTATTTTTTTAATACGTTTGAAAAAAGTGATTATTTTAAGTTGGTAAATGAAGAGTCAAATGTTAAAAACAAACATTCTAAAAACAATTGTTATATGTAAATAGAAATTAATTTTATTTATGACTGTCTGTATATGAATTTGATTGTTTTACAGAGTGCACATGAGGCGCCAATCCCTTCACCATTCACACACACACATACACCTAGGGCCACTTTAGAGTCTCCAGTTAACCTAACTTGCATGTTTTTGGCCTGTGGAAGGAAATACAGAGTACCTGGAGTAAACCCATGCAGACACGGGGAGAACATGCAAACTCCACATAGAAGGGTCCCTGATGGTCAGGGGGTGGAATCGAACCCACAATGGTCAGGGGTGGAATCAATCTTGTGACCTTCTTACTGTGCAGCTACAGTGCTGACCACTGCGCTGCCCCGATATCTCTCTCATTTTCTATAACTAGTGCATACCTGTGGATGCCCGTAGAAACCAAGTATAAGCAAGTATTTCTTCATGCCTGTAGAAAGCAGGTGTAAGCAAGCATTTCTGCATGCCCCTTGTTACCATGGCAACAGTAACCATGGTGATGCCTGCCTTTGATCTTTGACATGGTTAAGCAAGTATTTCTGCATGCCCGTAGAGAACAAGTGTAAGCAAGCATTTCTGCATACCCGTAGAAAGTGTTCTGACCTCACAGTGTGCCTGATATCTGTATGACATCATAGGAGGAGTTGTTCAAAGGAATTGTTCAGAACTCCTTATATGGTCATGTGACATCATAGGAACACAGGGTGTGCATGTGATGCCATAGCTATGAACGCCCACAGCTCCATTTCATAGCGAGTGCTATGATCATGACACACAGACAGACAGACCCGTGCATGCCCGCAGAAACCAAGTATAAGCAAATATTTCTGCTGCATGCCTGCCTTTGATCTTTGACATGGCACCCGTGCATGCCCGCAGAAACCAAGTATAAGAAAGTATTTCTGCTGTATGCCTGTCTTTGATCTTTGACATGGTTACCATGGCAACAGTAACCATAGTGATGCCTGCCTTTGATCTTTGACATGGTTACCATGGCAACAGTAACCATGGTGAAACCTGCCTTTGATCTTTGATGTCACCACTGAATGAGTGGTGCTCATCCTGTGACAGGTCAGAAAACTGCAACAAGGAGTCATCTTCAAACATTTCCTCACCATCATTTTCAACACTTGCAGTCTTGAAATCACTGGCTACAACATGCCGGTCCTCTAAAACCATTCCCGTCTTCCCACTAACTACATCCATGTCAACACTCAGATTCTCTGTATTCCCACAGATTCTGCCAGTGACTTCACTGTTTTTCCTATTTAACTGAATCCCTTATCACTGATTGCTGATGAGTGAAAACACTTGCTTTCGTGGCTGGTTGTGAGGAAAACCTGCAGGGTCTTGGCCCTCCATAGCACATGATTGGACAACCTTGGTGTTGATGATCCTCACTGAAAGAAAAAAAGTAAATTGGATTAATTCCTGAGGACAAGTTGTTAAAATCAAAATACTAAAAACTGGGAAAACCAAGGTCATGTCCACTTCCCATCAAAATGGCCGACTTCCTGTAGGGTGTAGGACTTGACCTCTATGGAGTCTTTTGCATGCCTTGGTATGGAACATCTGTGCGAATTTTCATGTAACTACACAAAAGTCTTGATTGACATTTGATGGTAGAATGTGCTTTCATTTTGCAAAAGTCAGTCCTTTTCCCAAAATATCAGACTTTTTACCAGATGTGATGTGTGTGCATATACTTGTGTCTGTGCATGTTTAAATTTTCAAATAAGTGTTTGGGGAGGAAAACAACAATCTGAGCACTTTGATTGCTTGAGCTCTAAACATGGTACATTATCGACACATGAATTTAATGTAACATTTTCATTTATATAATATTGCAAATGATCTGTGACTTTCTTCCTAACATTATTTAAAGGCATAAACTTGACATGACTGTTTCATGTCAATAATGATAATGTAATTCCACAGGAGACCACATGGTGGAAGCAAACACTAAGTGGTCAATTGTGACTCCTCGCTTTCAAGGTGGTGTGTGTGTGTGTGTGTGTGTGTGTGTGTGTGTGTGCGTGCGCGCGTGTTTTATCTAAAACATGAAAAATTTAAATAAAAAGTTTTGAGAAACTGACTAAGAAGGAAGTGTTATATATTAATATGACATATTATTGTGTGATGTGGGTGGTGGCTCCACCTTTCCGGTTCCACCGCCACCCTGAGTATAAAGGGTTGATGCAGAAGAGGCACGGTCTCTTTTGACCTTCACCTCTGCCTGTATAGGAGCACCTGGTGTAACTGTGTCACATAATAAAGTCAAGTTGTATTGCACCTCCGGCCTGGTTATTGGGACACTGGTTATGGACATAACAGGAAGGGTGTGCATTTGGCTCATCCATTCATCCATCCATCCATCCATCCATCCATCTTCTACTGCTTTTCTGGAGGTCCGGGTCGCGAAGGCAGCAGTTCAAGCAGAGAAGCCCAGACTTCCCTCTGCCCATCCACCTGTTCCAGCTCTTCAGAGAGGATACCAAGGCATTCCCAGACCAGCTGGGAGACATTGTCTCTCCAGTGAGTCCTGGGTCTGCCCCGGGGTCTCCTCCCAGTGGAACGCACCTGAAACACCTCAAGTGGGAGGCGTTGAGGAGGCATCCTGATCAGATGCCCAAACCACCTCATCTGGCTCCTTTCAATGTGGAGGAGCAGCGGTTCTACTCTGAGCCTCTCCCGGGTGACTGAGATCCTCACCCTATCTCTGAGGGTGAGTCCAGCAATCCTACAAAGAAAGCTCATTTCAGCCGCTTGTATCGGCAATCTCGTCCTTTCGGTCATTACCCAAAGCTCGTGACCATAGGTGAGAGTAGGAACATACACTACCGTTCAAAAGTTTGGGGTCACCCAGACAATTATTTTGTGTTTTCCATGAAAAGTCACACTTATTTACCACCATGAGTTGTAAAATGAATAGAAAATATAGTCAAGACATTGACAAGGTTAGAAATAATGATTTGTATTTGAAATAATAATTTTTTCTAGATACTCTACCTGCTCAAAGGAAGGTCAGTTTTATAGCTTCTCTAACCAGCTAAACTGTTTTCAGCTGTGCTAACATGATTGCACAAGGGTTTTCTAATCATCCATTAGCCTTCTGACGCAATGAGCAAACACATTGTACCATTAGAACACTGGTGTGGAGAGCGTAAAAAGATGAGGCTGAATTTATTTCTCAATTCAGGTTTATTAACAATCACGTGTCTCCAACATCCTCTCAAACAGAAAAGAGAACCAACTTCCCACATCTCCCCTTTTTATACCCGGGACATCAAAGTACAGAGTCACATTGTCATTCAATCCCCAGAGACAATACACCCCCCAGGTCTTCTCTTCTCCACCTAAAACCCTGGTGGTCAGGAAGTCTTTTCAAGGCCATTTCTAAAGACACATCTCACACCCTCCTGTTGTCCCCAGGAGGTCCAGACTTATTGTTCCTTCTAAGACGTGAGGTAACAGTAATATACATATGCAGCCTAAGCATCTCAAATATGTGTGCCACATGACCCCCCCAAACGTCGAAGATGAAACAATACATAGTCTACACAACATGATAAAATCACAAACATCAGTCCATATGCTGTTTGGGCTTCAACCGTCTTCCGAACTTGCTGTAAGCGGGCTTCGCCGCTCCCACGGCGCCATCCCGCTGTGAATCTGCTATCTGAGGATGAGAACTGTTAGTCAATCCCTGTGGGGGCTCTGGGGCATGCTCCCTGTGGGGTCTGCCGCGTCGAGGAGCCCTCGCCACTTGCACAACTTCATCAGCCATCACAAAAGCAGGTTTGAGTCTGTCTATGCCAATTGTTTCCCTCCTGCCCCCTAAATCTAGCAAAAAATGCTTATCACCTGTTTCCAGAACTCTATATGGGCCATCGTAAGGTGGTCGCAGGGTTGGGCGCTGAGCCTCGTGCCTGACAAAAACAAACTCAGCGTTTTTTAAAGATTTAGGTACAAAAACACGCGGAAAAGTGTGATGAACGGGGCCCGGAAGCGTGTTCGCTCCCGTGTCGCTCAGTGACCGCTGAGCAGGGGGACGCTCTGGCACCGGATTATCAGGAAGAAACTCCCCTGGCAGCCGGAGTGGTTGCGCAAACACCAACTCAGCTGGGGAGGCTTTTAAGTCCTCTTTAGGTGCAGAACGCAACCCCAATAAAACCCATGGTAGTCTGTTTACCCGATTTGCATCCGTAAGCGACGCTCTGAGGGCTGCTTTCAATGACCTATGAAAACGTTCGCATAAACCATTAGCCTGGGGGTGGTACGCGGTAGCGCAGTGGATTGTTACCCCCAGGCTGCGGGCCATCGCTGACCAAAGCTCAGAAACAAATTGAGGCTCCCTGTCGGACGTAATATCCGACGGGACCCCAAAACGTGCTACTCAAGTCGTTAAAAACACGCGGGCCACCTCTGCGGCTGTGGTTGATGCCAGTGGGACCACTTCAGGCCAACGCGTGGTGCGGTCCACCATTGTCAAAACATGCGTGCACCCCATGACGACGGTAGGGGGCCTACGAGGTCGACATGCACATGATCGAACCTCTTGGCCGGGATGTGAAACGGCTCTAAGGGGGCTTTAGTGTGTTTGTGTATTTTGGCCCACTGGCAAGCCATGCAGGCTCTTGCCCACTCTTTAACATGCTTGCGCAGGCTCGGCCAAACAAACTTCTCTCCTACCATTTTTACCGACGCGCGCACCCCTGGGTGCGCCAGAGAGTGAATCGAGTCAAAAACACGGCGGCGCCACGCGGCCGGCACTACCGGATGCGGTCGTCCGGTAGAGACATCGCAGATTAGGGGGGGCATACCATCTTGCAGCCTCCTGCTCTCCAGCCTTAACCCTGTTGGTCCAGACTGGAGTGCGCACACATCCGCATCGCTACCCTGATCCGCGGCCATGGCTGCATAATCTATCCCCACGTGGACTGGAGCCGCGTATGCTTCCGCGCCGCTATTTTGCTCCACGGCCGTAGCAGTATAATCTACCTCTGCGCGGACTGGAGTGGTTACGGCGCGCGAGAGGCAGTCTGCCACTACATTAAGTTTACCCGCTACGTGTTGAATATCAGTAGTAAACTCAAAAATTGCAGCCAGGTGCTTCTGCTGCCGGCCCGACCATGGCTCCGAAACTTTGGCCATCGCAAAAGTGAGCGGCTTGTGGTCGACGAACACGGTGAAATGACGACCTTCTAGCCAGAACTGGAAGTGGCGAATGGCTAAGTGGAGCGTTAACAACTCCCTGTCGAACGCGCTGTATTTTCGCTCGGCGTTGCGCAAGGTCCTGCTGAAAAAGGAAAGCGGCTGCCAAGCCCCGGCAACATGCTGCTCTACTACCGCCCTGTATGGCCACGTCTGACGCATCAGTGGTGAGCGCTATGCGGGCCGTTGGGTCTGGATGAGCCAACAACACAGCGTCTGCAAGGGCTTTTTTGACCTCCGAGAATGCGCGCTCCCGCTCCGGGGACCATTCGATTGCATTTGAGGGTTTTTGTTTTTTTAAGCGCGGCATACAATGGTTGCATGAGCTGCGCTGCGCGGGGGAGGAAACGGTTATAAAAATTCACCATTCCCAAAAACTCCTGTAGTGCTTTGACCGTTTGTGGCTGGGGAAAATTTGCTACTGCGCGCACTTTGTCCGGCAGCGGAACTGCCCCCTCTGGGGAGACGCGGTGCCCCAAAAAAATCAATCTGCGCCACCCCGAACTGACACTTCGCTGGGTTGATTATTAACCCGTGCTCTCCCAACCGCCGGAAAACTGCTGTGAGGTGCTTTTCGTGTTCATCTTCGGACGCGCTGGCTACCAAAATGTCGTCCAGGTAGACGAACACAAAAGGGAGATCGCGTAACAGCGCGTCCATCATGCGCTGGAACGTCTGTGCAGCGCCTTTAAGCCCAAACAGCATGCGCAAAAACTCAAAAAGGCCAAACGGAGTTATTACCGCTGTTTTGGGAATGTCCTCAGCGCATACTGGGACTTGATGGTAACCGCGGACCAAGTCTATTTTAGAAAAAATGCGCGCCCCCGCCAGATGAACCGAAAAATCCTGAATATGGGGAATTGGGTAGCAGTCGTGTGCTGTAGCATTGTTCAACCTGCGGAAATCACCGCAAGGTTGCCACGAGCCGTCAGCCTTAGGGACCATGTGGAGCGGGGAAGCCCATGGGCTGTTCGAACGCCGGATGATGCCCAACCTTTCAAGGTTGGCGAACTCCTCGCGCGCTATGGTCAGTTTAGCTGCATCCAAGCGCCGAGCTTTTGCAAAAACGGGGAGACTGGCGGTAGTGATAAAGTGCTCCACTCCGTGTTTAGCAACAGCTGCTGAAAACGTGGGAACCGTGAGTGCTGGAAACTGAGTGAGGAGTGTGTGGAACTTACCGCCTGCTGTGGCGACGCTGGCTTGTGCTGTGGGCGGGGACACTTGAGCTGCACAAGGGATAGAGTAAAAAGAAAGTGCATTAACCAAGCGTCTATTGGGAAGATCAACCAACAACCCGTGTGAGCACAGAAAATCAGCACCTAACATGTTGAAACTCACCGCAGCTATAATAAAAGTCCACTCATATGTGCGGCCGTGCAGGGACAGAAGTAGAGTCCTTGCACCGGAGGTCTTAATGCTCGAGCCGTTCGCCGCTGATGCTCTGTGACTCCCGGGGCCTGCCAGCCGGTCAGCGTAGGTTGGCGTGATGAAACTCACTTGGGAGCCTGTGTCCACGAGGAAGTGCCTCCCAGAATGCGCATCCGTCAGGTAGAGCAGCTTGTTCTGTTCACCAAGGGCCGCAGCTGCTACCGACTCCTGGTCCTGGTGTTTCCCGAGCTCTTGAACTGACACGGCGGTATACACTTGCGTGCCCTCTCTGCGAAACGACGATGGTAAAAACAGAGGTCGTCTCCTCCGCGATGTTTGGGCTTCGCCGCCGCCTGTTGTTGGTGTGTCTGCCTCCGTCGCCTCTGGCCCCTTGCCATTCTCGGTCATCGCGCCGAGGTCTGCCGCTGCTGCGGTGGCCGTGTGCCATCTGCTGGCGTTGAGAATCCGCTGCGCCTCCTGGGCTAGCGCGCGGAAGTCCCGCTGGGTCACAAACTGAGAGCCCGCCAGGGTCGCCCTCGTCTCCGACGGTAGAGTTCTCAGGAAGATGTGAGTGAAGAGGAAATCGTCGTCGTCTGAGCCTCTCAGCCTCAGCATGTCTTCCATCAGGTCGACAGCCGTGCTTTCTCCCAAGTCGTGCAGGGCCAGGAGTCTCTCTGCTCTCTCCTGGGCTGAGGGAGTGAAACGCTGAATGAGCGCAGCCTTCAACCCGCCGTATTTGTCGCCAGCGGGTGGGCGCTGCACCAGGCTCCGCACATGTCGAGCTGTGCGGCTGTCGAGTTTGGCGATGACGTGGTAGAACCTTGTGTCATCTGCTGTTATTCCCCCGAGAGCAAACCGAGCTTCGGCCAAGAGGAACCATGAGTCTGGGTTGTCCTGCCAGAATTCTGGTAGCTTGACTGAGACTGCGTTTGCCTGGCTGGTCCCTGGCGAGTCTGGTTCGGGGGAATTGCTTCTGCTCACTATACGTCTTAAGGTCACCAGTGTGGAGAGCGTGAAAAGATGAGGCTGAATTTATTTCTCAATTCAGGTTTATTAACAATCACGTGTCTCCAACATCCTCTCAAACAGAAAAGAGAACCAACTTCCCACATCTCCCCTTTTTATACCCGGGACATCAAAGTACAGAGTCACATTGTCATTCAATCCCCAGAGACAATACATCACCCCCCAGGTCTTCTCTTCTCCACCTAAAACCCTGGTGGTCAGGAAGTCTTTTCAAGGCCTTTTCTAAAGACACATCTCACACCCTCCTGTTGTCTCCAGGAGGTCCAGACTTATTGTTCCTTCTAAGACGTGAGGTAACAGTAATATACATATGCAGCCTAAGCATCTCAAATATGTGTGCCACAACTGGAGTGATAGTTGCTGGAAATGGGCCTCTATACACCTATGTAGATATTGCACCAAAAACCAGACATTTGCAGCTAGAATAGTCATTTACCACATTAACAATGTATATTAGATATTAGAGTGTATTTCTGATTAGTTTAAAGTTATCTTTATTGAAAAAACAGTGCTTTTCTTTCAAAAATAAGGAAATTTCTAAGTGACCCCAAACTTTTGAACGGTGATGTAGATTGACTGGTAAATCAACAGCTTTGCCTTAGAGCTTGGCTCCCTCTTCACCACAACAGACCAGTCTTGGTTTGGTTCATTCATGTATTAATAATGACAAAACAAAGTGAGTGAGACTTTGCTGTATGAGTGGCTCAAAAATGAAAGTGGAGAAAACAAATTGGCAAGAACAGAAAAACAGAGCAGATTTGATTCATTTTTCAATGTTTAGTTTGAAAAAAAAAATACAATGAATTTTGGTGGTTTTATCATTCTGAGCTTTGAAACAAGATAACAAATACTCTCGTTTTTTTTCGACTTTTACCGTTGTTGGTGGAAAAAAATGGATTATCCAGGCCAAGAACAATATTTGGTAAGTTAAGTGCACATAATATCTTGTAATAACATAATAATTGTGCATCTGTCATTCTATGAATATTCCCCCAGCAATGGTCTAGGGATACAATTTTGAGATTTTAGGTATTTTGTTGATTAAAGGAATCAAGTCCAAGCTTTCTTTACAAATACTCTTATCTTTCTAGCGCTGTCTTTTTGTCTCTGCCAGCAACAATATCAGATCAGGCCACTCCCTTTCTTCCTCTTCTAGAGCATTTCTAGCCTTTCACCCAGTTAGTGTCTGTTCGTAGTGATTCCACTCCTCTGCAGCAAGATGTGTTTTAGCACTTGATCCTTATATATATATATTTAACTTTTTTGTCACCTTCCTGTTTTTTTTATTTTAATGCTTTCATCGGATTTTATTCTCCTCTCTTTGTGCTAGAAGTTTATCTGCTTTTACTGGTTACAGAAGCCTTTCAGGTAAAGAGTTTTGATTTTAACTACAATTTAACATCAGTCAATGTGTCAGTATGTTAATTCATCAATATTGAATTTGATCTTACAGCTCCTGTTCTTGAACATGGATGATTTTGTACGTGACAAACTGAGTGAGTGGGGTCTTAGTGAGTTGATTGAAGTATTTGAAGGTAAAGTACCAAGTACAGTATATAACTAATATGATTCAATTCAATTCAGTTCAATTCAACTTTATTTATATAGAGCCATTTCACAACAACAGTCATCTCATAGCACTAATTATGATCTAAAACACTGCAGAAATATGGCATAATGTTATGACATATAATGCTTTATCTGTGCATTTAAATGTTATTTATCATTTAATTACAGATGAGAGAATTGACAAGGAAAGTCTTTTACTTCTTGAGGAACAACACATTGAAAACCTTCCCATAAAGACTGGCTTTAAAGTGAAATTCAAAAACAGACTCAAGCGATTCAAGGTAAACTAGATTATATTTAAAAAGTGCAAAATGTAGTACACAGCTGATAGTTCCCATGACATTTATGTGCATTTATAGGTAGCAGTCATACTTTTGCCTTGTGGGTTGTTGTTTTTTTTTCCAGAATGAAAAGACTTTTCAGTCTTTTTATTGCTGCATTCATTCATTCATTCATCTTCTTCCGCTTAATCCTTTTTCGGGTCGCGGGGGGGGCTGGAGCCTATCCCAGCATCTTTGGGCGAGAGGCAGGGTACAAAAGGTTCAGACCTCTGCCCCCTCACAGTAATGAGTAACACATGTAGGCCAGGATGAATGTAAAGAAGAAGGAGGGGCTCACAACCCAAATTGCAGGGGCCCCTCATGTATACATACTCCTCAAGAGCAGAGGAATTTGTTCTCTCTCCCAGGGCTGCAAGAATAAAAGGATTTTTGTTCTTGCTGCCCTGGTTTAGGAGTTCTTGCAGCTTCTTCTTGACACATCATCGTGGCAGAACTTTTTTCTTGCATGATGTCCAAGAATAATTGTGTGATTGGTCAGAAATGTGAATTTTCCAGCAGTTCTGCATTTGAGTTTCTTGTGAAGTATGAAATGTCCTGGCCAGAAAGAACTTTGCTCTTGTTCTTGCCACCTCAAGAAAAAAGAAAGAAATTCTTTATTCTTGCAGAGTATGTAAAGGCCTTAATTCACGCCCCCTCTACTTCCACATCAGAGGGTGCACTAGACTTTATCTGTCATTTTGACAGACTTGTAAAAATTAAGTCATGATCTATTAAGATAAGATAAGATAAGATAAGATAAGCCTTTATTAGTCCCACAATGGGGAAATTCCAGGATTGCAACAGCACAGGGATAGCAACACTCAGAGCAACAATCAGAAGGCAAGAGAAAAAAAAAAAGAAACAAGAGCAGCAAGTATACATATAAATATAAATATATATATATATATATATATATATATATAGACACACAGTGCGGAGCATTGTAGCTAGATGGAATAAAAATGGAATAAAATGGAATAAAATATTATTGTCTGCTGCAAACAAGCCAGCCTGAAGTGCTTGGTCATGCCAGCTCTCACTTGACTTTTTTGTTTTGTTTTGTTTTGTTTTTTTTTTGTTTATATAACAAACAAGATGGTAATAGCATACCGAGTGAATTTCAAAATAAAAGCATCCATTAAAATACGTGAATCATGTACTGTTAACTTTAGACTGACATTTAAAACATAAATTTTCGGACTGCTACTCAATGACTCCACGTCAGCACAGTAATAGAAGACCCCTGCTGAATATTATAACATTCTGATGTGTAGTTTCAGAATAAAAGCCTTTCAAAGTCAAGAATTTTTGACAAATTAATTACATACAAAGTGAAATTTAAAAAAAAAAAATCCATTATTTCTCAGTTATTCCACTTCAGCACAGTAGAGGATGCCAAGAACACCTCCACCCAAAATAATAACATTCTGATTGTAGTGATCCCAAGCGCGGGTCTGTCCCATGCGCGAGTCACTTATTATTTTCCACTTTTTCTGTCTGTTATTTAGTCTTATTTATTATGAGGATTATTTGTGCTTTTATTTTGACAGTGCCGCGGCAGGACTTCTGGCTGTCAAGCCTGTTGGCAGCTTGTCACAGCTGAGTGTGTTTAATAATTACTTTCAGCCCTCACCTGTTTGTAGTTTGAGTTTCTGTTGTACTATTTAAGATCGCTAGCAAGTTAATTCCTCGCCGCGACCTCGTCCAACTCAGGTTGGAATCCCCAACCCTGATTCCAGCACCTCTCTTCAGCGTAAAGTTTCGCCCTCACTATATTTATGTAAGTGTTTATATTGACTCTCTTTATTTCTCTTGTTACTCACCCATCAAGGTTATATGTTTAGCTGTTCGTATTTCGCCCCTCATGGTGCATCCTTTTGTTCCTTTTCACTAATAAATAAGCAAACTCACTGCTGGCGTTTGGTGCCTCATTTATGCCCTGAAAAGGGCATTCATAACAACAGGTCGCAGCCAGTTGGTGCCAGCGGTGGTGAGTTTGTCTTTGTGGCTCTATTTTTTACCCTTTTCGGGTGCCTGTGTTTTTTTGGTTTTGGCGTCATATGTCAGGTGGTATCCTGTGAGCCTGGGTTTTGAACTTTGCCAAGCTGTTACGGAAATAGATGACCTCCTCGCCATAGCTCACAGTTATTCCATGCCTAAAGACGCTTTATGGTACCTGGACTTCGCGGAGGCGGCTGTGAAGTGTCATCCTCGCCTTTCTGAGCATGCTGAGGAAAGGGAGAGGATATGTTTTTGGTGCTTCAGCGAAAGAACCGTGGGATGGAGAAGAACTCAACCAGAAAGCCTAGATTGGGGCTGACGGGGAAGCACTCCCGGGCCTTGGTTCCATCTACTCCTCATCAGGTTCTTGCTACGGCTCCAGCTCCTGGGTCTCTATCGCCAGAAAGCTGTTTCCTAGTGTGCCTTAGGAGGAGGGCAGCCGGGGTTCCCAGTGAAGATGAACAGTGGGAAGCTGAATTCATCAGAGGCCATATGCCTGAATCAATCAATCAATCAATCAATCAATCAATCAATCAATCAATCAATCAATCAATCAATCAATCAATCAATCAATCAATCAACCTTTATTGTCATGATGCTATGCATACAACTGTAGTGCAAGCAAGATGAAATTGCGTTTCTTTAGGCATCCGTATTGTAAAAAGAACATAATTTAAAAACACACTCACACCCCCCACCCCGACAGCCATTCACACATACCTGAGACACATATGGATATTATAGTAATGTAATATCTGTAATGTAATGAAGCTTGCTCTTCCTGCAGCCCGGATAAAGTTCTTAAGAGTGTGGTGGCAGCTGTCAGGATTTTGGAGGCACATACCAATCTGAACAAGTATCCTGAGTTTGCTGAGCTGCTGGCCACTGTTTCCACCCAGCAGCGACGTTTTCCAGATTTGACAGTTGGGTCGTCTCCAGCTTGAAGACGCCGCCGCTCGGCACTGAACCCTTCTCCCCACAACATGGCTGTTCCGAAGCTGAGGGAGGAGATTCACCGGGACAATACGCCGCGAGGTTCCCGTTTGGATCCAGCTATGGGCCGCCAGAAAAATTCCTCTGTTTCCCAGTAAGCTGTTTTTTCTCCGCCACTGCAGAGAGGTATGACTGCAGCTTCAGCCTCCGGGTCTTCTTTGTCAGCTGTTTTGCCAGCTGTCCTTCCCCAGATTGCCTCAGCTGTTCCTCCTTCCTCTACGGCACTTCCTCCAGCTGCTGCGAGCCCAGTGGCTTCTTCTCCGGCGACGCCCATCGCTGATCCTGCAGGAGCGGCTCCTCCTTGTGTTCCTGAGGGGTCCACCATCACCGCCAATACGGGAAAGAGAGAAACTGAGCCTGCTGCAGCAGTCACCACCATACCCCAGGAAGACAGGCAAGTGTTTTTTCATTCTTTACCTCTATCTGATGAATTACCTTGACTGATTCCTGGGGGTGAGGCCCAGTCTATGCAGTCTACTGAGTTCTCACCACCTGCTGCAGCCACCAAAATTTTACTAGCTTCCTCTGTGTCTCCTCCTTTATTCCCCGAGTGTCCACCGGTTCCAGGACCTAGCCACCGGACGGAGGAGGAGCCTGCGGGCCTGGAGGGCCTGGTTCCAGCTCCGCAGCCACGTTATGGACAGAGGAGGAGGGCCGTCTGCTACCTGGAACCTGAGCCGATGACAAAGCGTCTGGCCCCCCTGGGTTTCACCTATGCAGAGCTGAGTTCCAGATGGTAGTGGGTCTCCTGTCACCACGCCGAGGGAGCCATCGGTGTGGGTGACTACATCAGGGGGTTCTAAGACTGCAGAGACCATCATGCCTGCTGTTGGGGCCGCCGCAGCAGAGTTCGAGTTGGACTTCCAGGAGGCCGGGCCGGTGAAATCGCCATCCAGATCGATGGAGTCCTGGACGGTGGTGGAACTTGAGCTCAGACAAGTACTCTCCTTTGTTTTCATTATCTCTGTATTGGAGAGATCTTGTTTGGCTCTTGGAGGGGAGAGCCAGGTTCTGCCATCAGCAGCATCTGTGCTCGCCTTGCCGGGTTCCACTGCTGCCAGTGACCCTGACCCTGTTCCCGTTACGCTTGTTTTGAGTCTTCTCTCAGGGTCACCGGGGAACATCCATCTACACCAGAGATCTCCATGGGTTCCGGTCCACTGCCTGTGGTCTTCGTGGGTCCAGCTCCTCCGATCGAGGGTGCAGCTACGCCTCAGCCCGGGGCCACTGAGGGTGCAGCTACGTCTCAATCTGAGGTCGACGTGGGTGCTGCAGATTCTTCACTGCTAGACGCCATCGGGGCTCCTCTCCTCTCTAAACCACCAGACGCCGTTGGGATTCCCCTCCTCCGGTCCGACTTCCTGCCACTGAGCCTCCTGGTGGGTAAGCCGGCTCCCTATTCACCCCTCCGGTCCTAGTGGCTCAAGGACATTCGCTGACCGCCGGAGCCTTCTGGGTTACTGAGGTGGTTTTGGGACTCTGGTGTGCCATCCGATGAACTCTTTCTGTCTGTTTGGGGTCTCTGGAGACCTGGTAGGCCACCCGACCTTTTCTCCCTGATAGTCGGGTGGAGCGAGGACTTTGGAAGGCCACCTGAATTGTCTCTTGTTTACTATGTATGTTCTGTTTTGTTTTTTTTTTTTTTTTTTTTTTGTATCCTGCTCTTTAATATGTGGTTATGGGTTTTGAGTTTGTCTCCATGTCATTGTCTGTCCCTCCAGGCATGGATTCATTCCCCTTCTGCCCTCCCGAGGCTAGTTTTGGTGTTTTTTTCTGATTGATGTTACGTGGGATACCTGGAAACCATCCCTTAAAGGGGTAGCACTGTAGTGATCCCGAGCGTGGGTCTGTCCCGTGCTTGAGTCACTTATTGTTTTCCATATTTTCTGTTATTTAGTCTTATTTATTATGGGGATTATTTGTGCTTTTATTCTGACAGTGCTGTGGCAGGACTTCTGACTGTCAAGCCTGCAGGCGGCCTGTCACAGCTGAGTGTGTTTAGTAAATACTTTCAGCCCTCACCTGTTTGTAGTTTGAGTTTCCATTGTACTATTTAAGATCGCTAGCGAGTTCATTCCTCGCTGCAACCTCACCCAACTCAGGCTGGAATCCCCAACCCTGACTCCAGCACCTCTCTTTAGCATAAGGTTTCGCCTTCGCTATACAGTATTTATGTAAGTGTTTATACTGACTCTCTTTACTTCTCTTCTTACTCACCCGTCGAAGTTGTATGTTTAGTTGTTTATATTTCGCCCCTTGTGGCGCATTTTGTTCCTTTTCACTAATAAATAAGCAAACTCACTGCTGGTGTTTGGTGCCTCATTGGGGCATTCATAACACTGATATGTAGTTTCAGAATAAAAGCCTTCCAAAGTCCAGAATTTTTAAAATATATTTATTATATTTAAAGTGAAATTAAAAAAAAAAATCCCCGTTGCCACTCAATGATTCCACTTCAGCACAGTAGTAGATGACCCCAAGAAGACCCCCACTGAAGACCCCCGTCCAAGAGCAAGCATTTTTTACCTCCACCAAGGAGGTTATGTAATCGGGGTGGTTTGCCTGTCTGTTTGTCTGACTGTTAGCAGGATTACACAAAAGCTACTGGGGGGATTTTGGTGAAATTTTCACCAGCGGTAGCGCTGGGCCAAGGATGAACCCATTAAATTTTGGTGATGATCTGAGAGTGCATACCTCTACCAAGGACCTTGTTTTTATTTGTGCAGCAGAATTACACAAAAACTACTGGATGGATTTGGATGAAATTTTCACCAGTGGTGGTCCTTGGCCTAGAAAGGAAGCCATAACATTTTGGTGATAATCCGAGAATGCATACCTTCGCCAAGGCTCATATCTTCTCACAGTGAGTTAGCAAGAATACTCCAAAACTACTGGATGGACACCAGAGGTGGCCCTTGGCCTAGAGAGGAATGCTATCCTTTCTGGTCCTCCTAAACAGACGATCAGTAACTTACAATTATTACAGAATTCAGCAGCCCGTGTACTGATGAAGACCAGAAAGAGGGAACATATTACGCCACTTTTAGAATCTCTGCATTGGCTCCCTCTGTCATGTACTGTATGCCCCTCCGGGGCAAAAACAAACTCAAGCACTTGACTGCAGTGAGACATTTTATTAACCCCTTGCACTCTGGTCAAATTCCCTAAAAACGCCAAAAAATAACGTATCCAAAGTAAATCAAAAGCTGTTCAATTTTTTGGCAAAACAGTCATAATCTCTCTAAGTGCTCCTGCCACTGAGTAACAGTCATCTAAACATACTGAACTTGAAGAAAATAAATTTCGCCTGGGTGTTTTTTTGGATACAAATGCTTGCAAATAACACACAGCTTCAGATACTGGCTGGAAAATGCAACAGAAATGTAGAACCAAGTGTTATCCAGCTGAGGTCAAAATTTTGTAACAATACCATAAAAAATGAATATATTACACAGCTTTTTTCTTAGGTTGTTCCCAGGCGTTTTTGAACTGTGCCAAATTGTGCCAAATGGCACAGTTTGGAAAAACGTCTGTAACTTTTGAATGATTCAATATAGAAGCTTCATCTTGGGCTCTAATGAAAGGTGAAGGGCTGTGTGTGTGTGGGGTTGTTTATTCATTCATGAATGAATGAATGAACAAACAAGCCCCCACACACAAAGAAGCATGCCACATAAAAAATGTGTGGCTTTTTTTTACAAGAAAAAATAACCTACAGTGCACTAAAAATTATTCTAAAATATCTGTAATGTAGAAGATAACAACTCCCCCCCCCCACCCCCACCCCCCCCGCTACAGAGGACGGACATCGCCCATCGCTACATGACGGAAAGCGGTGACGGTGCGCCGCGGTCTACTACGCACAGTTGGACTAAAATATCTGCAATATATCTGCAATCCGCTACAGAAGAGTAGCGGAGGGGGGGGGGGCGTTCGCAACATGACGGGGGGGCTGTTCGCAACATGACGGACCCATGCACAGTGGTAATTTACCGATTGGTCAAAAGTCATTTGGATTACAATTTTCAGGAATAAAGAATAATTTAGCTTATAACACTTACCTGTCCACAACAGCAAAGTCACTGGCGAACTTCTCTTCCTCATTGTCAGATGAACATGACGCTGGTCCACTTGTTACGGACTCGTGGTTCTGGTCATGTGACCCGGTCAAACAATAATTCCATTATTGCGGTTTTGCGTTTCCATGATTGCAGTTTTGGCGAACGATTTTTCAAAACAAATAAGAACAGTAGTAAGAAAAAAAGACTGGCGAACGCCTGTGTGTCACCCAGTCTTACATAAAACAGCTTTCGAACTTCTGTGCTTCAATTGGCTGGCTGTATTCGCAGCCGTTGGTAGGCGGGTCCTTCTTGCTAGGTTTTCAGTCATAGGTTCTTCAAGGTTTCAGAAACCCAATTCAAGGCTCTTATTAGTCGAATGAGAGGTCAATCACATCTCAACCAATCAAAGCACTCCTTTGGCTTTCTGTTCGCGGCTGTGTCTGTAGTGGAAGAACGGAAATGTAGCTTTTTTTTTCAGTGCGCTCTAGGACGCAGCGCCCTTGTGCGCTCTAGGACGCAGAGACGTGTCCGCCTGCGGTACACCGGAGTGCAAGAGATTAACAGAAAAAGCATAAACAGTCCAAAAATAACTGCGCAAGCAACACCAGGAAAGCAAACATGAAAAAAACTTACACAGATGACTCTTCAGAGCTGAGGATTCTCTGGAGAGAGAAGAAGGGGGAGACTGGCTGTGGAGAATAGTCCAGTCTGAACATAATTGTGACTGCCGCCCTGATGGAGGGAAACGGCAGTCTCTAAATAATGGGGAGAATAACTAGCGGCAGGTGCGAGTGGGCAGGTGACCTAATTTTCAACTGCTCGCAGGTGGGAAAGGCTGGATGACAAACAGGAAGCAGCTGGTGGGTGTGTCTGGCAGATGAGGAGGGAGATGTGCCACAGAACAAAAAGCAAACCAATAAACATATACAAAAGACTATCAAATCAGGCTGACAGATAAACAAAATTAGAAACAAAGTGAGGGTCTGAGCTCAGCAACAAACAAAAGCTCAGACACATGACACCCTGTGAGTTTGAGAATCAATTTTGAAGTTCTTTTATTTGTTTATAAAACTCTTAATGGTCTTGGTCCTTCTTATTTATTACCTCCGCCAGGCCGAAAGGCCAGGAGGAGGTAATGTTTTTGCCGGGGTTTGTCTGTGTGTTTGTCTGTGTGTTTGTCTGTTTGTCTGTCTGTCTGTTTGTCTGTTGGTTAGCAAGATAACTCAAAAACTTTTGGACGGATTTCAATGAAACTTTCAGGCGTTGTTGGAAATGGTACAAGGAAGAACTGATTAAATTTTGGGGATGATCCGCATCACCGTCTGCATACAGGAATTTTTTAAAGCATTTTTCCACACTGTGACATACGGCCATTTTCAACATGTGCGCAGGTGCAATGGAAGGCGCTGGGCGTCGTGTCTGACCAACACAAACTCCGCCTTCTTCAACGTTTTAGCCACAAAAGCATGCGGAAAACACTGCTGGCCTGGGCCCGCCAGCGTGCCTGTGCCAGCCATAGGCGCTGCGCACATTGCGCTGGTCGTCGTGTATGACCAACACAAACTCCGCGTTCTTCAACGTTTTAGGCACAAAAGCACGCGGAAAACACTGCTGGCCTGGGCCCGCCAGCGTGCCTGTTTTGGCGCCACGCTGCAAAACCTGACACGACCACCTGTCCGCCGCCCGATTATTTGCCACAAATTCCCCGCCCAGCTATAGGCGCTGCGTAAAAACGACCTCTCTGCCGGGGAAGATTCTAAATTCTGTTTTGCCGCGGAGCGCAACCCCAATATAATATAAAACCCACGGCAACCTGTCTAACCAATCTGCATCCGTCAGTGGAGGAGATGGACACACCAACACTTCAGTTTATTACCTCCGCCAAGGAGGCAATGCTTTTACAACCGTAAAACGGGGCTATAAGGGACAGCGGGGTAATATGGGACACTTTTCTAAATGTAATTCTGCTTTTTTAATTTTGCTTCCGCCTAGATTTGATGAAGGATTCATGGATATTTGACAATAACAACACAACTCAGCGTCCTGCTCAAAATAAAAAAAGCAGAATTACATTTAAAACATTTCCCAGAAAAGTGTCCCTTATTAACCCGCCGTCCCTTATAGCCCCGTTTTACACTACTGAACCACTAATCCTATCACTATCACATTGATTGTCATTCATTAATTGTCTGTTTATTGCACTGTCCATATCAAATAAACAAATAATCATTGTGAATCCAATTGCTAGTCATATCTTTTCATGCTCAGGGAATCTGAAAACGTACACACAAACACTGTATGGGGGGAACTGTGCCGCTTGGCGGAGGTCTGCACTCTCCGAGTGCTTTTCTAGTTTGATATGCTTTTACCATATTGACTCTCGTGGACCCTGAGGTCCTTTGGTACTGGCCTTTTAATGATGCTTAATGGTAGGACAAAAACCCACAGTGAGGCATCGTTTGAGTTTTTCAGCCCACGTCTGTGGAACGGCCTGCCAGAGGACCTCAGGGCTGCAGACAACATTGATTTTTTTAAAAGGAGGCTCAAGACCCATCTTTTTAGTTTAGCTTTTAACTAATTTTATCATTCGTGTTCATATACTTATTTAGCTATTCTACTTATTTATGTATCTTTATATTTTTAGATTATCTTATTTCAGTTTTGCATTACATTTTGTATAAGGGTATAATTATTATTCCTTTAACTTCCCACCCCAAAGACCTGAACAGCTTCAGACCGGTGGCCTTGACGTCCCACTTGATGAAGACCCTGGAGAGACTGCTCCTTGCTCATCTCCGCCCCCTGGTGGAACCAGCGATGGATCCACTCCAGTTCGCCTACCAGCATGGCATTGGGGTGGAGGATGCGGTGATCTTCCTCCTTCACCGTTCTCTGTCCCACCTGGAGAAGCCCGGGAATATGGTGAGGATCATGTTCTTTGACTTCTCCAGTGCTTTCAACACCATCCAACCGATGATCCTGAAGGACAAGCTGCTGCACGCAGGGGTGGACCAGCACCTGTCATCATGGATCCTGGACTACCTCACGAACCGGCCTCAGTTTGTGAGAACCCGGGACTGTGTTTCCGACACGATCATCAGTAGCACGGGGGCCCCCCAGGGAACGGTGCTGGCTCCCTTCTTGTTCACTCTTTATACTGCGGACTTCTCACACAACACAACACATTGCCATCTACAGAAGTTCTCTGATGACTCTGCGATCGTTGGTCTCATCTCCAGCAGAGATGAAGCTGAGTACAGAGGGCTTATCCAGGACTTTGTGGACTGGTGCCATCGGAACTGCCTCCAGATCAACGCGAGGAAAACTAAGGAGCTGGTGGTGGACTGCCGCAGGCATGGGCAGCCCCTCACAGCACCAGTAAATATACAGGGAACAGACATCGAGATGGTGACATCCTATAAGTACCTGGGTGTTCATCTGAACAATAAACTAGACTGGTCACACAATACTGACGCACTCTACAAGAAGGGACAGCGCAGGCTGTTCCTGCTGAGGAGACTCAGGTCTTTTGGTGTACAAGGGGCGCTGCTGAAGTCATTCTATGACACGGTGGTGGCATCAGCCATCACTTTTGGAGTGGTCTGCTGGGACAGTGGCATTACTGCAGCCGATAGGAAGAGACTGAACAAACTGATTAAGAAAGCTAGCTCTGTCCTGGGGCAGCGCCTTGATCCGATGGAGGAGATAGGAGAGAGAAGGACGGTGGCTAAACTGTCATCTCTGCTGGAGTCCGAGTTCCACCCTATGCAGGACATACTGGATGCACTGAGGAGCTCATTTAGCAGCAGACTACATCATCCCAGGTGCACAACCGAGAGGTTTCATAGGTCCTTCCTACCAACGGCTGTCAGACTGTACAACCTAAGCAGGGCTGCTCGCAGAGATAGCAAAAAGACGTAACAAACTAATAGTTTTTTTTTTTTTTTTGAATGCAAAAGATGCAATAGACTTACACAATGGTCCTCTCCGGCATACAACTAGGAACATACCGGTCGCTATGGAGGGTGAGAATATGTATGGGCACATAATCATACCATGTAGGATAACTAAATAGATGGTTATGCTGTTTCATCCCACCTAGCAACAATGCTCTGCACTGTGTGTGTTTATATATTTACATATTTATTCCATCTAGCTACAATGCTCTGCACTGGGTGTGTTTATATTTATATATCTATATATTTATTCCATCTAGCTACAATGCTCCGCACTGTGTTTTTATATATCTACATATTATTCCATCTAGCTACATTGCTCCGCACTGTGTGTGTTTATATACTTGCATATTTATTCCACCTAGCTGCAATGCTCCATACTGTGGGTGTTTATATATTTACATATTTATTCCATCTAGCTACAATGCTCTGCACTGTGTGTTCATATATTCATATATTTATTCCATCCAGCTACAATGCTCTGCACTGTGTGTCTGTGTGTGTGTGTGTGTATATATATATTTTATAGTAATATGTACATATGTATATTAGCTGCTCTTGCTTGCTTGTTTTTTTTTTTTTTCTTGCCTTCTGATTGTTGCTCTGAGTGTTGCTATCCCTGTGCTGTTGCAATCCTGGAATTTCCCCGTTGTGGAACTAATAAAGGCTTATCTTATCTTATCTTATCTTATCTTATCTTAACCATTTTATTTTCTTTCTATTTATTATGCCTCTGTGAAAATGGAGGCATGCAGTAATCACTGAGTGCATCTCTTTGTGGCTGTGTGTGTGTATCTGTCCGTCTGTGTGCCTCTCTGTTTCAGCTCATCTGGTCAAAATTAAGTGGAACTAAAGGCTTGCATCATTGTAGCACCATATTTTCTCGACTTTTAATTTGCCAGAATTTCAAAATAACACTTTTTAAATAAACACAAAAATTGTTCACCTTTACCATCAATGGAATGGCACTGCGCATGCGCCCGGAAACTCTCACTAGAGGAAAGTACTGAGCAATCCACCAATATTTGGTGAACAAATGTCTGTCTTTTTGCCCGTCTGTTTTCTTCCTCTGCCACTAAACAGCAAAAAGTTCCTGTTCGTCTTGATTGTCATTATATTCATGTACCTCCTTCGCTTCCACCTTTTAAAATGTCTGCCACTGTGCTCTTTTTTGTGTTTGGATTGCAGCTGTTCAAATCAGGTTGGTGGCTCTTGGCTGCCGCCGACAGAAGGGCATGTGAACTGCAGATTATTTTCACTTCGCATGCGTGTTCTCCAAAACTACTGGATGGGTTTGGATGAAATTTTTATCAGAAGTGGTCCTTGGACTAGAGAGGAACCCATAACATTTTGGTGATGATCCCAGAATGTATACCTCCACCAAGACTCTTACTGTATCTTCTCACAGTGTATGAGCAAGAATACTCCAAAACTACTTGATGGATTTGGATGAAATTTTTACCAGAGGTGGTCCTTGAACAAGAGAGGAACCTATAACATTTTGGTGATGATCCGAGAACACATACCTCCACAAAGGCTCTGGTGTCACGAACTGAGCAAGCGTTGTCCTTTAGGCTCGGTTCTGACCATTCTCTGTGGCTCAGGTTTAGTATATTTGTGTATTGTGTCATCTTTTGAGTTCTTGTAGTTTCCATGTTGTTTGTTCTTTGTTTTTCCGGGCCTGTAGCCACTGTTATGACAGGCAGCTGTTAGGCAGCCTCTTTAACCTACATTCGTGTGGGCGTTGTCTAGCACTTGCTGGTCCGACCACGCCCCCTCTCTCTTGACAGCCAGCTGATTCCACTCCGGTGATTGTTTTCCCTGTGCCTCGCCCAGGTGCATACAGTCTGTTCGGCCAGCAATGCTTGCACTTAAGCGGCTTTTGCCAGTCAAGCATTGCTGGACCATTGTTTCGTCTTTTGGATGAATCGTCATGTGTAAGTGGTTTTGCCATTCCATTTGGGACTAACTCGGACTGCTCCAGTTTTTGTGAGTATAGACTGTGTGTATTTTCCCAGTGTTCTCACTCTGTGACTGTTGAGCGTCCTGGAGGACTCCTTGAGTTCCCTGTGCTATTCTTGTTATTTCGTACAATTGGTTTTTATTTATCTTTGTTCAATAAATGTGCTTGTGGTGTAACCTGTGCATAAATCCGTTCTTCCTTCCCCTCTTTGATGCGCTGCGTAAAAGCGCACGAAGAGGCTCACGACACTCTGGTACTGAGGCATCAGCACCTTGGTGCTTGCATTTTTATTTAAGATCTTACTCTGCTTCTTATTATTCTATTGTATTTTATTTTATTTTATTTTATTTTGTCTTATTTTTAGCTCTGGTACTTCCTCACTGGGGGGCTGTCAGCACTGGGAGCTGTAATTCGCTCTGGTGGTGGGGATGCTGCTGTGGTGGTGGCACTGGCTTAATGGGACGGGGGAGTTCAGTCACAGCCTGTTGGTTGAGGTATGGACTCCTCTGTCTGCCTGGGCTGTGGTGGACCCTGTGGCGGTGTCTCTGCATCTGTGGGCTCAGACCGGCTCCTGGTGCTGACGGTCCCACTATGATGGCATTTCCTCACTCTGGTCCTCAGTGTTCAGCCATTTTTTTTTAAACTATGTCTATTATTACTTGTGGGTCGGGGTGGGAGGATGTGGGGTCTGGGGTGAGTTGAGTGGTCAGGTGGATGAACATCTTGGATGAGAGTAGAGGCGGGGTGGGAGGGCTTGGGGAGGGTTCTCTTATCTTTTTATTGTTTTGTTTTTGTTCTATCTGAAATTATTTTTAACTGTAAAGCACTTTGAGTTGCCCTTTATTCATATCATGAATTACAGTGGGGCAAAAAAGTATTTAGTCAGCCACTAATTGTGCAAGTTCTACCACTTAAAAGATGAGAGAGGTCTCCAATTTTCATCATAGGTATACCTCAACTATGAGAGACAAAATGAGAAAAAAAACATCCAGAAAATCACATTGAAGGATTTTTAATGAATTAATTGGTAAATTCCTCAGTAAAATAAATATTTGGTCACCTACAAACAAACAAGATTTCTGGCTCTCACAGACCTGTAACTTCTTCTTTAAGAGGCTCCTCTGTCCTCCACTCATTACCTGTATTAGTGGCACCTGTTTGAACTCGTTATCAGTATAAAAGACACCTGTCCTCAACCTCAAACAGTCAGACTCCAAACTCCACTATGGCCAAGACCAAAGAGCTGTCAAAGGACACCAGAAACAAAATTGTAGACCTGCACCAGGCCGGGAAGACTGAATCTGCAATAGGTAAGCAGCTTGGTGTGAAGAAATCAACTGTGGGAGCAATTATTAGAAAATGGAAGACATACAAGACCACTGATAATCTCCCTCGATCTGGGGCTCCACGCAAGATCTCACCCCGTGGGGTCAAAATGATCATGAGAACGGTGAGCAAAAGTCCCAGAACCACATGGGGGGACCTAGTGAATGACCTGCAGAGAGCTGGGACCAAAGTAACAAAGGCTACATCAGAAACACACTATGCCGCCAGGGACTCAAATCCTGCAGTGCCAGACGTGTCCCCCTGCTTAAGCCAGTACATGTCCAGGCCCGTCTGAAGTTTGCTAGAGAGCATTTGGATGATCCAGAAGAGGATTGGGAGAATGTCATATGGTCAGATGAAACCAAAATAGAACTTTTTGGTAAAAACTCAACTTGTCGTGTTTGGAAGAGAAAGAACACCATACCTACTGTGAAGCATGGGAGTGGAAACATCATACTTTGGGGCTGTTTTTCTGCAAAGGGACCAGGACGACTGATCCGTGTAAAGGAAAGAATGAATGGGGCCATGTATCGTGAGATTTTGAGTGAAAACCTCCTTCCACTAGCAAGGGCATTGAAGATGAAACGTGGCTGGGTCTTTCAGCATGACAATGATCCCAAACACACCGCCCGGGCAATGAAGGAGTGGCTTTGTAAGAAGCATTTCAAGGTCCTGGAGTGGCCTAGCCAGTCTCCAGATCTCAACCCCATAGAAAATCTTTGGAGGGAGTTGAAAGTCTGTGTTGCCCAGCGACAGCCCCAAAACATCACTGCTCTAGAGGAGATCTGCATGGAGGAATGGGTCAAAATACCAGCAACAGTGTGTGAAAACCTTGTGAAAACTTACAGAAAACATTTGACCTCTGTCATTGCCAACAAAGGGTATGTAACAAAGTACTGAGATGAACTTTTGTTATTGACCAAATACTTATTTTACCAAGGAATTTACCAATTAATTCATTAAAAATCCTTTAGTGTGATTTTCTGGATTTTTTTTTTCTTATTTTGTCTCTCATAGTTGAGGTATACCTATGATGAAAATTGGAGACCTCTCTCATCTTTTAAGTGGGAGAACTTGCACAATTGGTGGCTGACTAAATACTTTTTTACCCCACTGTATATGATATGAAAGGTGCTATATAAATAAATAAAGTTTAAAGTTTAACATTTTTGTGATGATCTGAGAATGCATACCTCCACCAAGGCTCTTATCTTCTTAAGATAAGATAAGCCTTTATTAGTCCCACAATGAGGAAATTCCAGGATTGCAACAGCACAGGGATAGCAACACTCAGACCAACAATCAAGAAGACAAGAAAAACAAGAGCAGCAAATATACATATGTACATATAAATATATAATATATAAACATACAGTGCGGAGCATTGTAGCTAGATGGAATAAACAACATAACCATCTACTTAGTAATCCTACATAGTATGAATATGTACCCATACATATTGTCACCCTCCGTAGCGACCGATATTGTCCTAGTTGTGTATACTGGAGGGGACCATTGTGAAAGTCTATTGCGTCTTTTGCATTCAATACTATTAGGTCGTCACGTTTTTTTGCAATCTCTGCGAGCAGCCCTGCTTAGGTCATAAAGTCTGACAGCCGTAGGTAGGAAGGACCTGCGAAACTTCTCGGTTGCGCACCTAGGATGATGTAGTCTGCTGCTAAATGAGCTCCTCAGTGCGTTCAGTATGTCCTGCATAGGGTGGGACTCGGACTCCAGCAGAGATGACAGTTTAGCCATCTTCCTTCTCTCTCCTATCTCCTCCACTGGGTCAAGGTGTTGCCCCAGGACAGAGCTCGCTTTCTTCATCAGTTTGTTCAGTCTCTTCCTATCGGCTGCTGTAATGCCACTGCCCCAGCAGTGTGTTACAGTGTGTTAGCAACAATACTCCAAAACTACTGGATGGATTTGGATTTGAGTGGTTTGTGATTTTAAGCATCTTTTACATTATTTATCCCATTGGTAGCAAGCTCACTTTGAACAAACAAGGATATTGGGTGATGCGGTGGTGCAGT
This sequence comes from Pholidichthys leucotaenia, assembly GCA_020510985.1. Lineage (NCBI taxonomy): Eukaryota > Metazoa > Chordata > Actinopteri > Cichliformes > Pholidichthyidae > Pholidichthys > Pholidichthys leucotaenia. The sequence continues at coordinate 285,077,605 of CM035838.1, forward strand.
GGTTAGCACTGTAGCAGCACAGCAACTCATCCTTGGCCATGGGATCCTGGGTTCGATCCCACCCCCTGATCAACGATGATCTGTGTGGAGTTTGCATGTGGTCCCTGTGTCTGTATGGGTTTACTCCGGGATTTCTCCGGATTCCTCCCACAGGCTAAAAACATGCAGGTAAGGTTAACTGGAGACTCTAAAGTGGCCCCAGGTCTGAATGTGTGTGTGAATGGTAAAGGGATTGGCGCCGTACCGTGGCTGCTTCATCCATCCAGGTGTATGCCTGAATTTCCCTCTAGGGATCAATCAAGTACACAAAATAAACAATAAAATAAAATATCACCATTGTCTCCTGTATGCAGACAATGAACTAGCTAGCTAGCTAGCTATCAACGCTAACTCCATGCTGTGCTTGTATTCTGTCTCTTAAGTATTCACTTCTGAGAGCAAAACATCAGCATGTCAACAACATAACGGGTCAATGGGGATTTTCTTTTTATAATTTCACTTTAAATATCATCAATATATCAAAAATTCTTGATTTTAGAAAGCTTTTATTCTGAAACTACACAACAGATGATCATATAGGGTGGGGGTCTTCCTGGGGTCTTCTACTACTGTGCAGAAGTGCAATCATTGAGTGGCAATATGGAATTTTTTAAAATTCACTTTAATTAATTTGTCACCAATTCTTGACTTTGGAAGGCTTTTATTCTGAAACTGCACATCAGAATATTATATTGGATGGGGGTCTTCATGGGTTCATGCTTGGGTTCTTAGGGTCTTCTTGTGGCCTGCTACCTTCTTTTTTGCATGTTTACTGGCAAACCACACACACCCCAAGAAGACCCCCACCCAATATTATAACAATCTGAAGTGTAGTTTCAGAATTAAAGCCTTTCAAAGTCAAGAGTATTGAATATATTTATTATATTTAAACTGAAATTTATAAATAATTCCCCTTTACTACTGTGCTGAAGTGGAATCATTAACTGGCAGAGGACCCCCAAGAAGACCCCCACCCAATATTATGATATTCTGATGTGTAGTTTCAGAATAAAATCTTTCTAAAGTAAATTGAAATATATATGTAGTAAATGCTTGACCTTGGAAGGCTTTTATTCTGAAACTACACAGCAGAATTCTATAATATTCAGTGGGGGTCTCTCTTGCGTGCGCGCGCGCACACACACACACACACGTTTATCTGTTCTTTTACAGATGCAGGTATCAGGCTTGTGCTGAGATCTTCTCAGAAGCAGCAAATGTTTTCTTGTGTTTTCTCTCTGTTCTCTCTTACTCTCCCCCTCCCCACTCCCTCACCCCCACCCTTTCTGACCACTTCATATCCCTTCAATTCCCTCCCCCATTCCCCCCTGTCAGGTCTAGCATAAGTGAGACAATTTAAACAAAGTATTAAAAATTACATAGCAAGAGGAGTCTATAGATACTATTTATATACAGCATATGTCAAATATGAACAGAGCTCCTGTTGGCAAAGTAAATCTGTGAGCAGATATCTGCTCTGCTTGCCAAGCTGCTAGGCAGGACAGGGTAACCTGTTACCAGGGTAACCTGTTACCTGTGGTTTCTTAAGACAAGGAAGAACAATACATCAAGCTGGAAACAGATCTTTCTTTGGCCCAAGTAATTAAGCAGTTTCCTGCTATTAGAACACTGACATTTATCTAGCCTTGTACTTAAGAGTCTTTTAATTGCAGATTGAAGAGGACATGGAAAGATCCAATTTGGAGGTAAGGATAGTGTTAAATTTCAAATCCATGTATTGAACTGCCATGCTTTTTTCCCCTTACATATATGCAGTGCTAAACTAACCTCAGAAGGTTGGTGCATCTCAGCGGATTCACAATATATAATCATTACTCAGGACCTTTCTGCATCTCAGGTTTTGTGAACTGAGATGCAGAAAAGAAGCTCGTACTTATGGGAACTGTCAACATGTGGAAAAAGTGCTGTTAATTTGAAGATCAAATGCTGAATATTTACAACCATTTTCTCAATAACAAGTTTGTGGAGATTTTAATGTTCATTTACAGAATCCTCATGATTATTTTAAATAAACTTTTTTAAATATATGTGATAAACACTGTCTTTTTAAAAGATTGAGGATTAGTAGTAAAGACAACCCCTGGTTTAATGACACCATTTCCACTCTTATGAGGCAAAAGATGCTGTATGGGAAAATAATCCCTCGGATTGGACTGCATTTAGAACATTAAGAAATAAATGTACAAATTTAATACAAAACTCTGAATGTGACTATTATTTTATATTGATAAATAAAAATTTGAATCATCCAACTAAATTCTGGAAGCTAGATAAGTCCTCTCTAGCTTTTGTTTTCCCATCCACTCAGTTTTTAAAAGTGAATCAAAATGAAATAGGGGTAGTATTTTTTTTTTGTAATTAAAGTTTTTATTGACTTTATACAAGATGGTACTACACATACTGATGTTCCAAGTATCACATCAGTCTCCAAAAAGGGTATATAAATAGGGAATATATATATATATATATATATACACTACCGTTCAAAAGTTTGGGGTCACTTAGAAATTTCCTTATTTTTGAAAGAAAAGCACTGTTTTTTTCAATGAAGATAACTTTAAACTAATCAGAAATACACTCTAATATCTAATATACATTGCTAATGTGGTAAATGACTATTCTAGCTTCAAATGTCTGGTTTTTGGTGCAGTATCTACATAGGTGTATAGAGGCACATTTCCAGCAACTATCACTCCAGTGTTCTAATGGTACAGTGTGTTTGCTCATTGCGTCAGAAGGCTAATGGATGATTAGAAAACCCTTGTGCAATCATGTTAGCACAGCTGAAAACAGTTTAGCTGGTTAGAGAAGCTAAAAAACTGACCTTCCTTTGAGCAGGTTGAGTATCTGGAAAAAAATATTATTTCAAATACAAATCATTATTTCTGTGGTCTATATTAATCATATATTCCATAACTACATATGTTGAAGCAAATGAGAAATGTTTAGTAATTACATATGTAAAGCAACTTCACACCTCTGAAAGGACAAAGGCTCTCAACCGCCGAGTGAAGAACAAAGACGTTCCCAGACACGGCGGAGGAGACCGAAGGAGCCACCCTCACCCCCTAAGGCGAGGAGAGGAAATACCAAGACAATGGGGGGATTAAGATAATGAGGGATGTCAGCCTTTGTTATGCATGTCTTTTGTTGTGTGCAAGTATAAAGCCAGTGAGTCGGAGACATTCGCTCTCTTTTTTCCTTCTGCCACTCTGCACCAGATGAGACTTGTTAGGAGAGCTGATTATTAAACTTTTGTTTATAAATCAAATCGCCTCATCATTTCAAGCTCTTCTACAATTTCTAACCTTGTCAATGTCTTGACTATATTTTCTATTCATTTTACAACTCATGGTGGTAAATAAGTGTGACTTTTCATGGAAAACACAAAATAATTGTCTGGGTGACCCCAAACTTTTGAATGGTAGTGTATATATACTGTATATGTGGCTGATTACAAAGCAAGGATATCAGTGAGGGAAGGCAATAACCCCCCCCCCCCCAAAAAAACAAAACAAAAAAAAAAACAAAAAAAAAACAGGGAAAGAAAGACAGGCCTTCATTAAGAGATTGAATTATTAGCCAAAGAAATAAAATTCCAAAAGTCTCTCCACATTGGTCCCTTAGTGTGATTCCCATCAGTCCTCCTATTTAGCATGGACTCATATGAGGCAGTCTTTATCATATAGCTAACCCATTCTTCCATTCTAGGGGGTTCAATTGATTTCCAGTGAGAAAGTATAGTTCTGGCTGCTGTAGTTAGTCCAGTGACCACTGAGAATTCTTCTTTCGATAAAATAGGTACTTGGGATTTGTCTCCAAGTAGACACATTCTTGGTGACAATGGAAGTGTCTTGCCCAACCACTCACCCATATGCCTGAGATTTTTAGTCCAAAAAGGCTGAACAAGTGAGCAATCCCAAATACAGTGCAAAAAAGTTCCTTTTTCTTTCTTACATTTCCAACATAGATTATTATTTAACAGACCCATCCTATGTAGTCTTGCTGGCGTCCAATAGTATCTATGCATTATTTTGTACTGTATAAGTTTACTTCTGGCTTCCCTTACATATTTCCCACTATCTGACAAAATGTTTAACCACTCTTCTTCACTCATTATACAATCCAGGTCTTCCTGCCATATTCTTCTCAAGCTGTCACATCCGTTACTAAGTAGACCATTAATTAGTCTGTAAAAAGCAGATGCATGAAGACATTTCAATGGTAATTTAAAAAAATCTATGATAGGGTTACAGTCCTTATACTGATTCATTGATGTCAGACAGCTCCTAATTTGGAGATACTTCCAAAAGTGACCTTTCCCTGTAAGAGTATATTTCTTGAGCAAATCTATATAAGACATAAACACACCATCTTGGTACAGGTCATTCACCTGGCATATGCCACCAAGGTGCCACGTTTTCCAGTATAATGGTGTTTTACCAATAATAATTGCTGGATTATACCATAAAGATGAGTAGGATTGGCTAAGAGTGGAAGATGTGAAAATGACGAGGCAGAGTTCTTTCTCAGAGTCAGCTTTATTCACATCTCCATCATTTCAAAGCAGAGAAAAAAGAGAGTGAAACAGTAAACTCTCATCCTTAAATATCAGGGACTTCACACCTCATAGATCACATGTCACACAGACCACCCTGCATAATAAAGACAGTCACAATGCATTTCACCACCTTGCACAATAAAGACAGTCACAATGCATTTCTCTCAATGATATCACTTCCACTGTCTCCCATGCATCCTTTCCTTAATCCCTTAATTGACCCCCCCACAGTCTCCAGCCTTGCATACCAAGGCTAAGATTCCTGCCTTTGTTCTGACCTAAAATGTGAGTCACAAAACCGGTCCAACAGGTCCCATGTGTGTTCACCACACAAGCACCCCCCCAGCATTTTAGAAAAACAGAACAACAAGAAGATAACCACATGCATGCCGTGATAGCATCAATACACATCAGTCCACATGCTGCATAGGCTTCAGCCTCCTGCCGAATCTGCTGTAGCTGGGGTTCACCATCTCTGCCGCGCTGTCGCGCTGGGGGTTTGCCGTCTGGGGGCGGAAACCCTTTGTCAGTCTCTGCGGGTGTTCTGGGGAAACATTACTTTCGGAAATATTACTGTGTGAAATCCTCCGTGGTGGTCTACCTCGCCGCGGGGCCTTTGCCAACAGCACTTCCTCATCTGCCACCACAAAAACGGGTTTAAGTCTGTTTATGCCAATTTTCTCTTTCCTATCCCCCAAATCTAGCAAAAACTGCTTGTCCCCTGTTTCTAGCACTCTGAATGGTCCGTCATAAGGCGGCCGCAACGGGGTTCGATGCGCATCGTGTCTAACAAAAACAAACTCTGCGTTCTTCAAAGTTTTAGGCACAAAAACGCGCGGAAAACTGTGGTGCGCGGGGCCGGGCAGCGTGCTTGATTCTATGTTACTCCGCAACAGCTGAGACTGGGAGGTGTTTGGCGCAGGGTTATCTGGGAGAAACTCCCCAGGCAGCCGGAGTGGCTGCGCAAACACGAGCTCCGCTGGGGAGGCTTCTAGATCCTCTTTAGGTGCAGAATGCAACCCCAATAACACCCATGGTAACTTGTCAACCCAATTTGTATCCGTCAGTGACACTCTGAGAGCCGCTTTCAATGACCTATGAAAACGTTTGCATAACCCGTTAGCCTGCGGATTGTACGCGGTTGTGCGGAGAATTGTGACACCCAGGCTGCGGGCCATTGTCGACCAAAGCTCGGAAACAAATTGAGGGCCTCTGTCGGACGTAATGTCTGACGGAACGCCGAAGCGTGCCACCCAAGCTGTTAAAAACGCGCGCGCCACTTCCTCGGCTGTGGTTGATGCCAGCGGGACCACTTCAGGCCAGCGCGTGGTGCGATCCACCATTGTCAGAAGATGTGCACACCCCTGTGACAGCAGGAGGGGTCCAACGAGGTCCACATGAACGTGATCGAACCTCTTGGCCGGAATGTGAAACTGTTCCAAAGGAGCCCTCGTGTGCCTGTGTACTTTGGCTCATTGACATGCTGTGCAGGCTGCTGCCCACTCTTTGACCTGTTTGCGGAGGCTCGGCCACACAAATTTCTCTCCCACCATTTTGACCGACGCGCGCACTCCAGGGTGCGCCAAAGAATGAACCGAGTCAAAAACACGGCGGCACCACGCGGCCGGTACTACTGGACGCGGCCGTCCAGTGGAGACATCGCAGATTAGGGGGGGCATACCGTCTTGCAGCACCCTGCTCTCCAGCCTTAACCCTGTTGGTCCAGACTGGAGCGCGCACACGTCCGCGTCATTAACCTGCTCCGCGGCCATGACTGCATAATCTACCCCTACGCTGACTGGAGCCGCCACGGCGCGCGAGAGGCAATCTGCCACTACATTGAGTTTGCCCGCCACAAGCTGAATATCAGTGGTAAACTCTGATATGGCGGCACGGTTCAGAGACCTTGGCAATCGCGAATGTTAGCGGTTTGTGATCAACGAACGCGGTGAAAGAGCGTCCTTCCAGCTAGAACTGAAAGTGGCGAATGGCCAAATGGAGAGCGAGCAGCTCCCTGTCGAACGCGCTGTATTTACGTTCGCTATCGCGCAAGGTCTTGCTGAAAAATGTGAGGGGCTGCCAAACCCCGGCTACATGTTGCTCCACGACCGCCCCTATGGCCACATTTGATGCGTCAGTGGTGAGCGCTATGCGGGCCGTTGGGTCTGGGTGTGCCAACAACGCAGCCTTTGCCAAAGCTGCTTTCACCTTCGAGAACGCTTGGTCCCGCTCCGGGGACCACTCGACCTTATCCGCGGGTTTCTTTTTTTTGAGCGCGGCATACAGCGGCTGCATGAGCTGAGCCGCGCGGGGGAGAAAACGGTTATAAAAATTCACCATTCCCAAAAACTCCTGCAACGCCCTCACTGTCTGCGGCCGGGGAAAATCTGCCACAGCGTGCACTTTGTCAGGCAGCGGAACTGCTCCTTCGGGGGAGACGCGGTGTCCTAAAAAATCGATCCACGCCACCCTGAACTGACACTTCGCTGGGTTGATTATTAACCCGTGATCTCCCAACCTTCGGAAAACTGTGGCCAGGTGTTTTTCGTGTTCGTCTTCGGACGCGCTGGCTACTAAAATATCGTCCAGGTAGACGAACACGAAAGGGAGATCGCGAAGCACCGCGTCCATCATGCGTTGGAACGTCTGAGCAGCCCCTTTAAGTCCGAATGGCATGCGTAAAAACTTGAATAAACCAAACGGAGTTATTACCGCTGTTTTGGGTATGTTCTCAGCGTGCACTGGGACTTGGTGGTAACCGCGGACCAAGTCTATTTTAGAAAAAATGCACGCCCCTGCCAAATGAATGGAAAAATCTTGGATATGTGGGATTGGGTAGCGGTCATGCGCTGTAGCGTTGTTTAACCTTGCGGAAATCCCCGCAAGGGCGCCATGATCCGTCAGCTTTCGGGACCATATGCAGGGGGGAAGCCCACGGACTGTTTGAACGTCGGATAATGCCCAACCTCTCCAGGTTGGCGAACTCCTCGCGCACTATGGCTAGTTTAACTGCTTCCAAGCGCCGAGCTTTTGCAAAAACGGGCGGTCCGGTAGTGGTAATAAAATGCTCCACCCTGTGCTTAGCGACTGTTGCCGAAAAAGTGGGGACCGTGAGTGCTGGGAACTGAGTGAGCAGTGTGTGGAACTTACCGCCTGCTGCTGTGACATTGGCTTGTGCTGTTGGCGGGGCCACTCGCGCTGTACAGGGGATAGAATCAAAAGAAAGTGCATTAACCAGGCGCCTGTTAGCGAGATCAACCAACAAACCATGTGAGCACAGAAAATCAGCCCCCAGCATATTGAAATTTACTGTTGCTACAACAAAAGTCCACTCATATGCACTGCCGTGTAGAGACAGAAGCAGGGTCTTCTCACCAAAGGTCTTGTTCTCCGAGCCGTTCGCCGCTGTCACCCGGGGACCTCCGGAACCAGCCAGTCTGTCCGCGTAGGAGGGTGTGATGAAACTCAACTGGGAGCCTGTGTCGACGAGGAACTGCCTCCCCGAGCGTGCGTCCGACAAGTAGAGCAGCTTGTTCTCTTCCCCGAGGGCCGCGGCTGCTACCGACCCCCGGTCTTGGCGTTTCCCGAACGCCCGAACTGGCACGGTGGTACACACTTGCGTGCCCTCTCTGTGAAGCGGCGATGGTAGAAACAAAAGATGTCTGGTCCATGCTCCCTGGCCCTTGCTGCCGCCGTTGTCAGTGAGTCTGACACCGCTGCCTCTGGCCTCCTGTCGTCTCCGGTCGTCGCGCCGAGCTCCGCTGCAGCAGCCGTGGCTGCGCGCCGCTTGGTGGCGTTAACAATCCGCTGCGCCTCTCGGCCCAGCGCGCGGTAGTCCTGTAGGGCCAACAGTGGCGAACTGGCCAGAACTGCTCTCGCTGCTGACGGTAGAGTCCTGAGGAAGAGGTGGGTGAAAATGAAGTGATCGTCGTCAGATTCTTTCAACCTCAACAACTTCTCCATCAGGCTCATGGGCATGTCGTTTTGCCCCTCCGTCAGTGCCAGGAGCCTCTCTGCTCGCTCCTCCGCTGAGGGGGTGAATTGCTGGATGAGTGCAGCCTTCAACGCGCCGTATTTGTCGCTCTCCGGCGGCTGGTCGATCAGGCTCTCCACATGCTGGGCCGTGTTGTTGTCCAGCTTTGCGACTACGTGGTAGAATTTCGTGGTATCTACCGATATGAGATGAGATGAGAGATGAGATTCAACTTTATTGTTATTACACATGTAATGACACATGTAATGACACATGTAATGACCGATATCCCCCGGAGGTTGAACTGCGCCTCAACCGCGTTGAACCAGGAGCGCGGATTGCTCTGCCAGAAGTCCAGTAGCTGGACTGTAGCAGCATTCGTTTGGCTGGGGGCTCCTGACGCGGCTGGCCCGGGGGAATTTTCTTCTTACATGATACGTCTCGGGTCACCAGTGTGGAAGATGTGAAAATGACGAGGCAGAGTTCTTTCTCAGAGTCAGCTTTATTCACATCTCCATCATTTCAAAGCAGAGAAAAAAGAGAGTGAAACAGTAAACTCTCGTCCTTAAATATCAGGGACTTCACACCTCATAGATCACATGTCACACAGACCACCCTGCATAATAAAGACAGTCACAATGCATTTCACCACCTTGCACAATAAAGACAGTCACAATGCATTTCTCTCAATGATATCACTTCCACGTCTCCCATGCATCCTTTCCTTAATCCCTTAATTGACCCCCCACAGTCTCCAGCCTTGCATACCAAGGCTAAGATTCCTGCCTTTGTTCTGACCTAAAATGTGAGTCGCAAAACTGGTCCAACAGGTCCCATGTCTGTTCACCACAGTGGGATCTTTAACATCCTATGTATTCTGATCCAGACCTCTTTTGAATGAGATAAGATAGGGTTCAGGGATCTATGTTGGGACTGGGAAAAACTATCTATAGGAGTAAATGGACAGCACATTTCAGCTTCAATGTCAACCCAATCCAATTTACTGTGTCTGCCTAAGTGTTTTGCTAATTTGGTCATTCCAAATGAGATATGATATAGCCTCAGGTTTGGTAACCCCAGGCCTCCTTTATCCTTTGGCCAACACAGTTTGTTCATACCAATCCTTGGTCTCTTCCCCTCCCACAGAAATTCTTTAATTATGAAGTCATATTGTTTAAAAAACTGTGGTGATTGTGGCTTATATTAATCATATATTCCATACCTACATATGTATAGACTTATTAGAGTGTTTAGTGATTACATATGTGGAATGACCTAACGCCTATGAACAGGACAAGAGGTCTCAACCGCCAGCGAGGATCAAAGAGCAGACAGAGTCGCAGCGGTGGAGACTGGATCGATCTCCCTGACCACCCAGGGTCAGGTGGAGGAGACGGAGGACAATGGAGGGGGGATTATGTTAATGCGGGATGTCAGCTTTGATATGCAATGTCTTTTGTTGAGTGTGGGTATAAGTATGAAGGTCTGACTGCGTTCGACCTCTTATTCTGCTTCTGCACCGAGATGAGATGTTAGGGAGGTGAAGCTGATATTAAACTTTGATTTATAAAGCCATATAGCTTCTTCATTTCTAACTCCCTACAGTGATATGGCAATTGGCAACATCATTGTTATATAATTGAGCTGGGGTGCAACAACCATTTTAACAACATTGATCTTGCCCCATAATGAGAGTTTTAATTTCCTCCACTTATCTAACTTAATTTTAATTTTCTGTAACATAGGCTCGAGATTCAGACTGGGGACATCTTCGATATTCCGGCTTAGCTTTATACCTAAGTATGACATTCCATTTGACACCCATTTGAAGTTAAAGCCAGACACTGAGCTAGGATGGCGTGTACCAGAAATAGGCATGGCTTCTGATTTCCTCCAGTTAATTTTTTATCCTGATAGTTTAGAATAAGACTGAATAGTTGTCATTAAATGTGGTAAAGAGTTCAAAGGATCTCTAATTAGTGTCAGAACATCATCCGCATACAGTAATAATTTATGTTCTTTCCTCCCTCCCACCACTCCCTTAATATTTCCATCTGATCTGATGGCAATAGCAAGTGGTTCAAGTACAATGTTGAAAAGTAAGGGGGACAGTGGACAATCTTGTCTGGTACCTCTCGAAAGGTCGAAGAATGATGAAATCGTCCCATTAGTTGTTAAGGCTGCCTTGGGATTTTTGTATATTATCTTAATCCAATTAATAAATACTGGTCTAAAGGCAAACTGTGTTAACGTATAAAGTAAAAATTCCCATTCCACTCGATCAAAAGCCTTTTCGGCGTCAAGTGAAATGGCTACAATCGGGTCCTGGTTTGAATGATTAAGCCAGATCAGATGTAATAATTTTCTCATATGGTCTGTAGAAGATCGATTTTTCATAAATCTGGCCTGGTCTAAATGAATTATATTAGAGAGTACTCTCTCTAAGCAAAGGGTAAGAATCTTTGTAAGAATTTTGCAGTCGACGTTTAATAAACTTATGGGTCTATAATTACAGGGTTCTGTTGTGTCTTTATCTTTTTTAGGGATTACTGATATTAAGGCTTCATTAAATGATGGTGGGAGGAATCCTAATATGAATGCCTCATTGTAGACTTCCAATAACTTTGGTGCTAATATTTCAATGTATTGTTTATAATATTCTACTGGGAATCCATCCATGCCGGGTGATTTCCCCGTTTTCATCTGTGATACTGCCATCCTAATCTCCGCCTCTGTTATAGGATTATCTAAAAGTTCCACATATTCATCGGCTAATTTTGGTAGAGTGATATTAGAAAAAAAAATCATTGATGTCGTTTGGATTTAAGCTGCCTTGTGATGTATAAAGTTCCCTATAAAATTGTTTAAATACATCATTTATTTCTTTACTAGATGACACCAGGGTATTCCCCTTCTTAATTATTGGTATCATATTGTAGGAGTTCTGTTGTTTAAGTTGCCTACTAAGCAGCTTGCCTGTTTTCTCTCCCTCCTCATAGAAAGTTGCTCTGAGCCTAAATAAGGCATATTCAGCTTTTTTATTATAAATTTCCTGCAACTGGAATTTAAATTTACATATATCTTGATATAATTTATCTGAAAAAAGTCTTGATAATACTATTTCCAATTTTCTAATTTGATATTCCAGATCCTTGATTTTATCCCTATTTTCATTTTTCTTTTTTGATGCCTGTCCTATGATTTTCCCCCCGGATAAATGCTTTACATGCTTCCCATTCTGTGGCTCTTGAGCCCGTAGTACCTGAATTAAGCTCAAAGTAATACTTGAGTTCTTCCTTCATTGTCAGGTTAAATGTTTCATCATGTAAAACTAACTAACTAACTAACTAACCTGCACTTATATACACTTGCACTTGCACATGCACTTATAAAAGTGATGTATTTAACCTCCATCTGCCTTTTCTATCCTTGTCAATATCAGTGTCAATACATAACTCTATAGCTGCGTGATCTGACAGGGCCATTGCATTTATTTTACTCTCAATTACAGATTTTACAATATTACTTGAAATTAGAAAAAAGTCTATCCTAGAATATGATTTCTGGCAGTGGGAGAAGAAGGAATACTCCCTCCCCCTCGGATTTACCAGTCGCCAAATATCCACCAAGCCCACATCTTCACACAGCATATGTAATGCAGCCCTATCATTTGAAGTTGTCGATCCACTGAATTTACTCTTATCCAAAAATACATCCATCACTTGGTTGAAGTCACCTGCCAATATAATTTGACCTTCTGTTTCCCCTAAAATTTTGATCAGTTCATTAAAAAAAATTTGGGTCTTCTTTATTAGGTGCATATATGTTACACAACACCATTTTTATCCCATTAATAATTGCCTCAATACAGACCATTCTGCCTTCATTATCCTTACGTTCTTTGACCAAAACAAAACCCAATTTTTTATTTATTAGAATACAAACCCCATTCCTCTTGCTTGAGTAGGAGCTATGAAAAACCTGGCCCACCCAGCCCCATTTCAATTTGGCTGCCTCCTCTCCCTTAAAATGGGTCTCTTGAATGAAAGCTATATCTATTTCATTATGTTTGAGATATGTTAGGACCTTCCCTCTCTTTTTAGGATCCCCACAGCCATTAATGTTCCAGCTGATATATTTAACATAATTATTGGCCATGTATTTGGTTAAAAGCATGAATATTCATGATAGGGGACTGGCTACCTGATGTCCTACTATAGCCAATATCCCACTTTAAAACTTGCGTCTTACTTATGATAATACTAGCAGTTATTTCTCTAGTTATTTCAGTCAGTACCATACCTTTATCAAAACACATTGTGGTGAATGTGAAAGTGACGAGGCAGAGTTTATCTCACGAGTCAGGTTTATTCACATTCTCCAACATCAACAAAAAACAGAAAGAGAGAGAAACCCCCAGACATTCGTCCCTTTTATACCCCAGGACATCAAAGCACACAGTCACATTGTATTTAATCCCAAGTAACAATGCGTCTTCTTCCAGGTCTTAACACCTCCACCTCCAGTCTCTGGCCACCAGGCGAAATCCCCCAAGGCCGTCTCTTTGCCTGCCAAAGACTACATTTCACATCCTCGTGTTATCTCCCAAAGAGGCTCAGTCCTTTGTTCAATCTAAGATGTGAAGCCTATGGTGGTATACATATGAAGCATAAAGTAATATACATCTGTGCATATGTGTCCCACAACATATTAATATAGACTTGAACATTTTTGAACTGAATACCTCTGAACATCTGAGGCAAGAAACAAAAATAATAAAAACTTAAATGCACTTCAAACGACATTAACAGGGGCATAAGGTTCCTGCTCCTTAATAACAACTCAAAAATATCAAACAAAAACAAAAACATCTTGGACCGTGGAGTATCGCTCACCCGGCCACTAGGTGTCTCCTCTGGCCTTGGCTCAGGCGGCACAAAACTAAATCCTCACCCCCCCGCCCCACCACCACCACCACCAATTCAACAACATAATATTAAATCTATTACCCATTGAATGCCATTGTTCCATGCTATATGCATAATGGTATACAGATTCATTCATGCCTAGTAAAATTCTCCTCGATATATTGTTCAGCAACCCTTGCATCGGTAAAGCTGCAGCTCTTCCCTTCCCATGTAAAGCGCAACGTAGCTGGATATGTCAGCTTGTATCTTACGTTATGGAGCTGCAGAGATTTCCTCATTTCCGTGAAAGTTTTCCTCTTTAACGCCAGTTCACTAGCAACATCCGGGAACACCGATAATTTCAGATTCTCCCATTTTATTCCGCGTTTCTCTCTCGCCATAGTGATCACTTTCTCCCTCGCTGATTGTTGTAGAAATCTAATGAGCACCGGTCTGGGCGGCTGGTCCCCGGCAGGTCTGGGGGCCGCTGTCCGGTGTGCTCTCTCCACCTCAAATTCTCCGTCCACGTCAATGCCAAGCCCTTCGCATAAGATTTTCTTCACACACGCTTCCATCATGCCGTTTGTTCCGTATGTTTCCTTCAGACCCACAAGTCTCACGTTATTTCTCTTAGAGTAGTTTTCCAGCTCCTGTAGACGGTTCTGTAATATTTCCATCTTTTTATCGTGGGCTTCATTGTTGTTCACTAGTGGGTCTATTGTATTTTCCAGTTTAGAAATCCGTACCTCCATCTCCTCCAACCTCTCATGTATGTTGTTCACTGCATTCTTTAGCTCCGCAGTTGTAGTTTTAATGGTTGAGGTATCTGCTGCGACCACCTGAAGCATCATGCTTATTTTGGTGATTTCAGCAAACATAGTCTCCATGTTGCTTGGCTCGGCGTCTTGTGTATTAGATTCTAAAGTGGGTACAGCAGCTTCCTCCACACGGCTGGGATTTTTCCTGGTAGATACGCGGCCTGTATGTCCTCCTTTAGAAGTCATTTGGACTCAAAAACTATCGCTGGGCAGCTTAAACAAACATACAGGCACTGACCGAGGCTGGTTTGCTCGAGGAATGTAGCAAATAGTCAGGTATAAAACAGTTTGGTGGACAGGGCGAGAAGAGCTAAATTAGTGTGCTACCATCTTGCTCCGCGTACCCATGTGACTCTCCTCGAAATAGGGGTAGTATTAATATTGCTGATACATTTAACAGTCACTTTGTTTCTGTTTAGTCATTCTCAGTTCCCAGTAATATAGGAGTTCAAACTGAAAAATTGTGGACTGAGCCTATGTTCAGTTCAGTGTGCCAGCAGTTCACCTTTTCTTCTCTCTGTAAACCTGCTCCACATGTTTATAAAGCACTGTCAAACATGGATTGCAAAAAGTCTCCTGGTCCTGACAAGATAGAGCCATAATTTTAAAAATTTGCTGCAAATCTTATTGCTGAGCCTATTGCTTCTATTTTTAATTTGAGCATTTCTAGATTATCAGTCATGGCTAAATTTAAATCCTTTGTAAATGATCAGTTGAAACAGTTTATGAGACAATAATATTCTTAATGAATCTCAGTCAGGCTTTAGATCAGGCCATAGTACAATTACAGCAGCAACCCCTAGGGTTGCCACCTTCAATGCAGAAAAATAAAGGACCTCACAGTTAGAAGGACTCAGGTTCAATTCCCCAGGCTGGCAAGGGTGGGAACCTTTCTGTGTGGAGTTTGCATGTTCTCCCTGTGTTGTGTGGGTTTACTCTGGGGGCTCCGGTTTCCTCCCACAATCCAAAAATGCATGTGCTAGGTTAATTAATGACTCTAAATTGTCCCTAGGTGTTGATCTCTGATAGGCTCTTAGAATAGAACGTTAGTGTAGGTACTAGTTAAGTGCTTTGAGTGGTCTTTGTGACTAGAAAAAAGTGCTATATAAGTACAAGTCTATATCTTTGCATGAAAGGTGGAGCAGTAGATAGCACTGTGGCAGCACAGCAAGAAAGTCATGGGTTTGATCCCACGCCTGACCATCAGTGACCCTTCTGTGTGGAGTTTGCATGCTCTCACTTTATCTGCATGGGTTTTCTCTGGGTACTCCAGTTTCCTCTCACAGGCCAAAGACATGCAGGTTAGGTTAATTGGCATCAAATGATGATTCTAAATTGTCCTTAGGTAAGAATGTGAGAGTGAATGGTTGTCTGTCTCTCTGTGTTGGCCCTGTGATGGACTGGTGATGTGATTAGGATCTACCCTGCCTCTTACCCAAAAGCTGCTGGGATAGGCTACAGCCACCCCATGATCCGAAAAGGATTAAGCTGTTGAAGATGAATGCACTCCTTGCACTCCTCCACCTTCTGTCTGAGGATGCCCCACAGAGGCTCAATAGGGTTTAGGTCTGGCGACATGTTTGGCCAGTCCATCACCTTTACCCTCAGCTTCTTTAGCAAGGCAGTGGTCGTCTTTGAAGTGTGTTTGTGGTCATTATCTTGTTGAAATACTGCCCTGTGGCCCATTTTCCAAAAGGAGGGGATCATGCTCTGCTTCAGTATGTCACAGTACATGTTGCCACTCATGGCTCCCTCAATGAACTGTAGCTCTCCAGTGCCGGCAGCACTCATGCAGCCCCAAACCATGACACTCCCATTACAATCTTGACTGTAGGCAAGACACACTTGTCTTTGTACTCCTCACCTGGTTGCCACCACACACGCTTGACACCGTCTGAATCTGTCATGGTGCGGTCCTGGCGGACCACTAATGAGACACTATAGGCAGCTGTAGAGTTTGCACATTTATTAAAGAAGGACATACGATACAAAATAATGAGCCTCGTGGGGCAAAACACAAATAAAGACTATGACTAAGACACACTAATGATATACCGAGAACAAGAAGAAACTTACTGGGAACACGGAGGATCAAGGGAGTGACTGAAGCCAGGGTTTGGGGCTTCAACCGAACGTCGGGGAGACAAACGTTGATAGTCAGGCAGATAGGTGAAACAATTGTTCACTTCTGGATAGAAGCATGAAATTTGGCATAAATGTAGTCCAATAAGTCCTCTTTCATATAAGATTAAGACCCACTTCGAATCTTGCTTGGTACTTGCATTATTCAAGATGGCGTCCAAATATGGCCGCCAAAAACCACATTTTTGCTTATAACTAGAAAATGTGAGCTTTTAGGGCATAATAATGTATTGTTGACTAATATAAATGTGTACATTCCGCACATTTTGAGCCCAAAATCAAGTCTGTATGACAAACGGTTCTTGTGATATAACATTTTGAAAATTCCCACAAACTGTATAATCTTAATCATATCAAAAGTTACAGAGATACAAATGCTGAACAATAGTAATTGAACATTTATGGTATATGTTCATTCGAATCACATTCGAAGATCAATAATAGCATAATGAGAAACCCCAAGAAAGTTAAAAATACAAAACGCAGTCAGTGATATGCCAAATATTATGTAATCAAGTGTAACCTCATTACAACCCATGCATCAACAGAGTGAAGTGATCAAGAAGACCTCCGCTAACCTTCTGCCTGGTGACATGCACCACCACAATAACACAGAGAAGTGCAGCTTAAATTTGCCCTGCTGCACTTGCACAAGCCCCTACAAGCTTTCTTGCAACCACAGTGCACAAGCTCTTGACATACTTTGGAAGCTTCAGGGAGAGTGGTCCACTTTGGGATGAAGCCTTCCCTTGCTTCAGTCCATCCTCAATGTGTAGGACTTGGTAGATTTTGCACTGGATCCAGTGCTTGACCCCACACATAGCCACCTTGATAAGCAGCTCTTTTGATATGTTCTGTTAATGCTGCCTTTGTTGGTGGAATATTTTCAAGTGACTGCGTTCCTTGTGCAAAAAGGGTCTGACGAGCTTTGTTTACCTGATACAGTGGGCAGGTACGACTGTACATTATTACCGTGTACCGTTCAAGAACAGCTTCATCCTCTGCTGTTATAACTTCAGGAGTGAAGCTCAGTTTCCTGAATACAGGTGTCACTTCAGGAAAAACTTCCCAAGCATCAAATGCAGTCTTTTTGCCCCTGCCAGCAAACGAGGAAGTAGTGTCTGAGCCACTGAAAGCATGGAAGAAGGGAAGGGCTTTGCACTTGTCAGGACCAAGGCTACCTGCCAAGCTGTTTGCTGATATGTAGGTGAAATGTTTTCCCACACCAAACTCCAGCCACAGGTCAATGTCCAGCTGATTTACATATGTAACAGCTAGAACAACAACATCTGTGTCAACTGTCCTTATCAATACACTCCTGTGGCTTGAGCTGCACCATGGGCAACATAAGCCTTGTATCAGCTTCTTCATGATCAGTTGGATCAATGCCAGCAGAAGCCATGTCACTTGGTCTGTTGCTCACAACATTCCTATCAGAAGTTGAAACAAACAAGACACCTTCCACCTCTAGAGAAGCCAGTTCTCTATCAAGGAATTGGAATAGCTCTGCTTTGTTATCGGTGCAGTGCAAAAAGGTCTGCCAGTTACTGGGAATGACAGTGTCAGGAAGCACCCTTCTTCGGATACCTTTGCCTCGAGACACTCTGGTTGCCTTTTTGAGGCTGCTGTCAAGATATCGGTCCCACACTACATCAACACGTTTCACATCTTTAGCCTGATCAATGATGTAAGGCAAGAAAACTCCCCTTGAATACTCTTGGAAAGTCTTTGCTTTACCAGGTGCAAGCATATTCACAACAGCTGCTCCATCAAAGACCTTCATGGTAACAGCTGGTAACAACTGATTTTGTGATACCCCAGTGCACTGAAGCAAATCTTGTTGAAACAAGATTTGTGCCATAAGGCTTCCTTAGACTTCAGAGTCTCTGCAATCCCTTGCCCATCATTCAAAAGTTTCAAATCAATTGTTACTGGAACTTCACCAGCCTCAGTAAATTTCATAATGTTTTCAGCAAAAGTTTCATAGCCTGAGCCATATGATGCTCTTGTGCTTTTGGCAGGACAGATTAGCTTCTCTACAGTTTCCAACTGGCAAATGATACATTTTGTAAAATCCATCACATTCACTTGACTGTCACTTCCAGAACTTAAGCAGGCACTGTCTTCTCGTGAATCCATGTTGTCTCGGTTCCTGGTATGCTACATTAGATTAATTGGTTTCACCACCACCACTTCTACAGCACTACAATAACAACTTGGGATACCTGAAAAAAAAAGAAATCATAGTTAGGCCTGAAAAAAAAGCAATCTGAACATCCCTGTATCTCAATACTGACACTCCCACTGCTGTACCTGAAATGAACATAAGAAGTTGCATTATTGTGATTACTTGAATAAGCCATATCTCAAGAACCGTTTGTCATACAGACTTGATTTGGGGCTCAAAATGTGCGGAATGTACACATTTATATTAGTCAACAATACATTATTATGCCCTAAAAGCTCACATTTTCTAGTTATAAGCAAAAACGTGTTTTTTGGCGGCCATATTTGGACGCCATCTTAAAAAATGCAAGTACCAAGCCAGATCCGAAGTGGGTCTTAATCTTATATGAAACAGGACTTATTGGACTACATTTGTGCCAAATTTCATGCTTCTATCCAGAAGTGAACGATTCTTATGAAAACTGGCCCTTATCTGCCTATGACATATGTGAGGTTGCAGCCCGGAGTAACAGATGCTGCACCCTTAAATAGGGCAAGAGGATTAATCAGCTGATGACAATGTCATCAGCTGAATTACATTCAGCTGTCACTGCTGAGCTCGGACCTGACAGCCAGAAGCCTCTCCTAGATGCTGTCAGAAAAAAAGCTCGGAGAGGCCCAAAAGGAAAACTACAGAATGGGAGGAAAATACTGCATGACCCGAGCGCGGACGATATTGGTACTCAGACCATGACAGTACTCCCCCCTGAACGACGCACTCTTGGCGTAGGGTGACATCCAAGCCTTCCCCCCCTACCACCCGGAAGGCTACAATGGCCCACCTAGGGTGGGAGGAGGAGAAAAAAAAAAAAGGCCAGGAGGGCGAGAGTCAAAAAAAACAAAAACAAAAAAAACACCAAGAATGTAATCGGGAAAAAATGACAAGGGCCAATACAGAAAAAATAACATGGTGCAACAACAGAGCATGGAAAAAAAAAAAAAACAGAACCACAAACATACGATACTCCATAATGCCCAGGTGAAAATACAGAAACAGAACAATGGATGCAAATAACAGATACTATGGCTAAAGACCATGATACACAGGCACAAGAAAAAAAGCAACCACAGAGTGTCTCTCAAACAGAGGAAGAAAAAAAACCATGCTAAACAGCGACGAAATACAGATAGTTCAATAAGTCCAAATGAACTGGCAGAGGCAACAACAGCGCATAACTCAGACTACAGAGGAAAAAAAAAAACACACGCTGAAGAGCAGCGAACTACAGACAGTACAGATAAAAACAAATAAACAAGCATAAGCAACAAAAAGAGCCTCTCAAACAACAGAGGAGGGAGAAATTGAAATACAGGCACATACCAAAATACAACATACCCTAATAATACTAGACAAAAGGGTGAAATGAAAAAACATGCTAAAGAGCGGCAAAATACACAGTATAATACATTTCATAGAAACAAAAAACACAGGGGCATCCCAGAACTACAGGGGAGGGAAAAAAAACCTACAGTGATGACGGCAGGCAGAGCACAAAGAAATAATAAGGAAAAACAATAAGTTCAGGTGGTCCACCTGCATCCAGCGTCCAGATCACTAGCAGGGGGAAAAGAATGAGTTTGGGCGGTTTACCCCAGTCCCAGGCCCGGAGAAACAGTACCTCTGGCGGCCGGACCAGGTCGCCGAACGAAAAGTCCAGTTTGTCAGGTGGCTGACCAGAACGCCAAACCGGCGAAGCAGTTTCCCAGGTGGCCGACCCGCGTCAACAGGCCACCAGGACCACAGGGGAGAACTCGGAGGTGGCCCCCCAATTGCGAGGAATAGCAAGGGAGAGCCGAGCTGATTACGGGGAATCCCCGCGGCACCCAATGGAGGGGAAAAAGAAATGGGGAAAAGATGAGGGACCAGTCCGGCGTCGATCAGTGGAGGATCTGCAGCTCCTTCTCCCAACTCCACACGGACTAGCGCTGCACTCTTGCCGGATCCCGAGCGGAACCGTGCTGCACCCACGACGGACCCCGACTGGGCTGGAACAGCATCCGTGACAGACCCCGACTGGGTCCGCGTTGCACCCACATCGGATCCTGAATGGGTCAAAGTAGCACCCATGTCAGACCCCGATTGGGCCGAAACACTACCCACGATGTACCCTGACTGGGCCGGCGCAGCACCAGGGATGACTTCCAGACACGAACCCAGAACCTCCAAGGCAACGACCGGAGCAGGCTCATCACCGGTCACCCTGGGAGAAGGCTCAGAGGAGAAAAGAGAACCAGGATCAGAATCACCGGCAGTGGCAGAGCCCAGCGAGGCAAGCTCGGACGCAGCGGACAGCTGCGCCCGGCTGCGCCTGGCTCGTCTCCCCGAGAGTCAGGCAAAAATGCTCCAGAATAGAAGAAAGGGAGACAAAATAGAGCACTTGCCTTATCTCAGGCTCTACCGCAGCCCAGGACTTCAACGATCTGGGTTCAGCGTGCTGAAGGTCCACCTCTGGGTCCCACTAGACTGTGGTGGGCTCTGCAGCCGGCATGATGGTGTCCTCAGTCTGGGGATTCCCTGACACTGACATCCACACTGAAAACCCGCACAGCATGGTGGCAAGGGATCCTTGACCTGCTGGGTCGAACCGCTCCTCTTTGGAGACCTGGGGACACTTAGTCGTCGGCACAGGCTCCAGTTGGCAGGCCGCCCTCCTCCTCTGCCCATTATGTGGCTGCGGGGCTGGAACCAGGCACTCCAGGGCCGCAGGCTCCTTCCTTGTCTGGTGGTGTAGTCCTTGCACCGGGAACGTTCAGGGAAAGGAGACACACAGGTAGCAGGTTCACAATTAATGATTACAGCAGGTGGAGGAAGCTCTGGGGACTGAGAACCCCGAACTTCACCCCCAGGGATCAAACAAGGCAATTCACCTAGTGAAGGAAAAGAATGAAAAGACACTTACCTGACCCGCTGAGGGCTGATGGAAGCTGCTGCGGTGGGCTTCGTTTTCTTCCTTCCCCTTTGGATGGTGATGGAGGGCCTCCCGGGAGGACGAGGAGGAGCCACTCGCACCGGTATCGATGACAGGCACAGCCGGACCAGGACTCGTGGGGTTCTCAGCTGCTGGAGAGAGCATCAAGGAGGAGGGAGGAACAGCCGAGGTGGGCTGGGGATGAGGCACATACAATCTGGAGGCAGCGGCGACTGTCTTATCCCTCTGACAAGACGCAGAGGCTACAGCTGGCTAGGAGACAGAGTTCGTGCAGCTACCCGGAACTGGGTCAGGACGGGGTTTTCGCTGAGGATTTGCCGAGGGAATCCTGGCTGACGTCTTTCTCCGCTGGGGATGACTTCTGGGTGGTGCAAACTCCTGGACTGGACGGGGGACAGGAATGGGATCCCGAGGCAAGAAGCGAGGATGCCTCTTCTTCGGCTTTCTGCCGGAGTTTCCCTCCAGCCGACGGAACTTCTCCCAGTGAGCAGAGATGCCCGCCATCCTCGCCGTGATTTCAGGGTGGTCAGCGTAGCGAGGATGGCGGTTGATAGTTGCCTCAGCGAGGTCCAGGTACCAGCGTGCATCGCTGGGAGTGTTGTAAAGGCAAGCGGTGGAGAGGATACCATCAATATCGATGAGGGCCATTACCAGCTCGTAGCCCAAGCTCATCGCACAGGCCTTGAGCGGCGCCATCTCCCAGCACACTGGTACGAGAACAGGGGGAAAAACTACAAGCCCAAATTAAGCAAACTCACGGTCACCGGTGTCTCGTTTGGGCTGCGACCTACTGCCATGGTGCGGTCCTGGCGGACCACTAATGAAACACTATAAGCAGCTGTAGAGTTTGCACATTTATTAAAGAAGGACAAACGATACAAAATAATGAGCCTCGTGGGGCAAAACACAAATAAAGACTATGACTAAGACGCACTAATGATATACTGAGAACAAGGAGAAACTTACTGGGAACACGAAGGATCAAGGGAGTGACTGATGCCAGGGTTAGGAGCTTCAGCCGAAAGTCGGGGAGACCAACGTTGACTTATGTCAGAAGCTGCACCCTTAAATAGGGCAAGAGAATTAATCAGCTGATGAGAATGTCATCAGCTGAATGTAATTCAGCTGCCACTGCTGAGCTTGGCACTGACAGCAGGAAGCCCCTCCGAGACGCTGTCAGAATAAAAGCTCGGAGAGGCCCAAAAGGAAAACTACTACAGAACGGGAGGAAAATACTGCATGACCCGAGCGCGGATGATATCGGCGCTCAGACCATGACAGAATCAAATAATTTTATCTTGGTCTCATCAGACCACAGGACATAGTTCCAGTAATCCATGTCCTTAGTCTGCTTGTCTTCAGCAAACTGGTTGCAGGGTTTCTTGTGCATTATCTTTAAAAGGGGCTTTCTTCTGGGACGACAGCCATGCAGACCAATTTGATGCAGTGTGTGGTGTATGGTCTGAGCACTGCCAGGCTGACCCTCACCCCACCCCTTCAGCCTCTGTAGCAATGCTGGCAGCATTCATACGTCTATTTTCAAAAGACGACCTCTGGATATGATGCTGAGCATGTGCTCTCAACTTCTTTGGTTGACCATGGCGAGGCCTGTTCTGAGTGGAACATGTCCTGTTAAACCGCTGTATGGTCTTGGTCACCATGCTGCAGCTCAGTTTCATCGTGTTGGCAATCTTCTTGTAGCCTAGGCCATCTTTATGTAGAGCAACAATTCTTTTTTTCAGATCCTCAGCGAGTTCTTTGCCATGAGGTGCCATGTGGAAATTCCAGTGACCAGTATGAGAGCGTGTGAGAGTGATAACACCAAATTTAACACACCTGTTCCACATTCACACCTGAGACCTTGTAACACTAACAAGCCACATGACACCGGGGGGATGGGGGATGGCTAATTGGGCACAATTTGGACATTTTCAGTTGGGGTGTACTCACTTTTGTTGCCAGTGGTTAAGACATTAATGGTTGTGTGTTTAGTTATTTTGAGGGGACAGCAAATTTACACTGTTATACAAGCTGTATACTGACTACTTTACATTGTATCAAAGTGTCATATCTTTAGTGTTTTCCCATGAAAAGATAAAATAAAGTATTTACAAAAATGTGAGGGCTGTACTCACTTTTGTGAGATACTGTCCCTTTACACACACCTGGTTAAAACTGTCATAGTACATGTTAGATGCAACAACATCCCAGATGAAGCATCGGAGATCTTAAAGAGTGACTTCAGGAGCCTTCTGTCCACTCTTATGAACTGTGGCAGACATGCGTTTATCTCTGGGCCTTTGGCACCTTTCAGACGAGGTTGCAGTTATTTTAGCAGAACTCTCAGTCTTAATACTTGGTTGTGTTTTACATGTCCTACTTTTAACATTGGTTTTGTAGACAATTTTAACCTGTTTTGGAACTGCCCATCACTTATGAGGCCAGATGGCATCCATCCAAATAGACTTGGTGCACGTGTTTGAAGGGATAATCTGTTCTGTTCCATTCAGCGTTTTTTAGTACATTGACTGAAATTTGGTGTGTTACCTCACTCTGAAGTTCCTGGGTCTGCCAACCAGCCCTTTTTTGGTTTTGTTTTCACTTCTCATATTAATCCCATTAATCCAAATAATCCTCACTGTTTGGATCAGTCTTCGATTTATAACCCTACAGAGATTGTGTCTGTCTCCCGTTACCCAAAATATTACAACCCAAGAAAAATACAACACAACTTGATAAATACACGTCTTTCTGCAGCTCCTCCTCATCCACCACCCTCCAACTTTGCCCCTGTCTTCTTCCTTAGAGAACCTTTGTCTACTCCCCCCAAAGTTAACAAAAAAGTTAATAAAAATATAATGCATAAACTTCCCAAAGTGATTAAACAAAATGTTGGTAAAACTCAAATCAAACCTCAATTCTGGTGAGAATTCTACCACTGAACCACCAATAGTAGAATGATAGAAAAGTTTCATATTTGTTTCATACATGTGATTTGCTTTGTCTCAGTTTGCCTCAGAGTCTGTGTGAAAGTGTCAAGGACACAGCTGTATTAGTTATCTTGTTTTTCGTTCATTTTTGCGGCTCCCGTGTGACTGGCACTGAGTGAGCATCATGATTCTTGAGAAAGAGATAATCTGTACACCAAGTTTTGACTAGATGTACTGGACCAATCATGATGGACGGTTCCTTCACCACCTCTTGGATAATGAAGGGCTTAAAGAACTGAGTGATGTGTGTTTGAGTCAGAATGGTGTGCCAATAGGCTCTGAGACTATTTTTGTATTATTCACCACTGGCCATCCATCCATCCATCCATCCATCTTCTTCCGCTTAATCCTTTTCGGGTCGCGGGGGGCTGGAGCCTATCCCAGCATCTTTGGGAGAGAGGCAGGGTACACCCTGGACAGATCGTCAGCCCATCGCAGGGCCAACACAGAGAGACAGACAACCATTCACTCTCACAGTCATACCTAAGGATAATTTAGAATCCCCAGTTTGAGGCCAATTAACCTAACTTGCATGTTTTTGGCATGTGGGAGGAAACCCGAGAAATCCCGGAGTAAACCCACACAGACATGGGGAGAACATGCAAACTCCACACAGATCACTGTTGGTCGGGGGCTGGGATCGAACCCAGGATCCCCCAGCCAAGGGTGAGTTGCTGTGCTGCCGCAGTGCTAACCACTCCGCCACCACGCTGCCCCTCCACTGGCCAGTGTAATTAAATTTGCTGAAACTCTGATCCAGCCTGGTTTTTGACTGAAAGTTAAGAGGAATTTTTCGAACAATAGCAGGATCTGTAAAGCACTTTTGTCATCTAGAGATGGGAAAAAGCGCTATATAAGTGAATGCCATTTACCACTTATCACACCAAATGCTTGCCAAATGGTAAGAGAGTGTAATATAAAATGAGGTTCTAATCCAAACACATATGGTTCTAAGCCAAACACATAAAATTAGTTCCACCTTATAAACAGCAAAACCCTTTCCGATACAGCACTTTATGACATGTTCTCATATTTATGAATTTTAATTAAGAAATATTTTATCAAACATAAATTATTAATGTTTTTAACACATTTATTCAATCAACTTAAAATGTATACAGCTGATTCTGATGGCAACTACACGCAGTAATATCTGACTTTATAGTATTGAAATTGCTCTATAACATAGAAAAAAAGTGTTTTCTTGTTCATTTTCAGTCACTGTCACCCAAACCCATGACAGTTTTCATTTGAGCAACATTACAAAAGATTGAGTACAGTATCAATGAATATAGTAACTGCCGGTGTGATACGTCTACTAACCTGTAGTTAGTATATTCATCGATACGTATGACCTTGAGTGTAATATTGCTTTTATACAACAGTTCCATAAGCACAATTTTTTAAGTAACAGCAGTACTGAACAAAATATTACTATTTGTTTAACCAGTTATTTTGTGCAGCTGAAAAAAGTCCCTTCTAAATGTAGCCAGTAACTGTTGCTAAGCACCTAAATACTGTTAAGTCTCTACCACAGAAGGAACCAGAAAATGCTGGTGGTTCATTAGCATGCTAGGGATTTGGCTTTGGCACATTTCGCTTGCTTTTTCTTGGCATTTGCAGATGAAACAAATAGTCCATCACCACAAAGGTATTGTGGTTTTATAATCAAGCCGGTAATTCAACTCTATCCTGTTTTGTTTAAACAGACATAAAATATATTGCCGAATGTTTATAAGGACAGAACTTCCGGATCAGAGATGGTTGAGACTGCAGTTGCTTTTCAGACAGTACCTCACTGTGGAAATTAAGGTAGCCAACACAGTATTGCAATTCTCAAATCTGTAGACAACAGTAAATTAGTGTTAGTAATTAACAGTTACTAGAACACCTTTGAAGCGAAGTGATACATATCCAGTGAAAACATTGGAGTGCAATTATCGTGGAATATAGTAACTCCTGGAATCCCTATTGTCCAATCAAATTGCTCGGTTGGAATTAAATATTGTATAATAGAAAATAGTTATTGTGTAAATTGTTCTGAGCATTCTGATGATCTTCCATCCATCCGTCCATCTTCTTCCGCTTAATCCTTTTTGGGTCATGGGGGGGGGGGGGAACTGGAGCCTATCCCAGCATCTTTGGGCGAGAGGCAGGGTACACCCTGGACAGATCACCAGTCCATCGCAGGGACAACACAGAGAAACAGACAACCATTCACTCTCACAGTCATACCTAAGGACAATTTAGAATCCCCAGTTTGATGCCAATTAACCTTGTTCATAAAAATGATAAAGACTCTTCATTGTGATCACAGTGACAGTTTCATTGACATAAATATTTGCTTTTGACACATAGACTAAACATTTTGAGCAAATGACATGTTTTTGCAAGTCATCTACTGTGTTTTTCAGTTTACAAACTTTTTTTGAGAATTGCACTTAGTGTTGTCACAAACCCCTGTGCGCCATTACACGGCGCATGAGGGAGGGAATGAAAAACCCAATCGCAGGGGCAGAGAGTGTCATGTTTATTGAAGTTCACAAAAATAAGTCCAATAATCACCAAATTCAGTTCAGTAAACCACACAATATATGGAGAGGTGTAATGACAAGGTTAGGCCACCAAACTTACAGGGCGCTAGCCGAATGCTCTACAGCTCGGTCTATAATGGAGTCTCGTGCTACAGGGCTTCGTAAAGCATAAAAAGGAAAGACGAACAGCCTAGTGCTGCAGGGCTACAATGCACAGGAGAAAAGGCGAAGAAAGACACTTACAAGGCTGGGGCTGATCCGGGGCACAACATGCAGTCTGGAGGATGAAGCAGAGAAGCAGGGCCAGCCAAAACACCAACGGATCAAACAGATTAGCAGTGACAGGCTTGAGAATAACAAAGGGAGTGATACCATATATGGGGAGAACTAGCTGCCACTAGTGATGTGCGGATCGATCCTGAAATATCGATACCTCCGATACCAGATCTTTATGCTCTAAAATCGATACTCAAATCAAAATATCGATACTTTTGATACTTAAGTCATTTGAGGTAAGGGATAAGATAAGATAAGCCTTTATTAGTCCCACAATGGGGAAATTCAAGGATTGCAACAGCACAGGGATATCAACACTCAGAGCAATAATCAGAAGGCAAGAGAAAAACAAGAGCAGCGAGTATACATATATATACTGTATATATACAGTGATCGCTCACTTATCGCGTTTAATGGGGACCAGAACCGACCGCGAAAAGTGAAAAACCGCGAGGTAGCGTCACCCCCCCCCCCAAGGGCGTCACAAGCACTATTTTGAACAAAAAGGCACAAGAGAACAGCGAAAAGTGCCACTAAGCAACACGAGCGATAAAGAACAATGAATGCGGTCTTCCTTCGCTGGGTATGGGCGCTCTGCAGGGAGAGAAGCTGGGTAAAACGTCTCGGCCAATCAGCTTGCGAGGTAAAACGTCTCGGCCAATCAGCTTGCGAGATTCCCGAGCGGTGAAGAGGTGGGCGGAGAGGAGTGGAGCGGTGGTCAGAGAGGTGGATTTTGAGTTGTGTGGGCTCTCCGTGTTGATACCTGATGTTCTAATGTAGTCTCCCTGCCTTCTGCTAGCGCCCAGGCAACTTTCGTGCCATTTTTTCTCAATTTTGAATTTTTGATGAATATTTTTGAAAAATCCGCGATGCACTGAGGGTGCGAAAGGTGAAACGCGAAGTAGCGAGGGATCACTGTATATCCTTAACAGAAACACGGTGAAAAGTAACTAAACTATTGAGATGTTGTCTAAGTGACACGCGGTTGATGGGACTACTTTTTCTTCCGCCTGGGAAAGTGCGTCATGCGTTTTTTTAGATTTAAAAGACATATTAGGTGTAGTCGCAAAAAATATCGGTATCGGTATCGCTGATACCAGCCTGAATTTTACTCAGTATCGGATCGGAAAGGAAATCAGTGGTATCGAACATCACTAGCTGCCACAAATACAGGCGAATGCCCCGACAATCTCTTTCCTCTGGAGCGGCCAACAAATACTCCTGAAGTTAACGAGGAAAGAGATTGCCAGTGTGAGAATGCGTTGGCAGAATTGATCGGCACCCGGTGTGTGAGAGAGCGTGTGAATGAGAGTGAATGGAGCGTGTGCATGTGTGTGTGTGCGTGCAGGTCTGTGTATGTGTGTGAGCACCCGTGACAGTGCAGCTGACGGCGCTTGACAGGAGGAGGGGACGTGCCAGAGCTGTCAGGAGGAAACTAGGACAAATCATAACAATAAGTCAGAAGATTCATGACAAGTGTTGTCCTTCAAACTTCCTGTTCTTGGAATGCACGAAAGTGACTGAGAAAAACTGTAAAGAACCCAGTGATAAAGACAGAGAGGTAAAATAGCTGGTAAAATATGCATGGATAATCATATATTTATTAGAGACACTGATGATATGCTGTATTTGTGGAATAACTGTAAACGAGTCAATAATAGCACTCCTACTTGGCTTGCCAAATGGGTCGACCCTCTTACTGGTGCAGGTAGCATCCCAGACTCCGAAGCGGGAGGTTGTGAGTTCAAACCCCTGGTTGGATGCCACCAGTTGGGTTTGGCCAGTCCTCTTGGACACATAACTCTGGTTTGTATTCACAGCTTTCATGCATATTACCATGCTTGGATGATCACCGAATCAGTACCCCCTTAATTAGATTGAAGTGCCCTTGTCTTGGAATTCATAACTCAAATTGAATCGTTGCCATACATGTAGAGATGCTAATTTAGGAAAGATTGTGCAGTGGTCTCTTATTTTTTTTCCAGAGCTGTATATTACCCAAAATGAGATTGGCTGCTGAAAATCACCTCAGAAGTTTACTCCAGTTGATCCTGCTTGATTACTGAATGCTGTTGTTTTGCTCAGCTTTTGAGATGTGTCATTTTCATCCCAGATTTCAGTTTTTGAATTGCCAAGATTTATACTACTATTAAGATTTATCTTTCAAGAATTTTAAAAATTAGCTGGAGAAAAAAATCCTGTGCGGTATTGAGATTTCTTTAATTAGTAGTGTAATTACTTGCTTGGACACGATAATCAACATAATATTTGTTTTCATTCCCAGGTGTTTCCATCTACAAGTGATAGAGGTGAGATGCATAGTATGTTATTCATTACATATAATGTTTTTGTTTAAAGGCAGTGATATTTGTTTTAGTTAGCTAAATAAATTAAAATTTTAGGAGAATCCAATGTGACCAACCTTTTTTTTTTTTTCTTAAAAAAGTACAATTAGGAAAGAGGAAATTTGATCCTCAGGACGATTCCTGGCAGTTGGAGTCACTAACTAAACGACAATGTGACTTTCAAGAATCAGGTATTGACATTTGTTTATAAATAATGGCAGCTAACAACATACTATGCAATGAAGTTTTTATGCATTTGGAGCTTTTTATAAAGTATCTTGCATGCAGTATGAACATTCTTGTACATGCAGCAAAATTATAAATGCAGCCCTCTTCTTTTCTTCTTTCATTTTCTTTTTTAATAAGTTGAAGACTTTTTCCCCTCAGCCATTAAAGATGAGGGGGTATTGCAGTAACTCCTAGTGGGCAGTGTCATCATCAACACCTACCTTGTGAATACAAACTGGTATCATTGATGTGTCCAATAAAACTGTTGGACAGTTTTGAACACTGGTGACCTTGACCTCAGTGACAAGGTTAGAGGTTGATTTTTCACAAAATATTTTCAGCACAATAATAACAAGGAGTTTTCAACTGAATACCATTTTCAACTGAAAATGGTATTATTTTTGGATTTGAATTTTAGCATCCTTTGTCTCAAGGTCATTTTTTCCCCGAAAACTCTGTTAACATGATTAGCCAAGAAACATTTGAGCATTCCAAAGCAATACCATCATGTCGAATAAAAGTCTGATCAGGCAGTTGGTGTTTTTTTTGTTTTTTTTGGTCTTTCCAGCAAAGACAGAATAAGCTAATGCCATAGCTTTGCATCTGTTGTTTATCCATCTGTCTGTCCAACCACATTTCGCAAGAATCACTACTGCTCCCGCGCATTTGCCTGGATGATTACCAATTGCATACACAAGGATCCTCACATGGATCTGCTGGGTATGCTTTAGATCAAGATCAGGATCAAGGGTTAGAAAGAGCAAATGAAAGTCAACTTTAATATTATACAACAAAGCATAATATACAGTAGAAAAAATTATGTTTCTGTCTAATATATTATTTACATGAAGAATTGGACTGCTGCCATGCTAGATTCTGGCATGGTCCTATCTTTAAATTGAGGGAGGAAACTGGAGCAAATGGAGGAAAGCCATGTAGAATATTGACGATATGCAAATACCACACAGGTTGTGTTTAAGGTCAGAGTCAACAAAGCTCACAAGGGTATGTTTCAGTTCCATATTTAACAGACCTGTATAATTGATAATATACTTAATAGTCTGGTTTCAAGAACCTTGTGAACATAACTCAAAAAATACTGACAACTGCCAGTGGTACCCTTCAGCCTCTTTGTTTTTGAGATATGGTTTATACAGTATCTCACAGAAGTGAGTACACCCCTCACATTTTTGTAAATATTTTATTGTATCTCTTCATGGGACAACACTGAAGATATGACACTTTGATATAATGTAAAGTAGTCAGTGTACAGCTTGTACAACAGTGTAAATTTGCCGTCCCCTCAAAATAACTCAAAACACAGCCATTAATGTCTAAACCGCTGGCAACAAAAGTGAGTACACCCCTAAGTGAAAATGCCCAAATTGTGCCCAGTGAGCCATTTTCCCTCCCTGGTGTCATGTGACTTGTTAGTGTTACAAAGTCTCAGGTGTGAATGGGGAGCAGGTGTGTTAAATTTGGCGTTATCGCTCTCATGCTCTCTCATACTGGTCACTGGAAGTTCAACATGGCACCTCATGGCAAAGAACTCTCTGAGGATTTGAAAAGAAGAATTGTTGCTCTACATAAAGATAGTCTAGGCTATAAGAAGAATGCCAACACGATGAAACAAAGCTGCAGCATGGTGGCCAAGACCGTACAGGACAGGTTCCACTCAGAACAGGCCTCGCCATGGTCGACCAAAGAAGTTGAGTGCTTGTGCTCAGCATCATATCCAGAGGTCGTCTTTTGAAAATAGACGTATGAATGCAGACGAAAAGTGAGAAAAGGGTGGTGGTTAATTTATGCAAGTTTAAAGCATATTTGGGAAATACACACAGTGACCACAGGATCTCATCTCTGCTGTTTTCAGATGATGTTGTCCTGTTGGCTTCATCGAGCAATGACCTACAGGTCTTGCTGGGATGGTTTGCTACTGAGTTTGAAGTGGCCGGGATGAGAATCAGTACCTCCAAATCTGAGTCCATAGTGCTCAACCAGAGAAGGATGGATTGTTCTCTCCAGGTTGGGGACAAGCTCCTGCCCCAAGTGGAGGAGTTCAGATATCTTGGGGTCTTATTCGCGATCGAAGGGAGAATGGAGTGGGAGGTTAATAAACGAATCAGAGCAGCATCTGCAGTGATGTAAACAGATTGTCAGATTGTCCCAATCTGTCGTGGTGAAGAAGAGGCAGAACCTTAAAGCAAAGCTATCGATTTAGGCTGCTTGTCCACCAAACGCGTTTTTTGTCACCCAACCACCCTGAAGGTCTTTTTTTTTTAATCGCTTGTGTGCTGCGCTCTGGAAAAAAAAGTAGGTGCACTGTATCCCAGCAACAGCTTGTCACTCACAAGCTCAGCACTTCCGCTTTTCCTATGGTCAGACTTTCTGCTTATTTTTAATAGCAGTTTCTAAATAACAATGGACAGGAAACATAATCTAGCATTGGTAGCAGCTACAGATGCAAAATAGGTGACAGTGTACCACTGTCTTATGTCCCATCCTTCCTTATTCTGATTGGCTGCTTAGAGAGGTCTGACACTGACGAGCTCAGCTGCAGTCTGAAAAGTTTAAATTTTTTCAACTCTGAGCACCCTGAGTGCCGCGATAAAAAGCTGCCACTGCTGAGAGAGTTTCAGCATCGAGGGCGCTCAGCGCTGGAGATGCTGAACTACATAGAGAATGAATAAAAAATATTCGCCCACAGCTAGCTAACCTGCACTTATATAGCGCTTTTCTAGTCACAAAGACCACTCAAAGCGCTTTCATTAATACTAACCCTCTATTCTAAGGGCCTATAGGAAACAAATATCTAGGGACAATTTAGAACAGCCAATTAACCTAACATGCATGTTTTTGGCATGTGGGAGGAAACCGGAGAAATCCCGGAGTAAACCCACGCAACACGGGGAGAACATGCAAACTCCACACAGATCACTGTTGGTCGGGGGCTGGGATCGAACCCACGATCCCACGATCCCCACAATCCCCCGGCCAAGGGTAAACTGTGCTGCCGCAGTGCTAAAAAAAGCACAGCTGAAAAAAAAAACAAAACACATTTGGTGGACACACAGCCTTACTGCTCAGTCTATCTTCTTACCCTCCTGTGGTCACAAACTTTGGGTAATGACTAAAAGAATGAGATCACAGATACAAGCGGCTGAAATGAGCTTTCTCTGTGGGATTTCTACACTCGCCCTTAGAGATAGAGTGAGGAGCTCAGTTATCTGGGAGAGGCTCAGTGTAGAACTGCTTCTCCTCCACATTGAAAGGAGCCAGTTGAGGTTGTTTGAGCATCTGATTGGATGCCTCCTGGATGTCTCCCACTTGAGGTGTTTTGGGCATGTCCCATGGGGAGGAGACCCTGGGGCAGACTCAGGGCACACTGGAAAGGTTGTTTCCCAGCTGACCTGGGAACGCCTTGGTGTCCCCTCTGAATAGCTGGAAGAGGTGACTGGGAAGAGCGAAATCTAGGCTTCTGTACTTGAATTGCTGCCTCCATCTTCTGGATAGCCGGAAAAGCGGTAGAAGATGGATGGATGGATGGAAAGCTGAGATATTGATTTGAAAAGCCTTCATCATTTCTTTCTCTAGTTATTGCATTCACAAGGTAAGTGTTAATGCTGCCGCAGCCCATCTGCCTAGCGGGGTGACAACAATACCCCTTCATCCTTTTAGATGCTGAGGGGTAAAAAGGAAGCCATTCTGGATTATAAAATACATATCATAAATGTAGCAACTTAAAATCTTATTACTGAAATGGGTCAGTTTCGATGTCAGCAATATCACACACCATTTCCCCAAAAATTTAATGACTCAGGAAAGCTATTGCCGGGATGATGAGGGACTATGGTAAGGATGGGTGCTGTTATGTCTGATCCTGCAAATATTGCAATGGTTGTAAGGTGCAAAAACACATAACTACAGGTTATTATTATTATTGCATCCATCCATCCATCTTTCCGGGTGTCGAGGTCTCGGGTACAACAGTCCAAACAGAGTAGCCCAGACTGCCACCCAGTTCACAAGCACCATGATCCCTCCGGCAGGTAGTGAGCCCAGTGGAGGGTGGACCCATGTGGCTCCTTTAGGAACATTATTTTTTTGATGTCATTTTTTCATGGGGATCCACTTCCACTCTTTTTCTGGGCCCTCACCTAGGACCAATTTGTCTTGGGAGACCCTAGCAGGGGCAGGTTTTCCCTAACAACATAGCTCCTGGGATTATTGAGGCACACAAACCCCTCCACCATGATAAGGTGGTGATCCACGGAGGGGTACTGCTACTACACTGTGCTAGTATTTTTTCAAGATAGTGTTGCTGGGTAAGTTTTAATTGCAGACAACAGTTTGGCTTATAAACATTTTCCATATTTATCATGTTCTTCATCACCACTGGCTTCATTATCTTCACTGATGATGACCAACGCAGTTGAAAGTGGCCTTCTATTGAGACTAGAGATGAGCCGATACCACTTTTTCAAGTCCAATACTGATACTGTGACTTTGAGTATTGGCTGATTCTGATCAAACCCATTATCATCTCTCTTATTAAAAATCATAAAAGTACAGAACATACTTTGGTAGTAGGTGGTTGCATTTTGCACACATATAAAAACATAAATAGAAAAGTCAAAGAATATATTAAAAATTTGACTCAGTTTAGTAACGTTGCTGCTTTTTTAATTTTAAACTTTGTAACATTGGGAGCATTTCACTGGTCAGGACCATGCAAACATGCATTCTTAAGTTTTAAGTGCAAGCTTATACAAAATTTTAAGTATTTAAGTAAACAACTCAAGTAGGTTCATTTTGTCTTCTTTTAATTATTTATCTTTTTTCTTATTAAAGACAAAAATAGAAAGGAGATGTCTTTACCTTCTTAACATGTTTCGAAACATGTTTCGAAACATACTTTTGCAAGTGGTTTAACAAGCTGGTGGTGTTAAAATTGTAAATGCTGGTTCCACCCCGTGAAACTGTTCACACAGCAAACATATCGAGGCGAGTCCCACAAACAGGCTGCAGTGACACATGACACTTGTCGCTTCTGGTTACAGAAGCCGTGCAGAGCGTGGCTGAGGATGATAACTGCACCTTCATTTTAATATTATTAATGTATTGGAATGGTAAATTACTTTTATTCCTTACTGACACCAATCCAGCCATTTTGCCTGGATCAAACCTGATAGTGATACTGTGGATCGGATCATCCCTAATTGAGACCACCATGAAGCACAACGCTGCAACAATTATGTTTAATCTGCATCTTAATATAGCACACTTCTGTCATGGCGGCCGCTGGGCCGTCATCAGCCCCGGCTGCGCACACACCTGCCGCCAATCACCAACAGACCTTAAAAGTCGGCGTCACTGATGGCTCAGCATGGAGTCGTCTGCCTACTTCACCACGCAATGCGTCACGGATTCGTCCTCAAGCCGGAGCATCCACGACGCATCCTCGTCAAGCCTCGTCACGTAAGAACCAAGATATCCTACCTTGTCAAAGTATTATCCCCTGTGCACAGGTGGACCTCCCTGGCGGCGGACTTGTCTCCCCAAGTAACGGAGCCTCTCCTCCTCCTCGGAACTTCTCCACTTCACCACGCGTCACGCTCACCGGGCCACAGTGGGCCGCAGGGCCAGCAAGAGTCTTCCAGCCCCACCTGCAAGTAAGCAGTACATGTTGTTACACCTCTGTACTGCGAGCAGCACTAATCCGCCTGTGCTTGTGTGTTCCAGGGTTGTCAGGTCGCGGCGGGACTCGCTCAGCTCCAGTGGTTCTTCAGCATCGCACTCACCCACACCTTCACAC
Source organism: Pholidichthys leucotaenia (assembly GCA_020510985.1). Lineage (NCBI taxonomy): Eukaryota > Metazoa > Chordata > Actinopteri > Cichliformes > Pholidichthyidae > Pholidichthys > Pholidichthys leucotaenia. Next base: position 285,113,410 of record CM035838.1, read on the forward strand.
ACATTACACACTTGGTTTAATAAATAATTGTCTAAACGGTCTACTCGTGTCAGTGTCTGTCTCCTGGGTCAAGCAATCATGTCAGTACGACTCTGTCAAGACGACCCAGCAGACAGCGCGCTGTCGCGCTGTCTTAACACTCTTGGCACCCGGGTGGACCTAATAGCCCATCAACAGACAGTTATTTTAAATCTGTTACCCCTAATTAACAACCGGCTGGACCGCTTCGAAGGACACCAGCCGCTGCCCCCGGTCGCTGGGGCGTCACCAGCCCCTGCTAATTTACCAGCTAGTCAAGCCCACCAACCTCGCTTAACTCCCGTACCTACCCCTGCCCGCTTTAGCGGCAAACTCGGGGAGGCACGAGGTTTCCAGATGCAGTGTGAAACAGTGTTCCATCGTGTTCCCGGAGATTTTCCCACAGATCATGGCAAGATAGGGTTTATTTCCAATCTGCTCGAGGGAAGAGCGTTAGCTTGGGCATACGTGATTATGGCGAAACCCAGCTACGCTCAGTTAACTTACCAACAGTTCGTAGCAGATTTCTTGGAGATTTTTGATCACACGGATAGGGACGCGGTGTTAGCTGACCACCTATTAAATCTTCAGCAGGGCAGTAGATCTGCAGCCAATTTCACTGTGGACTTCTGGGTTTTAGCTGCAGAGGTGAGATGGGGGGACTCAGCTCTGTGTAGTATTTTCCTCCGCGGCCTTAGCTCAGAGCTGAGGGATGAGCTGGCATCATGGGAGAAACCAGATAGACTGGGTGAATTAATCTCACTAGCCGTTACTGTTGACAACAGGCTGAAGGGCTGCCACCCGCTCGGTTATGCCATGCCCCCGCTCCTCTTGGCCATCCCTGCCGGCTCTGCCCCCGCCGGAGGGACTTCCGGGGCAGGAGGAGATGACTGTAGGACAGTCGGTTAAAAGGGGAAGTCCATGGGTCACAGTAGGGGGACTCACGGATGTAGACCAGAAAAAGCCCCTCACCTGTTGTCTTATAGCCATTAGACTAATCTACAAACACAGAGAACATACCACACACACTCTTATTGACTCTGGGGATGAGCAAAGATTCATTTCTGAAGACCTGGCAACCCGTCGGCCTCAGCTGTCAACCCCTCCACACGCCTGTCAACCTTATCACGCTGTCTAAGACCCTGCTCACCACTGTTTCCCGCCAGACAGCCTCTGTTTCGGTGATTACCTCTGGAAACCATCGGGAGGATATCTGGTTCTGGGTGCTGCCCATCTCCACCTTGCCTGTTATCCTTGGTTATCCATGGTTACGCCTTCACAACCCCATGTTTGATTGGCAGGCGGGGACAATCACAGCGTGGAGCTCCTTCTGTCTCAGCGCCTGTCTCCAGTCTGCAGTGTGTGCCCCCTCTGTCTCGGTGACCCCCCCCCACCCCACGCTCCCGTCCCCGGACCTTTCCAGTGTACCAGAGGTCTACCACGATCTGGGAATGGTGTTTAGTAAGTCACGGCCGCTGTCCCCCCCCCCCCACCACCACCACCGGCCCTACGACTGTGTGATCAACCTCCAGGCGGGGGCCCCATTACCGGCGAATCGCTTATACTGCCTGTCGGCTCCAGAGCGGGAGGCCATGGACACGTACATTAAGGAGTCCCTCAGCTCCGGAATTATCCATCTATCGTCTTCGGTGGTGGGGGCAGGATTCTTTTTTGTGGGAAAGAAGGACGGGTCCCTGCACCCCTGCATCGACTTCCGGGGCCTAAATGAAATCACCATTAAGGACAAGCATACATTGCCCCTGATGAACTTGGCCTTTGACTCCCTCCAGGGGGAGTCATGGCTCACGAAGCTGGACCTTCGTAACGCTTATCATCTGGTGCGCATCAGAGAAGGCGACAAATGGAAGACGGATTTCCGGACCCCAAGCGGCCACTTTGACTACCTTGTGATGCCGTTTGGGTTAACCAACGCTCCGGTCATTTTCCAGCGTTTGATCAATGACATCCTCCGGGATTTTCTGAACTCCATCGTGTTTGTGTATTTGGACGACATCCTGATCTTTTCACGCACGTTGGAGGAGCACCAGGTGCATGTTCGACGGGTCCTGCAGCGCCTCCTGGAGAACCAGCTATTCGTCAAGGCCGAGAAGTGCGAATTCCACACGAATTCAACGTCCTTTTTGGGATTTATCATCGCCCATAACCAGGTGCTTCCGGATACGGCCAAGGTCAAGGCGGTGGTGGAGTGGCCCACTCCTATGTCCAGGAAGCGATTACAGGGGTTTTTGGGTTTTGCCAATTTTTACCGTCAGTTTGTGCCGAAGTTCGGGATCATCGCTCACCCCCTGACCAGCCTTATGTTCCCCAAGACCCCCTTCCGCTGGAGCGAGGAGGCTGCCGCAGCGTTCGGGAAGCTGAAGGAGGAGTTCGCCTCTGCCCGCGTTTTGACCCAGGTGGACCCGGACCTGCAGTACTTAGTGGAGGTGGATGCCTCAGACTCTGGAGTGGGGGCGGTCCTTTCCCAGCGCTCCCCCATGGACGGGGTGATTCACCTGTGTGCTTTCTTCTCTCACCGGCTGATGCCTGCCGAGAGGAACTGCGGCATCGGGGACAGGGAGTTGTTGGCTGTCAAGCTCGCCCTGGAGGAGTGGAGGCACTGGCTGGAGGGGGCTGCCCAGCCATTCATCGTATGGACAGATCATAAGAACCTGGAGTATCTCCGGACGGCCAAGCGGCTGAACTCCCGCCAGACTCGCTGGTCTCTCTTCTTTGGGCGGTTCAACTTTACCATCACCTACCGGCCAGGGAGCAAGAACACCAAGCCGGATGCCCTCTCCAGGCAGTTCGAGGTCCTGCCAGCGTCCTGTGTGGTGGGCACCCTCGTGTGGGAGATCCGGGACAGAGTCAGGAGGGCACAGGAGAATGAGCCCAACCCGGGTGGGGGTCCCCCGGGCCGTGTGTTCGTCCCTTCGTCAGTCAGGGGTGAAGTTATACAGTGGGGTCATGCCTCCAAGTTGGCGTGCCACTCGGGAATCTCTCGCACCGTCAACCTGCTCCAGAGAGCCTTCTGGTGGCCAGGGCTGAGGAGGGATGTGACCAACTATGTTCGGGCCTGCGCTCAGAATGCCACTGGGAAATCGTCATCCTCCCCCCCGGCGGGTCTTCTCCATCTTCTACCGGTCCCTTCTCGCCCCTGGTCCCATGTGGCTCTGGATTTTGTGACAGGCCTGCCCCCTTCGGACCATTTCACTGTGGTGCTGACAATAGTGGATCGCTTCTCCAAGGCTGCCCATTTTGTACCACTCCGGGGGCTGCCTTCAGCACGAGAGACGACGGACCTCCTGGTTCAGCATGTGGTTCCCCTTCACAGCATCCCTGCAGACATCGTCTCGGATCGAGGCCCACAATTCGTTTACCAGGTCTGGAAGGCGTTCTGCACGACGTTGGGGGCCACTGCGAGTCTTTCCTTGGGGTATCACCCACAGAGTAATGGTCAGTGCGAGTGAACCAACCAGGAGCTGGAGGCTGCGCTCCGCTGCGTCATCTCATCTTGTTCCGCATTCTGGAGTACATTCCTGCCCTGGATTGAGTACGCACGCAACGCCACAGTGTCCTCAGCAACGGGAGTGTCTCCATTCAAGGCATCTTTGGGGTATGACCCCCCCCCCCACTGTTCCTGGAGGAGGAGAAGGAGGTGGCTGTCCCTTCTGTGCATGCCCATGCCAAGCATTGTCGCCGGATCTGGACCATCATCCGCAGAGCCCTCCTCAAGACCACGGAACGCAATATCCAGGTGGCCAACTGTCATAGGAGACCTGCGCCGGATTATCAGGTGGGGCAGCAGGTTTGGCTATCCACGAAAAATATCAATTTGCCGGCCGAGAAACGCAAATTGACTAAGCGTTTCATCGCACCATACGAGATTACTCGAATCATTAACCCAGTGACAGTGCGCCTAGCTCTCCCCCCTTCGTGTGCATCTGCCCCTCTTTTCATGTCTCCCAGGTGAATCCCTACATCTGACCCCCTGTGCCCGCCCCCCCGTGGCGTCCCCCCCCCCAAGGATAATCAACGACCACCCGGCTTGGGGGGGTTACTGCCATTTTGGATGTCCGTCGACGGGGCCGGGGTCTTCAGTATTTGGTGGACTGGGAGGGGTTTGGTCCTGTGCACCGTTCCTGCATTCGCCCAGCGTTGATTCTAGATAAACAACTCATCCGCGATTTCTATCGGGCGCATCCAGGTAAGATGGGGCAGGTGCCTGGAGGCACCTCTGGAGGGGGGAGTACTGTCATGACGGCCGCTGGGCCCTCATCAGCCCCAGTTGCGCATACACCTGCCGCCAATCACCAACAGACCTTAAAAGCCGGCGTCACTGATGGCTCAGCACGGAGTCGTCTGCCTACTTCGCCACGCAACGCGTCACGGATTCGTCCTCGAGCCGGAGCATCCACGACGCATCCTCGTCAAGCCTCGTCACGTAAGAACCAAGATATCTTACCTTGTCAAAGTATTATCCCCTGTGCACAGGTGGACCTCCCTGGCGGCGGACTTGTCTCCCCAAGTAACGGAGCCTCTCCTCCTCCTCGGAACTCCTCCACCTCACCACAGCACCAAGCGTCACGTTCACCGGGCCACAGTGGGCCACAGGGCCAGCAAGAGTCTTCCAGCGCCACCTGCAAGTAAGCAGTACATGTTGTTACACCTCCGTACTGCGAGCAGCACTAATCCACCTGTGTTTGTGTGTTCCAGGGTTGTCAGGTCGCGGCAGGACTCACTCAACTCCAGCGGTTCTTCAGCATCGCACTCACCCACACCTTCACACACATTACACACTTGATTTAATAAATAATTGCCTAAACGGTCTACTCGTGTCAGTGTCTGTCTCCTGGGTCAAGCAATCATGTCAACTTCAAGTGAATGAATTATCTTTGGCAAAGAAGTGCTAACACAAAAAATAGCTCATTTTATAAAATAGCACATATCTAAGTGTATAGTGAAATGTTTATGCTGTATTTCTCTTTTCTTCATTGTTCCTTTTTTGAATTTCTAGTGCCACTGTTTTATAATTCCAGCTGAATATTACTTTACCTTTACCATGACAGAAGCAGATATATTAAAGCGTGTGAAAACCATCATGAATTGTGTGAAAGAGCAACTTGGCAAAAACAAGCTCAGTGAGTTCCTACGGTGAGTTTTAAGTTTTTTATTAACTATGCTATATCATCCTGATTTCACTCTTACTGCCATGTGCCAGATTCAGAGAGTTTGGTTTTAGTATATTCAAAACAGCACAAGAAGAAACAGTGCAGAATAATTTGAAAAATGTTCAGATATCTCTTTCTTGCATAATCTAAGAATGAATACTACTTATTTATTTTAAGTGGTGTGAAAAAGTGTTTGCCCCTTCCTGATTTCTCATTTTTTTGTATGTTTGTCACACTTAAGTGTTTCAAATCATCAAAACAAATTTAAATATTAGACTAAGATAACACAAGTAAACACAAAATGGGGCTTCCGGTGACGTGCAACAGCATGGACGCATAAAAACTGAGCTCTGGCGCTAGCTCTATTTTCCCCTAGACTCGAGATCTAAATTTGGGAAAAACGGCAATATTCTGTTGTCATAATGAGCGGGGACAAATCCAAGAAAGGGGGATACGGGCTACGAAACAACCTTGATAATGAAATGGCAAAATAAATCTCGGCTAATGAAAGGGACCTAGCATCGGCCCAACATGGCGACCACATGGCTAGCTTGGACTTGATTCGAGTTACCGTGAGCAAGGCCATGGCAGTTGGAATGGCAACTCTTTGAGCTGAATTAAAAACAGATTTACAAAATTTTCGCTCAGTAATTTGTGAGGACATGAAGAAACAAATGGATGAGCTCACAGCAGAAGTACAGTAACGGCTCCAGGAGACCACTAAACAAGTGCATGATGCGGGGAACGTATAAAACAGGTTGAAGAAAATATGGCAGAAATGGACAGTTGGGACATTGGCATTAAAGACACGCTTGTTCAGCTGTTACAAAATCAGCGGGCACTTGAGGATAAGGTATCCGAAATGGAGGGTCGGGCCAGGCAGAATAATATTTGCATATACGGGGTACCCGAGGACTCAGGGCAAGGCACATCTGTAACTTCCTTTGCTGAAAGTCTCATTAAAGAGTTTGGTGATGTTCTAGGCCAAGACTACGACCTTGGCACTGAGTGTGCCCATCGTGCCTTGGGTCCAAAGCTGCCAGCGAGTGCCCCGCCACGTTCAACAATAGTTTGCTTTCTTCGATTCACAGTTAAGGAAGAGATACTCCGCGCTGCATGGAAAAAGGTAATACGTATTCACAACAAGCAAGTGTATTTCGACCATGACTACGCGGTGGAAGTACAGAAAAGAAGAAAGGAATATATCCTTGTTAAAAGAGCTCTGAAGGAGAAAGGGATTCACTTTCAAACTCCACTCAACAAGATGCGTGTTTTTTACGCATCAGGAAGTGTTCTCTACAATAGTGCCACAGAAGTCGCAGAAGATTTACAAAGGCGAGGCATCGCCATGGTCCAGATAACCGCCGCCAGAAGCAGAGCTGCCCAGACGATGACTGAGGAGACGCTGAAGCAGCTTTCACCATGGGAGACGCAGAGGACCCACCGTAGGGATTTCCACAAACACATCCGGGAGAAGCCGAGTGAGTTTCGGCGGACATCAGAAGAAACAACGGTGGACTAGTGAGTACTTCTCGAGAACATATGGCCTTATTATGGTGAGAACAGTTTCTCTGGATTATTCATGATCATGACTTTGTAGCCTTATCCGATCTCACTATTGATGAAAGGGCTAGCGCCTGCAGACTCAAACTGAAGGTCACCGGACTACTTTACTCTTACTTTACTACTGATTTTCCTTTATTATTATTATTGTTTTTCCTTTCACTTCTTTTTTTTGTTTCCACGATGCTCACCGTGGAGAGGGGCCCCACCTTGTGGCCAGCCCCCTCTTTTTTCAAGATCCATACTGTATCCTTCTTATTGGAAGCCCAGTTCAGTGCTATGTTGTTTCATTGTTCAGCACGTTCATGTTCTGTAGTTACTGTTCTGAGGTCCGGGATGACATTTTGTTCTCACATGTTAAGCTATGTCTTTTAGATACTATAATATACTGTCACTGAATGTTAATGGAGTGAATAATCCTGTAAAAAGAAGTAAACTGGTGGTAAAGATGAAAAAAGAGAAAGTAGATATTGCATACTGGCAAGAAACTCATCTAACACAGAACATAATAAATTAAAAAGAATGGGTTTCAAAAATACCTATTATTCCTCTCATAGAAGTGGCAAAAAATGAGGAGTAGCTATTTTGATCTCTACTAGAATTAAATTTGAATTTATATCTGAATCAAGCAACAGAGAAGGCAGATTTATTTTAGTGAAAGGTAAAATTGACCATAAAGAGGTTACACTATTGAATGTATACGCTCCCCCTGGGAGTAATATTAGTTTCTATAAAAAAAGTCTTTGATCTGACTACCAAAGAATCTTATGGACCTTTAATTTGTGCTGGAGATTTTAATTTATTGTTAACCCCTTGCACTCCGGTCAATTTCCCTAAAAACGCCAAAAAATAATGTGCCCAAAGTAAATCGAAAGCTGTTCTTCAACCCTTTGCAGCATCTTCATGGGGTTGGTCTCATTTAAAAGAAAACACTTTGAATTTTTTGGCAAAAAAAACAAAAAAAAAAACATGATCTCTCTAAGTGCTCCGGCCACTTAGTTACAGTCATCTAAACATAGTGAGCTTGAAGAAAATAAATTTGGCCTGGGTGTTTTTTTGGATACAAATGCTTGCAAATAACACACAGCTTCAGATCCGGTCTGGAAAATGCAACAGAAATGTAGAACCAAGTGTTATCTGACATAACGCACGGCCCAGGAGACACACACGCAGGCTCAGGATAGATTTAACAGCTTTATTAGCAACAGGGAGGTGTATGGCTGCGTGTCTGTGGAATAAGAATGTATTGGTGGTGACGTCTGCGTCAGGCACGGGGGCAGGAGGCCGTACAGCCGGACAACCCTGTGGGAGAGAGCAGAGGGAGAAGGGTAACGGGCACCACACCAATACAGGGAAATGATGATGATAGCTGGCTTACTTGGTTGTGACAGGTGGCTGGCGTCGACAAGGGTGGAGCCCGGGAGACAGCGACCTGTGGTACCTGTGGCAGCAGCGTAGAGCCAACGGCGAGGTGATGAAGTCCGCCGCCGGGGATGTCCACCTGTGCACAGGGGAAAGCTAGAGGAGAGAGGTAAGGGGAGCTTACCCAGGATATCTTCGCTAGTAGGGTTGAGATCCGTAGTAGCAAAGGGGCCGAAGTAGAGAGACGGCTTCAGGCCGAAGCCCAGGGCAGAGTGGATTAAATACCTCGCCGCTGACGAGGAGCAGGTGTGCGCGCGGCTGGCGCCGCTGATGAGCAGCGAGTCATAACAGTACTCCCCCCTCTAGCAGCGCCTCCTGGCGATGGTTTTTCCCGGGTGCGCTCGATGAAACTCAGAAATGAGTGACCGGTCCAACACCAGCAAGGAAGGCACCCACTGTCTCCACTCGGGTCCATAGCCCTCCCAATCCACCAGGTACTGCTATCCGCGACCCCGGCGTCGGGCGTCGAAGATGTCAGCGACGGTCCCGGCCGGATGGCCGCCAATCATCCGGGGAGCGGGGTGCGCCGCAGGTGGAGGGCAGAGGGGGTCAGAGACCACCGGTTTGATTTTGGAGACGTGGAAGGTGGGATGGATGCGGAGGGAGGAGGGAATAGCCACACGCACAGCCACCGGGTTGATGATCCTGGTTATGGGATAAGGGCCGATGAACCGTTGAGCCAGCTTCCTCCTCTCATCCTTTAAGTTCACGTCCTGTGTGGATACCCAAACTTGCTGTCCCACCTGGTAGGCAGGTGCAGGTCTCCTATGTCGGTCCGCCGTAGACTTATTACGCTCCGCCGTGCGTAAAAGCGCATTACGCGCCGTGGACCAAAGGGAACGGCACCGCCTCAGATGTGCCTGGACAGAGGGAACAGCCAACTCGCCCTCCTGCGTGGGGAACAGGGGTGGATCATAGCCCAAGGATGCTTTAAAGGGCGACATCCCGATGGCCGTAGAGCAAGAGGTGTTGTGGGCGTACTCCACCCAGGCGAGGTGAGAACTCCAGGACGTGGGTTTAGACGAAGTTACGCAGCGGAGCGGAGCCTCCAGCTCCTGGTTTGTCCGCTCACACTGCCCGTTAGACTGGGGGTGATGGCCAGAGGAGAGGCTTACCTTGGCTCCCAGGGCGTTGCAAAATGACCTCCAGACGTCCGAAGAAAACTGGGGGCCGCGGTCGGAGACCACGTCGACCGGGATTCCATGCAGTCTGACCACGTGCTGGATGAGGAGGTCCGCCGTCTCCAAGGCTGAGGGAAGTCCACGTAGGGGCACGAAGTGGGCGGCCTTGGAAAAACGGTCTACGATGGTCAGAACTGTGTCAAAGTTGTTGGAGACAGGGAGCCCGGTGACGAAGTCCAGAGCGATGTGCGACCAGGGCCTACCAGGGACGGGCAGGGGCTGGAGCAGACCCGCAGGGGGGGCGTTACCTGACTTATTGGCGGCACAGACGGGGCAGGCCCGGACGTAATGGGCGACATCCTTCCGCAGACCTGGCCACCAAAAGGATCGCTGGAGAAGGTCGATCATCCGCGAAGCTCCAGGATGGCAGGTGAGCTTGGAGGTATGGAGCCAGTGTATAACGTCCCCCCGGACGGCAGATGGCATGAAGAGCCTCCCCTCCGGTCCGCCGCCAGGGTCCGGTTCCGCTTCCTGCGCCCTCCGGATCTTGTCTTCTATGTCCCATGTAACAGCCCCCACGATGCACGACCTGGGCAAGATGGTATGAGCAACGTCATCTGCGGCCTCCGGGGCAAATTGCCTGGAGAGGGCGTCGGGTAGGCCGTTCTTGGAGCCAGGCCTATATGTGATGCTGAACTTAAACCTTGCAAAGAACAGGGACCAACGTGCCTGGCGTTCAGACGCTTGGCAGATCTCAGGTACTCCAGGTTCTTGTGGTCAGTGAGGACCACAAAAGGCAAGGCTGCCCCCTCCAGCCAGTGACGCCATTCTTGCAGGGCAAGCTTGATGGCAAGAAGCTCACTGTCCCCCACGTCGTAATTTTGTTCCGCCGGGGACAGGCGCCGAGAGAAGAAGGCGCAGGGTCGCTTGACTCCATTGGCTGGGGACCGCTGGGACAACACCGCCCCCACCCCCGTATCCGAAGCGTCCACCTCCACAATGCACTGCAGCACGGGATCGACCTGGCTGAGGACCCGGGAGGAGGAGAACTCCGTTTTCAGCGCCTGGAAGGCCGAAGCGGCCTCTTCAGTCCACCGGAACGGGGTCTTAGGAGAGGTGAGGCGGGTCAGGGGTCCGACGATGGCTCCAAAGTTCGGGACAAAGCGGCGGTAGAAATTGGCGAACCCGATGAACTGCTGAACTTGCTTTCGAGAAGTTGGTGTGGGCCAATCCACCACCGCTTTGATCTTCGCTGGGTCCGGAAGCACCTGGTCATGGGAGATGACGAACCCCAGGAAGGAAGTTGTTTTGGCGTAGAATTCACACTTTTCCGCCTTGACGTACAGACAGTTCTCCAGCAGTCTCTGCAGGACCCGCCTCACGTGGACCCGGTGTTCATCCCTGGACCTGGAGAAGATGAGAATGTCGTCCAGGTAGACGAATACGAACAGGCCGATGAAGTCCCGGAGGACGTCATTGATGAGGCGCTGAAAGACGGCTGGAGCGTTGGTCAACCCAAACGGCATCACGAGATATTCAAAATGCCCGTTTGGGGTTCGGAAGGCGGTTTTCCACTCATCTCCCTCCCGGATCCGGACGAGGTGGTAAGCGCTGCGGAGATCCAGCTTACTAAACCAGGTCGCCCCCTGGAGGGAGTGGAAGGCAGTGTCCATAAGGGGCAGGGTGTACCAGTCCTTCTCCGTGATATCGTTAAGAGCTCGATAATCGATACAAGGACGAAGAGATCCGTCCTTCTTTCCAACGAAGAAGAACCCTGCACCTACTGGAGAGGAGGACGGTCGGATGATCCCAGCACTGAGCGACTCCTTCAGGTAGCTGTTCATTGCCTCCTTCTCCGGCGCTGACAGACTGTAGAGGCGTCCTGAGGGTAAGGGCGCCCCCTGGCGGATGTTAATGGCGCAGTCGTAGGGCCGGTGAGGAGGTAGAGACATCGCCTTGGACTTACTGAAAACGGCACCCAGGTCGTGGAACTCTGAGGGCACTAGGGTGAGATTCGGGGGCGCGGTGTCCTGAGCTGTGGGAGGCGAGGACGGGGCGCAGGACGCGGATTGGAGGCAGGTACCCATGCAGAAAGTGCTCCACGCTGAAACCTTCCCAGTCTTCCAGTCCAAGGCGGGGTTGTGGAGGCGGAGCCAGGGATAACCGAGGATGACAGGTGTTACTGAGGTGGGCAGGACGTAAAAGGAGATATCCTCCCGATGGTTTCCAGAGATGATCACCGGGACAGGGGATGTTTGGTGAGTTACCTTTCCCAGGGACACTCGGGAGAGATTAACCAGGGCGAGAGGAGTATCGAGGGGGTGACAGTGGATGCCCAGTCGGGTTGCCAGGCTTTGTGAAATAAAGCTACCCTCCACGCCTGAATCCACCAGTGCATGTGTGAGATGCCCAGTGAGGTTGTGACAGAAGCGGATGGGCAGCGTCAAATGTGTGAGGGGATTTAACCGATTAGCGTCCGCGAGGCCCCCTACAGTGACTCGCGGACCACCTCGTTTGGCTTCTCCGGACAATTCTCCACCGTGTGCTGGCTACCTCCGCAATACATGCAGAGGCCCAGGTCACGACGGCGCTGTTTCTCCACCAGGGGGAGCTTTGTCCGGCCCGTCACCATTGGTTCCGACTCCTCGGAGACCTCCGACGGCGGTAACGCCAGGTGGCGAGCTTGGGGCAGACGTGCAGAGGCACCCCATGAGCGAGAAGACTGCTTCCGCTCGGAGGTGCGCTCGCGCAGCCTGTTATCCAAGCTGATGGTGAGAGAAATCAGCTCCGCCAGCGTCTCCGGGGTATCCCGTCCAGCCAGCTCATCCCTCAGACCGGAGTTTAGACTGTGGAGGAAGATGCCGCAGAGCGCGCGCTCTTCCCAGCCAACTTCCTCCGCGGTAACCCGGAAGTCGATTGCGTATTCGGCCGCCAATCGGCTCCCCTGTTGGAGTCCGAGAAGACGGTCGACCTGGACACTGTCCAAACGCGAATGATCGAACACTTCCAGAAATTGTCGCACGAACTGGCTATAGGTGAGGGTAGCGTAGCTGGGCTTCACCATAATGGCGTAAGCCCAGGTAAGCGCACGACCCTCAAGGAGATTTCCTATATAGCCAATTCTGCTATGGTCTGAGGGAAAATCTCCGGGAACGCGAAGAAACACGGAATGTCTGTGGAATAAGAATGTATTGGTGGTGGTGTCTGCATCAGGCACGGGGGCAGGAGGCCGTACAGCCGGACAACCCTGTGGGAGAGAGCAGAGGGAGAAGGGTAACGGGCACCACACCAATACAGGGAAATGATGATGATAGCTGGCTTACTTGGTTGTGACAGGTGGCTGGTGTCGACAAGGGCGGAGCCCGGGAGACAGCGACCTGCGGTACCTGTGGCAGCAGCGTAGAGCCAACGGCGAGGTGATGAAGTCCGCCGCCGGGGATGTCCACCTGTGCACAGGGGAAAGCTAGAGGAGAGAGGTAAGGGGAGCTTACCCAGGATATCTTCGCTAGTAGGGTTGAGATCCGTAGTAGCAAAGGGGCCGAAGTAGAGAGACGGCTTCAGGCCGAAGCCCAGGGCAGAGTGGATTAAATACCTCGCCGCTGACGAGGAGCAGGTGTGCGTGCGGCTGGCGCCGCTGATGAGCGGCGAGTCATAACATTATCCAGCTGTGACGATGGGATGTCACCACTGTATGTCTGGTTATATTGTGTGATTATGTTGTATCTGTATTGTTGTAATGTTGTGTGATTGTTGGTTAAGATGCACATAATAGTTTAGGATTTGTCTTTGCTAATTTGAATGCCCTGGGAGATAATTAGTATGATTAAGAATCTGGTAAAATAATTGTTAAAGGATTGATTGCACATACCTTCGCCAACATGCTTCCGTGTCCAGGCAAAAGACTTCGTTAGGAGTTGAAGGCCTTATATAGGACACCAGCAGGGAGCAAATATGTCTGGTAAGTCAGGGGGTGGTTTAATATTTGTAAATAGGGGTTAAGGTTATTTATTGAACTATTTATATTACTATTTATTGTGTGTTATTTATATATTTATATTGTGTATGTTTGGGGAAAGTTATTTATGCATTTTTAGATGTTAGTGGGTATGTGTTTAGAATCAGGAATGAGTGTTTTACCTGGGATTATGGTAGGGGCTAATCACCTCTAATTATCTGTCCATTATATAACAGGTGTGAGATATCGAGTGGTATTGTTGAAGTGGTAATTGATGAAAACAGTTGAGGAATTTGGTAATGCTTGATATGCTTCCTGATTGACAAAGTGCATTTATTGTGAAGAACTGTCAGAAGATTATCCTGAGAGACTGGAGATGTTATTTGTGAGTTAAAAGTAAATTGAACTAATTGGAAAAGAAGATTTTGCCTCGCTGCTTCTTGCCACGTTCACACCAGCTGAGGTCCAAATTTTGTAACAATACCACAAAAAATGAATATATTACACAGCTTTGTTCTCAGGTAGTTCCCAGGCGTTTTGGAACTGTGCCAAATTGTGCCAAATGGCACAGATTGGAAAAACGTCTGTAACTTTTGAATGATTCAATGTAGAAGCTTCATTTTGGGCTCTAATGAAAGGTGACACTCAGGGCTGTGTCTGTGTGTGGGGGGGTTGTCCCCCCCCCTCGCTACAAAGGACGGAGATCGGCCATCGCTACATGACGGATTACACTCGGATGTGGCGATGTGGCCACAGCAGCGATGTGGCCACAGCAGCGCTGTCACCGCGGCTCCTCCCCCACCCCCCACCCCCGCTACAGAATCGTAGTGGCGGGGGGGGGGCGTTCACGGTCCGGAGGCGGCGAACAAACCGTGTAACGCGGCACACGTACTTTGGACATCGTGCGCCGCACAGTTGTAATTTACCGATCGGTCAAAAGTCATTTTTGATTACAATTTTCAGGGATAAAAAATAATTTGCCTTATAACACCTTACCTCTTCACAGCCACATTATCCTGGCCAACTTCTCTTCCTCATTGTCAGGCGAACGCGACGCTGGTCCGCTCGTGGTTCTGGTCTCGCGACCCGGTCAAAACATAATTCCATGATTGCGGTTTTGGCGAATGATTTACAACCTTCGTCGTCGGCCTCCGTCGGTCTATGATGACCATATAAGAGAATCCTAAACACTCTGCTGGAATTAAAAAAAAAAAATAATAAAGCACTGCCTGTGGCTGCTGAAGCAGTCTCTCTTCACCCAGCTTTAGACAAAACACCTCAGCAAACTTCTGTGCTTCAATTGGCTCGCTGCGTTGGTAGGCGGGTCCTTCTTGCGAGGTTTTCAGTCATTGGTTCTTCAAGGTTTCAGAAACCCAATTCAAGGCTCTTATTAGTCGAATGAGAGGTCAATCAGATGAACTAATCTGTTCGCGGCTGTGACTGCAGCTTTTGTTTTCAGTGTGCGCTTGGACGCCATCACCACCTACATCACCATCATCAGGATCTCCATCATGCGTCCGAGAGCGCACGAGGGCGCTTTCGTGCGCCCTCATGCGCTCTAGGACGCAGAGACTTGCCCGTCTGCTGTACAACGGAGTGCAAGAGGTTAAACCCCCAATTGGATACAACAAGGTGGAGTCGTTAGCACTGCGGCAGCACAGCAACTCACGCTTGGCCGGGGGATTCTGGGTTCGATCCCAGCCCCCGACCAACAGTGATCTGTGTGGAGTTTGGATGTTCTCCCCGTGTCTGCGTGGGTTTACTCCGGGATTTCTCCGATTTCCTCCCACATACCAAAAACATGCAAGTTAGGTTAATTGGGATCAAAACTGGGGATTCTAAATTGTCCTTAGGAAAGACTGTGAGAGTGAAAGGTTGTCTGTCTCTGTGTTGGCCCTGCAGTGGACTGGCGATCTGTCCAGGGTGTACGCTGCCTCTCGCCCAAAGATGCTGGGATAGGCTCCAGCCCCCCCGCAACCCGAAAAGGATTAAGTGGAAGAAGATGAATGAATGAATGGATACAACAAATACAAGAAGAAGACGCCTGCCTATAGAGAAACGTGTAATAAAAATGCTTTCAGACTTAGGACTTATTGATGTATGGCGCTCTGTACACAGAGCCGCCTCAGGATTTACATTTTATTCTGCATCCTATTCTCTCCACTCAAGGATAGATTATTGTTTCATGTATAATAAGGACTTAAACAGGATAAAAGATTGTAGACTTGGTCAAAGAGATATTTCTGACCATTCTGGAATTTACCTAAGTTTACACTTTGACGGCAGACAGAGGAAAACATTATGGAGATTAACCTCTTGCACTCCCGTGTACCGCGGGCGGACACGTCTCTGCGTCCTAGAGCGCACAAGGGCGCTCTCGTGTGCTCTAGGACGCACAGCGCTGCTTCCAAGCGCACACTGAAAAAAAAAAAAAAAGTTCTCCCACTACAGACACAGCCGCGAACAGATTGGATATGATTGACCTCTCATTCGACTAATAACAGCCTTGAATTGGGTTTCTGAAACCTTGAAGAACCAATGACTGAAAACCTAGGAAGGAGGACCCGCCTACCAACGCTGTGAATGCAGGAGCCAATTGAAGCACAGAAGTTCGGGCTGGGTGAAGAGAGACTTACTGCTGCAACAGATGAAAAAAAGGACCCGCAGGAAGAACCTGCTACAGACCCAGCAGCACGGAGACCACCCACAAGTGCGACCTGCACTCATTCCAGCAGAATAGACGTTTAGGATTCTCTTCCATCATCATAGACTGACGAAGGCCGACGACAAAGGTCGTAAATCATTCGCCAAAACCGCAATAATGGAATTATGTTTTGACCGGGATCCACGAGCGGACCATCATCGCGTTCGTCTGACAATGGGGAAGAGAAGTTTGCCAGGATGCTGCTGTGAAGAGGTAAGGTGTTATAAGCTAAATTATTATTTATCCCTGAAAATTGTAATCAAAAAATGACTTTTGACCAATCGGTAAATTACAACTGTGCGGCGCACGAAGTGCGAAGTGCGTGTGCCGCGATAAACGGTTCATTCGCTGTGTTCGGACCGTGAATGCCCCCCCCCCGCTCCTCTTCTGTAGCGGGGGGGGGGGGAAGCCGCGGTGACTGTGCAGCGGTCGCTACATAGCCATATGAGTCTATTCCGTCATGTAGCGATGGCCGATGGCCGTCCTCTGTAGTGAGGGGGGGACAAACCCCCCCCCCCACACACACACACAGTAGCGAGGGGGGGGGGGGGAGCTGCGGTGACAGAGCTGCTGTGGCCACACCGCCACATCCGAGTGTAATCCGTCATGTAGCGATGGCCGATCTCCGTCCTCTGTAGTGGGGGGGGCAACCCCCCCACGCCCACACACAGACACAGCCCTGAGTGTCACCTTTCATTAGAGCCCAAAATGAAGCTTCTATATTGAATCATTCAAAAGTTACAGACGTTTTTCCAAACTGTGCCATTTGGCACAATTCCAAAACGCCTGGGAACAGCCTGAGAACAAAGCTGTGTAATATATTCATTTTTTGTGGTATTGTTACAAAATTTGGACCTCAGCTGGATAACACTTGGTTCTACATTTCTGTTGCATTTTCCAGCCCGGATCTGAAGCTGTGTGTTATTTGCAAGCATTTGTATCCAAAAAAAAACACCCAGGCCAAATTTATTTTCTTCAAGTTCAGTGTGTTTAGATGACTGTAACTCAGTGGCTGGAGCACTTGGAGAGATTATGACTGTTTTGCCAAAAAATTCAAAGTGTTTTCTTTTAAATGAGACCAACTCCATGAAGATGCTGCAAAGGGTTGAAGAACACCTTTCGATTTACTTTGGGTACATTATTTTTTGGCGTTTTTAGGAAAATTGACCGGAGTGCAAGGGGTTAAACACAGGTACAGTATGCTAAATGATGTCTCCTTTCTACAGTCCATGACAACCGATTTAAACTTGTACTTACAGGATAATAATAATAATGGCGAGACAAACCCCAGCATTGTATGGGATGCAGCTAAAGCTGTCCTGAGGGGGAAAATAATTGCAAAGTCGGCCATACTTAAAAAGCAAAAGACCCAAGAATTGTTACGACTACAAGAGAGACTGAAAGATTTAGAGAAAACACAACTGACAAAGAAAAGTCCCACTATAACAACAAATAAGACAAGTTAAGCAAGACATAGATAGGATCTTTAACAGATCACTGGAGCTGCGTGAAGTGCCTTCCTGCTTCAAACGCTCCATCATCATTCCAGTTCCCAAGAAACCCTCTATTACAGGATTAAACGACTACAGACCTGTTGCCCTGACCTCTGTGGTCATGAAATCCTTGGAGAGATTGGTGCTGAGCCACCTGAAGGTCATCACAGGCCCCCTGATGGACCCACTGCAGTTTACCTACCGGTCAAACAGGTCAGTGGATGATGCAGTGAATATGGGACTACATTACATCCTGCAACACCTCGACTCCCCAGGGACGTACGCCAGGATCCTGTTTGTCGACTTCAGCTCAGCGTTCAACACCATCATCCCAGGCATTCTTCATCAGAAACTCCTCCAGCTCAAGGTGCCCCCCTCCACCTGCCAGTGGATCTCCAGCTTTCTGACTGACAGGTGGCAACAGGTGAAGCTAGGGAGATTTACATCCAGCTCCCGAAAAATTAGTACTGGCGCCCCCCAAGGATGTGTCCTTTCCCCACTGCTCTTCTCCCTCTACTCCAACGACTGCACCTCAGAGGACCCTTCGGTGAAGCTCCTGAAGTTTGCGGACGACACCACAGTCATCGGTTTGATCCGGGATGATGATGAGTCTGCATACAGGCGGGAGGTGGAGCAGCTGATCCTCTGGTGCAGCCAGAACCATCTTGAACTTAACCCAGCCAAAACGGTGGAGATGACTGTGGATTTCAGGCGACACCCCCCTTCATTCCCCCCACTCACCATCCTCAACAGCACAGTGTCCACTGTGGACTCCTTCAAGTTTCTGGGTACCACAATCTCCCGGAACCTGAAGTGGTCCTCCCATATTGACACTGTCCGGAAAAAGGCCCAGCAGAGGTTGTTTTTTCTGCGTCAGCTCAAGAAGTTTGATTTGCCTCAGGAGCTGCTGGTTGTCTTCTACACCGCCATCATCCAATCTGTCCTCTGCTTTTCCATCACTGTCTGGTTTGGATCTGCCACTAAACAGGACAAGACCAGACTGCAGCGGATCATTAAGTCTGCGGAGAGGATCATTGGTACCGACCTACCCTCCATTGAGAACTAATATCGGTCCATAACCAGGAAACGGGCGGGAAACATCTGTGCTGACCCATCACACCCCGGCCACAAACTGTTTGAACTTCTATCTTCTGGTCGTCGTTACAGATCACTGAAGGTCAAAACCACCCGTCACAGGAACAGTTTCTTTCCTCAAGCCATCACTCTGATGAACTCCTAACATTCACCTAGTCCTACCTGTTGCTGTACTCATGACTTTTCATCCATTATTACATTGCACATAACTCTCACACTGCTTTCTACTTCATTCACATTATATCACTGAATCTGAGTCCACATTGAAATACTGTGTGATTGTATATTTTTTCATATATTTCTGCAAAGTGTGGTTAGTCCGAGTAAATAACTGCATATATTCCTGTATATATTTGCATCCTTTTATAGAAACGTGGACAGACTGTAATTTACTGTACATACTCTGGTTGTCATTGAATCCTTATTTAAATCCTTCACCTGAACAACGAGAGCAAGTTTTTAGCCAAAGTCAAATTCCTTGTATGTGTTGTGCATACTTGGCCAATAAAGCTGATTCTGATTCTGATTCTGATTCTGATACTAGGTGAGGAAGTAGAGAAAAATGTACGGTTTATGAAACAGAGATTATGAGGCAGGATCGAAGGCATCTAAACTGCTGGCATGGTGACTCAAGAAACAACAAGCTGAAAATTCAATTTATAAAATAAAAGATCCTATAAGTCACAACATTTTAACTGATTTAGATAGTATCCAAAAATCATTTGAAACATGTTACAAATGCCTATATACTCAATCTGTGCCGGTTAATAAAAATGTAGTAGTTGACTTTTTTGACTCTTTGGATCTTCCCTCTCTCGGCAGAGATGCAAATAATAAGCTTATGTCACCAATAACGCGTGAGGAAATTGACAAGGCCATCTCTAACTTTAAATCTAATAAGTCACCTGGTACCAACGGGTTCCCGCCTGAATGGTACAAGAAAATGAAAGAAAGTTTGATACCTCTACTAGAAACCAGTTTTAATTACATTCTGAAAGGAGGCCCTATACCTCCGTCCTGGAAGGAAGCCTTCATATCTGTTATACCAAAAGAGGGAAAGGATAAAATAGACTGCAAATCATATAGACCAATAAGTGTATTAAACATGGATTATAAATTATACACAACTATTTTGGTCAGACGAATGGACACTGATGCCCTCACTGATTGATGGAGACCAAACAAGTTTTCTAAAAAATAGACAAACCCAGGATAACATAAGGAGAGCTTTACATATAATTGAACAGATTAATAAGACAAAGATAAATTCAGTTATTCTCAGTCTTGACGCTGAAAAAGCTTTCCATTCAGTTCAGTGGGACTTTATTTAGTAATGAAGAGATTTGGATTCTGTACTGATTTTATAAAATGCATTCAAGCCCTTTACTCTTCCCCAACTGCTAGAATAAAAATAAACAAGTCTATCTCTGTACAACTACAGCGTGGATGTAGACAGGGTTGTCCCAGAAGCCCCAATTTATTTCATTTATTTATAGAGCCTTTAGTGCAAGCAATACACCAAGATACCGCACTAAAGGGTATTCAGATTGGTGAGGAGGAATATAAATTGTGCTTGTATGCGAACGATGTGTTGATCACAATCACAGATCCGGTCTCTGGTTTACCAGTGTTAATGAAAATGCTAGAAATGTATGGTTCGTTTTCTGGGTATGTTCTTAATATCCATAAAACTCAGGTTATGACTTTCAATTTTCATCCTGGACAGGAATTAACATCTAAATATAATTTTAATTGGTATGCTGACCATATAAAATACTTAAGAGTGTATCTACCCAAAGATTTGTCACAATTGTATGGTAAGAATTACAACCGACTAAACAAAGAAATAATTAGTAACTTTGACCGCTGGAGCCTGCTCCCCCTTGACTTTGGCAACAGAATACAGACAATCAAGATGAACATCCTTCCTAAATTGTTATATTTCTTCTTATCTCTGCCAGTACCAATTCCTGACAAACAGTTGAGAGAATGAAATAAATATATTTCAAGGTTCATTTGGCTTAAAAAGAGACCAAGAGTTAAGTATTCTACTTTACAGTTGCGAAGGAGAGAGGGGGCAGCTCAGCCTTCTTTACGAGACTACTACATATCAGCCCAACTAAGGCCGCTGGTTTGTTTGTGTGACCCATCTTATTATGCAAAATGGAAAACAACTGAGATGTCTTTATCTGATGTTCCAATCCAGTCTAAACTAGGTACCCTTGAAAGCGAAACTATTTCAATAACTAGTCAGTGGGTTAACCTGACATTTAAAATCTGGAAATCAGAGATAAGAAAACTAAAACTCCAGGAAGAAGTTAAACTGCTCAGATGGTCAGCATATGATCCTGACTTCCTACCCGCCTCACATGATTCTAGATTCAGACAGTGGGCATTCAGTGGTTTTACCGCTGTGTGTACAGTGTATGAGAAATCAAATTTAATGTCATTCGATTACTTTATGCAGGAGGTACAACTTGGAGAAACAAGATTTTTTCAGATACTTGCAGCTTCGCGATTTTATTACCTAAAGGATACAAAGCAACAATATTAAAGAACCTTCACTATTTCTCAACATTTTTATTAATGCATATAAGTCAATAAGTCTTAAAAGCCTCATTAGTAAGCTATACTGCAGTTTAATGACACTTAAAACAGACTCAACAACATATATAAAGCAAAAATGGGAAAAGGAAATGAACATTGTAACAACTGAAGACATGTGGACAAGGGTTTGGGAGGTGCAATCCTCATCTACCAACTCCGGCACCTGGAGGGACTTTTGCTGGAAGACTCTTATTCGTTTTTTCATAACACCCAATCAGAAATCCAAGTCCAGCACAGTTCCTGCACACTGCTGGAGAGAATGTGGGGAAACAACAGCAGACCATGGGCACATATTTTGGTCTTGCCCACTCATTCAGCCTTTCTGGACAAACGTAGCAAATGTCATTTCTAAGACATTGGACTTTAATATCAGCTGCTGTTTTATTTTGTTATCTCTTGGATGCATTCTGGACAAGCTGACTGCAGATGATACTTATCTCCTGAAAATCTTTTTGGCATTAGCCAAAAAGGCCTCCCACACTGAACCCCTTTACCTCCATAATAGAAAATATAAGGCTTATGGAATGCATGACCTATGCCCTGCGACTCCAAGAGGAGCAAGGAAAAAGACGTTGGAAAAAAGGGCTTGACTTTACAGGCTGTGACGGTACTTATCGATATGTGGATTCTGAAATGTATATTCTTATCGTATCTGATTTGTATCACATTAACCGTCCCGTGACCTCATATATCGTGTTTTATAAATGAAAAATGTTCATAAATAAAAAGTAAAAAAAAAACAAGTAAACACAAAATGCAATTTTTAAATGAAGGTGTTTATTAAGAGTTTAAAAAAATCCAGACCTACATGGCCCTACGTGAAAAAATGATCCCCCCCCCCCACCCGTAAATACATAAATTAACCGTGGTTTATCACATCTTTGGAAATCTGACTTCAATTTCTCTAGCCACACCCAGGCCTGATTACTGACACATCTGTTCTCAATCAAGAAATCACTTAAATAGGACCTGCCCGACAAAGTGAAGTAGACCAAAAGTTCCTCAAAAGCTAGACATCATGCTGTGATCCAAAGAAATTGAGGAACAAATGAGAAACAAAGTAACTGAGATCTATCAGTCTGGAAAAGGTTATAATGTGGCGGTTTGGGAAAACCCCCACAAACAGACTAAGGACAGACAACTCGCTACTCCTGGTTTTTTCCGCTACACTACTGTGATAATGTCACCTTTCATGTATTGTGTTCATGCGTCCTGTCCTTACTGTGACCTAGAGACTCAGATCAATATGTAGATGTGCCTGTTAACCCCTTTGTTCTGCACCTAGAGCACAGTCTAGCAAATCTGCCTATTGTGATGTATGCCTCTCAAATGCAAATGCCATACTCCCTGCTGTGAATGCCTTTCATGCATTGTTTGTAACTGGTATTTAAGCTGACTGAAATCCATGCTCTCTCTCTCACTCTGATCCTGCAACTGGTAGACACACACGTGTCCGCCTCTCTTCTTCTTCACTGAGAGCCCGAGGAATTCGGCTTCAGCCCGCTCACGCTATGGGCTGGAGCCGAGTTCCCGTGACGGCGGTATGATTAATAAAACCTGCTTAAAACCACAGCATCGCCGCTTATTTTTTTCATGCCGCCGCAATAAAACCATTTCTAAAGCTTTGGCACTCCAGCGAACCACAGTGACAGCCATTATCCACAAATGTCAAAAACATGGAACAGTGGTGAACCTTCCCAGGAGTGGCCGGCCGACCAAAATTACACCAAGAGTGCAGCGATGACTCATCCAAGAGGTTACAAAAGACTCCACAACAACATCCAAAAAACTGCAGACCTCACTTGTCTCAGTTAAGGTCAGTGTTCATGACCCCAGCATAAGAAAGAGACTGGGCAAAAATGGCCTGCATGGCAGAGTTCCAAGAGAAAAACCACTGCTGAGCAAAAAGAACATGAAGGCTTATCTCAGTTTTGCCAGAAAACATCTTGATGATCCCCAAGACTTTGGGGAAAATACTCTGTGGACTGGCGAGACAAAAGTTGAACTTTCTGGAAGGTGTGTGTCCCATTACATCCAACATAAAAGTAACAGCATTTCAGAAAAGGAACATCATACCAACAGTAAAAATTGGTGGTGGTAGTGTGAGGATCTGGGGCTGTTTTGCTGCTTCAGGACCTGGAAGACTTGCTGTGGTAAATGGAACCATGAATTCTGCTATCTACCAAAAAATCCTGAAGGAGACTGTCCGGCCATCTATTTGTGACCTCAAGCTGAAACGCACCTGGGTTCTGCAGCAGGACAATGATCCAAATCACACCAGTAAGTCCACCTCTGACTGGCTTAAGAAAAACAAAATGAAGACTTTGGAGTGTCCTAATCAAAGTCCTGGCATGAATCCGATTAAGATGCTGTAGCATGACCTTAAAAAGATGGTTCATGCTTGAAAATTCTCCAATGTGGCTGAATTACAACAATTCTGCAAAGATGAGGGGGCCAAAATTCCCCCACAGCGCTGTAAAAGACTCATTGCCAGTTATCGCAAACACTTGATTACAGTTGTTGCTGTTAAGGGTGGCCCAACCAGTTATTAGATTTAGGGGTGATCACTTTTTCACACAGGGCCATTTTAAAACTGCATTTTGTGTTGACTTGTGTTATCTTTGTCTAATATTTGTCTAATATTTAAATTTGTTTGATGATCTGAAACATTTAAGTGTGACAAACGTACAAAAAAATTAGAAATCAGGAAGGGGGCAAGCATTTTTTCCCACCACTGTATTTGTATATTTAATTTTGTATGTATTATATAAATAGCATTGTGATAACCATTCACTTAAGACTGTGAAATAAATGGAGAAAAATCTTTTAAGATGCACATAAATCCGATCCTCTTATTTCTTTACTGAGAAAGTTAACGATCAGGGTTCACTAAACTTCACTGATTTAGTGAAGTCAGCATTCTTGTGAAGTTGCAGCCAGAATATTCATCAGGCCTTAAATAAAAAATAAAAAAAGACTTTTCATAGAAACACTAAATACAGTATCTACTTTAATAGCAGTAACTAATTCAGGTCTACTGCACTACCTTGTGTACAAACAGGTGTATGGTATGTGCATGCTCACATCTTTCAAATCTTTTTCTTCTTTCAGCTGCTCCCTTTAGGGGTCGCCACAGCAGATCATCTGTCTCCATCTCACCCTGTCCCTTGCAGCTTCCTCTGTAACACCAACCCTTTGCATGTCTTCCTTCACAACATCCATGAATCTTCTCTGTGGTCTTCTTCTTTTCCTCCTGCCTGGCAGCTCCATCTTCAACATCCTTTGTCCAATATATCCACTATCCCTCCTCTGCACATGTCCAAACCATCTCAGCCTTGCCTCTCTTACTGTCATGAATCGTGCCTCTAACAAGGCACAGAGAGGGACAGATTCAAGCGCAGGATTACTCCCAAGACAAAATTTATTAAAGTAAAGAACTGAAGTCCAAAAAATGGAAAAACAGACAAAATGCAGGAGTACACTGGCTTATGCACCCCCTATGGCTGGGTTGCTCATGTCTTTTAAATGTGCTGCTTAAATAGCAACTGATACTGTGTCACTGACTTAAGATGTTGTTTTATTGATCAGACACGTATTCTCATAAAATGATATATAATATGAACACACAGAACTTCACACCGAGCCCCACCCACTTTAATTGAGTCCCCTTCTATGAACACAGCGTGTATGCAGTCAAATGGTATTTAGATGGTGAAGTCGCAAAGCATCAAAAAAGACAGCAAAGTGGGGCACAAATGCCCTGGTTTATGTTAGCTTTTTTAATTGAATTGATCAATTCATATTCTTTGAACAACAGTAACAAAATCAAAAGCTTGGAGACTGACAAGCGGGAACTGGTCGGTGTTTTTGGAAGAACTGGAGCTGGAAAGAGCTCTTTGATAAATGCCATCATTGGAGCGAAGGATCTTTTGCCCTCTGGAGATGAAGAATGCTGTGCATGTACCTCAGTCATGATTAAAGTGGAAGCTAACAGGACTGACTCAAAGTATAGAGCGGAGATTGAGTTCATTAAAAAAGAGGTAAAATTAGTTTCAAAATTTTAAATGTTTGTCTATGAATTGCTTAAGTTAAAATGTGAGTGAAAATCTTTTCTCCTGGTTAAGCTAAATTTAACTGAAATTATGTACAAATTACTTTTTAGGAATGGGAAGAGGAAGCCCATTCGTGGCATCAGTTTCTTCCGAATAAAGGAGTTCAGGAAGAGGAAGAAGAAGATGATGATGAAAATGATGAGGATGATGGTGAAGCAGAGATGTCAGCATTGTATGGAAATGAATGGAAACACATGTCACCCAATAGCTTCATGGATAAAAAATATTTCAAAGAAATCCCTGAATTTCTCCTGTCAAAGAAGAAGGAAGTAATGTGTGCAACAGTAAGATGAAAAAATACTTTAATCTCTTCATAGAAAACATCATCATCAGAAGAGTAAATTTTATTTACAGTAGAATAAATTACATAAAGATTATTCAATTTCAGGTTTGACTTCATTGCTCTAGATACCGTACATATCTGTGGTTACAGACCTATACTGTATACTGTAAAATTTGCTCTTTAAAAGAAAATCTTGATGATTTGACAGCTGGGTGTGAACATATCTCATTCTAAAAGTTACATTTCAAAGAACAAAGTTGTTTGGGTTTCAAGACCCAGTTGAGCTCAGTTAGAACTGGTCTAAGTGTTGTATGCAGGATAGGCTACATTTTAAAGTCAGTTTTGTTTTGTTTTTGTCTTAGTATTATACAAGTAAACAAAGTCTGGCAACAGATTGAAGAATATTTTCAAATGATATGAAAAAAAAATTTGACTTCAAGTTCTGATGAAGCTTTAACATCCGTTTCTCCATGAAAATTGTCTTGTCTTTTGTGACAGGCTAAAGAATTATCAGTGAAAATTGTCAGATACACAAAAAATGGTGACAAAGACAAACAGTGGTTTTGGCCACTGGTGAAGTGTGTGACTGTGAAGGTGCCAAACAGTGATCTTCTGAAACATGTCACATTGGTGGACATTCCTGGAACTGGCGACCGTAACAAGAGCAGAGATCGGATGTGGAAAGAGGTTATTCATTCTTGTTCATTGTTTGTTGTGTAGATTGCAGATGGTCAAGTCATCTTTTGATGGGGTATTATTGCCTTACAGATTATCAGAGATTGTTCTACTGTGTGGATTGTGGCTGACATCAGCAGAGCAGCCTCAGAAAAAGAAACCTGGGAGATCCTGGAAAATGCCTCTAGTCTCATTGGAAATGGTGGCGAGTGTCAGCAGATAGATTTTATCTGCACCAAATCTGATATTTGTGGGAACTTAGATGACCTGTAAGTATATTCAGAAAACAGGGGAATTTCTTTGAATTTTGTTCCAAAGTTTCACATAAAAAAAAAAAAGGTGCCCATCATAGTCAACTCCCAGTGGCGGACCGTGTATTTTACAACTAGGCCTTCAGTGGTAATCTACCTGATTTAAGTGCCATCAAGCACCATAAAAATATCCTTTCGAGCCGTCCACACAAAGCACATTAAAGATAGCTTTAACTACAAAATTATAGTTTCAAAAATATTTACCTTTTTGTTGTAGAGCTCCATTTCTCTGCACACTTGTTCGTTGAGCTGCAGATCCCTTTTTGTTTCCCCAAAGGTTTAAAAGTACTGTTGCTTGTAAGTGTCCGGCTGCCTTTGTTAAGGCTCTGTCACACCCAGACAATTTAGGCAGCCAAAATGTATGAAAAATTTGAGAATATGCTGGGGTACGTCGAATCAGTTGTGGCTAAGTTTTGTCTAAGAGAATGCTGAAGTATGCTGAAGAACGCTGGTATATGGCATTGTTCGCCGAGCTCCTCTGAAAATTAATGTTCAGCATGCTGAAAATTTTCTGTCGTATCCAGCTTATGGCTGATATGTCCCGCATTTGCAGTGCAAATGGCATATTTGCAGTATTGGTTCACAGGAAAAACCTGTCCAAAGCTCTGCCTGCAGGCACACACACACACACACACACACACACACACACACACACACACACACACACACACACACACACACCTAAACACACGCATTAGTTCATACAACAGGACCTGTTGGGTTTTTTTTTAAATTTGACTGAAGTCTGTACGATCAGCTGTCCAATGTTTTTCTGATAGATATGCCAAAATGTTAGAATACCGGAGGAGTAGGATCCAATCAGTTGATTGCCTGAAGCGTAGAGCACAGCTGTTAACTATACTGTTGGCTGAGCCTCCCAGCAAAAGCACACATGCATTATTGTGGTTTTATTTTTTCACTTTATTGAAAATAAACTTTTTTATCGCCATCAGTTCGCATGCCTTTGAGCAAGGTTGTGACAACTGTTATCTGATGTTCCTGATGCATCACATCAGCTGTTTTAGGCGCGACTGATCTGACATGACAGCTCTGCCAGGTTTGTCACGCCCCCAGCCGTGGTCTTTGGAGAGGAGAATCATCTCGGTTGAACAGAGATGATCTCTCGCACACCTAGGATTCATGGATCGGGAGGCAACGGCAGTTTGTCATGACTGCGCTAAGAAGAAGTCAGACTATTGTTGTGCATCCCACAATTTCATTATATTATACTGCTTCTTGTGTGTAGAATGTGGGGTGTGTGTGTGACTCTTAGGGCTTGCCGTACCCGCCCTGTGTGGTGATGTCAGGCGGGCTACGGCCAGACTATATATAGTTGTGTGTTCTCGAATAAAGAGTGAGTTCGCTGCATGGCATAACAGACTCCAGTCTCTGATTTACTGACTTAACATTTTGGTGATGAGAGAAAACCATTCAGGCGTATGGGTTTCCTCCACCTCTGCTGTCGTTTCTGGAGTGTCCGGGGAAGCCAGCGACCCAGTGGCTGGATTGGATGGCCATGCTTGGGGGATATATCACTGGGCTGGGCCTGGGTAGACTCGATGGAGACCGAGGATGGGTGCTTCTGGCCCGTCGTTTCGGAGCAGAGGGTTGGAGAATTCGCCACTTGTAGGGAGAGATGGAGCTTTGCATGGATGCTGTCGGGCGGCTGGCTGGAGATTTTGCAGAACGTCCAAGGGACAAGAAGCTGGGGCTGTGGGTGGTGATTCTGTTGGCGCCAAGAGGAGCTAAGCTAGTTAGCTCGGAGGAGCTATAGGCTCAGCCTGTGGCAGCGGGAAAGTTTGCTACAATGCTAGGTGCACACCAAAATCAAGTTACAAGCTACCAGCTGGGTATCCAGGGGGACCTGAGTCCCTGGTTACTGGAGGCGGCAAGCCAGCCAAGGAGCTCAGCATGGTGCAAGACCGCAGAGAGGGAGAGCAGCGACCAGACTCAACTGAGTTTTCCTTACAGCTGGAGTCCGGGCAGCGGGAGAGTGGGAGTATGTATGCTGGGAACCTCGGGAAGCAGCAGCGACAGCCGGGCACAGAGGCAGTGCAGTGGAGCACCTTGGACGAAGGTGCTGGGCGCAGCGGCCAAGTGCCTCAATCGACAAGTGATGCCGATGAGCGGGCTAAGATTTTCCCTGGAGTTGTGCCACGGGGAGCTGGAGTGTCTGGAGCTACAACGGTGACAGATGCAGCAGTTTTGAAGACAGTCAGGGCGGACCGATGGGCATGGAGAGACAGCGTGCTGGGCAGAAGCACTGTGGGTTCAGATGAGAGAAGCAGTCGGTGGTGAGATGGAACTTTCTCACCGGGGAGGTCAGCTTTGACTCCGGGGGCAGGCGGCTCCCAGGGGTGCACATGCCGTGGGGCTGCCCTCGGCCTCTGATCCGGTTTGATCCCTGGCTGACCATGGACTGTAGCATAATGTAAATACTTGTGAATGTAAATATGTTTATACGGTGTGCATGTGAATGGTTGCTGCAATCTGGGATTTTGTGTAGTTTAGTTAGTGCAGAAAAAAAGGGGTCCTATTTTAGTTGTTTTGGGGTGAATGTGTTCGGCCATTCCAGTTCTCTAGTTCCTGTTATTTCTCTTAGTGCATGATTCGGGTCCTAAATTGGGGAGGGTCTCAATTGTGTGTGTGGTTTTGGACTTTCTAAAGAGGGGGAGAATGCTGTGTGTAGAATGTGGTGTGTGTGTGTGGCTTTGGGCTTGCCGTACCCACCCTGTGTGGTGACGTCAGGTGGGCTATAGCCAGACTGTATGTAGTTTTGGTGTTCTTGAATAAAGAGTGAGTTTGCTGCATGGCATAACAGACTCCAGTCTTTATTTAACGACATAACACTACTGTACAATGACAGTAAAGCCTATTCTGTTCTAAGTTGTGAATGTCAGAAACACACTAAGCATTAGTTGGTTTACGTTACTAATAAGTTATGGAGCTATTCTATGTAGTTACTAATATGTCATGTATATGTCAAAGTCATTACGGATATGCGATGCATACAGCCAAAAGTGAAAATTTTGGCGTATCCCAGCGTTTTATACCAATTTTTATATGTTTGGTGAACACTGCTTAAATCGTCATGGTGTAACAGTAGGCAGCTCAAGTTTGCAAACCCTGTCTGGCTACAAGTATCTGCTCGATCAATTCAAACAACAGGAATTCCCAGCAAGATAATTTGCAGCACTCCTCAGAGCCTGTAATCCAAGGATACCACTCGTGCTAATATGGAAGTGATGGACAAACCCTTTCTTCGTCTGAGACGGGCCTGCTAGCTTCGGGGTTGGCCGACCACTCTTCACAATGACCAACTTTTCTTGAAAAGTCCGTCTGGGAAATTGATTTTTTAAAATATCAGCAACCAAATAATTTTCCTCTCCCCTGTCAGCCATTGTGGGTGGAAAAACAGCTATTATATTTAAACAGATACAGTATATTGTTCACACTCCGACAGACAGTGAAAAGTAAGCTAGGAGCAGGAAGACAAAAGAAGAGGAAAACAGCAGCCTTGTGTGTAGCAGAATGGAATGTACGCACTCTGTTGGACAGAACAACATCACAGCGCCCAGAAAGACAGACCGCGCTTGTGGCCCTGGAAATGAAGATAAGATAAGCTATAGCCTTTATTAGTCCCACAATGGGGAAATTCCAGGATTGCAACAGCACAGGGATGGCAACACTAAGAGCAACAATCAAGAAGACAAGAAAAACAAGAGCAGCGAATATACATACACTACCGTTCAAAAGTTTGGGGTCACTTAGAAATTTCCTTATTTTTGAAAGAAAAGCACTGTTTTTTTCAATGAAAATAACTTTAAACTAATCAGAAATACACTAATATCTAATATACATTGCTAATGTGGTAAATGACTATTCTAGCTGCAAATGTCTGGTTTTTGGTACAATTTCTACATAGGTGTATAGAGGCCCATTTCCAGCAACTATCACTCCAGTGTTCTAATGGTACAATGTGTTTGCTCATTGCATCAGAAGGCTAATGAATGATTAGAAAACCCTTGTGCAATCATGTTAGCACAGCTGAAAACAGTTTAGCTGGTTAGAGAAGCTATAAAACTGACCTTCCTTTGAGCAGGTTGAGTGTCTGGAAAAAAATATTATTTCAAATACAAATCATTATTTCTAACCTTGTCAATGTCTTGACTATATTTTCTATTCATTTTACAACTCATGGTGGTAAATAAGTGTGACTTTTAATGGAAAACACAAAATAATTGTCTGGGTGACCCCAAACTTTTGAACAGTAGTGTATGTACATATAAATATATAAATATATAAACACACAGTGCGGAGCATTGTAGCTAGATGGAATAAAGATATAAATATATATACACACAGTGCAGAGCATTGTAGCTAGATGGAATAAACAGCATAACCGTCTACTTAGTTATCCTGCATAGTATGAATATGTACCCATACATATTGTCACCCTCCGTAGCGACCGATATTGTCCTGGTTGTATACTGGAGGGGACCATTGTGTAAGTCTGTTGCGTCTTTTGCATTCAATACTATTAGGTCGTCACGTTTTTTTGCTATCTCTGCCAGCAGCCCTGCTTAAGTTATGCAGTCTGACAGCCGTAGGTAGGAAGGACCTGCGAAACCTCTCAGTTGCGCACCTAGGATGATGTAGTCTGCTGCTAAATGAGCTCCTCAGTGCGTTCAGTATGTCCTGTATAGGGTGGGACTCGGACTCCAGCAGAGTTGACAGTTTAGCCACCATCCTTCTCTCTCCTATCTCCTCCCCTGGGTCAAGGCGTTGCTCCAGGACAGATCTAGCTTTCTTGATCAGTTTGTTCAGTCTCTTCCTATCGGCTGCTGTAATGCCACTGCCCCAGCAGACCACTCCAAAAGCGATGGCTGATGCCACCACCGTGTTGTAGAATGTCTTCAGCAGCACCCCTTGTACACCAAAAGACCTGAGTCTCCTCAGTAGGAACAGCCTGCGCTGTCCCTTCTTGTAGAGTGCGTCGGTATTGTGTGACCAGTCTAGTTTATTGTTCAGATGAACACCCAGGTACTTATAGGATATCACCATCTCAATGTCTGTTCCCTGGATGTTTACTGGTGCTGTGAGGGGTTGTCCTTGCCTGCGGCAGTCCACCACCAGCTCCTTAGTTTTCCTCGCGTTGATCTGGAGGCAGTTCCAATGGCACCAGTCCACGAAGTCCTGGATAAGTCCTCTGTACTCAGCTTCATCTCCGTTGGAGATGAGGCCGACGATCGCAGAGTCGTCAGAGAACTTCTGTAGATGGCAGTGTGTTGTGTTGTGTGAGAAGTCCACAGTATAAAGGGTTAACAGGAAGGAAGCCAAAACCGTTCCCTGGGGGGCCCCCGTGCTACCGATGATTGTGCCAGACACACAGTCCAGGGTTCCCACAAACTGTGGCCGGTTAGTGAAGTAGTCCAGGATCCATGATGACAGGTGCTGGTCCACCCCTGCGCACAGCAGCTTGTCCTTCAGGATCATCGGTTGGATTGTGTTGAAAGCACTGGAGAAGTCAAAGAATATAATCCGCACCGCATTCCCGGGCTTCTCCAGGTGGGACAGAGAACGGTGAATGAGGAAGATCACTGCATCCTCCACCCCAATGCCATGCTGGTGGGCAAATTGGAGTGGATCCATCGCCGGTCCCACCAGGGGGTGGAGGGGGCGGAGGTGAGCAAGGAACAGGTACAATGTAGACATAGCTGCACTTAGTGAAACAAGATTGCCTGGATATGACAGCTTGGAAGACCATGGGCACATCTTCTTTTGGAGTGGGAGATCAACTCAAGAAAGGAGTGGGCTTTGCAGTTAGAAAGGAGATAACAGCAATGCTTGATGAGGAACCGGTGCCAATCAACGACAGGATAATGACTATGAGACTCCCACTACAGCGGAAGATGTATGCCACACTCATCAGTGTATATGCCCCAACAATGACCAACACAGAGGAGGTGAAGGAAGAGTTCTACAGTGATTTACGTGAGACTATCAGGCGTGTACCGACTGATGACAGGCTGATACTCGTTGGAGATTTTAATTCCAGAGTTGGTTCGGACACTGAGAAATGGAAAGGAGTGCTAGGCAGTCATGGAATAGGCAAGTGCAATGCTAATGGAGAACTTCTACTTGCACTATGTTCAGAGTACAACCTTGTGATAACCAACACTCTATTTAAGCACAAGGGCACACACAAGAAGACATGGATGCACCCAAGATCCAAGCACTGGCACTTGTTAGACTACATCATAGTCAGGCAGAGAGCCATAAGGGATGTATTGGACAACAGAGCAATGAGAGGCGCGGACTGTGGTACTGATCATGTTATGCTGAGATCTAGATAAAGGATTTGCAGACAAAAACAGCACTGCAGGATGGGTGCGAAGCCACCACGGAAGCTAAACACTAGTGCACTGAAAGGCCAAAAGAAGCAGGAAGAACTTACACAGGAAATGGATGAAAACTTGAAAGACTGGGACAGCAACAACTCAGAGAATGGCATAGAAGAGAAATGGACAACACTGAAGGATACGGTGTATCAGACTGCGAGTGATGTATTAGGCCACCCTGAGAGGAAACATCAAGAGTGGTTTGATGAGCATGATGAACACCTGAAGAAACTACTAGAAGCGAGGAATACAGCTAGGCAGGAAAACCTACATTGTAACACAAGGTCGAAGAAGATGAAATACTCAGAGGCTCAGAGTGAGCTACAGAAGTACACCAGAGAGATGAAGTCCAACTGGTGGGATGAAGAAGCGGAGAAACTTCAAAATGCAGCAGATAGGAAGGACATGAAAACGTTCTTCATAGGTTTGAGAGAAATCTATGGCGCTAAACCAAGAGGATTGATCCAACTAAAGGCAATGGATGGTGAAACGGTTTTGAAGGAGAAAGACAAGATCCTGGACAGATTTGCAGACCACTTTGACCAACTACTAAACAACCGTGGAGATCTCACTGAAGAGGCTAAAGAAGCTCTAGTGCAGCGACCAGCTGTATCAAGTCTGGGTGAACCACCAAATTTTGATGAACTGATGGCAGCTATCTTATCTATCTCTGTTTGATGAGGCGCCTATTATGGCTGCCGTGTCGTTGTGTCGCGCTTGCACGCGCACCAATGTCAAGTCAAATTCCTCGTGTGTTTTTTACATGCTTGGCAATAAAGTTTATTCTGATTCTGATTCTGACAACACAGGATGGTAAAGCTCCAGGAAGGGATGGAATTCCAGCAGAAGTGTAGAAATTTGGTGGTGTTCAGCTGACCAACTGCCTGCACAAGCTCATCCAAGAGATATGGGATGCCCAGAAAGTACCTCAGGACTCCCAAGGATGCAAGTATTGTGCCTTTGTTCAAGAAAGGTGACAGGAAAGATTGTGGAAATTACCGAGGTATATCACTGCTAGCCACTGTTGGTAAGATTCTCTCACGTGTTCTATTGAACAGACTCAGTGAACACATCTCGCAGAATGTACTACCGGAAACCCAGTGCGGCTTTAGATGGGAAGAAGCACAATGGACATGATTTTCTGCTTGAAACAGGTTCAAGAAAAGTGTATCGAACAGAACATGCCGCTTTATGTAGTCTTCATAGACTTCAGTAAAGCCTTCAATACTGTTTCATGACAAGGACTTTGGCAGGTACTCAAGAAATATGGTTGTACAGAGAAGTTTGTCAGCCTGATCAAGGCATTCCATACAGGTATGCAAGCAAACGTGGCAATGAGTGGTTCAGTATCTAAAGACTTTTCAGTAAGCAACGGGGTGAAACAAGGGTGCGTTCTGGCACCTACACTCTTCTCGCTGTATCTGGCAGCCATGCTTGAGGTGGCCTTCAAAGACACTTCAGAAGGAGTATACATTCAAACAAGGAAAGAAGCAGACTTGTTCATTGCGGCACAGTTTAAAACCAAGAGTAAGACATCGATAAAGGTAGTAAGAGAAATGTTCTTTGCCGATGACAGTGCTCTAGTTGCACACAACGTAGAAGATATGCAATCTTTAGTGGAGAAATTTGCAAGAGCAGCTAACCAGTTCAGCTTCCAAATCAACATCAAGAAGACAGAGTGCCTTTATCAACCACCAACGTTCCAGTTATCAACATCACTACCAGCAGAGATCAGCATTGGTACAGAGCCACTAGTCAAGTGCAAGACTTTCAAGTACCTAGGGAGTACTGTTTCAGAGAATGCTAGGCTGGAGGATGAACTATCTCTCAGAATGGGAAGAGCGAGCGCTGTGTTTGGAAACTTGAGGGAGAGACTGTGGAACAATCAACATGTGTCTATCCGTGTGAAATGCAAAGTGTACAGAGCGACAGTACTGGCTACTCTTTTATACGGTGCTGAAACTTGGACTGTCTGCAGAGTGCAGGTGAAGAAACTCCATGCGTACATGATGAGACACCTTCGAGCCATAATGAACATCTCATCGAAAGACAAGATAACCAACAAAGAAGTGTTGAAACGAGCCGGTCTACCATCAATGGAGGACATGCTAATACAGACAAACCTGAGATGGCTCGGACATGTTCAGAGGATGGACCACCAGCATTTCCCTCGGCAGTTACTCTACTCACAGTTATGCAAGGGCAAATGCAATCAGGGTAGACCAAGGCTCAGATTTAAAGACACTGTAAAAAGAAACTTGAAGAAGTTGGACATAGACAGGAGTTCCTGGCAGCGGAAGGCTAAGGACAGAGCTGTGTGGAGGAATCTGATCAGACCTCATTGACACAGTCATTGTCGCCCACGACAGACTGCTATGATGATGATGATGATGATGATGATGATGACAGTATATTGTAGCTACTTAAGCAAGTCCTTGCACTGGCATTTTGCTAGTTAGGATCCTCTGCATTGTAGGTGGAGGAGTCTAACCATCCAATCAAAAGATGTGAAAATGCTGACATTCTCAAATGCCTTCTATGTGTACCCCAGGACTTACAGAAGACATCCGATTGGTTAAAGCAATAAAATAACTTTAATGGTTAATTTAACCTACAGAGCGCACTGTTAATTCCTGAAGGCCCAAGGCAGATTTGCTTAACCCTGGCAACACAGATGGCTGAAACATGATTGGACAAAAAAACTCTAACATGCATTACATTACTGGAAGGAGTGCAACCAAGAGAAAAGCTACAAAATGAAGAGAATAGACTATTGGGAATAATTTAATACATCCTCATGCAACAAATATAAGAATGTAGGTTGTAAATACAATTCTGATAGTGTTTAGGACAGCAGAGAAGGGTTTGCTGGCCCTGAGGGTCCACCACTTTCAACACTAAAGTTCAACAGGTAATGCAAAAAAAGGACAGATAGAAAAAAGTTATTATGACACACTGCTACAACATAGCTGATGTTTATGTGTTATGTAATTATTTGGTAAGGAATCACCCAGAACAAAGCCAATCTGGTCCTGGGTGAAGGGACAGACTAAGAATGATTCAATAGACTCCCATGATGAATGAAAAATCAACAATTCAATGTACCCCACCTTTAGCCAGGCCTCTGGGAAGGGCTTGATGGCAAGCGTCTGGTGGCCAGGTTCCTGCCCATGGAACCATGGCAATTATTAGAAAAAGGAAGACATACAAGACCACTGATAATCTCCCTCGATCTGGGGCTCCATGCAAGATCTCACCCCGTGGGGTTAAAATGATCACGAGAACGGTGAGCAAAAATCCCAGAACCACACGGGGGGACCTAGTGAATGACCTGCAGAGAGCTGGGACCAAAGTAACAAAGGCTACCATCAGTAACACACTACGCCGCTAGGGACTCAAATCCTGCAGTGCCAGATGTGTCCCCCTGCTTAAGCCAGTACATGTTCAGACCCATCAAGTTTGCTAGAGAGCATGTGGATGATCCAGAAGAGGATTGGGAGAATGTCATATGGTCAGATGAAACCAAAATAGAACTTTTTGGTAAAAACTCAACTTGTCGTGTTTGGAGGAGAAAGAACACCATACCTACTGTGAAGCATGGGGGTGGAAACATCATGCTTTGGGGCTGTTTTTCTGCAAAGGGACCAGGACGACTGATCCGTGTAAAGGAAAGAATGAATGGGGCCACGTATCGTGAGATTTTGAGTGAAAACCTCCTTCCATCAGCAAGGGCATTGAAGATGAAACGTGGCTGGGTCTTTCAGCATGACAATGATCCCAAACACACCGCCCGGGCAAAGAAGGAGTGGCTCCGTAAGAAGCATTTCAAGGTCCTGGAGTAGCCTAGCCAATCTCCAGATCTCAACCCCATGGAAAATCTTTGGAGGGAGTTGAAAGTCTGTGTTGCCCAGCGACAGCCCCAAAACATCACTGCTCTAGAGGAGATCTGCATGGAGGAGTGGGCCAAAATACCAGCAACAGTGTGTGAAAACCTTGTGAAGACTTACAGAAAACGTTTGACCTCTGTCATTGCCAACAAAGGGTATATAACAAAGTATTGAGATGAACTTTTGTTATTGACCAAATACTTATTTTCCACCATAATTTGCAAATAAATTCTTTAAAAATCCTTCAATGTGATTTTCTGGATTTTTTTTTCTCATTTTGTCTCTCATAGTTGAGGTATACCTATGATGAAAATTGGAGATCTCTCTCATCTTTTAAGTGGGAGAACTTGCAGAATTGGTGGCTGACTAAATACTTTTTTGCCCCACTGTATTTCATTAAGTGCAATTTTATTCATATTTTTTTCTATGAAATCAGAGTTAAATTATTGTTTTGTTCTGGCTCTGCAAAATTATGGTCAAAAATGTAAATTGTTATAAGGAAAACTAAAAAAAAAATACCACAGTCTGTTTCAAATTTATTTAAAAAGACAGTAATTTTATTTTAAAAAGTAGACAAAAATTAGCCATAAAATAATCCACAAACTTATAATAAAGTCTCAAATGTACAAGAAAAGTCAATTTTACAAGAGGAAATTACAAATTTGAGAAAAATAGTTTCAAATTTAGATACATTTACAAAGAAAAGTAGAAAACTATAAGAAAATTGTTATTAATTTTGGCGAAAAACCTCAAACCTTCAAGACAAGTCATTACTCAAATTTTTAAGCGGGTGTTCTTTGTACCCTTAGCTCAATTAGAAATTTTTGGTTGTCTACTTTTAATTATTCATTTCAAAGCGCTGCTTTTACATGAGTAGAATTTCTGGCTACTATACCCACCTATGATCATACAATTTAAGTATGCATGAGTAAATTACTATTATTAATGGTTTTTTCCCCCTCCCCTACTCTCTCAATGGGAAAAAAGAAACACTAGAATAAAAATACAAAAAATACACATATTTTTGTCATTTATATAAACCATGACAAAAAAAAAATCTTGCAGGAGCAAACATGACACTTGATATTTTCTAACCTGCTTGTATAACACCATAGACAGAGAGAAAACCTGAATTAGACAGGGCTCAGAGAGGGAAAGATGAGACAGAAGAGAGCAGCCAAGGAGAGGAAAGTGTTCAGGCAGAGGGTCTAGGAGAGGTGAGAGCAGAGGAAGGAGAGAAGGATGACACCAGTAAAAAGTTCAAACACAGGACGTCTGGGTGGGACCCCAACTGGCCCAATATTCCAGCATTCAAGCCTCGGTTGTACAATACTTCAAATGGTAAGTTCCATATGCAAAGTTACTGTGCAAAATTAAAAAAAGAATAAATATAAAATTCACATATTCCGGCTGCAATAGTGTCATGTGTTTTCTACCCACCCGGAAAAATATGTTGCCACAGCACCAAGGTCTTTAAGCCAGAGGAAACACTGTAGACTCCAACACTAAGTCCGCAATTAACATGTAAATGTGGATGGAATAAAAAACAATTTAGTGAATCATGATATAAATGAAATGATGGGTGATTATATTTTGACTACTACACCTCTCTCCATTAGCAAAACATAAAATCCTGTTAAATGTCATTTACTTTTTGACACCACATCAGCGCTGTTTGAGTCCCACACTGGAAGTGAACCAATCCTGGAGAATGATTATGCACGGAGCAGAAAATTAAGAATGGTAAATTACTCAATGAGATTTTTTTTCTTGTGTGCTGTCACATTTTTTGGGAGATTACACGCAGCCTAAGTGTCCACCAAATGCGTTTTTTGTCACCTGACCGCCCTGAATGTCTTTTTTTCAGCGATTGTGCGCTGCACTCTGGGAAAAAAAAAAAAAAAGTCTGTGCCCTGTATCCCAGCAACAGCTTATCACTAACAGCTCAGTACTTCCACTTTTCCTATGGTCAGACTTTCTGCTTATTTTTAATAGCAGTCTCTAAATAACAATAAACAGGACACGTATTGTAGCATTGGTAGCAGCTCTAGTTTCCGCCCTCCAAAGAGAGCAGTCGCATCTTTTCTCTGCTCCCGCTCCTTGTCTCTCCCTCCCTAACTGATGCATCCCAGCTTGCTATTGTCTGTGTCTGCGTGTCTCTCTACAGCTGATTCATCCAACGAAAATTATGGATTTGGAAGCTGCTTAAATGTGCTATTGTCACTTTTTCTCAACAAGAATCGGGCCAAGGGGGAGCCCAAGAATTGGAACCTGCGAGGAGACTCATGGACATTGGAATTCATGCGTCTGTGGAAACATTATTGGTTATGATCTCAGGACTTCTATTTTTGGCTGTGAAGTTCCCTGATGCATCAGAAATTGAAGGAAGATGAGAGAGCTGATCAAAGCAGACCCGGCAAGCTCCTTCATCAAATTCGACCAGTTGGAGAAGGCACGAGTAGCGGCAAACTGTGAACTGAATGACAGTGATTCAGTGGAGGAATACATCTGGAGCCCTGTGCTTTCCATGGAAAAATAGTTTAAGCCTGCACATTGGAGCACTGAATCCGTAAGAGAATGGAAAGTTTTTTCTCTGAAGTCAGTGCTATTCGACCTGTTTTTTTGGCACCCCTCAGCACTCAGTCCTCCTGATGATCAACAGTATAATTGTTTTTTCATAACATTGGCGGACAGTATCTGACTCTCAAGGACAGCTGTCTGGCTCAGACTATTCCATCTGCCGTGCTCAAGGACACATGCCTTTGCCTTAGACACTAGTCATAACATCTGCTGAGAGAGAGACTATTGCTGTTCTCCTAACTGATTTGCACTACTGATTGCATCCAACACACACACAACTGACCCATTATACTGACGAAGACATATTCATTCACTGCTCTCTTTGTGTCATTGTGTGGATTCTATTGTCTGCTAATTGTGCATTGAGAGTTTTTTTCTTGTAATCACAATATCGGTCATATATAAATGAACTTTATTTTGATAAACAATGCTTTTTTCTCTCTCCTATTGTGTCCCCCCCCCGCCTTCTATTCCCCTCCATTCCCCCCCCTTTCTTACCCCCACTATGACTGGCGCTGTAATGGCTGCCCCGGCCTTGGATGTGCGCTGACATAGAGCACGCCCAAATGCCAAGTCAAATTTCAATTCTCCTGTATGTATGTATTACGTATGGTGGTATTGACAATAAACTTAATTGACTGATTGATTGATTGAGATGCAAAATATGATTACACATGAAGCAGGAGTCTGAGTACAGACTGTACCGGCATCCTATGTCCCACCCTTCTTTAATTCTGATTGGCTGCTGAGAAAGGTCTGACATTGACAGCTCAGCTGCAGTCTGAAAAGTTGAACTTTTTTCGACTCTGAGCGCTGTGAGCGCCGCGACACAAAGTGGCCACCGCCGAGAACGTGCAAAAAATCCCACAAAAACACAAACAATTCAACAATTCAAAACTAATCAAATGTCCATTTATGTACATACTGTATATATATACAGTATATATATATATATATATATATATATATATATATATATATATATATATATATATATATACCATAGATTTAAAAAAAAATTAAAAACATGTCATACACACCATGTTATCACCAAATACTGTATATTGTCCTCTTACGTATATATTTTATTTTTTTTAAATTACCCCTTCTCTGTATTTCTCCTTCATTCCTGCATGTTTGAAATGAGTTTTGATCTAAAAACATCTGTTTTTACCAGCATTTCAGTCAATGTTTGCCAAAGGAGCTTAACGTAGGCTGACTTAGGCGAACTCTCCATAACTTAGAAGAGCTTTTACGAACTGAGCACAACTTTCACCAACGTTTAATTCCAAACGCTGGCAAATTTTCAACATGCTGAAAATTCTCAACAAATACAACTTTTGCCAACGAACACCAACTATCATTAACTTTTCTCAACTTTTGCCAGCAGAGGCATACGTTTGCCAAAACATCAGTAAAAGTTGGTCCGAACATTGTAGTGTGAATCCATCCAAAAATGCAGGTCCAGGATGACAGGAAGCCTCCACAAATGCTGATTGGTTCATCAGTGTCGCCTGATGCTGATGTCAGCTGACCTGCACTGAGTATTCGTTTGCTTAAATTAACCTAAGTTGGCAACTGCTACACAAACATTAGCCTAAGTTGGCAAAAGTTTGACAACGCTGAATGCAACGCTGGGAAATGCTAGCAAAAGTTTATAAAAGTTTGTAAAAGTTCATAAAAGTTGGTGTGTGCTCGCTCACAAACGTAATTTCACCAACATTTGGAATGATTTCTCTGATTTTTCAAAATGTCAGTAAAAGTTGGTCCAAACGTTATAGTGTGAACCCAGCTTTACCGAGATGCACTAGTATTCAGGATGAGGGTTTATTACTGTGACAGTAATAGAGAAGATGAAAAAGGGTGTTACGACCCATTTTCAGGGCCAAGGCCAAAACTGCCTAGATCAGCCTGGGATCATTTAAGTCTGTCTTGGCCCCTATGCCAAGGTGTACAAACCTAATCACGTTCACCCTTTTTCTTAGGCAAGGTAGACATTCACCTGGTCTCTTTTGCTCACAGCAAGGCAGACCTCCACCTCATGTCCCAGGCTGGGATTTGAACTCATGACACCATGATCCCCACACCTCCTTCTTGACCACTGAGCCAAAGAGGAATTCCTCCCTTGCAACTTGGCTTGGAATATACCCTAATGGTGTCATGTCCTGCACCACTGACCCATGGAGGAGGTCATCACACCTCCCCCCTTAAGGGAGTGGTGCAGATGTTCATATCCCAGACAAGCCCCCATTTTCTTGGCCAAGGCCAGAATAGCCTGTTTCTGCCTGGGATCATTTAGGTCCGTCTCAGTCCCTATGCCAAGATATACGAACCTAGTCACTTTCACCCTTTTCTTGGGCAAGGTAGATATTCACCTGGTCTCTTCTGCTCACAGCAAGGCAGACCTCCACCTTAAGTCCCAGGCTGGGATTTGAACTCATGACACCATGATCCCCACACCTCCTGCTATACCACTGAGCCACAGAGGAATTCCTCCCTCACAGCCTGGCTAGGAGTGGGGTATACCCTAGTGGTGCCATGACCTGTATCACTGACTAATTTCCCATGGAAGGGGTCCCACAGAGGGGGCACCTGGGGCTGGGCATATTCTTTTTATCCCGGACGACCCCCCCCCCCCTTAAGGAAGTGGTGCAGGTCTGGTGAATGTCTACCTTGCCTAAGAAAAGGATGAAAGTGACTAGGTTCGTACACCTTGGCATAGGGGCCGAGACGGACCTAAACAATCCCAGGCTGATCTAGGCAGTTCTGGCCTTGGCTCAGAAAATGGGTCATAACAAAGAGTAAGCTATTCATGTAATTCACTCATTTACTGCAGTTAACACGTTACCAGCAGAACTGAAACAGCTCAGCTATCAGCAAACATCATTTACGAGAGATTATTGTCTGACAGGTAATGTTAGCATATGCTGACAGTTTAATCAGCTTTCTAAAGCTGAGACAGTTGCTCATTGAAAATGAGAAGCGCTAACTTTACTCGCTAAAAACTCACTAACCTTACCAGTGTTGTGTTTAGATTAGAAGTAGCCCAATTTCAGTCATTCTTCACTGGGGCAGAACACTGCAGAAGTCTGCTGACAGGCGGCCAGAGATGGGGAAACTGAGAGGAGGAGGGGGCGTGATAAGACACTTACACTTTCTAGCCATACTCAATATAGTCCATGTCGTACCTCAGTATGTGCCTGAACCATTCTATGGGTGGCGTACCGAAAAATCCAAATATGAATACAAGTACCATTACACTCCTAGCCAACACCCAGTTGAACTTGTTTCCAGTGAGAGCTGGACTCTGCTGGGGCTGCCCTCCTGACAGAGGGTGTCATGTTCACTGACCACAGGATCTCATCTCTGCTGTTTGCCGATGATGTTGTCCTGTTGGCTTCATCGAGCGATGGCCTACAGGTCTTGCTGGGATGGTTTTTTTTACTGAGTGTGAAGTGCTTTCGATAAGAATCAGCACCTCCAAGTCCAAATCCATGGTTCTTAGCTGACAAAGGGTGCATTGTCCTCTCTAGGTTGGGGACAAGTTCTTGCCCCAAGTGGATGAGTTTAAGTATCTCGGGATCTCATTCACGAGTGAGGGGAGAATGCAGCGAGAGATTGACAGAAGGATCAGCGTAACATTTGCAGTGATGCAGACATTGTACCTGTCTGTTGTGGTGAAGAGGGAGCTGAGCTCTAAGGCAAAGCTGTCGATTTACCGGTCAATCTACATTCCTACTCTCACCTATGGTAATGAGCTTTGGCTAATGACCAAAAGAATGAGATTGTGGATACAAGTAGTTGAAATGAGCTTTCTCTGTAGGATTGCTGGACTCACCCTTAGAGATAGGGTGAGGAGCTCAGTCATCCAGGAGAGGCTCAGAGTAGAACCGCTGCTCCTCCACATCGAAAGGAGCCAGTTGAGGTTGTTTGGGCATCTGATCAGGATGCCTCCTGGATGCCTCCTATATGAGGTGTTTCGGGGACGTCCCACTAGTAGGAGACTCCGGGGCAAACCAAGGACACACTGGAGAGACTGCATCTCCCAGCTGTCCTGGGAATGTCTTGATGTCTTCTTTGAAGAGCTGGAGCAGGTGGCAAGGGAGAGGGAAGTCACGGCTTCTCTGCTTGAGCTGTTGCCTTCGCAACCTGGACCTCTGGAAAAAAAGTAGAAGATGGATGGATGGCTGGATGGATGGCTGGATATATGCATGCATGGAATCAACTAATATATATTTGCTAATGGTCAAAACCCTGTTTTTGACAGGGAAGCTCACTCTTTTCAGGGTTCTCAGTGTGACAGTGGGACTCAAACTCTTCACTTTGTTTATCAAATAGGTCGACCTCTTTGGTGACATTGTTAGCAATGGATTGGCACATGTTTAGTTCACATCATCAGCCTTTTTGATGGTTTCACATGTATGCAAATAAAAGTGTACCTTGACTTTTTTTAGACCACCGGCTGAGGCTCAAGTTAAAATTTTAAAAAGGAACAAGACAGCCAGAGAAAAAGTGAAAGATGAATTCCAAAAGAAAAAATATCTGAAGGTAAGGTTTATACAGTGAGAAAAATAAGTATTGAACACATCAACTTTTTTTCTCATTAAACATATTTCTGATGGAGCCATTGATCTGAGATTTTTACCAGATATCAACAACCCAAGTAACAACCCAAGTAATCCATATATACAAAGGAATCAAAGTAACTATGTTCACAAAAGAAGATATATTTAATAACGTGGGATGACACAGGGAATAAGTATTGAACACATGAAGAAAAAGAGGTGCAAAAAGGCATAGAAAGCCAAAAAAAACCCAGCTGAAATCATCAGAATTCAGGAAGCCATCCCATCCCCAATCAGTGCAAATTAATTTCAGCTGGTTAAGTCTTAACTAATTGCCTTTAAAAAGGTCTGTGAATATCAGCTTGTCACACCACAAAGAACTTGCAATGGGTAGAAACAAAAAGCTCTCTCTAGACCTTCGCAACCTTATTGTTGCAAAACATAATGATGGAATTGTTTACAGGCGTATTTTTAAACTTCTGAATATTCAGTAAGCACTGTTGGAGCCATCATTTAGAAATGAAAACAACATCATTTTACCATAAACTGGCCACGTCCAGGAG
This sequence comes from Pholidichthys leucotaenia, assembly GCA_020510985.1. Classification (NCBI taxonomy): domain Eukaryota; kingdom Metazoa; phylum Chordata; class Actinopteri; order Cichliformes; family Pholidichthyidae; genus Pholidichthys; species Pholidichthys leucotaenia. The sequence continues at coordinate 285,157,933 of CM035838.1, forward strand.
CTCCTCACAAAATTTCTGACAGAGGAGTCAAAAGAATTATGGGAAGAGTTATCCAAGAGCCAAAGACCACTCCTGGAGAGTTCCAGAAAGACCTGGAGTTAGCAGGTACTGCTGTTTCAAAGAAAACAATAACTTATGCACTCAAATGATATGGACTCTATGCCCGCTCACCTCACAAGACTCCACTGCTGAAGAAGAAGCATGTTGAAGCTTGTTAAAACTTTGCTGCACAACATTTGGGCAAGCCAGTAAAATACTGGGAGAATATAGTCTGGTCAAATGACACCAAAATTGAACTTTTTGGATGCCACAAGACACAACATGTTTGGTGGAGAAATGGCACTGCCACATCCCATCACGGTATGTGGGTGTTTTTCGGCACATGGTACAGGCAGACTTCATATAATTGAAGGAAAGATGAATGGACAAATATACAGAGACATCCTTGATAAGAAAATGTTGCCATCTGCCAAGATGCTGAAGATGAAACGAGGGTGGATATTTCAGCAAGACAATGATCCCAAACACACAGCCAAAGAAACTCCCAGCTGGCCCCAGAGTAGGAAAATAAAGCTGCTAGACTGGCCCAGTCAGTCACCTGACCTGAATCCAATTGAAAATCTATGGAATGAACTGAAGATCAGAGTTCATATTAGACACCCACGGATCCTTCAAGATTTGAAGACAGTTTGTGTGGAAGAATGGGCTAAAATCACTCCTGAGCAATGCCTGCACCTAGTTTATCCATACAGGAGGCGTCTGGAAGCTGTTATTACCAACAGAGGCTTTTCTTCTAAATATTACTGTAAATAAATTTCACCAAGTGTGTTCAATACTTATTCCCTGTGTCATTCCACTCTATTAAATATAACTTATTTTGTGAACACTTTTGCCTTGATTTCTTTGTATGTATGGATTACTTGGGTTGTTACTGATATCTGGTGAAAATCTTAGGTCAATGGCTTCATCAGAAATATGTTTAATGTGAAAAATGTTGATGTGTTCAATGCTTATTTTCCCTTCTGTAAATGGGTAGAAAATTGTGTCAATCACTTAATAAAAATGCAATGGCTCCTTAATTTTTAACTCATTTTTCTAGGAACAGTTGAGTGATGACTGTTTCAAAGTGTTCACTGTGAGCTCCAAAGAGTTCCTCAAACAAAAACATCTAGACCAAGATGAAACTGGTGAGTAATGTTTCCATGAGATGTGAAAGTTTTTTTGATACAGAATATATTGTTGTGTTTTGGGCATGTCCCACTGGGAGGAGATCCTGGGGCAGACCCAGGACTCGCTGGAAACACTACGTTCCCCAGCTGATCTGGGAACACCTTGGTATCCTCTCTGAAGAGCTGGAGCAGATGGCTGGGGAGAGGGAAGTCTGAGCTTCTCTGCTTGAACTTCTGCCTCCGCGACCTGGACCTCCAGAGAAGCGGTAGAAGATGGATAGATGGATGGAATATATTGTTCAGATCTATGAGTTATTGTGGTTTTCTTGTGCAGTGTTGATAACTTAGACTATGCATTTCAAATTAATGTGCTGTTTATTGTTTGAGTTGACTTATTTTATTTCCCATCCATGTAATACTGTGCAAGCACACACAAAAAACATAACCATTTGCAAAAATTACATGGGTGAAAGATGCAGCAAGAAAAACAAAGTCTTATCTGATCTTGTCCTGTCTTCTTGTCACACACTTTCTTGAACTTAAAAAGCAAGCTTTCATTTCATTCTCCAGTGAATTCCAAGGTTAGAGTAAGCTACTGAAATACACGTTTGTGTCAATCATGCAAATTGAATATAAAATAAAATTTTCTTGTACAAGCTCCATCATCTCTTGAAAACATAATTATCACACTTTGATTTATTATTTTAATTTGTACTATTAATCGTGTTTTACTCAATCATTGTCATAATGGTGGCCCCTATGGGGTGAAGAACCGGACCCAATTGTTAGGCGAAGTTTGTACATGGTTGTTTTAATGAAAACAAACAGAACACAGCTCATGGGCTGGAGAGCATAACATAAGCCATAACAGCAGATAAGTAAAATTGATGCCACTAATGTCATGGTGGAAGGAGTGTGAGCAAAGATGAGTTTGCCACACTGAGAACAGAGGGCGGCAGTTATTAACAGGAGAACACAAATTACCAAATGAAGAGCAGCCATGATTAATTAACCACACAAACCAATAAACAAAGAACAGGAAATAACTAAGGACGCTTTCAAAAATAAGAATAAATACAGGAATGATAAATAGGACAGGAGTAATGATAATTAAACAAAGGATTAAACATAACTAAGAGTTGAAGATGCAATAAACGATAATGATAATTAAGGTTGGGACATAACAGAAAGCAAGGACATAAGCTGAGCCCATACTCTGAGCATGATAGCAGCCTCCCCCACCCCCAAGGGGTGGAGTCCAGATGAGCCTGAACAAACAAAAGATCACCAGCCCAGGTTCATGCCTCCCAGACGGTGGGTCATGTGGCCTCCAGGAGTCTCCGGACCACTGGCCCAGAGAACATGATGTGGCCGGTGGCCTCCTAAAGTCCAAGGACCACCAGAAGGAAGAGCATGGCACCGCAGGAGCGTTGAGTTCATGAGCCAGCAACAGGAAAGCTTTAAGCTCAGGGAACAGCTGCTGAGGAGCTCCCACCTCAGGCGACATCAGCTGAGGAATTTCCAGTTCAGGAGACGGTGGCTACAGCATGCTGATCTCAGAATAAGATGGCTGGGGTGTGCCTACCATAGGAGCTGACATATTGACCTCAGGAGCCGACGGAGTGCGCTGACCTCAGGAGCTGACGGTTGGAGCATGCTGACCCCAGGGACAGGCGACAGAGGCACACCGGCCTCAGGAACACATGGCAAAGGCGTACTGGCCTCGGGAACACAGAACGGAGGCGCACCAGTGTCAGGAACACACAGCGGAGGTGCACTGACCTCAGGAACACACGCCGGAGGTGCATTGGCCTCCGGAACACATGGCGAAGGAGCGTTTACCACCAGAGACAGCTGCTGAGGTGCATCGACCATGGCCGACAGCAGCTATGATGAGCCAACCATAGGAGACAGCAGCTGAGGTTGAAGAGCATCCGTCCCAGATGCCTGGAAGGCCATCCCCGATGCAGCCACCTCGGATGAGGGAGAAAGGCAGGGCGTGAGTAAGTTGACACCAAAATCTCGAGGAGCAAGGCAAGTCTTCTGCACTTCTTGAGGAAACTCAAACAGGCCTCTCTCCCCATCTGCATCCTCAGGACCTTCTACAGAGGTGTGGTGGAGAGTGTTCTGATGTACTGCATTGCAACATGGTACTCCAGTTGCAGTATGTCAGACAAAAAAGCTCTGCAGAGGATAGTTAAGGGAGCTGAGAGGGTAATTGGAGTCTCCCTCCCCTCTGTTCAAGAACTTTTTCAGAACCGTTGTAGGAGCAGGGCACTGAACATTGTCAAAGACCGTTCTCACCCTCTGCATAAACACTTTGAACTTCTGCCATCTGGCAAACGATTCCGGAGCATCAGAGGCAGAACCACCAGACTGATCAACAGCTTCCTTCCACAAGCTGTTAGGATGCTGAACAGTTGATCCGGAATCCTTTACACATATTACTGCACTTTATGGACATTATGTATATTATATGTATATTATAGTTTTAGTCAGTTTTAAGTACTTATTTCTCTTAGCTACTTAGATTCACTTAGCTATTTTAATTGTTTTATATATATATAGGCAGTTGTTATCATTTTAACTGCAACTGTAATAAGTTAACATTACTGTAATATCCAAATGTGTCTCAGGGATGTGTGAATGGCTGTTGGGGGTGGGGTGTGTGAATGTGTTTTTAAATTATGTTCTTTTTACAATACGGATACCTAGAGAAACGCAATTTCATCTTGCTTGCACTACAGTTGTATGCATAGCATCATGACAATAAAGGTTGATTGATTGATTAAAGTCTTTTCTAAAATTGATGTTATAAATATAAAGAAAAAAAAAAAACAAAAGTTAGCTCCTGGTCCACTGCTGCTGGGGTGACCACCTCAGGATGAGTTGCAGGAGCGATGGCGTCAGGAAAGAACTATGACTGGACAGAGATGGCTGGAGCTGTGATGTGCACCTTGGAGACCGCTGGAGCTGTGATGTGCACCTCGGGAACAGCTGTAGCTGAGCTCAGGAGAAGCAGCGGCTGGGGCTCTTTGGAGATGAGGAGAGAGATAGATAGATAGATAGATAGATAGATAGATAGATAGATAGATAGATAGATAGATAGATGTACTTTATTGATCCCAAGATGCTAAAGTGTGGATGTCCTTGAGAGCTGGAATTGCCAGAGCATGCACGTGGAGAGGAGCAGTCACTGCTGGAGTGGGCATGTGGAGAGGAGTGGTCACTGTAGGAGTGGGCACATGAAGAAGAGCTGTGGCAGTGGTTGAGCTTACCTCCTCAATTATGGAACCAGCTGAGGTGGAGATGACCTTGTGGAAACAAGGAGTAGAGATGAGTGGTGGAATACACATGGAGGCAGCAGAAGAAACAAATGGTGAGGGCTCAGTGACAGTTGATGACTGCCGCTGAAACACTTCATCTGAAGCAAGGCAAGATATTTCACTCAAAGTGAATAAAGAGAAAGGAGTATGTTCATGCCACTGCCATTGAAGCCCTCTGGATGACAGTGGAGCTGGCCTGGAGAGAAGCCGGGGCTGACGCTGTAACAGAGCGTCGAGAGGAGTGGCGTCTCCCGGAGCCTACCTTCCACCCAGGCCCCCCATGTGCCAGTCGACTGCCGAGGAAGAACTCCCTCCGCTCCTCAGGAGCATACACTGGCGGCCAGTCAGTTGGCTCCAGCAAGGAAGAGACTGGCGGTGCTGGTAGTGCAGGGAATGGGAGCCCCTGCAACCAGAGAAGGGAGGCGGGCTCAGGCGGGCTTCCAGAATGTTCACACCAGCCCCCCAGCAGTCTGCAATGTCTTCCAGGCAAAGCGAACTGCAGGGCGAGACAATGAGGTCCTGCAATACCTCTGTGATTGGCAGCTCTCTCCCGCTCTGCCTCCTCCCCCTCCTTTCACCCGCTGGGTTCAATACTGGTGGCGGTCTTCTGTCATAACAGTGGCCCCTACGGGGCGAAGAAGAGGACCCAGTTGTGAGGCGAAATTCGTATATGGTTTATTTAAGGAAAACAAACACAGCACAGCTCCTGAGCTAGAGAGCATAACATAAACCGTAACGGCAGATAACTACAGTGGGGCAAAAAAGTATTTAGTCAGCCACCAATTGTGCAAATTCTCCCACTTTAAAGATGGGAGAGGTCTCCAATTTTCATCATAGGTATACCTCAACTATGAGAGACAAAATGAGAAAAAAAAATCCAGAAAATCACATTGAAGGATTTTTAATGAATTAATTGGTAAATTCCTCAGTAAAATAAGTATTTGGTCACCTACAAACAAGCAAGATTTCTGGCTCTCACAGACCTGTAACTTCTTCTTTAAGAGGATCCTCTGTCCTCCACTCATTACCTGTATTAATGGCACCTGTTTAAACTCGTTATCAGTATAAAAGACACCTGTCCACAACCTCAAACAGTCAGACTCCAAACTCCACTATGGCCAAGACCAAAGAGCTGTCAATGGACACCAGAAACAAAATTGTAGACCTGCACCAGGCTGGGAAGACTGAATCTGCAATAGGTAAGCAGCTTGGTGTAAAGAAATCAACTGTGGAAGCAATTATTAGAAAACGGAAGACATACAAGACCACTGATAATCTCCCTCGATCTGGGGCTCCACGCAAGATCTCACCCTGTAGGGTCAAAATTATCACGAGAACGGTGAGCAAAAATCCCAGAACCACATGGGGGGACCTAGTGAATGACCTGCAGAGAGCTGGGACCAAAGTAACAAAGGCTAAATCAGAAACACACTACGCCGCCAGGGACTCAAATCCTGCAGTGCCAGACGTGTCTCCCTGCTTAAGCCAGTACATGTCCAGGCCCGTCTGAAGTTTGCTAGAGAGCATTTGGATGATCCAGAAGAGGATTGGGAGAATGTCATATGGTCAGATGAAACCAAAATAGAACTTTTTGGTAAAAACTCAACTTGTCGTGTTCGGAGGAGAAAGAACACCATACCTACTGTGAAGCATGGGGGTGGAAACATCATACTTTGGGGCTGTTTTTCTGCAAAGGGACCAGGACGACTGATTCGTGTAAAGGAAAGAATGAATGGGACCATGTATCATGAGATTTTGTGTGAAAACCACCTTCCACCAGCAAGGGCATTGAAGATGAAACGTGGCTGGGTCTTTCAGCATGACAATGATCCCAAACACACCGCCCGGGCAACGAAGGAGTGGCTTCGTAAGAAGCATTTCAAGGTCCTGGAGTAGCCTAGCCAGTCTCCAGATCTCAACCCCATAGAAAATCTTTGGAGGGAGTTGAAAGTCTGTGTTGCCCAGCGACAGCCCCAAAACATCACTGCTCTAGAGGAGATCTGCATGGAGGAATGGGCCAAAATACCAGCAACAGTGTGTGAAAACCTTGTGAAAACTTACAGAAAATGTTTGACCTCTGTCATTGCCAACAAAGGGTATATAACAAAGTATTGAGATGAACTTTGGTTATTGACCAAATACTTATTTTACCGAGGAATTTACCAATTAATTCATTAAAAATCCTTCAATGTGATTTTCTGGATTTTTTTTTTCTCATTTTGTCTCTCATAGTTGAGGTATACCTATGATGAAAATTGGAGACCTCTCTCATCTTTTAAGTGGGAGAACTTGCACAATTGGTGGCTGACTAAATACTTTTTTACCCCACTGTATGCCACTAACGTAGTGGTGGAGGGAGTGTGAGCAAACAGTGACAAGACCGCCGCACTGAGAACATAGAGCGGCGGCTATAAATAGGAGAACACAAATTATCATATGAAGAGGAGTCATGATGCAGTCCCTCCAGGATTTCACGATGTTACAATGTTGTGTCAATTCACGTGAAATCAGCGCGACTATTGCTCGACCTTGCAACTTTGTCCAATCACCACAACTTTCCCACAATTCTGGCAAATCCTCATCAACTACCGCCAATTTCGCCAATCACATTTGTCGCTGAGTAGCATTCAGATGCTCAGTCTAACCAAACAAATGTGTCGCTGCACTGCGCTCACTTCCGTGTTTACAGTAAATATTAATCTGTAATTTTTTTCACAAAAACACAGACTTTGATAGACAATGCAGAGCAACAGAATAAATTATTTCTTTTTTCCTCTGGGCTCAGTACCGAGTGGTTGGGGACTGCTGCGGTTAGGGAGTTTTCAAATGAAGGTGCTGCCATTTCCAAATCTGTATTCTTTAATATGCATTCAATGCAATTTAGCTGTTGTAATTGATATTGTGTTAAAGTCTGTATTTGCTGTTGCACAAAAGAGTTTTTCTGTATAGCAGAAGTTTCTGCTTAATTTACAAATCACTGTTTAACAGGAAATTTTTGATACTTCATACTTTTCTTGTGGTGTTATAGAATAGCATTGCATTAAACTATGGAAAAAAGCATCTGTTTTAGAATTTGTAATTCATCCCACAACCTTTAGTGCCAGAAAAACTTCGCAAAACATTGTGACTTTTATTGCAATTTTTTTAAAAAAGCTCCTGCAAATTCAGGCTTTTTGGGCCACAGCAATCATAAAAACATCCCGTAAAATCCTGGAGGGACAACAACACAAAGCAACAACACAACACAACACAACAACACAAAGCAACAAACAAAGAACAGGAAATAACTGAGGTCGCTGTCAGAATAAGATTAAGTACAGGAATGATAAATATGACAGCAGTAACGATAATACAAAGGATTAAACATAATTATGACCCAGGACTCGGTGGAGAGACTATGTCTCCCAGCTGGTTTGGGAACGCCTTGGTATCCCCTCTGAAGAGCTGGAGCAGGTGGCTGGGGAGAGGGAAGTCTGGGCTTCTCTGCTTGAACTGCTGCCTCCACGACCCGGACCTCTGGAAAAGTGGTAGAAGATGGATGGATGGATAAACATAATTAGGGTTGAGGACGTGATAAACAACAATGAAAACTAAGGTTGGAACATAACAGAAAGTAAGGATATGAACTGAGCCCATGTTCTCATCATGATCATCATAGCCAGAACAAAATTAAATATAATTTATTAACAAGAATCAGTGGACGATTTGATGTTGAAATGCATTGTTCATTTATTTTGAATCCCCATTGTGGGACTAATAAAGGCTTATCTTATCTTATCTTAAATCACAGAAATACCCGAACTTCAGAACATTTTGCAAAATCTCAATGATGAGCACTCTGAGACATATAACTATGTGTCTGGAGCATATGGGATTCTCTCTTTGATTCAAGGAGCTACACACAAAGATGTGGTAAGTGTAAATAATGAAAGTTCTTTCACTTAACTTTTACCACTTTCAGACTATAGTTGGAGAGCTGAAATCATGGTTTCCTTTAGCACAGTGTTTTTCCTCAAGGGTGCCCTGGTATGTTCAGCTTTCTGTGGGAAATTATCTAATTACACTTCTTAATTGGTACAAAAAAATTGCAAATAATCTGTATTTTTGTGCATGGATTCTGTAGGCACCCTTACACAACAAATGCAAATTATTTGCAATTTTTTTTGTACCAATTTAGAAGTAAAAAGAGATAATTTCCCACAGTGTCACGATCTGAGCGTGGGAGGATTTCACTGGGCTCAGTCTTTTTGCCTTTTTTCTTATTTGTACAGTGTTGTCATTTTTGAGTTGCAATTCTGTTATTTTATCCTTGGTTGATTTGCCACATATTCTATATTGTTTCTTAGTATAATTTATTTTCCTGTTTATGTTCATTATAGCTTGTTATTTACATTGTTGAGGTTATTCGTCATTATTTTGCCATTTCATTATATTTTTATTCTGTTGTGGGTTGACAGCTGTCAAGTGACGTTTCTGGGGTTTTGCTCTGCATAGGCGGGGTCCCTGTCAGCTGTCAGCCTGGTCTCTCCTCTCTCACTGCTCCCAGATGGTCTTAACTGTATCCTTATTATCTCCTGCCCGCTCAGGTGACCCACACCTGCTATCACTTGTTTCATTTTTTCTAGCCGTATTTAAGGGCTGTTGTTTTCATTTTTGATTGTCGGAATATTGAAGTTTCTTCCCCCTCGTCCTCACCAGAACCCTTCCCTTGTTCTGGTGAGCATACTCATAAGTTTATTGATTTATTTGATTGACAGTTTGGATTTTTGTGTTGGTGCACTTGTGTTTTTGTTTCTTAATAAATTTTGCCAACTAGCACTTCAGCATCTGGGTCTTTCTCTCTGCCCTGAGGGGCAGTTCTTGGCAGAATACTCCAGCCAGTAAGAGACCCAGCTGCTGCTAGTTTGTAGTCTGTTTTGTTTTCTCAATTTTTTTTTCCAATGTCTGCCACCCCGGATTTGTCAACCCTGGGACTGAACGAAGCAGAGCGGTGGTCTGTATGCGTGTTGGAGGACATTGCCAAGCAGGCTCATGCCTCCCACACCACCGAAGCAGCCCGAGAGAGTCTAGAGGGCGTGGCACAGGTACTTGAGGCATGTCCCAGCCTGTGGGACCACCCGGAGCTCCCAGACCTACTCCTCTCTGTAATGTTCCCACCACCTATTACTCATGGACCAGGGGACTCTACTCAGATGTCCGTGCCTGCGCCAATGAAGAGCAAGCGCCAACTCACACAGAAGCCTCCAGCCTCTCGCTGTTCTCTGGCGGCAGCTCCGCCTCCTTCTTCCGAACATTGGCCCGCTCCATTGGCCGAGGAGCAGGAGAAGCGCAGGCAGGTCATATTAGCAGAGACTGAGCTCCTTCTTGAGTACAAGCCATGACTCCTCCCGGATCTCGCCCAGGAACTGAAGAAGGTTCCAATGGGCCATCTTCCTCCACTCCAGGAGCTGTTGTCTCCACCTTCCACTCCCCGCCATCGCAAAGAGAAATCTCGCCAAAGGAACACCTCCACCTCTCTGACAGCAGTTTCTCCCTCGCCGAGGCAGAAGACTTCCATCTTCTTCTCAGTGTATTTCGTCTCCGGCTGTCCCACCAGCTTCTCTTCTCTCCGCTGCTGCTGTTTCCTGTTTCCCCTCGGAGATTCCTCTCACTGCTGACAGGTCAGCTACTTCCTTCCTGGCTCCGTCTGTCACCGAGATTGCAGGGGTGGTTCCTTCACGTTCCACTGAAGGGCCCATAACCACTGAGGCCACGGAGAGGGCAGATTCAACACCTACTGTAGCAGAACACATCATGCCCCGGGAACACAGGCAAGTGTCTTTTCATTCTCTTTTACCCACATATAAATTATCTTGCCTGATTCTTGGTGGTGAGGCTCAGCCCCCGCAGTCCTGTGAGCTCTCACCACCTGCTGCAGTTAAAAACTATTCACCTGCTCTCTCCATGTCTCTTCTCTGCCCCCTAAGTGTCTGCTGGCCCCAGGATTGAGCCTCCAGATGATGGAGGAGCCTGGGGCCATGGAGGACCTGGTCCCAGTCCCACAGCCACAGTCTGGACGGAGGGAAAGCGCTGCCTCCAACCTGAAGCCTGCACCGACGGTAGAGCATCCCCTGGCTTCAGTTGTGCAGGAGTCCATGTCACCAGAGATTCGACCTCCTGAATCCACACCAGACGAGCCACCTGCGTGGATCACCCTGCTGAGGGGTCCCGGGACTGCACCAAACACCATGCCTGCTGCTGGGGCCACAGCAGGCATGGTGTGCCACAGCAGAGTCTGAGCTGGACCTCCAGAGGGCCGGACCCGAGATGTCATCGTCTGGATTGACGGAGTCCTGGATGGCAGTGGAGCTCGAGCTAAGGCAAGTGCTCTCCCTGGTTTCTGTTGTTTCTGTATCAGAGAGAGCTTGTCTGGCTCTTGGGGGCGAGAGCCAGGTGCAGTCATCAGCTGCACCTGAGCTCACCTCGCTGGGCTTCACTGCCGCCGGTGACCCTGACCCTGTTTCTTTGCATCTCCCATCTGAATTTTTCTCCAGGGTCACCGAGGATTGTCCAACTTTTCCAGAAGTCTCCATGGGTCCAGCCTCATTGCCCGAGATCATGGTGGGTCCAGCTTTTCCTGTCGAGGTCCTTTCATCCCAGCCCGGGACCTCCATGGGTGCTGCTCCCCCTCTGGCTGAGGTCTTTGCGAGTGCTCCATCCCAGCCCAGAGCCCCCGAGGGTACTGCTTTCACATTAGTTGAGGTCATCATGGGTGCTTCGTTCCAGCGTGGGGCCTCCGTTGGTGCTGCTTTGGCCCAGTCCGGGTCCTCCGTGTGTGCTGCTTCCCTTCCTGCTGAGGTTGTCACAAGTGCTTCGTCCCAGCCCGGGGCCTCCAAGGGTGCATCTCTGGCTCAGTCCAGGTCCACCAAGGGTGCAGCTCTGGCCCAGTCCGGGTTCACCGAGGGTGCTGCTTTCCCATCAGTTGAGGTTGTTGCGGGTGCACCATCCCAGACCGGGGACTCGGTGGGTGTTTTTCCTCAGTCCAGGTCCACCAAGGGTGCAGCTCCATTCCAGCCCAGAGCCACCGCGGGAGCAGCTCCACTCCAGCCCGGAGCCACCGTGAGTGCTGCTATGACTGAGTCCAGGACCACCGAGGGTGCTACAGGCCAGTCCGCGGGCATCGTGGTTCCCCCCCCCCTCTGCCTGACGCCATCGTGGTTCCCTCTCTTCTGCCCGAGGCCGTCAAGGTTCCCTCTCCTCTGCCAGACATCGTCGTGGTTCCCCCTCCTCTGCCAGACATTGTCATGGTTCATCCAACTCCATTGTCATCCTTTTGTTGGGCCTCCCCATGGGGGAGCCGCCTCCTGGGCAACCCCTTCTGTTTAGGTGGCGAAAAAACTCTGGTCGACCACTTGATGGACTGTACCTTTGGGTTGGGTGGCCCATATTCTCCGGTAGGCCACCCGACTCTTACCACCTCGCCATCTGCCAGGTCTGGGACTTCGGCCGGCCACCGGAACAGTCTAGTTCTTTGGTCCAGGGGGCCTAGGTGCCTGGTTCTGTGTGGGTCCTGAGTGGGGCTTTTGTTTTTTGTTTCCTCTTAGTCTGGGCTTTGCTTGGATGGTTGTTCTGAGAGTTTTTCTTATTTTCCTTGGTTTGGTTCGGTCCCTCCATGCCTGGGTGCCCCCCCCCCCACCCGGGGTGGGGTTGTTTTCTTGTTGGGGTGTGTTTTTTTATGTGTGTGTGTGTGTGTGGGGAGGTCTTTTCTTTTGATGTTGCCGGGGTGTCTGATATCCACCCCTTGAGGTGGGGGGGCTCTGTCATGATCTGAGCGCAGGGGAATTTTACCGGGCTCAGTCTTTTTGCCTTTTTTCTTATTTAAGATAAGATAAGCCTTTATTATTCCCACAATGGGGAAATTCCAGGATTGCAACAGCCGAGGGACAGCAACACCCAGAGCAATAATTTAGAAGATAACAAAATAAGATCAGTGAATATACATATGTACACATAAATATATAAATATATATACACAGTGTGGAGCATTGTAGCTAGATGCAATAAACAGCATAACCGTCTACTTAGTTTTCCTACATAGTATGAATATGTACCCATACATATTGTCACCCTCTGTCGCGACTGATATTGTCCTAGTTGTATACTGGAGGGGACCATTTGTGTAAGTCTGTTGCGTCTTTTGCATTCAATACTATTAGGTCGTCACGTTTTGTTTTTTTTTTTGCAATCTCTGCGAGCAGCATCCTTCCTGACCATACATTAACCCCCCCCCCCCCCCGCCTACATTGTCTTCCAAGTTACTCCTTGGGGGCTACCCCCTTCAGCCCATTGTTCTGCCCCTCTTCCTGCTTCTGGGTGTGAGAGGAATGTCCCCCCGCTGTCACCACACCGGCCCCCCCGAACACCCAGAAAGGGCTGTGACCACCCCTGTCATTTGGGCTCAAGTCGACGCCAGTGGAGGCTGTAGCGGGGGGTTGCCGCTCTGGTCGAACTGTCTGCTGTTGAGGAGTGTTGGTGGGCCTGTAAGTCTGTGGAGGGAAAGGGGGAGGGGTGGAAAAGATGGTGGTTGTGGAAAAAAAAAAAAAAAAGAAGTCTCTGACCCCTCCTGCGGCCCAGTCCTGCGAGGATGTGGGGAAGGAGAACGGCCAACTTCCTTGAGGATGCGCAGCGGCTGTGAAAAAACTGAAGCTGTGTGAGGGACTTGGCGGTTTGGCTTTAGGTGTGGACGCAGCCCTAAAGCCATCGGGGTCAGCAATCGGCTAAATTCCCATTGTGCACCGTGGCCGAGAAACCCATACAAAGTCCTGTGAGCAGGCTGCACGTCTGCTTCAGGTGCGTGAGCAGCCCTGAAGGTTCCGAGGATGGCGATCGGCCGTGTTTCTCGGGCATGTGCAGCGGCGGAGGACGATGTATAAGATTGTGGAGCCGGTTTGTCCTTTGTGCGTGGCACGCGCTGCGGCCACGTAGTTTCCAGTTGTGCTGTGCTCACAATCCTGCAGTGTGTGCGCGGGGCTTCTGTGCGCGGAAGGTCCACTGTCGGGAGGTGAGTCAGGGTCAGGGAGCTTGGTGGAAATCGACGCAGTCAGCGCCGATGATCTTTCCCGTTCAGGCTGTTTCAGTGCATTGCTCATGTTGCTGATCCTTGTGCATCTCGGTGCCAGCGCCGCACTCTCCGTCTGGCCCTGGAGGTTGCCATCGTGGACGGAGGATAAGGCACATGTGCCTCCGTGTGAATGCGAAGGGTGTAGGTGATCCCCGGTTTCTGGAAGCCACAGAGCGGTGAAGGGAACAGACGGTCATCCCACGTCAGGTCACCATGTGGGGTGCGGCGTAAGGGAGAGGTAGTCCATATCATGTCGGGGTCGCCAATGCAGAGGGTGCGGATGAAAGGATGTTGAGGTGAGGCAGGAGCGTAGGTCAACACAGATTCTTTATTGACCCTCTAACATAAATAAGCTGGGAGACCCCAGCGTTGCCCGCTGGGGTTGAGTGTCTAGGAGAGTGAGCCCCAACTCTCTCTGCATCTTGCTTAAATAGCTTTAATGGTCCACATAAAGAGCTGGGGCAATGCATTATGTTTGTGTGTGTACAAAGAGAATGTGTGACACATTAACATAACACTTGCATCCTTCCTGACCATACATTAACTCCCCCCTGCCTTCATTGTCTGCTAAGTTACTCCTTGGGGGCTACCCCCTTCAGCCCATTGTTCTGCCCCTCTTCCTGCTTCTGGGTGTGAGAGGAATGTCCCCCGCTGTGCCTAGTGTCACCACAGGCTGATGTTTTCATTTTTGGTTGTATTGAGGTTTCTTCCCCCCCTTGTCCTCACCAGAACCCTGCCGTTGTTCTGGTGAACGTACTCATAAGTTTATTTATTAATTTGCTTGACAGTTTGGATTTTTGTGTAGGTGCACTTTGTGTTTTTGTTTCTTGATAAATTTTTCAAACTAGCAGTTCAGCATCTGGGTCTTTCTCTCTGCCCTGAGGGCCAATTTATGACACAAAGACCTGAAGGTACGAGGGCACTCTGGTTGAAAAACTGCATTAGCTTAAATTAACACATAAGAAACCCTGGGTGGCTTTTTCAAACTATCAGCAGACCAGGGCCTGAGCCCCTGCAGATAACAGTGCATTTCTCTCCTGTATCAAATTTCATATCCTCACATCGCTGATGTTACATGAACACTCCAGTCAGCCTGAATTCTGGTGATGCTGTGCGTAGTCACCTTCTACTGATCTATATTACAATATAGTTTAGTGTGACCGGTGTTTCTAAAGGTCTTTTAATTTTTTTGCTCTGCCAAACTCCATGCATATCAGTGGTTGACTTGTATAATCGTCATCATTTTTCATATCGGCAGTGAAAAACCTTTGTAGCAGATGAAGACACGGTGTGTGTGTGTGTATGTGTGCACGCTTTGCACCATACAGTCTGTGCAGGTTGAATAGGGAGATTGTCCCAGGCAGAACTGATGTGACTCCCATGTCATGAACCGAGTGCTGGAGATTTTTTGCCAGACTTCGTCTCATGGCTTTCACTGCATATTTATTCATTTGTTGCATTTGGGGGTTATGTATTCTGATTCTGTGTGCCATTCTTCCCAGTTTGTTTCAGTGTTATATTTTTATATTTATTTGATATGTTATTTTATTCTCTTTATCTTTAGTTTCTCCTCTGACTATTGACAGCTGTCAGGGGCATTTAGCTTCACGTGGGCGTGCCCTGTCAGCTGTCAGTTTTTGGTATGCCTTCCTCTCACTTATGCAGCTGATCCCAATCATGTATCTTCACCTTCTCCTGCCCATTCAGGTACCCACATCTGCTGTCCATTACGTTAATTAATCCTGACTCCTATTTGAGGGACTCTGCACAATTGTATGGTGCAGCGTCCTACTCTCAGTTCTCTACTCAACACGTAAATTCTTTGTCTATGGTCTTCGTGTGTATCTGTTTGTCCCCAGGTTTAGCAGGTGATCACTCTCACCTTAGCTAGTCTATTCTGCTTACCTGTTTTCCCAAGCATTGTCTCCAGGTTTAGCCAGCGATCACTCTCACCTTAGCTGAAGTTATTTTTGCTGACCTGTGTCCCTCTCCTTCCACAAGTTTTTTGTTATTTTGTTGTGTTCATTTAACCTGTTGACTCTGTTCAACGTCCCTAAAAACGCCTAAAAATAACATGCCCAAAGTAAATCAAAAGCTGTTCTTAACCCTTTGCAGCATCTTCATGGGGTTAGTCTCGTTTAAAAGAAAACACTTTGAATTTTTTGGCAAAACAGTAATCATAATCTCTCTAAGTGCTCCTGCCACTGAGTAACAAGAAAGTTCGTCTGGGTGTTTTTTTTAGATACAAATGCTTGCAAATAACATACAGCTGTCAGATACTGGCTGGAAAACACAACAGAAATGTAGAACTAAGTGTTTTCAAGCTCAGGTCAAAATTTTGTAAAAATACCACAAAAAATGAATATATTTCACAGCTTTTTTCTCAGGTTGTAACAAGGCTGTGTCTGTACTGGAAGACCGGAAATACAGCTTTTTTTTTTTCAGTGCGCACTGAGACGCACTAAGATGCAGAGACGTGACCGCCCGTGGAATTCACAGAGTTCAAGGGGTTAATAAATTCTGCAAACTTGCGGCCGGAGTTTAGTGCCTTTTTTCCCTGCCCTGAAGTGCGAACTATGACAGAAAGACACTGCCATTGTGGGCACCAGCAGCTATGAGTTTAGCCTTTTTTCCTTTCCTCCCATATTTTTTCTTTAAAAAAACAGTGTTTTCTCATTTTTGTCGCTGACATGGCAACGTTTTTTAATGATAATCGATGTAGGTTTAGTGAGGAGGAGTCTTGGGCACTGAACATTATACGGAACATTTTATCGGAGGCTCGTGTTTCCCACATTCCCGAGGCAGCCTGGGAGTGTGTGGAAGGAGCCGCACAGGTACTGAAAACATGCCCCAGCCTGTGGAGCCATCCGGAACTAACAGACCTTCTCCTCACCATAATCAACTCCTCATCTACTCTCCACGGGCTGGGGGGGAATCTCCTCAGAACCGCTGCCTGCGCCAACCAGGAAGCGATCCCGGGCGCACACGTCCCGAGCCTCTCGCTGCTCTCCAACAGCAGCAGCCCTGCCTTTTCCTCCTGAACTGTGGCCCGAACCATCGGCAGAGGAGCTGGAGGAACACCAGCGGGTCTTCGCAGTGGAGGCAGATCTACTGTTGGAGTATAAGCCATGGCTCCTCCCTGAACTCGCAGCTGTCATGCCTGGAAGGTTGCCAGTGTTCCCAATCATCTTGCCTGCTGCCTGGGCCACCACAACAGAGTCACCGGAGTCCTGGACGCCAGTGGAGCCCGAATCCAGGCAAGTGCTCTGTTCTATGTTAACATCATTAGATTTAGGAACACTTGTCTGGCTCAGGGTGGGGAGAATCAGATGCAGACGTCCTCTGCTCCTGAGCTCACCTCACCAGGCTCCACTGCTGCCGGTGATCCTTCCCCAGTGTTTGTCTCTTTTCCTTCTCCCAAGTTGACTGCATCGGGGAAGGTAACCCAGATGGTGGAGTACGAAACATCCTGGCTGGAGTCGCCGGAGTCCTAGATGGTGGTGGAGCTCGAGTTCAGGCAAGCTTCCTCATTTAGCCTAGCTAGATCTTGCCTGGCTCTTGGTTGGGGGAACCAGGTGCAGCCGTCATCCACACTTGAGCCTCCACAGCCAGGCTCAACTGCTGCCGGTGACTCTGACTGGGTGTGTGCCTGCTCTGTCTTTCACTTTTCTCCTGAAGTCTCCGGAGATCCCGCCTACTTGCCTGGAGCAACCGAGGGTGCAGCTCCGCTCCTGCCTGGAGCCACTGCAGGCGCTGCCTTGCTCCAGCCCGGAGCCTCCACGGGTGCAGCTTCCCTCTAGCCCGGAGCCACTGCGGGTGCAACATTGTCCCAGTCCAGGGCCACCGAGGGTGCAACCATATCTCAGTCTGGGACCCCCGAGGGTGCGGCTGGCCAGCCTTCAAGCGTTGTGGTCCCGCTTCCTCCACTGCCAAATGCCGTTGGGGTTCCCCCTCCCCTTCTGCCTGATGCTGTCATGGTTGCCCTTCATCCTGCCTAGTGCTTGCCCTTCCAGTCAGGTGGCCGCTTCCTGAACCACCCCTCCAGTTCAGGTGGTTGAAAGACTCAGGCAGACCACCCGACAGGAAATGCCACAGAGTGGGGTGGCCCATGTTCTCTGGGAGGCCAACCGACTTGGGCCATGGGGCCATCTAGCGGGCCTGGGACTTTGGTCGGCCTCTTGATTTCTCTAGCTCCTTGGCCCAGGGGGCCTAATTCTGGACAGACTGAGCCATTGGGTTGGGTGGCCCATGTTCTCTGGCAGGCCACCCGACTCTGTTCACCACGCCATCCACCAGGCCTGGGACTTTGGTTGGTCCCCTGAACTCTCTAGCTCCTTGGCCCGGGGGGCCTAATTCTGGGTTTTTCTGGTGTGGGTCCTGAGCGAGCCTTTTGTTTTTTTCCCTCTGAGCCTGCCCCCCCCCCCACCATCTGCCCTGGGGGGGTTATTATGGTTCCCTGTTGGGGGAGGTCGGGCTCTTTCTTTTTCCTTTGGTGTCACCATGGGGTGTCTGGGATCCACCACTTGAGAGGGGGGCTCTGTCATGAGCCGAGTGCTGGAGATTTTCTGCCAGACTCCGTCTCATGGCTTTCTCTGCATATTTATTCATTTGTTGCATTTTGGGGTTATGTATTCTGATTCTGTGTTCCATTCTTCCCAGTTTGTTTCAGTGTTATATTTTTATATTTATTTGATATGCTATTTTATTCTCTTCATCTTTAGTTTCTCCTCTGACTCTTGACAGCTGTCAGGGGCATTTAGCTTTGTGTGGGTGTGCCCTGTCAGCTGTCAGTTTTTGGTATGCCTTCCTCTCACTTATGCAGCTGATCCCAATCATGTATCTTCACCTTCTCCTGCCCATTCAGGTACCCACATCTGCTGTCCATTAAGTTAATTAATCCTGACTCCTATTTGAGGGACTCTGCACAGTTGTATGGTGCAGCGTCCTACTCTCAGTTCTCTACTCAACACGTAAATTCTTTGTCTATGGTTTTCATGTGTGTCTGTTTGTCCCCAGGTTTAGCAGGCGATCACTCTCGCCTTAGTTAGGCTATTCTGCTTACCTATTTTCCCAAGCGTTGTCTCCAGGTTTATCAAGCGATCATTATAGCCTTAGCTGAAGCTATTTTTGCTGACCTGTGTCCCTCTCCTTCCACAAGTTTTTTGTTATGTTGTTGTGTTCATTTAATAAATTCTCCAAACTCACGGCTGGCGTTTGGTGCCTTTTTTCCCTGCCCTGAAGGGTGAATTATGACATCCCACAGCTTTTGTTCTTGGTTTGCCTGGATTGTCAGGGTGGTTTGAGAGGGGCTTTGTATCTTTTGGTTATTGGATTTTCATTTTCAGAAATGGATATTAAAAAGCAAAAAACAGATGTTATTTCATTTTCACTTTTAAATACAAAATTCAAAATTCAAAAAACAAATGTTTTTCGATATATTTCATGGTCAAAGATGAATGAGTGACATTTTCAAACGAGTTTGATTTTCATTTACTATTTCAAATTTTTTAAAAATTAAGTCACAAGAAAAGAATTGGAAAAAACTGAAGACATGAGTAATCACGTACCCTACAGGAGGGGAACTTGGTATAACTGCATGGGTAATGTGTGCATGTCCCTAAAACAAAACCTTTAGTCCCACTTTTCAGGCAGTGTGTACATAATGGCAAGCGTGGGGCTCCTGTCCTTTGCTCCATATAACCCCCCCCAAACATCATCATGCAAAACCTCAGTCCCTCATTCTTCCTCACCAAGCCCAGGTGCGAGGCGGGGATGCGGAGAGTTGTATGGAGTTCTCCTCCTTTGGGGAACATGGTTATTCCATGTAACCTTCCATTCGCCTACACTCATTCCACTTGGTACAACTGTATGGGACTTGTAAAAGTGCCTCGATGAGCTGAACAAATAATGGCAGGTGTTTGCACCTCAGGGCAGGATAGCACCAGCTGAAACTACACAGTGGACCACCGAGGGGGCTGTCACATTCAAGGAGTAATACTGAACAAAAGTGAACAGATTTGAATAAAGAGCAGTAGCAAAGATGACTGCACCCTTAAAAAGAGCCCACAAAGTGGCCAAGCCCCGAGTAGACTGTGTTCTGACACCCTGGGATGTCAGGGCACAATAGGGCCTGGACATGTCAGGAAAGACCTGAGTGCAGGAGGAGTGGACAGACAAAGCGTGCCTTCTCAACAGGGACGAGTGTCAGAAAAAAAGGTAGTCTTGGAAATGGACTTGAAGACCACTGCCATCAAGCTCTGGGGTGGACCTTTCAGAGTCAGAATCTTTGCTAGCCAGGGCTTGACAGGCCATTTGGGGGCTTTCAGGGTGAGTGTGTGATGATGAAAAAACAGCCTCTCTAGCAACTGTCAAATCAGTCCTGAGGGCTGATGAAGCATGGAGTTGGGCCATAGTTGAGACAGCATGTCCATAATCAAGCAAGAGTCATAGTCCACAATTGAAAAAAGGAGGGAGCAACGAGTGTTCACCTTGGAGGTGAAAAGGTCCACAGGCAGCATCCCGAACCTGTCAACTGGTTATTAATTACTAAATATTGTTGAAGGAGTTTGATTAAATTTGTTTTTATTAGTTTTTGAAATAAAGCATTCATTCATTCATTCATTCATTCATTCATACCTCCTGATATATAATGTAAAAATAATATAAGGACACTCATTAAGTGTCATTACAATGATACTTAATCCTTGATGATAATAAAGACACTGAATCCCCAGTTGCTCCTGGTGGGTCAGCCCAGCGCCTGTGTATGGCAGCTCCACCACCATCAGTGTGTGAATGTGTGTGTGAATGGGTGGATAGCAGGATCTGTTAAGGGCTTTGGTCATCTAGAGATGAGGAAAAAGCATTATATAAGTGAACGCCATTTACCAATGAGCTTAAAGCATGAATTATAGTCAATCCAATTTTGTTGCACTGAATAACAGTTTTTTTTTTTTTTTCAGACTGACAAAAAACGTGAAGTGTATACCTGCCTTCGATCTAAATTACTTGATGAACTTGATCAAGTCCAAGATAAAATAGAAAAGGTGCGCGAGGATTTTAAAACATGCCTTAACAAGGGAGTTGAAAATTCCAAACTGTCATGTGAAAAAACTCTGCAACACCTTTTATATCCAGTAAGTATTTTCATATAATTTAAACAAAAAAATGCCTTACTTATATCCTGGGTTTTAAATCCCTTTAATTCATTTTTTTTTTCCCAGAGAAAGAAGGGTTCGGCATTTTACAATGAGCTAAAGTGTGTGGTTAAGAATGATGGTGTCCACAAAATAAAGGAACAAATGGACTACAATCTTAAGTTATCTTCAAAACTGACTCACAGCATTAATGAGAAGTTCAGAAAGACTTTCCCGTAAGAATGAACCGAATGATGACGTGAAATCTTTAGCCATTCAGCCAACTATACCAGAGCATTAGCTATGCAAATATAACTAACTACATATGAGAAGTTGCATAGAGACATTAAAATGAATCCTGTCATATTAAAACACTCTGTTAATGTCTTTCAGAAATGATGCAAAAGCTGCACCATTTAACGGAGCCATCAAAAAATTTTCACTTACAACAGATGAACTCATTTCAAAGCACAGCGCTCTTGAGCTGCAGCTGAGCTTTCTCAAGACAGAGGTAAAAGATAAACCTATTTTAACAATCTTCACCATAATACTGAAAAAGGGTAATCTGGTTTGTAATGATGTTTTTTAAAATGCATGCCTATGTAAATGTAATGTCCCTTTTTAAGGAAGAAAAAGTGAAAGCCAAACTACACAAAAACATCCTGAAGGGCAAGAAAGAAATCTACAGTAGTCTGACAGAGACAATTCAGGAAAACATGCAGGAAGCCTATAAAAGTAAGAAAGAAAAACTATACTATACATTGTTTCTTCCAACTTGATATTGCATAAAATCTATTAAACAAAATATTCCTGTGTTTTTGTAGAAGCTGCTGAAATCAGTGGAACAGGTACGCTACAAAAAATGAAGGACACAATTGAGAACCACATGAAGTCAAACAAAGAAATGTTTGAGCTTGCAAAAAATGCCATGTTGGAGAAGCTGAATAACTTGCAGGTTTACATTTTACAATATTATATATACATATATACAATATGTACAGTGCTGTGAAAAAGTATTTGCCCCTTCCTGATTTCTTATGTTTTTGCATATTTGTCCCATTTAAATGTTTCAGATAATCAAACAAATTTAATATTAGACAAAGATAATTTAAATTTAAAATTATTATTAAAATTTATTAAGGGGGACTTCCGGTTATGGCGGCCACGTAGGAAGACGTGTTTCACTCTGCTCTGCTCCTAAAAATAAAAATAAGGCTAAAACTCTCTCAATTGGAACAAAAACCTATCCCAGCGATTAGGCGCGGATATGGTAAAGACGAAGGCTGGGAAATTAGGCGGAGGAAAAAGCGATTCTTCGAAACAATCCAAGCTAACAGACTTCCACGCTCGTGACGAAGCAGGTAAATCTCCAGAGACTATGGCGGAGGAAGCTCGTGGCGGAGCGGCGTCTGCTGAAGAAGGCATGAATGCGGAGCTGGCTGCTATCAGCTCCATGAGAGCAGACTTTTCATCTAAGTTTGATGGGATTATAGCAGCGATAGAAGGAATGAGAAAAGAAATAAGCGACTGTATGGAACGAGTTTCGCAGGTGGAGCCCCGAATCTTCAACGCTGAAGATGACGTCACCAGCCTACAATTAAAGGTCCAAACATTGGAATTAAACAATAAACGTCTGGAAGATAACGTCCTGGACTTAGAATCTAGGTCGCGATGGAATAATTTAAGGCTGGTGGGCCTCCTGGAAGGTACGGAGGGACGGGATACATGTTCCTTTTTGGAAAAGTGGATTCCAGAGGCGCTGAACAACGCGGGTCTGCAGTCATCGGTCGTCTTGGAGAGCGCTCACCGAATCGGCCCACTGAGAGATAATAAGACACCACCGAGGCCGCTGATTATGAAGTTCCTCAGCTACAGAGACAAGATGACGATCATCAACGCAGCACGTGCAAAAGGAGGAATCAAATACCAGGATCATCAGGTGCGGTTTTACCCAGATTTGGCCACAGGAATTCAACAATTAAGGAAACAGTTTGACCCCACCCGTAAAGAGCTGCGCAACCTCGGGATCCGTCACGGAGTGATTCATCCGGCAAGACTGCTGGTCACATATAAAGGGAGAACCCACACCTTCAAGACCCCTCAGGAGGCGCAGGAGCTTATCAAGCAGATCCAAGGAGAGACTGGCGGGAGCTAAGCATGAAGCAAGAACAAGATATAAAGGTAGAATATTTAAGCATGTGTACAAGTATCTGACTGATTTGAAACATATAGTATGTTTACAAAATATAGATTGTATTATATATATAAAAAAAGTTATGAAGTACAAAGTTGCTATAAAATTTTGGAGTTAAGTTGGAAAAACTACAAAAGAGAGTTAATGTCATGTCATTTAAAGTAGCAGAGTAAGGGTGATCGAGAGGAGAAAGAGCGAGTGTTACGTGTGGCCCTCGTGAGCCACACAATTAGAGCCGAGGGCGAGCCAGTGAGTTTGTGATGTTTATTATAATAGGGAACAGGGGATAAGGAACACGGCCTCGTGGGGCCAAAAGGCACAAATACTCATACAGGTGTACACTCACAAGTAATGCAGAATGACGAGCAGAGGACTGGTGCCGGGCGTAGGGGTTCCAGCCTTCGATGTGCTAAGTCACAGCCCCGAATGATCGGAGCTGCTCCTTTTTATCCTCATTAACAGCGCCTCAGCTAATGAGGGTTAATTGGGCTCCAGCCGTCCCGTAACTGACAGCTGGGAGCCCGCTGAGACGCTGTCACAGAAAGAACCGGGCTGAGGGGAATATGGTCTGAGTGCCGGATGACACGGCGTCTCATCCCATGTGACACAGCCCCCCCCCCTCACGGTCGGACTACAAACGACCCGTAACATCCAAGACCCCTCCCCCCACCTAGGGTGGGCGGATGAGGCGCAGGTCAGGAGGGAGAGAATCAGACAAAGGGGAAAAAAACCTCCCCGACAATAAACCAATACAGAGTACAAAGGGAAAACCCAAACACAATACTCCATACAACATGAGAAAAAAAACCCAGAGAAAGGAAAGAAAACAGACAATAAACCAATATAGAGCACAAGGGGAAAACCCAAACACAATACTCCATAAAATACAACATGAGAGAGAAAACCCATTCAGGCAGAGGATAATTGCGGAGATAACAGCCCAACACACAGGGAAGAAAAACCCCCCACAATACCCCATAAACCATGTACAGGTCAAAAAACGAAAATCAACCCCGGGGCCCCCAAAATGAAAGGAGAACTCCCAAGGGCGAAAATTAACCATACAGCCATCCCTCACACAGGAGGGGAAACCCCCCCCAAAAAAAATCACGCTAAATGCGGAACAATAATAACAGCTTAGCTGTACCCACCCAAACACAAGCACAGCAAAAGGCATTCAGTTCGGAGGGTCTCCCCGCACCCAGCGTCCATACCGGGTGAAGGGAAAAGTTCCGGCGGCCTACCCGAACCCCAGGCCAGAAAACACAGTTCCTCGGGAGGCCGAACCAGATCGCCGAACAGAAAGTCTAGCGGGTCGGGTGGCCGCACAAGCGAGCCGAATAGGCACGGCAGACCCGCCGGCGGCCGACCCGCATCGCTCAACCACCAGGCCCATAGGGGGGAGGGAGAGGTCCAAATGGGCCTTAGTGGAAGAGGCT
Source organism: Pholidichthys leucotaenia (assembly GCA_020510985.1). Taxonomy (NCBI): domain Eukaryota; kingdom Metazoa; phylum Chordata; class Actinopteri; order Cichliformes; family Pholidichthyidae; genus Pholidichthys; species Pholidichthys leucotaenia. Next base: position 285,182,297 of record CM035838.1, read on the forward strand.
TGGGGAAGAGCTGATGACGAGGTGGTCCAACGTCAGACGGCAGGGGATCTGCAGCTCCCTCACCGGACCTGGACGCCGCTGGTGCAGAACCCACGTCGGACCCCGATTGGGTCTCAGTCGAACCCACGTCGGACCCCGATTGGGTCACTGACGAACCCACGTCGGACCCCGATTGGGTCACTGACGAACCCACGTCAGACCCCGATTGGATCTCCGTCGGACCCACGTCGGACCCCGACTGGGCCAGCGCTGCACCAGAACCAACCTCCGATGTTGAACCTGGACCCTCTAGCACCACGAGTGATGGCAGCTCCTTGCCGGCGACCCTGGGAGAAGGCTCAGGAGAGAAAACAGAACCGGGATCAGGATCACCGGCAGCGCCAGAACCCGGTGAGATAAGCTCGGACGCAGCGGACGGCTGCACCTGGCTCATCTTCCCTAGAGACAGGCTAAAGTGCTCTAAGGTAAGGAGAAGAAAGATAAGATAGAGCACTTGCCTGATCTCGGGTTCTGACGCCGTCCAGGACTGTGAAGATCCGGGATCCAACATCAGGAGGTCGTCGTCAGGCTCCCACTCAGCTGCATCGGACTCCGCAGCTAGCATGATGGAAGGCGCAGCTTGAGTGTCCTCCGGCACCGGTGTCCACGCCGACAGCCCACACGGCGTGGTGGCAGGAGAACCTCGTCCTGCTGGACCGGACCACTCCTCCGTGGAGACCCGGGGACACTTGGTCGTTGGTGCAGGTTCCACGTAGCAATCTGCTTTCCTCCTCCATCCACGACGTAGCTGCGGAACCGGAACCAGGCTGCCCAGAACCGCAGGCCCCCTCCTCATCCCACGACGTTGGCCTGGCGCCGGGGACCGCTCAGCGGAGGGAGACACAGAGGGTGCGGGATTAATGATTACAGCTACAGCAGGTGGTGGGAGTTCGGGGAGCTGCGAACCCCTAACTCCACCTCCAGGAGTTTGACAGAGCAAATCACAAGGTGAATGTAAAAAAACTGGGACTTGCCTGTCTCCTGGAGGCTGGATGGTGCCTGCCGTAGTGGACGTTGCTCCTCCCTTTCCCCTCCGGGCGGTAACGGAGGACCCCCTGAGAGGACGTCGGGGAGCCGCTCGAGTTGATTCCAGGAGGGAGCTCGCCAGGTCAGGATTCTGGACACACACAGCAGCTGGGGAGCGCATCGAGGAGGGGGAGGCGACAGCCGAGATGAGCCGGGCCCGGAGTGCTGGCGTAACAGCGGAGGGAGGAGGCTCAGGAGACGAGGCTGCGGGATCTCCTCTCAGACGAGGCGCAGGAGTGACAGCTGCGTGGGAGGATGAGACCTTGCGGCGACCCGGAACTGGATCCGGACGGGGATCAGGCTTAATAATTGAGGACGGGTGCACAGCGGAGTGAGCAGCAGCCACTCGGTCCCGGACCTTAATAGCTGTCAACTGCAGATCCTCTGGGGGAATCCCGAGTGACGTCGTGCTGGATGGGGAAAACCCTCTGGATGATGCGAACTCCCGGGCCGGAGCAGAGGAAGGAGCGGGATTCCGAAGCGAAGGGTGACGACTCCTTCTCTTCGGCCTCCTGCCGGGATTTCCCTCCAACCCACAGAGTATTTCCCGCTGTGCGGCTATGTCCAATCTCCTCACGCTCACCTCAGGATGACAGGCGAAGCGGGAAAGATAATCGAGTACCTCCTCAGCCTGATCTAAGTACCGGTGCATGTCGCTACTGAAGTTGAGGAGGGAAGCGGTGTTGAGGATGTCATTCACGCACTCAAGGGCGTCTGCGAGGACATCACTCGAACCCTGAGTGCGGGACCTCCGTGACGGCATGCTTCCGCGACGGTACCTAGACAGGTAAGGGCAACAGTCCAAAGCAGCAAACTCACGGCCGCCGGCAACTCGTCTGGCTGTGACTTACTGTTATGTGTGGCCCTCGCGAGCCACACAATGAGAGCCGAGGGCGAGCCAGTGAGTTTGCGATGTTTATTATAATAGAGAACAGGGGATAAGGAACACGGCCTTGTGGGGCCAAAAGGCACAAATACTCATACAGGTGTACACTCACAAGTATTGCAGAACGACGAGCAGAGGACTGGCACCGGGCGTAGGGGTTCCAGCCTTTGATGTGCTCAGTCACAGCCCTGAATGATCGGAGCTGCTCCTTTTTATCCTCATTAGCAGCGCCTCAGCTGATGAGGGTTAATTGGGCTCCAGCCGTCCCGTAACTGACAGCTGGGAGCCCGCTGAGACGCTGTCACAGAAAGAACCGGGCTGAGGGGAATATGGTCTGAGCGCCGGATGACACGGCGTCTCATCCCACGTGACAGTGAGTGGTTTGACTGATCCTCACGAGTGAAGAGCAGCCAATGGCTATAGCGGGAGACGGAATTTCTTTTTTGATCTTGGGGGGATTACCACGAATGTGGGGAGGGGGAATTTGTTTTTGTGTAGTTTGTGGGATGAATGTTAGACCATCCATGTTTTTGCTTCTCTGTATGAGCATGTTTATTTTGCAAGGTAATCTCAAACTCTTTATTGATCATAGACCAAAGCGTTAATCTTAATTTAACTTCATGGAATTGCAGAGGTCTACAAAATCTAAAAAAACTTAAACAAGTTATGAATAAAATAAAAGACATAGGTTCAAAAATTGTGTTTTTACAAGAAACTCATCTAATAGAGGAGGATGTAAAAAGAATAAGGAAAAGATGGCAGGGAAGTGTGTTCACCTCATCATTTTCATCCCGAGCCAGGGGAGTTATGACTCTCATACATAAAACAGTCCCATTTCAAGTGAAAAACGTAACTGGAGACAAATTGGGAAGATATCTAATCATCCAAGGATCTTTGTTATTAGAAAATATAAATCTGGTGAACTTATATGGTCCCAATATAGATGATCAGAACTTCTTCGTCAATTTATTTCTTATTTTAGCATCACTCACAGGGCAACATATAATAGCAGGGGATTTTAATTGTACACTGAATCCCGGTATAGATAGATCAACAGGACTGGACAGTACGCACAATTATCTATACCGTGTATTCCAAATGAAAATAGGGAGATACTGGAGTCAAAAATTAGTCAAGAAGAAGTTGGGCTAGCCATTGATAATATGAAATCAGGAAAAAGTGCGGGACCAGATGATCTTCCAGTTGACCTCTATAAAAAATTTAAGAATAAATTAATAAAACCATTTTTGGAAATGGTTTTAGAAGCATTTCAAAATAGTAATTTACCACCATACATGAATAATGCCTTAATTATACTGTTGCCAAAACCAGGTAAACCCTCTAATAAATGTGAAAACATGAGACTAATAAGCCTATTAAATGCTGACCTTAAGATAATCTGTAAAATTTTAGCAAGACGACTACAAGAAATATTACCAACTTTTATTAACCGAGATCAGAATGGCTTTATAATGGGAAGACAAGGCTTCCATAATGTAAGAAGACTTTTTAATATTATTTATTCTAATAAAGAAGAACCGGATACAGCTCTCCTATCATTGGACGCCGAAAAGGCCTTTGATAGGGTCGAATGGCCCTTCCTTTTTGAAGTCCTACAAAGGTTTGGACTTGGAAATAATTTCATAAAATGGGTTCAGATAATATACAATAATGCTACAGCAGAAATCCTAACAAATAGCAATATCTCAAAATCAATAAAAATCAATAGAGGATGTCGACAAGGCTGTCCACTTTCACCTTTACTGTTTACTATGGCAATTGAACCTTTAGCGATGGCAGTACGTTTACATCCACAAATATATGGAATTAAAGTAGGACCAACAGAACATAAAATTTCCCTGTATGCTGATGACATAATTTTGTTTATATCAAATCTTAAAAAATCAATTCCGACCTTGTTAAATTTAATAAAGAACTTTGGGGAAATATCAGGATATAAAATAAATAAAACTAAATCTTCAATATTAATGCTAAATGAGACCCAGAGAAATCACCCAGTTCCTGAGGTAAATCAATTCAATGTTGTAAATCAGTTTAAATATTTAGGAATTCAAATTGTGGCTAAGTTAGAATCAGTCGCCAGTGTCAACTATGAAGCCTTAATGACAGATATTAATGAGTTGCTTCAGAGATGGATGTCACTACCAATGTTGATGATTGGGAGAATTAATATACTTAAAAGTAATATCTTACCCAAAATACTTTATTTATTTCAATATATTCCTTTACCACCACCTTCAGATCTATTCTGAAGAATTAAAAAAAAGTTAGTGGAATTTATATGGAACAATAGGAAGGCGAGATTACGTCTGTCCTTACTATATTTACCATTTGATCGTGGAGGTCTGAAATGTCCAAACTTTATGTTGTATTACTGGTCAGCACAGCTGAGGTCTATGACATATTATTTTTCATCAAAAGATCTCCCTCACTGGACTGAAATGGAATCATACAATTTACCTTTACCTCTTCCCTTATTCATATACTCAGACTCGGCTAAAAAATTACAGAAACAAGTTAAAAATCCAATTGTAAAGCATATGATCAAAATATGGTGTGAAATCAAAAAATATTCAAAAGAACCACACTTATTGTCACAATTTAGCCCAATATGGGGTAATCAATATTTTACACCAGGGAGAGTGGATGCTGTATTTAAAGTATGGAATTTAAAAGGGATTCAAAAGATTCAAGACTTATATTTGTCACGTTCAGATAATATAAGGTCTTTTGAAGAACTGAGGATCAAATTTAATCTTAATAGAACACATTTTTTAAAAATATCTTCAGCTTAGGAATTTTATTCGATCAAATCAAAATAATGCTCTCACCCGACCTACTTATTCATTCTTGGAAAAAATTTTGATGAAAGATAGTAAGAGAAAGGGTATTATTTCAGAGTTTTATAACTCATTGACATTATCCTCAAGTGAAAACTCACAGAAAAGACTGAATTATTGGAAAGAAGACCTGCAAACTGAAATTTCAGAGGAACAATGGGAATTGGCTTGTACAGAAGCTCAAACCAAATCAATAAATGTACGTCTTAAATTGATTCATTTTAAATGGTTAATGCGGATGTATGTTACACCGGTGGAATTAAATAGATATAACAAAAACATACCAGATACTTGCACAAAATGTATGGAAAGTAAAGGAACCCTATTTCATTGTTTATGGGAATGTAGAAAAATTAGAATGTTTTGGGAAGAGGTGAGGGTAACAATAGAAAAAATAATTTCAAAACAATTCACACTGAACCCTAAATTGTTTATGTTGGGTCTGTATCCAGAAAAACATAACTTTAATAAGAGTGAAAGAGCATTCATAGACCTCAGTTTGCTTAATGCCAAAAAATGTATTGCACTACTGTGGAAAAAGACTCATATATCAGATGTGACTCAGTGGTTAAGACAGATGTTAACAAACCTTCCACTAGAAAGAATAACATATATACTGAAATCAAAGGAAAATTGCTTTAGTAATTACTTTAATTTAATTACTTTAGTGTTAGTGTTTGATTGTTTGTGTCATGTTTGTTAAAAAAGGTTCAATAAAAAATATTGTGGACAAAAAAATTATTAAGGGAAAAAAGCTATCCAAACCTACCTGGCAACATATGAAAAAGTCATTGCCCCCTAAACCTAATAATTGGTTGTGCCACCCTTGGCGGCAACAACTGCAGTCAAGCGTTTGTGAAAAATGGCAATGAGTCTTTTACATTGCTGCTGAAGAATTTTGGCCAACTCTTCCTTGCAGATTTGTTTTAAACCAACAAAACTGGAGAGTTTTTGAGAATGAATGGCTTGTTTGAGGTCATGCCACAGCATCTCAAATGGATTTAAGTCTAAACTTTGACTAGACCACTCCAAACCTTTGATTTTGTTTTTTTTTAATGCCATTCGGCAGTGGACTTGGATCCTTGTCCTGCTGCATAAACCAAGTGTGCTTGAGCTTGGGGTCAGGAACTGATGGCTGGACATTTTTCTTCAGGATTTTCTGGTACCGAGCAGTATTCATGGTTTCATCAATGGAAGGATGAACTTTGACATTGTGTGACTAGTGATGAAGAAGCAACTCGGACTTGGATGGAAATCAGATGTGTAACTAAAACAAAGATTGAGAAGATGTGTTTTGACAAAGGGCCCAGACAATTCTGGACGATAGCAGATGGCGCCAGCGAGTCTCGGTTTAGGTAGTGAAGGGGGCCTTTCCCCCTTCCGGTCATCTGTAGGTATACTGTATATGCTAGAATGAAATGTAAGGATTCTGAGATGTGTTCTGATCTCCCAGCACTGTAATAAAGACTGCCTTAATTGAAGATCAACAGTGTCAGCCTCTTTATTCATTGAACCGTCAGAAGTCTTCCTATCAATTAGAGCAAGTCATCCATGTCCTGAAGCAGCAAAGCAGCCCCAGACCATCACACTGCATACACCATGTTTGACTGTGGGCATGTTTGTTTGTTTGTTTTATGAAATGCTGCTAGTTTTAGGCCAGATGTCAATCAATAATCAATTAGCCAAGTTAGAAGCCTGTCTTAAGGAAATCAAAGCTTGGATGACTTGTAATTTCCTGCTATTAAATTCAGATAAGACTGAAGTCATTCTTGTTGGTCCAAAAAACCTTAGAAATTCCTTTCCAAATCAAACTTTCAGTTTGGATGCAGTTACTCTTTCTCTTAATAGCTCTGTGAGGAACCTTGGAGTTATTTTTGATCAGGATTTGTCCTTCAATTCACATATTAAATTTGTTTCTAAGACTGCCTTCTATCATTTGCGTAATATTGCCAAGATTAGGAGCATCTTGTCTCAGAGTGATGCTGAGAAGCTGATCCACGCTTTTGTTAGCTCGAGATTAGATTATTGTAATTCTTTATTATCAGGCTGTCCTAAAACATCTTTAAAAAGTCTTCAGCTGATCCAAAATGCTGCAGCAAGAGTTTTAACAGGTACTAGAAAGAGAGATCATATCTCTCCGGTTCTGGCCTCCCTTCATTGGCTTCCCATAGAGTTTAGAATTAAGTTTAAAATCCTTCTTCTTACTTACAAAGCTCTAAACAATCAGACTCCTTTTTATTTAAAAGATCTGATACTACCGTATCATCCTAACAGAGCACTACGCTCCCAAAATGCAGGATTACTTGTAATACCTAGAATCTCCAAAAGTACAATGGGAGGCAGAGCCTTCAGTTATCAAGCTCCTCTCCTGTGGAATCAGCTGCCAATCTGGATTCGGGAGTCAGACTCGATCTCTGTTTTTAAGAATAGGGCTAAAACCTACCTTTTTGATATAGCCTACAATTAGGGAGGGATCATGTGTTTCTGAACCCTCCCTTAGTTATGCTGCTAATAGGTTTAGTCAGCCGGGGGACCTCCAGTAATGCACTGGGCCTCACTCCTTTCCTCACTCTCTATGAAATATTTTTTTTTTTTTGCTAGTCATTAACATTTGTTTGTTCTCTCCCATAGATTGAGTCCCGATCGTGCTGTTTGCTCTCTACATGTCTGTTCTTTTCTTCTTCTCTATCCCCTCACCCCCCAGCCAGTCGCAGCAGATGACTGCCCCTCCCTGAGCCTGGTTCTGCTGGAGGTTTCTTCCTGTTAAAAGGGAGTTTTTCCTCTCCACCGTCGCCAAGTGCTTGCTCACAGGGGATCGCCTGATTGCTGGGGTCTTTCTGCAACTGTGGGGGTCCCCCCTACAGTTGATAGTGCTATGAGATGACTGTTGTTGTGAAATGGCGCTATATAAATAAATAAAGTTGAATAGATGTAATGGGACACACGCCTTCCAGAAAGTTCAGCTTTTGTCTTATCAGTCTGCAGAATAGTTTCCCAAAAGTCTTGGGAATCATCAGGATGTTTTTTTTGAAACGGTGAGATGACCGTTTGTGTTCTTTTTGGTCAGCAGTGGTTTTCACCTTGAAACTCTCTCATGGATGCCATTTTGCCCAGTCACTTTCTTATTGTTGAATCATGGACCAGCGCACAAACTGAGGCAAGTCAGGTCCACAGCTCTTTAGATGATGTTCTGGGGTTTTTTTTTTGTTTCTCATCTGTTCTTGAATTTCTTCAGATTGTGGCATGATGTGTTAATTTTTGAGATATTTTAACCTACTTCACTTTGTCAGATGGGTTCAATTTAAGTGATTTCTTGATTCAACAGGTTTGGCACTAATCAGGCCTAGGTGTGGCTAGTGAAATTGAACTCAGCTTCATTATGTAATGGGGGGTATGTTTTCACATAGGACAAAGGAGGTTTGGATAGCTTTTATCCCTTAGTGAATGAAATCATTATTTATAACTGAATTTTGTATTTACTCAGGTTCTCTTTGTCTAATATTAAAATTGGTTTGATGATCTGAAACATTTAAGTGTGACAAATATGCAAAAATACAAGCAATCAAGAAAGGAGCAGTTACTTTTTCACAGAACTCTGTGTGTGTGTATGTTGTGTTTTTTAAATCCTCTATCTAAAGAAAAACCCAAATGTACTCAAAGGTATATGTTGAAAAAGTCTTCAGCAAGAAATTGCAGATTATTACAATTGATCAGTTGTAATTAATCTAAGCCAGAATCATACAAAAATGAATGTGATCATCTGTCCATTAATCTAAAAAGTATTTTTATTTGATTTCAGTAATTTTGTCTGTGACATTAAAAAATCTTGGTTTTGAATTAGGAGGAAATCAGTAAAACACTCAAGAAAACTCTGCAGGAATCTATTGAATTCTCACTCAACACTGAGGACTACTCACTCCCAGGTAAAGAAACATTTGCACAGACTGAACATTCTCTGCCCCCCCCCCCCTTCCTCTCTCTCTCTCTTGGCTTCTCCCTTTGGGGGTTGTCACAGCGGATCATCTGTCTCCATCTCACCCTATCCCTTGCATCTTCCTCTGTAACACCAACCCTCTCCATGTCCCCCTTCACTACATCCATGAATCTTCTCTGTGGTCTTCCTCTTTTCCTCCTACCTGGCAGCTCCAGCTTCAATATCCTTTGTCCAATATATCCACTATCCTTCCTCTGCACATGTCCAAACCATCTCAGCCTTGCCTCTCTTTGTTTCCAAACGGCTCAACCTGAGCTGTTCCTCTGATAAACTCATTTTTAATTCTGTCCCTCCTAGTCACTCCCAATGAGAATCTTAGTATCTTCAACTCTGCCATCTCCAGCAACGTCTCCTTTTGCTTTGTCAGCGCCACCGTTTCAAAACCATACATCAAAGCAAGTCTCACTACCGTCTTGTAAATTTTCCCTTTCACTCTAGCTGCTATCTTTCTGGCACAAATCACCCCTGACATCATCTCCACCCACTCTACCCTGCCTGCACTCTCTTCTTCCATCTCTTCTACATTTTCCATTGCTTTGGACGGTTGACCCTAGGTATTTAAACTCATCTACCTTTACTACCGCTACTCCTTGCACAGCTTTATTGAATGTTGATGGAACAGTGGTTACATGGTAGGTACGAGGCAGAGGGCACTGGTCGAAGAGGCTGCAATATGGATGCCTTCTGGTATTTATAGGGCGGTGCAGTAGCGGAACAGGAAGTGCCCGCCAAAACACCACACTTCACAATAAAGGTGCCGAATCACAATATCACCCGCCCCCCTTAGAAAAGTCCAAAACCACACACACAATTACCCCCCCCCCCAATTTAGGACCCAAATCGTACTCTAACATAATGAAAACTAATGTATTTAAATGGCCTAACACATTCACACAACAAAACCTAAAATAGAGCTGACTCGTGGACCACCATACAGCCCACACACCACTGTGGATTATTCTGCCACCTGATAAGCTAAAGAAAAAAGTCCATTACCAAACTAAAATCACTGCCGTGTTCCTAAACTGAACAATAATACATTTATCATATACATATACAAAAGAACATCAGAAATATTAATGTAAATTTACAGCACTGTTCCTTGGGCAGGAGGAGCAGAACCGGCGTGTGGGGGGGGGGGGCAGTGCAGCCCCTCAGCAAGCACATCCCTGGAAGCAGCAGACCCTAAGGATGATCACTGATCTTCCGAACAAAAGCACCTTTCCTCCTCACCACCGACTCCCGCTCTCATCCAGCCCCGTCACCTGAAGCCTCTTCCCGGACACACCGAAGCTGACTGGCTTGCTTCGCCAAGCCATCGGACAGCTTGAAGTATGCTATGCCGAGCTTAGCCACTATGCCCAGAGACTCATGGTGTTTCACAGTCTGTTGTCTGGCCCATCTTTGCCATGGATGTTCCTCTCCTCAAACCCAAACCGAGTCCATAACCCTCAGAGGGGCTCGGCTTGGCCTCACATGATGCTGTTGAGCACACAGTTTTCCCGTGCTTGTTGGTCTGGCCCTGACCTCTTCTGAAGCTGTTGTAGCGGTCAACATTGCTGCAGACCCTCCATCCCTCTACGGCTAGGCTCTGGAGGAATCTGGGGCTAGCACATTGCTGTCACTCACCGGTGCAGGTGCCTTGCTGCTGCACTCGGTATCCCCCTCTACCATTTCCCGAGTGCTGGCACTGACACCCTCCTGCGGAGAACCTGAGTGAGTCTGGTCCTGCTTGACTGCCGTAGTGTCCGTTAGCTCTTTGTCCCACACTGCGTTCTCATCGACCACCGGAGCCGGAGGGTTCCACTGGCCACAACCCAACCATTCTTCCCCAGCGTCTTCTTTAATGGCGAAACCCAGTCTATAGAACAAGCCACAGCCCATGATGTTTTTGCCTTGGGCTGTCACTTGGAACGTGAAGTCAACCATCGTTACAGACTTGTACCTAACTGTTAACTCCAAAGTCCTAACCGTGCACACCCTGCCACCTCCATAACCATAAAGCCCCGCTGGGTTACCTCTTACTACGTAGTGGGGGAAAAACTTCCTCACTGTGGCCCAGTTCAGCAATGACCCCTCTTGCCCCCGTGTCGCGCAGCAGTGGCACCTCAACGCTGTCTAGTTCCACTGTGCAGAACGTGTACCCGTTGGAACTGGGGGACACCATGTGGATGGTTGCCAGGGGTGGGCTTAGTGATTTCTTCCGTGGGCTCTCCGGCTCAGATACATGACACACTCTAGCATAATGGTTCAAATGTCCACATCTGCTACAACGCTTCCCTCTAGCCGAGCAGTCGTTAGCCTTGTTGCAATGTGTTGCAGACCCACAACCCTTGCACTGGGGTTTTCCCGGGCCAGACCTTCGACTGGCAACATTGGCTTCCGTAGTGTCGTCATCCAAGCTATCCTCGCTATCCGAGTTCGCAACATTTTCCGCAGCAGGAGGCTCTGGCGACCATTGTGACTGGTGCCAGTTTAGCTCCTAAGCTAGCTTGTCTACGGCCTCTAGCTGGAGAGCTTGTAACACTCTTCTGTTATATAAAGAATATTACTAAAACATGGGATGAAATGACTTCACTCTACCCAAGCTCACATGGTATTGTGGGTTATTATTATAGTTCAAAAGTGCACCCAGTAAATGATCATACAACAATATATCTCCCATCCCTTATTTACAACACCCACAATGTCCATCCATCCATCCATCTTCTACCGCTTTTCCGGAGGTCCGGGTCACGGAGGCAGCGGTTCAAGCAGAGAAGCCCAGACTTCCCTCTCCCCAGCCACCTGCCCCAGCTCTTCAGAGAGGATATCAAGGCGTTCCCAGACCAGCTGGGAGACATAGTCTCTCCACCGAGTCCTGGGTCTGCCCCGGGGTCTCCTCCCAGTGGGACGTGCCCATGGATCGTGACCTTATCGTGGTGGCGGTGGGTGGGGGGGGGTTTGCGTGCCCCAGTGATCCCGGGAGCTAAGTTGTCCGGGGCAATTTGCCTCTGATAGGGTCCCCCAAGACAAACTGGTCCTGGGTGAAGGGCCAGACTAAGAACGACCCAACAGACTCTCATGATAAATTTGAGATCAAGGATTCAGTGTACCCTGCCCGGTATGGGGTTACCGGGGCCCCATCCTGGAGCCAGGCCTGGGGGAGGGGCTCGATGGCTAGCGTCTGGTGGCCGAGTTTCCACCCATGGGACCCGGCCGGGCTCAGCCCGAAGGAGTTACATGGGTCCGCCCTCCAGTGGGCTCACCACCTGCAGGAGGGATCATGCGGGACCGGTGCTATGTGGATTAGGTGGCGGTCAAAGGCGGAGACCTTGGCGGACTGATCCCAAGCTTTCTAAACTGACCCACAATGTATTTACACCAATTTATATTCACACAACAAAACCATTCCATATAGTGTGCAGTTGTCCATTTGTGTTTCCATATCTTCGCCGGCAAAAACATAAACATCCATCCATCCATCCATCTTCTTCCGCTTAATCCTTTTCGGGTCGCGGGGGGCCTGGAGCCTATCCCAGCATCTTTGGACGAGAGGCAGGGTACACCCTGGACAGATCGCCTGTCCATCGCAGGGCCAACACAGAGAGACAGACAACCATTCACTCTCACAGTCATACCTAAGGACAGTTTAGAATCCCCAGTTTGATGCCAGTTAACCTAACTTGCATGTTTTTGGCATGTGGGAGGAAACTGGAGAAATCCCAGAGTAAACCCACACAGACACGGGGAGAACATGCAAACTCCACACAGATCAATGTTGGTCGGGGGCTAGGATCGAACCCAGGATCCCCCGGCCAAGGATGAGTTGCTGTGCTGCCGCAGTGCTAACCAATCCGCCACCGTGCTGCCCAAAAAATAAACAAAAGGAGAAAAATAAAGGGTCCCAATAAAGTCATCCAAAATCAAACAGGATGTCACTGTATAACTGCCAAATCCCCCTGAGCTCAGTCAAAGTAATTATGATGAGAAATTGGATGAGGGAGAGACAAGAGGAACGACCTCACCAGCTTTGGGTCCGCTGCCCTTCTCGTCGGTTAACCAGTGAAATCCCTGGTCCAGTGTCCTCCTTCTGGGTCAACAGACCCGCTGTTTCCCGGCAACGAATGCGCCGTCAGCTGCCAGTCTCTCGTAGATTCCCAGCGGTATGATGCTCCTCCTGGTTGCTCCAACAGTCTTTTTAAAGGCCTTTATTTTAAATGACCATGGGACAGCCGCTCCTGATGACAGTGGGCCAGTTGGTCTGTCAGTTAATGAAAGTGTGTCGCGGTGACTTCTGCCTTTCTTTTAACCCCTTGAACTCTGTGAATTCCGCGGGCGGTCATGTCTCTGCATCTTAGTGCGTCTCAGTGCGCACTGAAAAAAAAAAGCTGTATTTCTGGTCTTCCAGTACAGACACAGCCTTGTTACAACCTGAGAAAAAAGCTGTGTAATATATTCATTTTTTGTGGTATTTTTACAAAATTTTGACCTGAGCTTGAAAACACTTGGTTCTACATTTCTGTTGTGTTTTCCAGCCAGTATCTGACAGCTGTATGTTATTTGCAAGTATCTAAAAAAACACCCAGGCGAACTTTCTTGTTACTCAGTGGCAGGAGCACTTAGATTATGACTGTTTTGCCAAAAAATTCAAAGTGTTTTCTTTTAAACGAGACTAACCCCATTAAGATGCTGCAAAGGGTTGAAGAACAGCTTTCGATTTACTTTGGGCATGTTATTTTTAGGCGTTTTTAGGGAAGTTGAACAGAGTTCAACAGGTTTAATGTCAGTCACTGCTGCTGGGAATCAGTGGGTCCCTACCATGACCAGCTGATGTTCATGACAGGTAAATTATGTTTTCTCATGCATACATACAGAAAGTAGAACGCAATTAACACGAGGCACAAACGTGAAATGGAGCATTTTGAATATTGCATCATATCACTTAAGATACCTAAGACCTCCCTTTATGCGGTACCATTTTCTACACAAAAGGGGTGACACAATTAAATATGTGGCAGTGCTACATAGTCCCCCTCCCTCCAGCTGGAGGCTACTTCTCTCTCTTGCGATTAACCACACTCTTCCTGTATATTGGGCGGGGAACTCCACTCTACTTTGTCTCACTTAGTCCTTCTGTCATTACCGCCGCCAAGGAGGTTATGTTTTTACCGGGGTTTGTCTGTCTGTCTGTCTGTTTGTCTGTTACCAACATAACTCAAAAAGTTATGAATGGATTTTGATGAAATTTTTAGGAAAGGTGTGTAATGGCACGGGGAACAGATGATTAGATTTTGGTGATGATCTGAGAGTGTATACTGTACCTCCACCAAGGGATTTGTTTGTATTTGTGCAGCAGGATTACACAAAAACTACTGGATAGGTTTGGATGAAATTTTTACCAGAGGTGGTTCTTGGGCTAGAGAGAAACCCATTACATTTTGGTGATGATCTGAGAATGCATACCTCAGCCAAGGCTCTTATCTTCTCACAGTGTTTTAGCAACAATACTCCAAAACTGATGGACAGACTTTGATGCCATTTTCACCACAAGTGGCTATAGGCCTACACACAAACCCATTACATTTTGGAGGTGATCCATGACAAACAGAAGGAGGCTTGGCGGAGGTATGCACTCTATGAGTGCTTTTGTAGTTTATAAATTAGGCTGGTCCTATCCCCATAGGTGCTAGCTTGGCTGAGCAGTTATAATTGGCTTTGGAGCGTGGATGGGTTCTTGCCTGGACTAAGTCTTCCCCCTGAAGGTGCACCTACTTCAAGCAATTCAGTAATTATTAAGCAATTCACTAATTATTCAACTTAGCTGGTCCGGCCTGATGCACCCCCACTCTCCACTTAACCCCCGCGGCCTTCTTTGGCTGTCCTTCCTCCCGGATGCAGGCAGACCCCTGGTCATATGAGAGTGGTTGGTGAATGATCCCCTGGGCCCTGCAGTCGTGGAACTGTCCCACAGGCTCTCCTGGTCCTTACTCGCCCGTTAAGGCCAACAGGAAGCCGAGTAAGCTGGGGGGTGTTCACTGATAAGTGCTGCATTCCTCTCCCGGTTTTACAGCGTTTTGCCTTAGGTTGTCAGCAGTTGTTGCAGGTCTTAGTATAGCCCCAGACATCCTTCCGAATGCTGGGCCACCAGGCTACCTCCAGCACACTCAGCAAGGTCCTCAAAGGCCCCTGATGTCCCCCCTGGGGCTTCTCATGGTAGCAGTGGTTGACCTCCAGGACGAGAGACTGTGGAACCACCAGCTGAAGCCTCGCTCTTTGCTTGTTTAGAGAGACTCGCTGGTTCAACACCCCCTGATGTACAACAAAGCTGATATGATAAGTTTGTGAGTTGTTCACCTGGTGCCGTTTCAGGTCCCAAACCACCTGGTCTTTCTCCTGTTCCCCCCCAATCTCTGCCAAGGACATAGGCCACTCCTGGACAATTGATGGAGGGCGTCCAGGGCAGTTGGTGTTGATAGAAGGCGATGGCGCCTCCCTTGTGACCGAAGTCCAATACGGTAGGGCGTCCCCTACCTGCAAGGCGCAATAAAGACAGGCATCCCGATGGGTGGTGCATGTGGGTGCTGTACCCCACTCACCGGCGGTGCCAGCGGTCAGAACTTCCGCTTGACCGGGAGGTTTGGAGCAATAGGCAGGTACACCAGGCCGATCCAACGAGAGAAGGGAAGCCACCATATTGTTATCCATAGAAACTGCCACGTTTTTCTGCACTTTAGGCATGCTAGTGAGCTGTAACGGGCTAAGCTGCCCTTTCCATTTCTCATCCCTGCGCAGCAGGCAATTCACTATATTTTTTTCTAAAGTATGAGATGAGATGAGATGAGATTCAACTTTACTGTCATTACACATGTATGAATACAAGGTAACGAAACGTGACTTGGCATTTGGGCACGCTCTGCAGAGCGCATCCAAGGCCGGGGCAGCCGCTAGGCGCCAGTCATAAAGAAGAAAGGAAAAAAAAAGAAAAAGAGAAAGGATATGACACAGTAGGCGAGAGAAAAAAAACATGTTTTATCAAAATGGCGCTTAGTAAGTAAGCGGAATTTTGATTGCAGGCAAAAAAAACCCTCAATGCATATTTAGCAGACATTTAGTAGACAGATCACACAGCAGAGAGAGGGCAGTGTGTGTATATCAGTATGATGATGTCAGTGTGTGTGCAGTGTTGAGTGTATCAGTTACTGGAGTACAACAAATAGTCTCCTAGGTAATGATAGATGTTATAGTTCATGAACGCTGTCCCTGAAGAGTTCTGTTTATTGCACAGCAGCAGTGTTTGGGTTAGCAGAGCCAGCTGACACATCCGCTTATCTCAACTCTGGAGGAGTGAGTTATCCAGGGGCGCCGATCAAGGCCGAATCTGCACAGACAGAGTATAGGATTTTCCTCTCTCATATTCTATGCTTACAATTCAAATTACATTCACTGGCTTTAAATTCATATCATTCCCTGGAGAGCACGAAGCGACTCCAGATGTTTCCCCTTCTAAACACAGATAAACATGTCCGGTAGAGTCCATCTCTCTACAGTGCATGCAGATGGTAAATTCCATGTTGGTCATTTGCCGCTATTCGTGCACTCCCCATCTGGTCGAATTGTTGAAGAAGCAGCTACGCCGGGTCCGCATTTTGATTAGCTCTTCCAGTTAAATTTTCGATACACCAGGAGAACTCCAGAGCCAATCAGCAGAAATCCTGTGATCGTGTAGTTTTCCACATCTTCAGTCGAATCACACAGACACATGAGTTCCAATCCATGGGTCTCTCCATTTGGGCTCCCCCGGGCCCGATTTTCTGTTTGAAAAGGTGGTGTCAATTGCGTTTAAAGCCCAGCTTATATCCATTTTCCGTATTTTCCATTTGGGTTGAGATCAGCGAGATGGTGAGACGGCACAGACATTCACTCAGACGCAGCAAGCTGGGATTTAGATTTAGGTCAGGAAGGCAGGGTAGGAGGAGGGAGGAAAAAAATGCGACTGCTCTCTCTGAAGGCAGCAGGAATATCCACTCTCATTGAATTTCTCCAAGCAACGGTCAATGTACTGCCGAAACTGGCTCTCCCTGATAACTGTGCTGTTAATAAAGTCCCTTACCTTAGCCTCAAACAGATTTAACTACTGGGTTAGGGCGACAACCTGTTGTTTTAACTCCTCCTCCCTTTCACCATCATTGCCAACCTGCTGTTCCTGAGCAGCCCACACATTCGCCTTTCTGGTTGCCATTTTGAGTTACCAACAATTAAACCATACAGTCAAAAAATCATATCCCCGTATGGGCCACCATCTGTAACGCTCTTCCATCCATCCATCCATCCATCTTCTACTGCTTTTCCGGAGGTCCGGGTCACAGCGGCAGCAGTTCAAGCAGAGAAGCCCAGACTTCCCTCTCCTCCGCCGCCTGCTCCAGCTCTTCAGAGAGGATACCAAGGCGTTCCCAGACCAGCTGGGAGACATAGTCTCTCCACAGAGTCCTGGGTCTGCCCCGGGGGTCTCCTCTCAGTGGGACGTGCCCGAAACACCTCAAGTGGGAGGCGTCCAGGAGGCATCCTAATCAGATGCCCATACCACCTCAGCTGACTCCTTTCAATGTGGAGGAGCAGCAGTTCTACTCTGAGTCTCTCCCGGATGACTGAGCTCCTCACCCTATCTCTGAGGGTGAGTCCAGCAATCCTACGGAGAAAGCTCATTTCAGCCGCTTGTATCCGCGATCTTGTTCTTTCGGTCATTACCCAAAGCTCGTGAACATAGGTAAGAGTAGGAACGTAGATTGACTGGTAAATCGACAGCTTTGCCTTAGAACTCAAATCAAAAATCAAAATCAAATCAACCTTTATTGTCATATTGCTGTACATACAACTGTAGTGCAGACAAGATGAAATTGCGTTTCTCTCGGCATCCATATAAGTAAAAAGAACATAAATTAAGACACACTCACGCACACCCTCACCCCCCACCCCAACACAGCCATTCACACTTCCCTGAGACATACTTGAAAACTAACCAGAACTATAATATACAAATAATATACATAATGTCCTTAGGTGCAGTAGTATGTATGAGAGATTCCGGATCAACTGTTCAGTATACTAACAGCTTGTGGAAGGAAGCTGTTAATCAGTCTGGTAGTTCTGCCTCTGATGCTCTGGAACCGTTTGCCAGATGTCAGAAGTTCAAAGTGTTTATGCAGAGGGTGAGAACGGTCCTTGACAATGTTCAGTGCCCTGCTCCTACAACGGTTCTGAAAAAGTTCTTGAACAGAGGGGAGGGAGACTCCAATCACCCTCTCAGCTCCCTTAACTATCCTTTGCAGAGCTTTTTTGTCTGACATACTGCAGCTGGAGTACCATGTTGCAATGCAGTACGTCAGAACACTCTCCACAACACCTCTGTAGAAGGTCCTGAGGATGCAGATGGGGAGAGAGGCCTGTTTGAGTTTCCTCAAGAAGTGCAGTCTCTGTTGGGTCCGCTTCCTGATCCCCAAGGAATTCTTCCTCCAGGTCAGGTCCTGCGAGATCTGCACTCCGAGGAACTTGATGTTCTCCACTCTCTCCACTAAACGGCCACCGATCCTGAGAGGGATGTGTTCAGGCTGTGACCGCCGGAAGTCGATAATCATCTCCTTCGTTTTGTCCACGTTGAGCACCAGATTGTTCTCTCTGCACCAGCCCTCCAGGTCTCTCACTTCTTCCCTGTACATTGATTCCTCATCCCTCTGAATAAGTCCCACCACCGTGGTGTTGTCTGCAAACTTAATAATCTGGTTCCCCTCGTGTCTGGATACACAGTCACATGTTAGAAGTGTAAACAACAGTGGACTGAGTACGCAGCCTTGAGGGGATCTGGTGCTCAGCGTGATAGAGTTGGAGATGTTATTTCCAACCCGGACAGACTGAGGTCTCTCAGTCAGGAAATCCAGCATCTGTCATATCCGGCTCTAGGGAGCCGGGCAATCAGAGCCAGGGACAAGCCAGTGAGTCGAGATGTTTTATTCTGGGTAAGGGATAAGGGATGAGGAGAGCACAGACACTCATACAGACGTACATTCTCAGGCTGCACAGCGCAGGGGTAGGTAGCTCGTACCGGACATGGGGGTAACAAGACGTGCATACTCACAGCGGGATACAAACACCGGAATGCTGCAAGGGGAGTTGAGGCTGACACCAGACGAAGGGGCTTCAGCCTAGCAGTGCTTATGTCGCAGCCCCGAGTCATCGAGGCTGCTCCTATTTATCCTCATTGGCAGCGCCCCAGCTGATGAGGACTAATTGGCCCCAGCTGTCCATAATGCTGCCAGCTGGGAGCCTGCTGAGACGCTGCTCAATGGGAAGCAGGGATGAGGGAAAACATGGGCTGAGTGCCGAGACGGCATCTCAACCCGTGGTGACAGAGCCCCTCCCTCAAGGTCGGGCTCCTGAACGACCAGGAACATCCCCCCCCCCCACCTAGGGTGGGAGGAAGGGAGGCAGGACTGGAGGGGAAGAAGCCAAGGGAAGGACAACACCAATGGGGCAATGTAGGGTGGCAGGGAAAAAACCAAATACAATACTGAACAAAACAGGAAATAATCAACCCAGGTTCGAATGGGGAGAAGAAGTGGGTCAGCACGCCGGTTACACACTACTCAGAGAGTACCAACAATGCGTGACCCAGAGCAAGGAAACAAAACCACCAAAAAGGTACAGGGAAAAAATGCTGAGTATGGTTAAATAAAGGGGAACACAATACACAGCGCCAATTTAAGTACATACACAGTCACCAAGAAAAGAAAAGGTGACTGGAACAAATGGACAACTACAGAGCATGGTGTTACGGAAAACAAGGCACATGACTCTAATGAACCAACAGGGCATAAAAAAGAAATACTGAGTGCAGGCAAAGAAAAACCTCCACACACGAATATATAAATACCCACAGTCACCTAAAGAAATAAAAGTGACTGGAATAAATGGATAACTGCAGAGCATGGTCTGAAAGGAAACAAAACATAACTCTACAATGCAAAAACGGGACTAAAAACATGGTACAAAAAAATAAAATGCTGAGTATGAGCGATGGAAAACACAGCACTATAAAAACGAATCCACCAACAGGACAAAATATTACACCCGAGTGACCTTCACAAAGAAAAGAAAAAGTGACACCCGAGGTGAATGGCAGGCAGAGTCCACAAATAGCCGAGATGGCTCCGGAGATCTCCCCGCCCATTGTCCAGCTGGCGAATCAGGGGAAGAGAAATGTTCGGACGGCGAACTCTGGGCCCAGATCCCAGGAATCCAGTCCAACGGCAGCCGAACCAGGCCGCCCAAAGGCAAACACAGACCAGTGGGGGGAAACCAGATCGCCGAACCGAAAGTTTTGCGGGTCGGGTCGTCGACCCGCATCACTCAACCACCAGGACCGTTGAGACGGACGAAGGGTCAGAGCGGATCCCGGTGGAAGAGGCTCAGGGGAGAGCCGATGACGAGGGCGGCGGGCCTCAGGGAAACGGCCACCTCCTCACCGGACCTGGACAACACTGGGGCAGCACCCACGTCGGACCCCGATCGGGCCTCAGGCGAACCCACGTTGGACCCCGATTGGGTCTCGGGCGAACCCACGTTGGACACTGCACCAGAACCGACCTCCAACGTTGAACCCGGACCCTCCAGCACCACGAGGAACAGCAACTCCTCGCCGGTGACCCTGGAAGAAGGCTCAGAGGAGAAAACAGAACCGGGATCAGGATCACCGGCAGCGCCAGAACCCGGCGAGACAAGCTCAGACGCAGCGGGCGGCTGCACCCGGCTTGTCTCCCCTGGAGATAGGCTGAAGTGCTCAAAGATAAAAAGAGAGAAAAGAAAGGAGAGCACTCGCCTGATCTCGGGTTCTGACGCCGTCCAGGACTGCGAAGATCCAGGATCCGTCGTCAGGAGGTCGTTGTCAGGCTCCCATCTAGCCGCGTCGGGCCCCGCAGCCAGCACGATGGTCAGCGCAGCTTGAGATCCCTCCAGCTCAGGTAACCCCGCCGACGATCCACTCGGCGTGAAGCCAGAAGAATCTCGTCCCGCTGGACCGAACCGCTCCTCCGTGGAGACCCAGGGACGCTCAGTCGTCAGCGTAGACTCCACGCAGCAGTCAGTCCCCCTCCTCCGTCCGCAATGTAGCTGCGGAACCACAGGCCCTCTCCATATCCCACCACGTTGACCCGGAGCCGGGGACCGCTCGGCGGAGAGAGACACAGAGGATGCGGGATTAGGAATACAGGTTACAGCAGGTGGGGAGAGTTCAGGGAGCTGCGAACCCTGAACTTCTCCTCCAGGGATGTGACAGAGCAAATCATTAAGCAGGTGTGAAAAAACAATGACTTGCCTGCCCCCTGGAGGTTGAGTATCGCCTGCTGTAGTGGAATCTGCTTCTTCCTCTCCCCGCCCGGCGATAACGGAGGACCCCCCGGGAATTCGTCTGAGGATCGCTCGCGTTGTCTCCAGCAGAGAGCTCACCAGGCCGGGATTCCAGGCACACACAGCGGTCAGGAAGCGCGTCGAGGAGGAGGGGGAAACAGCCGGGGTGAGCCAGCCCGAATGTCCAGGAATGACAGCGGGGGAACGAGGCTCAGGGGACGAGGCTGTAGAATCTCCACACTGACGAGGCGAAGGGATGACAGCTGCGTGGGAGGAACGGTCCTGACGATGACCCAGAACTGGATCCGGACGAGGTTCGTGCAGAGGTGACTCGGCGATGTGATGACGACTACTCCCAGGGGACGAAGCGAGGGGGAAACCCAGGATTCGCTGCTCCAGATCGGAGATCGAGACGAGGAAGGCGTCGAGCACGGGAAAACTTCGTAGCCCTGAAGTCCTCACCATCAATCTCACTGCCGCCGCCACATGCCTGAAGGTGGTGACAGGAAACACAGTAGAGCTCGCGACAGCCACTCGACCCCGGACATAACTGCTGTCAGCTGCGGCTCCTTGAAGGGAATCCCGAGTGACGTGGCGCAGGTCGGGGGAAGTCCTCTGGTTGGCGCGAACTCCCGGACTGGAATAGCGGCAGGAACGGGACTCCGAAGCGGGGAAAGACGTCGCCCACTTCGACTTCCTGCCGGGATTTCCATCCACCCCGTGGAGCTTCTCTCGCTGTGTACCTGCAGCGTCTATCCTGGCACTGTCCTCCAGATGGTACAGAGAGTGAGGGTGACAGTCCAGGAGTTCCTCAGCACGGCCCGGATGCCAGCGTCTCGCGTTGGAGGCGTCGTGCAGGGTGAAGAACGTCCCGTCGACAGCCTCCGAGATGGACCTCAGCTCGTCGCCCTGGCGCCGGAAGTGACTCCTGGGAAACGGCATGCTAGCAGCGCTGACACCCGGACAGAAAGGTACATTTCCACGGCGACTCACGGCCGCCGGCAACTCTTCTGGCTGCGACATACTGTCATATCCGGCTCTAGGGAGCCGGGCAATCAGAGCCAGGGACAAGCCAGTGAGTCGAGATGTTTTATTCTGGGTAAGGGATAAGGGATGAGGAGAGCACAGACACTCATACAGACGTACATTCTCAGGCTGCACAGCGCAGGGGTAGGTAGCTCGTACCGGACATGGGGGTAACAAGACGTGCATACTCACAGCGGGATACAAACACCGGAATGCTGCAAGGGGAGTTGAGGCTGACACCAGACGAAGGGGCTTCAGCCTAGCAGTGCTTATGTCGCAGCCCCGAGTCATCGAGGCTGCTCCTATTTATCCTCATTGGCAGCGCCCCAGCTGATGAGGACTAATTGGCCCCAGCTGTCCATAATGCTGCCAGCTGGGAGCCTGCTGAGACGCTGCTCAATGGGAAGCAGGGATGAGGGAAAACATGGGCTGAGTGCCGAGACGGCATCTCAACCCGTGGTGACAGGATCCAGAGACATGTGGCGGTGTTCAAACCAAGAAGGAGTAATTTCTCCATCAGTCTCTGGGGAATAATGGTGTTGAATGCTGAACTGAAATCAATGTACAGGAGTCTGGCGTAGGTGTCTTTCTGATCCAGGTGGGTGATGACAGAGCGCAGGGTGGTGACTATAGCATCCTCCGTGGAGCAGTTTGAATGATATGCAAACTGGAGCGGGTCATGTGATGGAGGGAGGCAGGCTGTGATGTATGGTTTGACAAGCCATTCAAAACACTTCATCACAATTGGTGTCAGTGCAACAGGATGATAGTAATTCAGACAGGACACAACTGATTTCTTTGCCACCGGTACGATGGTAGAGGTCTAAAAGCATCTGGGAACGATGCCCTGACTCAGGGAGATGTTATAAATGTCAGTCAGGACATCCGCTAACTTGCTCGCGCAGTCACGGAGCACACGTCCCGGGATGTTGTCTGGACCTGCAGCTTTATGTGGGTTGACCCTGGTTAGGGTCCTCCGTGTGTCCACTGTGTTGATGGTGATAGCTGGCCCAACTGATGGTGGAGATGGGCCAGCCCTCCCTCTGATTGTCGTATTTGATGCTTCAAAACGAGCAAAGAAGTTGTTGAGCCTGTCTGGAAGCCAAGCGTCATCATCGTCGACCCCCTGCCTAGACTTATAGACCGTCAGTGCCCGAACTCCCTGCCACATCCGCTTGGTGTTCCTAGTGTCACAGAGGTGCCCCTGGATTTTCTCCGCATAGGCACGCTTCGCCGTCTTAATTCCCTTTGAGAGCGCAGACCTGGCCTGTCCTTCGCTCTGAAGGCTGCATCTCTCTCTGTGAGCAGCGAGCGCACCTCTGCAGTCATCCAGGGCTTATGGTTGCCCCGTGCAGTGAAGGTCTTCACTATAGTGACATCCTCTGTGCACTTCGCGATGTAGCTGGTGACTGTTTCAGCATACTCCTCCACATCTGTCTTGTCTTCCTGGGAGGCTGCTATTTTGAAGACCTCCCAGTCTGTGTGCAGAAAACAGTCTTTCAGTGCTGAGGTTGCACTCTCTGACCAAATCCTGATTTGTTTCACTACTGGCCTGCTGCGCTTCAGTAAAGGTTTGTAGGCAGGCACCAGCATCACGGATATGTGGTCAGAAAGGCCGAGGTGGGGGCAAGGTGTTGCCTTATAAGCATCTGTGTTTGTGTACACAAAGTCCAATATATTCTCTCCTCTGGTCTTAAAGTCTACACATTGTTTAAAACTTGGGGAGCACAGTCTTTAAACCGGTGTGGTTAAAATTCCCCGCAACCACCACAAAACTGTCTGGGTGGGAAGTTTGAATTTCACTAATAGCATCGTGCAGCTCTCCGAGTGCCTCTTTAGCATTAGCTTTAGCGTTAGTGCTCGGCGCTATGTAAACAGCAGCTACAAACACGTTGGTGAATTCCCTCGGCAGATAAAATGGCCGACAATTTACAATAAGGAACTCCGCCAATGGAGAGCAGTGTTTAGATACTAACGTGGCGTTAACGCATCAGTTCTTGTTAACATAGATGGATACCCCCCCCCCCCGGCTCTTACCGGAGCTCGCAGTTTCTCTGTCCGCCCGGAACGTTGTCGTACCTTCCAGTCCTCGACAGGGATGTTGTCGTGGAGCCATGTCTCCATGAACGTAAGCACACAGCAGTCCCTCCACTCTCTCTGGGTTTCTCTCAGCAGACGTAGCTCATCCAGCTTGTTGTCAAGGGAGCGGACATTAGAGAGAAGGAGTGATGGTACTGCTGGTCTGGAGGGGTTAGCCTTTAGCCTAGCATGAATCCCAGCACTTTTTCCTCACTTTTTCTTGCGTTCGCTCCACTTACGCCTCCTCCTTTCCCGAGTAGCCTCCAGCGGAAACTCCGACAGAATTCCATGCTGGCATAGAATGTCCAAGTCACAACCGAGCGCTGCGATTCTTGCAGCGTGCAGTACCTTGATGTTTAATAAGGTCTCGCGGTTGTAAGTTTTACAGAATGTATATCTGGGATGATCAAAACACTCAAAACTCTCACACTCGCTGATGCCAAGAGGGGCTGCTGCGTCCATGCGCGCTGCCATCATATATACAACTCAGCTCCCTCTTCACCACAACAGACCAGTACAATGTCCGCATCACTGCAGATGCTGCACCGATTCGTCTGTCAATCTCTCGCTCCATTTTCCCCTCACTCATGAATAAGACCCCAAGATACTTCAACTCCTCCATATGGGGCAGGAGCCTGTCCCCAACCCAGAGAGGACAATCCACCTTTTTCCGGCTGAGGACCACGGACTTGGACTTGAAGGTGCTGATTCTCATCCCAGCTGCTTCACACTCAGCGGCAAACCGTCCCAGCAAGAACTGTAGGTCATTGCTGGATGAAGCCAACAGGACAACATCATCTGCAAACAACAGAGATGAGATCCTGTGGTCACCAAGCATGACACCCTCCATTCTCTGGCTGCACCTAGAAATCCTGTCCATAAAAATTATGAATAGGATCGGTGACAAAGGGCAGCCCTGGCGGAGTCCAACTCTCACTGGGAATGAGTCTGACCGAGTGTTGGGAATACGATCCAAACTCTTACAACGGTCGTACAGAGACCGAATAGCTCGTAACAACAAGCCCGATACCCCATACTCCCGAAGCACCCCCCACAAAAAAACCATGAGGGACGCGGTCAAATGCCTTCTCCAAGTCCACTGAACACATGTAAACTGGTTGGGCAAACTCCCACGAACCCTCGAGAATTCTCGAAAGGGTAAAGAGCTGGTCCGATGTGCCATGGCCAGGACGAAAACCACATTGCTCCTCCTGAATCCGAGGTTCGACCAATGGCTGGACTCTCCTCTCTGATAGCGCCGTACCGTGGCTGCTTCATCCATCCAGGTGGATGCCCTCAATTTCCCCTCTGGGGATCAATAAAGTATACTACCTTGGCATGGGCTGCACGGTGGCACAGTGGTTTAGCACTGTGGCAGCACAGTTTTACCCTCGGCCGGGGGACCGCGGGGATCATGAGATCGTGGGTTCGATCCCAGCCCCCGACCAACAGTGAGCTGTGTGGAGTTTGCATGTTCTCCCCGTGTTGCGCGGGTTTACTCCGGGATTTATCCGGTTTCCTCCCGCACACCAAAAACATGTAGGTTTAGGGCGCTTGCGCACGCAGCGACCAGTAGCCGGTGGCTTGTCACCAGACTGCAAACCAAGTCTACCTACGGGTACAAATAAGTAACAAAAAAAAAAAAAAATAAATAAAAAAAAAATAGACCTTCCCAGGGAGGCTGAGGAGTGTGATCCCTTTAAAGATGGAGCACACCCTCCGGTCCCCTTTTTGAAGAGAGGAACCACCACCCCAGTTTGCCATGCTAAAGGCACTGCCCCCGACCTCCACGCAGTGTTGCAGAGGCGTGTCAACCATGACAGCCCTACAACATCCAGGGCCTTGAGGTACTCAAGGCGAATCTCGTCCACCCCCGGGGCCTGGCCACCAAGGAGATTTTCAAACACCTTGGCGACCTCAGCCCCTGTGATAGGCGAGCCATCCCCCTTGTCCACAAACCCTGCTTCCTCTGTGGAAGGCGTATCAGTGAGATTGAGGAGGTCCTCAAAGTATTCCTTCCACCGCCCGATGATATCCCCAGTCTAAGTCAACAGCGCCCCATCTGCACTATACACAGTGTGGACAGGGAGCTGCTTCCCCCTCCTGAGCCGTCGGACAGTTTGCCAGAATCTCTTCGAGGCCGACCGAAAGTCTTGTTCCATGGCCTCACTGAACTCCTACCATACCCGGGTTTTTGCTTCAGCAACCACCCGAGCTGCACTCCGCTTGGCCTGCCAGTACACCTCAGCTGCTTCGGGAGTCCCACAAGCCAACCAAGCTTGATAGGACTCCTTCTTCAGCTTAATGGCCCCCCTCACCACCGATGTCCACCACTTGGTTCGGGGGTTGCCACCACAAGATGCACCGACCACCTTGAAGCCACAGCTCTGGGCCGCCGCTTCAACAACAGAGGTGAAGAACATGGCCCATTCAGACTCCATGTCTCCAGACTCCCTTGGAATTTGGTTGAAGTTCTTCTGGAGGTGGGAGTTGAAGACCTCCCGGACAGGGGCCTCAGCCAGACGTTTCAAGCACACCCTCACTATACATTTGGGTCTACCAGGTCTGAATGGCTTCCTCCCCTGCCATCGAATCCAACTCACCACCAGGTGGTGATCAGTTGACAGCTCTGCACCTCTCTTTACCTGAGTGTCCAAGACATACGGTCGCAGGTCTGATGACACAATAACAAAATCGATCATCAACCTGCGACCTAGGGTGTCCTGGTGCCAGGTGCACATATGGACACCCTTATGCTTGAACATGGTGTTCGTTATGGACAAACTGTGGTTAGCACAGAAGTCCAATAACTGAACACCACTCTGGTTCAGATTGGGCAGGCCGTTCCTCCCAATCACTCCCCTCCAGGTTTCACTGTTGTTGCCCACGTGCACATTGAAGTCCCCCAGTAGGACAATGGAGTCTCCAAGAGGAGCACCCTCCAGCACCCCAGTCACAGACTCCATAAAGGGTGGGTTCTCTGAACCATCATTTGGTGCATAGGAACAAATGATGGTCAGGACCCGTTTCCCAACCCGAAGGCACAGGGAAGCAACTCTTTCATCCACCGGGGAAAACTCCAATATAGAGGCAGCAAGGTGGGGGGATACAAGAATACCCACCCCTGCTCATCACCTCTCGCCCGGGGCAACTCCAGAAAAGGCCAAGCTCCAGCCCCTCTCCAGGAGGCTGGTTCTGGAACCGGAGCTGTGTGTTGAGGTGAGGCCGACTATATCTAGCCGGTATCTCTCAACCTCGTACACCAGCTCAGGCTCCTTCCCCACCAGAGAGGTGACATTCCATGTACCAAAAGCCACTTTAGAAAGCTTGTGATCAGTTCGCCAAGGTCTCCGCCTTTGACCGCCACCTAATCCACATAGCACCGGACCCCCATGATCCCTCCTGCAGGTGGTGAGCCCACTGGAGGGCGGACCCATGTAACTCCTTCGGGCTGAGCTCGGCCGGGTCCCATGGGTGGAAACCCGGCCACCAGACGCTAGCCATCGAGGCCCTCCCCCAGGCCTGGCTCCAGGGTGGGGCCCCGGTAACCCCATACCGAGTGGGGTACACTGAATCCTTGATCTAGAATTTATCATGAGAGTGTTGGATCGTTCTAGTCTGGCCCTTCACCCAGGGCCAGACAAACCCAGGGTTTGGCTTGGGTGACCCTATCAGAGGCAAATTTTCCCGGACAACATGGCTCCTGGGATCACTGGGGCACACAACCCCCCCCCCCCACCACCACCACCACGATAAGATAACGATCCATGAGGGGGACACTCTTCTATTATATAGATAATATTACTAAAACATGGGATAAAATGACTTCACTCTACCCAGGCTCGTATGGTATTGTGGGTTATTATTATAGTTCAGAAGTGCCCCCAGTAAATGATCATACAACAATATATCTCCCATCCCTTATTTACAACACCCACAATGTATTTACACCATTTATATCCACACAACAAAACCATTCCATATGGTGTGCAATTGTCCATTTGTGTTTCCATATCTTCGCCGGCAAAAAAATTAAAAAAGGAGAAAAATAAAGGGTCCCAATAAAGTCACCCAAAATCAAACAGGATGTCCCGGTATATCTGCTGAAAAACCCCTGAGCTCAGTCACAGTAATTATGATGAGAAATTGGATGAGGGAGAGACAAGAGGAACAACCTCATTGGCTTTGGGTCTGCTGACCTTCTCGTGGGTTAACCAGCGAAATCCCCGGTCCAGTGTCCTCCTCCTGGGTCAACCAACCTGCCGTTTCCCGGCAACGAATGCGCTGTCAGCCACCAGTCCCTCATAGATTCCCAGTGGCATGGTGCTCCTCCTGGTTGCTCCCACAGTCTCTTTAAAGGCCTTTATTTTAAATGATCATGGGACTGCCGCTCCTGATGACAGCGGGCCTGTCAGTCTGTCAGTTAATGAAAGTGTGTCGCGGCGACTTCCGCCTTTCTTTTAATGCTGCTCACCGCTGCTGGAAATCAGCGGGCCCCTCCCATGACCAGCTGATGTTCATGACAGGTAAATTATGTTTTCTCATGCAAACACACAGAAAGTAGAACACAATTAACACGAGGCACAAACGTGAAGTGGAGCATTTTGAATATTGCATCATATCACTTAAGATGCCTAAGACCTCCCTTTATGCGGTACCATTTTCTACACAAAAAGGGCGATGCAATTAAATATATGTCAGTGCTACAAGCTACCTCGACAGCCCTGGCTAACGTTAAATCATTCGGCACTGTAAGTAGCCTAACCCACAATGCGGCCCTACACATGTGCTACACAAGCTGGTCACGTATCAATTCATCTTCCAACGGCCCAAAGTGACACTCGCTTGCTAACTGCTTTAAGTCAACGACAAACTGATGAATAGGCTCACCCACTCGTTGATGTCACTGCTGAAAGCGAATCCTCCGGAGTCACACTATCTGGGGTATGAAAGTGATTTACTAGCAGCTCGACGACGTCTTCGAAAGAGTCCAAAGCTCCCAGTGTGCGCAGGACACACTGGCCCTCAATACCCAGGTTATGAACAAGTAGCAGACGTGCTCTTAACTTGTCGAGCTTACCCAGGTCGAGCGCGTTGATGTATGTCTTGAAAGCCTCAAACCATCTCGGCCAAGGCCCTGGCGGCTCACCCAGGAGCTCAAGGAAGGGGCAAAGTGGTGTGATACATGCCTCCATGAGTTAATCCTCGATCGCCAAATGTTATGTATGGTAAAATACCTTGGTAAAGGATTAGGCAAGATGGCTGGACGAACACAGCTTTATTGAACATTGATGGAACAGCGGTTACACGGTAAGCATCAGCCGAAGAGACCACAATATGGATGCCCTCTGGTATTTATAGGGCAGTGCAGTGGCGGAACAGGAAGTGCCCGCCACTACACCGCACTTCACAATAAAGGTGCTGAATCACAACATCACACATACCTCCACCCCTCTAGGTTCTCTTCCACCTGCTCCCTACTCTCACTACAGATCACAGTGTCGTCTGCAAACATCATGGCCCATGGAGACACCTGTCTCACCTTGTCTGTCAGCCTTTCCATCATCATAGCAAACGAGAAGGGGCTCAGAGCCGATCCCTGATGTAATTTCACCACCACCTTGAATCCATGTGTCACTCCTACGAAGGGGCATCCAACTGGGGGGGGGGGGGTACTCTTTACCCAGGACCCACTGCAGGGAGGGGCCCACAAAAAGTCTGGAATGGAAACATGTTTTGTGTTGCAGTCTTTTAATTTTGAATTAATTAATATCATAGTAAAATTCACCCTGGCTGAAGGAAGTGTTTGAGAGACTGAATTTTGCGTTTACAGTAATGATGGATGTTGTCTGAAGCCCCTATCACCCCTTTAAAAACTTGCAAAATAGTTTAGTCCGCACGCCTACACTGAGTTAATTGAACTGCAGGACCAGTCACACAGCAACTGCAGCCTATGCCTGCAGCACGTCTGCTTCCTCAGACAGGTTAGTGCATCGTTACCCTAAACCTCGCCTTTTACACATGTGGACAAAATTGTTGGTGTGGGCACCCAGCACAATGCAGACTGATAATATTCACGCTCAGCAGGGATTGCATACGAACAGAGAGCCCTAGGGGGGCAACCAGAACAATGACTATTGTTATTCATCCCCGGAGGAAGGAGAGGAGTCTGGCGCCAGTTAATCATGCGATTGATATGTATTGTCTGATATGTACATCAATACGTAAATGTGCCGTGCATTCTCTCTTGTCTGTATACGTAAAAGAGCTGACTTTACATGCCTCACGAGCACACTCAGAGCGCACACACAGCACACGGTGCTGCAGTGTGTCTCATGATGATGGAGGAAAAAACTCTTAAACCTTCAGCTCGCTGTGTCTCGCCTGAATTTATTTTGTTCCTCCACACTGGTGACCCTGGACGAAGAATGGAACACCAGGCGAACACCCCGGAGATGACCCGGACGAGAAGCCTCAGCACGCGTCATGGTGCAACCCTCGCCTGATCTTTTACCTCCACACTGAGGGAGAATGACCGTCTGCTCCCTCTCACCGTGCTGTGGATTCGAGAGACTGGGAATCGTCTACATCCTTCGCACCCACACGAGAGCGCAGCGTTTGGATCGGAACTCACCATGAGCAACACGAGCGAACGAAGGAAGCAGCCTGAACGGGGACAATCATCGGCGCTGACTGCGTTGATTTTTGAGCTCCCTGACCCTGATTCACCTCTCGGCAACAGACCTTCCGCACACAGAAGCCACGCGCGCACATCTCGGGGTTACGAGGACAGCGCAACTGCCAGCTATGTGGTCACTGCGCCAGGCGCGCACCACGCACCAGGGACAAACCAGCTCCACAGACAGATACAGCATCCTCTGCCGCTGCACATGCCTGAGTTAAACGGCTGATCCCCATCCTCAGAACCTTCAGGGCTGCTTGCGCACCTGGAGCGGACGTGCAGCCAGCACACAGGACTTTGTATGAGTTTTCCAGCCACGGCGCACAAGGAGATTTAGCCGATTGCTTTCCCCGATGACTTTAGGGCTGTTTCCCGCACCTAAAGCCAAACTGCTGAGTCCCTGACACAGCTTCAGTTTATCACAGCCACTACGCATCCTCGGGGAATTTGGCTGCTCGCCTTCCCGACATCCTCGCTGGACCAAAACACAAGATAAGTCAGAGATATAATTTTTTTTCCCAGCTGCTGTGGATCTCCGCCACGTTTAACGGGAAAAGTTCCTCACCATCGCGGATCCACACGTAATTTTTGCACCGCCCAGACACCT
The DNA here is from genome assembly GCA_020510985.1 of Pholidichthys leucotaenia. NCBI lineage: Eukaryota > Metazoa > Chordata > Actinopteri > Cichliformes > Pholidichthyidae > Pholidichthys > Pholidichthys leucotaenia. The sequence goes on from CM035838.1 coordinate 285,213,875, forward strand.
TTGACATCCCGGGCCGGCACTCGCTTACTCCCACCCCCATCCCCTTCCTCCTGCACAGAGCTTTTCCCGCACCTCACTCCCAAAGCCGGCCGATCGCCATCTGGTTCCATTACGCACACTGTCTCGTATGCCCACGATTCACGGCCATTCGACGTGCTGGAACTCGGAGCGGAGCACACTGCCCTTTCCACCCCCCCCCCCCCCGTCCCCCTCACGGACTGACATGCTCTCCGACAGTTCTACTGGAGCTGGAGCCCAAACAACGGGGGGGGGGGGGGTCACAACCTCTTCTGACCGTTCTGGGGGGAGGGGTGTGGGCACCCAGCACACGTGTGGGCACCCAGCACAATGCAGACTGATAATATTCACGCTCAGGAGGGATTGCATATGAACAGCGAGCCCTTGGGGGGCAACCAGAACAATGACCATTGTTATTCATCCCCGGAGGAAGTTGAGGAGTCTGGCACCAGTTAATCACGTGATTGATATATATTGTCTGATATGTACTGTATATCAATATGTAAATGTGCCATGCATTCTCTCTTGTCTGTATAAAAGAGCTGACTTTACATTCCTCACGAGCGCACTCAGAGCGCACACACAGCACACGGTGCTGTAGTGTGTCTCATGATGATGGAGGAATAAAACTCTTAAACCTTCAGCTTGCTGTGTCTCGCCTGAACTTATTTTGTTCCTCCACAGGCACCCCTCTGTTAATGAAAGAAAAACCCACAATGGTCACAGAAATAACTTGAATCTGTCAAAAGTGGTAAAAAATAAAAATTATATGAAAATTAACCAATGAAAATCAGTCAGTGCTTTTGAATTGTGGTTCAACAGAATTATTTTATAAAACAAACTCATGAAACAGGCCTGGACAAAAACGATGGTACCCTTAACTTAATATTTTGTTGCACAACCTTTTGAGGCAATCACTGCAATCAAACGATTTCTGTAACTGTCAATGAGACTTCTGCACCTCTCAACAGGTATTTTGGCCCACTCCTCATGAGCAAACTGCTCCAGTTGTCTCAGGTTTGAAGGGTGCCTTCTCCAGACGGCATGTTTCAGCTCCTTCCACAGACAGTGGGGCAAAAAAGTATTTAGTCAGCCACCAATTGTGCAAGTTCTCCCACTTAAAAGATGAGAGAGGTCTCCAATTTTCATCATAGGTATACCTCAACTATGAGAGACAAAATGAGAAAAAAAATCCAGAAAATCACATTGTCTGATTTTTAAAGAATTTATTTGCAAACTAGTAAAGCACTCGGAGAGTGCAGACCTCCGCCAGGCGCCACAGTTCCCCCCATATAGTGTTTGTGTGTACGTTTTCAGATTCCTTGACCATGAAAACATATGACTAGCAATTGGATTCACAATGATAGGATTAGTGGTTCAGTAGTTATTGACAAAAATGTCATTTTCCGTAATTGCGGTTTAGCGCCACAGTTCCCCCCATACAGTGTTTGTGTGTACGTTTTCAGATTCCTTGACCATGAAAACATATGACTAGCAATTGGATTGTCAATGATAGGACTAATAAAGGCTTATCTTATCTTATCTTATCTTATCTTATAATATGGGGTACCACAGTGCAGTTGATAATGCAACAGAAAAACAGTGATGAATGACATGAGTCTGGTTGAGCTGCTGTATATAGTGCACGAGAGTCAATAAGTCACTTAATGTTCAGCAGTCTGATGGCAGAGGGGAAAAAGCTATTCATATGCCGGGAGGTTTTAGTCCTAATGGACCGAAGTCTTCTACCTGAGGGGAGGGGGACAAACAGTACATGACCAGGGTGTGAAGGATCGGCTATGATCCGGCCAGCACGCCTCCGGGTCCTGGAGATGTACAGATCCTGGAGAGGTGGGAGCTTGCAGCCGATCACCTTCTCAGCAGTGGGCACGACGCGCTGCAGCCTTAGTCTGTCCCTGGCAGTGGCTCCTGCGTACCACACGGTTATGGAGGAGGTGAGGATGGACTCGATGATGGCCGTGTAGAACTGCACTAACATCTTGGTGGGTAGCTTGAGCTTCCTCAGCTGCCGCAGAAAGAACATCCTCTGCTGGGCCTTTTTGATGAGGGAGCTGATGGTTGGCTCCCATTTGAGGTCCCGGGTGATGGTGGTGCCCAAGAAGCGGAAGGAATCTGCAATGGTGATGGGAGAGCCTGTGATGGTGAGGGGGGGCAGGGGGGTTGTGACTTTCCTGAAGTCCACAATCATCTCCGCTGTCTTCAGAGCGTTCAGCTGCAGGTTGTTGTGGCTGCACCAGGACACCAGCTGGGCCACCTCTTTCCTGTAGATGGACTCATCGCCATTGGAGATGAGCCCGATGAGGGTGGTGTCGTCCGCAAACTTAATCAGCTTAACAGACTGGTGGGAGGAGGTGCAGGAGTTGGTATAAAGGGAGAAGAGTAGGGGGGAAAGTACACAGCCCTGGGATGATCTGATGTTGATGCTAACAGAGTCCGAGACAGACTTCCCCAGCCGCACATGCTGCCTCCGGTCCGTCAGGAAGTCGGTGATCCACCTGCAGAGGGAGTCAGGCACATCGAGCAGGGACAGCTTGTCCTGGAGCAGAGCGGGGCGGATGGTGTTGAATGCAGAGCTGAAGTCCACAAACAGAATCCTGGCGTAGGTTCCCGGGGAGTCCAGGTGCTGCAGGATGGAGTGGAGGGCCAGGCTGACTGCGTCGTCCACAGACCTGTTGGCATGGTAGGCAAACTGCAGCGGGTCTAGGAGGGGAGTGGTGATGGACTTGAGGTGAGACAGGACCAGGCGCTCAAAGGACTTCATGACTACAGAGGTGAGCGCTACAGGTCTGTAGTCGTTAAGTCCAGTAATCTGTGGCTTCTTGGGGACAGGGATGATGGTGGAGGATTTGAGGCAGGTCGGCACGTGACATAGCTTAAGGGAGGTGTTATAAATGTCTGTGAAGACAGGAGCCAGCTCTTTATATATATGACTAGCAATTGGATTCACAATGATAGGATTAGTGGTTCAGTAGTTATTGACGAAAATGGCATTTTCCGTAATGGCGGTTTAGTGCCACAGTTCCCCCCATACAGTGTTTGTGTGTACGTTTTCAGATTCCTTGACCATGAAAACATATGACTAGCAATTGGATTGTCAATGATAGGATTAGTGGTTTAGTAGTTATTCATGAAAATGGCATTTTGCGTAATGGCGGTTTTCTTGTGGACGGTGATCCGGATCACCACCAAAATCTAATCATCTGTAGGATACTCGATTTCTGACAATCTGTGAAAATTTCATGAAAATCCGTCCATAACTTTTTGAGTTATCTTGCTAACAAACAGACAGACAGACAGACAAACAGACAAACCAACGCCGATGAAAACATAACCTCCTTGGCGGAAGTAATTATGGTGGAAAATAAGTATTTGGTCAATAACCAAAGTTCATCTCAATACTTTGTTATATACCCTTTGTTGGCAATGACAGAGGTCAAATGTTTTCTGTAAGTCTTCACAAGGTTTTCACACACTGTTGCTGGTATTTTGGCCCATTCCTCCATGCAGATCTCCTCTAGAGCAATGATGTTTTGGGGCTGTCGCTGGGCAACACGGACTTTCAACTCCCTCCAAAGATTTTCTATGGGGTTGAGATCTGGAGAGTGGCTAGGCCACTCCAGGACCTTGAAATGCTTTTTACGAAGCCATTCCTTCTTTGCCCGGGTGGTGTGTTTGGGATCATTGTCATGCTGAAAGACCCAGCCACATTTCATCTTCAATGCCCTTGCAGATGGAAGGAGGTTTTCACTCAAAATCCCACAATACATGGCCCCATTCATTCTTTCCTTTACATGGATCAGTCATCCTGGTCCCTTTGTAGAAAAACAGCCCCAAAGCATGATGTTTCCACCCTCATGCTTCACAGTAGGTGTGGTGTTCTTTGGATGCAACTCAGCATTCTTTCTCCTCCAAACACGACAAGCTGAGTTTTTACCAAAAAGTTCAATTTTGGTTTCATCTGACCATATGACATTCTCCCAATCCTCTTCTGGATCATCCAAATGCTCTCTAGCAAACTTCAGACGGGCCTGGACATGTACTGGCTTACGCAGGGGGACACGTCTGGCACTGCAGGATTTGAGTCCCTGGCGGTGTAGTGTGTTACTGATGGTAGCCTTTGTTACTTTGGTCCCAGCTCTCTGCAGGTCATTCACTAGGTCCTCCCGTGTGGTTCTGGGATTTTTGCTCACTGTTCTTGTGATCATTTTGACCCCACGGGGTGAGATCTTGCGTGGAGCCCCAGATGGAGGGAGATTATCAGTGGTCTTGTATGTCTTCCATTTTCTAATAATTGCTCCCACAGTTGATTTCTTCACACCAAGCTGCTTACCTATAGCAGATTCAGTCTTCCCAGTCTGGTGCAGGTCTACAATTTTGTTTCTGGAGTCCTTTGACAGCTCTTTGGTCTTGGCCATAGTGGAGTTTGGAGTCTGACTGTTTGAGGTTGTGGACAGGTGTCTTTTATACTGATAATGAGTTCAAACAGGTGCCATTAATACAGGTAACGAGTGGAGAACAGAGGAGACTCTTAAAGAAGAAGTTACAGGTCTGTGAGAGCCAGAAATCTTGCTTGTTTGTAGGTGACCAAATACTTATTTTCCACCATAATTTGCAAATAAATTCTTTAAAAATCCTTCAATGTGATTTTCTGGATTTTTTTTTTCTCATTTTCTCTCTCATAGTTGAGGTACACCTATGATGAAAATTGGAGACCTCTCTCATCTTTTAAGTGGGAGAACTTGCACAATTGGTGGCTGACTAAATACTTTTTTGCCCCACTGGATGTTCAATAGGATTTAGATCAGGGCTCATAGAAGGCCACTTGAGAATAGTCCAATGTTTCGCTCTTAGCCATTTTTGGGTGTTTTTAGCTGTGGGTTTTGGGTCATTATCCTGTTGCAAGACCCATGACCTGCAACTGAGACCAAGCTGTGTGACACTGGGCAGCACATTTCTCTCTAGAATACCTTGATATTCTTGAGATTTCATTGTACCCCGCACAGATTCAAGACACCCTGTGCCAGATGCAGCAAAGCAGCCCCACAACATAACAAAACCTCCTCCATGTTTCACAGTAGGGACAGTGTTCTTTTCTTGGTATGGTTCATTTTTGTGTCTGTGAACATAGAGCTGATGTGCCTTGCCAAAAACTTCCAGTTTGCTCTCGTCTGTCCATAGGACATTCTCCCAGAAGCTTTGTGGCTTGTCAACATGCAGTTTGGCAAATTTCAGTCTGACTTTTTTATGATTTGTTTTCAACAGTGGTGTCCTCCTTGGTCGTCTCCCATGAAGTCCACTTTGGCTCAAACAACGACGGATGGTGTGATTTGACACTGATGTACCTTGACCTTGGAGTTCACCATGAATGTGTTTAGAGGTTGTTCTGGGCTCTTCTGTTACCATTCGTATTGTCCGTCTCCTCCTGCGGCCACGGCCAGGGAGGTTGGCTACAGTCCCGTGGATCTTAAATTTCTGAACAATATGTGCAACTGTAGTCACAGGAACATCAAGCTGCTTGGAGAGGGTCTTATAGCCTTTACCTTTAACATGCTTGTCTATAATTTTCTTTCTAATCTCCTGAGACAACTCTCTCCTTTGCTTCCTCTGGTCCATGTTTAGTGTGGTACACACCATGTCACTAAACAGCACAGTGACTACTTGTCACCCTTTAAATAGGCAGACTGACTGATTACAAGTTTGTAGACACCTGTGATGTTAATTAGAGGACACATCTTGGTTGAACATGTCCCTATGGTCACATTATTTTCAGTCTTTTCTAGGGGTACCATCATTTTTGTCCAGGCCTGTTTCATGAGTTTGTTTTTTAAAGTAATTCTGTTGAACCACAATTCAAAAGCATTGTCTGATTTTCATTGGTCAATTTTCATAGAATTTTTATTTATTACCACTTTTGTCAGATTCAAGTTATTTCTGTGACCATTGTGGGTTTTTCTTTCATTAACAGAGGGGTACCAACAATTTTGTCCATGGCTGTATATTTATTTATTGCTTTCACAAAGCAATGTAAATATGTGACTTTTTAAGTCACATATTTACTATAAGCAAGTCCCAACTTTATGAGAAAACATCCGATTTTCGTGAGAAAAATCAGAGCTTCCAAATGGCGAAACCCCCACCACCACCAGACACACACACATACACACACACGTCTAAGGAAAAAAATCTGAAATTAACAACAGTAAAGTCATAAATTTACAAGAAAAAAGTTTTTCTGAAACAGTTATAGCTTATATATACAGTATATATATATATATATATATATATATATATATATATATATATGTATATATATATATATATAATTTTTTGTTTTACTTTTTTCTCTCATAAATCTCCAATTTTCTCACCAGTTAGTGAGGTTTTGTTGTAAACATTTTTCATGGAAAGTTAGCTTTTTTCAAAATACAATGGCAACTTTTCCCTGATAAATTTTCTTTCCTGATAAATTTATTACTCTTTCCTATAAATTAGCCATGTTTTATGATAAACGTTACCTTTTGTAGAAAGTTTTTCGATAAAGTTTGCAACTTTTTTGTTGAATTTTCATTATTTTCTTGTCCATGTGCTCCTATCTGCTCACTGATATACTAGTTTCCCTGTATAAACTATCCTTACAGTCTTTATGGGGATGGAGGGGGCAGGTTAACAGAGGGAAGGATGTTGGCTCATTTTGCTGACAAGGGGAATAAACATTTCAAATTTTTTTTGCAAATATTTATTTATTTGAGTGGAAGTTTAATAGTTTATTTACTGAAAAACAAGTGTTTTATATTTTTGCAAAGATTTTTCTGTATTGTGAACAGATTTATTTTTCAGTGGAATCTGCTTATTTTTTGTGATTGACTTTTACATAATTAATGATGAAGACCATGGGCTCTGTGTGAGTCGATAATTTAGTAAAAATCTATGGGATATTAAATATGACCATGAGTGTATAGGCATTAAAATAAAATAGATATACCAAATAACTACAGTAACATTTGCACTACTGTATGTAATTTCTTTTTTCATTATTTAGGAGTACTTTTTTTGGGGGGGGGGGGGGGTTGACCCCCTGCCCCCCAAAATGTCTGTGTACATCACAGTGTATTTTTATTTATTTAGCGAATGCAAAGTCCTTAAGCCAAGCAGTTGCCTCCTGGTTTGCTGTATGGAGGGTGTGTAATCCTCCTTCCAGTCTTTGGAGCGGGCAAGCCTCTATGATGTGTTCCATTGTTTGCTCCTCTCCACATGCGCACAGTGGGCTAGGGCTACTGCCCCATCTGTAAAGGCTGGCCAAGCAGGGGCCATGTCCAGTCCTGAAGCGATTGAGTGTAGACCACTGTCTCCTTGGGAGGTTGGTGCCCGGGACCTGTTGGTTGGGGTTTATCACCAGCTGTTTGTTTGGGACCTCCTTGGTCTCCCATTCCTCTTGCCAAGCTGTCTGGATGGTAAAGTCAGCTGGGGGAGGGTTTTTCCAAATCGGCCGTCTGGATGAAAGTCGGGCAGTGAGTGGAGTGTAGATATCTGCATGGATTGGTAAGTGAGGAGAATCTTTAACTTTTTGGAGCATCCTTTGAGTTAATGCTGCTCGCCGGATGTGTGGAGGGGCTATGTTTGACAGTACAGAGAGCCAGGGGAGTGGTGTTGAGCGGATTGTTCCAGTTATAGTTCTCATGGTGTATTGATCTCACTTGGAGAAGGGGTTTATTAAAGATGCTCTACTAGCCAAAAATTGGAAGAAAACAAAAGAATAAGACCAATGGAATAGAAAATAAATAAATAAATAAATAAGGGCTCAACTCATAATTCATATAAATTCATGTACAGTGGTGTAAAAATGTGTTTGCACCTTCCTGATTTCTCATTTTTTTGTATGTTTGTCACACTTCAATGTTTTAGATAATCAAACAAATTTAAATATTAGACAAAGATAACACAAGTAAACACAAAATGCAGTTTTTAAATTAAGGTGTTTATTATTAAAAAATCCAAACCCACATGGCCCTGTGTTAAAAAGTGATTGCCCCCTAAACCTAATAACTGGCTGGGCCACCCTTAGCAGCAACAACTGCAATCAACCGTTTGCGATAACTGGCAATGAGTCTTTTACAGCACTGTGGAGGAATTTTGGCCCATTCATCTTTGCAGAATTGTTGTAATTCAGCCACATTGGAGGGTTTTTGAGTATGAACCGCCTATTTAAGGTCATGCCAAAGCATTTCAACCAGATTCAGGTCAGGACTTTGATAAAGCTACTCTAAAGTCTTATTTTGTTTTTCTTAAGCCATTCAGAGGTGGACTTGCTGGTTTGTTTTCAATCATTGTCCTACTGCAGAACCCAAGTGTGCTTCAGCTTGAGGTCACAAACAGATGGCCTGACATTCTCCTTCAGGATTTTTTGGTAGACAGCAGCATTCATGGTTCCATTTAGCACAGCAAGTCTTCCAGGTCCTGAAGCACCAAAACAGCCCCAGAACATCACACTACCACCACCATATTTTACTGTTGGTATGATGTTCCTTTTCTGAAATGCTGTGTTACTTTTACGCCGGATGTAATGGGACACACACCTTACAGAAAGTTCAACTTTTGTCTCATCAGTCCACAGAGTATTTTCCCCAAAGTCTTGGGATCATCAAGATGTTTTCTGGCAAAACTGAGACAAGCCTTCATGGTCTTTTTGCTCAGCAGTGGTTTTCGTCTTGGAACTCTGCCATGCAGGCCATTTTTGCCCAGTCTGTTTCTTATGGTGGAGTCATGAACACTGACCTTAACTGAGGCAAGTGAGGCCTGCAGTTCTTTGGATGTCGTTGTGGGGTCTTTTGTGACTTCTTGGATGAGTCATCTCTGCGCTCTTGGTGTAATTTTGGTCGGCCGGCCACTCCTGGGAAGGGTCACCACTGTTTCATGTTTTCATCATTTCTGGATAATGGCTCTCACTGTGGTTTGCTGGAGTCCCAAAGCTTTAGCGATGACTAGAAAATTAAACTCAGCTTTCCAAAGACGTTATAAACCACAGTTAATTTATGTTTTAATGGGGGGGGGGTCACTTTTTCACAAAAAGCCATGTAGGTTTGGATTTTTTTCCATCCATCCATCTTCTTCCGCTTCTCCGGAGGTCCGGGTCACGGAGGCAGCAGCTGAAGCAGAGAAGCCCAGACCTCCTTCTCCCCAGCCACCTGCTCAAGCTCTTCAGAGCGGATACCAAGGCGTTCCCAGATCAGCTGGGAGACATTGTCTCTCCAGCAAGTCCTGGGTCTGCCCCGGCGTCTCCTCCTAGCGGGACGTGCCCAAAACACCTCAAGTGGGAGGCGTCCAGGAGGCATCTTGATCAGATGCCCATACCACCTCAACTGGCTCCTTTCAATGTGGAGGAGCAGTAGTTCTACTCTGAGCCTCTCCCAGGTGACTGAGCTCCTCACCCTATCTCTGAGGGTGAGTCCAGCAATCCTATGAAGAAAGCTCATTTCAGCCACTTGTATCCACGATCTCGTTCTTTCGGTCATTACCAAAAGCTCATTACCATAGGTGAGGGTAGGAACGTAGATTGACCGGTAAAGTGACGGCTTTGCCTTAGAGTTTAGCTCCCTCTTCACCAAAACAGACCGGTACAACGTCCGCTTCACTGCAGATGCTGCTCCGATCCGTCTGTCAATCTCTTGCTCCATTCTCCCCTCACTCGTGAATAAGACCCCAAGATACTTAAACTCCTCCACTTGGGGCAGGAGCTTATACCTAACCCGGATAGGTTTTCCAGTTGAGAACCATGAACTCGGACTTGGAGGTACTGAATCTCATCCCAGTCGCTTCACAATCAGCGGCAATCCATCCCAGTAAGACCTGTAGGTCATTGCTGGATGAAGCCAGCAGGACATCATCTGCATAAAACAGAGATGAGATCCTGTGGTCACCAAGCATGACACCCTCCGTTCCCTGGCTGCGCCCAGAAATCCTGCCCATAAAAATTATGAACAGGATCAGTGACAAAGGGCAGTCCTGGTGGAGTCCGACCTAGTGTTGGCAATACGAACCAAGCTCTCACAATGGTTATACAGAGACCGAATAGCTCGTAACAACAATCCCGATACCCCATACTCCCGAAGCACCCCCCACAAAAAACCATGAGGGACGTGGTCAAATGCCTTCTCCAAGTCCACAAAACACATGTAACTTGGTTGGGCAAACTCCCATGAACCCTCAAGGATTCTCGAGAGGGTAAAGAACTGGTCCGATGTGCCACATCCAGGATGACAACCACATTGCTCCTCCTGAATCCGAGGTTCGACCAATGGCTGGAGTCTTCTCTCCAGTACCTTGGCATCGACCTTCCAAGGGAGGCTGAGAAGCGTGATCACTCTAAAGTTGGAGCACACCCTCTGGTCCCCTTTTTTGAAGAGAGGATCCACCACCCCGGTTTGCCATGCCAAAGGCACTGCCCCAACCTCCACGTAATGTTGCAGAGGCGTGTCAACCATGACAGCCCTACAACATCCAGGGCCTTGAGGTACTAAGGGTGAATCTCGTCCACCCTTGGGGCCCGTCCACCAAAGAGATTTTTAACCACCTTGGTGACCTCAGCCCCTGTGATAGGCAAGTTGTCCCCCTTGTCCACAAACCCAGCTTCCTCTGTGGAAGGCGTATCAGTGGGAGATCCTCGAAGTATTCCTTCCACTGCTCGATGATATCCCCAGTCGAAGTCAACAGCGCCACATCTGTACCACACACAGTGTGGACAGGGAGCTGCTTCCCCCTCTTGAGCCGCCAGACAGTTTGCCAGAATCTGTTTCAGGCCGACTGAAAGTCTTGTTCCATGGCCTCACCGAACTCCTCCCATACCCGAGTTTTTGCTTCAGCAACCACCCAAGCTGCACTCTGCTTGGCCTGCCAGTACACCTCAGTTCCTTCAGGAGTTCCACAAGCCAACCAAGCTTGATAGGACTCCTTCTTCAGCTTAATAGCCCCCCTCACCACCAGTGTCCACCACTTGGTTCGGGGGTTGCCACCATGAGATACCCCCAACGAGCTCTGGGCAGCAGCTTCAGCAAAGGAGGTGGAGAACATGGCCCATTCAGACTCCATGTCTCCAGACTCCGTCAGAATGTGGTTGAAGTTCTTCCGGAGCTGAAGACCTCCCGGACAGGGGCCTCAGTCAGACGTTCCAAGCACACCCTCACTATAAGTTTGGGTCTACCAGGTCTGAATGGCTTCCTCCCTTGCCATCGAATCCAACTCACCACCAGGTGGTGATCAGTTGACAGCTCTGCACCTCTCTTTACCCGAGTGTCCAAGACATGCGGTCGCAGGTCTGATGACACAATAACAAAATCGATCTTCAACCTGCAACCTAGGGTGTCCTGGTGCCAGGTGCACATATGGACACCCTTATGCTTGAACATGGTGTTTGTTGTGGACAAACTGTGGTTAGCACAGAAGTCCAATAACTGAACTACACTCGGGTTCAGATTGGACAGGCCGTTCCTCCCAATCAGCTCCCTCCAGGTTTCATTCTCATTTCCCATCCCACGTGTGCATTGAAGTCCCCCAGTAGGACAATGGAATCTTCAAGAATAGCACCCTCTAGCACCACAGTCACAGACTCCAAAAAGGGTGGGTACTCTGAACCATCATGTGGTGCATCGGCACAAATGATGGTCAAGACCCATTTCCCAACCTGAAGGTGCATGGAAACAACCCTTTCGTCCACTGGGGAAAAACTCCAAAATAGAGGCAGCAAGGTGGGGGGATAAAAGAATACCCACCCCTGCTCATCGCCTCTTGCCCGGGGCAATTCCAGAGTAGGCCAAGCTCCAGCCCCTCTCCAGGAGACTGGTTCCAGAACCGGAGCTGTGTATTGAGGTGAGGCCGACTATATCTAGCCAGTATCTCTCAACCTCATGCACCAGTTCAGGCTCCTTCCCCACCAGAGAGGTGACATTCCACATCCCAAAAGCCAGTTTAGAAAGCCTGGGATCAGACCGCCAAGGTCTTTGCCTTTGACCGCCACCTGATCCACACAGCACTGGACCCCCATGGTCCGTCCTGCAGGTGGTGAGCCCACTGGAGGGCGGACCCATGTAACTCCTTCAGGCTGAGCCCGGGTCCCATGGGCGGAAACCCAGCCACCAGACGCTAACCATCGAGCCCCTTCCCCAGGCCTGGCTCCAGGGTGGGGCCCTGGTAACCCCATACCGGGCAGGGTACACTGGATCCCTGTTCTCGCGCTCATCATGAGAGTCTATTGGATCGTTCTTAGTCTGGCCCTTCACCCAGGACCAGTTTGTCTTGGGTGACCCTACCAGAGGCAAATTGCCCTGGACAACATACAGTAGCTCCTGGGATCACTAGGGCATGCAAATCCCCCACCACGATAAGGCGACGATCAATGAGGGGATTTTTTTTTTACCCTTAGTAATAAAATCCTTCAATTAAAAACTGCATTTTGTGTTTAATTGTGTTATCTTTGTCAAATATTTAAATTTCTTTGATGATCTGAAGCATTTAAGTGTGACAAACATAAAAAAAAAAAGTGAGAAATCAGGAAGGGGGCAAACACTTTTTCACACCACTGTAAGTAAATAAGTATGTAAATGGAAAATGCGCCATTACCAAAAGTGCATTATAGACAAAGAGGTTACTGATGACAGTAAATACTGTATATACTGTATAGTCTCAAAGACATATATACAGTGGATATAAAAAATCTACACACCCCTGTTCCCCCATTAATGTGACCTATAACTGGTACAACCCAAGTAAAAAACAAACTGAAATCTTTTAAGGGGAAAAATAAAAAAAAAAAAAAGCTTACATTAACCTGTTTGCATAAATATGCACATCCTTAAACTAATACTTTGTTGCAGCATACTTGGCTTTTATTACAGCACTCAGTCTTCTTGGGTAGGAGTCAGTGTGGCACATCTTGATGTGGCAATATTTGTCCACTCTTCTTTGCAAAAACGCTCCAAATCTGTCAGATTGCAAGGGCATCTCCTGTGCACAGCCCTCTTCAGATCACCCCGCAGATGTTTGATCAGATTCAGGTCTGGACTGTGGCTTGGCCATTCCAAAACCTTAATCTTCTTCTGGTGAAGCCATTCTTTTGTTGATTTAGATGTATGCTTTGGGTCATTGTTGTGCTGAAAGATCAAGTTCCTCTTCAGCTTTAGCTTTCTAGCAGAAGCCTGAAGGTTTTGTACCAACACTGACTGGTATTTGGAACTGTTCATAATTTCTCCCACCTTGACTACGGCCCCAATTCCAGCTGAAGAAAAACAGCCCCAACGTATGATGCTGCCACCACCATGCTTCATTGTAGGTATTGGTGTTTGTTTGGTGATGAGCAGTGTTGTGTGTGTGTGCCAAATATACCTTTTGGAATTATGGCCAAAAAGTTCAACCTTGGTTTCATCGGACCATAACACATTTTCCCACGTGTTTAGGATATTTCAAATCTGTTTTTGTAAAATGTAGCCAGGCTTGGATGTTTTTCTTCATAAGATAAGGCTTCCATCTTGTCACCCTAGATGGTAGATTGTTGCCACATGTACTAAACAGCCAGTACTTGCCAGAAATTTCTGCCGCTATTTCAGTGTTGCTGTCAGCCTCTTGGCAGCCTCCCTGACCATTTTTCTTCTCCTCTTTTCATCAGTTTTGGAGGGGTGTCCAGTTCTTGGTAATATCACTGTTGTGCCATATTTTCTCCATTTGATGATAACTGTCTTCACTGTGTTCCACGGTATATTTAATACCTTGGAAATTGTTTTGTACCTTTCTCCTGATTGATAACCTTGAACAATGAGATCCTTCTGATGCTTTGGAAACTATCTGCAGACCATGGCTTGTGCTGTAAGATATGACTACAAAAATGTCAGGAAAAGCCTACTAGAACAGCTGAACTTTATTCGGGGTTAATCAAAGGCACTTTAAATGGTGGCAGTTTTGTGCTGACTCCCATGTAACATGAGTTTGAATGTGATTGGTTAATTCTGAACACAGCCACATCCTCATTTATAAGAAGGTGTGGATATTTATGCAAACGGGTTATTGTGAGTTCTTTATTTTTCCCCTTAAAAGATTTCAGTTTATATTTCAATAGGGTTGTATAGGTTATAGGTCACATTAATGGTGGAAAAAGTTTTGAAAGAATTTGTCAGGAGTGTGTAAACTTTTTATATCCTCTGTACTAGCATCAAACTGTCCATAACAGTGGAGGTTACTAACCAAGACTTTGAATGGAAATGGCCCCATCTTTGTTGGAATGTAAAATTCAAAATTTGGTTTGTGTTTGAAGAGCCCCCACAGTGCTGTACTTGGGGCCCAAAATTTTGTGCTTCACCCCTGCTCATACAGCACCTTCACCACCATCTCACTGTCCTCATACATGTCCTGCACCACCGTTACATACTTCTCTGCTACTCCTGACATTCTCATACAATACCACACTTCCCGTCTTGGCACCATATCAGCTACTTTATCTAGTTCCACAAAGATACATGTAACTTCTTCTGATATTCTTTACACTTCTCCATCAACACTCATAGAGCAAAAATTGCATCTGTAGTACTCTTTCTTGGCAAGAAACCGTATTGCTCCTCTTAACCTGGCTTCAACAATTCTTTTCCATATCTTTATAGTGTGGCTGATCAACTTTATGCCTCTGTAGTTACTGCAGCTCTGAGCATCATCTTTGTTCTTGAAAATTGGTACCAAAACACTTCTTCTCCACTCCTGAGCCATTGTCTCACTCTCCAAGATTGTGTTAAACAATCCTGGTTAAAAAGTCTACTGCCATCTCTCCTAAGCATCTCCATACCTTCACAGGTATGTCATCTGGACCAACCACCTTTCCATCCTTCGTCCTCTTCAAAACCGCCCTCACTTCCGCCTTGCTAATCTTCAGGACATCGTCCTCTCTCTCTCATTTTCTTAATTCATCAACTCTTCAGAGTACTCCCACCTTCTCAACACACTCTTGTCACTTGTTAGTACATTACCGTTTCTGTCCTTAATCAGCTTAACTTGCTGCACATCCTTTCCAGCTCGACCTCTCTGTCTAGCCAATTGATACAAGGCTTCTCCTTAGTGTCCACCCTCTTATACAACTCACTATATGCCTTTTCCTTTGTCTTTGCCAATTCTCTCTTTTCCATGTGCCTAGCTTCCAAGTAGTCCTGTCTTCTTTCTTCATCTCCCTGACTATCCCACTTTTTCTTTGCTAACCTCTTCCTTAGGATACTTTCTGGTACCTCCTCATTCCACCACCAGGTCTCCTTGTCTTCCTTCCTCTGTGCAGAGGATACATCACATACCTTTCTACCCATTTCCCTCAATACTTTTTCTGTACTTTCCCAGTCATCTAGTAATTCTTCCCTACCACCCAGAGCCTGTATCAACTCCTTCCCGAATTCTGTGCAACCTTCTTCCTTCTGTAACTTTACCCACTTAATCTTTTACTGTGCTTTGCCTTCACTGTTTTCCTCTTCTTGCTTTGCAAATGTTATATGGGGGTTTGGTCCCTGGGACTTGCTGTAGCTGACGTCGGGCATCAGAGGGGGATCATGTTAGGTGGGCTCTGGCTGCTGTATGTATTCATGTTATCCTGGAATAAAGGTCAGTTTGTTGCTCAGCATAAGATGGCTCACTCATTTCGTACATAACATTTAGCAACTGAGGATTAAACCATAGAGGCATGTGCGAGACTACCACCTCCATTCTTGGAGTCACCGGATGTGCCAGCCACACTGTGGCACCGCTGGCTGGACTCATTCAATGACTATATTATCGCGACCGGACTGGACAGCACTGGTGATAAAGGCGGAAGAACGTCCTGATTCATTGTCTATACAAGAAAGGACAATGAGTACTTCACGCTCTGGGCTACATGGACTCTTTGGAGGAGTGTTTGAGCCTAATGGATGAGTTTTTTTGTCAAGAAGTGTAACATCATGGCACCAAGATACAAGTTCTTCGATCGCTGCCAGGAAGTAGGTGAGTCCACATAGCATTTTGTTATGGAGCTCTGTAACCTAGCGAGCACGTGCGGCTTTGGGCCTTTAGAAGAGGAGCTAATTCGTGACAAGCTAGTGCATAACACAAGCTACGAGTGGTTAAATGGTAAATGGCATTCACTTATATAGTACTTTTTTCAAATCTCTAGATGACCAAAGCACTTTACAGATCCTGCTATCCATCCATTCACACACACATTCACACACTGATGGCGACATAGCTGCCATACACCGGTGCTGGCCTGACCCACCAGGAGCAACTGGGGGTTCAGTGTCTTGCTCAAGGACACTTTGACATACACACAGCAGACAGAGCTGGAATCGAAAGGAGAAGCTACTGCTAACAAGGGACAGTTTCGTGCTGAGCCAGGTGATGTAGATGGCTAGCCAAATAGAATCTGCCACCCAGCTAGGGAAGCAGATACTAGCTAACCAACAGCTAGCCAGCCAAGTGTCCTCTTCACATCAGGCCGATAGCAACACAGCTAGCTACTCGGGGCAGACTTCCACACAGAGGCTGACCATGGCATGGGCAGGAGCGGGAATCTGGAGATCGTGTGGCGGTTGTGGTTTCGCCCATCACCGAACGAGCTTGTCAGCTTGCCCCACTAGAATGAAGAGGTTCTACAACTGCGGCCAAGTTAACCACCTGGCTAGAGTTTGTTCCGCCGCTCATGAAGAAGCTGATGCGGGACCCGTGGGTGTAGCCTTGGTATATGTAGCAGGTGCCAAGAATTGGCCGCTAAAATGGTACGTCGTACGGCTTGATGGAGTCGACGTGCCGCTCATGGTGGATTCGGGTGCAGGAAGGTCCATATTGAGCGTGTCCACGGTAAGAAAACTTTTCCCTCAAAAGATAATTGTGGTGGGGGTTGATAACATGTTTGGCTATGGACATGTGAAAATTGGCATGGTGGGCATGGTCAGTTTTTCAGTGTCATGCAGACCAAAGCCAATTCCAGCATTCACCTTTCATGTTCATGTTTCATGTCATGGGGCTGACTTGTTGGGTATTGACTTGTTGGGCGAGTTGGGGTTCTCCATTACGGACCCAACAGGCTCCAAGGTGCTAACCGTTTCATCAGCCGGGCACTTGCGCTGGCCGGTGCTGTTTACGGGCCTGGGTTGTATAGCGGCTTTCAACCACCGGACACTCATTGACCCAGGGGGGATGCCCAAGATTCAACCCCTTCGCCGGTTGCCCCTCACATTGTGGGACAATGTCACAGTGGAGCTGAACAGATTGCTGGACTCTGGCATCATTGAAAGAGTGGATACCTCGCCATGGATCTCAAATATTGGGGTGGCTAAAAAAAAGTCAGGTGGAAACCAGCCATGCATCAACCTCAGGATGGTCAAAAAAGCGATTATTCTGGATAAGTACCCCCTATCCACAATGGAAGAGCTCACCACAATGTTCAGTGGTTCCAAGGTGTTCTCAAAGCTGGACCTCCATCAAGGCTACCTGCAAGTGCCCCTCCACCTGGCCAGTCGCAACCTGACAGCATTCGTGACCCACATGGGCATTTTCAGACATACTGTTGGAATTTGTTGTAAAAAACCATCTAAGTCTACCCTTCAAAGATTGTCTATGTGTGTAGATGGTTCACCCAGATTCATTTTCAAGGAAGAGATCAATTTACTTGGAATACGTATTTATTTAAGCAAGTTGAATATAGCAATTACAGCGCTGGGTCAAATGTTCTCTCCCTGACAACAACAGGCAATGTCAGGTTGTGAAGTCTGACTGACTATGCTGTCCCTAACCCAGAATATATATACAAAAGTTTAAGCATGCATTATCAGAAGAGCAGCTGCAGCGGTCCATGGGAGTAAGCAGTCCATTCCTGGCACCGTGTGTAACCACTGAAGGCCGTTCCTCCTCCTAGGTCAAAGTAGCTGAGCCTCGGTCACTCCTTATCACAACTGGTTCCTTGTATCCTCCCATAGATCACACAAGATATTGTTATTCTCTGTGCTGAGACAGAAGTCCACTCCTTTTTTTGCCGGTAATGAGCCACACTTTTGGCAATATATGCCAAATGTGTGGCATATATTGCCCCCCCGACCCCCCCCCCCCCGACTGCACAACAACCACTGCTGCCTCTAAAGACATCGAGTCCTGCTAACCCCCCCCCCCCCAACTCCACCAACACCCCCCCCCCCACTCCCAACACACAGCACCCCAACATGACCCTCACTAAGACCCAGGTGAGGACGGAGCTGAGGAAGATCAAGGCGAGGAAGGCGTCGGGACCAGACGGCATCAGCGCAAAGCTCCTCAAGTCCTCTGCAGATCAGCTGTGTGGGATTGTGGAGCTCATCTTCAACCTGAGCCTGAAGCTGGGGAGGGTACCACAGTTGTGGAAAACATCTTGTGTGGTACCTGTACCAAAGACTTCCCACCCAAAGACCTGAACAACTACAGACCAGTGGCCCTGACGTCCCACGTGATGAAGACCCTGGAGAGACTGCTCCTTGCTCACCTCCGCCCCCTGGTGGAACCAGCGAAGGATCCACTCCAGTTCGCCTACCAGCATGGCATTGGGGTGGAGGATGCAGTGATCTTCCTCCTTCACCATTCTCTGTCCCACCTGGAGAAGCCCGGGAATGCGGTGAGGATTATGTTCTTTGACTTCTCCAGTGCTTTCAACACCATCCAACCGATGATCCTGAAGGACAAGCTGCTGTGCGCAGGGGTGGACCAGCACCTGTCATCATGGATCCTGGACTACCTCACTAACCGGCCACAGTTTGTGAGAACTTGGGACTGTGTGTCCGACACGATCATCGGTAGCACGGGGGCCCCCCAGGGAACGGTTTTGGCTCCCTTCCTGTTCACCCTTTATACTGCAGACTTCTCACACAACACAACACACTGCCATCTACAGAAGTTCTCTGACGACTCTGCGATCATCGGCCTCATCTCCAACGGAGATGAAGCGGAGTACAGAGGACTTATCCAGGACTTCGTGGACTGGTGCCATCGGAACTGCCTCCAGATCAACGCGAGGAAAACTACGGAGCTGGTGGTGGACTGCTGCAGGCAAGGACAACCCCTCACAGCACCAGTAAACATACAGGGAACAGACATTTAGATGGTGACATCCTACAAGTACCTGGGTGTTCATTTGAACAATAAACTAGACTGGTCACACAATACCAATGCACTCTACAAGAAGGGACAGCGCAGGCTGTTCCTACCGAGGAGACACAGATCTTCTGGTGTACAAGGGGCG
The DNA here is from genome assembly GCA_020510985.1 of Pholidichthys leucotaenia. Taxonomy (NCBI): domain Eukaryota; kingdom Metazoa; phylum Chordata; class Actinopteri; order Cichliformes; family Pholidichthyidae; genus Pholidichthys; species Pholidichthys leucotaenia. Next base: position 285,233,163 of record CM035838.1, read on the forward strand.
CTGCTGAAGACATTCTATGACACTGTGGTGGCATCAGCCATCACTTTTGGAGTGGTCTGGCTGGGGCAGTGGAATTACAGCAGCTGATAGGAAGAGACTGAACAAACTGATTAAGAAAGCTAGATCTGTCCTGGTGCAGCGCCCTGACCCAATGGAGGAGATAGGAGAGAGGATGGTGGCTAAACTGTCATCTCTGCTGGAGTCCAAGTCCCACCCTATGCAGGACATATTGAACGCACTGAGGAGCTCATTTAGCAGCAGACTACATCATCCTAGGTGCGCAACTGAGAGGTTTTGCAGGTCCTTCCTACCTACGGCTGTCAGACTGTATAACCTAAGCAGGGCTGCTCGCAGAGATAGCAAAAAAAAAAAACGTGACGACCTAATAGTATTGAATGCAAAAGACGCAATAGACTTACACAATGGTCCCCTCCAGTATATACAACCAGGACAATATCGGTCGCTACGGAGGGTGACAATATGTATGGATACATATTCATACTATGTAGGATATTTAAGTAGACATTTATGCTGATTATTGCATCAAGCTACAATGCTCCGCACTTTGTATATATATTTATGTGTATGTATGTATATCCACTGCTCTTATTTATATCTTCCGTATCTTCTTAATTATTGCTCTGAGTGTTGCTATCACTGTGCTGTTGTAATCCTGGAATTTCCCCATTGTGGGACTAATAAAGGCTTATCTTATCTTATCTTAGCTTATATATTCCATTATGGTATATTGGTTATATTACCTAGACATAAGCAGAGTACACATATTTTGAGTCACACAGATAACTGTTATATGAGTATATTGATCACTTTGTCCCATCAGTTTCCCCTTTTTGGTGTCATTTATAATGAGACCAATACTTCAAACCCTTTAGGCACTCAAAGCCACGTCACAGTCCTCCTCATCATCATCTTTATCTGATTCCATTCCATTCTCAATTGATCCATCGGTTCTTAATAATGGCATTTAGTATAGAGGGGGTTGTTTACTTTCCAAAGCAGTGGTGATGACCCTGAGGCAAAGAGACCGGATACAAGGGACACAACAACACCCACAAAAAGCAAAAAGCGCAATAACACTTACAATAGATATGATTATAGAGACAATCACATTTTTCCATTTTCCAAACATTCTCTCCAGCCATCCATCCAGGGGGTTATTTATGCCAGAGACCATTCACCATACATTCACACAGTTATGCAATTACACAGTTCACTAATTACTGATTATGTGATGATTATGACACTTATTAACAAACAGATGATAAAACCTTTAAGCAATATATGACTACAAAACACTCTTATTGTATAAAAACTCACTGGTTGCTGTCCTTTAAGTCCTTTCTGATTCCTCAGCGGGTGTGCACATGCTCCAGTGATACCATGTGTCCCCTTTACCTCTTAACCTCACTGCGTGTGAAGTTCTTTTCACCACTTGAAATGGTCCTGTCCACCTTGGTTCTGACCACTTCCTCTTTATGCACTTTAGGAGGACCCACTCTGTTGTGTTTGGTTGTGTGGGAGTCAAATCACCTCCTGGCTTCTTCTTCTCCTGTACATGTTGTGAGAAAGCTGACACAAGAGCTCTTAGTTGATCATAAAATGGTTTATAGCCCATCCTGGGCCCTTCTTCCTCACACAACTGCAATCCAGCTCCTGGTCCCGGGAACTGATGACCTGTTAAAAGTTCATAGGGAGTGAAACCTGTTATGCTGTTAACAGAACTTCTAACCGTCAAAAGGGCAATAGGCAAAGCATCTAACCAGTTCATTCCTGTCTGGCTACAGATCTTAGCAAGCTTCACCTTAATATTTTGGTTCATTCTCTCAACCTTGCCCTGAGATTGAGGATGATAAACTGTTCCAAATGAATGTTTCAGACCTAACATTTTTTCCACTTTTTGTAGGTCTTGGTTTTTGAAATGTAACCCATTATCTGATCTAATTCTTTTGGGAAACCCATAAGTAGAGATGTGCTGATTTATCAAAAATTTGATCACTGTCTTACTGTCTTCTTTCTTTGCAAGACAAACCTCTGGCCATCCTGTGAATGTATCCACTGCCACTAGGAGATATCTGTATCCCCTGATTCTTTCAACCATGTCAGTGTAATCTATGATTATCTCCTGACCTGGCAAAGTCAGCAATGGAAAATGACCTTGATGAACTTTGACTGCTGGTTTTGAATACAAATGATGCAACTTTTTTACAAAATTTCGAATCATTTCTGGGAAGAATGGATGCCACCAGTGACTCAAATGCCCATTCATTTGTTTAGCTCCTACATGCGCTAACCCATGTGCACATTCTCTCTGACCCTCTTTTCACATTCATGTCGTTGTCCATCCAACATCTGATCTGTCAGAATCAGAATCAGAATCAGAATCAGATTTATTGCCATTGTTCATGTAGTACACAAACTAGGAATTTGTCTCGGTGCAATGCTGCAACATTAAACATGATAAAATAAAAGAAATAAACTATACATGCAATAAAGTGTAGAATAAGAGTGAGTAATACTGGTCAGCAGTTAAAATATATGTTTATTTATATGTTTTATTAGTCATGTTTATTCCTTCATGTGTTAATGTAATGTGTGGTGTTGATAGGATTTTTTCCATCCTTGTCTGTCTGAGTGAGGTCATAGTGAATGCTGCTGAATTTACATATGCCATCACACTGTGTGTTGTCAGGACAGTCAACAATGTCCAATGACCATATGAGCTGTTTTTTTGCAAAATTTTGCCACTCCTGCAGCATGACGTGTGCATGCTGGTTGCCTTTTTTCCATTGGGTCTAATATTATACTGACATAGAGGAGTATCTTTCTTTCTCCCCCTTTTTTTCTGAAACAGAACACCATTTACTGTGTGTTCTGCTTCAGAAACATCCAAATAGAAACGCCTGTTGTAGTCAGGTATTGCCAAATCAGCTGCATGTGAGAGTTCATTCTAAAGCAATAAATCATTCCTCAGCTTCCTGTGTCCACAGTAGCTGTGCAGCAAGATTTCTCATGCCTTGTTCATTAACCAGTGCACATAATGGTTTTGTACATTTACTGTATTGTGGGATGTAATGTCTACTGAAGCCTGTGAGACCCCAAAATGATAACATGTCTTTGACAGTACGTGGTTTGGGGTGGTGGAGGATGGAATCTCTGTGTGATGATGACAGGCCAGACCTTGTGGGTGTGATAACGTGTCTCAGAAAAGACACATAGCGCCTAGCACATTGTAGTTTTTGCCTAGACACTTTGAATCCACATTCAAACAATCTCAACAACACGCTCTTTGTAGCTTCCAGACAACTGTCAGGATCTGGTGCTGCTATCAAAATGTCATCAACATACTGTACCAAAACCATGCCTGGTGGAAGAGGGCAACCCTGTAGTTGTTCCTTAAGGACCTGGTTGAAAATGCCTGGTGACAAAATGAAGCCCTGTGGAAGTCTGGTGTAGCACAGCTGTGTGCCCTTGTAGGTGAATGAAAATAAGTCTCTGCACTCCTCTGCTAAGGGAAGACAGAAAAATGCATTAGCCAAATCAATACATGTAAATCATGAATGTTGTGATGTGAGAGCAGATAAAGCAGTATATGGGTTTGGCACCGGCACTGTGGGGGTGGAGACTCGGGAGTTCAGTTTTCTCAAATCATGTACCATTCGGTATTTTCCGGTTTTGTGCTTTTCTACTGGGAGAATAGGGGTGTTCCAGGCAGAGTGAGAATTTTCTAATACTCCTGCCTGAAGCAGCCCTTCAGTTGTGTCAGTGATGCCCTCCTCTGCTGCAGGCTTATGAGCATACTGACGTTGCCAAACAGGTTCACCTGCTAGAACCTGAAACGAAATGGGAGAAATGTTAACACATTTACCAATATCTGTCTGTGTTCCAACAGGAGCTCATCAGTTGTATCAATTTGGATGCGATAGGCCTGATACTTTGCAGAATATTCTACTTTTGGGATTTGTGTCATCTGCCAATCAGTGGCGGCAGCCAATGTTTTAACCATAGGCCCTAACTCTTCTGCTTGGTGATTAGCATGTATGAGCAAAGTGATGTGTGGAGCTGATTCCTCTGACATTTCACACCACTGTAACTGCTCTGGAGTTAATACAGCATCCCCGGCCACACCCTCCTGTCCTACATACAAAAAATTAGATTTTAAGGTCCAACTTTGACCATCCAGGTGGGAGAAAAATCTATCATAATAAACATCATCCAAATTTCTGTCATAATACAGAGTGACATGTAGGGGATCAGCGGGAGGTGTATAGGGTGCAAGAAGAGCAATCCAAGGCTTCCAGGCCATAAATACTGGTAGCAAGCCTGTCTTTTCGGGTGAGTTAGGTGATAGTAGGCCCCAATAAATGTCTGCCCAGGTGTTTGGCACTTGTGGTGTCACATCAGGTTTTAACAGCATTTGTCCATGCAATGACAGTCCTTGCAATGAGCAGTTCATAGCGACACCATTGGGGAATGATAAGATGACTCCATCGGCCAAGCACAGCACCCATGCCCCCAGTTTAATCAGCAGGTCTCTCCCCATCAAGTTGGTGGGAGAGTTTTTTTGAGCAGGCATAACGTTGTTTCACAGTCTGACCAGCAATACAAGTGTTCAAAGGCTTTGTCACAGGCAGTCTTTCAGGAACCCCAGAGAAACCAATAACCTCCACAGCTTTAGGCGATAACAGTGTAGGTTCAATGTCACAGTTTAAAGTAGAATAGGTTGCCCCCATATCAACCAGAAAAGGCAGGTCACAATCCATAACCTTCAGAGTGACCATGGGATCTGCCATTCCCATTTCACTTTTTCCTCTGTGGGCCCCGTCATTGTTCCTCATATTGTGTGAGGTACACTTCCCCCGCAGTTGAAGTGTATGCTGGGTATTGACCAGCAGATGGAGCTGCTGCTGCATAGGGTGCTTGATGTCCTTCCCTTGCTTGTGGCACTTGTGACGATGGAATAAAGGGTGGTGGGAAAGGATTAGTCGGGCAATCCTTCTTCCAGTTGCCACTTTGACCACACCCATGACATACGTTCAGGTCCATGACGTTTCGACCCTGAATCCTTCTCACACCCCTCCTCGCATGGGAAGCCCCCCTAAAATAATTTAAACCACCTGGCCCATCCTGGTAATATTGTGTTTAGGGTGGCCAACCAGTGGGTGCCGGGTACACTGGGGCAGGTAAAATTGCCGGTCCCGGTGATGGTGTGGGCATTGGCCCAGAAGGGAGTTCCAGAGCCTGCTGTACCAACTGATTGGCAGGCTTATTTTGCTTCTTAACTTCAGTTATTTCTCTTTTTGCCTTTTCTAACTGTAATTTTAACAGTTGCATTTCCTGACTGTCTTTGTCTGTGTTTTCTTTTTCTTCCTTCTCCTGCTTTTTACGCATGTGATGTGTAAAATGTCTTTCCCACAATTCCACAGTGCTACTGGAATGTCTGGGTTACTGCCCATAGCCTCTCTCACTGTTTGAGGTACTCCTTTTAACACTGCCTGCCTAAACATGTCTCTTTGAAAATCAGATGTGTTAGGGTGAGACCCTGCTGCTGCTGTCCATTCCATTTTGCATTTACTGAGAAATGCCATAGGACTCTCTCCTGGCTTAACTGAAAAAGTCAAAACCCTTAAAGCTCCTGGTGGAATTGGAAATTTCTGTCTCATTGCTGTGCCTAATACTGTTGCTACGGGGGTGAATGGTGCTGAATCTGAAACCCTCTGAGTTCCTGACAGTTGTTCAATTTGAGACACCTCCACTGCAGTTAAATGTCTCCCAATCAGAGCTCTAAAATCTCCCATTGCCACAGTAACTCCTCGAGTTAACTGATCAAATTTCGTCATCCACTGACCTCCACCCTTGCAAGGTGGGGGCATTTTTTTCTGAAATGCCATTTATGTCTGTCCATGAGAATGGCTGATATGTCCGGCCTCTACTTCTCATCACCAGTAGGGCCTGTGTATAAGTGCGGTGCTCTTTGGCCTGTTTTATGTGCCTGTGTGCAGAATTAAGATGGTGGCCTGTATAAGGATCACATTCATCACCATCCCAAACCACGCGTCATGAGTCTCTATCTCTGAAATTGTAGGGCCTGCCTTGTATGTCCAGGAGAAGGACATACCAGAAGGACATACCAGGAGAAGGACATACCATACCTGTTTTCACACTACCTGCACTCCACTGGCTATTCTGACATTCTGCAACCATTCTCCCACAGTCTTTTCTAATCTCAGCTTTTTAAGCTCTTCCTATAACCTTTCTATCTCACGTCTGTCTGCCTGGATTTCCTTTGTCTTACTTTCCAACAATCCTTTCAACTGTTCAAATTCCTCCTTTGTTGTCACCTTTTCTACCTCCACTAATCCTTCTTTTACTCTTACTAAGGGCATTTGGTTCATACAATATGGTGGTAGCCGTTCCCCCTTTAAATCTTTCAAATTGGGATAGAGAGATGGCACCGTAGGGGCTGTCAGTCCCGATCCCTCTTCATTTTTTCTTGTTTGTTGCTCTTGGACTAATTTCTCCTTTTTAAAAAAAAAAAATAATAATAATTCTTCTGTTAATTTCTGATACAATTTCTCACACTCCTTAACATCTTTTCTGTCTTTTGATTTTATACCGCTAATCATTTGAGTCACTCCTCGACCCTACTGTTTTTTTTTCATATTTTCTTTAGTTAAACCAACCTGCTGCTCACCTTCCTTTCTCTGAAACGAGCCAGCAGCTGCCTGCTTCGCTCGCTTCTCCAGCCCCTCCTTTTGCATTCCACAAAGTCTGTGCTGTTCACCCTTCTATTTTTTCTACAGAGCAAGCCTGCCACTCACCCTTCCCTTTCTGAGGAGAGAGAGAGCTGCTGCTTGCCCCTGTTTTGTTTTTTTTTTTTTTTTTTTACCTCCACACTCACAGCTTTACAAATATAAAAAGCAATAGCAATCACAGCAAATGATTGTAGTATTTTGGGGTGCACTACTTCCCCAGGGCCTCTCACCCCGTTTATGATTAACATCTTAATCAAAGGCTTTCAACCTGTGCCACTGTTCGGAGGGCGTCACTTCCCCCGGGTGGTTAACCCAGACTTTTCTCCTCCCGTCGGATTTGAAGGAATCTCCCCTAGCGCTGGACTTTCAGGAGCACTACCCACTGGGGTGTCACTATACAACCCAGTATTTATAGCCTTCATCAAGACTAAGGGCCTCCAGCCCAGTACCCGTCCTCACAAGTCACGGACCAATTGGGTCAGTCCGTGAACCTGTAGTCGGGCCGGATGACCTGTATATATATGCAGCAATATCATCCAGGCCGGGGGGCCTTTCACCTCGCCAGTCTTTGGCCGTTCCTGTCCCAAGTGATCACAGCCTCATCAATCTCAGATTGTGATTGGTTGGTCAAGTCGAGCCTAGCATACCCGAGCCGGGGGCCTTTCACCACTCTCGGTCTTACGGTCTTTTAAGCAAGCATGCAAGCATTCATCAAAAACATTTACTATATTCAACTGCTTTAATCTAGGGCACACACCAAACCGCTTGACAACACAAACTTTGATTATAGCCAATAGCAGAACTTTGATATAACAGGCGTCTGCTTACCTCTTTTTCAGGGCGCCCGCTCGTGCTGTCAGTCGGTGTTGTGGGTCCGGTGTCCAGGCAACTGAAATCCAAATCAGATAGATAATCTCCTCCTCTCCGCGGACGAGCCCCCAATTGTTGGAATTTGTTGTAAAAAAACATCTAAGTCTACCCTTCAAAGATTGTCTATGTGTGTAGATGGTTCACCCAGATTCGTTTTCAAGGAAGAGATCAATTTACTTGGAAGACGTATTTATTTAAGCAAGTTGAATATAGCAATTACAGCGCTGGGTCAAATGTTCTCTCCCTGACAACAACAAGCAATGTCAGGTTGTGAAGTCTGACTGACTATGCTGTCCCTAACCCAGAATATATATACAAAAGTTTAAGCATGCATTATCAGAAGAGCAGCTGCAGCGGTCCATGGGAGTAAGCAGTTCGTTCCTGGCACCGTGTGTAACCACTGAAGGCCGTTCCTCCTCCTAGGTCAAAGTAGCTGAGCCTCGGTCATTCCTTATCACAACTGGTCCATTGTATCCTCCCATAGATGACACAAGACGTTGTTATTCTCTGTGCTGAGACAGAAGTCCACTCCTTTTTTTGCAGGTAATGAGCCACACATTTGGCAATATATATTCCATTATGGTATATTGGTTATATTACCTAGACATAAGCAGAGTACACATATTTTGAGTCACACAGCTAACTGTTATATGAGTATATTGATCACTTTGTCCCATCAATACCCACATGCCTTTTGGCTTCAGCTCAGCTCTGAGTTGCTTCCAAAAAATCATGTCCACGATTCTTGCCGGCCTCAGGGGTGTGGTGGTGTATCTGGACAACATCATGGTGCATGGCACATCACGGGCCGCACACGACGAACATCTGGAATGAGTAATGGAGGTGCTGCTGAGTCATGCTGAACGAGGAAAAGTGCACCTTTGCAGCTGAGACCATTGAGTTTGTGGGGTTTCACCTGTCTGCTGAGAGCTTGAGCCCCCTGCACTCAAACGTGGAGGCAGTCCTGCAACTTCCGCACCCCATGACGCCCGCGCAGATTTTGCCATTCCTGGGCATGGCTGATTTCTACGGGCATTTCATTCCTCGATATTCACGGACAATTGAACCACTCTGTGCTCTCCTGAAGCAGAATGCTCTGTGGGAATGGACAGCTGCTCAGCTGCCATCGCTAAACTGAAATCTCAGCTCACCTCTCTGCCGGCGTTGGCCCTTTTCAACCCACGATGCCCCACTTTTGTAACCTGTGATGTGTCTGGCTCGGCAGTGGGGGCAGTCATGTCTCAACTTCAGAATGGGGCGGAGTGCCCAGTGGCGTTTGCATCAAGGTCTCGCACGGCGGCAGAACAAAGGTATGCAGTGAGTGAAAGAGAGGCGCTTACGTGTGTTTGGGCGTGCAAACAGTGGCACATATACGGCTATGGATTCCATGGATCACAGGGTGCTGATGACATTGCTGGAAACAACTGGTTCAGGACACATGCCCCTGCGGATCCACAGGTGGATGGACAGACTGTGAGCCTACAACTTCACTACTCAGTTCACCCCAGGCAGAGAGAATATAGTGGCGAAACCACACTTAGCACCATACAGACTGGTGATTGTGATGGTGTGGAGGGGGACCTGATGAACACATTACACAAACCCCTCCAGAATACCGTGTCTCTCCAGGAACTCCAGGCGGAGTCGGAGCAGGATCCAACTTTGTCCCAGCTATGCTCATTCATCAGAAGGGGGTGGCTCGTGAAGGTACAGGATAGACTGGCACCTTTCCATAGGGTCAAGCATGAACTGAGCTGCTGGAGCGACGTGTGCGTGGCGAGAGGACACTGCACGGTGGTTCTGGCATCACTAAGAGCTTGCGTTTTGGCCATACTTCATGACGGCCACCTAGGGGTAGTTAGGGTGAAACAACACTGTAGAGACTCAGTTTGGTAGCCTGGTATCGATTGTCATGGATGGCCCTCACGAGCCATCATGAGACGCCACAAATCACCAGTGAGTTTGCACAGTTTATTAACAGAACAGAAAAGGGACAAAATAACAAGCCACGGGGGGCTAAAACACACTACAATGAATACAGTCAATGACAGGGGAGAATGGAAACATAAGGAGACACACTTACGAATATAGACGAGGGAATAGTCTACATCTGAACAGCGGGATGCTCAAATAACGTCTGACCAAGGGAAAGTTTTTGACGAGACTGCCGCATATTTCGTTCCCAGCTGCCCTCTTAAGTAGGGAGCAGCTGATGAGACGAAATGTGGCTCAGCTGACAGCTCTGACAGCCGGAAGCCCCTCCGAGTGCTGTCACAATAAGAGCTCGGAGGGCCAAAAGGGGCACACAGCCGTCAAATGGGCGAAAATAGTGCATGGCTCGAGCGCGGACAAGATCGGCGCTCGAACCATAACATTGATTAAGGACATTAAGTTTATGGTAAGGGACTGTGTGCCGTGTTTGAAGAGCGGGAAAACTGGGACACCACTGCCTCCGCCTCTGCAGCCATTACAGTATCTGGAGGGCCCCTGGAGGCACATCCAGCTGGATATTTGTGGCAAGTTGCACACGGCTCCCGTGAATAGCCGTTTCTTGTTGGTAGTCTATGACCTGTATTCAAAATGGTCGTTGCCCACTGGTTCGGTCACAATCGATGTGGTCATCAGTTTTCTCACTTCACTCTTCGCTTGGTGGGGTGTTCCAAATGCCATTATGATGGACAATGGGCCGCAATTCATCTCTGGGGGGTTTGAGGAGTTTTGTGGGGAGAGGGGCATGGAGCACATTACAACCGCTTTCTATCATCCTCAGCCTAATGGAAGGGTGGAAAGCTTCAACAACACGCTAAAGAATGGACTAAGAGCACACTTGACGGATGGTTTCAAGTTCTTTGATGCTCTTCAAAACACACTCCTCCATTACAGAGTGACAGCCCACGCCACAACAGGGTGCTTCCCAGTGAAGCTCGTGCTGGGACGTGAATTGCACCTTCCCCTGGACCGGTTGAGGCCTCCCACAGCCACCCCTTCGGCGGATGCAGTATCACCAAGGGGGCAGGTACTTGAACAACAGCGGTGTATGAAACAATGCTTTGAGGAGAAGCACAGGGCGGGGACACATGGCCTCAGAGTAATGGACTGAAATAAGATAAGATAAGATAAGATAAGCCTTTATTAGTCCCACAACGGGGAAATTCCAGGATTGCAACAGCACAGGGATAGCAACACTCAGAGCAACAATCAGAAGGCAAGAAAAAACAAGCAAGCAAGAGCAGCTAATATACATATGTACATATTACTATAAAATATATATATACACACACACACACACACAGACACACAGTGCAGAGCATTGTAGCTGGATGGAATAAATATATGAATATATGAACACACAGTGCAGAGCATTGTAGCTAGATGGAATAAATATGTAAATATATAAACACCCACAGTATGGAGCATTGCAGCTAGGTGGAATAAATATGCAAGTATATAAACACACACAGTGCGGAGCAATGTAGCTAGATGGAATAATATGTAGATATATAAAAACACAGTGCGGAGCATTGTAGCTAGATGGAATAAATATATAGATATATAAATATAAACACACCCAGTGCAGAGCATTGTAGCTAGATGGAATAAATATGTAAATATATAAACACACACAGTGCAGCGCATTGTTGCTAGGTGGGATGAAACAGCATAACCGTCTATTTAGTTATCCTACATGGTATGATTATGTGCCCATACATATTCTCACCCTCCATAGCGACCGGTATGTTCCTAGTTGTATGCCGGAGAGGACCATTGTGTAAGTCTATTGCATCTTTTGCATTCAAAAAAAACTATTAGTTTGTTACGTCTTTTTGCTATCTCTGCGAGCAGCCCTGCTTAGGTTGTACAGTCTGACAGCCGTTGGTAGGAAGGACCTACGAAACCTCTCGGTTGTGCACCTGGGATGATGTAGTCTGCTGCTAAATGAGCTCCTTAGTGCATCCAGTATGTCCTGCATAGGGTGGAACTCGGACTCCAGCAGAGATGACAGTTTAGCCACCGTCCTTCTCTCTCCTATCTCCTCCATCGGATCAAGGCGTTGCCCCAGGACAGAGCTAGCTTTCTTAATCAGTTTGTTCAGTCTCTTCCTATCGGCTGCAGTAATGCCACTGCCCCAGCAGACCACTCCAAAAGTGATGGCTGATGCCACCACCGTGTCATAGAATGACTTCAGCAGCGCCCCTTGTACACCAAAAGACCTGAGTCTCCTCAGCAGGAACAGCCTGCGCTGTCCCTTCTTGTAGAGTGCGTCAGTATTGTGTGACCAGTCTAGTTTATTGTTCAGATGAATACCCAGGTACTTGTAGGATGTCACCATCTCGATGTCTGTTCCCTGTATATTTACTGGTGCTGTGAGGGGCTGCCCATGCCTGCGGCAGTCCACCACCAGCTCCTTAGTTTTCCTCGCGTTGATCTGGAGGCAGTTCCGATGGCACCAGTCCACAAAGTCCTGGATAAGCCCTCTGTACTCAGCTTCATCTCCGCTGGAGATGAGACCAACGATCGCAGAGTCATCAGAGAACTTCTGTAGATGGCAATGTGTTGTGTTGTGTGAGAAGTCCGCAGTATAAAGAGTGAACAAGAAGGGAGCCAGTACCGTTCCCTGGGGGGCCCCCGTGCTACTGATGATCGTGTCGGAAACACAGTCCCGGGTTCTCACAAACTGAGGCCGGTTCGTGAGGTAGTCCAGGATCCATGATGACAGGTGCTGGTCCACCCCTGCGCGCAGCAGCTTGTCCTTCAGGATCATCGGTTGGATGGTGTTGAAAGCACTGGAGAAGTCAAAGAACATGATCCTCACCATATTCCCGGGCTTCTCCAGGTGGGACAGAGAACGGTGAAGGAGGAAGATCACCGCATCCTCCACCCCAATGCCATGCTGGTAGGCGAACTGGAGTGGATCCATCGCTGGTTCCACCAGGGGGCGGAGATGAGCAAGGAGCAGTCTCTCCAGGGTCTTCATCAAGTGGGACGTCAAGGCCACCGGTCTGAAGCTGTTCAGGTCTTTGGGGTGGGAAGTTTTTGGTACAGGTACCACACAAGATGTTTTCCACAGCTGTGGTACCCTCCCCAGTTTCAGGCTCATGTTGAAGATATACGTCACAATCCCACACAGCTGGTCTGCACAGGACTTGAGGAGCTTTGCGCTGATGCCGTCCGGTCCCGACGCCTTCCTCGCCTTGATCTTCCTCAGCTCCGTCCTCACCTTGGTCTTGGTCAGGGTCAGGATGGGGGGCTGTGTGTAGGGAGTGGGGGGGGTGTCGGTGGAGTGGGGAGTGGGCAGCAGGACTTGATTTCTTAGAGGCAGCAGTGGTTGTTGTGCAGACAGGGGGGAGGGTGGTTGGTCAAATCTATTGAAAAACAGATTCAGGTTGTTCGCCCACTCCCTGCCCCCCGTGGCCTGGGGGGAGGTATTCTGGAGCCCCGAGATGGTTTTGAGGTTTCTCCAGACCCCGCTGATGTCGCTCTGTTGCAGCTTGTCCTCCATCTTCTTCCTGAAGCTGTCCTTGCCTTCTCTGATCTTTCTCCTCAGCTCCCTCTGTACGGACTTCAGCATCTCCCTGTTCCCCGACCTGAAGATCCTCTTCTTCTCTCTCAGAAGTGTTTTTATCTCAGGGTTGATCCAGGGTTTGTTGTTTGAGTGACGCCGTATGGTCTTGGTGGGAACGGATTTGTCCACACAGAAGCTGAGGTAGCCCGTGAAGGTGTGAATGAGGCCATCGATGTCCTCACCATGTGGATCGCAGAGCTGCTTCCAGGCAGTGGCTTCAAAACAGTCCTTTAGAGTGTCCATTGTCTCCTCAGACCATAACTCCACAGTGTGCATGGCCGGAGGTTGTCTGTGCACTAGGGGTTTGTACACCGGTCGGAGATGAACCAAGTTGTGATCCGATCTCCCAAGTGGGGGGAGTTGTGATGAGGTGTACGCCTCCTTAGTGTTTGCGTAGAACAAATCCAGTGTTTTATTGTCTCTAGTGTGGCATGTGACATACTGGGTGAAAGTGGGCAGAATGGGAGACAGTGAAACGTGGTTGAAATCGCCTGAGATGAGGAGAAGAGCATCTGGGTGTTCTGTCTGCAGCCTGCTGGTTACTGAATGGATGACGTCACGCGCTGTCCCAGCGTTCGCCGTCGGATTTGCATAAACAACAATGCAGATCACGTGTGAGTGTTCTCTCGGGAGATATGTAGGCCTCATGCTAACAGCTAGCAACTCAATGTCTTTGCTGCAGTGTCGTTGTTTAACAGTGATATGTCCCGGTCTGCACCAGTTGTTGTTAACATACATGATCACTCCACCGCCCCTAGTTTTGCCACTCTCTGGTGTTCGGTCAGCTCGTATCGTGTGAAAACCCTCCAGCTCAATGTTAGCATCTGCTGCTAGTTCAGTTAGCCACGTCTCAGTAAACAAAAGGAGAGAGCACTCCCGGTAAGTGCTATCATAACGGGAGATAGCCGCTAGCTCATCTAACTTTCCCAGTATCGACCGTACATTTCCCATGACAACAGATGGAAGGGAGGGTCTGTACCTTATATTTTTTGTCCTCCGCCTTACTCCAGCCCGGCAGCCGCGGCGTTTTCGCCTCAGTTCTCTCGGTATGTCGAGTTTTTCCAGTGGGACCGGGTGGCGGTTAAATGCTAGCAGCTCTTCCCTGTTATATCGTATCCTGCTATAAACAGTGGCTCCGTCCACCGGCTCAGGAGACATTTGGGATGATCTGTGTGTCCGTGATATAAGTGGGGTGAAAAAAAAAAAGTGATCAAACATCCCAACTGCACGCACAAGCTGCAGCCATTCTTGATGGGGCCACTGCAGATCATGGAAAAGCTGGGCTCAGACACATTTCACCTCTCAGACTGGTCACGGTGGCATTCTATCCGCCTCAGGAAATCATCGCCGACCCAGGATCTGAGAGCACAGACGGGTGAGACAGACACCCACTGGGGCTTGGCTGATGGGGTGTTGGATTGCACATAGGGACGGCTGATGGAGCCAGCAGCAGGACATCAACCAGTGAGGTGCTCGGCGAGAACTCGTCAGAGGCTGGGGTATCTGAAAGACTTTGTTGTGGGACTTAGTTAGGATGTGTTGGTTAATTGATGGCAGAATAATCCACCTCAACACGCGGGCACCTTGGCAGTCTACTCAAGTGTCCAGCTAGATGTTAGTGTTCTTTAATTCAGGACGTTCATATCCTAATGTTATGTTTTTATTTTTTTTTTATTTTTTTTTTTTGGGGGGGGGGGGGTTATTGGTGGGTGTTTGTTCACTAAATTTGGATGGGGTGGTCAACTGGCTGATGTTTTTTGTTGTTTTACATTTTTCGGGGGGGGGGGGGTGTTATATAAGGGTTTGGCCCCTGGGACTTGCCATAGCTAACATTGGGCATCAGGGGGGATGATGTCAGGTGGGCTGCAGCCACTGTATGTATTCATGTTATTCTGGAATAAAGATCAGTTCGTTGCTCAGCATAAGATGGCTCATGACTTGCTCATTTCGTACAGAACAGCAAAGTCATTCTTGTAACATTCTCCCTTACCGCCACCTTGCAGTCTCCCTTCTCTTTCAGATTTCTCCTTCTGCAATAAGATGTAGTTCACCTGTGTGCACCTTCCTCCACTCTTGCAAGTAACCCAATGTTCCTCTCTTATCTTGAAGTATGTGTTCACCACAGCCATTTCCATCCTTTTAGCAAAATCCACAACCATCTGTCCTTCCACATTTCTCTCCTTAAAACCATACCTACCCAGCACCTCCTCATCACCTCTGTTTCCTTCACCTACATGTCCATTAAAGTCCGCTCTAATCACCACTCTCTTCCCCCCGAGAGCACTCTCTACCACTTCATCCAACTTACTCCAGAATTCCTTTTTTTCTTCTACCTGACATCCAACTTCTGGGACATAAGCACTGACAACATTCAACATCACACCTTTGACTTCTAGCTTCAAACTCATGATCCTGTCTGACTCCCTCTTTACCTTCTGAACACTCTTCACATACTGTTCCCTCAAGATTACTTCTACTCCATTTCTTTTCCTATCTGCACCATAGTAGAACAGTTTACATTCACCTCCAATGCTTCTAGTGTTGCTTTCCTTCCATCTGGATTCTTGAACACAGTATATCTACCTTTCTTCTCTCCATCATATCAGCCAACTCTCTGCCTTTACCAGTCATAGTCCCCACATTTAAAGTCCCTACGCTTACCTCCATACTTCTACTTTTCCTCCCTCTCCCTCCTAACAAGCCTTCTCATTCCTTCTTCGATCCTCGACCAACAGTAGCCCAATTTTCACTGGCACCTTGTCAGTTAACAGTACTGGTGGCGGTCATTGTTAACCCAGGCCTTGACCGATCGAGGTATGAAAATCTTGCTCGTCATGATCCACATTTTTAATTTGATTAAGATTTTACGTCGGATGCCCTTCCTGACACAATCCTCCCCATTTAACCCGGACTGGCACTTGGAGTACACTGGCTTGTGCGTCCCCTGTGTCTGGGTTTTTTATATATTGTAACGAGCAGTGGGTTTCAAGCAATAAAGAGGCATGCTATTGCTCAGTTAGCTTTTATTTTTCACACACATTCAACATGCCACATTGGTCCAGGTCATTAATTGAACCCACACTTTCAGTGATGGTTTTCCCCACCACTAACTCCCATAATCCTAAAGTCCCAGCCTCATTTAACCACTCCCCCTCCAGCTGGCCAATCATGTCCCAGAGGGTGGCCAGGACACCACATTGCCCCCACCTAAGAGGATTAGCTATCCCCAGCAATCCACGCATCGACCACAAAATCCTGTAGATCTTGGGGGAGACGGCATTGTCTTCGGACTCCATCCCGTGGGCTCCCACCAGCTAAGGGGGGTGGTGATGATGGCATCTGTGGCTCCTCCTCCTCAGACGACTCTGTAGCTGAAGCTTGTTGGCTGGTAGGGTGCCAAGCAGTCCCGGTGGAGCACCACCACCTGGTTCCTTTGGCACAGTCGCACTTTGCAGACCACATTGGATAATTTTTCCAACACAATACAGGGTCCCATCCAGTGGCTGGTGAGCTTTGGGGAATGACCCTTCTTCCTCACCGGGTTGTAGACCCACACCTTGGTGCCTGGAGCAAAGTCATCTCCCTGGCACTGGGTGTCATAGGCCCACTTCGGTCAGCGACTTTCTGGCCAGTTCATGGGTCCCTCGCAGCTGCTTGCAGAGACTGTAGTAATAATCCATTCCAGGCTCCCCTCTCAGCTCTGGTTCTGGAAGGGGCCTGAATACCAAGTCCACTGGGGTGCGCAGTTCATGCCCAAACATCAGTGCCACAGGGGTATACTTCATGGACTCCTGCACTGTGGTCCAGTAGGACCGCAGGACCAGAAGAAGATGGCGGTCCCAGTCTCGCTGTCTTTTGTCTGTCAGGATGGTCAGCTGGGTGCACAGAGTCCCGTCAAATCACTCCACCAGACTGTCGCTTTGGGGGTGCAGGGGAGTAGTTCTAGTTTTCTTGACACCCTGGCACTGGCACACCTCCTGGAAGACCTTGGACTCAAAATTCCACCCCTGGACACAATGGAGCTCCTCTGGGACCTGGAAGTGACAGAACATCTCCTTCAACAGCTTCTCCGCAGTGGTTGCTGCACTCTGGTCGGGGACTGCATATGCTTCAGGCCACTTTGAAGTAGCCCATGGCCAATAAGACATAGCGGTTCCCCTGGTCAGTGACAGGGAATGGGCCCAGAATGTCCACACCCACTCTTTCCATTGGGGCCCCCACCTGGTACTGTTGCAGAGGGGCACATGATTGCTGGGTGGGGCCATTCGGCATGATATAGGAGATTCAGCAGTGGACAAACATCTCCACATCTTGGCGACATCCTGGCCAGCTGAACTGCCCTTGAAGACGACGCAGGGTCTTGGTTATGCCAAAGTGCCCAGCCCCGCCAGAGCCATGGACTAGTTTGAGGACCCGGCCCTGCAGCTGGCGAGGAACCAGGAGCTGTAGGATGTCTTGTTGCCCCCTTGGTGACTTTCACCGACAGTGCAGGATACCATCCAGGCTGACAATGCTGGACTATTGAGAGTACAGTGCCTTAGACTCTGGGTCTAGAACAGAGACTGCTGGCCACTTGGGCCGCTGACCAACCCCCACCCAGGAATGGATCCTGGAGAGAACGGCATCCTGTTTTTTTTTTTTTTTCCCAAGATGGCGCCCACAGTGGTCGCCATGGTGTTTCGCTGCCCTTTAATTTGTTTAATTTGTTTGTTTCTGTTCGTCGATTGAGTGTCTGCCAGCTCTTACACCCGTGAAGAGCTATTAAATATCAGGACTCTCACTCCTACGGACCTTCTCCCAGTTTTTTTAGCTCCTGCCGCCGATCTGATTCATTGTTTGGCTCAAAAAGTAAGACAGCGAAAAAGAGGAAAGCGAGGGGGAATTCTCGCTCAGCTGCGAAGGAGAGGCACGCAAAAAGCCTTGCCTGGCATATTTCTATCCAATGCCAATTCTCTCTTGAACAAGGTAGAAGAATTAAGACTGCTGATGCGATTTAAGGACCTCGCTTCCTCGTCTGTCATCTGTTTCTCTGAGACCTGGCTTAAAGGGAACATACCGGACAGCGCGATCAGCCTCGAGGGATTTCAGCTGTTTCGTGCTGATCGCGTCACAGAGCTCTCCGGTAAGTCTATTGGAGGAGGAGTCTGCTTCTACATTAACAGCAGCTGGTGCTCTGATGTAACGGTGATTTCACAACACTGTTCTACCGATCTAGAATTTCTCTCTATTAACTGCAAGCCATTTTATTCCCCGCGGGAGTTCGCATCATTCGTTTTGATCGCTGTGTACGCCCCTCCCGACGCGGACGCGCGCGAGGCCCAGCGCGCGCTCGCAGATCACATCCTACATGCGGAGCGGACTTTTCCAGAGTCTGATTATTGTGGTAGGCGACTTTAACCAGAGCAATCTGAGTCACGAGCTCCCCCGATACAAACAGTTTATTAAATGTCCAACCAGAGGAAAAAACACGCTGGATCACTGTTACACTACAGTGAAGGACGCATATCGCGCTGTTCTCCGCGCTGCGCTCGGACTATCTGATCACGTGATGGTCCACCTCATCCCCACATACAGACAGAGACTGAAACTCACTAAACCTGTTGTGACCACCACGAAGAAATTGACCAGTGAAGCTGGAGAGAAGCTGAACACATGCATGGAAATAACTGACTGGGACATGTTTAAAGGAGCCACACATGATCTTAATGAGTACACAGACACTGTGAACTCATATATCAACTTTTGTGAGGAGAGCATTCTCCCATCGCACACCAGGGTGAGGTACTCTAATGATAAGCCCTGGTTCACTGCCAAGCTCAGACAGATCAGGAAGGAGAAGGAAGCAGCGTTGAAAAGTGGAGACAGGGTCTGCTACAGAGAGGTCAAATATCGGTTTAACAGAGAGCTGAAGAAAGCTAAATCTGTGTATTCTGAGAGACTCCAGCAGCAGTTCACTGCTAATGACTCGGCTTCTGTGTGGAGAGGACTGAGGCAAATCACCAACTATCGGCCTCAGGCTTCTAAAGGTCAGGATGACAAAGCCCTTTGTCAAAAACTGTCCCAACATTATGCCCGTTTCGACACCTCGTCAGCTGTGTCCAACTCCCCCACTCCACCCAGCTCCACTGCCTCCTCGGCCCCTAATTCATCAAAAGCGGTCCCCCCCCCCTCCTCCTCCTCCCCCCCTGCCCTTGTCATCAGTGAGCAGGACGTGCACAGACAGTTCTCCAGACTGAACCAGCGCAAGGCCCCCCGGGCCGTACGGTGTGTCTCCCTCCACCCTGAGACACTGTGCGAAAGAGCTGGGTCCTGTCTTCACAGACATTTTTAACACCTCCCTTAAGCAATGCCACGTGCCGTCCTGCCTCAAATCCTCCACCATCATCCCTGTCCCCAAGAAGCCACGGATTACTGGACTTAACGACTACAGACCTGTAGCGCTCACCTCTGTAGTCATGAAGTCCTTTGAGCGCCTGGTCCTGTCTCACCTCAAGTCCATCACCACTCCCCTCCTGGACCCGCTGCATTTTGCCTACCGTGCCAACAGGTCTGTGGACGATGCAGTCAACCTGGCCCTCCACTCCATCCTGCAGCACCTGGACTCCCCGGGAACCTACGCCAGGATTCTGTTTGTGGACTTCAGCTCTGCATTCAACACCATCGGCCCCGCTCTGCTCCAGGACAAGCTGTCCCTGCTCGGCGTGCCTGACTCCCTCTGCAGGTGGCTCACCGACTTCCTGACGGACCGGAGGCAGCATGTGCGGCTGGGGAAGTCTGTCTCAGACTCTGTTAGCATCAGCATCGGATCACCCCAGGGCTGTGTACTTTCCCCCCTACTCTTCTCCCTTTATACCAACTCCTGCACCTCCTCTCACCAGTCTGTTAAGCTGATCAAGTTTGCGGACGACACCACCCTCATCGGGCTCATCTCCAACGGCGACAAGTCCGTCTACAGGAAAGAGGTGGCCCAGCTGGTGTCCTGGTGCAGCCACAACAACCTGCAGCTGAACGCTCTGAAGACAGCGGAGATGATTGTGGACTTCAGAAAAGTCACAACCCCCTGCCCCCCTTCACCATCACAGGCTCTCCCATCACCATTGCAGATTCCTTCCGCTTCTTGGGCACCACCATCACCCGGGACCTCAAATGGGAGCCAACCATCAGCTCCTTCATCAAAAAGGCCCAGCAGAGGATGTTCTTTCTGCGGCAGCTGAGGAAGCTCAAGCTACCCACCAAGATGTTAGTGCAGTTCTACACGGCCATCATCGAGTCCATCCTCACCTCCTCCATAACCGTGTGGTATGCAGGAGCCACTGCCAGGGACAGACTAAGGCTGCAGCGCAGCAACTTTTGGTTCTGGCAGGCAACCGTCCTCCTGTCTCCTGCAGGATCGGCACCACTCCACCTCGCATGGCTGTCGAGAAAGGGCATCGGCGTTGCCATGCAGTTGGAGGGGTCGGTGCTACATCTCAAACTGGTAGTCCTGGAGGGCCTCCACCCACCTAGCCAGCTGCCCCTCCAACTCCTTAAAGCTCAGCAGCCACGTGAGTGAAGCGTGGTCAGTCCACAGGATAAACTTTTGTCCATACAGGTAAGGGGGGAAGTGTCGCAGGCCCTGGACAACAGCCAACAACTCCCGGCGGGTTACACAGTAGTTCCTCTCGGGTTTGCTAAGGGACCGGATTAAGTAGGCAATTGCCTGCTCACCATGTTCTCCTTCTTGGGAGAGCACAGTGCCCAGATCCACATTGCTGGTGTCAGTATCTACAATGGTGACCTTCCCCGGATCTGGATGTGCCAGTATGGGCACCTCCGACAGGGGAAAGCAGAGGCAGGAGAAGGCTGCGGCACAATCATCAGTCCACTGGAAGGCCTTGCCCTTCTGGGTCAGCTGGTGAAGGGGGATAGCTATGGTGGCAAAGTCCCTGATGAACCTCCTGTTGTATGAGGCAAGGCCCAGGAAACTGTGGAACTCTGACACATCACCAGGGATGGCCACTCCCAGACTGTGCTCACCTCATCTTTGGTCAGTGGACACCCCGTCAGCGCTGCTCACATGACCCAGGAATGACACACTTTGGCGGAAGAGGTGGCACTTCTCTGGGTTGAGGCATAGCCCCACCTGACGGATAGCCTGGAAGACCTCCCGCAGGTTCTGGAGTGCCCCTTGAAAGTCTGCAGCATGGACCAGGAGATCATCCAGGTACACCAAACAATGGTCGTGGGGAATATTGGCAAGGACCGTCTCTCCATGAGGCACTCAAAGGTTACAGGCACATTACACAGTCTAAATGGAATCACCCAGAACTGCCACAGCCTCTCCCCAATTGAGAACCCTGTCTTGGAGCAGGCCTCCATTGACAGCTCCATCTGCCAGTACCCACTGCAGAGGACCAGGGAGCTGAACCAGCACGAGCCCTGCAACATAGTCCAAGGAATCATCGATTCAAGGGAGGGGTAAGAGTCTTTGCAAGTGGCCTTAATGAGGCGCCTGTAGTCCACACAAAACTGCCAAGTACCATCCTTCTTGTAGATCAGAATTGCTGGAGCAGCAAATGGGCTCTGTGAGGGTTCAATGACTCCTGCCCGGTGCATCTCCTCAATGTTCTGTTGAGCTGCCAACCTTTTGGCCAGCAGTAGGCATCAAGGGTGAACACAGATGGGGGGGCCTCTCCTGTGTTGATCTCGTGGAGGACCATGTTGGTGTGGGTGCAGTCCTCGTCCCTGGCAGCAAAGACATTGATGAAGGCCTCAGACAGTCTCTTCAGTTAGACCTATTGTTCCTCATCCAAGCTTTTACAGCTCCTCTCGAAGAGGTCCTCAGCGGCTTGTTGGGTCTCTGTAGATGATGGCTGAAGTGGCACTGCAGACATCAGTGTTGCTGGCCCCGTTGGCTGCGCATGTTTCTCTGCAGAAGTTGGTAGCAGCGCCGATGCTTGGCAGGCCCCAGGGCCACTGGACTTGTGAAAAGCTAAGCCAAGCCCAGATAGAGGATTTCCCTGGGCACATCCACCACAGCTTCCCACTCATCCAGCAGGTTGAGGCCAATGATGCAGGGGTCCTAGATGCCAGCCAACCAGAACTGGTGTTGTGATGGGTGGCCAGCAATGGTGACCTGTAGCACCTTCATTCTGATAATCTGTGCTCGCTCGCCGGTGACTGTGATGATGTGATGCCTGATGGGAGCCCACCCTTGGAGCGAATGTCCACTGGAGCCTAGCACAGTCCCTGGGCAGATGGGTGATGCAGCCGAGAGTGCCTGGAGAGCTGCTTCATGCTCCTCACCTTCGTCATAGTCAGTCTGGTTCACCCGGTGCCCATGGTGATGGCAAAGTCCCTCAGGGCATAACACATGTTCAACCCTGTCTGCTTCTTCAGAAGGCGTAGGTACTCACAGAGACATTCAGGCTGATGTCCTCGGATGAAAGCCTTGGCGGTGAGCTCCTCCTGGACTTCCTTCATGAAACCAGGGTGTCCTTGGTGGGTGTACATATGCAGATCAGCTGTGTATGCCCGAAGACTCGCTCCAGCCCGTCTCCACCACTTTGCGGGTTGGTCTCTTGCATCGTCAGTATAGACTTGGTGACCGAAGCGCTGCTGGATGGCTGCTTTTAATGACGCCCAGTCTTGGAGTTCAGATGGCCTCAGATCTCTGAGTACTTGCCGAGCTCCACCCTCGAGGGAGAGGGCGACATTGCATGCTGTCTCCTTGGGAGACCACGCATTTAAGCCATGCTGCCAGATGGGCCTGCATCAGATAGGTGTTTGGTGGCTCTTCTCCATTGTAGCGAGGAAGCTTCACTGTAGGTTTCCATGGATTCTTGTAAAGCTGAGCAGGTCTGTCTCTCGCCATGTCCCTGTCTGCATTGGGCAGGCCAGTAGCCAGTGCTGGGGATGGGGTTCTCGGCACCAAGGCTCCAGCAGCCACTCCATCCACCACTCCGTGTGCCCCATCAGCTGTTCTGGCCACTGTTCTGCATGCTGCTTACATGACTCAGGACGGTTTGCTTCCCTGTCAATCACTGCCCTCGAACACATCATAGAGGTTTGCCCGCTCCAAAGACTGGAAGGAGGATTACACACCCTCCATACAGCAAACCAGGAGGCAACTGCTTGGCTTAAGGACTTTGCATTCGCTAAATAAACTGCCCTCAGTCGCAGTGGGATCACTGGCTCATAGTTCCCCCGTTGGTGTTCCCTGCCCTGCCTTGAAAAAGGCAAAAAATGAGGTTTGCTTGCTCTGTCTGGTCCGCTCTGCCTTGAAAAGGCAGAAAGTGGGGTACACTTGCTCCGTCTGGTAGGCCACTCTTGTTCCGATGCTGGCATTCACCATGGAGCCCTGCTGCATTGATCTGATCTATGGCAGTTTCCATGTTGGCAATGAGACTGTCAATCTCCTGCTGATTTGCCATTCTTTTGAAATCCCAATGTAACAAGAAGTGGGTTTCAGGCAGTGAAGAGGCATCTTATTGCTCAATTAGATTTTTTTTTTCACACACATTCAACACACCACACTGACCCAGATCATTAATTGAACCCACACTTTCAGTGGTGGTTTTCCCCACCACTAACCCCCATAATCCTCTAGTCCCAGCCTCATTTAACCACTCCTGCTCCAGCCGGCCAATGATGTCCCAGAGGGTGGCCAGGATGCCACAATATATATATAGGACAGCTTCAGGAAGAAGATGGAGGACAAGCTGCAACAGAGTGACATCAGCGGGGTCTGGAGAAACCTCAAAACCATCTCTGGGCTCCAGAATACCTCCCCGCAGGCCACGGGGGGCAGGGAGTGGGCGAACAACCTGAATCTGTTTTTCAATAGGTTTGACCAACCGCCCCACCCCCCCTGACTGCACAACAACCACTGCTGCCTCTAAAGAAATCAAGTCCTGCTGCCCACTCCCCACTCCACCAACACCCCCCCACTCCCAACACACAGCCCCCCATCCTGACCCTGACCAGGACCCAGGTGAGGACGGAGCTGAGGAAGATCAAGGCGAGGAAGGCGTCGGGACCGGATGGCATCAGCGCAAAGCTCCTCAAGTCCTGTGCAGACCAGCTGTGTGGGATTGTAACGTACATCTTCAACCTGAGCCTGAAGCTGGGGAGGGTACCAAAGCTGTGGAAAACATCTTGTGTGGTACCTGTACCAAAAACTTCCCACCCCAAAGACCTGAACAGCTACAGACCGGTGGCCTTGACGTCCCACTTGATGAAGACCCTGGAGAGACTGCTCCTTGCTCACCTCCACCCCCTGGTGGAACCAGCAATGGATCCACTCCAGTTCGCCTACCAGCATGGCATTGGGGTGGAGGATGCGGTGATCTTCCTCCTTCACCGTTCTCTGTCCCACCTGGAGAAGCCCGGGAATGCGGTGAGGATCATGTTCTTTGACTTCTCCAGTGCTTTCAACACCATCCAACCGATGATCCTGAAGGACAAGCTGCTGCACGCAGGGGTGGACCAGCACCTGTCATCATGGATCCTGGACTACCTCACGAACTGGCCTCAGTTTGTGAGAACCTGGGACTGTGTGTCTGACACGATCATCGGTAGCACGGGGGCCCCCCAGGGAACGGTGCTGGCTCCCTTCCTGTTCACTCTTTATACTGCAGACTTCTCACACACCACAACACACTGCCATCTACAGAAGTTCTCTGATGACTCTGCGATCGTTGGCCTCATCTCCAATGGAGATGAAGCTGAGTACAGAGGGCTTATCCAGGACTTCGTGGACTGGTGCCATCGGAACTGCCTCCAGATCAACGCGAGGAAAACTAAGGAGCTGGTGGTGGACTGCCGCAGGCATGGGCAGCCCCTCACAGCACCAGTAAATATACAGGGAACAGACATCGAGATGGTGACATCCTATAAGTACCTGGGTGTTCATCTGAACAATAAACTAGATTGGTCACACAATACTGACGCACTCTACAAGAAGGGACAGCACAGGCTGTTCCTGCTGAGGAGACTCAGGTCTTTTGGTGTACAAGGGGCGCTGCTGAAGACATTCTATGACACGGTGGTGGCATCAGCCATCACTTTTGGAGTGGTCTGCTGGGGCAGTGGCATTACTGCAGCCGATAGAAAGAGACTGAACAAACTGATCAAGAAAGCTAGCTCTGTCCTGGGGCAGCGCCTTGATCCGGTGGAGGAGATAGGAGAGAGAAGGACGGTGGCTAAACTGTCATCTCTGCTGGAGTCCGAGTTTCACCCTATGCAGGACATACTGAATGCACTGAGGAGCTCATTTAGCAGCAGACCACATCATCCCAGGTGCACAACCGAGAGGTTTCGCAGGTCCTTCCCACCAACGGCTGTCAGACTGTACAACCTAAGCAGGGCTGCTCGCAGAGATAGCAAAAAGACGTAACAAACTAATAGTTTTTTGAATGCAAAAGATGCAATAGACTTACACAATGGCCCCCTCCGGCATACAACTAGGAAAATACCGGTCACTATGGAGGGTGAGAATATGTATGGGCACATAATCATACCATGTAGGATAATTAAGTAGATGGTTATGCTGTTTCATCCCATCTAGCAACAATGCTCTGCACTGTGTGTGTTTATATATTTACATATTTATTCCATCTAGCTACAATGCTCCGCACTGGGTGTGTTTATATTTATATATCTATATATTTATTCCATCTAGCTACAATGCTCCGCACTGTGTGTTTATATATCTACATATTATTCCATCTAGCTACATTGCTCCGCACTGTGTGTGTTTATATATTTACATATTTATTCCACCTAGCTGCAATGCTCCGTACTGTGGGTGTTTTTATATTTACATATTTATTCCATCTAGCTACAATGCTCCGCACTGTGTGTTTATATATTCATATATTTATTCCATCCAGCTACAATGCTCTGCACTGTGTGTCTGTGTGTGTGTATATATATATTTTATAGTAATATGTACATATGTATATTAGCTGCTCTTGCTTGCTTGTTTTTTTTCTTGCCTTCTGATTGTTGCTCTGAGTGTTGCTATCCCTGTGCTGTTGCAATCCTGGAATTTCCCCGTTGTGGGACTAATAAAGGCTTATCTTATCTTATCTTATCTTATCTTATCTTATATACAGTATATTAGTTAGTTAAGTTAATTCCCTTCCACAGCATATGGGGCACAAGATGGTGTAAATGGGCGGCACCTATCTCCGTTTCTCTTACCCTTGGACACTCAGCTATTGTAAGTAGTGAAAGCTACAGTAAGGGGGGGGGGGGGTCAATCCTCTGGTAGCTCTGTGCATTAACTTTCCTTTCCCCATTCTATTATGCTGCGCACCAAGCTAGAAGGTGGAAAGTACCATTTTTATATGGTCTTTGGTATGACTCGGCCGGGATTTGAATCCACGACCTCCCGGTTGTGGGGCAGATGCTCTACCAACTAGGCCACCACTCTGACACTCACTCTCTCTTTCTCTATATATACAGTATATACATATATACAGTATATTGTGGTGAACACCTGACACAGTGGGTGGACGTCCTGTCACACCCATCAGGGCAGGAGGAAAGGCAGGACATTGGACAGACGGACAAAGAGCCCGGGGGGGGGGGGCAATTAGACTGGGCTGTTATGTGCCCCCTGAGGAGGGAAAGAATAACCGGGAGCCGCGAAGACCAGAAGCAGTGGTCAAAGCGGCGCCAGTTGATGTCATGTTAATGATGTATATTACTGACAATCAAAATGCTAATGTGCCACACATTGTCTTTGTCTGTGCAACAGGTATAAAAGAGCTATGTACAGAGACCTTAACAGCGCAGTAGCTCACATGAGCTATGAAGCGTGTTTTCAGTACGTTGGAGAAAATAAAGCCTCGTCTCATTCCAGCTCGTTGCCTCTCGCCTGTTCCTTTTTCTCCACTATCTATCTATCTATCTATCTATCTATATCTATATCTATATATCTATATAGATATATAGATATAGATATAGATACACACATTTTTTTAAGCAGTATTACACAAGAGGGAATATGGTATCGATGAACACCCACAGTTAGTATATTTATTGATACCGTATGACCTCGACTGTAATATTGCTTTTATACAACAGTTCCGCAAGCACAATTTATTAAATGACAGCAAAATTGGACAAATTATTGTGATTTGTTTGTTTAACCAGTTATTTTGCAAAGCGAGAAAAAAATATTCCCTTTTAAATGTAGCCAGTAACTGTTGCTAAGCACCTAAATACATACCGGTCAACTGTTGAGTCTGTACCAACGAAGGGCCCAGATCAATACCGGTGGTACGTTAGCATGGTAGTGATTTGGCTTCGGCACACTTCGCTTGCATTTTTTTTTTTTTTAATTTCATCAAGAGTCCATCACCACTCTTGAATTTTCAAGAGTCCATCACTACAAAGGTATTGTGGTTTCCTAATCGAGTCAGTAAATTCAACTCTAGCCTGTCTATTTTTTTAAGACATAAACTATATTGCCAGATGTTTAAAAGGACAGGACATCTGGATCAGAGACGGCTGAGACTATAATTGTGTCATGAGTTTCCTTGTGCGCTTTTACGCAGCGCACGGAGGAGGGAAAAGGAAGATGGATTTACGCGCAGGTTACTCCACACACATTTATTGAACAAAGGACAAAACAAAACCAATTCTACAAAAAAACCAAACAGCTCAGGGCACACAAGGAGTCCTCCAGAACACTCTACTGTCTCTGGTGAGAACACCGGAAAAATACACACAGTCAATACTCACAAAACAGGAGCAGTCTGAGTAAGTCCCAATGTGGCCTGGCAAAACCCACGCACATGACAATACATCCACAAGACGATACAACAGTCCAGCAATGCTTGACTGGCAAAGGCCGCTTAAGTACAAGCATTGCTGGGCAACATATTGGATACACCTGGGCGAGGTGCGGGAAGGACAATTTCTGGAGTGGAATCTGCTGGCTGTCAAGAGAGAGGGGGTGTGGTCGGACTGGCGAGTGTTAGACAACGCCCACACGAATATAGGTCAAAGAGGCTGCCTAACAGCCGCCAGCCAGAGCGGTGGCTACAGGCACGGAAAAAAAGGAACAAAGACATAGATAACAAGAACTCAAAAGATAACACAATACATAAATAACCCGATACCTGAGCCACAGAGAATGGTCAGAACCGAGCCTAAGGACAGCACCAACTCGGTTTGTGACAAGTTGCTTTTCAGACAGCGCCTCACTGTGGAAATTAAGTTATCCAACACAGTATTGCAATACTCAAGTCTGTAGACTTGACAGTAAATTACTGTTAGTAATTAACGGTTACTAGAACACCTCCGAAGCAGAGTGATACATATCCAGTGAAAGGTTGGAGTGCAATTATCATGGAATATAGTAACTCCTGGAATCCCTGTTGTTCAAGCAAACTGCTCAGTCGGAACTAACTGGTCTCTCTGTGTGTGTGTGTGTGTGTGTGTGTGTGTGTGTGTGTGTGTGTGTATAGATGTACTTTATTGATCCCAAACTGGGAAATTACAGAATTTCCCTGTGTTGTTGTGTCCTCACTTTTAATTTTTTTTTCCTCAGATATTTCAAGAAACTTTGACAGGGTGAAGAAATATTATGACATTATTGGGTAAATACACTGACATTCTCATTGTTTTTACAAATTATTATTGTTTGAAGTTATTTCTCGGCTTGATTTTATGCCGAATAGTTTCATATTTTTGAGGGCAAGCTAAGCCTTTTAGCCTAAGGCCTCAAGAAATATTATTATTATTATTATTATTATTATTATTATTATTATTATTATTATTATTATTATTCACTAAAAGTGCATATGCAGCAATAAACTAATAATAGAAAAATGAAATATTGCAGTCTGGTCAGAAATTCTCCACACTAGTCACAGAATCAAAGTCAAGGCAATGCATCCATAGGTGGGCCTATGATAATCAGTTTTACATATTTGCAAATATCTCAAAAACAGCTTGGCCTTGACTCAAAATTCTTTCAACGTTCTAATTTCTGAAATCTTCCGCAACTTTTCACTGTTGGTCTTATGTTCTAAAAATCTAGGTCTAGCCGTTCTTGAGATATTTGCAAAAACATCATCATCATAGCAGTCTGTCGGGGGCGACAATGACTGTTTCATTTAGGTCTGATCAGATTCCTCCATGCAACTCTGTCCTGCACTTTCTACTGCCAGGAACTCCTGACCTTGTTAACCTGGGTGATGTCTGACCCAGTATGAGTTGCTCTCTGACTGACCATTTCATTGATTAATAAATAATTATACATAACAGTAAATAAATAGGAAAATAGCCATGAAACCGAGTCTGGTGAAAATCTCCAGAACTCGGTTCATGACAGATATCATTTTTAGTTCTGCCAGGATGCCCAGTTTCACCCTTCCCACGGGGCGGGGTTGCTGGTTGAGTCGCCGATGGCTCAACCCATGAGACAGGTAGTACCAGTTTTCATGGTTATCCGGTAGCAAGCAAACCAATGTCTGACCTGACATCAGACATTGATGACACCTGACATTGCAAAACCATAAAACAGATTATTATAGCGCCACCTATTGGTGCAGTGCTTTGATCTTTGGTCACTAAGTAGTGGGGAGTTAGAAGTGGGGAGTTTGACCAGACTGGAAAATATTGCCATTTCTGTATCCCATGCACTTCTTGTAGAGAAAAAGAAGAAGTTGTTGAAGAAAAAGGAGAAGAAGAAGAAGAAGAAAAAGCAGTAGAATTACTGTAAGTTTCCCACAGCTGCTGCTTGGAACTCTAATAAATCTTGTTTTCCTTTTCTTCTTCCATCCATCTTCTACCGTTTTTTTGGTGGTCCGGGTCAGGGAGGCAGCAGTTCAAGCAGAGAAACCCAGACATCCCTCTCCCTAGCTACCTGGTCCAGCTCTACAGAGCAGATACCAAGGTGCTCCCAGGACAGCTGAGAGACATAGTCTCTCCAGTGTGTCCTGGGTCTTCCCCAGGGTCTCCTCCCAGTGGGACATGCCTGTAACACCTCAAGTGGGAGGCATCCAGGAAGCATCCTGATAAGATGCCCAAACCATCCCAGCTGGCTCCTTTTGATGTGGAGGAGCAGTGGCTCTACTCTTAGCCTCTCCCGGATAACTGAGCTCCTCACCCTATCTCTAAGGGTGAGTCCAGCAATCCTAAAAAGAAAGCTCATTTCAGCCGCTTGTATCTGGAATCTGATTCTTTCGGTCATTACCCAAAGCTCATGATAGGTGAGGGTGGAAATGTAGATTGACCAGTAAATTGAGAGTTTTGCCTTAAAGCTCAGCTCCCTCTTTACCACAACAGACCAGTATAATGTCTGCATTACTGCAGATGCTGCTCCAATTCATCTGTCAGTTTCCCTCTCCATTCTCTCCTCTCTTGTGAATAAGACCACAAGATACTTAAACTCCTCCACTTGGGGCAGGAGATCATCCCCAAAACAGAGAGGGTAATTCACCCTTTTCTGGCTGAAGACCATGGACTTGGACTTGGAGGTGCTGATTCTCATCACAGCCACTTCACACTCAGTAGCAAACCGTCCCAGCAAGAACTGTAGGTCATTGCTCGAGCCAACAGGACAACATCATCTGCACACAGCAGAGATGAGATCCTGTGGTTACTGAACATGACACTTTCCATTCCTTGGCTGTGTCTAGAAAGCCTGTCCATAAAAATTATGAACAGGATTGGCAACAAAGGGCAGTCCTGGCAGAGTCCAACTCTGACTGGAAACAAGCTCGACTGATTGTTGGCAATTCAAACCAAACTCTCGCAATGGTTGTATAGGGACCGGATAGTTCATAGCAACAAGCCCAATATCCCATACTCAGGAAGAATCCCCACAGAAAACTACAAAAGATGTGGTTGAAGGCTTTCTTCAAGTCCACAAAACATGTGTAGACTGGTGGGGCAAACTTCCATAAATGCTCAAGAATCCTTGAGAGGATAAGGAGTTGGTCCGATGTGTCACAACGAGAACAAAATCCACATTGCTCCTCCTGAATCTGAGGTTAAACCAATACCTGGACTCTCCTCTCCAGTACCTTTTTTTTTTTTTTTTTTTTTGTTACTTATTTGTACCCGTAGGTAAATTTGGTTTGCAGTCTGGTGACAAGCCACCGGCTGCCGGTCGCTGCTTGCGCGTGCGCCCTAAACCTACATGTTTTTTTGGTGTGCGGGAGGAAACCAGAGAAATCCCGGAGTAAACCCACGCAACACGGGGAGAACATGCAAACTCCACACAGCTCACTGTTGGTCGGGGGCTGGGATCGAACCCACGATCTCATGATCCCCGCGATCCCCCGGCCGAGGGTAAAACTGTGCTGCCACAGTGCTAAACCACTGCGCCACCGTGCAGCCATACCTTGGCATAGACCTTCCCAGGGAGGCTGAGAAGCGTGATCCCCCAAAAGTTGGAACACACCCTGTGGTCCCATTGTTAGAGAGGAACCATCACCCAGTTTGCCATGCCAAGGGCAAAGTCCCTGACCCCCATGCAGTGTTGCAGAGTCATGTCAACCATGACAACCCTACAATACCCAGTGCTTCGAGGTACTCAGGGCGAATCTCATCCGCCCCCGGGCCAGACCACCGAAGAGTTTTTTAACCAATTCTTTGGCCTCAGGTTGGTGTTCTGAAACCACAAAATTGGTCAGTGTCAGCATGATGACACGGCCGCTCAGTGATGTCATCACACCAGACATATAAATGTAAGAGACAGCCATTTTACTGTCCTTTTGGCGCTCGGCCTCTCAACCAACAACACTCTGAATCGCCATAAAATTTTGTGTAATAGTTCCCAGCAAGACGCTCTTTGTTGGTTCCTCCCACATTTTCCAGACATAACAAATGGTGACGAGGATGACCCATGCAAAACTGAAGAAAGACTCGACGCGTTTCCCAAAGATAGACGCGCATCACGAAGAGTGCCTCTTATTCCCACCACCATTTGTCATGACCCCGGGTGAGCCACCCATCCCATGGCCATGTTGGATTGAGGTACTTCAGTCATTTGTGTTGGCTTAGGGCCTGGTTAATGTTAGCAAGCATCGTCTATGGGCTGTGATGGATTTTTTTTCCTTGGTCTCGAGGGATGGCATGTGTTGGAGGCACTGGGTCTTGTGGAGACTTTCAGTGAATGTGCCGCCTTGATGGCCAAGCATTTCACTGCCCCACAGGACGTGATGGCCCAGAAGTTCGTTTTCTACCAGCACAGACAATGAGAGAACGAGCCACTCATACAGGATGTAGATGCCCTTCGCTGTTTGGCTAGCACATGTGAGTTGGGGCATGTGGAGGACAGATTAATCCAGTCACAGTTGAAGGGGTTCACCACGAATTTGGTGATATGGGCCATGCTGGAGGTGGGGCTGAACGACCAGACAGTGACAGACATGGTGAAAGACCTACAGGAGACGCTGTTAGAGATGGTGCATTTCATATCGGAGATGGAGGCGATGCAATTGGCGTTCCAGCTGGAGTGATGGCCCAGGTAACATCGCAGCTAGTGGGGCCTCACCCGCATTCCCCGCAGTTAGCTCTGTTAGTACAAATGGTTGCCTTTGTTGCCGAGCCCGCCAATTCCACATCATTTTGGGAGGGCCCCAAGATAAACACCGTGGGACAACAGGGCACCACAGAGCAACAACCCAGCAACAAACGCAGCTTGGGAGACAACGACTCAAGTCCACTTCACGCAGATTTGGATGCAGCCGCTTCCTGCGTCACATCGCATGCCGAACAGCACCCAGCAGAACCGGAGCAGGCACAAGAGCCCCAGTCCACAGCCATGCAGAACCCAGAGCTGGTCCTTGCAC
Organism: Pholidichthys leucotaenia; assembly: GCA_020510985.1. NCBI lineage: Eukaryota > Metazoa > Chordata > Actinopteri > Cichliformes > Pholidichthyidae > Pholidichthys > Pholidichthys leucotaenia. The sequence continues at coordinate 285,266,168 of CM035838.1, forward strand.
AGCACGAGTGTTCGCAAGTCACAGCCTCATCATTAGAGGGAGAATGTGATTCCACAGACGTGGACACAGCCAAAGAGCACAGCACAGAGACAGAACATAGCACAGAGAGCAAACACAACATGGAGAGAGAGAACAGACCGGACTCACCTCAGATCCTCACCCAGCTTAAGCCTCAGGGAGCTGCTGCAGAGCTGCAGGAGAGGGAGCCCGCTTCTATTGGGAACCCCAGGACACAACAACTCGGTACAGGTTATATCAACAGTGACAGCAACACATCGCCCCAACCAGACTTCCCAGGAGAGGGGGAGAAGAGGCCAGACTACTTCCAAATCCACGCTCGGCATCAGCCTTCTAGGAGGCACTGCTTAGCTGCAGGATGAAGAGTCCGTCACTCAACAGGACGCAGCAGAACCACCACTACCTGGTGGATGCCCCACAGCAGATGTGAGAGCTACACCATCACAACCATGAGACTGAGTGCAGCTGAACAGAGCACCACTCGCAGTGATGGACTGGGTTCGGGTCGATGGAACCGAATGCCTGGACTCACAGTCAGCCTCTGCATCATTTCCACCACTGACACACATGAAGATTGCCGCACAGCTGAGACCAGCCGCTGTCCAAATGGCTGATGGTTCAAGATGGCAAGCCAGCTGTCTGTGGAAGGTAAGAGCAGCTGCCGCGGATCAAGACGCAGAGTTGAAGCCGACCCAACTAGTGTGGGATACTGGCTGGGACTTTGCTAACAAGCGTGCCATGGATCCAGGATGGCACCCAGGTCTGCTGCAGCCAGCGCCTCCAGAGGCGCATCCACCATGGGCTCGACTCAAGGCCCCTTGAACTGAACTGCCTGAACTGAACTGAACTGAAGGATTGCGTGTAGCTAGGAGCGCGGGTGCCAACAGAAGTGGCGTAATAAACCACTCAGCTGCATTGATACACGTGGTAGTCCATTCACTGGCTCTAGCTAGTTTTTGGGTTTTACAGTTACCAAATTGGGGAGGGTAAATTGATAGTGTTTTTTTTCTGCTTTTCCAACGGGAGGTGGGGGGCGAATGTGGTTTTCTGAAACCACAAGTTTGGTCAGTGTTGGCACAATGACACGGCTACTCGGTGACGTCATCACATCGAACATATAAATGTGAAGGAAATGTAAGTTTTTATGTAATAAAGTTCATGCTCCCAGCAAGACACTTTCTGTCTGTTCCTTCCACGTTTTCCAGACATAACATTCAGCTCCTGTGATGGGCAAGTCATCCCCCTCATTCTCAAGCTCTGCTTCCTTTGTGGAAAGCATGTCAGTGGGATTGAGGAGATCCTGGAAGTATTCCTTTCACCGCCTGACAACGTCCCCAGTCAAACTCAGCAGTGCCCCTTCCGCACCATACACGGTGTGGACAGGGAGCTGCTTCCCCCTGCTGAGTTTGCAGACAGATTGCCAGAATCTCTTTGAGACTGACTGAAAATCTTGTTCCATGGCCTCACCCAAGTCCTCCTACACCCCAGTTTTTGCTTCAGCTACCAAGCAAAATACCTCAGCTGCTTCAGGAGCCCCACAAGCCAGTCAAGCTCAGTAGGACTCCTCCTTCAGCTTGCTGGCCCCCCCTCACCACTGGTGTCCACCACTTGGTTTGGGGGTTGCCACCATGAGATGCATCGATGACCATGCAGCCAAACCTCTGGGAAGCAGCTTCAACAATGGAGGTGGAGAACATGGCCTTTTCCGGCTGCATGTCTCCAGACTCCCTCAGAATCTGGTCGAAGTTCTTCCAGAGGTGGGAGCTGAAGACCTCTCAGACAGGGGCCTCAGCCAGACGTTCCCAGCACACCCTCACCATACGTTTGGGTCTGCCAGGTCTGAATGGCATCCTCCCTTGCCATCGGCTCCAACTCACCACCAGGTGGTGATCAGTTGACAATTCTGCACCTCTCTTTACCCAAGTATCCAAAACATATGATTGCAGGTCTGATGACATGGTAACAGAATCAATCATCGACCTGTGATCTAGGGTGTCCTGGTGCCAAGTCCACATATGGACACCATTATGCCTGAACATGGTGTTCATGATGGACAAACTGTTGTTAGCACAGAAGTCCAATTGAACACCACCCGGGTTCTGATCGGGCAGGCCATTCCTCCCAATCACACCACAAGAGGAGTCTATAAATACTATTTATATGCAACATATATTAGATATGAGCAAAGCACCTTTTGGCAAAGCAAATCTGATTGGACGCTTCCTATGGTAACGTATTGTCACTTCCTGTGTTGCTGGCTGTTGGTGTGGTTTGCTCTGTGGTTAGCTCTCTTCACTCTCCTGAGGATTAATGCCTTTAATTGTATTTTAATCACCATTTTTCCCATCTCATGTCACCTCTCACTTCTGTTTAACAAGCCTCTTGCACCTGTGTGCACACTCAGTATCACCTAATCAGCCTCTTTAGCCTTCTGTTCACCCTTCATCAGTGGTTGTGTTTGCTTCAGGTTAGCCACCTCTATGCCTACTAGCTCTCCTTCCATTTCTTCTCTGGTGTGCTCTTTGTGTCAGATGTTTAGCTACACCTCTGCCTCTTTTAGTGTTAATGGTAGATGTAATAAATGTTGTGTTTTTGATGCGCTCGAGGCAAGGTTGTGTGATTTTGAATCCCGGCTCTGCTGCATTGAAACTTCGTCAGTGCCAGTTAATAATGACGGACTCCCCTTAGCTGCAGTGGAGCACCCTAGCATAGGGCCTGCTAGCTGTCCCCCAGCTTCCACCTCTCCTGAGCAGTCAAGACAGAATGGATGGGTGACGGTGAGAAGGAAGTATAGTTGCAAGCCCCTGGTTCATCACCAACCTGTTCATGTTTCTAATTGCTTTTCCCCACTCAGCGACACACCCGCTAAGGAAAAAATTCTGATCACTGGCGACTCTATAGTCAGAAAGGTGAACCTAGAGTCTCCAGTGGTGATAATCAAATGCATTCCTGGGGCCAGAGCAGGTCACATCGAGTCAAATTTGGAAATGCTGGCTAAAAGTAACTGTAAATACTCCACAACTGTTATCCACGCTGGCATTAACGACATCCGACTTTGGCAGTCAGAAGTCATAAAACTTAGTGGGGAATCGGTGTGTAGCTTTTCCAAAAACAATGTCTGCCTCTGTAGTATTCTCTGCGCCCCACACCAATCTGACCAATGATGACATGTTTAGCCGGGTGCCATCCTTGACCCGCTGGCTGTCTGTGTGGTGTCCTGCAAACGATGTGGACTACATAGACAATTGGAACTCATTTTGGGGAAAACCTGGTCTTATTAGACGAGATGGCGCCCATCCCACTTTAGATGGTGCGTCTCTTTTATTTACAATCTGGCATCATTTTTTTCCAAATTTCCAAAACCTTGACAACTCAGAGTTGGGACCAGGAAACAGAGTCGCAGTCTTACACGCCTCTCTGCAGCTCCTCTTCATCCGCCACCCATCAACTTAGCCCCTGTCTTCCCCATCAGAGAATCACTGTCTGCTAAATAAAAATATTATGTATAAACATCCCAAAGTGATTAAACAGAAAGTTGGTAAAACTCAAATTAAACATGAAGCCTCTAAATTTAATGGCTTGGCCTCTGTTCCTCCTCATAATTTAAAAATTAAATGCAGTTTGTTAAATATTAGGTCTGTAACTCCCAAGTCTCTGCTAGTCCATGATCTGTTAATTGATCATCAGATTGATTTAATATCCCTTACAGAGACTTGGTTAAGGCATGAGGATTATGTTGGTTTAAATGAATCAACTCCCTTGGGTTATTTAAACTGTCAAAATTCCAGAAGTTCTGGTCGTGGAAGATGAGTAGTGACAATTTACCATTCCAAATTATTAGTTAATGTAAAGCAAAAAACATGTTGCAATTCCTTTAAGGGCTTGATCCTCAGTATTGGGCATTTTAACAATTTTAGGTTAAACCCAATTTTATTTGCCATAGTTTATCATCCTCCCTTAACCTAATCAGAGTTTTTATCCAAATTTGTCGAATTCTTATCAGATTTAGTGCTGAAATCAGACTACATGTACACTACCGTTCAAAAGTTTGGGGTCACTTAGAAATTTCCTTATTTTTGAAAGAAAAGCATTGTTTTTTTCAATGAAGATAAATTTAAACTAATCAGAAATACACTCTAATATCTAATATACATTGCTAATGTGGTAAATGACTATTCTAGCTGCAAATGTCTTGTTTTTGGTGCAATATCTACATAGGTGTATAGAGGCCCATTTCCAGCAACTATCACTCCAGTGTTCTAATGGTACAATGTGTTTGCTCATTGCGTCAGAAGGCTAATGGATGAATAGAAAACCCTTGTGCAATCAAGTTAGCACAGCTGAAAACAGTTTTGCTGGTTAGAGAAGCTATAAAACTGACCTTCCTTTCAGCAGGTTGAGTATCAGGAAAAAATTATTATTTCAAATACAAATCATTATTTCTAACCTTGTCAATGTCTTGACTATATTTTCTATTCATTTTACCTCTCATGGTGGTAAATAAGTGTGACTTTTCATGGAAAACACAAAATAATTGTCTGGGTGACCCCAAACTTTTGAACGTTGGTGTAGATGTAGATAGTAATGGCCTTAATATGGCATTTAATTCAATATTAGACTTGATGGGGTTTTCTCAGAAAGTAGAAAATTCTACCCATTATCTCCACCACATGTTGGACCTTGTTTTGACATGGCATAGAAATAGAAAATCTGGTAGTGTCTCCTCGTAACCCCGTTCTGTCAGACCATTGTCTGTTAACCTTTGATTTTACTATTTCTGACTATTTGGCTCCGAAAGAAAAATATTACTACAGTAGATACCTCTCAGATGATGCTGTTACCAAATTTATGCAGATTGTTTCCTCTGTGCCATGTCAACACAACGGCGATAAGCTATGGAGAGCTTGCTCCTTCTGTAATTGATAGCATGGTAGATAGGGTTACAGCTTCTCTGCATCATACTCTAGACATTTTGGCCTCTTTGAAAAAGAAAAAGTCTAATCAGAGATTTCTAACTCCTTGGTTCAACACAGAAACTCGTAGCTTGAAACAGAAAACTCGTCATTTAGAAAAAAAATGACGTTCCACTAAATTAGATGAAATCTATTTAGCTTGGAGAAATCATCTTCTAATTTATAAAAAAAATCTCTTGGGAAAGGTAGAACAAGTTATTATTCCATATTAATAGAAGAGAACAAGAATAATCACAGGTTTCTTTTCAGCACTGTAGCCAGGCTGACAAAGAGTCAGCACTCTGTCAGTCCTAGCATTCCCTTAGAGCTTACTAGTCAGGACTTTATGAACTTTTTAAATAATAAAATTTCATCCATCAGAGATAAAATCATTCAGATTCTTCCCACCGTTAACTTAAATACAGTAACTATTACAACTCCTTCAACTGATATCTGTTTGGATGAGTTTACTCCAATTGACCTTTTAGAGTTAGATAAAATAATTTTCTCATCCAAGCCTTCAACTTGTCTTTTAGACCCTATTCCTACCAGGTTATTTAAAGAAGTCTTCCCATTTATTGGTAGCTCTATACTTCAAATAATCAATTCTTCATTAACATGAGACCATGTACCACAGGCTTTTAAAACTGCTGTAATTAAACCCTTACTCAAAAAGCCAATGCTGGATCCAGGAGTTTTAGCTAAATATAGACCAATCTCTAATCTCCCTTTCATTTCAAAAATCTTAGAAAGAGTTGGTGCTACCAATTATTTGACCACTTGCAGGGAAATGGTTTATTTGAAGCGTTTCAATCTGGGTTTAGAATCCATCATAGTACTGAAACAGCCTTAGTGAAGGTCACTAATGACCTCCTTATCGCATCTGATAATGGACTTGTTTTTTGTACTTGTCCTTTTAGACCTTAGTGCAGCTTTTGATGCTATCAATCATAATATTCTACTTGACTGATTAGAACACTATGTTGGACTTAATGAAACTTTGTTGCAGTGGTTCAGATCCCATTTATCTGGTAGGTTCCAGTTTGTTCATGTAAATAATGAGTTTTCTTCCAACTCAAAGCTCAGTCATGGAGTTCTACAGGGATCTGTGCTAGGCCCTATTCTTTTTAGTTTATATATGCTTCCGCTAGGCAACATTATTAGAAAGCACTGTATACATTTTCATTGTTATGCAGATGACACACAATGATACCTGTCAATGAAGCCAGATGATAGTAATCAGTTTGCCAAGTTAGAGGCCTGTCTTAAGGATATCAAAGCTTGGATGACTTGTAATTTCCTGCTATTAAATTCAGATAAGACTGAAGTCATTCTTGTTGGACCAAAAAACCTTAGAAACTCCTTTCTAAATCAAACTCTTAGTTTGGATGCGATTACTCTTTCTCTAAATAGTTCTCTTAATAGTTCTATGAGGAACCTTGAAGTTATTTTTGATCAAGATCTGTTTTTTAATTCACATATTAAAATTGTTTCTAATACTGCGTTCTATCATTTGCATAATATTGCCATGATTAGGAGCATCTTGTCCCAGAGTGATGCTGAGAAACTTATCCATGCTTTTGTTAGCTCTAGGTTAGATTATTGTAACTCTTTATTATTAGGTTGTCCTAAATCATCTTTAAAAAGTCTTCAGCTGATCCAAAATGCTGCAGCCAGAGTTTTAACAGGTACTAGAAAGGGAGATCATATCTCTCCAGTTCTGTCCTCCCTTCATTAGCTTCCCATAGAGTTTAGAATTAAGTTTAAAATCCTTCTTCTCACCTTCAACGCTCTAAATAATCAGGCCCCTTTTTATTTAAAAGATCTGACACTACCCTATTATCTTAACAGAGCACTACGCTGCCAAAATGCAGGATTACTTGTAATACCTAGAATCTCCAAAAGTACAATGGGAGGCAGAACCTTCACTTATCAAGCTCCTTTCCTGTGGAATCAGCTGCCAATCTGGATTCGGGAGTCAGACTCGATCTCTGTTTTTAAGAATAGGGTTAAAACCTTCCTTTTTGATATAGCCTATAATTAGGGAGGGATCACGTACCCCTGAACCCTCCCTTAGTTATGCTGCTAGTGGGTTTAGACAGCCGGGGGACCTCCAACAATGCACTGGGCTTCACGCCTTTCTTCACTCTCAATGAAATATTTTTGCTGGTCATTAACATCTGTTTGTTCTCTCCCATAAATTGAGTCCCCGTCGTGATGTTTGCTCTCTACATGTCTGTTCTTTTCTTCTTCTTCTCTATCCCCTCACCCCTCCCAGCCAACATTGAAGATTCAATTTAACTTTATTTCTATAGTGCCATTTCACAACAACAGTCATCGCATAGCACTTTCAACTGTAGGGGAAATCCCCACAATTGCAGAAAGACCCCAGCAATCAGGCGAACCCCTGTGAACAAGCACTTGGTGACGATGGAGAAGAAAAACTCCCTTTTAACAGGAAGAAACCTCCAGCAGAACCAGGCTCAGGGAGGGGCAGTCATCTGCTGTGACTGGCTGGGAGGGTTGAGGGGATAGAGAAGAAGAAGAAAAGAACAGATATGTAGAGAGCAAACAGCACGACGGGGACTCAATTTATGGGAGAGAACAAACAGATGTTAATGACCAGCAAAAATATTTCATTGAGAGTGAAGAAAGGCGTCAAGCCCAGCGCATTGTTGGAGGGCGCGGTGGCAGAGTGGTTAGCACTGCGGCAGCACAGCAACTCATCCTTGGCCAGGGGATCCTGGGTTCAATCCCAGCCCCCGACCAACAGTGAGTGAGTGTGTGGAGTTTGCATGTTCTCCCCGTGTCTGCGTGGGTTTACTCCAGGATTTCTCCGGTTTCCTCCCACATGCCAAAAAACATGCAAGTTAGGTTAATTGGCATCAAACTGGGGATTCTAAATTGTCCTTAGGTATGACTGTGAGAGTGAATGGTTGTCCGTCTCTCTGTGTTGGCCCTGCGATGGACTGGCGATCTGTCCAGGGTGTCCCCTGCCTCTTGCCCAAAGATGCTGGGATAGGCTCCAGCCCCCCCACCCCACCCCCACGACCCGGAAAGGATTAAGCGGAAGAAGATGAATGAATGAATGAATTGAATCTTTTTTGGCACAGTAAGGCAAGCAAATATCTCTTCTGCTGGCCAAGCTGCTGGATAGGACAGATAAAAAAAAAAAAATCTCCACCCAACTCAGAGGCTCTAAGTCAAGGCAATGCATCCTTAGGGGCTCTGTAATAATCAGTTTTATGTTTTTGCAAATATCTCAAGAACAGCTTGGCTTTGACTCAAAATTCTTTCATCATTCTAATCTCTGAAATCTACAACTTTTCTCTGTTGTAGTGCTTTGGTTTTTGGTTACTTAGTAGTGGGGGAAGAAGTGGGGAGTCTGTCTAGGCTAGAAAATATTACCATTTCTGCACCTTCTGCACTTGTAGGGGAGAAGAAGAAGAAGAAGGAGCAGAATCACTGGCTTCAGATAGATTTCCTCCTAATTTTCCAGGTTTGCTGACTGGGGCTTGGACTTCTGCTGAAACTCCAAAGCAAACATTGATCAGACATTGAAAACCTGGGGCTCCAAACTGCCTAAACTTTTTTTTTTTCCTTATCAATTAGTTATTCTTCATTTCTTTCAGTGTTGTTTTGGTAAGTGAAAAATTTGTGGAAATTTTTGATATTTTCTCCAAGAACTTCTTTTTCTCTTATGATTGCATTTTCAAATGACAAAAAAGGGAAAATGCATGGAAAAATCAGTGATTGAATTTTGCAAGGTTGTCATGGTGATAAAAGTTTGTTTTTTTCTTTGTTGCAAACAAAATGTTTTTCCAACTTTTATTTTATACTTACCTTCTTTTCATTGTCAGATTTTGTAAACTTTGTAACCACACTTTACTGTTACTTTGATTTTTTTTTTTGTGGGTGTAGGGGTGTTAGTAGTAGTTTTGCTGGTGTTTTTAATAATTATTTGGATCTTTTTTTCTCAGTTTATCTTCATTAAAGGTTGGAGATTATTATTTTGTTGCAGTATGAACTGAAACTACTGCCCTAAATATTGTTGTTTTTTTTTTCTCTCATCAGAAACAGTGGAGGGGACTGTATCTAATTTACTGTATTACTGAAAATGTTTTGTTAGCCATTGTTCTTAATTTTGAGTAGTATAGTGCGTGGAATCATTATCATTTAAAAGTAATCTGACTAGAGCTCATCTGGATTTGTTGAAAAAGTTTCAATCCAATCAACTGGTGCTTGTATGGTATTTTCTCTCATGAAAATAATTTAATCTTTCATTACATAATCTGTTAGCACTACAGCTTGTGTTGCTACTGTGTTAATTTGAGAAATTACTGCAAACAGAACATTTAGATGCAATGATAAAGAATACAAATAGAAGCTTGATATGTTAAAACCACATTATAAAATTGCTAAAAAAAAAAAAAAAGCATTTAAGTGAATCTTTCCCCTGGACAAGTGGCATTTTCTTTTGCATGATCCTCTTTCTTTTGTATTTTACATTAAGTGAGGCATCATTATCCCTTGATCCATGAAGTTGCAAGTGATGTATGAACATGAACATTTTAATATTCAAATTCTTCTCAAAGGGTACAACTGTAGTTTTGGCCTTGTGCCTTTATAATCTTTGGGCTATATGGTGTCTAGTGCTTTGATTTACTTTGTATATGTCAGAAAATTATGCATATGTATATACATGTTATCATTTCATAATGGATTTTGAACTATACTTGCTGATTTTGAACTATACTTGCTGATTTGTACCTTTTCTCTATTGCCCTTTAATGAACATGTCTGGTGATGTCTGGAACTTACTAAGAAAGCTAAAAATAATTTGTCTTGTCTGTACTTAAGTTTGGAAACTGCTGACTTGTTGTCTAAAGAATCTTGTGATGAGAAGTCTGATTTCTGTGCGCCACTCACAAGGGTGCGGCAAGTGTTGTGTAATTATTTCCAGCGTCTACTTTGTGTATATAAAGGAAGTGCTGCCTGTGTGCAGGAGCGCTCACTTCCAATTCTGTAACAGAAGGTCAGTGTCGCTCCTTGTGCACAAGTAAAGACTTAAATGAGCAATAAATGTCTCGTATCTGATTGACAAATATTTATAATAGGATGTTTTTGTCCTTGTGAGTTCAAATACTTTCAGATATCCTGACAGTATAACATCAGATTTATCTACAGCCTATTAGAATAGATTTAAAAAAAAAATAAATTACTTTTTTGCATGGGAATTGTGAGTGATCTGTACCTTATTTTCCCTCCAGTTAATCAAATTAAAAAGTTGCAATTTATTGTTTTGTCAACTTAACTATGAGAATAGTTAGGAAAATGAACAAAAACACATTATATACAGCATGTTTGTCATTGCTTGATTAGTTAATTTGGTTCTAAAAGTTTGTTTTGGACAAACAAAGCAAACAGTTTAACATGTCTGTTGTGTCTGTTAGAAAAGTTAGAAAACATAGTACATAATATTGAAACCAATTTCAATGTACGTTTTCTAAAACATAGTTTGATGTAGCTCAAGTAGGTTCATTTTGTCTTCTTTTAATAATTTACCTTTTGTTCTTATTAAAGACAAAAATAGAGAGGAGATGTCTGTACCTTCTTTACATGTTTCAACTGTGCACTGCAGCCTTCGTCAGAAGAGTCAGCTGATTGCTGCCAGGTGTCATTTTATCAGCTGACTTTCGGTGGCGGGGCCAGCCCAGCAGACCTGTCAGATCCACCGAGCTGGCCCTGCTTTCCGCCGTCAGATGGTCTCTGGAGAATGTGGTCCCAGGTGTGAGAAACCATAAAGGCCCCCTCAGATCACTGCAAAAGAGATAATCACATCATGGACTGGGACAACGCAAAAATTATTGGATCGGAGAGCAACAGACACAAACGCTGGATCAAGGAGGCCATAGAAATCAGGAAGGGGGGAAAAAGATACCATGAACCGAGATGACGGGGCCTTTATGTTTTCCCACACCTGGGACCACATTCTCCAGAGATCATCTGACGGTGGAAAGCGGGCCGGCTCGGTGGATCTGACAGGTCTGCTGGGCTGGCCCCGCCTACGAAAGTCAGCTGATAAAATGACACCTGGCAGCAATCAGCTGACACTTCTGACAAAGGCTGCAGTGCACAGTCGAAACATGTAAAGAAGGTACAGACATCTCCTCTCTATTTTTGTTTTTAATAAGAACAAAAGGTAAATTGTTTGATGTGTCTGTTAGAAAAGATAACATCGAAACCAATTTTTTTTAATGTACATTTTCTAAGGATCTTGATCATTTTACAAATTTCTCTAAAAAAATGCAGTCACACAGATCTATGTCTCAGTTGCTTTTTGATAGAGACCAATCAAACTGAGTCACAAAGCCATTGCTTCTTTTTTCATGGTAAAATCAGATTAGATTATTAATTTCTATGTGATTATTTTGAAATTACAGTCTCTGTGCTTACATTGTGGTTGTTAAAACAAGGCTAGGGAACAAGGCTACCTTAGTTGGGGGATGAGCTTTAAATGGATCTCATTTTGTGCCTGTTTGAAAATGCCAATAAATACATGAATGGGAAAATGGATCTAATTGTTGTCCCAGAGTTTTATCGATCAAAAAACGGTCAAGTTTAAAATTCTCTCAGCCAGCAAAAATTGGTTGAAAAAATGTTGAAAAGACAATTTTGCCAACCATTTAAACTATTTCTAGATTTGGTTTTAAAGTAAAAGTTGAAAACTTACCTTTTCAAGTTGTTGAACATATGACAATTTTTTGGTTAATTAATGTCAATATTAGGCACAGTTAAATTTTCAGCAGCTATTTTTGAGTTAAATTAATACTTCAGGGACATCCACACCAAACACTATGAAGATAACTATACCTATAAAATTATAGTTTTAAAAATTGTTCTGACTCAAGTTAATGGCGGAGTCCACACTTATGGTTATCGCTGTAGTGTGAACTCTTCCTGTTGGCCCTGTGATGGACTGGCGATCTGTCCAGGGCATACCCTGCCTCTCACCCATAGATGATGGGACAGGCTCCAGCCTCCCACAACCTGAAAAGGAGCATGCGGTTGAAGATGAATGAATGAATAGTTATCTTCATAGTGCTTGGTGTGGATGACCCTTTAGACGAACTGAATGATTTAGTCCAAAAGAAACGTCTGAAATACGCATGGTGCTGGGTGGGCTGTAAATGTTTTTGGAAAAATGAAAACTCATACTCCACTCTTTATTTACATTGCTAAATGTCCAATGTCTTAAAAAATGAAGATGAAAAGCCATCCATCCATCTTCTACCACTTTTCCAGAGGTCTGGGTGGCAGAGGTAGCAGTTCAATCAGAGAAGCCCAGACTTCCCTCTCCCCAGCTACCTGCTTCAGCTCTTCTGAAAGGATGCCAAAGCATTTCCAGGACAGCTGGGAGACATAAGCCCCTTTTCCACTAGTTCCTACACAGCCCGACTCACCTCGACTCTACTCAACTTGACACGGTGTGGGTGGTTTTCCATTTCAACTGAGTACCACCTCAAGTGGGTGGGTTCATTACAGGAAGGCAGCCCATTATCCCGTTATGTTGTTTACATGCTGACTTTTTCACTGATAGATAACGTAAAAGATGCTTAAAATCATAAAACACTCCCCATCTTCCCTGTGAGCAGGCATCAGCTCAGAGACCTCCTGGTATACTTTCATTCTGGCTCGCTCCGCCACAGCAGAGCTGATGGGACTGAAAAATTCATAGGCTGAAAAGTTCATAGTTGTCAAATTTGACCAAATGTACTTTATTTTTCAAGCACATGGATCCAAGCGCTGCAACACCTATGGAAGAACTGTGCGGACCGATGGGGAGACTGTTTAAAAATAACCAAATTTGATCAAATTTGACCACTATGAACTTTTCATCTTCGGTGGAGCGTTCCAAGAAGAAATACCAGGAGGTCTCCAAGCTGATGGCTGCTCACAGAGAAGATGGTGAGTGTTTTGTGATGGTGCTGATTTGTGCGTAGCCATTTATTTTGTTGATTATCACAGAAATAAAAAAAAAAAACCTCACGGCCGAATTTACAAATGGCAGTTTTGAATCTTGTGAAGACATTCTCATCCACTGACGTTACAAGCTGGCCAATCAGTGGCCTGCAATCTGCTGATGTCACATTTTCAGCTTGACTCAGCAGTTGGAACCTCGCTGAAATAGGTCCCAAAAAAGTACCTGGTACCTGGTACTAATGGAAAACCCTACAAACTGAGTAGAGTGGAGGTGAGTAGGGCTGAGTAGGTACTAGTGGAAAAGGGGCTATAGTCTCTCCAGTGCATCCTGGTCCTGTCCTGGGGTCTCCTCCCAGTGGGACGTGCCCAAAACACCTCAAATGGTGAAAGATGAAAAGCCACCTTTAAAAAAAAAAAAAAAAAAAGAACACAGTGTAGCATCATCTCACTCTGGCTCAGCAACAATTATTCTTTTGCTTAAAGACATTTTGTTTCATCCAGGAATAACACAAAGAAATGGATTTTCTTCCCCCAGGCCACAGCTGAAATCCCATTCCTTTTGTTAAAACCAGCCTAAGGAATGTCCCCAATGTCCGGCTTCACTTTTATTGCCCCCATAAAACCTACACAGACCCACAACTCAGCTAATTTCCTTAAACTCTGGACATGCTGGATTTAACCAGTGAACTTTAAAGTACATTATTACAAACTCAATTCTAAACCTTCATTCTTTTCAGAACTATGAAAATGCAGATGGAGTCTGATGTTTTTGATGTGGAAAATCAATAATATGTGTGAAATGCATTAATCTGTGATTTTATATATATGCATGTTAATGTTTAAATGAATGTTTACTCCTGCATGTTGATTTAGAAGCACTGCTTATAATTTATACTAATCACTAAAGTTATCTTAGTTTAATACATAAAGGGAAATATTAACTTCCAGTATGTATCAAAGTTTTGCCTCTAAAACCATGTGACTTCAACAGCCAACCTCTGCATGACAACTCTTCATCCCAAAGAACTCCAAACAATAGACTGTTTGTTCATTGGACAAAAAGTTCATCGAGCCCGCCCACGAAGGACGCTCATTGGCTGAGATTCCGGTCAGGCCGGAAGCCCGCGAAACTCAACAGAGCTTATATAAAGGAGAGGGACCCCTGCTTCGTTCCTTTTTTGCTTCACTTTTTCCCGGATCTTTTTTCGGCTGCTCTCTCTTTTGCTCCAGATCCTCTTTCCGGCTCCCCCTTTCTCTGATCTTCTCCATTGTCTACACACAGCAAGGAAGAACAAAGGACCGTCTGAACAAAGACTCGACCACGTGTCGCTTTTCTGAACACAGAGCAGATAACTCGTAATTTATGTAACTTTGTATTTTCTTTTTCTCTTAAATACCTAGGAATTCCTATTTCTTTGAGTTCAATTCTTAATCGGAGTTAAACTCCAATTTTTATTCATCACTTTTTCTTTGTTAAACTTTCTGTAAAACCACCGTTTGTTTAATTTTAATGTAAACTTTAATCTTGACTTTATTTTTTTTATAATATTTTTCTTGACCAAGCACCCACCAGAAGCTACTGTTTTTATCTAAAGTCCGAAAGTTTTTTTTTAAATTTGAGATCGGATTAGATATCTTTAATTATTCCCGAAGACCTCTTGAAAAGACGCAGCTGAGGAATCAACGCGCAGCTGTCCATCACATGCTGAAGAAGCATCGGCACCATCTGGCTTAGAACCCAGTTTCAACTGTGGGTCATACGGCCAAGATCCAGTCCTTCGACCGCTTGAATTTAAAGGTCGAACTGCGGACCCTGAAATATCTGCGGGCAGATATTTCCCCTAACATCCACGAAATCTTGGGCTGAGGACGACTACAGAACCATCATCACCGAGGAATCACGTGAGCTGCAAAACTTTAATTCATCTGCTGAATTAAAAATTTTGAGGTTCGGTAATAATTTGTATATCTAATCAGATGCAAATTAAGAAGCCCTTAACATAACTCTTCTTTTCATTAAAATTCCGTTTTTATTTTCTTAAGATCAATCAAGGACTTTTCATATAATTAGTAAACTTTCTCCATAAATTTGCGTTTTTTTTATAATCTGTTAACTCAAACTGATAGAAATTCATTTCTCAGTTTAACCCTGGTTCCGAAAATATTGACATTGTTAATCTATCATTTACAAGATTGATTTTATGATTAAGGAAATTACTGCAATGTCTGTTAATCATTTCATTTAATAAATATGTAAAAATGAGAGAAGTTGTTGGGAATTTATTTCATTCCGAGTCTGTTTCAAGCCCAGGTATCGAATTCATGGAAAATTTTTGAGACTGATTATTGATTAATTTATTGAGTGATTAAACAGGTACAAAGTGAAATTAAAGATCAAATTGCTTCTTAAAGATAGAAGCTGGTGCCCCTTACGAGTGTTATTAACTTTTCTGATGTATATGAAATGAGATTTGAGCTCAGATTCCAATACATCAATATAAATTAAATAATTCATACCTGATCATATTTATTATTTATTAATATTTCTATTTTATGCTACAACAGTTATTAACATCCTGATCTTTTTTGAGTTGCGTGTGGTGGGACACTGGGGGAAATTAAAAGTATATAATCAGAATATGTATTGTTAAACTAGGGAAATGGATCGAAAAAGAGCGAGTGATAGGCTTGTATGAAACTGTGTATAAAGGTCAGGAATGCAGATAACAGAGAACAGAAAAACAGCTTTTGAGTGGGGAGAGGGTGAAAGTGAAAGATGAGTGCTCATAGGAACAAAGATATACCGTTACCGCTCATATGGGGGAATGGGTGTGTGTGTGTGTGTTTGTGCGTGTGTGTGTTGAGAAAGCTGTTCCACAGCAGGCTTAACTCTTGCTGCTATAGAAATGAAGATAAATGACTCCTGATGAACAGGGATGAGCCCTAGAGGACCGAATAAAAGCAGGAGTAAAACTGGTAGGTAGTGCCTCTCTTTGTCTAGCCACTGCTGAGAATAGAAGCTATAAGGTTAACTTCCCAGAGAGACCCATCAACTGATGTCCTGCAAGGCATGTATTGCAATCTCTGAACACTCATTTTATAAAATCTCATTTAACTTTAAGGAACAGTTCTTTGACTTTTATTTGCCTTTGGTGTCATAAAGTCCACAGGGAAACTTTGAACACAGCAGCACCAGCATTTCTGGGCAAGAGGCAGAGTACATCCTGGACAGATAGCCAGTCCATCACAGCACCTGGTATTCCCAAGCAGTCTCTAAGTAACTGTTTTGTCCTAATCTTGGTACAGTTGAACGTCACTTTAGTAGGAACTACACACACACTACCAAGTGCTCCGTGCAAGTGGATGGTCAACAGTCGAAGAAACTTTATCTCTTCCGTCTGTGCCCTGTATACCCCGGGTGACGGCGGAACCGGAAAAGTGGGCCGTCACCTCCCGCTACACGGTGCCATCTTTGTACACCACATTTTCCCCTCCCCATAGAAAAACTGCAAGCACACAAATCAGACCCTCCCAAATTTAAACCCAACTCACACGCTAATAACAACATATGTACAGGCCTATCCAGACACACCACTATCTAGAGGGGACAGGTAGACTACTGACCCCCTCCCCCCCCCACACACAGCTTAGATGGATTATTCTGCCATCTGTGATACTATATTCATAAACTAAAAATAGCCATGTTCCTACAAAACTAAATTAATCCTGTCACACACCAATTTACTGCATATACAAACAGAACTATAAATATAAACAGTTAATATGTACATTCTCTTCCATTTCCAGCCCCCACCCCAACACACCCAGCCCAAAATTCGGGCAACCCACAACAAACAGAGTAATATAAACAGTGTTGAGAATTTTTTTCTTCTTTTAAAACACACTGGGCAAATGCAATGGGTACATATCAACAATGTGACTTCGGAGAGTAAATGGCACTTAACCCCAACAACAAAACCTCTTAGTCTGTCTTGAAGGCCCACCCCTTGGATTTCCATCAAGCGGATCCCACCCCGAGTGTTTTCGCCTCTTTTTTTCTGGGGACGAGCCGCGCTGGCGCCTCCTCTCATCCACACACCGTAGCTCATTAGGGTGCCTCCACGACTCATCAGACAGCCCCAAGTAGCCGTCCTCCCAGGTGGCCACCACTCGTAGCCGCCCCTGGTCATCTCACCGTTTTCATCTCTCATGTACTCCTCACACCCGAGCCTCCTCCCTGGGTCGGACCTCGTCTCCGACCCGCAGGGGAGCCTGACTCGGCCTTGTGTGCCCAACATGTCAAGACCAGGCTTCCTTCCTGGGTCGCGCCCCGTCCCGCCAACCTGATCCGAAGCCCTCCTGGAATGCTGATGTCCAATGCGTCACAGCACCGCACCGGTTGGTCCTGCCCCTCTCTTCTTCACTCTGACACCAGCAGCCGTCCCGTGGGCTCCGCTGTGCCATCCAGCTCCCACATCTAGGGCCACTTGGACACTGGCATCGGAACCCTCCTGTGCTGGGTCGTCGCGGCACCGGTCCTCATCACCTCCCAAAACGCCAGACCAATCACTGTCCCAAACCATGTCGTCCTCCACGTGCAGAGCCGGTCAGTCCCATAATCCACAGCCCGACCACTCCTCTCCAACCCCGCTGGCGATCTTGAATCCGAGGCCGTAAAACATATCACAACCTAAGATGTTCACCCCCGAGGCGATCACCACGAACTGGACTCCGGTCATCACTGCCGACTTGTACCTCGCCATCAACTCCAGCGAAACGGTGTGAACAACCGTAGGATCCAAAGTGGGGAGATCCACTCCGTGTCTTCGGTCCTTCCGCTCAAAATTTCTGCAGGCTCTGGCGAAGTGATGCAGAAGACCGCACTTTCCACACCACTTGCTCCTCTCTGGACACTCTCTTTCCTTGTACCAGTGCCTGGTGGACCTGCAGCCATACCATCTTGGCATTCCCGGGGCAGACCTAATTCTCACAGCGGTGGCGTAATCTTCTTCACTCGTGCCATCCTCGCTGTCCGTGTCCACAGCCAGCGCTTTCAACTGTGGTTCGTCATCCCGCAGCGTGCTTCTCTCACCAAGGTCTTTAAACAGCCTCTCCACTGCCACAAACTGCTGCACTATCTCAATAGCCGTGGCTAGCGTTAATTCACCCGTGACTGTCAGGAGCCTCGAGCGTGCTGCTGAAAAGAGAGTGTGGTCCGCCAGTTGGTCGCGGACCATCTCCTCCTCAAGGGCTCCAAATTGGCACACCCCTGACAGCTGACGTCAGGGGTGTGCCAATTTGGCAACATAGCGTTGCACCGTTTCTCCTACCCACTGGCAGCGCTGCCAAAACTGAATTCGCCAGACTATAACATTCTCTGAGGCGTGAAAGTAGCGCACCATTAGCTCCAACATGTCCTCATAACTGTCAGCCACTCCAAGCGTGTCCAGGATCCTTTGACCCTCCATACCAAGATTATGAGCCAAAACTGCTCTTGCATGCTGTTTCTTGAGCTTGCCGAGGTTAAGAGCCACCAGAAAATTCTGAAAAACCATGTACCACCTAGCCCAGGGGACCGGGGGCTCACCCGGAACCTCCAAAAATGGCCGAAAATCAGTATGTGCTCACTTGATACTTTTTACCTCATTGCCAAATGTTATGTAATCTCGGTACTCAAGGATGAGGCCGTGGCTACAGTTGAACGTCACTTTATTAGGAACCACACACACAATACCAAGCGATCCATACAAGTGGATGGTTGACAGTTGAAGAACCCATATCTCTTCCGGCTGTGCGCTTTATACCCTGGGTGATGGCAGAACCGGAAAGGCAGGCCGTCACCTCCCACTACTCCCAGAGTGTGCTCGGTGCCATCTTTATACACCACAGTAATCAAGGTAAATCCTACTTAGCTTTCAATAACAGACGTGTCTGGGGACACCCACTTTTTCCACACAGGGCCATGTAGGTTTGGAGGTTTTTTTTACGCTTAATAATGAAGACCTTCATTTAAAAACTGTATTTTGTGTTTACTTGCGTTTTCTTAGTCAAATATTTAAATTTGTTTGATGATCTGAAACAATTAAGTGTGACAAACATAAAAAAAAATGAGAAATCAGGAAGGGGGCAAACACTTTTTCACACCACTGTGTAGACTCTGACCACAAGCCAGCATAGCTGTTAATAATGCCTAAAACTTTTTCACACAGCTGTAAATAGACAGATAGATAGATAGATAGATAGATGTACTTTCTTGATCCCAAACTGGAAAATTGTAGTGTTATATACATCAATAAAAAGACACAACATAGAAAGAATTTGTATAACATACTTGTGTTGAAATAGTGCTTTTTAAGTGTACAGCACAACAGCACTAGCACCCGTTTCAGATTGTTCCAGATATTATGCAACAAGCACCATGCAAAATGTCAAACTTAAAAAAAAAAGGCTAACAAAAAATAGGCATTTTTATTAAGTACTTTTAACAAAGACTCCCAAAGGTTGGAAAAGTATATTTGATGTTTGAGAGACAGACAACCACCACCATCACTAAAACCCAAAAACTATTTTGAAGGTAAATTTGGGCCAAATCCTCTGGACTAAACAGTACAATTATTGGACTATTTTTTGCCCAATTTTCAACAACTTTTTTTTCTGATTAAATATGCTCTTTTCAACATCATCTAGCTTAGGGTTAAATACAGTCCATATTGTAAGGACTTAACACAACCCAATTTTCAACGTCTATTTGGTCCATATTTTTAGATGGACTAACACAGCCCAATTTTCAGCGTCTATTTGTGGGCTTAATTAAGGTTTGGACCAACGGACCTGATTTAGCCCCAAATACGTCTAAGTTATGGATTGTGCTGGGGGGTTATATGTTTATAATTTAATTTGTTGAGAAGGTGGAACAGTGCAGCAGATAAATGATTTTTTTTCAGTTGAATCTTTCAAAATGTGATACAAGCACCAAACTTGGCACAAATACTCCTTGGGGATTACATTTTTGGAAAAAATATGCTAGCCACCTGAAATTCAAGATAGCTGTAATGTTCTCCTGGAACATGTAATGACGAGGCGCACACACCGGGTGTCAGTTAGGACTTTTTACTTGTCACTTCAACTGCAACTAACAACTAACCACACAGTGGCTCTAGTACGTCTCCTTTTATAGTCAGGTCATGGCCGGGGTCATACTGCCCTCTAGTGGTGACTCTATAGGAACTTCACATATCAATACATCTCCCTTTTTTTTCTAGTAAAGGTCATGTCCAACTATAAACTTTTTCTCTAATTTCAATAAACAAAATAAACTCCATTTCTATTTACATTTCTTTCAACCTTGTACACTGAATCACAAGTTCAATTTTTTTCTCTGTTTACAATTCAACATCAACACAATTTTTTCTCTGTTTACAATTCAATATCAACACATTTTTTTTTTTTTCATTCATCTCAGTACTCCTTACATTTCCTCAATCAGTCTTTTCGGTTTCACAATTTGCCTTTGTGAGCATCTCCTTTGTGTCACCTCAGTCTGTTCGTTAGTGTCTGTCTCTATGTTCTGGTTCTCAGCCATTTCTGGTTGTTCGGTTTGGCTGGAAATTAGCATGTCGCTTGTTTCACTGTCTGTGACTCTCATTTTTGTCTGAGGCACTTTCAGTAAGTGACGTCGGTTTCGCCTCATTGTTTTCCCATGCTCTGTGATGACTTCATATGATCTGGGAGTTGTTTCTTTAACCACTTTTGCCAGCGGTCCCCATTCTCCATCACATCTCACTCGCACTATGTCCTCATGTGCAAGTGGTCTCAGAGGTCGTGCTGTTCTGTTGTACAGTTCAGTTTGCCTCTCATCACGCCTCACATCTCTCTTTTCCATCACCTGAGATGCTGATGGAAGTCGCGTTCTGAGTTTTCTGTTCATGAGCATTTCTGCTGGGGACAGTCCATTCTCCAGTGGTGATGCTCGGTAATTCAGGATCGCCAGATGTGGGTCTTCTGCATTGTCTGCAGCCTTTTTCAGTATGCGCTTCACAATTTGCACCCCTTTCTCTGCTAACCCATTTGACTGTGGGTACAGAGGGCTTGAGGTCACGTGCTTGAACCCATATGTGTCTGCAAAGTCTTTGAAGCACTGACTCGTGAATTGTGGTCCGTTATCACTTACAACCGTCATTGGAATTCCATGGCGTGTGAACATTGTCTTTGTATGTGCAATCACCTTTTCTGCTGTTGTGTCACTCAACCCTGCAAACTCTGGGTAGGTGGAATGATAGTCCATGACTAACAGATAGTCCTTGCCCTTAAGCTGAAATAGATCCATGCCCATTTTTCTCCATGGCCCTTGAGGCTTCTCATGGGGCCTCATAGGCTCCTTTGGCTGTTGATACCTGTGGCGCTGGCAAATGTCACAGCGCTGCACATATGCCTCAATGTCCTTGTGCATGTTGGGCCAATACAAAACATCACATGCACGTCTTTTGCACTTTTCAATACCCAAATGCCCCTCATGCACTAATTTAACCATTTCTGATCTCATGGAGGTAGGTATGACTATCCTTGTACCTTTTAACAGAACCCCATCTAACACAGACAGTTCACCTTTAAAGTGTTGGTAAGGCTTGTCAATCATAACCTGTCCTGGTTGATGTATCTGTTCCATTACTCTTTTTAGTTTCTCATCTTTTTGTGTTTCTTTCACTATCTTCGTCCATTTTGCATCTGACACTGGCATGTGTGCCTTAATAGAGTCTACATGTATTTGCACAGCTTCCTCTGTTGTGCTGCTGGTGTTGCTCAAGCTAGCCCTACTCAGCGCATTGGCTACAATTAGTTGCTTGCCTGGTGTAAACTCAAATTTCAAGTCATATTTCTGTAATCTTAACATTAGACGCTGGATGCGCGGTGGTGCGTCACCCAGTGGCTTCTGTGAGATTGCAATCAGTGGTTTGTGGTCTGTTTCTAGTATTACTGACCGTCCATACACATATTCATGAAACTTCTCACATCCAAACACTGTACCTAGAGTCTCTTTCTCTATTTGCGCGTAATTTTTTTCTGCGCTTGTCATGGTGCGCGATGCGTATGCGACTGGATACCACTCTGTGTCATGTTTTTGCAATAGCACAGCTCCTAGGCCGGCTTTGGACGCATCTGTGGACACTTTTAGCAGTTTGTCCTGATCATAGAATTTTAACACTGGCTCCTGTATTAGACTGCTTTTGAGCCACTCCCATTCTCTGGCATGCTCTGCCATCCACTTCCACATTGTATTGGTCTCTAACAAGCTTCTAAGAGCTATTGTGTTAGCTGATAAATTTGGGATAAATTTTCCCATGTAATTGACTAGCCCTAGGGCTCTTTGCAAGTCATTTTTGTCCTGCGGTACTGGCAGCTCTGCTATGGCCCGCACTTTTTCCGGATCTGGTTGCACGCCTGCCCCAGATAATTTCTCTCCCAGGTATGTAATCTCCCGTACCCCGAATTGGCACTTACTCTTATTCAGTTTCATACCTGACTTTTGCGCCTGTGTGAGAACTCTAGCCAACCTTTCGTCGTGCTCCTCTTTTGTTTTTCCCCAGACTACCACATCATCAAGAAAAACTCCCACCCCTTCTATTCCGTCAAACAATTGCTGCACAGTTCTATGGAAAATTTCAGGGGCTGAGCTCATCCCGAACGGCATTCGTAGAAAGCAATGCCTTCCGAATGGCGTATTAAATGTGCACAATTTAGCGCTTTCCTCATCGAGCACTATTTGGTAAAACCCAGATTTGGCATCTAATTTTGTGAAGTAACTTGCTCCACTCATTGTGCTGGTTATGTCAGATTTTGTTGGTAGCCTGTAATGCTCCCGCTGTATTACTTTATTTAGATCTTTTGGATCTATGCACAATCTCAAATCTCCATTTGGCTTCTCCACTATAACTAGTGAGTTAACTCATTCAGTTGGTTCTTCTATTTTTCTGACCACTCCTTCTGCTATCAGTGAGTCTAGTGTTTCTCTCAGCCTCTTTTTAAGAGCTATTGGCACTTTTCTTGCTGGATGTATGACTGGCTATGCATTCTCTTTCAGCCTAATTTTTTGTTTGCCTGGTAGGCGGCCTATTCCTTTGAACACCTCTTTGTATTCTTTCACCCAGTCAGTGTGTTTGTGCCTACTTGTAGTAGCCTCTGTATTTTCTCGTGTTTTCACCTTGTCTGTATCAATGACATTCACCCTTTTGATCAGACCTAGCTGATCGCATGTTTTTAAACCCAAAATTGCTTGTCTATTTCCATCAACAAGTACAAACAATGCATTCACTGTCTTATCTTTGTTTGACAGTGTAACCCTGCACATTCCCTTAGTGGGTATTGGCTTATCATCATATGTTCTCAGATTAATCTTTTTATCTCTTATTTTCGGTTTGTTTTTCAGTCTTTTAAAATCTTTCATTGGCAGGATGTTTACCTGCGCACCTGTGTCGAGCTTCAGTGACATGTCCGTGCCATTTATCTCCAGGCACACTATCCATTCGTCAGCGCTCGTCTCTCCCTCGATGGCGTCCACGTAAAACTGATCCTCTTCGCTGTCGCTCTTTTTCTCCACGAGTTGCACCCTCTTCTTTGAGAAGCAGGTCTTTGCGAAGTGATTTTTTCCGCCACACTTGCGACATTCCTTCCCGAATGCTGGACACTGTTTCAGCGCATGTTGCCTTCCACACCGCTCACAGTTCCCGCGCGCGCGCTCTGGGTTTGCCTCCCTTTTTCTTGCATGCAACGTTCCTTTCGGCTTCGCGCGCTGCACTGCATCAACCTCAGCAGTCTCTTTTTCCTTGCTGCTAAAAGTCTTTAATTGTGCCTTTGTACTCTCAGACGCTTGGCAAATCTGTATCGCTTTCTCCAGCGTTAAGTTAGTCTCTTTCAGTAATTGCATCCGCAATTTGTTGTCTTGGACCCCAATTACAATTTGGTCCCGTATCATTGACTCACTCAATGTTCCAAAGTTGCATGACTGACATTTCAACCGTAGGTCTGTGACATACAGCTCGATGGACTCTGACTCTTTCTGAAGTCTTTTTCTGAACACATACCTCTCGTACGTTTCATTCTTTCTCGGTGTGCAATAATCGTCAAATTTCTTCATCACGGCGTCGAAGTTGCCTTTTTCTTCTTCCGTGAAGACGAATGTGTTAAACACCTTTAGTGCCGCTCGCCCTGCTACTGTTAGCAGTAATGCTATTTTCCTCTCCTCGTCACGGAGACCGATAGCAAGCGAATAAAGTTCAAAACTTTGTTTGAATGCTTTCCAGTTCTCGTTGACGTTACCGGTCAACTTTAACTCGTCCGGCTGTCGAAGAGCGTTCATCTTCGCCGTCGGTTCGTAGTTTTATCCTGGTACCATGTAATGTTCTCCTGGAACATGTAATGACGAGGCGCACACACCGGGTGTCAGTTAGGACTTTTTACTTGTCACTTCAACTGCAACTAACAACTAACCACACAGTGGCTCTAGTACATCTCCTTTTATAGTCAGGTCATGGCCGGGGTCATACTGCCCTCTAGTGGTGACTCTATAGGAACTTCACATATCAATACAATGGCCACAATTTTTTCAAGATGGCCACCATAATCCATACTGAAATATTACTTTTTACAACAAATATGCACAGATTTGCCCAATATGGATGATTCTGGGACCGAAGGATATATAGGGTACAGAGTCAGGAGAAGGGTGCACTAAGTGGCGATAAACCAGCCATGAAGGTTGAGAGTTTGAGTGCTTCATATGTGAAAGAGAAGAATCAGCATCTGAACTGAGAAAGGCCATGACCATAAAGCTCAACAAAAGACTAAATGACTGTGCCAAGAACCTAAATGATGGAAGGTCTTCTGGCAGTTCTAAGTGATGGAGATGTTATAGCACAGGAGCTCAAGTACCACTCTTCATGTCTAACAGGTCTGTACAACCGAGAGAGAGACCACCTGAGGAACATCGAGAAGCAGAAGCAGTGCCAGAGTGTTGAACAACAAGCCTACCCATTGGCATTCTCAAAACTGGTGACCTACATAGTAGAGATCAAATCGCGTTCTGAAGGTCCTTCTATCTTCAGACTTGCAGATCTGGTAAGCCTATACAAGCAGCAACTACAACAGCTGGGACTGGAGACACCTGATGTCAACTCCACCAGACTGAAGTCCTTTAGTTTTTTAGTTTATCCCTTTTTCTCATTATGTTTTTAATGTTGCAGCATGGCACCGAGACAAATTCCTAGTTTGTGTATCACATGAACAATGGCAATAAATCTGATTCTGATTCTGATTCTGATTCTGAAGGACAAGCTATTGGCAGAAATTCCCGCTGCCAATGGTGCACATACCTTGTCGGGGTGCAGCGGCTTGCGTGCCTCAGCAACCCCCGGAGCTATGTCGACGGGAGCGTAGTGCTCCCAGAAGGTTCAACCATGTCGAACAGGTCCGCGTGGGGTAGAGGCCAGACTAAAGAGTGCACCCTGGTCCTCCAGGTTGGGGGTTGTGCAGCATGTAACAAATCACTCACGTAAAACCCAAGTTTTTGTTACAGCAACAGATGTCCCAACGGCAGAACAGGCGGAGAGGAGTGCGAACTCCCAACGGCTGTGAAGGCGGAGGAGGACAGACAGTTGCACGGGAAGAAGGGTCTCGGAAAGCCTTGGCAGGCAACCTTTCTACAGGGTGGACCAAGCTCTCGACAGTCCAGCCATGGAAGGCAGTTGGTCTAGGGGAGGGACCCCCAACAAACGTCCATGGCTGAAGACGGAGATGCAGGACCCCTGTGGTGCCACAAACCTCTGCATCATGCATATTCGCTTTATGATGAGTCACACTGATGTTGCACGTGATGGTGCTCGTCCTCTGGGGATCCGCCGGGGAGGAAGAGTGCCGGGCCCTCAGCCTCAAAGGGGCCCACCCTCAGCTACCGGAGGTCACCTCACCTCATCCTGCACGACCAGGGGACGGGGAACGAGGAATGCTACTGGCCGAAAAGAGACGCCAAAGGAGAGGAACGTCAACATCCTCCAGTGGAACGCAGAAGGAGTCTATAACAAAAAAATATCCCTTGCCGAAAGACTCCACTCAGAAGACATTGATGTAGCCTGCCTACAGGAGACACACCTGAAGGAAAACCAACGCTTCAGTGTTAGGGGATACCAGGTCTTCAGAAAAGACAGAAAAGGAAGAACAAAAGGAGGAGTGGCGATTCTTGTCAGAAACGCCATACCAGCACAAGAGTTAGACGTCAGTACCAACAACCAGGCAGAAATCCATGGAGTTTGAATTATGGTTCACAATGAAAGCATCACGATTTTCAATGTGTACTGCCCCCCAGAGCGAGAACTCTCACTTGACCAAATGGAACTCCCAGACCACCGATGCTTAGTCATCGGTGACTTCAACAGTCACTCAGAGGCATGGGGATACAGTGAAGCAGATAGAAGAGGAGAGGAGGTGGAAGATTGGCAAGTCGAAAACAGTCTTCTGCTAATGAATGATCCTGATGATCCACCAACGTTCTTCTCCAGGGTATGGCTGAGTAACACCACGCCCGATCTTGCGTTTGCCACCAACGACATGGCCAGGTTGGCAACAAGAACAGTACTTGGCCAGCTCGGGGGAAGTGACCATAAACCTGTGAAGATCAGACTGGACATCAGCTACAAACCACAAGAAGCTAAGACATTCCCCAGGTGGAATTATAAGAAGGCCAACTGGGTGCGCTTCTCAACACTGGTGGACCGGTACTCTGCGGAGATCTGTCACAAGCAGCAGAACCTCAACAAGAAAGTCAGGGTGCTGAACCATGCTATTCTAAAGGCTGCAAATGAATCTATACCTCGGGGAGCCAGAAAGAACTATAGGCCTTACTGGACAGAAGAGCTCCAGCAGCTTGAAGACAGTGTGGCAGAGGCAAGGAAAAAAGTAGAAGCAGATCCTACAGTAGAAAACAACATTGCCCTGAAGGCGGTCACTGCAAAACACAGGCAGACATTTATACAGGAAGCTCGTAAGAGATGGCAAGAAAAGACAGAGCAGCTCAACTTGGACAAGGATGGCAACAAGCTTTGGAAACTGGCTCAAGCCCTCAACGACGAGAACAGCAAAAGCTCACCGATCACAGTACAGGCAGATCAAGAACTGCTGACCGGCAAGAAAGCAGCAGACCATTTCATCAACCAGTATGTGAAGACGAGCCATCTTCAGATTCCACCAGAAAGAAGAAAGGTTGTCAGAGGAGCCCAGCGAATTCATCAGAACGCACAGATTGAACCAGTGATGAACTCGCCATTCATTCTCAAGGAGCTGGAGGATGCAATGACAACACTGAAGCTGAAAAAAGCCCCTGGGTCTGACAAGATCACAAATGAAATGTTGCTGAACCTTGGCCCCAAAACTAAGAAGAAACTTCTGCAGCTTTTCAATGACAGTTGGAGATCAGGGACTGTGCCTCAGATCTGGAGAGAAGCCACGATGATTCCAGTGCACAAAAAAGGCAAAGATAAGTTGAAGGCTGAAAGCTATCGCCCCATAAGCCTTACAAGCTGCATAGGAAAGCTGCTAGAGCGTCTCATCAACACCAGACTCGTATGGCACTTGGAAGGAAAACAACACATCGGCCCAGAGCAAGCAGCCTTCAGGCAGAACCGGTCTACAGAGGACCAAATAACATACATCTCTCAAGCCATAGAAGATGCCTTCCAAGAAAAAAAAGCACACCCTCGCTGTATGGATTGATCTAGAAAAGGCGTTTGACAGGGTATGGAAAGATGGCCTCAAGCTGAAACTGCACCAGTGCGGTATCGCTGGGCGCATGTACAAGTGGATTGCCCAATACCTGCACAACAGAAGAGCCAGAGTCCAGGTCAGACAGTACTCCAGCAAGAAGAAGGTGTTGAGGGAAGGAGTCCCACAAGGAGGAGTGCTCTCCCCAACACTCTTCCTTGTATTCATTAAGGACATCATCCAGAGTTTGCCAAGGAACGTACAAGGTGCCATCTATGCCGATGACCTAGCCCTCTGGTGCCTGCAGAGTGCAGCAAGTTCTCCGGCTGATCGAGGCATGGACCAAGTCATGGCTTGTAAGCTTAAATGAGAGGAAGACTACATACACCGTCTTCACCCTGTCCACCCAACCCCAGAAGGTGAAACTGCAGATCAACTCCCATGAGCTCCAGGCTGAATATGCACCCACATACCTCAGGATCACCATGGATCGCAGACTGACTTGGAAGAACCAGCTGCACAAGAACCAGGCAAGAGCAAAGATCAGGATGGCCCTAATGAAGAAACTGTCAGGAACAGACTGGGGTGCAGACCAGGGTGTCCTGAAGAAGCTCTATGTGGGGAGGATTCGGCCTGTTCTGGAGTATGGCATGGCAGCAACCTCAACAGCTGCCAAAAGCAACACTGAGAAGCTGGACAGACTCCAAAACCAAGCCATGCGAATGATGACAGGAGCCATGCGCAGTACACCTATCAAAGCGCTGGAGACAACAACAGGCCTTGCACCACTGGAAGACAGAAGAAACGTCAAGGTACTGACCCAGGCCGCCAAATTCAAAAGACTGGAAAACCATCCCATGAAGGACAGACTGAACAAGCCAACAAAAGGGAGACTTAAGAGATCGAGCTTCATCCACCAGAGCAGGACACTTGAAAGGAGAGACCCAGAACTGATGGACCACATACCCACACCAATACCACCCATAGCATCTGTTCCCTCCTGGAACCGACAGAACTTCCCAGCCATACGCACAGTCATATCGGGCATTGGGAAGAAAGGAACACAGTCAGACCAAGAGAGGAAGTCGCTGGCCCTGGAGTTCATTCAGTCTGCCTACCCTAAAGAGCAGTGGACTCACGTCTACACAGACGGCTCTGCCATGGAAGCAACCAGGAATGGCGGAGGCGGCGTGTACATCAGGTACGCTGACGAGGAGACCCATATTCCCATTGCGACTGGAAAGTACGCCACCAATTTCAGGGCTGAGGCAGAGGCCCTGAGAACAGCAGCGGCCCACGTCAGGGAACATCAAGACAAGGCACACAAGCGGGTCGTCATCTTCACTGATGCCCTCTCTGTCTTGGATGCACTTCAGGACCCCCAACGCAAAGAACTGAATGAACTCGCCCTCACTCTGTCTCAACTAGCAACACAGGTGAACGTATCACTCCAATGGATTCCTGCCCACTGTGGAATCTATGGAAATGAGACGGCTGACAGACTTGCTAAGGAGGGTGGGCAGCAAGACCAGGAAGACAGGCAGGTCTCTTACAGTGAGGAGAAAACCATTATTAAGGCCCTGTCTCACAAGAAGTGGCAGCAGCAACACCCAAACTTCTGCAAGGATGACAACTACTATAGTCTGACCAGGGCTGACCAAGTCGTTCTGTTCAGACTCCGAACTGGACATAACAGAATGCATGCTCACATGCACCAGAAACTTAAAGTTGGACAATCGGACAGATGCCCATGTGGTACTGCCCAAATGACCAGCGAACACCTCCTCCAAGACTGCCCAGACCACGCTGCACTCAGACGAGCTACGTGGCCTGACCCCACATCGCTGAACCAAAAGCTGCACAGGGACCTCGGGGACCTCCGCAGGACGGCAGCATTCGTCAGGGCAGCTGGTGTGACCATCTAGTGATCGACGAAGAAGAAGAAGAAGGCAGAAATTCCTGAGTTTGAATATCAAAGGAAGGGAAAGGATGTCTTACTGGCTTTCCAGAAAGATGTGGGCTTGGTCTTGTCACAAGCCTCTGACTACTCTGAAGCCATGACCCTTGTTAAAGCAGCTAAGATTTTGAGGAGACACCTGCTCAATAACAAGTCCACATTTGATTGAACCTTCCATGAGGGGTGCATTGGAGAAGCCATACCAACCAGCCTTCTTCAGTTCGTGGGAATGGTTGAACATGGGGCCGACATCAAATCTCAAGTGAGATTTGGTGCCTCAAAGAAAGACGTGACAATTGCACAGCTGCTGCAGTACAGCTGGTGTGTAAGATGCAAAGAAGGAGCAGCAACTCACAGACACTCAAAAGATCAGGAAGCACCCTTCCCTGCCTACATAGGGATGTCTGTCTATGCCAAGATCAGAAAGAGGACACCAGTCGAAATGCTTCATGAGAATGGTGTCAGCATTTCGTATGACAGCGTGCTGGAGATATCTGCACAGCTGGGAGATACAACAGTGAACAAGTATGTGGATAATGGTGTGGTGTGTCCACCAGTTCTGCGCAGAGGGTTGCTCACCACAGCAGCCATGGATAACATAGACCATAATCCCACTGCAATGACAGTTACCACTTCTTTCCATGGCACTAGCATCTCACTTTTCCAGCACCCAACCACAGATAACAAAGGCGAAGAGCGTGAACCACTCAAGTTTGGAGGAGAGAAGGTTAAGACAGTTCAAGATCTTTCTGACTCCTATACCAATATCTGTCATGCCTTCTTTGCCAAGAAGAACCCTTCTCCTCCACACGGTGGTATGACAGTTCCAGACGCCACTCTCCTGAGACCACAACTGGCACTCGAGTGTGAGTGGCTGGTGAAAGTCAATGATACTGATGAGACAGATGGGACAGAGAACGTTACATGGGCAGCCCACCATGTTTCCAAGAAGAGAAGCCCTGCATTTGAGGCCAGTATCTCATCACTGTTACCTTTGCTTCGAGATCCAGCCCACTCAGTTGCTACAGTCAGACAGGTGATGGACAAGATCAAGGAGACTGTATCATTCCTGAACCCAGGCCAAGTACCTGTTCTGACTGCCGACCAACACATCTACGCAGTGGCAAAGCAAATCCAGTGGCACTGGCCTGAACAGTATGGTGAGGACAAGTTTGTCATCATGTTTGGAGGCCTACATATAGAGATGGCTACACTGAAGTCAATTGGAAAGCTTTTCCAAGACAGTGGACAGTGGATAGTGGCTGGACAGAGGAGGGGTGACTTCTTCTGGAACAGCAGAATCTTTCCAAACAGCATCATGTCATGGGTGGCTCTCGCGAGCCACCATAAGACGCCACACAGTCACCAGTGAGTTCAGTGAGTTTTATTAACGGTGAAAATAGTGACAACACAAGCTGCAGAGACAATGACACTAGAGTCTACTCACAACAGGAGGCATAGGGCTAAACAGCTCTACAGGTCCATAGCAGGAGACGGTCATACACTAGGCAGGCAAGGTTGGTGAAAATAATAATTACACCAGCTGCTAAGGCAGAGACACACAGAGATCGATACACACCGGGAGGGGTAAGGCTATACAGCACACTTACTAGTTCCGGAGAACGACGGTCAAGCCAAAGGCAGATGTGGTACGAATAAGTATCGTGCATCCGTAGCGTGACGGAGTGTAAACAGACACTGCTGCAGAGATGCGGTCGCCAGCGTGGGTTAAAATAGTCCTAGCACTAATGACCACAAATGCAGCACAGCTGTTCAGGGTTTGACAGCTGAGCGGAAGCCTCCCCGAGCACTATCACAATAAGAGCTCGGAGGTCTAGAATAATAATGCCGCTATCAAACCCTGACAAGAATAACCCGAGCACCAAGACCTAGTGCTCGGGTCATGACACATCAAGCATTACTAGGACACACCAAATCCACCAGATAACAGCATGCAGTCTCTACCATCTCCTGAATGGTAGAAAGAAGCTCCAAAGTGATCTTAGAGTTGTATTTTTGGATTCCCCATACTTGAGAATCTACTTTTAACACCAAGATCAACTAAATTTGTTACTGTAGTGAGATTCCCTACTGTAGTAGAGATCCCTCTACTCCAACGACTGCACCTCAGAGGACCCTTCGGTGAAGCTCCTGAAGTTTGCGGACGACACCACAGTCATCGGTTTGATCCGGGATGATGATGAGTCTGCATACAGGCGGGAGGTGGAGCAGCTGATCCTCTGGTGCAGCCAGAACCATCTTGAACTTAACCCAGCCAAAACGGTGGAGATGACTGTGGATTTCAGGCGACACCCCCCTTCATTCCCCCCACTCACCATCCTCAACAGCACAGTGTCCACTGTGGACTCCTTCAAGTTTCTGGGTACCACAATCTCCCGGAACCTGAAGTGGTCCTCCCATATTACTAACTAACTAACTAACTAACCTGCACTTATATAGCGCTTATATAGCGCTTTCTATTGACACTGTCCGGAAAAAGGCCCAGCAGAGGTTGTTTTTTCTGCGTCAGCTCAAGAAGTTTGATTTGCCTCAGGAGCTGCTGGTTATCTTCTACACCGCCATCATCCAATCTGTCCTCTGCTTTTCCATCACTGTCTGGTTTGGATCTGCCACTAAACAGGACAAGACCAGACTGCAGCGGATCATTAAGTCTGCGGAGAGGATCATTGGTACCGACCTACCCTCCATTGAGAACTTATATCGGTCCATAACCAGGAAACGGGCGGGAAACATCTGTGCTGACCCATCACACCCCGGCCACAAACTGTTTGAACTTCTATCTTCTGGTCGTCGTTACAGATCACTGAAGGTCAAAACCACCCGTCACAGGAACAGTTTCTTTCCTCAAGCCATCACTCTGATGAACTCCTAACATTCACCTAGTCCTACCTGTTGCTGTACTCATGACTTTTCATCCATTATTACATTGCACATAACTCTCACACTGCTTTTTACTTCATTCACATTATATCACTGAATCTGAGTCCACATTGAAATACTGTGTGATTGTATATTTTTTCATATATTTCTGCAAAGTGTGGTTAGTCCGAGTAAATAACTGCATATATTCCTGTATATATTTGCATCCTTTTATAGAAACGTGGACAGACTGTAATTTACTGTACATACTCTGGTTGTCATTGAATCCTTATTTAAATCCTTCACCTGAACAACGAGAGCAAGTTTTTAGCCAAAGTCAAATTCCTTGTATGTGTTGTGCATACTTGGCCAATAAAGCTGATTCTGATTCTGATTCTGATTCTGATTCTGATTCTGATTCTGTGGCAAAATAAGCAATACATATACCAGAATGGCAGCCATCTTGAAAAAAATGGTGGCCATCTTAAATTTCAGATGGCTTGTGTAATTTTTTAAAAAAACAAAACCCCTGACTTCCGGGAAGATGGCGGAGAGACATAACACTTAAACAAAGAGCTCTCCCTAGCCGGATTAAAAATCATCGGTAAATGGCCAACTCGACATAAACGAATCAATAAACCAAGGGATGAAAACACGAAGGAACCGGGCACAAGGACAAAAACAGGGTAAAATTGAAGAATTCCTCTCCAACAACGCAGGAAAAACCGCTGTACGCAAAGCCCAAAAAAACGAGATGTCCACAGCAGTGAAAATGGAGGACACCAGACTCGACAACATGAACGCTGGCATCGCCAGTTTGGGTGAAGAGTTGAGAGAATTCAAGCGACAGCTACAACAGGATTTAGCGGCTCTTAAGGAGGAACTGAAAAAAGAAATTAAGGAGGAAATCATGGACCTCCGAAGAGAAATGGAGCGTAAATTAACGGAAAACATGGAGGAGCTGCGCTCCCAGCGGGCGTGTATGACAGAAGCGCAGACCCGAATTTCGGAACTAGAAGATTGGAAAAGCGAGGCAAACGAACAACTACAGACCCTGACGACGCAAACGCAGAGGATGCAGGAGAAAATAAACGACTTGGAGAGCAGATCCCGACGAAGCAATATGCGCATCTTTGGAATTCCGGAGGGCATTGAAGGCAACTCGATGACAAAATTCATGGATCAGTTCTTAAAAAAAGAACTGGAAATACCCGGAGAAACGGATCTGCAGATTCAACGGGCGCACAGAACACCGGCACAGAACCCGAAAACAAACTCTCCACCCAGGTCAGTTGTGGTAAACTTTGTGAAATATGACATAAAGGAAAGAATCCTGACGCAAGCATGGAAAAAAAAGATACGAATCGGCGACAAACAGGTATTTTTTGACCATGACTACCCGACAGAAATCGTGCAGTAGCGGAAGAAATATGCCAATATTAAAAAAACGCTGAAAGAGAAAAAAATTAGATTCCAAACGCCGCTAACGAAAATGAGGATTCATTGGGAGGAAGGCACAAGAACCTACAACACGGCCGAAGAGGCAGCGCGGGATATGATGGAGCGGGGCCTTGAGGTGAGCGTGCCGAAGGAGACGGCTGGAGCAGCGGCGGCCCTGAACGCACCACGACAGACGGAGTGGAGACGAGTGAACGGCGGAAGAAGGGGGAGAGACGTGGAGCAGCGGGCCCAGGACAAGCTACAAGGCTTTCAACTGAAAGCCTAGATCATAACAAAGATTAAGAAAGGCACAGAAGAAATGAAGGCCAAGAAGACAAGGTAAAAGAGAAACAGACGGCTAGGAGAGGTTTAAGTGATATTTGTTGGACATTTCTAGACTTATGACTATTACTTTGATAGTAAATACAGGTCTAGGGAGGGCCCTTCACTCTGTGAAGACAAACCCCCCACCCACCAACAGGGACCAGTGGGCAGAAGAAAGGCCCAAAGTACGGAGGTCGAGATTTTTTAATGTGTTTTTATATAAATATGTGTTATTTTTGTTGTTAAAGGGGCTAGGAGCACAAGTTAAAAAAATGGAAAAACATGAATATGGGTAAAAATCTTAAGATAATGACACTAAACGTGAATGGTCTGAACTCACCTGTTAAAAGGGAAAGAATAATAAGAAAATTCAAGAAGGAAAAAGCTGAAATTATATTTATGCAAGAGACACATTTGAGCAAGGCAGAACATGTGAAACTAAAGAGATTTGGCTATAAGAACTCCTACTACAGTTCATTTAAGGGAGGAGCAAAAAGGGGGGTTATGATACTAATCTCAAACAAAATACAATTTGAAAGTGAACAGGAAATCCAGGATAAAGAAGGCAGGTATGTAATAATAAAGGGAAGAATAGATGGTATGCAGATCACATTAGTGAACATCTATGCCCCACCAGAAAGTGACAAGGGTTTTTTTCAACATCTGTTTGATCTCATAGCAACACACAGTGAAGGAGTCCTAATTTGTGGAGGAGACTTAAATGCTGTCATGGATCATGAAGTTGACACAACAAGTGTTAAGAAGACAAAAAAACATGTAACAAAGTTCATAAGAACCTCACTGGCAGAAATGGGTATGGTAGACATATGGAGGGACCTACACCCACTCGAAAAAGACTATACACATTATTCAGCAGCCCATAAAGTACACTCTAGAATAGATTACTTCCTTATGAATGAAGGTGACAGACACAGGGTGAGAAATTGTTGGATTGGAGGGGCAGAAATATCAGATCATAATCCTATATACATGGAAATATATTTAAACAATAGAAAACGACAAACAACATGGAAACTTAACGTAGGACTGTTAAATGATGAGAAAATGAAAGAAAGAATAAAAATAAACATAAACGAATATATCCAAGAGAATGACAATGAAGAAGAGGACCCAACAATACTATGGGACGCACTAAAAGCCGTGTTAAGGGGTAAATTAATTGTTGAAACAGGAAAAGCAAATAAGACTAAACTGGAAGCGTATGAACAAAGATGTGAGAGACTAAGGGAATTAGAACGTAAACATCAAAGCACAAATGATCCAAAAATATATCAAGAAATTAAAGAAGAAAAAACAAAGATAAAAGAAACACAAATGGATGAAATTGAAAGGAAAAATAGATATCTAAAGCAAAAATATTATGAAACGGGGCCAAAAGCCACAAAACTGCTGGCAAAACGGTTAAGAAAACAACAAACAATGAATAATGTATACAAGATTAAAGACCCCACCACAAATAAAACCACAGTTAACCCAGAAAACATCGAAGAAATTTTCCATAATTTCTACCAAGAACTATACTCGCAACCTGAAGAAACAAATACTAAAGATATCAAAAAATTTCTAGACACATTGGACTTGCCATCAATAGGAAATCAACAAAATGAAAAACTAACAGCAGAAATAACAACACAAGAGATCAGAGATGTGATTAAGTCACTTAAAAACGGTAAATCACCAGGTAGTGATGGATACCCATCTGAGTTTTATAAACTGTTTATAGAAGAACTCATGCCACAACTCCTAAAGTCATTTAATTGGACGCTGAACAACAACAAAATACCTCCAACATGGAACGAAGCAATCATTTCAGTTATTTTAAAACCAGGGAAAGATAAAGAACAATGCGGAAACTATAGACCAATCTCTTTATTAAATGTAGATTATAAAATATACACAACAATTATTTGTAAACGAATAAAGACATTCTTGACGGAATTGATAGAAGATGATCAAACTGGATTCATAGAGGGACGCCAAACACATGACAATATCAGGAGAACAATACATATAATTAACCAAATACATAAAGAAAAGAAAAGCGCAGTAATAATGAGTTTAGACGCAGAAAAAGCATTTGACAGGGTTAACTGGAAATTCCTATATAGTGTACTGGAGCGCTTTGGATTTAACGAAAAATCAGTACAATGCATAAGGACGCTATATCAAGAACCTGTGGCAAGAATCAAGATAAACGGTAGCTTAACAGACAAAGTAAATATACAAAGATCAACTAGGCAGGGATGCTGCTTATCGCCCACCTTGTTTGCTCTGTTCATAGAACCATTGGCTCAAGCGATACGACAAAATAAGAAATTAAAAGGTGTAACAATAAAGAGGGCGGAACACAAGATTGGGCTATTTGCAGACGATATTATAGTTTACCTTGAACAACCAGATAAATCAATAATGGAAATGATGAACTTGATAGAAAATTTTGGAAAATTATCAGGATACAAGATAAACATAACAAAAACACAAATACTGACATTCCACTATAACCCTCTAAACCAGATAACTGATAAGATCAAACTAAACTGGAAGCAAAAAGAAATAAAATACCTTGGAGTGAACATACCTAAAGACCTAAGCAAAATATATAAAGCAAACTATGATAGGTTGGAACAAGAAATAAAAAAAGATATTGATAGATGGTCAATCTTAAATATGGATCTGAATTCAAAAATTGAGACAGTCAAAATCAGCATACAACCTAGATTACTTTACCTCTTCCAGGCTATACCAACAGAGATTCCAGATGCCCAATTCTCAAAGTGGGACAGGATGATATCGAGATTTGTTTGGGGAGGTAAAAAACCAAGAGTGAAATATAAAACCCTCCAATTACCAAAAGAGAAAGGAGGCATGGGCCTACCGAGTCTAAAGGAATATTACTACTCAGCACAAATAAGATATATCATATGTTGGTGCGACGAGGGATATGAGGCAAAATGGAAAGAAATGGAAAAGGAAATTGAGGGACTCCCAGTACAAAGCATAATAGGGGATAAAGATGCATATAAGCAAATCAAACAAATAGACCCAATCACTAAATTTACTTTAGAACTGTGGTATAAAATAGTACAAAAATATAATATAAGGGAAGACATAAAACTATTGAAATGGGTAGCATTTGACAGTCAGTTTGAACCGGCAAAACAAGATAGGGGATACAAAAATCTGGTGAACAAGGGAATCACAGCATGGGGCAATATCGGAAAAAAAGATCTCGGGAGCTTTGTAAATATCAGGAGAAAATTTAAATTAGAAAGATCGGAATTTTTCAGATATCTGCAGATGAGAGATTACTATATGAAGAAGATTAGGCATAACCTCCAAACAGATGTGAACGAGATTATACAACTTATTTTAAGCTCATATGCAGGAAATAAAATAAGAATTATTTCAAAACTATATCAGAAACTTATGACAAACAATCATACAAGTAACTATATAAAGGAGAAATGGGAGAAAGAGCTCAATTTAAACATAACAGAAGAAAGCTGGCAGGAAATATGGAAAACACAACACACATCAACAAATTCAAGGGCATGGAGGGAATTTGGATGGAAAAACCTGATTCGCTTTTTCATTACACCACAGATTCAAGGAAAATATACAAATACCCAATCTTTATGCTGGAGGGGATGTGGGGCTCAAAATGCAGACCACTCACATATGTTTTGGAAATGCTACAAAATATCATCATTTTGGAAATCTATGCATGTGACAATACAGAGGATATTAGGATATAATATACCAATGAACTGTAACCTGATGTACTTATGTGATCTTAAAAAAGACAGTGTTATACAGGCTGAGGACAGATATCTAGTTAAAATCTTGTTGATTGCATGTAAAAAAACTATCACAAAAAAATGGCGATCAGAAGTTATTCCTGACCAAGAACAATGGACTGACATTGTTGAGGACATACGTATGATGGAAAAACTAACATATCGACGAAGAATGCAAGAAGGAATATGGGAGAAAAAATGGCGGAAATGGACACACTACAAAGTGCAACAACGAGGCAGAAATTGAAAGAATAACCAAAGACACTGAAAAAACCAGAAGAATTAAGAGATGGAAACTAAAAACTTGATGCTCCAACATTTGTCCCCCCCCCCTCTTTTATTTTTTATTTTTTTTAATTTTTAATTTTTATTTTGTTTATTTTTTTTTATTTTTCCCTACCCTAACCCCTTTGTTTTTTAAATGTAGAATGTGATCTGAATGCATTATATATGATGAAAAATGAATAAAAATCTAAGTTACAAAAAAACAAAACCCCTAAGGAGTATTTGTGCCAATTTTGTGCTTGTATCACATTTTGAAAGATAATTTCACTTATCCGCTGCACTAGAAGGAGTACTTCAAGCTGATGAATGATGGAAATGAGAGAGAGGAGAATGGATGAAGGAAAGATGGTGAACAAGGAAGTCCCAAAGATTAGCAAGGCAGAAGTGAGGGCAGTTTTGAAGAGGATGAAGAATGGAAAGGCAGTTGGTCCAGATGACATACCTGTAGGTATGGAGATGTTTAGGAGAGATGGCACTGGACTTTTTAACCAGATTGTTTAACACAATCTTGGGGAGTGAGAGGATGCCCCAGGAGTGGAGAAGAAGTGTTTTGGTACCAATTTTCAAGAACAAAGATAATGCTCAGAGCTGCAGTAACTACAGAGGCATAAAGTTGATCAGTCACACGATGAAGATATGGAAAGAGCTGTTGAAGCCAAGTTTAGAGGAGAGGTGAAAATCAGTGAGCAGCAGTACGGTTTCATGCCAAGAAAGAGTACTACAGATGCAGTGTTTGCTTTAAGAGTGTTGATGGAGAAGTATAGAGAAGATCAGAAGGAGTTGTACCGTTTCATTGTAGATCTAGAGAAAGCATATGATAGGGTGCCAAGAGAGGAAGTATTGTACTGTATGAAAAAGTCAGGAGTGGCAGAGAAGTATGTGAGGGTGGTGCAGGACATGTATGAGGACAGTGAGACGTGTGGTGAGGTGTGCTGTAGGAGTGACAGATGGATTCAAGGTGGGGGTGGGATTATATCGGGGATCAGCTCTGAGCCCTTTCTTGTTTGCCATGGTGATGAACAGCCTGACAGAAGAGGTCAGGCAGGAGTCTCCGTGGACCATATATTTGCTGATGACATTGTGGTGTGTAGTGAGAGTAGGAAGCAGATAGAAGAGAACCTGGAGAGGTGGCAGTATGTTCTGAGAGAAGGGGAATGAAAGTCAGTAGAAGCAAGACAGAATACATGAGTGTGAATGAAAGGGATGCAGGTGTAATGTTGAAGATGCAAGGAGTAGAGGTAGTGAAGGTAGATGGGTTTAAATACCTGGGGTCAACCATTCAAAGCAATGGAAAATGTATGGGATGGAGGTGTGTGTGTGTGTGTGTGTGTGTGTGTGTGTGTGTGTGTGTGTGTGTGTGTGTGTGTGTGTGTGTGTGTGAAGTTTGCATTTGGTTAAATTTGACCACTATGAACTTTTCAGCCCCCCCTCATACAAGAGAGGTGAAGAAGAGAGTGCAGGCAGGGTGGAGTGGGTGGAGACGAGTGTCAGGGGTGATATGTGACAGAAAAATAGCAGCTAGAGTGAAAGGGAAGATTTACAAGATGACAATGAGACCTATGATGTATGGTTTGGAAACGGTGGCCCTTACAAAAACACAGGAGGTGGAGCTGGAAGTGGCAGAGTTGAAGATACTAATGTGACCAAATGAATGGGCCAAGCCCAACTGGTGGTGTCCAACCAGGAGTTTGAATTCACAACCTCTGGCTCCAGAGTCCAGCACTCTACCTGCGTCACCAAGAGGGCCAACCCACTTGGCAAGCCCAGTAGGAATGGTTTTATTCACTCTGTTACACTAAGATTCTCACTGGGAGTGACTTGGAGGGACAGGATTAAAAATGAGAAGATCAAAGGGACAACTCAGGTTCAGCAGTTTGTAGATAAACTAAGAGAGGCAAGGCTGAGATGGTTTGCACATGTGCAGAGGAGGGATAACAGATATATTGGGCAATGGATGTTGAAGATGGAGCTGCCACGCAGGAGGAACAGATGAAGACCACAGAGAAGATTCATGGATGTAGTAAAGGAGGACATGGAGAGGATTGGTGTTACAGAGGAAGATGCAAGGGATATGGTGAGATGGAGGCAGATGATCCACTGTGGCGACCTCTAAAGGGAGGAGCCAAAAGAAGATGTTTATTAATTTAGCTATTTTATTGCATTCCATATGAACTTTCCCCAGCTCCCAAATTTGTTTTTCATTTGTGTTTCCCCTCATTTGCATTTTTTTTTCTTTAAAGGTGACGGACAGACGAAAAATCAATATAAATAAATCATATCTCAAATATTTGTCTGAGATGAGTTAATTTGAACCACACATGTTTTTTTCTCAACGAATTTCGCATAAGGTGCCAATTCGCTGTTGTGAACGCTGTTGTGGAGATCTGGCTGACCCAGCCAAATTATCACAGCCTAAAATGGCCACTGTCTGTGTGACGTCATTTCGGTGAGACAGACGCACACGGTCGCGGCCATTATTGTGAATGTTTAATGAATGAATGAATGAATGAATGAATGAATGAATTTATTTTATTTATTTTTCGGATAGTACATTACAGGTTAAAAGAAACTGTATAATATAACAACAAGGTCAAATTAGACAAAGACTCCTTCTACTATACAATTCCACGTGAGTTATCCGAAATGGGTGATGGCTGAAGCCGCAGCTTATATTGCCCACCCATATTCCATCCAAGAATTCAAAGGAGAAAAAGGAGAAAACAAGACAAGAGCGATTACAATTTAAAACAAGGCTAAGACAAAATATGACTGAGAGAAAAGAAAACTGAGCTAGTCTAAGTTAAGCGGTTACTATTCAAAAACAAATCTAAGACATAGTGTCACAGAGAAAAAAGAAAAACTAAGCTATAACACAACACAGGCTGGAAATGTCAATCCTTATGTGAGTTTACATGTCGTCTTGTAAATATGTTTGGAGTATTTCTTCCTTTAGTTTTTGTTTAAATTGTCCAAGCTTTGTACATGATTTTAATTCAGGTCCAAAATCGTTCCATAATCTGACACCTTGCACTGAAATACAGTGTTGCTTGGTAGTTGTTCTCACTGTAGGCTTTTGAAATATACATGTTCCTCTGAAGTGATATCGTTTCTCCCTTGTTTGGAACAACTTTTGGATATTTGCGGGCAGTGATAGATTCTTCACTTTGAACATTATTATTGCGGTTTTAAAGTCGATCAGATCTTTCAACTTGAGAGTTTTTTGTTTAAGAAAAAGTGGGTTTGTTGGTTCCCTGTAAGCTGCTTTGTTGATTATTCTAATAGCTCTCTTTTGAAGCATAAAGAGTGGATATATGTTTGTTTTATATGTATTTCCCCATACTTCATTACAATATGTCATGTATGGGAGTATTAATGAATGATACAAGGTGTATAGTGTGGGTTGATTCAGCAAATTTTTCACTCTGTGTAATATTGCAATTGATTCGGATACTTTACCTTTTATATAATTAATATGTGGCTTCCAACACAGTTTGTTATCAATTATTACTCCAAGGAATTTAGTTTCGGATACCCTTTCAATCTCTACACCATTTACACTGAGTTTGGGTACTGGGTAGTTGTGATGGTTGTTAAAGACTATAAATTTTGTCTTGCTTAAATTGAGCGTTAATTTGTTTGAATCAAACCACAGTTTCAGCTTTCCTAATTCCTTTCCGAGTGTATCCAGAAGTTGTTCCAAGTTGTTTCCACTGCATAGCAGGTTAGTGTCATCAGCAAACAATATTAAGTCCATTTTTTCTGAAACTTTACATATATCATTTATATACATATTGAATAATAATGGTCCCAAAACTGAACCCTGTGGGACTCCACAGGTGACCTTCAGTAGCTCTGAGTTTTTGTTGTTAACACATACAAACTGATATCTATTCTTTAAGTAACTTCTTAACCAGGACAGTGCTACCCCTCTGATACCACAATTTTGTAGTTTCTTTAATAATAGATTGTGATCTACTGTATCAAATGCTTTTTTAAGATCCAGGAATACTCCAACTGAATACTCTTTATTTTCAATGGCTGTTGATATTTTTTCTGTAAATTCCATTAAGGCATATGCTGTTGTCCTTTTGTGTCTGAACCCATATTGCTGCTCACACAATAAATCATTCTTCAGTATGAAGTTGTCAATTCTCTCATAGAATATTTTTTCAAGTATCTTGGAAAATTGCGGTAATAGTGAAATTGGTCTGTAGTTGGAGAGTTCCCCTCTGTCGCCTGTCTTGTAAATCGGAATTACTTTAGCTATTTTCATTGCATTGGGAAATATACCTGATTGGAGAGACAGGTTACAGATATACGTCAGTGGTTTCACTATGCATTCGATAACAGTTTTGACTAGTAGCATATCAATACCATCGCAGTCAGTAGATGTTTTACTTTTGAACGATTTAACAATTTCAATGACCTCTCTTTCGTCTGTGTTCTTTATGAAGATGGTGTCTTTTACAGCAGTGTTATTGCATATTGAATCACCTGTTGGCACCGTAGTGGGTATTTCTCGGGCCAGTTTAGGTCCAATGTTAACAAAAAAATTATTAAATTCATCTGCAGGTGAAGCTATATTCACATTCGGAGTCGATTTATTATTTTTT
Source organism: Pholidichthys leucotaenia (assembly GCA_020510985.1). NCBI lineage: Eukaryota > Metazoa > Chordata > Actinopteri > Cichliformes > Pholidichthyidae > Pholidichthys > Pholidichthys leucotaenia. The sequence continues at coordinate 285,309,183 of CM035838.1, forward strand.
GGAATGTTAGTTGGGTAGCTGGTATTTCTGCTTTTATTTCCAAGGATACTGTTGATTATTGTCCATGTATTTTTAATATTGTCTTTGTTTTTTTCCAGTTCTTTACTGTAATAGTCTCTTTTACTACATCTTATTATATATGTTAACTTATTTTTGTATGTTTTATACCGCTGCTCTGCTTCTTTTGTCCTTTTCTTTATGAAAGCTTTATATAATAAATTTTTCTTTTTACACGCCTTTTGTAGTCCTTTGGTTAGCCATGGTTTGTCAGTAAATTTGTGTTTAAGCTTTTTTTTAACTAATGGGCAGTTTTTTTCATAAAGAGTGGTTACAATGTTTGTAAATGTGTCATAGGCTTCATTTACATCTGATACATAGACTTCTGTCCAGTCTTGCTTCAGCAAGTCCTCTTTAAAAGAACTGATTGCGTCATTTCGGTGAGACAGACGCACACGGTCGCGGCCATTATTGTAGTAGTAGTAGTAGATTAGTTTATTTGACAGGGACAGTGCAATAAACATAGACAATTAATCAAAGACAATCAATCTGATGTGTTGCACATAGAGTGTATAGCTATTAGCTAATTTGCAACTCTTGTCCCTGGATGGGCTTTAGAAAAAAGAATCAAGATAAAAAATATACACAATAACCACATACATCAATGCAGAAAAATTATAAATACACAATTATAAATATTATAAATATTATAAATACACAAATATAACAGCCTGACTCACATTTAACATAAATATTATAAATATTATAAATACACAAATATAACAGCCTGACTCACATTTAACACATATAACATAACTCACATTTGCTTATTTCAGGCCTTCCTCCCTCCGTCACTCACTATAAACAAACACATTTATTCCTTCCCTTCATTCACTCTCACTTTGCAGACAATTAATTCATACATGAGTACATTCTTGTTTATTTTTCAGCCAGTTTTTAACTTTTTGTGAATTTGTGAACTTTTTGTGAACTTTTTGCCAGTTTGTGAATGTTTACGTTTAAAATCGGCGATTACGGATATTTATCAGAATACTAGTGGATTACAAATAGATTATTTAGTAACATTAGGATTTCAGGAATCGAATTAATTATGGTTTGTCGTTGTGTTGTGTACGGGTGCGACGGTATACCAGCGGAGCATGCTGTGAGTGTTTTTGAATTTCCACTCCCTTGGAAAATCAGAACTGCCTGGGTGAAATTCGTCAAGGAAACGCGAAAAAATTGGACTGATGTTGGTAAAACACCGTACATGTGCAGTAGACATTTCGTGGACAGCGATTTTAAGAATAAGATGCAAGTTGAAATGAAATTTGCAAAAAGATTGCTGATTAAAAAAACGGCTGTTCCAACTATATATCCGTCCATTTCCAAGTCTGACTCTGAGAAAGGGGTCAGTGACAGTGGCGTGAAAAGCAAGGGTGATCTACCGATGCGATCAGCTTTCAGAAAAAGAGAAGTAAACCGGGTAAGTTTTTTATTTTTAATATTCACTGCAAATGTTTACTAAACTTTTTAAAGGCCTCGGACAATGAAATTTTTTTATTGAACCAATCAACTGATTGTATGAAAATATTCCATTCTGCCCATTCCCCTGATTTAATATGTGTCACCAGCCTCCATAAATGAATGCCTCACCAATATATGAGAGAAAACATGCCGGATGTCACACACTACTATGATGTGTGGCATGTTGCAAAGGGTCTGTATAATTATATTGTGCATTTCAATCTGATTAATTATCTTGTGCTTTTCATTCACTGCACAAATATTATATTAACCTAAAAATATATCGAATGATTAATAATTATGGCTTCTAAACGATTAATGTTATTAATCTTTGCCTCTTACATAGGCTTCATCAGAAGTATTGAAAACGTGTCAAAGGAATGTCCTGAAGTCAAGCCATGGTTGAAATCTATCTCCAACCACATGTATTGGTGTGCGGCCTCAAGCCATGGTCAATCTCCAGATGTGATTGTTGCCAAGTGGCAATCACTTGGAAACCACATCCAGAACAAGCACAGCAATCATGGTCCTCTATTCCCTGCTTGCCTCCATGACGACCCTGGAACGCAAACAAAACCCAAGAAGTGGCTCAAACCCAGTGAGTGTGGTTATGTATTATTTCAAATAACTATGTATCGATCTGTAGTGCATGTATTATATATATACAAATTATCCCATTGATTTTCATCCTTTTTGGTGACATATGTCACACCTAAAATTTATTTATTCCAGGCACAAAGGGCTGTGAAAAAGTTGTTGATATGATCAACAAAACACGGGTCCTCAGGGATGTGCGAAAGCTGAGTCCAGGGCAGCAAACTTCGAATGTGGAGGCTTTCCACAGTCTGATTATTTGGTTTGCACCAAAGAGTGTACACTTCTCATTCCTTGGAATGTTGACAAGGTGAGGCGATGCAATATATCACCAAAAACATGAAATGCAATTATAATAACAATGCCATTTACATAGAGTTTCTGCTGATAGATCACTTATATGTCCAAAAATGAATCATTGTGACAATATTCTAATTACAGACTTTGTTTAGCTGCAATGCACTATAATGAAAATGCAGGCCGCAAGCAGGCCAAGAATCGTGACGGTGAGCTGGTATTCATCATCAGGTACCCAAAATTCAAGAACGGCGGATATACTGTACACTGCAAGCAAAGAAAGTTCATCCAACTTTCGGTGAGTATACGAAATATTAGAATTATTTTCTAGGCTTGTATACATTTACAGTGGGTGGAGGGTTGGTCTTCACTTTCACATTGCATCTCTTTTCTCAAACTTTGTTAATTTGGGGCAAATTTTTATTTCATACTCTAGTCAAATGGATGTCTAATTTTTATTGAATTTTTTTGTTTTTTCAGAATATGTGGATGATCTGATGAATACTCTGTTCCAAAAAACCTTGGTTGATCCAACCCACTTATGTGAGGAGTGGAAAGATGTACAAGCCAGAGTTCCCGCCACATTGAGTTCCACTTTTCAGCGTCCCATCAAAGCTGATGCTGTTGAGCAACATGTATCTAGGTTTTTAAAATCAAAAATGTAAAAGTAGAATACCTTTCCAATTACAAATGAAATTTCAGCTTTCAATTTTTAGAGAAGCAACATATTTTCTAAGAAAAACAAATATAATCCAAACATTGTAAGATAAATGTGCTTTAAAAAAGTGGAACCCTAATTTTATACCATATAATGGTAGAAAAATTACTCAAATGTATATGACATGCGAATTAGATGAATGCTGAAATATGAGAATTATAACATTGACATGAATATTAATAAACTCAATACATGATTTTAGAAAACTTTATTTTAATGCAATTGTTCACAAATCTAATCTGGGTAGGCAAAATCCCTTGTATTGATCCGATGGGAATGTTTCTCTGATGAGGGTCACAGCACAGGCAGGCAACATCACCCTCACTTCTTTCCCAAGAAATCCCCAACACCACCGGACCAGCTGCCTGTATGCTATGAATCTGTATCGCCTGAAAAATATGGGGTCGGCATTGATTATTCCGTTTGCATTGATTACTGAATTTATTGAATGATTTTTTCATAATTCATCTTGAAAATGAAATCACATGAATAAATATTGTTTAAAAACTCACTCGTGTTGACTTGCGTCATGATCTCCATATCGCTGTCTGTAGGCCAGATAAGCTGTCTGTAAAACCCAGATGTCCAGACAGACAGAACCAAAACCGGGGTGAGCAGTGATACACTTTGGTAGATTGTCATCGGTGTATCCACAGCCCCTCAGTTCTTCTATTTTCTCCTTGACCTTCATTATCTCCTGGCAGCACCGACATTCACTTGAGGTTGGCATAGCCTGACATTTCTCACAAGTGCACCTGTGCAAAATAAAGGTATAATTAGATCCATAGAATAAACTAATGACTCGTTGGAGTGCTACATAAATTGGTCTATGAAGTTTGATTAGAAAACATTAAAAACATGTAAAAAATTTTCACCCGAAAGAAAATTTATAGTAAAAAAAAAATGTGAATTTCAGATCCCAATCCGAATTTGTAATGATTTTTTATTTTTTTTTTTTTTTTGTTATGCCTATAACCCTATGAGATTGTGTGCACCCTCCCAACCCCAACACAGCAAACATTCACTCTAATACAGTATTTGTTAGTGTGGGGAGAACATGTGGATCATTGTTACATTTCTATTTTAAAAAGATTTTTTTTTTCCTTTAATGAATCACTATAATTCTTAAACATGACCCATCAATCTCTTAGAGTATTAAGTTGCTTTTGAGACAAGTATTAACATGATGATGATTAACAACATGTCAAAAAGTGTTTTTCAACCAGTGTGCCCTGGGATGTTCAGGTTTTTGTGGGAAATTATCTAATTTCACTTCTTAATTAGTACAAGAAATGCAAATACTTTGCCATTGTTGTGCATGTGTTCTGTAGGCCCTACAGATGTGCATGTGCATGTGTTCTGATGTGCATGTGTTCTGTAGGCCCTACAGAACACATGCACAACAATGGCAAAGTATTTGCATTTCTTGTACCAATTAAGAAGTGAAATTAGATAATTTCCCACAAAAACCTGAACGTACCAGGGCACACTGGTTGAAAAAAACTCACATAGATTATCCATTTATTTTGGATGAAAATGATTCTAAATGTTTGTAATGTTTCTAAGTCGCCAAATCGGGCAGAGAGTGACTAATTGGTAATTTTAGTTTGAAAATTAAGTGTGTGACCATGCATGTCGCCAAAAAAAAATATTTCTAAGCGTAGTTTACCAAGACAAATCTTGAAGCCGATCCTGGTCAACGTGGTCTGTTCCCATCGCTGTTTCTTCTTCATCCTCTCCCTCTGGCTCGAACAAATAAGGCTGAATACCCCTCTCAGCACCACCCAAAACTACTTCATCATCAGATTCTTCGTTGTCAATGTCATCATTTATATTGTGGTCGTCAAAGTCGAGAAAGTAATCGCTGTCGGAATCACTTTGCTCTCGTTCAGACATTTTCTCGGCCAAACCGAAATGACGTCACGACTGCCCGCACCTATCGGGAGATGGCGGTACTGCAGCATCACTGAGTGAAAAATGGGCTATGACCAAATATTGTCATTTATGGAGGATGGTGACACATATTAAATCAGGGGAATGGGCTGAATGTAATATTTTCATACAATCATTTGATTGGTTCAATAAAAAAATGTCACTGTCCGTCACCTTTAAGACAGGAGTTCTGGTACTTTGACTGGAAAGAGCAGTGGTTGATGCTGGTCATGTGGGAATATGTAGGCAGAATAAAAAAGCAATGACCAAGTGTGAAAGATGCTTCATCTCATTTGCATAAAGAAGAGGATGCCCATAACTAAAGGAAAGTACTGCGGCGGCATGAAATAAAGCGGCGTTGTAGAAGGTTTTAAGTAGAGTTTTATTATCATACCGCCGTCACAAGCTCCGCTCCCGGCGCCGTGCATGTGCGCCGAGAGCAAGCCCACGGCTCTCAGAGAAGGAGGAGAGGCGGACACAAAGTCTGTGTCCTTGCAGCAGAGGTTGAGAGAGGATGAGAGCATGGTGACAATGCAGTATGTATACATCCAACTACAACAATACATCAAAGCATTCACAGCAGTTGGTCTGATCAAAGAGATAGCAGGACAGGCATGAGACATTTGCATGAAAGGCAACCATTAACATCACAGAGGTGAGCCAGACGAAACGGGGCTGCCTGTAGACATTAATACACATTTCACTGTTCTGTTATTTGCTCTAGCCGAGCGCTGTGTTTGACCAGTCTGTTTGTGGAGATTTACCTCAAAGCACATCTACATATGTAAGATGCTCAGAAGAAGCACAGTAAGGACAAGACGCATGAACACTTTAACTTCACGGCTGTAAACGCAGCATGCAGCGGAAAAAACCCAGGAGTGCGAGCTGACTGTCTCTGTGTTCTGTCTGTGTGTTGTGGGGGGTTGAATTAAACCGCTACAAGTACAATGTATGAGATAAAAATCTAGACATATAAAAATACACAAAAAGCATAGAAGTAGAAAAATGTTACTTTACTAAAAGAAAGATAAAAATACTGCTAAACAAATTAAAATAGAAATATCTGTGTGATGCAGACTGTACATACTTTATACATGGTGTCCCCCAAAAAATTGACATCATTTGAGATGTCCATATCGGAGTGACTACATGATCAGGAGAAATGATACTTAATAGGATTTATTTTGGACATAAAATGTTTTATTCTACAAATTTCAAATGAAAAATTCTGGGGGATGGTAATTTTATAATGTTCCAAAGTTATTACAAATGTTCAATGTGTGTGCTGCTTGTGACGTGGCACACATCAAGTCGGTAGTGGAGTTTTCCTCTTGAAACTTCTTCCAAATCTGCTTTTCTGTTGGCACTTGTTCATAAAATTTTCTAATAAATTCACGTTGCACATTGACATTTGACTGAGTTTGGGCATACTTCAATACACAGAACGCCTTTTCTGTTGCAGTAAACGGCATGTCTATTCCTGAAAGCAGAAAAATAAAAATGATTACACTTTTTTGAGCAAAAAGAGCAAACAAATTTTAAACAAATTATTAGGTGATGAAATGATGTCAAATTTTTTGGGACACCCTGTATAATCCACCCATCTTTTACTACTTTTCCAGAGATCCGGGTCACTGAGGCAGCAGTTTAAGCAGAGAAGCCCAGACTTCCTTCTCCCCAGCCATCTGCTCCAGTTCTTCAGAGAAGATACCAAGGCGTTCCCCGACCAGCTGGGAGACATAGTCTCTCCAGCAAGTCCTGGGTCTGCCCCGGGGTCTCCTCCCAGTGGGACATGCCTGAAACACCTCAAATGGGAGGCATCCAGGAGGCATTCTGATCAGATGTCCAAACCTCTTCAACTGGCTCCTTTCAATATGGAGGAGCAGCAGTTCTACTCTGAGCCTCTCCCGGGTGACTGAGCTCCTCGCCATATCTCTATGAGTTCAGCAACACCACAGAAAAAGCTCATTTCAGCCACTTGTATCCACGATCTCATTCTTTTGGTCATTACCCAAAGCTCATGACCATAGGTGAGGGTAGGAACGTAGACTGACTGGTAAATCGACAGCTTTGCCTTTATACATAATTTTGTTGCAATTTGTGGTATATTCATTGAAGTGTCTGATGATTTATTTTCTCAGTCAGTGTTCCTCAGAAAAGGTTTATCAAATACGTTATTTAAAAAAAACTCAAGCATAACTCATCAGTAACTAATGTGAAACAGTAATGCCCAGATATATAAACAAAACAGCCAAGCATCATTGAATTTTTTCTGACCTTTATTTCCTTACATGGCTTATTGAGTTGAGCCACATTTACTGTGAACAGACCTTTATCTTTATCATGAGCTAAGGTCCAGGTAGTTTCAAATAAATCAAGAATTTATTCTGATCATAGAGACCATGACAATATGGCATTTAACTAAAAGAAAACATCTTTTAAAAGAAAACAGTATACAATGTACATGTGCATGTATACAATGAAACACATGTTGTACTGCAGTGAAAGCATCACTTTTATATTCGAATGTTTAAATGTAATTTTAATTAGAGGTTCAATTTTATAGCCAGTTTGATAATTCAGGTTTACTCAAATCTTTTATTACACAATATTTATATGCAAATGTATAAATATACATTTTTTAATCACTATCAATGAGTTAATCCATATACTGAAACACAATGAAACTAAAGGGCATTCAGAGAGCACATACTTCTACCCTAGCTCTTAAAATGTTTGTGTCTGTTGTTAGCGGGATTACACAAAAACTACCAGACTGATTTTGATGACATTTTCACCAGAGGTGGCCCTTTGGCGATAGATGAACCCAATAGATTTTGTAGGTGATGTGGGTTAGGATGTGGTTTCTGGATCACTTTTTACTTTATTTAACATTGACAGATAGGGCCTTGAAGGAGGTATGCACTCTCTGGAGTATGAAGTATGCACTCCCCTCAGTTTCTTTGTATACCATGAGCGCATACCTCCACCAAGACCCTATCTCAGTATTAAAAAATATAATGATCCAGAATCCACATCTTGACCTGGATCACCTCCAAAATCTAATGAGTTCATCCATAGCCCAAGGGCCACCTCTGGTGAAAATTTCATCAAAATCTGTCCAGTAGTTTTTGCATAATCTTGCTAAAAAACAAACAAACCAGCAGACAAACAAATCACAACGATCACATGACCTCCGTGGTGGAGAGGTAACAGAAGAGAGTACAACACACAGCATTAAGAAATGAACAGTGCACAAATTGATAAATAAAGCCCTTGAATGCAAAACATAAAACTTTCAAACACAAATACTGGTTTTCATGGCAACTTTGATGACTGTGTGAAAGTAATATTTGTCAGTGCATTGCTATAAGCATTTAACATTTATGAAAAACACGCTGGTAAATAAATACATGCTAAAATACTAAAGAGAGCTATAGATCTGAGGCACAGATATTGTCTTTCATTCTCCTTCCTGCTTCATATAAGTACAGCTACGTGTGTTTTCCTTAATAATAAATACTTCAACCATGTAAGGCTGTCACTTACAACAATCAGACAAAAACATATTTTAGCACTCATTATGGCTGTGTTGTTAGACATGTATATGTTGGACACTGCATATGTGATTTAACCTCACGATGAAGGAGAACCACAGAGCTGCAGCCCCCTGCGGTGCGGAGCCACAGAGCCTGGACCCCCTGCGGAGGACAGGGGACAGAAGACTTCCTTACCGCTGAGGCTCGAGAGGAGAGAAGGGGGAGTTATGTAAATAAAAGGTTAATGAATGTGAATAAAGGGATTTTGATATAGATGTGTGATTTCCCCTGCGAGGGAAATGGTTTGATGTGAGAATGTTTAAAAGGGAGAACTTTGGTGTGTTCACTCTCTTTGTTCGCTGCTCAGGAATGAGAGCAGACAGTGGAATGGTTACTTGAAATAAACTGGAATTAAAGGCAATTCGGTTTCGTTATTCAAGTCTCCCCACATTGGTGACTGACGACGTTGAGAATGAACGAAGAAGGTCTCAGGGTCTCGGACTCACAGCGCTCAGAGCTGGCGAGCGCAGTGGCCGTTAAGCTGCCTGATTTCTGGCAGGATAACCCACGGTCGTGGTTTCTGCAAGCAGAGTCGCAGTTCGCGCTCGCAGGAGTAACGGTGGATGACACTAAGTTCCACCATGTCATCGCTAAACTGAACAACAGCACAGCTCGGTGCGTGCAGAGCTTGGTGGAGCAGCCACCCGCGACCGACAGGTACGGCAAGCTGAAATCCACCCTCATCAAGTTTTTCACCCCCTCGGCCGAAGTGAGGGCGAGGAGGATCCTGTCTTTGCTAGACCAAGGAGGACACAGACCGAGCGCCCTGATGGAGGAGATGATACAGCTGAGAGGGTTGGACAACGATGATTTCATTTTTCAGTTCATCTTCCTCTCCAACCTCCCGGCGCATGCGAGAAGCACGCTGGCCGGCAAAAAGTGTCACACCCTGGAGGAGTTCCGGGAGCTGGCCCAGGAAGCAGATGGGATCCTGGACGCCTGCGGCGGGCAAGCAACCACAGCGGTGACCCGAGACAGCGGGGAGCCAGAGGCGGCAGACCCAGACTGGCCGACGATGGCGGCAGCACGGCCGCGACGAGGTGGAGCCAATGGTCCGGTGGCAGAGGCGCGGACACGACACAGCGGAGGAGAAGATCTCTGCTTTTACCATCGGAGGTTCGCAGAGAAGGCACGCAGGTGTGTGCCGCCCTGCAACTTCAGGAGCTCGGGAAACGGCAAGACCGGGGGTCGCTAGCAGCTTTGACCCTCGGAGAACGCAGCAAGCTGCTCTACATCACGGATGCGCGCTCCGGACGAGAGTTCCTCATCGACACCGGAGCACAAGTGAGCTTCATCACCCCAACATACGCAGACCGGGTGGCTGGACCCCACGGTAGCGGAGCTACGGCGGCAAATGGCTCGAACATCAACACCTACGGGAGAAGGACCTTGCCTTTGTGCTTACATGGCCGCACGTATGAATGGACTTTTGTAATAGCGGCGGTGAGTTTCAACATGTTGGGCGCGGATTTTTTGTGTTCACACAATCTGTTAGTTGATCTTGCTAATAGACGGCTGGTAAATGCACTCTCTTTTTACTCTCTCCCCTGTTCAGCTCGAGTGTCCCTGCCACCAGTACAGACCCACGTCGCTACAGCAGGTGGTAAGTTTCACACACTCCTCACCCAATTTCCAGCGCTCACTGTGCCCACTTTTTCAGCGACGGTCGCAAAGCACAGGGTGAAACACTTTATCCCCACGTCTGGTCCTCCCGTGTTTGCAAAAGCTCGGCGCTTGGATGCAGTTAAGCTCGCCATTGCGCACGAGGAGTTCGCCAGCCTGGAGAGGCTAGGCATCGTTCGTAGGTCGAAGAGCCCGTGGGCTTCGCCGCTGCACATGGTACCGAAAGCCGATGGCTCCTGGAGACCGTGCGGTGATTACCGCAGGCTAAACAACGCTACGGCACACGATCGTTATCCCATCCCGCGCATTCAGGATTTTTCGGTGCACCTGGCGGGGGCGCGCATTTTTTCAAAGATTGATCTAGTTCGCGGCTATCACCAAGTCCCAGTCCATCCGGAGGACATTCCTAAAACAGCGGTAATAACCCCGTTCGGACTTTTCGAATTTTTACGCATGCCGTTTGGTCTCAAAGGGGCGGCGCAAACATTTCAGCGGATGATGGATGCCGTGTTACGCGATCTCCCTTTCGTGTTTGTGTACCTCGACGACATTTTGGTCGCGAGTACTTCAGAAGACGAACACGAAACGCACCTCACAGCAGTTTTTAGGAGGCTGGGAGAGCACGGCTTAATAGTTAACCCAGCCAAGTGCCAGTTCGGCGTCGAGCGGATCGATTTATTGAGTCACCGCGTCTCCCCGGAGGGAGCGATTCCGTTACCAGATAAAGTACGCGCGGTAGCGGATTTTCCCCGTCCACAAACGGTCAAATCACTGCAGGAATTCTTGGGGATGGTGAATTTTTATAACCGATTCCTGCCCCACACAGCTCAAATCATGCAACCGTTATATGCCGCGCTCAAAAAACAAAAACCGACCCAGGCGGTCGAATGGTCCCCGGAGCGGGACCGCGCGTTCACAGAGGTTAAAAAAGCCTTGGCTGACGCTGCGCTCCTGGCCCACCCAGACCCTGCAGCACGTATCGCGCTGACGACAGACGCTTCAGATTTAGCCATAGGGGCCGTTATTGAGCAACAGGTAGCCGGAGTTTGGCAGCCTTTGGCTTTCTTTAGCAAATCTTTAAGCGCGGCTGAACGAAAATACAGCGCGTTCGACAGAGAACTGTTGGCGCTGCATTTGGCTATTCGTCATTTCCAGTTCTGGCTGGAAGGATGGTGCTTCACCGCTTATGTGGACCACAAGCCGCTTACATACGCCATGGCCAAAATTTCAGACCCGTGGTCCGGCAGGCAGCAGAGGCAGCTGGCCGCAATCTCGGAATTTACCACTGACATTAGGCACGTTGCGGGCAAATTCAATGTAGTAGCAGATTGTCTCTCGCGCGCGTTCACGACTCCAACACGCGCAGAGGCAGAACGGGCCACCGTGACCGCGCCGCAGGAGAGCAGCACGGTGGCGCGCGCAGCCCCGGTGCACGTGGGTATAGATTACGCAGCCATGGCAGTGGACCAGGGGGCGGACGCAGACATGCGCGCGCTCCAGTCTGGACCAACAGGGTTGAGGCTGGAGAGCAAGTGTTTACAAACCGGTATGCCCCCCCTGATCTGCGACATGTCGACGGGGCGCCCGCATCCGGTGGTCCCGGCCACGTGGCGCCGCCGTGTTTTTGACTCGGTCCACTCACTGGCGCACCCGGGGGTGCGCGCGTCGGTGAAACTAGTGGCGGAAAAGTTTGTTTGGCCGTGCCTGCGCAAGCACGTGAAGGAATGGGCAAAAACCTGCATTTCCTGTCAACGGGCCAAAATTCACAAGCACACAAGAGCCCCGTTAGAACCGTTCCGCATTCCGGCCAGAAGGTTCGACCATGTGCACATCGACCTGGTGGGCCCCCTACCGGCATCACAGGGGTTCACGCACCTTTTGACAATGGTGGACCGCACCACACGTTGGCCGGAAGTGGTCCCACTTGCGAAGACCACGGCCGTGGAGGTGGCTCGCGTTTTTTTAACGGCTTGGGTGGCGCGCTTCGGGGTTCCGTCGGACATTACGTCCGATAGAGGACCGCAATTCATCTCTGAGCTGTGGTCAGCGATGGCCAACGGCTTAGGAGCCAAAATTCACCGCACTACGGCTTACCACCCTCAGGCTAATGGTTTATGCGAGCGTTTTCATAGGTCTTTGAAGGCAGCACTCAGAGCGTCGCTCACTGATGCAGATTGGGTAAATAAACTGCCATGGGTTTTATTAGGGTTGCGTTCTGTGCCTAAAGAGGACTTAGACGCCTCCCCAGCTGAGCTGGTATTCGCACAAACTCTGAGGCTGCCGGGTGAGTTTTTACCAGAGCACCCGGAGCCCCCACCTCTCTCTGCTCTGGGACCGTTAGTTGGCACGGGAGCAGACACGCTCCCGGGTCCGGTTCATCACGCTTTTCCACGTGTTTTCGTCCCCAAGGCTTTGAAAAAGGCCAACTTCGTTTTTGTCAGGCGCGAAGCCCTAAAAGCAACGCTCAAACCACCTTACGAAGGGCCATTTCGAGTGCTGGAGGCAGGTGATAAGCAATTTGTGCTAGACTTTGGAGACAGAAAAGAGACAGTCAGTATTGACAGACTAAAACCTGCTTTTGTCATGAAGGACGTGTCTGTACCGGTCGCAGTGGCGCCTCGACGAGGCAGGCCCCCGCAAAGGGCAAATAATCACTCTCTTCCTCAGTCAACAGAGCCGAAGCAGAAAGGCGCCGCAGGCACGGCGGGGCCAACTCACAGCAGATTCGGCAGACGGCTGAAGCCCAAGCGGCGCACAGACTGAATGTTGGTGTTGATTATTCAGTAGTGAGTAAGGTGCTATTAAATTTTAGGAATTAGTCTGTTCTTCATCGTTTGGGGGGGGGGTTATAGGGCTGTGTTGTTAGACATGTATATGTTGGACACTGCATATGTGATTTAACCTCACGATGAAGGAGAACCACAGAGCTGCAGCCCCCTGCGGTGCGGAGCCGCAGAGCCTGGACCCCCTGCGGAGGACAGGGGACAGAAGACTTCCTGACCGCTGAGGCTCGAGAGGAGAGAAGGGGGAGTTATGTAAATAAAAGGTTAATGAATGTGAATAAAGGGATTTTGATATAGATGTGTGATTTCCCCTGCGAGGGAAATGGTTTGATGTGAGAATGTTTAAAAGGGAGAACTTTGGTGTGTTCACCCTCTTTGTTCGCTGCTCAGAAATGAGAGCAGACAGTGGGATGGTTACTTGAAATAAACTGGAATTAAAGGCAATTCGGTTTCGTTATTCAAGTCTCCCCACACTCATCAACAGCCAAAATCATAGCATTGCAATAGTGTGTGTCTGTGGTATGGTAGTGAATACATTCATGGGAATTTCATATGATAGACACTCATATTAGCAGCACAAAGTGGAGATTCAGTGGATCAAAAAGTTAAAAATAAGCTTAAAAATTCAAGTTCACAGGTTGGGGTCTGGTGTGTGTACATGTGTGTAGCATGTTAACCCAGAGAGTGCTGCTTCTTCAGGCTGTCTGAGCGCCTCACTCGCTCCTCTGGAGTCTTTCTGTACCAGCTCCTACAAAGAAAGAAATTGTCACGCCTTGTTGACCTTAATAGCATTGATTAAAACAGTTGCATTTCAATTTATGAGTGTGATACTGGAACTGTTAATATTTTTTTAAATCACACACAGGATAACAGATTAGAGACTTGACAGACGCTAAAATTTGGACTTGCGCACACACACAAACTCACCCTTGGCGGTTCAGCTGGCCTATGGCAGGAGAGTTCTGGCCTTGAGTCTGCTTCAGAACTCTGGGAAATAAAGAATGAATAAGAAACACACATTTGTGATCAGTATTTTAGGAAATTGTTCTCAAAGAAAATTTTAAAGAAAAAATTGATAAATTAAGAGTCCCATTGTTGTGTTTTGGTTCCTGTTGGTAGTGGGGCTCTTTGGCTTCTGCTGCATCTTCCTAGTTTGTCCTGGAGATTCACCAACCCTGAAGAAAAACACCATATAGAAAACAGTAATGCATATCACTGGATCTCATCTGAAAAATACAGTGGGGAAAATAAGAGTTGAACAGGTCAACATTTTTCTCATTAAACATATTTCTGATGTAGCCATTGACCTGAGATTTTCATCAGATATCAGAAACAACCCAAGTAATCCATACATACAAAGAAACCAAGGCAACTCTATTCACAAAACAAGTTATACTTAATAAAGTGGAATAACACTGGGAATAAGTATTGAACACACTTGATGACATTCATTTAATATTTAGTAGGAAAGGCTTTGTTGGTAATAACAGCTTCCAGATGCCTCCTGTATGGATAAACTAGGCACAGGCATTGCTCAGGAGTGATTTTAGCCCATTCTTCCACACAAGCTGTCTCCAAATCTTGAAGGTCCCATGGGTGTCTTCTATGAATGCCGATCTTCAGTTTATTCCATAGATTTTCAAATGGATTCAGGTCAGGTGACTGACTGGGCCATTCTAGCAGCTTTATTGTCCTTCTCTGGAGCCATTTGAGAGATTCCTTGGCTGTGTGTTTGGGATCATTGTCTTGCTTAAATGTCCACCCTCGATTCATCTTCAGCATCTTGGCAGATGGCAACAGGTTCTTATCAAGGATGCCTCTGTACATCTGTCCATTCATCTTTCCTTCAATTATATGCAGGCCTGTACCATATGCTGAAAAACACCCCCACACCATGATGGGATGTGCAGTGCCATTTCTCCTCCAAACATGCTGTGTCTTGTGGCATCCAAAAAGTTCGATTTCAGTCTCATCTCAACAAGCTTCAACATGTTTCTTTTCAGCAATGGAGTCTTGCGAGGTGAGCAGGCATGGAGTCATGTCAGCTGAGTGCATTACTTATTGTTTTCTTTGAAACAGCAGTACCAGCCAACTCCAGGTCTTTCTGAAGCTCTCCATGAGTGGTCTTTGGCTCTTGGATAACTCTTCTGATGAGTCTTTTGACTCCTCTGTCAGAAATCTTGCGAGGAGCTCCTGGTTGTGGCCGGTTTATGGTAAAATGATGTTCTTTCCACTTCCAAATGATGGCTCCAACAGTGCTCACTGGAACATTCAGCAGTTTAGAAATGTGCCTGTAGCCAATGCCATCATTATGTTTTGCAACAATAAGGTTGCAAAGCCCCCGACCAACAGTGATCTGTGTGGAGTTTGCATGTTCTCCTCGTGTCTGCGTGGGTTTACTCCGGGATTTCTCCGGTTTCCTCCCACATGCCAAAACATGCAAGTTAGGTTAATTGGCATCAAACTGGGGATTCTAAATTGTCCTTAGGTATGACTGTGAGAGTGAATGGTCGTCTGTCTCTCTGTGTTGGCCCTGCGATGGACTGGTGATCTGTCCAGGGTGTACCCTGCCTCTCGCCCAAAGATGCTGGGATAGGCTCCAGCCCCCCTGCGACCCGAAAAGGATTAAGCGGAAGAAGATGAATGAATGAAAAAAGGCCTAGAGAGAGCCCTTTGCTTCTACCCATTATGAGTTCTTTGTGGTGTGACAATCTGATATTCACAGACCTTTTTAAAGGCCATCAGTCAGGACTTAACCAGCTGAAATTAATTTGCACTGATGAGGGATGGAATGGCTTATAAATTCTGATGGATTTCAGCTGGTTTCTTGGCTTTCTATGCCTTTTTGCACCTCTTTTTTTTCTTCATGTGTTTAATACTTATTCTCTGTGTCATTCCACTTTATTAAATAAAACTTGTTTTGTGAATAGAGTGGCCTTGATTTCTTTGTATGTATGGACTACTTGGGTTGTTATGGATAACTGGTGAAAACCTCAGGTCAATGGCTCCATCAGAAATATGTTTAATGAGAAAAATGTTCACGTATGCAATGCTTATTTTCCCTTATTTTCCTGTATATACATCATGGTTTCTCTGTTCCCATTTTACCTCTTTTTCCTGTCTAAAGGCCTTTGAGTAGCAGCAGAGAGAATCACTTTCTCCTTAGAGCTCTTTGCTTTCTCCTAAATTTATGAATGTAAATAAAAATGAAGAAATAAGGTCACAAACCAGCTTATTGCTTGTAAATAACTTTATAATCAATGTGTTTTGCATTTAAGCAGATGATGGCTGTTATTAAGCCCTTATTGTTTTAAGGGTTACCATGTCCCGTAGCTTCCTCTCTGCACGGAGTTCCCTGTCCTGCTGCAGCAATGCTAGGCGATCCCCCAAAGGCATATCAAAGAAGATGTCATGGATGTCATACAAGGCCGCACGCAACTAAGAACAAGTTTATTAAAAAGCATCAATATAAACAAAGGAGAGACTGCCCTCTGCTGTTTACAGACATTAAACACACTGTCATACCTGGGCTCTGACTCTTTCCTGCAGGGACAGATCCTGTGCTGAGGAAGAGACTTTTTTTTGTTGAGCTTCAGTCTGAAATGATTTGATGAACTCCCGTGTATCCTGGGGACACATACACACAGTACATAATTAAAAACATACACAACATGCCTTCATGCAACACCCTTCAACATTTTTGAGTGAATATGAAAAGTGAGCTCACCACAACAGTTTGGCGCAGATATTTGACCTTCTCTGTCTTGAGGAGTCTGCGTGTGAGGAAACCTCGAATGAGAGCACCAATTTGACAGAACGCCTTCTGATGCTCAGCTGTCAGAACCTGAAATTTAACAAAAAAAAGGCATGAGAATACAGTAACAATTTGCTGTTGTTGTGCATGGGTGCCTACAGAACCTATGTACAACAATGACAAATTATTGACCAGTTAACAAGTAAGTGAGTAACTGTTAGTTACAGTTAACAAGTGAAATTAGATCATTAATTTCCCACAGAAACCTGAACATTCCAGAGCACCCTGGTTAAAACCACTGCTTCAGGCAATAAGGAACTTTAATTTCCTAAAAACAAAAGAATAATTCAGACTATTCAAACTTCTATTGTTGCACTTGTCTGCATCGTTCATTTGCTAAAAAGGAGAATTTATTTGTTTTATTGTATACACTTTATTTATTAGAGAATTTACTGGTGGCAGTTTGCAGGGGTTTTTTGTCAAAGCTGTTCCTGCTTATACAAAAGATAAGCAGCTTGATGTTTTGCATTTTGTTTCCTTACTGTACCGAAAATGAACCGAACCATGACCTTAAAACCAAGGTACGCACCGAACCATGATTTTAGGGTACCGTTACACCCCTATTGAATACTAGAAGAATCTGAGACTCAGTTAAAATCGGAACTGCTGAAAGAAAAAAAAACCACAATTTTACCAACAGAAAAGCATGGTAATATGTCAACAAAACACATTTTACACTGCCAATATAATTACAGCTTTATATTTGCTTTATGTGCTATTTGCTTTTCAATGGATTTTCAATCATCTTTGTACTTTTATTGCTTTTAATTTTTATGTTTTTGATTTCTTATCTAATTGCTTCTTTCTTCTATTATAAAACACTTGAATTGCCTTTTGTGTATGAAAGGTACTGTACAAATACAGATAAATAGGGATAGCGCAGGCTGTTCCTACTGAGGAGACTCAGGTCTTTTGGTGTACAAGGGGCGCTGCTGAAGTCATTCTATGACACGGTGGTGGCATCAGCCATCACTTTTGGAGTGGTCTGCTGGGGCAGTGGTATTACCGCAGCCGGTAGGAAGAGACTGAACAAACTGATCAAGAAAGCTAGACCTGTCCTGGGGCAACGCCTTGACCCAGTGGAGGAGATAGGAGAGAGAAGGATGGTGGCTAAACTGTCATCTCTGCTGGAGTCCGAGTTCCACCCTATGCAGGACATACTGAATGCACTGAGGAGCTCATTTAGCAGTAAACTACATCATCCCAGGTGCACAACTGAGAGGTTTCGCAGGTCCTTCCTACCAACGGCTGTCAGACTGTACAACCTAAGCAGGGCTGCTCGCAGAGATAGCAAAAAGATGTAACAACCTAACAGTTTTGAATGCAAAAGATGCAATAGACTTACACAATGGTCCCCTCCGGCATACAACTAGGAAAATACCGGTCGCTATGGAGGGTGAGAATATGTATGGGTACATAATCATACCATGTAGGATAACTAAGTAGTCGGTTGTGCTGTTTCATTCCATCTAACAACAATGCTCTGCACTGTGTGTGTCTATATATTTACATATTTATTCCATCTAGCTACAATGCTCCGCAATGGGTGTGTTTATATATCTATATATTTATTCCATCTAGCTACAATGCTCCGTACTGTGTGTTTATATACTTATATATTTATTCCATCCAGCTACGATGCTCTGCACACTGTGTGTATATATATATACTGTATATATATATACTGTATATATATATATATATACACTGTATATATATATATATATATATATATATATATATATATATATATATATATATATATATATATATATATATATATATATATATATATATACTGTATATATATATATATATATATATATATATATATATATATATATATATATATATATATATATATATTTTTTTTTTTTTTTTTTTTTTTTTTTTATAGTAATATGTACATATTGTAGCGCCCATAATTGTAACCTTATGTAGCTCACATATTTGACCGCTTAGGCTCAAACACAGAAAGACTTTAAGCTTGCAGTGTGTACTGACATCACACCGCAGATGGACAAGGGGTCTGGACCACCGCGGACTTGGAAGGAAGACAGAGGATCGGGGGCGAGATCCTGAAAGGGTTGTCTGACCCCCTGGGGTCAAACGGAAGAGCAAAAAGGACTCTGAAGTGATTAATTGTAAATAGAAGGATTTGACTTGAGTGTGTGATTCTGTCTTTGATGTGCTGGTATAAATGTGTGGGGGTTTACCGCAGCTCTCTCTCTTTTTTCCTGACTGAGAGAAGGAGCTGGGGACGTGAAATGCAATAAACCAATACTGAGAAATAATCCAGTCTCATCATTTCATGATCCCCACATTGTTGACCAAGACGTAAGATGCCGGGGGAACGTTACCCTGACCCGGATTCACCGGAGACCGCCCGCACGAGTGCAGGCTCGATTAAGCTCCCCGAGTTCTGGCAAGACGACCCGCACTCATGGTTCCAACACGCAGAATCGCGGTTCGTGCTTGGGGGAATATCAGCAGATGACACCAAGTTTCATAATGTCATCGCAAGACTCGACAGCTGCACAGCTCGATGTGTGCGGAGCCTGGTGCAGCAGCCGCCCGCTGCTGGCAAGTACAACGCGCTGAAAGACGCCCTCATCGGGAGTTTTGTGCCATCAGCCGAGGTGAGGGCCAGGCGGCTTCTGGACCTGCGCGACAGAGGAGGACGCAGGCAGGCCGACCGACCTCATGGAGGACATACTGCAGCTGATCGGGACAGACAACAATGCGTTTCTGTTCAAACACATCTTCTTGAGGACCCTCCCAGCACACATGAGGGGTACCCTGTCCGGCATGAGGTGTGTGACCCAGCAAGACTTCCGCGTGCTGGCCAAGGAAGCGCAGCGGCTCCTCGACGCCTGCGATGAGCAGGAGACTTCTGTGGCAGCAGCAGACCTCCGCGCAGCGGCCGGGGGCAGTGAGGAGCTGGAGGCAGCAGAAGCAACCCCAGTGACGACGGCAGCGGCGCGGTCCCGAAGCAGAGGAGGGGACGGCCTCTGTTTTTACCATCGACGCTTCGCTGAGAAGGCGTACAGATGCATCCCACCATGCAGTTTCAAGAAACAGGGAAACGCCCAGGCTGGGGGTCGTTAGCAGCTTCGACTCTCGGTGAACAAAACAAGCTGCTTTATCTGACAGACGCGGGCTCCGGGCGGCAATTCCTCGTGGACACCGGAGCCCAGAGGAGTTTCATCACCGCGACCTATGCGGACCGTGTGGCTGGGCCCCGCGGAGACGGGGCAACGGCGGCGAACGGCTCGTCTATCAAAACTTTCGGGGAAAGGACTCTACGCCTGTCCTTGCACGGCCGCACCTATGAATGGACTTTCATAGTAGCGGCGGTGAGTTTCAACATGTTAGGCGCTGACTTTTTGTGCTCACATGGCTTGTTAGTGGATCTGGTTAATAGACGCCTAGTAAATGCACTCTCTTTTTGTTCTATCCCTTGTGCAGCTCGAGTGTCCCCGACGCCAGTACAGACCAACGTCGCCACAGCAGGCGGTAAGTTTCACACTCTTCTAACCCAGTTCCCAGCACTCACAGTTCCCATGTTTTCAGCTAAGGTTGCGAAGCACGGGGTGGAGCACTTTATCACCACAGTTGGCCCACCAGTTTTTGCGAAAGCTCGGCGCTTGGATGCAACTAAGCTCTCCATTGCGTGCGAGGAGTTCGCCAACCTGGAAAGGTTGGGCATAATTCGCCGTTCGAAGAGCCCTTGGGCCTCCCCGCTGCATATGGTGCCTAAGGCTGACGGCTCGTGGAGACCTTGTGGTGATTACCGCAGGTTAAACAATGCCACAGCGCAGGACCGCTACCCAATTCCGCACATCCAGGATTTTTCAGTGCATTTAGCGAAGGCGCGCATCTTTTCTAAAATAGACCTGGTCCGCGGTTATCATCAGGTCCCGGTCCGACCAGAGGACATTCCCAAAACAGCGGTAATAACCCCGTTCGGACTTTTTGAATTTTTACGCATGCCTTTTGGCCTTAAAGGCGCCGCGCAAACCTTCCAACGAATGATGGATGCCGTGTTGCGTGACCTCCCTTTTGTTTTTGTCTACTTGGACGACATTTTAGTCGCCAGTGCCTCCGAGGAGGAACACGAAAAACACCTCACGACGGTTTTTGAGAGGTTGGGAGTGCACGGGTTGATAATTAACCCGGCCAAGTGCCATTTTGGCGTAGCGCAAATCGATTTTTTAGGACACCGCGTCTCCCCAGAGGGAGCAGTCCCTCTACCGGCCAAAGTATGCGCAGTGGCAGAGTTTCCCCAGCCACAAACGGTCAAAGCGTTGCAAGAATTTTTAGGAATGGTAAATTTTTATAACCGTTTCATACCCCACGCAGCGCAGCTTATGCAACCGTTATACACCGGGCTTAAAAAGCAGAAGCCCTCCAATGTGATCAAATGGTCCCCGGAGCGGGAGCGCGCATTTACGGAGGTTAAAAAAGCACTTGCAGACGCAGCACTGCTGGTTCACCCAGACCCATCAGCCCGCATAGTGCTAACCATCGACGCGTCAGATGTGGCCACAGGGGCCGTTGTGGAGCAGCAGGTTGCCGGGGTTTGGCAGCCGCTCGCTTTTTTCAGCAGATCCTTGCGCGATGCTGAGTGGAAATACAGCGCGTT
The DNA here is from genome assembly GCA_020510985.1 of Pholidichthys leucotaenia. NCBI lineage: Eukaryota > Metazoa > Chordata > Actinopteri > Cichliformes > Pholidichthyidae > Pholidichthys > Pholidichthys leucotaenia. The sequence goes on from CM035838.1 coordinate 285,330,712, forward strand.
TGACAGGGAGCTGCTAGCGCTCCACCTGGCCATTCGCCATTTCCAGTTCTGGCTGGAAGGGCGGCATTTCACCGCGTTTGTCGACCACAAACCGCTCACTTTTGCAATGTTCAAAATTTCAGAACCGTGGTCAGGACGGCAGCAGAGACAGCTGGCCGCAATTTCGGAATTAACCACTGATATTCAGCACGTAGCCGGTAAGCTTAATGTAGTAGCGGACTGTCTCTCACGCGTGGTATCAGCGCCTGTCCGCGCGGATGCGGATTGTACTACCACAGCCGCGGGGCGGAGTAACAGCGCGGACGCGCACGTGGCCCCGCACGCAGCCCCTGTTCACGTGGGGATAGATTATGCAGCCATGGCGGCGGAGCAGAGCGGAGACGCAGACGTGCACGCGCTCCTGTCTGGACCAACAGGGTTAAGGCTGGAGAGCAGGAGTTTACAAACCGGCTCGCCCCCCCTAATCTGCGACGTATCCACCGGGCAGCGCCTTTTTGACGCGGTGCACTCCCTGGCGCACCCGGGAGTACGCGCTTCTGTGAAAATGGTAGCGGAAAAGTTTGTTTGGCCGAGCCTGCGCAAGCACGTGAAAGAGTGGGCGAAAGCCTGCATGGCTTGCCAGCGGGCCAAAGTCCACAGGCACACGAAGGCCCCCTTAGAACTGTTCCACATTCCGGCTAAGAGGTTCGATCATGTGCACGTAGACCTAGTGGGCCCCCTACCGCCGTCACAAGGGTTCACACATCTCTTGACAATGGTGGACCGAACCACGCGTTGGCTGGAAGTGGTCCCGTTAACATCGACCACAGCGGCAGAGGTAGCTCGCGCTTTTTTAACAGCCTGGGTAGCGCGGTTCGGGGTTCCTTCGGATATTACGTCCGATAGGGGACCTCAATTTGTGTCGGAACTGTGGTCAGCAATGGCCAGCAGCTGAGGAGCGGCAGGCCACCGCACTACCACTTATCACCCCCAGGCCAACGGTTTATGCGAGCGTTTTCACAGGTCTTTGAAGGGAGCCCTCAGAGCGTCGCTCATGGATGCAGATTGGGTAAACAAACTACCATGGGTTTTATTGGGGTTGCGTTCGGCGCCCAAAGAGGACTTAGATGCCTCACCCGCGGAATTAGTTTTTGCACAACCTCTCAGGCTGCCCGGCGAGTTCCTACCAGCCCATGTGGCACCAGGGCGCCCCCCGGCGCTGGGACCTCTGATTGGCCCGGGAGCAGAAATGCTCCCGGGCCCCGCTCATCACACTTTTCCGTGCGTTTTTGTTCCCAAAGCTTTACAAAACACTGAATTTGTTTTTGTCAGGCACGACGCTCAGCGACACAGTCTCCGCCCACCATATGACAGTCCATTTCGAGTGCTGGAAACCGGGAATAAATATTTTGTGCTAGATTTGGGGGGCAGGAAAGAAACAATCAGTATTGATAGATTAAAGCCTGCCTTTGTGTTGCATGATGAATCTGTACGACCGGCGAGGGCGCCTCGACGCGACAGACCCCCCAGGGAACGGCCCCTGGAGCCCCCGCAGGGGACAAATAACCTTTCTCCCCCTCATTCCACAGATTCGCCGCAGGACGGCACAACACAGACTGTGAAGCCTGCGTACAGCAGGTTCGGGAAGAGGTTGAAGCCTAGACTACGTGCAGAGTGATTTGTGTTTTGATCAAACTGTGCAGGTTGTGCTGTAGATTCTGCAGGTGGGGGGTGACATATGCTGTATTGCCATTAGGATACTGTTATTGTGTGTCCATTCTTTGGCTTTTGGGGGGGAGTGTTGTAGCGCCCATAATTGTAACCTTATGTAGCTCACATATTTGACCGCTTAGGCTCAAACACAGAAAGACTTTAAGCTTGCAGTATGTATTGACATCACGCCGCAGATGGACAATGGGTCTGGACCATCGCGGACTTGGAAGGAAGACAGAGGATCGGGGGCGAGATCCTGAAATGGTTGTCTGACCCCCTGGGGTCAAACGGAAGAGCAAAGAGGACTCTGAAGTGATTAATTGTAAATAGAAGGATTTGACTTGAGTGTGTGATTCTGTCTTTGATGTGCTGGTATAAATGTGTGGGGGTTTACCGCAGCTCTCTCTCTTTTTTCCTGACTGAGAGAAGGAGCTGGGGACGTGAGATGCAATAAACCAATACTGAGAAATAATCCAGTCTCATCATTTCATGATCCCCACAATATGTATATTAGCTGCTCTTGTTTTTTTTTGTTTTTTTCTTGCCTTCTGATTGTTGCTCTGAGTGTTGCTATCCCTGTGCTGTTGCAATCCTGGAATTTCCCCATTGTGGAACTAACAAAGGCTTATCTTATCTTATCTTATCTTAAATAATATTACTACAGGATCATTCTATGTCATTTCAACAAATTTTCAGGACATCCCACGTACCTGGGTCTTAAAAACTTCTGAAATTTTCACCAGTTGCTCCTTATTTATCTCATAGGCACACTGTAAAATTTTAGTTTGCTCGGATGGATATTTTTTGAGATACGGCCAATTTAGTGAGAGGGTATGTGTCGATTTTGGAGCGATTTTCACGCGTCCTTATTGTTCCTCCATTTTCAGGTGTCAATATCTCAAGAACTACACCACATAGGAAACTGAAATTTGGTATGGTAATACATCGCCACCTACTCTCTCAGAATATACAAAAAGATCTGTCATGCATCGTAACAGATAGGCAAGCCAGCCCCTCAAAAATGGAAAAAAAATTACTCAGGTTTTGTGGCCGACCATGTTTGGGCCTTCAGAAAACAACTTTGTATATGCCCCAGCTTCTTGATTTTTCCAGAGCTTTGAGATATCTTCATGGGCTGTTCAAAGCATTAATGGTTAGTCAGATATATGCATTGGTTTCTGGATGGCAGCCTCTTCAAATCCGACAAAAAGTTTTCATGTCAGATTTTCATTGGCCCATAACGGCATGTGGGAATGTGTGAAAAAAAATCTGATCTGTTCTAAATTAAGTTCAAAGATTACTCTTTCTTGAGATGTAAAACATGATTCTTTGAGAAAGAAAAATTATCTCAAAAAGTATCCATCAAACTAAAATTTTACAGTGTGCCTATTGGATAAATAAGGAACAACTGGTGAAAATTTCAGAATTTTCTGAGATCCAAGTGTGTGGCCATTTGTTGAAATGACATGGAATGACCCTACAACAAAAATAATAGTAGATTACAGTAAAAGTTTACATTAGATATATGAAGGGATATTTCACATACTGTAGGTAGCTTTGAACAAGCGGAGACTATTTCACGTTTCACTAAACTTCTTTATACTTCTACTATTAGCTATGATACAGTGTGATACTAGGTATGATACTGTATGCATACATTGTATGTTGCATTACATGTGTGCATGTGTGCATATATTAAACAATCCCTCGGAACTGCTGAGAATTATTTGGAAAGCCAGTCATTAAAGTCAGTCTGACTTCATGCTGTGGTGTCTGTAGTGGTTTAGAATCCTGTATAAATGTACTCAAGAGCCGGATTTCATATGGTATGTTGACATTTGAATGTGGACCTGATGCAATAACTTCTTGTCTAGGGTATACGAACCAGACTCAGTCTCGTCCAAGGTTTGTTTGTTGTCCAAGAGGATCCCCACAAACACATGGGAGGTTGGAGGGATGGGGAGGACGCACAAGGGACGGGACTGGGAAAATCTGCTGAAAGATACAGTACATAATGTACATTAAATGTAATTTTACTACTAAAAAATAGTGAGTCTGCAAGTGTTTAGAGAAACTCATAGCCACAGCAGAGAACATGGGCCTACTAGTCAACGTACAACTGAACACTGCCAAGAAAAATATATCACTGTTTTCTGTATGTAATCTCAGTAATGTACATAAACAGTAAAAATGTCAGTTTCAAGATGCCTTGTAGAAGACGTCACAGATTTTCCAACTAGATGTATATTTGGGCTAGGCAAGGACATTTGTTACACCACATTCCTGTTCACTTGATTTTCTTTCCAATACCGCTAGAACATCAGAACATTTTATTTCCTAATTTATTTAGTTAGGATCAGTTTCTGAAATTGGTACATCCTTCTAAACACTGTGCAAGATGTGCAGCTCTGATAAGTCTATATTTTTTAAACACACTTTTAACTGATAAATTCTTATAAAATAAAAACTCCAGCAACCTGCTTGCCAAAAAGGATTAGGGGCAAATAGGTTTATGGGCAGAATTCCTGAATATTTAATCTATCCATCCATCTTCTTCCTTTTTGGGTTGCAGGGGGGCTGGAGCCTATCCCAGCATCTTTGGGCGAGAGGCAGGGTACACCCTGGACGGATCGCCAGTCCATCGCAGGGCCAACACGGAAAGACAGACAACCACTCACTCTCACAGTCATACCTAAGGACAATTTAGAATCCCCAGTTTATCTAAATGTGCAATAATATATTTGGAATCTCTGGCTGTATTTTCTAAAGCAGGGGTCACCAGCTAAAGCTGCAAAAGGTCCAATAAGTCGGAAATCCTCCCCAGCTGAGGTCCGAACTAGGTGTGGGAATCTTTAGACACCTCATGATTCGATTATGATTCAGAACTCCGACTTGATTCTGCAACCATTCTCAATGCATCTTGACACATTTTTTTTTCATTTTATTCAAGAGTTTTCCCTCCCACTGTGTGACAACTTGACCCTTTGAAAGCAAATGACCCATGAATTTACTTCCAACATCTTTTATTAAAATTAATTAAATCACCCTTATTGTCATCATCATGTACAGTAGAACGAGATTGTGCTTTACCTATCTACAGTGTCAATCACACACACCCCAGCGCAGAATCAGAGGGCCGCTGCCATGCAAGGCGCCACCACAGATTTCCCTCCTCCATTCCATTATTGCTGAGCACCAAGCTGGACGGCAGGAAGTTCCACTTTAATATGGTCTTTGGCATGACCCGGCTGGGATTTGAACCCCTGCCTCCCGGGTGTGGGGCGGATGCTCTACCAACTGAGCCATCACTCTGGTAATATTGTATATAACTCCGGTTATATATAGTATCTCACAAAAGTGAGTACACCCCTCACATTTTTGTAAATACTTTATTATATCTTTTTATGGGACAACACTGAAGATATGACACTTTGATACAACGCATAATAGTCAGTGTACAGCTTGTGTAACAGTGTAAATTTGCTGTCCCCTCAAAATAACTCAGCACACAGCCATTAATGTCGAAACCGCTGGCAACAAAAGTGAGTACATCCCTAGTGAAAATGTCCAAATTGTGCCCAATTAGCCATTTTCCCTCCCTGGTGTCATGTGACTCATTAGTGTTACAGGGTTTCAGGTGTGAATGGGGAGCAGGTGTGTTAAATTTGGCGTCACTGCTCTCACACTCTCGTACTGGTCACTGGAAGTTCAACATGGCACCTCATGGCAAAGAACTCTCTGAGGATATGAAAAAAAATAATTGTTGCTCTACATAAAGATGGCCTAGGCTATAAGAAGATTGCCAACACCCTGAAACTGAGCTGCAGCATGGTGGCCAAGACCATACAGTGGTTTAACAGGATAGGTTCCACTCAGAACAGGCCTCGCCATGGTCGTCCAAAGAAGTTGAGTGCACATGCTCAGCATTATATCCAGAGGTTGTCTTTTGAAAATAAAATAAAATTAAATCACCCTTTATTGTCATTCAACCAATCATGTACAGTAGAATGAAATTGTGTTTTTCTCCTATCTACAGTGTTAATCACACACACCCCATGTGTAGAATCAGAAGGGCCGCTGCCATGCAAGGCACCGCCACAGATTTCCCTCCTCCTCCATTATTGCTGAGCACCAAGCTGGACGGCAGGAAGTTCCGCTTTTATATGGTCTTCGGCATGACCCGGCTGGGATTTGAACCCTTGCCTCCCGGGTGTGGGGTGGATGCTCTACCAACTGAGCTACCACTCCGGTACTGAGCCACCACTCCGGTGACTCATAGATGTATGAGTGCTGTCAGCATTGCTATAGAGGTTGAAGGGGTTGGGGGTGGGGGTGGGGGTCAGCCTGTCAGTGCTCAGGCCATACACCGCACACTGCATCAAATTGGTCCGCATGGTTGTCGTCCCAGAAGGAAGCCCCTTTTAAAGATAACGCACAAGAAAGCCTGCAAATAGTTTGCTGAAGACAGGCAGACTAAGGACATGGATTACTGGAACCATGTCCTGTGGTCTGATGAGACCAAGATAAACTTATTTGATTCAGATGGTGTCAAGCGTGTGTGGCGACAACCAGGTGAGGAGTACAAACACAAATGTGTCTTGCCTACAGTCAAGCATGGTGGTGGGAGTGTCATGGTTTGGGGCTGCATGAGTGCTGCCAGCACTGGGGAGCTACAGTTCATTGAGTGAACCATGAATGCCAACATGTACTGTGACATATTGAAGCAAAGCATGATCAAAAACTGGGCTGCAGGGCAGTATTCCAACATGATAATGACCCCAAACACACCTCCAAGACGATCACTGCCTTAATAAAGAAACTGAGGGTAAAGGTGATGGGCTGGCCAAGCATGTCTCCAGACCTAAACCCTATTGAGCATCTGTGGGGCATCCTCAAAGGGAAGGTGGAAGAGCGCAAGGTCTCTAACACCATGATGTCATCATTACAGAGTGGAAGGGGATTCCAGTTGCAACCTGTAAAGCTCTAGTGAACTCCATGCCCAAGAGAGTTAAGGCAGTGCTGGAAAATAATGGTGGCCACACAAAATATTGACACTTTGGGCACAGTTTGGACATTTTCACTAGGGGCGTACTCACTTTTGTTGCCAGCGATTTAGACATTAACCCCTTGCACTCCGGTCAATTTCCCTAAAAACGCCAAAAAATGCCCAAAGTAAATCGAAAGCTGTTCTTCAACGCTTTGCAGCATCTTCATGGGATTGGTCTCATTTAAAAGAAAACACTTTGAATTTTTTGGCAAAACAGTCATAATCTCTCTAAGTGCTCCGGCCACTGAGTTACAGTCATTTAAACATACTGAACTTGAAGAAAATACATTTGGCCTGGGTGTTTTTTTTGGATACAAATGCTTGCAAATAACACACAGCTTCAGAGCCGGGCTGGAAAATGAAACAGAAAAGTAGAACCAAGTGTTATCCAGCTGAGGTCAAAATTTTGTAACAATACCACAAAAAATGAATATATTACACAGCTTTTTCCTCAGGTAGTTCCCAGGCGTTTTGGAACTGTGCCAAATTGTGCCAAATGGCACAGTTTGGAAAAACGTCTGTAACTTTTGAATGATTCAATGTAGAAGCTTCATTTTGGGCTCTAATGAAAGGTGACACTCAGGGCTGTCTGTGTGTGCGTGGGGGGGGGGGGTGTCCCCCCCTCGCTACAGAGGACGGACATCGGCCATCGCTACATGACGGAATAGACTCACGTGGCGATGTGTACCTCTTCACCGCGGCTTCCCCCCCCCCTCGCTACAGAAGAATAGTGGGGGGGGGGCGCGTTCACGGTCTGGACGCGGCGCACGACCCGTGTACCGCGACGCACGAACTTCAGACTTCGTGCGCCGCACAGTTGTAATTTACCGATCGGTCAAAAGTCATTTTTGATTACAATTTTCAGGGATAAAGAATAATTTAGCTTATAACACCTTACCTCTTCACAGCAGTGTCCTGGCGAACTTCTCTTCCTCATTGTCAGACGAATGCGACGCTGGTCCGCTCGTGGTTCTGGTCTCGTGACCCGATCAAAACAAATTTCCATTATTGTGGTTTTGGCTTCCATGATTGCGGTTTTTGGCAAACGATTTTTCAAAACAAATAACAGTAGTAATTAAAAAAAGACTGGCGAAGGCGTGTGTGTCACTCAGCCTTTGTCATCGGCCTCCGTCCATCTATGATGACCATGGAAGAAAATCATAACGTCTACTCTGCTGGAACCAAAACAAAATAAGCACCACCTGTGGCCGAACATGCCGATGCGTGAATGGCAGTCGCTGTCACACAGGTTGCACTTGTGGATGGTCTCCGTGCTGCTGGGTCTGTGACGGTTCTTCCTGCGGGTCATTTTTTTATCTGCTGCAGCAGTCTGTCTTCACCCAGCCTTAAAAAAAAAACAGCTCGCGAACTTCTCTGCTTCAATTGGCTCACTGCATTCACAGCTTTGGTAGGCGGGTCCTTCTTGCTAGGTTTTCAGTCATTGGTTCTTCAAGGTTTCAGAAACCCAATTCAAGGCTCTTATTAGTCGAATGAGAGGTCAATCAGATGAACTAATCTGTTTGCGGCTGTGTCTGCAGTGGAGGAAATGCAGCTTTTATTTTCAGTGCGCGCTTGCAGCTCCATCGTGCGTCCTAGAGTGCACGAGGGCGCACGAGAGCACCCTCATGCGCTCTGGGACGCAGAGACTTGCCCGCCCGCGGTACAACTGAGTGCAAGAGGTTAATGGCTGTGTGTTGAGTTATTTTGAGGGGACAGCAAATTTACACTGTTATACAAGCTGTACACTGATTACTTTACATTGTATCAATGTATCATATCTTCAGTGTTGTTCCATGAAAAGATATAATAAAATATTTACAAAAATGTGAGGGATGAACTCACTTTTGTGAGATACTGTATCAGCGACCTCACCTCTGCATCCCAGCATGGACTACTCTCGGCAGAATAGAGGAAGACGGTAAATACATGAAAAAAAAAACGAACATTCAATTTCACAACAGCGCTTCTCTTTGTGGGTACAGACCTGAAACGGTCTGTCCGAGGTGGATGTCCTGGCTGTCGGTCTTGTGTGTGTGTGTGTGTGTGTGTGTGTGTGTGTGTGTGGGTCTTGTGTGTGTGTTTCCATCTATATTGCTGCTATTCTCCATCTCACGAACCAACATCTGCCCCCGGGAGTCAAAATCACGTACAGAATCGACGGTCAACTTCTCAATATCAACCGATTTAGAGCTAAAGGTCAAACCACCACCATATCCATTATGGAGCTGCAGTATGCTGACGACAACGCTCTCGTAGCCCTCTCAGAAGAGGACCTTCAGTGCATCTTGTCTGCCTTTGCCAAAGCATACAAACAGCTCGGTTTGGCCGTCAATATAAAAAAGACACAAATACTCCACCAGCCATCACCAAACTGCAGTACACTTGCCATACCCCAAACATCTCCATTGATAACATCCGACTGGAAAATGTGGACCACTTCTTATATCTTGGCAGCCTCCTCTCATCAAAAGCCATCATCGATGGTGAAATACACCACCGCCTCAGCAGTGCCAGTGGGGCTTTCTCAAGGCTAAGGAGGAGAGTCTTTGAGAACCGTGATCTCCAAGTGAAAACCAAAATCCTGGTTTATAAAGCGGTGGTGCTCCCCACTCTCCTGTATGGATCAGAAGCCTGGACTACATACAGCAGGCACTTAAAGGCACTTGAGGCACACCATCAGAGATGCCTCCGAAAAATCCTCAGGATTAGTTGGGAGGATAGACGCACCAACACCAGCATCTTAGAGGAGGCTAACCTTCCCACCATCACTGCCACCGTTGCCCAAAACCAGCTCAGATGGACTGGTCATGTTATCCGAATGCCTGACTCTCGCCTCCCGAAACAAGTCCTGTACTCCCAGCTAGCTGAAGGGAAGTGGGCTCCAGGAGGCCAGAAGAAGAGATTTAAGGACAACATAAAAACAAACCTAAAGAAGTGCCACATAGACCTAAAAGCTTGGGAAAATATGGCAACCGACAGGGCGACCTGGAGAAACATTGTCCGTGAGGGTGCCGCACAGTACAACGCTGACCTCCATCATGCTGCACAAGACAAACGCAGACTCAGGAAGGAGAGAGCAACCAACAATCAGGACCAACCCAAACCCACCACCATTACATTCCCCTGCCCACATTGCAGCAGAATAATCAGGTCTAGAATTGGCCTCTATGCCCACCTGAAGACCCACAAGGACCAAGAGGGAGGACAGTCATACTCGACTACGAGTGACCGCCGATGATGATGATGATGATGATGATGGTGGGGGGGGGGGGGGTGCAGCAAACCTGATTTTGCAACCCGCTCTGGAGTGGTTAGAGTTGCAGAGTCTCTGCAGAGAGTGCTGTTCATGGCACAGCAAAGATGGGAGTCTGCAGTAGGAGGAGAGCACCCAAGGGCTCGTGCCATAATCTGTTGGGCGGTTGCCAATGCAACAGTTCAGTTTCGCATTTTTTTCCCCACCAAAATAAAACAGTCTCCCTTTTCTCTAAATTGTATCAAAAGGCTTCAGGGTCCGGATGGAGGACTCTCGGGGTCCGGCTCCAGACCAGAGTCCGCCAGTTGGTGACCCCTGCTCTAAAGTCATGCTATGATACTCCTCCATCTCTGACATGCAGTCTGCTGCTTTACAAAGTGCTACACAACCGTAAATACAGTAATTCCTATACTGTGTCCAGGTGATCGGTCATATGTTGCATGAGTGGGACTTAATCCTGGGCAGGAGGGGCTCATGATCGGACAAATGTCATTCATCGGCCGAGGAGTCCAGGCAGATACAGCTGCACTGAGAGGCCGCACATGCCCCTGTTCCTTCAGTCTTTTGCCTGCATCCTCAAGCTCCTGAACACAACACAAATGCTAGTATTTCATTTTAGTTAAAACAGCTTTAGGTATAAACATAAATGTACAAAGCACACCATTATTTTATTTCTTCCAGAACAAGGAACAACAAAAAAAACTTTGGGGGAATAAACTGATACTACAGTACAACAACTGAACAAATGCAGTAGATACTGTCTTATATTTTTTTTTCATTCTTTAAAAACTGACAACAAATATTTTAACTTGTACAAATTTCTTTTTAAAAAATACTGTGCGATTCCCAATGTTTACCAGACAAAGGCGCTGTTGTTCTCTCTCCTGCTCAGCAAGGAGCAGAGCCATCTGGAAAGCATGCTCCTTCTCTAAACGTCTTTGCATATCTTCCAGGACCTGCGCTCGCCATTGGGTCTCTTGTGTTGACGACCAAGAATAAACACCCCACAATAAACATCTGTTACTAGTTTAATAACACTGCAAAAACACAGTCACAGGAGACATACTCATTTGGAAAGTGCCAATTTAATCATTAAAGGAGCTATGCACAGTTTTTCTACTTTAAAATTTTTCATATTTACTTATAACTATCATTAGAGAGAATACCAGTAGTGCATTCTGGAAATCTGTCCTGAACTTTCAGTTATGGCCAGTCCAGCTATACTACAGGTGCATCTCAATAAATTAGAATGTCATGGAAAAGTCATTAAATTCAGTAATTCAATTCAGAAAATGAAACTCCTATATTATATAGATTAATTACACACACAGTGATATACTTCAAGTGTTTATTTCTTTTAATTTTGATGATTATGGCTTACAGCTCAAGAAAACCCAAATTCAGTTTCTCAAAAAATTAGAATATTACATAAAATTAATTAAAAAAATGGATTTTTAATACAAATGTTGGCCTACTGAAAAGTATGTCCATGTACACACTCAATACTTGGTCGGGGCTCGTTTTGCATGAATTACTGCATCAGTGTGGCGTGGCATGGAGGTGATCAGCCTGTGGTACTGCTGAGGTGTTAAAAAGGCCCACGTTGCTTTGATAGCGGCCTTCAGCTCGTCTTCATTGCTGGGTCTGGTGTGTCTCATCTTCCTCTTGACAATACTCCATAAATTCTCTATATAGTTGAAGTCAGGCTAGTTTTATGGCCAATAAAGCACAGTGATACCATGGTTATTAAACCAGGTTTTGGCACTTTTGGCAGTGTGGGCAGGTGCCAAGTCCTGCTGGAAAAAATGGAATCAGCATCTCCATAAAGCTTGTCAGCAGAGGGAAGCATGAAGTGCTCTAAAATTTGCTGGTAGACAACTGTGCTGACTTTGGACTTAATAAAACACAGCGGACCGACACCAGCAAATGACCTCTTTTCAGATGAAAGTAAATTTTGCATTTCATTTGGACATCAAGGTCCCAGAGTCTGGAGGAAGAGTGGAGAGGCACAGAATCTAAGTTACTTGAGGTCCAGTGTGAAGTTTCTACAGTCAGTGGTGATTTGAGGAGCCATGTTATCTGTTGGTGTTGGTCCACTGTGTTTTATCAAGTCCAAAGTCAGTGCATCCATCTACCAGAAAATTTTAGAGCACTTTATGCTTCCCTTTGCTGACAAGCTTTACGGAGATGCTGGTTTCATTTTCCAGGAGGACTTAGTGCCTGTCCACACTGCCAAAAGAACCAAAACCTGGTTAAATGACCATGGTATCACTGTGCTTGACTGACCAGAAAACTAGCCTGACTTCAATTCCATAGAGAATCTATGGAGTATTGTCAAGAAAAAGATGAGAGACAATAGACCCAACAATGCAGATGAGTTGAAGGTCACTATCAAAGCAACCTGGACCTCCATAACACCTCGGCAGTACCACAGGCTGATCACCTCCATGCTACGCTGCATTGATGCAGTAATTCATGCAAAAGGAGCCCCGACCAAGCATTGAGTGTGTACATGGACATACTTTTCAGTCGGCCAACATTTCTATTAAAAAAACATTTTTTAAAATTAATTTTATGTAATATTCTAATTTTTTGAGAAACTGAATTTGGGTTTTCTTGAGCTGTAAGCCATAATCATCAAAATTAAAAGAAATTAACACTTGAACTACATCACTCTGTGTGTAATGAATCTATATAATATAGGAGCTTCATTTTCTGAATTGAATTACTGAATTTAATTAAATTTTTGATGACATTCTAATTTATTGAGATGCACCTGTAGAATATGATTGTTTGACGTGAAGAGTGAGTCGTCACTGTCACAGGCCTCAGCAGCTTTTAGAATAATCTGCCCAGGCCCTTTTGAGCACAGCACTGCCACCTGGTGTTGATGGCTGCAATTAACTGAGAACTACATATACGTAACTCCTTTAAAAATATACTTTAAATATACAACAATTATACTTAATACCTGTTTTGTTGACCTGTATCTCAATTGTATTTCTGGGAGTATTTGCCGTTTTCCTGCCACTATTTGGGCCCTGACAAAAGTCAGGTGTCACACAAGGTCTTTGCAGTGAAGGTGTTGGATCCTCGACCTCATAGGACTGGTTTAAGGAGCCTGAAGGGGTGCGGCGACTTGGCGTCAACATAGTAACTCCTGCCATGAAGCGAGGGACCCTTTCTTGACTGCGGTCTATGTGTTCTACCCCAGAGTGGGGGCTCTGACGCTGACTGTCCAGGGTGTTGCAGCGGCGCCGAAATCCAGGAACCAGATAGTTATAGCCTTCCATGGAGCTAACAGGGCTACAGTTCTGCACTGGACTGATACCACAGTGACTGGATAGATAATTAGTGCTCCTGCCAACACCCTCTCTTCCCACTGGGAGACGGCCCACGGATGATGAAGACGCCGAAAGAGCTTCCTTCCAATCAACCATGCCGGCACTTTCCTCTGTCCTTCCTGGGCTTCGTGGGATAAGGTCTGCTGGGCCAATGGGAAATGAAATATGGATGTTTCCTGTAGACTCTGGGCGTGGTCAGTGTCTGCGGGAAATAATGCTGAAATCTGGACTGGGGGGACTCGGGTAATATTCTGGAAGACTATGTGGAAGGCAGACGGACTTTTGAGGACAGGAGACGTATGGAGCTGGATGGTGGATGTGAGGAGGTGCGACAGGGCTGTGGTGCAGACTGAATCCAAACTCGACACCTTGGTCCCCAGCCGGGCTACAACTTTTTTCTTCAACAGCAACAGCTTCAGGTGGGGGAGTCTGAGCAATGCTGTGTGTAACTTTTGATTCCTGCTAACTCTGCTCTCTTCACATACTCTCCTGATCTCTTTAGAAGGCTGTCCAAACTAATATCTTCTTCATCCTCATCTTCTTCTTCACTCTTCTCTTGGTTCATTACCCTCACTCCCTCTTCTGGCCTGTAACCATTGAGGATGGTGGTCTCAGTGCATGGCATGACTGGCTGATCATTTTTCTGAAGTCCGAATCCAGGGTCTTTGGAAAGCCCAGGTAAGTCAGTGACCAGGGTGTAGCCGCTGATAGCTGCAGATTTAGAAACTGGTAGTGTGTCAGCCTCTTCACACTCTACTTTAGACACCTGTACAAGATAACAACAACTAAACTGCTATAAATATGCTCCAAGACAGACAAACAGAAATAGGGCTCTTTTATTCTCCTCATGTATGAAAATAAGTGTGTACGTTTTTAGCGTTAAAACCATCACTGCCTCCATCCCTCAATGCGTGCTTAACACTTGACAGAATTATGAGACCCTCTGTACTGTGTGGCTCTCTTTGAATTTCTTGATGATACTTCTCATTCCAGTTCTCAACACTTGGAAACGCTGTGATAACTTTATACTGTGTATCCATCTCCTGCTTTGTGACTATCAACAATTCTTCTCAAGTCTAAACTGATTTCTTTTGTTTTTGGCATGATACATGATGCAGTGCAAACCACTGCTGATGCTTTTATACTGTGTGTAAAATGGAAGAGAAATGTCAGTTTTAACTTGATTTTACAAGTTTTGTGCATTGCAAAGTTCAAACAAATCATTGCACAGCAGTGGTTTTTGCCATTGTTCAATAAAAGGGTCAGGTGTTTTGTTTTTGTTTTTGTTTTTATTTGGGGGAGGGGGTCATAATTTTGATCCTGGGAGGGTTTTTTTTTGTTAATTTTGTTTCTGAGCAAAGTAAAATAATTTATGCTTTCCAACGAAAACTAGCATGCTTGGAAAAGCGGTGTTAAAATTTTTTGTTGTGCTGGTGAACAGCATTTGAGAAGTACTTTATTTTTTTTTAATTCTCATGGGGGGGCTCATAATTCTACTTTCACCTGCATGAAGTCAAGTGTATTAAACAACAAGTCCACTAGAGGGCGCCAAACATTACCCCAAAGGAGAAAGAACAGACAAAAGTTACTGACAATAACAAACATGATGACATTGGAGGAAATATTGATAATTAAATGACAAGAATTAGAGGTACAGTGATGTGACAGTGTTTGCCCCTTCCTGATTTCTCATTTTTGTATGTTTGTCACACTTAAATGTTTCAGCTCATCAAACATATTTAAATATTAGACAAAGATAACACAAGTAAACACAAAATGCAGTTTTTAAACGAAGGTGTTTATTATAAAGGGTTAAAAAAAATCAAATCTACATGGCCCTGTGTGGAAAAAGTGATGCCCCCTAAACCTAATAACTGGATGGGCCACCATTAGCAGCAACAACTGCAATCAAGCATTTGCGATAAATGGCAATGAGTCTTTTACAGCACTGTGGAGGAATTTTGGCCCATTCATCTTTGCAGAATTGTTGTAATTCAGCCACATTGGCGGGTTTTCAAGCATGAACCGCCTTTTTAAGGTCATGCCACAGCATCTCAATCAGATTCAGGTCAGGTTCAGGTTCAGGTTCAGGTTACTTTATTTGTACCCGTAGGTAGATTTGTTTTGCAGTCTGGTGACATCCATATTTACAAGCCACTAATTACATTCAACATAGACACAAACACAGGCACACATGAAGCTGACTATAAACATGATAAAAATGCTCGTGGCTCCATCAATCAGGGTATAAAAAGACAAAGAGATGAGGGAGAAACCAGAGGTAAGAGAGAAGGGTCATATTAAAAGTTAAAAACTAGTCATAGAGGTTAAAAAAACTCAAAGGTTTAAAACCCAATAAAATATTTAGAACCCAAGTGACATCCTACAAAAATAAGTAAATATAAAATGAAGTTAATAAATAGGTACCTAAATTATGTACAATATACTTTTACAGCTTGTTCAACTCTTTGACAGCAGCAGGGACAAAGCTGTTTTTGTAGCGCTGGGTTCTACTTTTTGGGACAGCAAACCTCCGTCTTGAGGGAAGAAGCTGAAAGTTGCAGTGCAAAGGGTGGGAGTCATCATTTAAAATGGAGGTAGCAATCCTCTGTACTTGTCTGGTGTACAGGGATGTCAGGCTCAGCTGTGTCTCACCAAGCAAACGACTGGACCATCAAACTACCTGATCCAAGGATTTCCTCTGTTTCAGTTTTATCTGACCAAACCATGACACTAAAGAAAAAGGATGAAACAGATTCAATAAAAGCCCGATAAAACACTGTCATTATGGTTCGGTCAACTTGGAAGCGTGCAAGTTTTCTCAAGCAATGCAAATGTTGCTGACCCTTTTTGCACATCCTTTCACAGTTCTCTTCAAAGTTTAAATTACTATCAATAATCGTCCCAAGATATTTGTACGATTGTACACATTCGGTGGTCTGACCTTTTAGTATGGTGACTTTGTGCCTGGGATTTTTCCTCCTAAAGTCAATAATCATATCTTTAGTTTTTGTTGTATTCAGCTGCAGGTAGGAATCCTCACAATAGTGAACAAAATCATCAACTACTGGGCCGTGGCCACTCTCACCATCCTGGAGGAGACTGACAATAACTGAGTCATCAGCATACTTTATAATGTGTCTGTTGTCATGTCTGCTCTGACACATGTTTGTGCACAGGATGAAGAGTAGTGGTGACAACACCCCCACCTGAGGAGAGCCAGTAGAAGAGCACTTTAGGTCAGACAGTGTACCATTGACCCTTACTCTCTGCGTCCTGTTGGTTAAGAAATAAAGAATCCAACCCACCAGATTATTGCTCAAATCAAGTTGTTGCAGGAGCCTTTCAACTAAGATATGAGGTTGGATTGTATTAAAGGCGGAAGAAAAGTCCACAAATAAAAGCCTGGCATGTGTCCCATTAAAATTCAGATGTTTAAAAAGCATGTTAAACAGAGTGACAGTGGCATCCTCCACTCCTTTGTGTGGCCTATAGGCAAACTGCAGAGGATCCAATGCCTGCTCAGTCTGCCTTAGGACCTCACATCTGACCAGTTTTTCAAAAATTTTCATTAAAATTGAAGTCAAAGCAACTGGTCTAAAGTCGTTTACCGTTTTAGGACAGCTGGATTTTGGAATGGGAACAACCACGGCTTCTTTCCAGATCTTAGGCACATGTTATGTCTGTAAGGACTTATTGAAAATGTAATGAAATATAGGACTCAGTTCATGTGCACAGGACTTTACCAAGCGCCCACATATATTATCAGGGCCCTGACTTTTGTTCACTTTTACAGCGCAGAACTCCCTTTTAACATCCTGCACCTCAATATTAAAGTGCTGATTGTCTTTGAGTTTCTGTTTCAAATCTTGGATTTCTGTGCTGAAATCAAAGGAGTCAAAACGACCATAAAAACAATTAAGAGCATTAGCCAGCTCTGTGTCTGAATTAAAACCATCTAAAAACACACGATTACTGTGCTCTGTGCTCTGAAGGCCTGCAATAGTTTTCATACTGGCCCAGGCTGAACCAAGTTTCTTTGTTGCCATCTTGCTTTCCAACTCTGATTTATAATTCTGTTTTGCTCTTAAAATTTCGGCCTTCAGCTCCTTTGTGGCAACCTGTAGCTCAAAAACAGACCCCTGTTTAAAGGCAAGTGCTTTCCTCTTTAAGTAGGATTTAACTGATTTTGCAACCCATGGTTTGTTGTTGGGATATATTTTGACACGTTTACGTGGAACAAACTTATTTTTACAGAAAGACATGTATGAGCATGTGACGTCAACAAGAGAGTCCAAATCATCCCCGCAGGCCAGTGTGAACATCGCCCAGTCTGTACAGTCAAAGCATTCCTGGAGGCTGTGCACTGAATCTTCTGTCCACACATCGATGTCTCTTGTCTCCACCTTCCCTCTTCTGAGACCAGTTTTATATGTGGGCAGCAAATGTACACAGTTGTGATCTGAGGATCCTAAAGGAGGAAGGGGGAGTGATTTATAGGCCCTCTCTATGGATCCATAGTACAGGCCTAATGTCTTTTTTCGCCTGGTTGGGCAGGAGACATACTGATAAAAGTTTTTAAGTGTCTTCTTTAAAGAAACATGATTAAAATCCCCAAGAATGAAGTTTGGCGCCTCTGGAGAAATTGATTGCAGCCGCTGGACCACATCAAAGATGGTGCTGGAGGCGGAGTCTGCATCTGCCCTTGGATGAATGTACACAGTTGTGATGAAAAGTTGGGGGAACTCGCGAGGCAAATAAAAGGGGCGTAGTGACACAGACAGCAGCTCCACATCGGGTGTACAGATGCGCTCTCTGACCGTGACAGATGTGCAGTACTGCTTATTAATATATAAACATACGCCGCCCCCCTGGCGTTTCCCCGTTACCTCTTCCTGCCGATCCAAGCGCAGCAGGGCTCCAAAGCCGTCAATCCACAGGTCTGCATCTCGGTCATGCGCAGTAAGCCAAGATTCGGTGAAGGCCATGACGCAGCAGTTCTTAAAGTCCTTCTGGTAGTCCTTCTGGTAGTCCTTCTGGTCAGGACTTTGACTAGGCCACTCCAAAGTCTTCATTTTGTTTTTCTTAAGCCACTGAGAGGTGGACTTGCTGGTGTGTTTTGGATCATTGTCCTGCTGCGGAACCCATGTGCACTTCAGCGTGCGGTCATGAACAGATGGCCGGACATTCTCCTCGAGGATTTTTTGGTAGACAGCATAATTCATGGTTCCATTTACCACAGCAGGTCTTCCAGGTCCTGAAGCAGCAAAACAGCCCCAGACCATCACACTACCACCACCATATTTTACTGTTGGTCTGATGTTCCTTTTCTGAAATGCTGTTACTTTTATGCCAGATATACACACCTTCCAAAAAGTTTAACTTTTGTCTTGTCAGTCCAGAGTATTTTCCGAAATATCTTGGGGATCATCAAGATGTTTTCTGGCAAAACTGAGATGAGCCTTTGTTATTCTTGCTCAGCAGTGGTTTTTGTCCCCTCAGTGATCGTCCCCCTTATTGTGATGGGGGGTTTGCATGCCCAAGTGAGGTGTTGTCCGGGGCAATTTGCCTCTGGTAGGGTCACCCAAGACAAAGTGGTCCTGGGTGAAGGGCCAGACTAAGAACGATTCAACAGACGGTCATGATGAATGCTAGGACAAAGATTCAGTGTACCCCGCTCGGTATGGCGTTATCGAGGCTCCACCCTGGAGCCAGGCCTGGGGGAGGGGCTCGATGGCTAGCATCTGGTGGCCGGGTTTCCGCCCATGGGACCTGGCCGGGCTCAGCCTGAAGGAGTTACATGGGTTTGCCCTCCAGTGTGCTCACCACCTGCAGGAGGGACCATGGGGGTCCAGTGCTATGTGGATCAGGTGGCGGTCAAAGGTGGAGACCTTGGCGGTCTGATCCCAGGCTTCCTAAACTGGCTTTTGGGATGTGGAATGTCACCTCTCTGGTGGGGAAGGAGCCTGAACTGGTGCATGAGGTTGAGAGATACCGGCTAGATATAGTCGGCTTCACCTAAACACACAGCTCCGGTTCTGGAACCAGTCTCCTGGAGAGGGGCTGGAGCTTGGCCTACTCTGGAGTTGCCCCGGGTGAGAGGTGATGAGCAGGGGTGGGTATTCTTGTATCCCCTCACCTTGCTGCCTCTATATTAGAGTTTTCCCTGGTGGATGAAAGGGTTGTTTCCCTGCGCCTTCGGGTTGGGAAACGGGTCCTGACCATCATTTGTGCTTATGCACCAAGTGATGGTTCAGGGTACCCACCTTTTTGGAGTCTCTGACTGAGGTGCTGGAGAGGGCTCCTCTTGGAGACTCCATTGTCCTACTGGGGGACTTCAATGCGCACGTGGGCAACGACAGTGAAACCTGGAGGGGGGTGATTAGGAGGAATGGCCTGCCCAATCTGAACCTGAGTGGTGTTCAGTTATTGGACTTCTGTGCTAACCACAGTTTGTTCATAACAAACACCATCTTCAAGCATAAGGGTGTCCATATGTGCACCTGGCACCAGGACACCCTAAGTTGCAGGTCGATGATCGATTTTGTTATTGTGTCATCAGACCTGTGACCGTATGTCTTGGACACTCAATTCAATTCAATTCAATTCAATTCAATTCAATTCAATTCAACTTTATTTATATAACGCCATTTCACAACAACAGTCATCTCATAGCACTATCAACTCTAGGGGGGAACCCCCACAGTTGCAGAAAGACCCCAGCAATCAGGCGATCCCCTGTGAGCAAGCACTTGGCGACGGTGGAGAGGAAAAACTCCCTTTTAACAGGAAGAAACCTCCAGCAGAACCAGGCTCAGGGAGGGGCAGTCATCTGCTGTGACTGGCTGGGGGGTGAGGGGATAGAGAAGAAGAAAAGAACAGACATGTAGAGAGCAAACAGCACGATGGGGACTCAATCTATGGGAGAGAACAAACAAATGTTAATGACCAGCAAAAAAAAATATTTCATAGAGAGTGAGGAAAGGAGTGAGGCCCAGTGCATTACTGGAGGTCCCCCGGCTGACTAAACCTATTAGCAGCATAACTAAGGGAGGGTTCAGAAACACATGATCCCTCACTAATTGTAGGCTATATCAAAAAGGTAGATTTTAGCCCTAGTCTTAAAAACAGAGATCGAGTCTGACTCCCGAATCCAGATTGGCAGCTGATTCCACAGGAGAGGAGCTTGAAAACTGAAGGCTCTGCCTCCCATTGTACTTTTAGAGATTCTAGGTATTACAAGTAATCCTGCATTTTGGGAGCGTAGTGCTCTGTTAGGATAATACGGTAGTATCAGATCTTTTAAATAAAAAGGAGCCTGATTGTTTAGAGCTTTGTAAGTAAGAAGAAGGATTTTAAACTTAATTCTAAACTCTATGGGAAGCGAATGAAGGGAGGCCAGAACCGGAGAGATATGATCTCTCTTTCTAGTACCTGTTAAAACTCTTGCTGCAGCATTTTGGATCAGCTGAAGACTTTTTAAAGATGTTTTAAGACAGCCTGATAATAAAGAATTACAATAATCTAATCTCGAGCTAACAAAAGCGTGGATCAGCTTCTCAGCATCACTCTGAGACAAGATGCTCCTAATCTTGGCAATATTACGCAAATGATAGAAGGCAGTCTTAGAAACAAATTTGATATGTGAATTGAAGGACAAATCCTGATCAAAAATAAGTCCAAGGTTCCTCACAGAGCTATTAAGAGAAAGAGTAACTGCATCCAAACTGAAAGTTTGACTCGGGTAAAGAGAGGTGCAGAGCTGTCAACTGATCACCACCTGGTGGTTAGTTGGATCCGACGGCAGGGGAGGATGCCATTCAGACCTGGTAGACCCAAATGTATAGTGAGGGTGTGCTGGGAATGTCTGGCTGAGGCCCCTGTCCGGGAGGTCTTCAACTCCCACCTCCGGAAGAACTTCAACCACATGACTTCAACCACATGACTTCAACCACATGACTGTGAACAACAGATGACTGTTGTTGTGAAATGGCGCTATATAAATAAAGTTGAATTGAACTGAATTGAATTGAACCACATTCCGAGGGAGTCTGGAGACATGGAGTCTCAATGGGCCATGTTCTCCACCTCCATTGTTGAAGCGGCTGCCCAGAGCTGCGGCTGCAAGGTGGTCGGCGCATCTCGTGGTGGCAATCCCCGAACCAAGTGGTGGACACCAGTGGTGAGGAGGGCCATTAAGCTGAAGAAGGAGTCCTATCAAGCTTGGTTGGCTTGTGGGACTCCTGGAGCAGCTGAGGTGTACCAGCAGGCCAAGCAGAGTCCAGCTTGGATGGTTGATGAAGCAGAAACTGGGGAATGGGAGGAGTTTGGTGAGGCCATGGAACAAGACTTTCAGTCATCCTTGAGATTCTGGCAAACTGTCCGGTGGTTCAGGAGGGGGAAGCAGCAAACTGTCCACACTGTGTATGGTGCAGATGGGACACTGCTGACTTCAACTGAGGATATCGTTGGGCGGTGGAAGGAATACTTCAAGGATCCCCTCAATCCCAAAGATATGCCTTCCACAGAGGAAGCAGGGCTTGTGGATGAGGGGGACGACTCGCCTATCACAGGGGCTGAGGTCGCCAAGGTGGTTAAAAATCTCTTTGGTGGCCGGGCCACGGGGGTGGACAAGATTCGCCCTGAGTACCTCAAGGCCCTGGATGTTGTTGGGCTGTCATGGTTGACACGCCTCTGCAATATTGTGTGGAGGTTGGGGGCAGTGCCTTTGGCATGGCAAACCGGGGTGGTGGTTCCTTTCTTCAGAAAAGGGGACCAGAGGGTGTGCTCCAACTATAGAGGGAACAAACTCCTCAGTCTCCCTGGGAAGGTCTATGCCAAGGTACTGGAGAGGAGAGTCTGGCTGTTGGTTGAACTTCGGATTAAGGAGGAGCAATGTGGTTTTTGTCCTTGCCATGGCACATCGGACCAGCTGTTTAATTCAATTCAATTCAATTCAACTTTATTTATATAGCGCCATTTCACAACAGTCATCTCATAGCACTTTCAAATGTAGGGGAAACCCTCACAATTGCTGAAAGACCCCAGCAATCAGGTGTTCCCCTATGAGCAAGCACTTGGCGATGGTGGAGAGGAAAACTCCCTTTTAACAGGAAGAAACCTCTACTAGAACCAGGCTCAGGGAGGGGCAGTCATCTGCTGCGACTGGCTGGGGGGTGAGGGGATAGAGAAGATGAGAAGAACAGACATGTAGAGCGCAAACATTAAAGGGAAGAAGCCCAGTACATTATTGGAGGTCCCCCGGCTGTCTAAATCTATTAGCAACATAGCTAAGGGAGGGTTTAGAGACACATGATCCTCCTAATTGCAAGCTATATCGAAAGGGAAGGTTTTTACCCCATTCTTAAAAACAGAGATCGATTGATCTTGATAACTAAAGGCTCTGCCTCCCATTGTACTTTTGGAGATTCTAGGTATTACAAGTAACGCAGCATTTTGGGAGCGTAATGCTCTATTAGGATGGTAGGGTAGTATCAGATCTTTTAAATAAAAAGCGGCCTGATTGTTAAGAGCTTTGTAAATGAGAAGTGTCATGGTCTGCGCGCCAATCTTGTCCGCTCTAGGGTCATGCAGTGTTTTCTCCCCATTCTTTCGTAATTTCTTGTGGGCTCTCTGAGCTCTTATTTTGACAGCGTCTCTGCGGGGCTTCCGGCTGTCAGAGCAAAGCTCAGCAGTGACAGCCAGCCTTGATCTGATTCAGCTGTTGACACCTCATCAGCTGATTAATTATCTCACCCTATTTTAGGGAGCAGTTTCTCTCTCTCAGGGCTGCGATCTTGTCAGACGTTCACTCGTTGAACATCCCTTCATCTATCATCCGTCACTGTAAGTGTATATCCTGAGACTCTGTATTCCTGTGTCTGAGTCAACCCTTAGTGGTGTTTTTGCCCCCTGTGGCTCATTATTTTGTCATCTGTCACTCATTAATAAATTATGCAAACTCATCGGTGGCCTACAGTGTCTCATTAGCGGTCCGCGAGGACCGCACCATGACAGTAGATCGTAGCCAGAACGAGATGCCGGTCACCGTGAGTTTGCTATTGGGCTTGTGTTTTTCCCTTCTCTAGGTGCTCGTAATTCTCGATAGCATGTCTGCTTTCAACCGTGGGTATTGCCCTGAGTGGTTTGAGGAGATAGATGGCTACCTGGCAGAAGCCCGTCTCCTCATGCCCACCTACGCAGCTTTCGAGCCCCTAGGTCTCGCTCAGAGGGCTTTGCTAAGATACCATCTCACCTCCTTTCCAGAGGGAAAGGAACGGGTGGCGTGGATTGTGACACAACGTGGACTGATAGAGAGAGCGCTCGAGAGGGCAGCCCAGGAACCCTCACCACCTTCCCCAAGTACGGCATTCCCGACAAGGGAGGAGGTCCAGGGACTGGTGGAAAACCCCGGCAGGAGGCCGACGGTGAGGCATCTCCACTCCTCGCCTCGGGAGTCAGCTCTTGTCACCCGTCCAGCCCAGGTTCAGTGTTTCCCTGACTTCACCTCGTCCTCTGCTGGCAAACGTCATCACAAAGCCCACGGCAAGCCTCTGCGAGAACCCCGTCCGGATCCAGTTCCAGGTCTCTGTAGGAACTCTGCCTCCCAGCCAGCTGTTTCTCCTACGTCACAACAGGAGGAAAACCCAGCAGTCTCCGCCTCCAGGTCATCTGTCCTTGCTGTCCTGTCACCTCCTTGTTCCCGGATCACCTCGGCTGTCACCCCCTCCTCCTTTTTCTTTCCCCAGCTGCTGTGAGCTCCAAGAATCCTGCTTCGACGAAGCCCATCATCAATCCTGGTCGAACGGCTCTTCCTCGTCTTCCCGGGGGGCCCTCCATCACCATCCAGCGGGGAAAGGGAAGAACCAAGCCCTCTGCAGCAGCCGCCATCGGTCCTCAGCGGAGCAGGCAAGTACGTTTTCATTCTTTTCCTTTAGAATCAGAATCAGAATCAGAAAGCTTTATTGCTAAGCATGTTTACAGTGTAAACAAACGAGGAATTTGACTTGACATTGGGCGCGCGATAAGCGCCACCAATGACGCGGCTGCCATGAGGGCGCCTGTCATCAGTGGAGGGTAAAGAGGGGGAATGGGGGAGGGAATGACACAGTAGGCAGAGAGAAAAAACATAGTTAATCAAAATAAAGATTACATAGATAATCACAATTGTGATTACATAGAAAAAACCCTCTAAGCACAATTAGCAGACTAATACAGATCACACAATACAAAGGAGCAAAGAGAGACCAGTGTGTGTAGTCAGCATGTAAATAATAATCAGTGTGAGTGCAGTGTTGAATGTATCAGTTGCTGATGTACAACAAAGGGGGCGCCTCCTGGCAACGGATAGTTGTTATGATGTTGTTATGTTACTGAGCGAATTACCTTGTCTGACCGCTGGGGGTGGGGCTTGGCGCTCACAGTCCCCTGAGCTCCCTCCATCTGCTGCAGTGATTAATCATGAACCTGCTTCCTTTGTGTCCGCTTTCCCCAGGTGTTCTTCGGCGCCAGGTCTACGCCATCGGACGAGGAAGGGGCCTGCGGCCCTGGAGTACCTGGTTCCGGTACTTCAGAAACTTTCTTAGAGAGGGACACAAGCTTACACAAGTCGGGGATGGAGCCATGGCTTTCCAGGCCAGAAGTGGCTAGCTAATTAGCTAAAACAGGTTATCCTAACCAGGTGAACAGCCCTGCCCGGGGTCTGATTCTCCTGTGTGCCTGATCGCGCTTTCGTATTTACTTAGCTAACACTAAGTAAAAAGTTAATATCAGTAAAAGAGAGAGAGATAAAAATTTAAAACGGAGCTAGTACAACAAGCAAAAAGAGACAAGATAATGCTTTGACAGCGTCGTGACAGTTTACAGATGCCGACACATACGCACATTAACCTCCACTAAGAGAGCAAGGGATTATTTCTTTTGAACAAAACAATTATAGAAATAATGCATTAATCCATACTAATCCAATACTGTAGATGTTACTTAACGTCAGATTAACTAGTTCCAGACTACAAGAGTCTCAGTTTCAGGTAGTCAAGCACAAGTCGGATCATCTGTTGGAAACTCGATCAAATTAAAAATGGGCACATGGTGCAAAGGGGAGGTCTTTACCCTCTCGAGAATCCTCAAGGGTTCGTGGGAGTTTGCCCAACCAGTTTACATGTGTTTTGAGGACTTGGAGAAGGCATTTGACTGTGTCCCTCGTGGTTTTTTGTGGGGGGTGCTTCGGGAGTATGGGATATCGGGCTTGTTGTTATGAGCTATTTGGTCTCTGTATGACCGTTGTGAGAGCTTGGTTGGTATTGCCAACACTCGGTCGGATTCATTCCAAGTGAGAGTTGGACTCTGCTAGGGCTGCCCTTTGTCACCGATCCTGTTTATAATTTTTATGGACAGGATTTCTAGGCACAGCAAGGGAACGGAGGGTTTCATGCTTGGTGACCACAGGATCTCACCTCTGTTGTTTGCAGATGATGGTGTCCTGCTGGCTTCATCCAGCAATGACCTACAGGTCTTACTGGGACGGGTTGTTGCTGAGTATACCTCCAAGTCCGAGTCCATGGTCCTCAGCCAGAAGAAGGTGGATTGTCCTCTCTGGGTTGGAGACAAGTTCCTGCCCCAAGTGGAGGAGTTTAAGTATCTTGGGGTCTTATTCACGAGTGAGGGGAGAATGGAATGAGAGATTGGCAGATGGATCGGAGCAGCATCTGCAGTGATGTGGACGTTGTACTGCTCTGTTGTGGTGAAGCAGGAGCTAAGCTCTAAGGCAGAGCTGTTGATTTACCAGTTAATCTACATTCCTACCCTCACCTATGGTCATGATGTCTAGCTTTTCAAGATCTTTTGGTCTATTTCACTTTGTCAGGCAGGTCCTATTTAAGTGATTTCTTGATTGACAACAGGTGTGGCAGTAATCAGGCCTGGGTGTGGCTAGAGAAATTGAACTCAGCTTTCCAAAGATGTGATAAACCACAGTTAATTTTTGTTTTAATGGGGGGGGGGCAATCACTTTTTCACACAGGGTCATGTAGGTTTGGATTTTTTTTTACCCTTAATAATAAACACCATTTAAAAACTGCATTTTGTGTTAACTTGTGTTATCTTTGTCTAATATTTAAATTTGTTTGACGATCTAAAACATTTAAGTGTGACAAACATACAAAAAAATGAGAAATCAGGAAGGGGGCAAACACTTTTTTACACCATTGTTTAATTACAAATATGTTTGTAATTTCTTATCAACTTGTGCAACAAAAAAAGCATTGTTCGCTGTGTTTCCCTGGTCTTACTTGAAGGCTACACTGCGCTTACAATTTCCAATGGCGCTACGACATTTAGTCTGTATCTGTAACCTTTCACATGTGCAGTAATATAGGTTTTGTGTTGGTTTTCAGGGACCTTTATTGTGTGACACGGGTGGTCACTCCACCTTTCCACCACCACGCAGGGTATAAGACGGCAGTGAGAGAGAGGGGCAGTCTCTTGGCCTCCTCTCTGCCTGGCAGGTGCACATGTATGGTGAGAAGGTGTCACTAATAAACCTGTGTCCAGTTCAACACTCAGTCTCGTCCTTGGCTCCTACTACTGACATAACATTTGGCAAAGAGGATAACAGGTATGGACGAGTGTGTCACTTTGATTCGAGCCGCCCGTCTCTTGGGCAAGGCGGTTCACCACTTTTCAAATATACTTGGTGGCATTGGACCTTGGAAGACTGGAGAAGTTGGGGGGGGGGGGACGAGCACTGCTGGTTCATAATTTAGGAATGGAGGGACAGTGTATCTTAAGCACTTTAGGTGAGTGTGATAGCTTTGAGGAAGTGGTGGAGCTAATGGCACAACATTAGCGCCCCGAAAAACGTCATCGTCCATAGGATCCCGTTTCGACAGTGCCGCCAGCGGACTGGTGAGCCAGTGCAATGGTTTGTGGCAGACTTGTGCCAGCTGGCCAAAGACTGTCAGTTTGGAGCGTTGGAGGAAGAGATGGTCGGCGACCAGTTGGCAAAACATACTATTTGCTTGGCTACAAGGTCAAAGCTCCTTACATTCTCGGGTGAACTGATGTTATCCAAGGCCATCGAGTTAGCTCAGCAGTTGGAGGTGGCAGATAAGCTATCGCGGGCGTTCGGCAAGAGAGTGCCACATTGCCAGTTTGAACCACAGTCGAGAGTGCAGGCAGTGGACCCGGACAGTGACGAGTGTGGAAGATGAGGGAAGCTACGCTCATGCTGTCAAGATGAGGTCCACCCCGGGAACACCCAGGTGTTTGGGTTGTGGGTCCACGAAGCACCGCTACAAGGCCAGGGCGTGTCCAGCAAGAGGGAAACTCTGTGGCAAGTGACTCTTGCATCATTTTGCCAAGGCATGTCACAAGTTCGAGCAAGGGGATCCAAGACGTAAGGAGGACCCTCCCACTCCCACGGTTATTCACACTGTATCCCCGAGTACCAACGGTCATTCCTACTGTATGGTGGAACTGGACGGGGTAACAGTGTCATTGCTGACTGACACGGGAGCAGTGAGCTCCATGTTGAATTGGGCAATTGTGAGGAGTTTTTTCCCACATTATCGTATTAGAGGTGATTCAATGCCGCTGTGTGGTTATGGTGGAGGAAGATTGGCCATGGTGGGATCGGTGAGACTGATGACTAGGTACAAGTCGGCGAAGATGTGCAACCTGAGGTTCATCGTGACTGCCAGTGAAGAGAACATAATGGGATTTGATTTGTTTTATGGCCTGGACTTCACCATCATGAGCAGTGTTGGAGAAGAGTGGTCGGGTTGTGGTTTGTGGGATGAGAACTTGCCTGGCATTCTGGAGGATGAACAGAATCAGTCCCACCCACGACCATCATGCAAGAGTTCCGGCGCCAGTGCCCAAGTAGCTCTGACTGAGGAAACTGGGCGGCACGGTGGGACACCCATGATGGTGGGTGGTGCCGAGTGGCTGGCTCCATCTGCTCCCGGATTTCGGCTGGGAGGGGCCGGACAGCAGGGGGTCACAATGGCGACACCAGCAGAGGAAATGAAAGCAAGCGGGATGGGACCAGCTGGCACGGTGAGACGACGTGTCAAACAGAAACAGTGGAAGCAGAGTAGGGTCCTTCTGGGGGTCGCGGAAATGGTCCGACCCCGGGAGGAGGCCCGGTTGAGAGGAGTTCGGGTCAGGCGTCGGAGAGAAGATGACCAGGGGCGGCTGCAGGAGGTGGCTGTTTGGGAGGATGCCTACCTCCAGCTATCAGATGGCTTGTGGAAGCATCCTAATGAGCTGCGGTGTGCCCGGGAGAAGAGGGAGGTGCTTGGGCCTGAACGTGAGTCAACTCTGGTGGTGAGGAAGAGGAGGCATCAATCAACCGAGGGGTGGTTCTTCTCCTGGGGCAGACTGACGGTTGGACAGTATGTTTAATGCATGTGTAAGAAAGTGGGACAACCATTGTGTTCTTATTGTTCTTCTTCATGGGGATTATTTTGTTTTTCTGTTAATTTAGGAACACGGCAGTTATTTTCTTTAGTTGGACTGTTTCTTTAGTACAGATGGCAGAATAATCCATCTTGTGTGGGGGGGTGGGATGGTAGTCCACCTGTCCTCTCCTAGTTTTAGTTGTTTTGAGTGACTGTGATAGGTCCCTTTTACGTATTTCTGTTTAGCTTTCTTAGTACGTGATTCAATTTCCAAATTGGGGAGGGTCTCAATTGTATGTGTGTGTTTTGGACCTTTTTGAAGGGGAGGAAGAATGTTGTGTTGGGTTTCAGGGACCCTTATTGTGTGACACGGGTGGTGGCTCCACCTTTCCGGTTCCACCACCACCCAGGGTATAAGACGGCAGTGAGAGAGAGGGGCGGTCTCTTGGCCTCCTATCTGCCTGGTGGGTGCATATGTTTGGTGAGAAGGCATCACAAATAAACATGTGTCCAGTTCAACACTCAGTCTCGTCCTTGGCTTGTACTACCGACATCACAATGGACACAACTAAACCAGAGTATGGAAGAAGCCTCAATTTCTGTATGTATGTCTACCATGGAACATAAGAGACCTAAACGTACATTGCTGCATTTCAGTCCATACTTTTCCTTAAATACTGCACAAAACTTTCATTCATCAGCCTTTAATTTTCCTCTAAAACCAAACTTCCTTCTCCATTTCTGTCCACTTTCAGCATACAAAATTCAATTCACCATACACACATCTCCACAACATTTATTTGTTTTATTTTTTCCCTTTTTTCTTCGGTAGTGTTTGAATTACCCCTATTTTTAAAATATATTCTCAACCTAGGATTTTGACAACATCACATACTCTTTTATAATTAGGAATAAATCTACTTATTCTCTCCTCTGCCAAGATAAAAGTTGAACCTCTTCACTTTCCAGGTGATTGGGGGTGGCCTCTCTGTGCCTCACTGCTCCAAACTTGCTGTTGAGTAAGAGGGGGAGGTCATTCTTTGTTTTTTGCCGTGCACACTCTTAAAGCTTCCCTTTAAGCCAGAGCGATCTTAAGGTCCCCACAATTGTTGGAAAAATTTCCTTTAGTCTATAATACAATGAATCCATCGCTCTCACCTCAATGGCTGGGTAGACTCCCAGCCGTGTTCTTGAGGATGATGGCCAGCACTTATGCTTTGCAAGTAGAATGACTGAGCCTTGTGGCATCGGCCCATGGTGCTTTCTTAAGGTCATCAGGTGTGGGTACCCTCCTTCATCAGTGTTTCATCAATTAGCCCACAACACCTCCAGGGAGCTTGACAGCTGACCCCAGCGTCCTAAGGCAGCCCCCTCGGCCCCATGGGTTCCACCACCACTGTTCTACAGTGTTTCCTTTGTGCCCGATGGGTTGTTCCAGTGCTCGCAGCGCTTCAGCCACAGTCATCTCGATGCTGTCGACTCTCATGTCCCAGTCAGCAGCAGATGCCAGGATTCCTACACTTGTTTGTGTCCCACTAGAGGTTTCCCCTACCCTAACAAACCTAATCAGGCAGGGTCCTGTCATCCTGGTGGCATTGTGGGTCTTCCTCCTCTTCACCTCCAGACCTACGGCAACCTCAGACAATATTTGATCATGTCTCCATCTGAACTTGCTGTCCACCAGACTAGCTTGGCATGATGACAACATGTGCTCATGGCTTGCCGGCTTTCCACACAACATACAACCTGGATTCTCAACCAGAACTCAATGATGGAGGTTTACCAGTGTTGGCAGGACATCGTATGTGGCGCATAAGAGGAAATTTATTCGCTGGTCCTCCATGCCCCACATATCTCTCCACCCCAATGACCTTCCTTGAATAGATGTCCAACACGTCCACCTCCCCTGGCTATCCATGGATGCAACCCTGACTTGTCTGCCCTCCTCCATCAGGCGAAGCTCTTCTGGGACTAGACTACGGCAGCCTTTGGTGTCTGCCTCCCTCCACCTTGCCCTGGTTAT
Source organism: Pholidichthys leucotaenia (assembly GCA_020510985.1). Taxonomy (NCBI): domain Eukaryota; kingdom Metazoa; phylum Chordata; class Actinopteri; order Cichliformes; family Pholidichthyidae; genus Pholidichthys; species Pholidichthys leucotaenia. Next base: position 285,361,472 of record CM035838.1, read on the forward strand.
GACTCCTAGGCCCAGCCGGCCTTGGTTGACTATCCCCACAATGTCCTTGTGGCGTAGCCTTTCCTCTGCATCTGCCACAGCCTTACTTACTAAGTTAACTTGAAGCTCGATTTGGAGATAAATTTATGAAATAATGCAATTCTTATAGTTGACCACAAGATGGAGGCAGCTCCTTCTGCACTCAAGGAGGAGAAGACACAGTGAAAGGTTGGTTGAAGGCGGTCTAGCTGCCACAGCTCTAAGATGGCGCCCAGGATTGACTCACCCTAGCAATTTTCAGGACGGTGTTTACACTGCTTAATCTGTACATGTGCAGTTCTCATACAACGGAATGCCACGTGCATTGACCACAAACCATGCCTTGTTTTTTCAAAGAAACTGGAGTGCCTTTTCCTTAACTGAATTTTATTCATGCAAGAATAATCTTACAACTTTAACTTTGTATACAATTCAGCACTGTTGCTACCTCAAATAATCTCCTCTCAGTAACTTTTATCATGCTTTAAACACAATCTCTCAGCTCAACTCAGGTGAGTGGGTGAATTTCCCTCCTCCCCTTTGTCAACAAACACACACACAGACTTGTCTTCGCCTCTTGCACTGCGAGAAGTGTGCTGCTTTAGTTAAATTGCCTATATATATATATATACTGTATATATATATATATATATATATATATATATATATATATATATATATATACTATGGTTGGAAAAAAAGTTAGTAGATATTTACTTAGAGTTATTGTGTGTATATATTTCTCCCTGCCTCTTAATAAAACCAGTTTAACAATTATGTAAAGGCTATTTACATTGAGCTGTGTCCAGTCATCAATACCAGTGATGGCTTATCATATTTTCATGAACTGGGGCTGGGATTCCTGCCAGACCCTTTCTCATGGCTTTTTCTGTGTATTTATTTGTCCATTGTATTTTTGTGCTCCTTTTTGTGTTATTTTGCTTTTTATTTTCCCCAGTTACTGTATGTTGTAGTTATTTTGACCATGTCCTGTTTTCCTGTTTTGGTTGAATTGTTCTGGTTCATGTTTTTTTTTTTTTTCCCTCATTTTTATTCTGTGGTCTGATGGCTGTCAGATGGCTTCTGGGGTTGTGCCCAGCTTGGCTGTCATCTGTCAAGCTGTCAGATCAATTGTTCCTCCCTCAACTCCCATTACCGTCAGCCGCTCTGTCTCTCATTATTATTGAGAGACAGATTATTATTGGGGGCGGCAGTGGCTCAGGAGGTAGAGCAGGTCGTCCAATAACCACATGGTTGGCGGTTCAAATCCCGTTCTCCCCAGATATGCTGCCGTTGTGTCCCTGTGCAAGACACTTCACCCCAATTGCTCCTGGTGGGTCTGGAAATGCCATGTTAGGCAGCATGCCACCATCAGTGCGTGAATGGGTGGATAGCAGGATCTGTAAAGCGCTTTGGTCATCAAGAGATGAGAATAAAAGTGCTATATAAGTGAATGCCATTTACCATTACTATCAGCTGTTTCCAATTATTAGTTGTTGTGTCCCTCTCCTGCTCAGGTCAGCCTACACCTGTCACTACTCTTGTTATCACATCGCCCACAACTTACCCAATGACTGCCACAGGTGCTCAGTTGTACCATAAGCCCCTAGTGGTCAAGATTTTTTTCAAGAAAATATTCAGATCAGATGTCAGAGATTTTCAAGGCTATAACTTGAAAGTGGTAAGAGATAACGGGTTACTGTCAATTAGAAAGATGTAGAATATGATCCAAAGTTTGAGATAGGAGTAAATTTATGCATCTAATTTGCATAATGCCACAGCAGCCATATCAAATTACATAACTTTCAGTTAAAAGTGGACTTTGGACATATTTACACAAAGAATGGTTTTGCTTTTTTGTCACCGTTTCTTGTTTTGGGCATTTTGTTATCTTGTCTCCAAAGTATATGAACCAGAAAATCAATACAATGTAAACTAGAAAAGCACTCGGAGAGCGCAGACCTCCGCCAAGTGCCACAGTTCCCCCCATACAGTGTTTGTGTGTACGTTGTCAGATTCCTTGACCATGAAAACATCTGAGTAGCAATTGGATTCACAATGATAGGATTAGTGGTTCAGTAGTAAAAGTATTACCTCCTTGGCGGAGGTAATAAACTGAAGTGTTGGTGTTGTGTCCATGTCCTGCATCTGCAAACTCCCAGGCTGGGGGCGTTGCAATTGAACGAATGAATGAATTAATCTTTATTTCGAATAGATTAAGAGTACAGGTTAAAAGAAAGTGAATAATATAACAAAGGGGGTAATAAAATCCAACAAGGTCAAATTAGACAATAGCTCCTCTGATTATACAGTTCAACATAAGTTATCCGAAATATGTGATGGCTGAATCCGCAGCTTATATTGGCCACCCGTGTTCCATCCAAGAATTCAAAAGAAAAAACAAAAGAAGTCATGACACAACTGCGTACAACCCACAGGCCAATGGGTTATGTGAGCGTTTTAGATCACTGAAAGTAGCACTGAGGGCTTCACTGACGGATGCCAATTAGGTAGACGGGTTGGCGTGGGTTTTATTCAAAATTCAAACGTTTATTTGAAACTCAGGGTTCATATTAAATGCAGAACTAAAAGGAGTAGAAAATAAATAAAAGTATTGTAACGTGCGCGCCAACTGACAACGTCCCACCGGGAGGTTTGAACTCATGCCTCCCGCTCCAGAGACCTGCACTGTACCTGTGTCGCCAATAGGGTCAACCCACTTGGCAAGCCAAGTAGGGTGCTCCTATTGAGTTCGCTACAGTATACACAAATCAGCAGACAGTCGGCGGTCTTGTAACAACAATAACATACAATATTGGACTCAGTATAAAATGGAACGCCACCACTTCCAAATGCTGGAGTGAAGTGTGAGTGACGAGTTGACAATTGGTGATATAAGATGATTGTTACATGGCAGCAACCTTCTCATCAAACTGTAAACATCGTTACGTATCAACTCGCCAAAAGACGGAATGTTCACAGACACAAACATCTTGCTTGCACTTGACCTTCGTGGTACATGTAATCTTTATCTTTATTGGGGTTGCGCTCCGCGGCCAAAGATGATTTGGAAACTTCCCCGGCAGAGAGCTTCTTTTTGCGGAGCTACTATGGCTGACCGGGGAATTTCTGCCAAATAATCCAGTGGCGGACAGCTGGCCGTCTGAGCTTTTGCAGCGTTGCGCAAACACAGGCACACAGCACGCTGGCGAGCAGCTCGTTTTTGCGCAGCGCCTATGGCTGCCCGGGGAATTTCTGCCAAATAATCCGGCGGCGGACAGCTGCCCGTCTCAGCTTTTGCAGCGTCGCGCAAACACAGGCACGGTGTTTTCCGCGTGCTTTTGTGCCTAAAACGTTGAAGAAGGCGGAGTTTATATTGGTCAGACACGATGACCAGCGCCCTCCATTGCGCCTGCGCACATGTTGAAAATAGCCGTATGTCACAGTGTTAAAGAATGCTTTAAAAAATTCCTGTATCCAGACGATGATCCGGATCATCCCCAAAATTTAATCAGTTCTTCCTTGTACCATTTCCAACAACACCTGAAAGTTTCATGGAAATCCGTCCAAGACTTTTTGAGTTATCTTGCTAACCAACAGACAGACAGACAGACAGACAGACAAACAAACACACAGACAAACCCCGGCAAAAACATAACCTCCTCCTGGCCTTTTCGGCCTGGCGGAGGTAACAAACAAAGACATTCGTCAGACTTCCCGCTGGCCACACAGCTTGCTTCGTCCTTTTTGCAGCATCCTGGTCGTTATTTTGTCTTCTGTTGGTCATTTTGGCTTTCTCTCACACATCCAGAAACTGTTATGATTACTCCACCTCAATTTCGCTTTTATTCTGCCGCTATTTATCATATATGACGACATGGAACCTGCGAGATTGTTCTACCCAGTCACATGGCGATGGTGTTGATAGCAGGTGAACAGCAACCAGCTTCGCTCACCCTCTGTAATAACAAAATGTAGATATTTACCTTCATAAGTTAAATACTTTCTTTTTAGAATCATAGTTGGCAAATTTGGGAGCAAATGCCTCCTCAGTCATTTGTTTCCAAAACTCTTCTTCTCTGGTGTAGAGAAGTGAGGTTCGATGTCCGCCATGAGTCCTCCAAGGCAAGAGCAGTAAGTTATACGTGTCTGCCACCTTGTGAGATGGAATCCTTTGTACAACTTAAATCAACTGGGGAGTGTTTGGCCACGTCATATAACATTAGATGACAGGCACAGCATGGGGGCACTATCTGTCCATGAAATCTTGCCACAATAAGGGTTAAGTTCTATCTGTGCACTTACTCCTCACCGCAACCCTTCTCTTGTTTATTCTCCTACGTGCTGTATTTTCCTCCAGAGCTTTGCCCAGCTCTGAGGCACAACATGTCTACAAGACATGTCTAGTGTAGACACATGTCTACACTACTTGTCTACCTCTTGTTCACTGGTTAATCCTCTGTAGTACTGTTTTTCCCTCCGGAGCAGTTTCCCCACTTTGAGGCACTACATATTATAGTTCCTCATTTTGCATTTTTGTATTTGGCCCATTTTGAACTATTTATTCCCTGCACTGCTGGTTTTTCCTCCAGAATCGTTACCCCGCTCTGAGGCACTACATGTTATTTTCACATTTGGCATTTCTGTATTGGACACCTTTGTACTGTTGCTCTGTTGTTAATAAACACACGGCACCATCCATCATTTGGGTTCGTCTCTCTCTGCCTAGTAGAGAACAACATTCAATTCAATTCAACCTTATTTATATAGCCCCATTTCACAACAGTCATCTCATAGTACTTTGAACTGTAGGGGAAACCCCCACAATTGCAGAAAGACCCCAGCAATCAGGCAATCCCCTGTGAGGAAGCACTTGGCGAAGGTGAAGAGGAAAAACTCCCTTTTAACGGGAAGAAATCTCCAGCAGAACCAGGCTCAGGGAGGGGTAGTCATCTGCTGTGACTGGCTGGGGGGGGGGGGTAGAGAAGAAGAAGAAAAGAACAGACATGTAGAAAGCAAACAGCATGAAGGGGACTCAATCATGACACATATAGATTAGTCCAACTAATTTTAACAAACTGGTCCACACAATTACTCACTATTTGTTGATACTTAAGTTTCTTGTATTTGTGTTATATATTCCTTATATTCCTTATGGTGACACAATTCAGTTACTATTTGTTTTTACATAAGATTCTTGTGTTGTGTCCCTTAAATTCCCATTTTCATTCATATATTACTCAATCAATCAAAATTAATATTCTTGTAATATACAGACGTGGACAAAATTGTTGGTTCTCCTCTGTTGATGAAAGAAAAACCCAGTGGTAATAAATAAAAATTCTATGAAAATCAACCAATAAAAATCAGACAATGCTTTTGAATTGTGGTTCAACAGAATTATTTTAAAAAACAAACTCATGAAACAGGCCTGGACAAAAATGATGGCACCCTTAACTTAATATTTTGTTGCACAAGCTTTTGAGGCAATCACTGCAATCAAACGCTTTCTGTAACTGTCAATGAGACTTCTACACCTCTCAGCAGGTATTTTGACCCACTCCTCAAGAGAAAACTGCTCCATTTGTCTCAGGTTTGAAGGGTGCCTTCTCCAGACGGCATGTTTCAGCTCCTTCCACAGATGTTCAATAGGATTTAGATCAGGGCTCATAGAAGGCCACTTTAGAATAGTCCAATGTTTCGCTCTTAGCCATTCTTGGGTGTTTTTAGCTGTGTGTTTTGGGTCATTATCTTGTTGCAAGACCCATGACCTGCAACTGAGACCAAGCTGTCTGACATTGGGCAGCACATTTCTCTCTAGAATACCTTGATAGTCTTGAGATTTCATTGTACCCTGCACAGATTCAAGACACCCTTTGCCAGATGCAGCAAAGCAGCCCCAGAACATAACAGAACCTACTCCATGTTTCACAATAGGGACAGTGTTCTTTTCTTGGTATACTTCATTTTTGTGTCTGTGAACATAGAGCTGATGCGCCTTGCCAAAAAGTTCCAGTTTTGTCTCGTCTGTCCATAGGATATTCTCCCAGAAGCTTTGTGGCTTATCAACATGCAGTTTGGCAAATTCCAGTCTGGCTTTTTTATGATTTGTTTTAAACAGTGGTGTCCTCCTTGGTCGTCTCCCATGAAGTCCACTTTGGCTCAAACGACGACGGATGGTACGATCTGACACTGATGTACCTTGACCTTGGAGTTCACCATGAATGTGTTTAGAGGTTGTTCTGGGCTCTTTAGTTACTTTTCGTATTATCCGTCTCCTCCTGCGGCCACGTCCAGGGAGGTTGGCTACAGTCCCATGGATCTTAAATTTCAGAATAATATGTGCAACTGTAGTCACAGGAACATCAAGCTGCTTGGAGATGGTCTTATAGCCTTTACCTTTAACATGCTTGTCTATAATTTTCTTTCTAATCTCCTGAGACAACTCTCTCCTTTGCTTCCTCTGGTCCATGTTTAGTGTGGTAAACACCATGTCACAAAACAGCACAGTGACTACTTGTCACCCTTTAAATAGGCCGACTGACTGATTACAAGTTTGTAGACACCTGTGAGGTTAATTAGAGGACACATCTTGGTTGAACATGTCCCTATGGTCACATTATTTTCAATCTTTTCTAGGGGTACCATAATTTTTGTCCAGGCCTGTTTCATGAGTTTGTTTTTTAAAATAATTCTGTTGAACCACAATTCAATTGGGCGATGCAGTGGCGTAGTGGTTAGCACTGCGGCAGCACAGCAATTCACCCTTGGCCATGGGATCCCTGATTCGATCCCAGCCCCTGACCAACAGTGATCTGTGTGGAGTTTGCATGTTCTCCCCGTGTCTGTTTGGGTTTACTCCGGGATTTCTCTGGTTTCCTCCCACAGGCCAAAAACATGCAGGTTAGGTTAACTCGTAGCTTAAAACAGAAGACTCGTCAATTAGAAAGAAAATGGCGCTCTACTAATTTAGATGAAATCTATTTAGCTTGGAGAAATCATCTTTTAATTTATAAAAAATCTCTTAGAAAAGCTAGAACAAGTTATTACTCTGCATTAATAGAAGAGAACAAGAATAATCCCATGTTTCTTTTCAGTACTGTAGCCAGGTTGACAAAGAGTCAGGACTCTGTCAATCCTAGCATTCCCTTAGAGCTTACTAGTCAGGACTTTATGAACTTTTTCAATAATAAAATTTCATCCATCAGAGATAAAATCAATCAGATTCTTCCCACAGTTAACTTAAATACTGTAACTACTACAACTCCTTCTTTTGATGTCTGTCTTGATGAGTTTACTCCAATCGACCTTTGTGAGTTAGACAAAATAGTTTCCTCATCCAAACCTTCAACTTGTCTTTTAGACCCTATTCCTACTAGGTTATTTAAAGAAGTCTTCCCACTTATTGGTAGCTTTATTCTTCATATAATCAATTCTTCATTAACTTTAGGCCATGTACCGCAGGCTTTTAAAACAGCTGTAATTAAACCCTTACTCAAAAAGCCAACGCTAGATCCAGGAGCTTTAGCTAACTATAGACCAATCTCTAATCTCCCTTTCATTTCAAAAATCTTAGAAAGAGTTGTTGCTACGCAATTATTCGACCACCTGCAGGGAAAGGGTTTACTTGAAGAGTTTCAATCTGGGTTTAGAATCCATCATAGTACTGAAACAGCCTTAGCGAAGGTCACTAACGACCTCCTCATTGCATCTGATAATGGACTAGTTTCTGTACTTGTCCTTTTAGACCTTAGTGCAGCTTTTGATACTATCGATCATAATATTCTACTTGATAGATTAGAACACTATGTTGGACTTAATGGAACTTCGTTGCAGTGGTTTAGATCTTATTTATCTGATAGGTTCCAGTTTGTTCATGTAAATAATGAGTTTTCTTTCAACTCAAAGCTTAGTCATGGAGTTCCACAGGGATCTGTGCTAGGCCCTACTCTTTTTAGTTTATATATGCTTCCGTTAGGCAACATTATTAGAAAGCACTGTATACATTTTCATTGTTATGCAGATGACACACAATTATACCTGTCAATGAAGCCAGATGATAGTAATCAATTAGCCAAGTTAGAAGCCTGTCTTAAGGAAATCAAAGCTTGGATGACTTGTAATTTCCTGCTATTAAATTCAGATAAGACTGAAGTCATTCTTGTTGGTCCAAAAAACCTTAGAAATTCCTTTCTAAATCAAACTTTCAGTTTGGATGCAGTTACTCTTTCTCTTAATAGCTCTGTGAGGAACCTTGGAGTTATTTTTGATCAGGATTTGTCCTTCAATTCACATATTAAATTTGTTTCTAAGACTGCCTTCTATCATTTGCGTAATATTGCCAAGATTAGGAGCATCGTGTCTCAGAGTGATGCTGAGAAACTGATCCACGCTTTTGTTAGCTCGAGATTAGATTATTGTAATTCTTTATTATCAGGTTGTCCTAAAACATCTTTAAAAAGTCTTCAGCTGATCCAAAATGCTGCAGCAAGAGTTTTAACAGGTACTAGAAAGAGAGATCATATCTCTCCGGTTCTGGCCTCCCTTCATTCGCTTCCCATAGAGTTTAGAATTAAGTTTAAAATCCTTCTTCTTACTTACAAAGCTCTAAACAATCAGGCTCCTTTTTATTTAAAAGATCTGATACTACCGTATTATCCTAACAGAGCACTACGCTCCCAAAATGCAGGACTACTTGTAATACCTAGAATCTCCAAAAGTACAATGGGAGGCAGAGCCTTCAGTTATCAAGCTCCTCTCCTGTGGAATCAGCTGCCAATCTGGATTCGGGAGTCAGACTCGATCTCTGTTCTTAAGATTAGGGTTAAAACCTACCTTTTTGATATAGCCTACAATTAGGGAGGGATCATGTGTTTCTGAACCCTCCCTTAGCTATGCTGCTAATAGGTTTAGTCAGCCGGGGGACCTCCAGTAATGCACTGGGCCTCACTCCTTTCCTCACTCTCTATGAAATATTTTTTTTTGCTGGTCATTAACATTTGTTTGTTCTCTCCCATAGATTGAGTCCCCATCGTGCTGTTTGCTCTCTACATGTCTGTTCTTTTCACCTTCTCTGTCCCCTCACCCCCCAGCCAGTCGCAGCAGATGACTGCCCCTCCCTGAGCCTGGTTCTGCTGGAGGTTTCTTCCTGTTAAAAGGGAGTTTTTCCTCTCCACCGTCGCCAAGTGCTTGCTCACAGGGGATCACCTGATTGCTGGGGTCTTTCTGCAACTGTGGGGGTTCCCCCCTACAGTTGATAGTGCTATGAGATGACTGTTGTTGTGAAATGGCGCTATATAAATAAAGTTGAATTGAATTGAATTGAATTAATTGGAGACTCTAAAGTGGCCCTAGGTGTGAATGTGTGTGTGAATGGTAAAGGGAAAACGCTGTACCGTGTCTGCTTCATCCATCCAGGTGGATGCCCTCAATTTCCCCTGTGGGGATCAATAAAGTATACAAAATCAAAAAAAAAAAAAAATCAAAAGCATTGTCTGATTTTCATTGGTTAATTTTCATAGAATTTTTATTTATTACCACTTTTGTCAGAATCAAGTTATTTCTGTGACCATTGTGGGTTTTTCTTTCATTAACAGAGGAGTACCAACAATTTGCACTTTGTGACTCTGTGATAGGTGCTCTATAAATAAAGTTATTATTATTATTATTGTCCACATCTGTATATGTGTGTGTGTGTATATATATATATATATGCACTGTATATCTCTCAATCATTGATTAAAATTGATATTCTTGTAATATGTAGTACTTTCTTCTTATTTCTCTATAAAAAGCAGCTCTTTAATCTGTCCCTAACATGTGAATGCATACATGATTTTGATTCCCTGCGTGTTCTTACAATCATAGAAAATAGCCACAAAATCTAACATTATCTTTATATTAAGTTTTTCAATAGAATTTAAAAACAGGACCAAAGACTTACTTTGACTGAATGTTGCAGACAGTCCTGTCAGAAACCGAGCCGGCTTGGTATCCCCCGGCTCGGTCCTGGCCTCTCTGTGGGTACGAGCCATGTTGTATGTATGTTAATATGTATTTCTGTGTACTCTGCCGGACCCATAGCCACTGCTGTCTGGCCGGCAACGGTGAGGCAGCCTCTTGGGCTCATAATAATAATAATGCATCAGATTTATATGGCGCTTTATCATAGACACTCAAAGACGCTTTACAAGTAGATACATTATTCATTCACTCCATACAAACAATGGTAGTGGCAAGCTACACTACCGTTCAAAAGTTTGGGGTCACTTAGAAATTTCCTTATTTTTGAAAGAAAAGCACTTTTTTTCAATGAAGATAACTTTAAACTAATCCGAAATACACTCTATACATTGCTGATGTGGTAAATGACTATTCGAGCTGCAAATGTCTGGTTTTTGGTGCAATATCTACATAGGTGTATAGAGGCCCATTTCCAGCAACTATCACTCCAGTGTTCTAATGGTACAATGTATTTGCTCATTGCGTCAGAAGGCTAATGGATGATTAGAAAACCCTTGTGCAATCATGTTAGGTCTGCAATGCTGTAATTGCTGCAAATGGAGGATTCTTTGACGAAAGCAAAGTTTGAAGGAAAAAATTATTATTTCAAATACAAATCATTATTTCTAACCTTGTCAATGTCTTGACTATATTTTCTATTCATTTTACAACTCATGGTGGTAAATAAGTGTGACTTTTCATGGAAAACACAAAATAATTGTCTGGGTGACCCCAAACTTTTGAACGGTAGTGTACTTCTGCAGCCACAGCTGCCCTGGGGCAAGCTGATGGAAACATGGCAGCCAATCTGCGCCAACAGCCTCTCCGGCCACCACCGAATATTTATACACATTCATACCCAGTGTTATGGACACTGGAGGCAAGGTGGGTGAAGTGTCTTGCCCAGGGACACAACGGCAGGATAGCTGGGGAGAGCGGGATTCGAACCACCAACCATCAGGTTATTAGATGACCTGCTCTACCTCCTGAGCCACTGCCATCCCTAATGCCATGCTGCCATGCTGGAGTGAGCGCTGTCTAGCTGTCTGCCGGTCCGACCACGCCCCTCTCTATTGCTGCCAGCTGTTCCCACTCGCATATGCCATCTTCCCACTCCTCGCCCAGGTGTACCCAATTTGTGAAACCAGCAATGCATGTTCTTAAGGAGCCTGTCTCCAGTCATGCATTGCTGGGTCATTGCACTTCTTTGACAGTTATCGTATGGAGTCATATCAACTGTGTTTCACCTTGTGCTTTTTCAGACTTACTCAGACAGCTCCAGTCTCGTGAGTATTATCTGAGTGTGTTCTTTCCCCGGTAATCTCACCCAGACTGTTGAGCATCCTGGAGGACTCCCTAGCCAGTGTGATTTGTAGACACTATAACTGTTGCCAGTGTGTTGAACTGAATAAACGTGTGTGTGGTGTAACCCAGCACATAAATCCTCGTCCTTATTCCCCTCCTCCGTGCGCTGTGGAAAAGCGCACGAAGAGTTCATGACAAATCCTACAGAGATTTTTAGAAAAGGTTGTCACCTTCTGATCAGTGGGCCCTCGATTGTCCATGACATGCAGACAAAGGCTTTGTCTCCTGATGTCCATCGCCTTTTATCTTATTTTTTTTTCTCCAAAAGTAGTTGGCAAACAGCCCGCATTCTCCACCAAAATTGTGAAAAAATTAATTTTCTGGACAGTTAGCAGAATCTTTTCAGTTAACCAACCAATAATCAAAGAAGGAATACTATTTCTCAGTTTAACTTTTATTGAACCATGCAGGGAGTCAGTGTACATGGCCACAGATCCTCCCAGCTCTGTCTCCTGGAAAGGACCCCGCACAAAGGTATTCACAGCTACAAAAAAGCTTCCAGTTAGTGGGCCGTTTCCCTGTAAATTTCCAGCAATACATGTCCATTGTCCAAACTGTCCTCCTGGTGTCCAGAAGGCTCCTCTTTTATGGCTTTTATGGCTTTTTATTGCTTCCACATCCTTCCTTTCATTGTCCAGATGTGTCCTTTACATGTCCATATATGGAAAACGGAACAGAGACTTTCCGGTGGAGTTTGTTTGTTTATGTGTGTGTGTGTGTGTGTGTGTGTGTGTAGAACGAAAGCACTTTTTGGGTGTGTGTGTGTGTGGGGGTGTATGTGTGGATCTAAGAAATATGTGCATGCAAGCACATTGTGTAACATGTAATTAACTAATCTTCAGTATTTATTCCTCCTTCCTGGCATCCTTCAGTCTCGGGAGACTATGGATCTGCGCCTTGAGTTGGAATAACGGGGTTATGGCAGCATTGCTTGTGGCTGTGTAAACCGATACGCGAGTGACAGTCATGGTTGGATGGTCGCAGATGTAGGCGCTTGGTTGTGGTGTCTTTTTCAATGCATCCTTTCGAGATGATCGCTTTTCGTCAGCAGACTGGCGAAGGTGCTCTTCTCCCCTTCTGAGTCCGTCTTTCAGCGCATGTCTCCAGCGGTTTCGGTCGTCTGCAGTATCCTCCCAGTTGATCACATCCATGCCAAGTGTTTTCATGTCTCTTTTGCATAAATCCTTGAAACAGAGAAATGGTCAACCTCGAGTTCGTTTGCCGGATGCAAGCTCTCCATACAGAATGTCTTTTGGTATTGTCCCATCCGGCATCCGATGGACGTGTCCCAACCAGCGGAGACAACGTTTGTGAAACAAGGTGAACAGGCTTGGTAAGCTCGCAAGGGAGCGTATCTCATTGTTTGTGATACGGTCGCTCCATTTAATGTTAAGAATACTTCTCAGCATGCGGAGATGAAAGGCGTTGAGCCGTTGCTCTTGCGAGGCGCATAGACACCATGTCTCACTACCATATAGCAAGGTACTGAGGACGCATGCCCTGTAAACAGTGATCTTCGTGTGCCTCGACAGGTTTTGGTTCAGCCATATCTTCTGTGATAATTTTCCGAAGGTCATTGCAGCAAGGCCAATTCTTCTACTGAGCTCGTTGTCGAGTGAGTAGTCGTCCGATATTTTGGATCCGAAGTATGTAAACTCATGAACCACATTCAGTGGGCGGTTTTCGATATTTATTGTAGGAGGGTTTGAGACACCTTGGCCTATTACTTTGGCCTTCTGCTGACTGATGGTCAGACTGAAGTCGTCACAGGCTTTATTGAGTGTGTTGATCATTGATTGTAATTCTAGTTCTGAGTGAGCTATCAGCGCTGCATCGTCGGCAAACAGCATCTCACTGATGGATACTTTCCGGATCTTGGATTTTGCACTCAGTCGTGATAGGTCAAACAGTTTGCCATCAGACCTTGTGTGGAAGCAGACACCATTGTTCCAAGTACCAAATGCATACTTTGGTATGATGGCAAAGTATACGTTAAACAGGGTAGGAGCAAGCATGAAGCCCTGTTTTACTCCACGGCGGATGTTGAATGGTTCTGAAAAGCTCCCATCAAACTGGATAATAGCTTTCATGTTGGTATGGAAGGATTCAATAATTTGCAGCAGTTGGGGGGGACACCCGATCTTCTTGAGAACTTGGAATAGTCCTTCACGGCTAACTGTATCGAAGGCTTTTGTCAGGTCGATGAATGCGACAAAAAGTGGTTTCTTTTGCTCCCTGCATTTCTCCTGTAGCTGTCTGAGAGAAAAGATCATATCAATCGTGGAGCGCCCTGATCTGAAACCACTTTGAGATTCAGGATAAATTCTTTCCGTGAGTTTCCAAAGACGGCTGAGAACCACACGCGTGAATGCCTTCCTGGTGACACTAAGCAATGGTATCCCTCGATAACTGTTGCAGTCGCTTCTGCTACCTTTGTTTTTATACAGCGTCACTATTTTGCAGTCCTTCATGTCTTGAGGCACCTCTCCTTCCTCCCAGCAGCGAGATAGGATCTCATGTAGTTGTTGAAGGATGACATCCTTTGAGCACTTTATAACTTCTGCTGGGATCCCATCGAGGCCAGGCACTTTCCTAATTGGCAGAGAGTCTAGTGCTTCTTCCAATTCCTCCATGGCCGGAAGTGAGTCCAGCTCTTCCATGAACGGTAGGTCCTCCAAATTTTTCAGTGCTTCCTCTGAAATCGAGCTGTCTTGGGAGTATAGTTCAGAGTAGTGCTCTACCCACCTCTCCATCTGCTCCATTTGGTTTGTGATGGTAGTTCCGGTCTTGGTTTTTAGAAGCGCTGTCTTGTGTTGAGTTGGCCCAATTGCTTTCTTGATCCCTTCGTACATTCCACGTATGTCTCCTGTGTCGGCTGCCATTTGGATACTCTCACAGAGTTTCAACCAGTAATCGTTTGCACAGCGTCTGGCTGTCCGTTGAGTCTTGCTCCTGGCTGCCTGCAGAGCTTCCTGTGATTTGCAGGTGGGGCGATCCTTGTATTTCATTAGAGCAGCTCTCTTTTCTGCGAGGAAGGCGGCCAGCTCGATGGAGTTCGCCTCGAACCAATCGGGTGTGTTTCCTTGTTTTTTTTACCAAATGTACGGAGAGCAACACTGTGGATGTGATCTCTGAGGGTGTTCCATCTCTGCTTCAGGTGAGACTGTGATGGACTTCTTGAGATTTTTGGTGAATTCGATGACTTTGCCTGGTTGTTGCGTTATCCTGGCATCAATGCGCTGTCTTCCAGGAGGTTTGTTGTAATGCAGGGCCTTGGGAACAAGTCTGACCTTACAGCATACCAGTGAGTGATCTGTGTTGCAGTCAGCACTCTGGTACGAGCGAGTGATCTGTACATTCCACAGTTGGTGTTGACATGTCAGTATCAGGTCCAGTTGGTGCCAGTGCTTAGAACGCGGGTGCGTCCAAGAAACTTCATGCTGTTGCTTTAGCTGAAAGTAGGTGTTCGTTATGCAGAGTCCTGTGAGCACAGTTCTAGCAGGCGTTGTCCATTTTCATTCATCTTACCGGTTCCGTTCTTCCCCATACATGTTGGCCAGGATCCTGAGTCAGCACCCACTCTAGCATTGAAATCTCCCAATAAGATCAGGTGTTCTCTAGAAGGTATCTTTTGTATCATCGATGAAAGCTGGTTGTAGAATTCATCTTTCATGTCCTGCCTGGAGTACAAGGTGGGCGCGTAGACACTGATTAGGTTGACTGGTCCGTCTGAGGTGTGCAGTTGAAGAGAGAACATCCTTTCTGTTCCTCCCTCGGCAAGATCCACCATCTTCAGCAAAGAGTTTTTCACTGCAAAGCCAACTCCGTGCTCCCTTGTCTTATCTGCACTCTTACCCTGCCAGTAAAAGGTATAATCACGTTCACGCAATGAGCCTCTTTCTGGCAGGCGCATTTCTTGGAGTGTGGTGATGTCCACCTTGAGCTTCAGCAGTTCGTTGTTTATTACTGCTGTCTTGCGTGCGTCCTCTATCTCTCAGTGATCGTTTGAGAAGCCCGGAAGTAGGGTTCTGATGTTCCAGCAGCCGAATTTGAGTGCTGGTTTTTGTTATTTGATACTTTGTTTTTGTTTTGTGCAGGGTTTGCAGTCCATGATTCAGAACATCAGTATTCCTGAGCCTCACGCACCCAGTAGGGCAGACAGACTGTGGCAGAACAGCACCTAACTGGCTGGGGGCTGCCCAGCTTGAGGCAGGTGGTAGCTGTCCAGTGAGATACTATGACCTCTCCCACCGTCGAAAACAACCCCTGGTGCCCAGCTTTTTGCCAATTGAGCAGAGGCTTATTACCGGTGAACTGTTGTTTCCCGTGTTTTTCCGTCATATGACATGACGCTGGAGTGTCCTCTCCAGGGCGCAGGCCTGGGCAATGTGTATGGAGGACTCGCTGTTGCCCGTGCAGCAGGTCCCCCCTCTCCACAACACCATTAGGGTCCAAGGGAAAGGCAAAGGCCAGTACTGCTTGGTATCGGTGTGTCGCAGGAGTTGCCAGATTGAGGTTGAGCACAACATCAAACTGCCTTCGGGACGCCAACTCCGGATTTCTCTTCAGGGTTATCTCCCCAAGCCCTTCCCATATTGGGTCTTGCCACAAGGCAGTGGAGGTTTGAGATCAGAGTTTTCCTTCTCCTAGATGCGTTGCATCCTCGGCTAACGAGTCCCATCTACCCAAAGCACTGGTTTTGGGGTGCCAGTAACTCACCCTCGCCCCTTCTCCTGTCAGTAGTAACAGTTCTGCCTGGCATAGGGTGTATGCCATACGAGAAGGCCAGGAGTTGGGCTTGGCTGTCAGAGGCTCTTTGAGACGCGTGCCTTAGGGGCATTTTGTAGAAAGTAGGAGCTTATCCCCACTCCCACCCCTGGCTTAACAGCTTTCAGAACCACTGTTAACCACTATTAATTATAACAGCACTTAAGCACGTCCCAAACAACAAGGCTCCGGGACCAGATAGTTTTCCAGTAGAATCCTATAAAGAATTCTGGCCTGTGATGGCACCTACTTTCTTTAAAATGGTGAACCAAATTAAAGAAGATAATGTAATCCCTCCAAATATGAATTTGACTAATATTATCCTGCTCTTTAAACCTGGAAAAGAACACATGCTTCTATCCAGCTACCATCCCATCTCACTTATGAATGTCGATCTTAAAATAATTTGCAAAGCTCTCACCAAAAGGCTGGAAAGGATAATTCTGGTTATTATACATCCAGATCAAACAGGTTTCATCAAGAGTAGGCACTCGGCTAATAATACACGGAGGCTATTTAATTTAATAGACTACTGTAAGATGAATGACTTAGAAACTACAATTTTATCTCTGGATTCAGAGAAAGCCTTTGACCGTGTTAATTGGAAATTTCTTTTTATGGTGTTAAATAATTTTGGGTTTAGTTCATCTTTCATAAACTGGATTAAAACACTATATAGCTGTCCAACTGCGTCTGTCCGAACACATGATCAGACTTCCTGAAGCTTTAATCTCCTGAGAGGTACTAGGCAGGGTTGTCCACTCTCTCCCTCACTTTTAACCGTCTTTATCGAGCCATTAGCAGCAGCCATACTTCACAATGTTGATATCAGAGGTATCCAAACTGGAGAAAAAGAACACAAGGTAAGTCTTTATGTTGATGATGCATTGATTTTTCTTGAAAACTCACAAAGATCTCTTCTTCAGACAGTGGCGCTCATTGATCAGTTTTAATCATTATCAGACTACTAACTGGGGTAGATCAACAGTTTTACCTATAAATTGCAGTTTCTCAAATACACCCGTTATTCCAATACAATTAGGTAATATTAAATACTTAAGAATAGCTATCTCCCCCAGGCTCTCAGAGTTATGACTAAATCCCACTCCCCTTTTAAAAGCGATACAAGACGACTATACGCGCTGGAGGACACTACCTATATCACTAATGGGAAGAGTCGCAACCGTAAAAATGATGGTCCTTCCTAAAATCAATTATTGGTTCTCAATGATTCTTACTCAACTATCTATGGCCTGGTTTAAGTCTTTACACTCAAATATAAGTACATTTTTATGGAAGGATAAACCATCACGGATCAATCTAAAAACTCTTCAAAAAGCAAGAGTGCAGAGGTTTAGATCTACCAATTTTTTTTAATTACCTCTTAGCCAATAGATTGCAGTTTGTTTCTAAAAGGACAAAATCAACCCCACTAGGAAACCCATGGTTAGATGCTGAACAGTCTCTCTGTGGGTTGCTAAATACCTCTGACTTACCTTTTTTGAGTCCCTGTATTAAATGTCTTGACTGTTTTAAAAGCGTTAATATTAGCTCCTCTCTGACAACTTGGTGAAATTTTTTTAAAAATAGTGGGGTCACCCATTTTGAATAATCCTGATATTTTGCAACAAAATATAACTGTTAAACTTTCCACTATGGCAAGAGAAGGGAATAAAAAACTTAGAGCATCTTATTCAAGGTGGAAATTTTATCCAATTTCAGGAATTAGTGTCACAGTTCAATATCAGCGATAAAAAGTTTCTTGAGTACCAACAGCTTAAACCCATAATAAAAGCAAGATTCAATCTTAATCAGACAAGAGGTACCAGCTGAGGTGGCAGAGTTTTTAAATCTTTGTTCCCTTAAATTGATATTGAAAATATACAGACTATTACCAAACCGGATGAGTCAGTATCTCTTCCAATATCAAAATGGGAGACAGACTCATCTATCAAAACGATGAAAGTTTTTGGACACAAAAATGTTTAATAACTTTTAAGATGACTAACAACTCGAATTTACAATTCATACAGTGTAAAGCCTGACACAGAATTCATTACACAGGGCAAAGGATGTTCAAAATGGGCTTGAGTCACACAAATATCTGCTTCTACTGCACCAGCAACATTCCGAATAGCTACAGTATATGCATGCTATGTGGTCCTGTGCACCAGTTCAAAAGTTCTGGCGGAAGACATGTGATGATCTGTCAGCATGCCTTGGGTATCGTGTTCCATCCTCACACACACTTTGCATATTAGGTGATTTATGTGAAATAAATATAGAGGCAAGGGTGTCACACATGGTTCTCACCGCCTTATGCATCGCAAAGAAAACTATCCTCATGAATCGGAAATCAAGAAATAATTTATGCACGACTCACTTTAATAACTTACTATTAGATTCTTTTAGCTTGGAGAGAATGTCTGCCTCCTCAAATAATCATTTGGCTGAATTCAATTCTCTGGTCCCCGCTTATTAATTCTATAACCTGAGGGGTGGTGGGCGATGGCTTGCTCTTCTTGGCACCTCTGGTGGCTGGCTGCACCCCAACCACAAGGGGCCGGTGTCCGGGGGACCTGTTCTGGGGTGGCCGTGTGTCTGGGGGGTTGGCCGGGGGTGGGCTGTGGCCCCCGGCCGGCTGGTCTTGACTCCCGGGGAAGGGGGGGGGGGGGCTGGGTCTGGCCCTGGGCCCCTGAAGCTGAGGGGCCATTCCCCCCCTGGGCCGTGGTGTGGGACGGCCCCGGTGCGTCCTTGCGCCGCGGGGTCATGTCCTCCCTGGGGCCCTGGTGGCACCCTGGGACAGGTGCCTGCATCCTGGGGTGTTGCCCTCCCTGTCCTCTGGGGTCTGTGGGTGCGTGTGTGTACATGTGTGAGAGTGAGTGTGAGTGGGGGCGTGTGTGTGAGCAGGTGCGGAAGTGGGTGCATGGGTGTGTATGTTGTGTGTGGGCATGTGGGGCTGTGTGTGGGTGTAGGTGGGCATGTGTGATGGTGAGTATGTCTGTATGTGTGCACATAAGGGTGGGCGTGTGTGTGTGTCTGTATGGGTGTGGTTACCTGTGGGTGGATGTGTAGGGGTGGAGGATGTGCTTATGGGTAGGAGAACTTCGCTGGGTGGCGGGGGTGGGGCGGTCCGTCTAGTGGCATGGGGGTTGGTGATTTGGGGCCTGCTTGTCCCAGCCGGCCTGCTGTTGTGTCGCAGGGTGGGGCGCTTTGTCGCATTGCCACTGGTCTCATTAGCGGCGGGTGTATGTGGGTGGTTGGGGGGACTGTTGGTGTCGGTCGGTGGCCGTGTTGCTGTCAGGCTGCTCCGAGGTGGCTGTGGCTGTCAGTGTGCGTCTGGGGTGGGTGGTTGGTGGGCTTGCGGTGGGCGCTTGGGGGTGTCACTTGGCGTGTGGGGTGCCGTGTGGGTCCGGTACATTGTTAACTCTTGTGACTATTGTTGTTGTGCATGTTTGTGTGTGCAAGATGAGTGGGAATGCTTGTGGTGCTGGGAGCACCAGGGCACGACGCTGGTGGGTCCTGGGCTGCTCGACCGGGTGGCCCTCACCCTGGGTTGGGATTTTGGGGCAGTGGGTGGCCTCATGAACCAGTTTGCGAACTAGCTTCTGGCTGGGAAAAGCCTGGCTTTTGGACTGCCTTCCTCCCAGTCTTATTTCCCACCCCCCTCCCCCTGATTCTGGGTGGAATATACATCTTCTTGGATACATTTAGGGCTTTGGGGTGGGGGGTGTGCTGCACTGTGTCGGCGAAGGGGATACCTCTGCTGCGTGGTGGGGCTGCCCTCACCTCAATTTTAATTGCATTTTAGACACAGAGGGCTTGGGGGAATGGGGGCCCCGCTGCCTATCGCAGTGGCTAGTGGTGCTCCAACCACCATCCCCCCAATTTTAACTGCACTATGGTAGTCCACACATTGACACACAACCACATCATACAACCGACATACTGTACACCTACCATGTTTTGTGCAAGGGGGAGGGGTTGTGGGGGG
The DNA here is from genome assembly GCA_020510985.1 of Pholidichthys leucotaenia. Lineage (NCBI taxonomy): Eukaryota > Metazoa > Chordata > Actinopteri > Cichliformes > Pholidichthyidae > Pholidichthys > Pholidichthys leucotaenia. The sequence continues at coordinate 285,381,618 of CM035838.1, forward strand.
TCTTCCCCCACCCCTGTCGCCCTCCTCCTGCTGGGGGCCTGAGGGCCCGGTGGGGGGCCTGGGACCCGTCATGTTGTCAAAATCCCTGGGATCTGCTTGCTGAATGTATAAATACAAGCAAGGGAGTGAATAAGAGAGTCAGCAAGAGTGAGGGAGTGATGAATGGAGATGGTGATGGTGGGCTCTGGGGGTGGGGGTCTGCTTCTGTGGCCGTGGCTGCCCTGGGGTAGCTCGGTGGGGGGGTGGCTGCTGGCCTGCGCCAGCAGTCTTCCCAGCCGCTGCCAGGTGCTGGTGCGCATTCAGGTTTGCTGCATCTGCATCGCAGTTGCCCTAAGAAATAAGGATGAATGAGGGTAGGTGAGTGTGAGGGGGAGAGCACGAATGGATGTGAGTAGGTCAGAGTGTGAGTGTATGCGTGGGTGAATGTGACTGGGTGTGGGTGACCCTGAGGGCAAGTGGGAGTGAGACTGAATGGATACAGGAGTGAGAGAGAATGGGTGGGTCTGGGAGTGTGACAGTGGGTGAGTCAGAATCAGGGAGTGCATGTGAGTATGTATGAGAGCATGAGAGTGTGAAGGTGTGGGGATGGGTGTGGGTGTGTCTCCGAGTCGGGAGGTGCTGGATTGAGGGGGGTAGTGCCTCTCAGCTATGTGGGCTCCCCTGGATGGGAGGAGTTCTTTGGGCATGGGGGTCCCCGGGATGTGCTGTGGTGGGGTGGGGGTGGGGGGGGGGCAGACCCACTGTGGGGGTGCCTGGGGGGGCTCGTACCATTGGGCGCGGGCCGGTCTCCAGCCCAGGGGGTGGGGATGCTGGCCTCCTGGTGCCTTGGAGCCAGGGAATGGCGTTGGCCCCACTGGGGGGTTGGTGGGTTGGCGGGCCCGGGGGTGTGGGCCCTCCGTGCCGGCGGCCTGGCGGCCTGACTTCCCTCAATCATCCCTACAAGGGCGAATGCCTGGCTTTCCTGGGGCTTGCTGACCTCGGGCATTTGGGCCCTGTGGGGGTTGGCGGCACTGCCTTGCCTGCTCGGGGTTCCTGAGGGAAGGGTGGGGGTGCTGCGACTGGCCCCCCTCTTCGTATCTTTCCTGACAAACCACTCACATGCACACACTTATTTTGCATGCGTTCTCCTATATACGCACACGGACGCACACACACACACACACACACACACACACACACACACACACACACACACAAATGTCTCTCTTTTAACAGGTGCAGATACCAGTCTCGTGTTGAAACATCTTCAGTGGAAGAAGCAGTTTGTCTTTTGCTTGTTTTAGTTGTTAGCTTGTTTGTCTTTTTTTCTGTTCCCCTCCCCTTTCTTTCCCCCTCCACACACTTCCTTTCCCTATTCCCCATCCTGTCGGGTCCTCCATGGGTAAAATAATTTAAATTAAGTATTAAAAGTTATTACAGGAGGAGTTTACGACAGTATACAGTACATAGTTGGGTGCTGTGTAAAGCTCCTTTTGGCCAAGTAAATCTGTTTTGGCACTATAAGGGAAACAGATCTCTGTTCTGATTACCTAGCTACCTGCCTTCGGTGCTTCTTCCACTGAAGATGTCTCAACACGAGTCTGGTATTGTAAGAGGTTGCAAATAGCAGTGATATAGGTTACCCAGTGTGTCCATGCAACACTTTGAGCAACTGATGACTACACAACTGAAATATGAGATGAGATGAGATTCAACTTTATTGTCATTACACATGTATGAATACAAGGTAACGAAACGTGACTTGGCATTTGGGCACGCTCTGCAGAGCGCATCCAAGGCCGGGGCAGCAGAATTAAAGCAGCTTAGCAACTGTTGTCCTTGGTGATATAATGATAACATACTGTGTGCTAATGGCTCTCAAGTGGAGAGGTTAATGTCATCTCATGGGTACACACAGCTCATGAAGAGTGCCACTACAGACAGGGCAACTTTGATTGATCATGCTTATTTCAGCAGACAGTGTGATGATGTGTTAGTGCATGTGTACAACAGTGACCATGATGCTGTGTATTGCTCAATTCCTGTGTGTCTGTTGTAAATTGTGGCAAATTTTAAGTACAGTAGCAGTTATGACAGATCATACGTTCAGTAGGTTAGCATGGGGGGAGAGCATGGTATCATCAGGGAGCTAAGCTGAGAATTGTCATGTAGGGCATGACGCAGTATATGATCTTTGCTGAGCTGTTGGGCTTCACTGCTGCTGCTCTGCCTGTCTCCGCTGTTGCTGCCACCCCTGATTGTGCTACTCAGTTGCTGGCTCGTGCGCCTGTTGGTGAGCTGCCCAGGTCGCTTTAGCAGACTTGAATGGGGTCCCCAGACCACAGCCCTTAGAACTACCTCCTACTCCTTGGTGGTTTGGGCCATCCCCTGTCCTTCCAGCAGCCCATGGATCATTGGACTCTCCCCAGACTCTCCTCCTCAGCTCAGTTTAGCCCCTGAACTGTGTCACGCTTAGAGAGGAAAGAATGAAAAGAACAGAAAAAACACTTTCCCCTTGTGTTTTTCTTTTTTTTTGCTCTGAAGTGCTCAGTTTCTCTCTAAAGAAAAAGAAATAAAAGACAATATCTTCCCCTTTGTGATGTCAGAAATTGATATCCCAACTATATTTTTGTTTCATTTAGAACTGTACTATGGGAGTGTTTTTATTTCAGTGAAGACTTAACCACCGGAAACAGTTAAACAAAAGTTTTGCTCAAGTTACAATTTCTGTCAAATGCCAGCTCTAAGCATTATTCAGCTTTGAGGCATCATTGCACATACTGTATCTGTACAAATGTTGTTCTAACTCTATTATGTTGTTGTTATCTCTATGAATAGTATATCTTCTCTGCCCCCCAACCAGTCATGGTAGAAGACTGCCCCTCCCTGAGCTCGGTTCTGCCAGAGGTTTCTTCATATAAGGGAGATTTTCCTTCCTGCTGTTGCCTTGCGCTTGCTCGTTGGGCTTTTGTTTAAATTACTTATGATTTGTGCCTTATGTATACGTTATCAGTTTATTGCCAGTAATCATTTTATTGTGACCATGTAACCAGGTTCATTGTTCAAAATTCAAACAAGTTCCAGGACTAAACAGTAGATGGCAGCAATATCATATCTTGTTCCTTAAATGGCATTTGTGTTTATCGTGATTAAGATATTGTTCGTCAGCAGCTTCAGTTCAAAACAGAGCACAAACAAAATTCAGGTTGTTCATACAGTACTTTGATGAAGATTCATCATCCAGGTTGTTCATGTTTTGTAAAAGATCAATAGTTCAATAAATGTAAACATTTCATAATGTACTTGTACTTATTCGTACTAAATTTGGAGTTGCCATTAGCTTGTTTTGCTATTATTTTACTGGTCCGGCGCACTTAACATTAAATCTGACGGTATATGGCCCCCAAGCTAAAATGAGCTTGACACCACTGCTGTAGGGTCTCCTCAGCATGACAAAAACTACAATGACTCCCTGCCCTCGGACCTATATATGCCACATTGTCATGTGCAGCGAGCGCTCGCCCCCTCCTTCCTGTTCACCAGCTCTCTCATCAGACGCACCTGCTGATTCCTGCCTGCCAGCGTTTATAAGGAAGCAGTCTTCAGTGACTCAGCGCTGGCTCGTTTGGGTATACTGCTCAACAGACGGCTCTGTTGTAAGCAATTGTTTGTCTTATGACTTTGTCTTACGATCTCTTCTCTTCCACCTTTTCCAAGTTACTGCCAATGGAGCGGTGCGTCTGCGGGGATTTTGTGCGCTTGCCAGCCTGTTGCTCCACCTCTAAGGAGCCTTCCTTCTCTGCCCGGTCAGACCCAACCATCTAACCCATCTGGCAGTTCTGCCTGCTGGTTCCTCTTCTTCGCTGGGTTCTGTGCTGGTCTCCTCCTATCTCCCACATGAGTGGCATTACTTGTTTTCCCATTAAATCTCCATTCCTCTCTAATCAGCCTCATCTGTCCTCCGCAGCACTCCTGCTTTTCTGGCGAGTGATTGGCATTTTTCCCTCAAGATTTCTGTTTTGAACATTCTAATAAAAGGTCAAACGTTTTTTGTGTGTCCGCTTGGTGATTGCACGTTGCACTCAGGTGGCTTGTCCAGCCATTATGACAGAATGAGCCAGCCAGAGCCACCACCTGGCAGGTGGATCATCATCAGCCTATCACTCCGTGCTTCACTGCCTCGATGCTACAGAGACGCAGGTGGCTGAGCACACTCAGCTGCTGCAGGCAATTACGCAGCAGCTGAGTGTCCTTACTGATCGATTGGGCCATGCTGGTGTCCCGGCTACTCCACCTTCGCCTCCTCCTCCTCCTTCTTCCATTATCTGCAGAACCCTTGCTATTTTCACTCCTGCCCCGTACATGGGGGAGGTGGGGAAATGCAAGGATTTTTTATGTCAGATTGGGCTTTATTTTGGGCAGGTGCAGGGGAGTTCCCGGATGACATTTCTAAGATTCATCAGTTTGTTCTTCTGCTTCGGGGCCGCACTCTTAGTTGGGCGTGGGCTGTTATTGATAGTCAGAGAGCTTCACCGCCAACGTTTGACCAATTCTTGGCCGAGTTCACCCACACCTTCGACTGTTCCGAGAGTGAAGGGAACATCATAAGTCACCTGATGTCACTCCATCAGGGCAGTCGGTCGGTGGCTGACTTCTTGATGGAGTTCTGGGTTAAGGCAGCAGATTTGGGGTGGAACGAGGCTGCGTTACACAGCGCGTTTCTCCACGGACTGAATCCTCGTCTCTGGGATGACTTGGTGGTCTATGCTGTGCTGTTCCTGCCACCTTGGATGGCCTGATAGATCAGGTGGTCGGTTTAGAAAATCGATTCCATCAATGTGACCGGGAGCTGGACCTCAGCCTCGTACCCAAGGTCTATCATGACCTCGGGGAGGTGTTTAGCAAGTCGCAAGCATTAGCGCTTCCCCCGCATTGCTCATACGACGGTGCCATAGACCTTCTCCCGGGGGCGAGGTTGCCGTCCAGCAAACTCTATAGCATTTCTGGGCCTGAGAGAGAGAGGCGATGGAAAGGTACATTAAGGATTTGCTGAACACCGGCCTCATTCGGCCATCCTCGGCTCCCTTAGGGGCGGGGATTTTCTTTGTAGGCAAAAAGGACAGGTCTTTGTATCCGTGCACTGACTATCGGGAGCTTAATGCCATCACTGTCAAAGACATATGCCCTCTGTCCCTGATGAGCTCCACTTTCGAGCTCCTGCAGCATTCACCTGTATTCTCTAAGCTTGGCCTACGTAACGCTTATCACCTACTTAGAATATGCAAGGGGGACGAGTGGAAAACAGCGTTTAAAACTCATCTGGGGCATTTTGAATATCTAGTTATGCCTTTTGGGCTAACTAATGCCCCTGCTGTTTTCCAGCGTTTGATCAATGACATCCTCCGCAATATGCTTAATCGGTTTGTTTTCATCCATTTAGACGACATCCTGATTTTTTCTCATACACCAGAGGAACGTGAGACCCATGTTAGAGCCGTGTTACAGCAGCTCTTAGAGAGCCAACTATACGTCAAGGCAGAGAAGTGTGAATTTTCTACATCTTCCACTTCTTTCCTTGGCTTCATTATAGCGGAGGGAGAACTGAGGGCTGACCCAGCCAAGGTGAAGGCTGTGCTAGATTGGCCAACCCCCCACTCCCGCAAGGAGCTGCAATGCTTCTTGGGGTTTGTGAATTTTTATTGCAGGTTTATTCGAAACTGTAGTGGGATAGCACAGCCTTTAACTAAGCTGACCTCTGTTAAGGTGCCATTTGTGTGAACCGAGGCAGCTGAGCAGGCCATTAACAAATTAAAGGTCTTGTTCACTGGCGATCAAGTCTTGGCTCAGGTCGACCCTCAGCTCCAGTTCACCCTGGAGGTGGATGCTTCAGAGACAGGGGTGTGCTCTGTTTCATCTCAGCATTCTTCCCCAGACTTGAAGCTCCACCCATGTGCGTATTTCTCTTGGCGTCTCACCCCGCCCGAGAGGAATTACAACTCAATTCAATTCAATTCAACTTTATTTATATAGCGCCATTTCACAACAACAGTCATCTTATAGCACTATCAACTGTAGTGGGGAACCCCCACAGTTGCAGAAAGACCCCAGCAATCAGGCGATCCCCTGTGAGCAAGCACTTGGCGACGGTGGAGAGGAAAAACTCCCTTTTAACAGGAAGAAACCTCCAGCAGAACCAGGCTCAGGGAGGGGCAGTCATCTGCTGCGACTGGCTGGGGGGTGAGGGGATAGAGAAGAGAAAAGAACAGACATGTAGAGAGCAAACAGCACGATGGGGACTCAATCTATGGGAGAGAACAAACAGATGTTAATGACCAGCAAAAAAAAATATTTCATAGAGAGTGAGGAAAGGAGTGAGGTCCAGTGCATTACTGGAGGTCCCACGGCTGACTAAACCTATTAGCAGCATAACTAAGGGAGGGTTCAGAAACACATGATCCCTCCCTAATTGTAGGCTATATCAAAAAGGTATGTTTTAGCCCTATTCTTAAAACAGAGATCGAGTCTGACTCCCGAATCCAGATTGGCAGCTGATTCCACAGGAGAGGAGCTTGATAACTGAAGGCTCTGCCTCCCATTGTACTTTTGGAGATTCTAGGTATTACAAGTAATCCTGCATTTTGGGAGCGTAGTGCTCTGTTAGGATAATGCGGTAGTATCAGATCTTTTAAATAAAAAGGAGCCTGATTGGTTAGAGCTTTGTAAGTAAGAAGAAGGATTTTAAACTTAATTCTAAACTCTATGGGAAGCGAATGAAGGGAGGCCAGAACCGGAGAGATATGATCTCTCTTTCTAGTACCTGTTAAAACTCTTGCTGCAGCATTTTGGATCAGCTGAAGACTTTTTAAAGATGTTTTAGGACAGCCTGATAATAAAGAATTACAATAATCTAATCTCTAGCTAACAAAAGCGTGGATCAGTTTCTCAGCATCACTCTGAGACAAGATGCTCCTAATCTTGGCAATATTACGCAAATGATAGAAGGCAGTCTTAGAAACAAATTTAATATGTGAATTGAAGGACAAATCCTGATCAAAAATAACTCCAAGGTTCCTCACAGAGCTATTAAGAGAAAGAGTAACCTGCATCCAAACTGAAAGTTTGATTTGGAAAGGAATTTCTAAGGTTTTTTGGACCAACAAGAATGACTTCAGTCTTATCTGAATTTAATAGCAGGAAATTACAAGTCATCCAAGCTTTGATTTCCTTAAGACAGTCTTCTAACTTGGCTAATTGATTACTATCATCTGGCTTCATTGACAGGTATAATTGTGTGTCATCTGCATAACAATGAAAATGTATACAGTGCTTTCTAATAATGTTGCCTAACGGAAGCATATATAAACTAAAAAGAGTAGGGCCTAGCACAGATCCCTGTGGAACTCCATGACTAAGCTTTGAGTTGAAAGAAAACTCATTATTTACATGAACAAACTGGAACCTATCAGATAAATAAGATCTAAACCACTGCAACGAAGTTCCATTAAGTCCAACATAGTGTTCTAATCTATCAAGTAGAATATTATGATCGATAGTATCAAAAGCTGCACTAAGGTCTAAAAGGACAAGTACAGAAACTAGTCCATTATCAGATGCAATGAGGAGGTCGTTAGTGACCTTCGCTAAGGCTGTTTCAGTATTATGATGGATTCTAAACCCAGATTGAAACTCTTCAAGTAAACCCTTTCCCTGCAGGTGGTCAAATAATTGTGTAGCAACAACTCTTTCTAAGATTTTTGAAATGAAAGGGAGATTAGAGATTGGTCTATAGTTAGCTAAAGCTCCTGGATCTAGCGTTGGCTTTTTGAGTAAGGGTTTAATAACAGCCGTTTTAAAAGCCTGCGGTACATGGCCTAAAGTTAATGAAGAATTGATTATATGAAGAATAAAGCTACCAATAAGTGGGAAGACTTCTTTAAATAACCTGGTAGGAATAGAGTCTAAAAGACAAGTTGAAGGTTTGGATGAGGAAACTATTTTGTCTAACTCACAAAGGTCGATTGGAGTAAACTGTTGGCCATTAAATTGGTGTTTGAGGAATGGAGACACTGGAGGGAGCTGCTCACCTGGTAGTCGGGTGGTCGGACCACAAGAACTTAGAGTATCTGCGGTCGGCCCGCCGGCTTAACCCTAGACAGGCTCGCTGGACCTTATTTTTCGAGCGCTTTAACTTTACTGTCACTTACAGGCCCGGCTCCCGTAATGGGAAGCCTGATGCTCTCTCCAGGCAGTTCAGTCGGGATGTGGCTGACCCCCCTTCCTGCCCCCAGTTCATTCTCCCGCCTTCCTGCATCCTGGAAGCCCTCACCTGGGAGATCGAGAAGCGAGTCCGCCAGGCCCAGTCTTCTGCCCCCGAACATGCGGGCTTCCCCCTAACCGCCTGTACGTCCCGGCTGCTCTCCGCAGCGAAGTCATCCAGTGGGGGCACACTGATCGTTTCGCCTGTCACCCGGGGGTGGTGCGGACTATTGACATCATCAAGAGAGCGTTTTGGTGGCCTACATTACGGCGGGACGTGCAGGAGTATGTTAAAGCCTGTCAGACATGTGCCCAGAACAAGTCCTCCTCCACCCCTCCCACTGGTCTTCTTCACCCCCTCCCCATACCCAGTCGGCCTTGGTCTCATATTGCCATGGATTTTGTCGCTGGTCTTTCCCCTTCCCATGGCAACACAGTGATTTTGATTATTGTGGACAGGTTCTCCAAGGCCGTACACTAACTAACTAACTAACTAACTAACCAACCTGCACTTATATAGCGCTTTTCTAGTCACAAAGATCACTCAAAGTGCTTTCACTAATACTATCCCTCTATTCTAAGTGCCTGTAGGAAACAGATATCTAGGGACAATTTAGAACAGCCAATTAACCTAACATGCATGTCTTTGGATTGTGGGAGGAAACCAGAGCCCCCAGAGTAAACCCACGCAGCACAGGGAGAACATGCAAACTCCACACAGAAAGTTTCCAACCCCTGCCAACCTGGGGATTCGAACCAGGAACCTGGTTCCCCTTCCCAAGCTGCTGTTCGCTGCCAAGACAGCGGAGCTCCTTTCCTACCATGTCATCAGGCTACACGGCATTCCTACGGACATTGTGGCTGACCGGGGTCCGCAGTTCACTTCATGAGTCTGGAAGGCCTTATGTCACTGTTTGGGTACCACCGTCAGCCTCACCTCTGGCTACCATCCCCAGAGCAATGGGCAGGATGAGCGTGCCAACCAGTCCCTGGAGGCCGCTCTTCGTTGTATGGCAGCCGAAGACCCCGCTTCATGGAGCTCCAATCTCACTTGGGTAGAATATTTATTAAATTCCACGGTCTCCTCAGCTACGGGCCGATCGCTGTTCGAGGCGTCTGTGGGCTACAACCCCCCTCCCCCCCCGCTCTCTATGGCTGAGAGAGAGGTTGCGGTGCCTTCCATGGGGGCTTACTTTCATTGCTGCTGCCGGGCCTGGAGATCCACCAGAGCTGTGCTTCAGCATGCCACCGAGCACAATCAGCGCTACGCAGACCACAAGAGGGTTCTGGCGCCGATCTATGAAAAGGGGCAGCAGGTTTGGGTAGCCACGGACCAGGTTCCACTGAAGACGGAGTGTCACAAACTTGCCCCCCCCCCCCCGCAGTTTGTGGGCCACTTTCCCGTCACTGGTAATGTCAGCGACTCTGCTGTCCGGCTCCAGCTTCCACGAACGCTCCGCGCGCACCCTACCTTCCATGTCTCTAAGGTGAAGCCTCTCTCTTCCAGCCCTTTCTGCCCTCCCCCGGACCCCTCCCCCTCCTCCCAAGGTCCTTGATAGACACGTCAGGCAGACTGTGAGGGAGATCTTGGATGTATGGTATCGGGGTCGGGGCTTCCAGTATTTGGTCGACTGGGAGGGCTATGGCCTGGAGCATTGGTCATGGGTCCCCTGGTCCAAGTTCCATGACAAGGGGATGGTCCGAGACTACCCTTGTGCTCATCTGGAGAAGACTGGGCGACCGCCAGGAGGCGTTCCTTGAGAAGGGGGCACTGTCATGTGCAGCGAACGCTCGCCCCCTCCTTCCTGCTCACCAGCTCTCTCATCAGATCCACCTGCTGATTCCCGCCTGCCAGCGTTTATAAGGAAGCAGTCTTCAGTGATTCAACACTGGCTCGTTTGGGTATACTGCTCAACAGACGGCTCTGTTGTAAGCGGTTGTTTGTCTTATGACTTTGTCTTACGATCTCTTCTCTTCCACTTTTTCCAGGTTGCTGCCAACGGAACGGTGCGTCTGCCGGGATTTGGTGCGCTCGCCAGCCTGTTGCTCCAACTCTAAGCAGCCTTCCTTCTCTGCCCAGTCAGACCCAACCATCTAACCTGTCCGGCAGTTCCGTCTGCTGATTCCTCTCCTTCACTGGGTTCTGTGCTGGTCTCCTATCTCCCACGTGAGTGGCATTATTTGTTTTCCCATTAAATCTCCATTCCTCTCTAATCAGCCTCATCTGTCCTCCACAGCGCTCCTGCTTTTCTGACGAGTGATTGGTGTTTTTCCCTCAGGATTTCTGTTTTGAACATTCTAATAAAAGGTCAAAAGTTTTTTGTGTGTTTGTTTGGCGATTGCACGTTGCACTCAGGTGGCTTGTCCAGCCAGTACGACACACATATCTGTTTGTAGCCACGGCCCCATGCATCACCCTCCACTGGAGATCAACAGTCCATTTCTCTCTGTGAAGTTTGTACAGGGACCTCCAGCTGGCCCTGGGAGATGAACCCGGTGGCAAAAGACCAAGCCACTTCCACGCATGGACACCAGCTAATAACCGAGCTGCCCTCATACTGTCCCCAGTAATTTTTACACATGTATACTGCCTAATTGCCAGATAACATTTTCTCAACACATCTATGAGATCACTTTCAGTGATTACATCACACAGGAGAGAGACTGAAGGCGAATAATGTTCCTCTGCATTTCTGTCAAATATGTGTGGTACAGTTACAGTCTCCTCATTCTTCTATGATTGAACCATTATTTAACTCTTTCAGTTTGGCATTTAACTTATGAAATAATCTTACACGATCAGCACCAGAATTGGGAGCATTTCCTGCGCTTTATTAAAACAAAGCAAGTATTCCTGATCACCTGTACTACCTGCCTGCCTTGCTCCACCTCACATACAGTTACATCTGCTAAATGGAGATGCTGTGAGAATAATATTACTGCAGCTGCACTGAAATTAGTGCCACGACTAAGAAAAAACTGCCCTCTCAATCCATTCCCCATTCTACTTCATTATTTGCTGTGCTGTGTGTCTCCTGTAGGAGAAACATCTCTGTGTTTAGTTTTACTCAGCTCAGCTATCACTGTCTCTATCCCTGCCTCCATTTATGTTTAATGTAGTCCCTCTTAAAGTCTCCATAAGGAGTAGAAAGAGAAAAAGAAAAAGGAAGGAGGGGACAGTAAAACCTTTCCAAGATAGAAAAATCACCTTCAGTATTTCACCTATAATCTACTATTATACTCCTCAACAGGGCCACCTTAACTTGCCGTTGGGCCCTGGGGCTGAGAGGTTTTGTAGCCCCCCACCCCAACAGAATCTCAGTTTAAAAATAGCTATGTTTTAATAATGAATTGCAGTTATATAGCACTTTTCATGACACCCAAAGACACTTTACAATGAGTCCATTATTCATTCACTCCACAGACAATGATAGTGGTAAGCTACCTCTGTAGCCACAGCTGCCCTGGGGCAGACTGATGGAAACATGAGTGCTGATCCATGCCAACAGCCTCTCCGACCACCATTTATTCACATTCATACATCAATGACACGAACCATGAACACACTGGAGGCAAGGTGGGTAAGATAAGATAAGATAAGATAAGCCTTTATTAGTCCCACAACGGGGAAATTCCAGGATTGCAACAGCACAGGGATAGCAACACTCAGAGCAACAATCAGAAGGCAAAAAAAAAAAAAAAAGCAAGCAAGAGCAGCTAATATACATATGTACATATTACTATAAAATATATATATACACACACACACACACACAGACACACAGTGCAGAGCATTGTAGCTGGATGGAATAAATATATGAATATATGAACACACAGTGCAGAGCATTGTAGCTAGTTGGAATAAATATGTAAATATATAAACACCCACAGTATGGAGCATTGCAGCTAGGTGGAATAAATATGCAAGTATATAAACACACACAGTGCGGAGCAATGTAGCTAGATGGAATAATATGTAGATATATAAAAACACAGTGCGGAGCATTGTAGCTAGATGGAATAAATATATAGATATATAAATATAAACACACCCAGTGCTGAGCATTGTAGCTAGATGGAATAAGTATGTAAATATATAAACACACACAGTGCAGAGCATTGTTGCTAGGTGGGATGAAACAGCATAACCGTCTATTTAGTTATCCTACATGGTATGATTATGTGCCCATACATATTCTCACCCTCCATAGCGACCGGTATGTTCCTAGTTGTATGCCGGAGGGGACCATTGTGTAAGTCTATTGCATCTTTTGCATTCAAAAACTATTAGTTTGTTACGTCTTTTTGCTATCTCTGCGAGCAGCCCTGCTTAGGTTGTACAGTCTGACAGCCGTTGGTAGGAAGGACCTACGAAACCTCTCGGTTGTGCACCTGGGATGATGTAGTCTGCTGCTAAATGAGCTCCTCAGTGCATCCAGTATGTCCTGCATAGGGTGGAACTCGGACTCCAGCAGAGATGACAGTTTAGCCACCGTCCTTCTCTCTCCTATCTCCTCCATCGGATCAAGGCGTTGCCCCAGGACAGAGCTAGCTTTCTTAATCAGTTTGTTCAGTCTCTTCCTATCGGCTGCAGTAATGCCACTGCCCCAGCAGACCACTCCAAAAGTGATGGCTGATGCCACCACCGTGTCATAGAATGACTTCAGCAGCGCCCCTTGTACACCAAAAGACCTGAGTCTCCTCAGCAGGAACAGCCTGCGCTGTCCCTTCTTGTAGAGTGCGTCAGTATTGTGTGACCAGTCTAGTTTATTGTTCAGATGAATACCCAGGTACTTGTAGGATGTCACCATCTCGATGTCTGTTCCCTGTATATTTACTGGTGCTGTGAGGGGCTGCCCATGCCTGCGGCAGTCCACCACCAGCTCCTTAGTTTTCCTCGCGTTGATCTGGAGGCAGTTCCGATGGCACCAGTCCACAAAGTCCTGGATAAGCCCTCTGTACTCAGCTTCATCTCCGCTGGAGATGAGACCAACGATCGCAGAGTCATCAGAGAACTTCTGTAGATGGCAATGTGTTGTGTTGTGTGAGAAGTCCGCAGTATAAAGAGTGAACAAGAAGGGAGCCAGCACCGTTCCCTGGGGGGCCCCCGTGCTACTGATGATCGTGTCGGAAACACAGTCCCGGGTTCTCACAAACTGAGGCCGGTTCGTGAGGTAGTCCAGGATCCATGATGACAGGTGCTGGTCCACCCCTGCGCGCAGCAGCTTGTCCTTCAGGATCATCGGTTGGATGGTGTTGAAAGCACTGGAGAAGTCAAAGAACATGATCCTCACCATATTCCCGGGCTTCTCCAGGTGGGACAGAGAACGATGAAGGAGGAAGATCACCGCATCCTCCACCCCAATGCCATGCTGGTAGGCGAACTGGAGTGGATCCATCGCTGGTTCCACCAGGGGGCGGAGATGAGCAAGGAGCAGTCTCTCCAGGGTCTTCATCAAGTGGGACGTCAAGGCCACCGGTCTGAAGCTGTTCAGGTCTTTGGGGTGGGAAGTTTTTGGTACAGGTACCACACAAGATGTTTTCCACAGCTGTGGTACCCTCCCCAGTTTCAGGCTCATGTTGAAGATATACGTCACAATCCCACACAGCTGGTCTGCACAGGACTTGAGGAGCTTTGCGCTGATGCCGTCCGGTCCCGACGCCTTCCTCGCCTTGATCTTCCTCAGCTCCGTCCTCACCTGGGTCTTGGTCAGGGTCAGGATGGGGGGCTGTGTGTTGGGAGTGGGGGGGGTGTCGGTGGAGTGGGGAGTGGGTAGCAGGACTTGATTTCTTAGAGGCAGCAGTGGTTGTTGTGCAGACAGGGGGGAGGGCGGTTGGTCAAATCTATTGAAAAACAGATTCAGGTTGTTCGCCCACTCCCTGCCCCCCGTGGCCTGGGGGGAGGTATTCTGGAGCCCCGAGATGGTTTTGAGGTTTCTCCAGACCCCGCTGATGTCGCTCTGTTGCAGCTTGTCCTCCATCTTCTTCCTGAAGCTGTCCTTGCCTTCTCTGATCTTTCTCCTCAGCTCCCTCTGTACGGACTTCAGCATCTCCCTGTTCCCCGACCTGAAGATCCTCTTCTTCTCTCTCAGAAGTGTTTTTATCTCAGGGTTGATCCAGGGTTTGTTGTTTGAGTGACGCCGTATGGTCTTGGTGGGAACGGATTTGTCCACACAGAAGCTGAGGTAGCCCGTGAAGGTGTGAATGAGGCCATCGATGTCCTCACCATGTGGATCGCAGAGCTGCTTCCAGGCAGTGGCTTCAAAACAGTCCTTTAGAGTGTCCATTGTCTCCTCAGACCATAACTCCACTGTGTGCATGGCCGGAGGTTGTCTGTGCACTAGGGGTTTGTACACCGGTCGGAGATGAACCAAGTTGTGATCCGATCTCCCAAGTGGGGGGAGTTGTGATGAGGTGTACGCCTCCTTAGTGTTTGCGTAGAACAAATCCAGTGTTTTATTGTCTCTAGTGTGGCATGTGACATACTGGGTGAAAGTGGGCAGAATGGGAGACAGTGAAACGTGGTTGAAATCGCCTGAGATGAGGAGAAGAGCATCTGGGTGTTCTGTCTGCAGCCTGCTGGTTACTGAATGGATGACGTCACGCGCTGTCCCAGCGTTCGCCGTCGGATTTGCATAAACAACAATGCAGATCACGTGTGAGTATTCTCTCGGGAGATATGTAGGCCTCATGCTAACAGCTAGCAACTCAATGTCTTTGCTGCAGTGTCGTTGTTTAACAGTGATATGTCCCAGTCTGCACCAGTTGTTGTTAACATACATGATCACTCCACCGCCCCTAGTTTTGCCACTCTCTGGTGTTCGGTCAGCTCGTATCGTGTGAAAACCCTCCAGCTCAATGTTAGCATCTGCTGCTAGTTCAGTTAGCCACGTCTCAGTAAACAAAAGGAGAGAGCACTCCCGGTAAGTGCTATCATAACGGGAGATAGCCGCTAGCTCATCTAACTTTCCCAGTATCGACCGTACATTTCCCATGACAACAGATGGAAGGGAGGGTCTGTACCTTATATTTTTTGTCCTCCGCCTTACTCCAGCCCGGCAGCCGCGGCGTTTTCGCCTCAGTTCTCTCGGTATGTCGAGATTTTCCAGTGGGACCGGGTGGCGGTTAAATGCTAGCAGCTCTTCCCTGTTATATCGTATCCTGCTATAAACAGTGGCTCCGTCCACCAGCTCAGGAGACATTTGGGATGATCTGTGTGTCCGTGATATAAGTGGGGTGAAAAAAAAAAGTGATCAAAAGAGAGAGGAAGGGAAAAAAAACTCGGAATCGAGCTGCTGTTGCAAAAGGCAGCCGACTGGTGTGGCGCCGAGACACAATGTACAAAGTAGACTGGACATTAGCAACACACTTCGGGTGCCATTGTCTCCCATTACTCCTAGATGGGACTGTGTCCTTGCAGAGAAACAAACAAGTAAAGTGTCTTGCCCAAGGACACAACAGCAAGGTGGGGGCAGTGGGATTTGAACCACCAACCCTCCAGTTATTGGGTGACCTGCTCTACCGCCTGAGCCACTACGGCCCCATTTTTGTTTCTCTTTGAGAAAAAATGCAACCGTGAGCTAGAAAACACAACTACACTGCAAAAAGTCAAATATAAGTAAAATGAAATAAATTAAGGCTGTTTATGCTTGTTTTTTGTCTGACAAGATATTTATTCTTGCTGTGCAGTTTATGTGTAAGAAAATTTTACATGCTTTCAGATAGTTTTAACTTGTTTTAAACAATTTGATAAGTCAAATTTTCTTGCCCTGTTGGCAGATAATTTTACTTTAAGTAAAAAAGAAAAAATACCTGCCAGCAAAGTAAGATTAAATTGTTTAAAACAAGTAAAAACTTTTGTAAAACAAGTAAAGTCTTATAGAAAACTGCACAACAAAAAAATTCTTGTCTTGTCAATATTATCTTGGAGAGAAAAACAAGCACAAAGCCTTGATTTAAGAAATTTTATCTGACTGAGATTTTCATTTTTACAGTGTGATAGATACTGCCTTCAGCATAAAATTACATCAGTGAAGTATTCCTGTTTCAAACAATTCACAACAGCAGCAATGAAAAACGTGCACAGGTGGCTGGGAACCTGAAAACAGCATGTCTTACCTGTAGTGCAGTGTGTGTGTGATGCCGTACCCGTCCACTGGTGTGACGTCAGGTGGGCACGGCCCACTGTGTTTATAGTTTTATGTGTGTCTAATAAAGACTAGTTTGCTGTTCAGTTCAGCACGGCTCCTGTCTCACATTATTCATACATAACATTTTGGCAACAAGAAGAGAAATTCTGGCAGCATATGGGCTACTTCAACCCTAGTGCCTTTTCTGGAGTACACGGGACAGCCGGTGATCCTGTGGCCGAAGTGGAGGGCCATGTTTGAGGGTTACATCAGGGCGCTGGACCTAGGTGGACTCGACGGGAGAAGACGACGAGCGCTCCTGGCCCATCATCTCGGCGCAGAGGGCCGAAGTATTCTCGGTATGTTGGGAGAGACGGAGCGCTATGAGGATGCTATCAAGCAGTCGGCAGAATTTTTCGCCAGGCAGACGAGGACCACGATGCTGTGAGTGGCGGGAGTGTTAGCGCCAAACGAGGCTAAGCTAGTTAGCTTGGATAAACTAATGGCACAGTCAGTGTCTATGGACAGGCTAGCCACAAAGCTAACTGTGTGCCAAAAGAGAGCTCCAGGCTACCAGCTGGGCATCGAGGTGGGACCGGGGGAGTCCCCGGTCACTGAAGATGGCGGGGCAGCTGCAAAGCGCAAGAAGGTGGAGGACCGGAGCCCCGATGAGTTGGACGGAGCGGTGTGCGACGACAGCGGAGAAGGAGAGCAGCAGGAGTCATCCCCACAGCTGGAGGCTAGGCAGCGAGTGAGCAGGACCGTGGAGGCTGAGAGCCCCGGGGAAGAGCAGCAACGGCTGGGCACAGACACAGCGCAGCGGAGCGTCTGGGATGAGGGTGCCAAGAACAGCGGCGAGGTGCCCGGGTTGGCGAGTGGTGCTGACGAGCAGGCTTTGGGTCTCCCCGGAGTTCGGCCACAGGGGGCTGGAGTGTTTAGAGCCATGACGGTGGTGTTGAAAGCGGTCGGGAGCAGACCGACAAGCATGGAGGGACGGTGTGCCAGACAGCAACACGGTGGGTCCTGAGGAGTGACGCAGTCAGCGGTGAAGAGGGGCATTATGGCAAGAGAGATTGTTTTTGATCCTGGAGGCAGACGGCAGCCACGGGCGCACATGTCGTGGTCTGCCCAGGGCCTCCGAGCCGGTTTTATCTTCAGCGGCCAGGGGCGTGTATGATTTGGGGCTGCTCTGCGCCCCCGGGCCAGTTTTACCACTGGCTGCCAGTGGACAGAGTTGGGACTTTAACACTATTAATGTAAATATGTAAGATAAGATAAGATAAGATAAGCCTTTATTAGTCCCACAACGGGGAAATTCCAGGATTGCAACAGCACAGGGATAGCAACACTCAGAGCAACAATCAGAAGGCAAGAAAAAAAACAAGCAAGCAAGAGCAGCTAATAAACATATGTACGTATTACTATAAAATATATATATATACACACACACACAGACACACAGTGCAGAGCATTGTAGCTGGATGGAATAAATATATGAATATATGAACACACAGTGCAGAGCATTGTAGCTAGATGGAATAAATATGTAAATATATAAACACCCACAGTACGGAGCATTGCAGCTAGGTGGAATAAATATGCAAGTATATAAACACACACAGTGCGGAGCAATGTAGCTAGATGGAATAATATGTAGATATATAAATATATAAACACCCACAGTACGGAGCATTGTAGCTAGATGGAATAAATATGCAAATATATAAACACACACAGTGCAGAGCATTGTTGCTAGATGGAATGAAACAGCATAACCGTCTACTTAGTTATCCTACATGGTATGATTATGTGCCCATACATATTCTCACCCTCCATAGCGACCGGTATGTTCCTAGTTGTATGCCGGAGAGGACCATTGTGTAAGTCTATTGCATCTTTTGCATTCAAAAAACTATTAGTTTGTTACGTCTTTTTGCTATCTCTGCGAGCAGCCCTGCTTAGGTTGTACAGTCTGACAGCCGTTGGTAGGAAGGATATATGCATGTATATATGCTGCTGGTGTGCATGCGAGTGTGTGTGATATGGGATTATTTTATGCATTTTAGAGACGTGGTCCAAATTTTGTTATTCTTTTGGATGAGTGTGTTAGGAGATTTTATTCCAGTTAATTATTCCTCGTTTCCTTAGTGCGTGATTCGGGTCCTAAATTGGGGAGGGTCTCAATTGTGTGTGCGGTCTTACACTTTTGTAAGGGGGAGGGGAATGTAGTGTAGGGTGTGTGTGATGCCGTACCCGCCACTGGCGTGACGTCAGGCGGGCACGGTCCACTGTGTATATAGTTTTGTGTGTGTCTAATTCAAATTCAAATTCAAATTCAAACATTTATTTCAAACTCAGGGTTCATATCAAGAGCAAAACCAAGACGAGTAGAAAAAAGATAAACAGATAAATACATAAAAGTATATACAGATCAGCAGACACTTGGCGCTCTTGTAGCAACAATAACATACAGTATTGGGCTCAGTATAAAATGGAGCGCCACCACTTCCATATGCTGGAGTGAAGTGTGAGTGACTAGCTGACAATTGCTGATATAAGATGATTGTTACATGCCAGCAACCTTCTTATAAAACTGTAAACATTCTTAGGTATCAGTTCGCCAAAAGACGGAATGTTCACAGACACAAACATCATGCTTGCACTCGACCTTCGTGGTACACCTAACAACCTTCTTAGGGAGTTATTATATGCAATGCGGATTTTGTTCCTAACAGCGACATTGCTATTAAACCATAAAGGCGAGCAGTACATTGAGGTACAGAAGGTCTTGAACAACATGCATTTGACATCAGGAGTACATCTATGGAAATTTCGCAACAGTAAATTTGTTTGAGCATACAGTTTCCTGAGATGCCTGTTACAATCAACATTGGTCTTATCAGATTCAATCCACACACCTAGGTATTTGACTTTTTCAACAAAGTTCAAGCTATTCCCACAAAGTGACATAACAGGATTCGACGTATTGACACCCTTTGGTTTGAAAGCCATACACATAGATTTAGTACAGTTGAACAAGATGTCATTTTTTTCACCAAATTTTTCACATACCGACAAACTTAACAAACAGAGGTCATCAGCATAGAAAATGTGATTTAACAGTGCACCGTTAAAGGAGCCACCCACATTAGTATTGTTCAACAGTACACTGAGGTCATCAATATAGACATTAAACAACAAGGGTGACAGTAAACCACCTTGTTTAACGCCGTTAAAGAGTAGTTTGCTGTTCAGTTCAGCACAGCTCCTGTCTCACGTTATTCATACATAACATTACCTTTTTCAGAAGTGCTTTCTTCTGGCCTTCTTTAAAGAGAAATCCTTCATTATGTCCTTTAAGTCCAGCTCACGATTATCGTCATACTTTACGGATGCATGTTTGATCCAGTTGTGGTGGAATAGATACTGAACTCTCATCCCACACATATGCATGACCATATATGCATTGGGGGCTTCACGTCTCGGAGAACAAAGAAACATCTGGCCCTGCATGGACCTGCAGGGAGAAGAGAAGAGGTGTGAAGTCGGGCCTTTGTCTATGAGGAGCGGCCCCGAGGGGAGGCCCGGAACATCAAGTAATTATGGACATTAGGTGGAGATCAAAGAGACATTGTCATGAAGATTATGTACATAGATCGTATGTTTGCATAAGTATCATGTGACCTAGGTTGTGTGACTTCTGCAGAGTATAAATGCTGTGATGCATAGCTTTTCTGTCTCTTGCTTTGAGATGATTGATAGAGGATGTGTTCTCTCAATAAAACTGATCCTGAGAGATTAATTCAGTCTCGTCTTTGAACGCACCCTCTACACTGGTGACCCACGACAGAAGCATGGCCGGTGACGACCTTCACGCACCGGACTCCTCAGGAGCCAGCGGCGCCAATGCAGCTGCCGCAGTCCAGCTGCCCGATTTCTGGCAGCATAATCCGCGCTCCGGGTTTACCACTGTGGAGGTGCAGTTCCATCTTCGGGGAATTTCAGCAGATTCAACAAAATTCTACCATGTTGTTGCCAAACTGGACAGCCTCACAGTGCAACGGGTGGAGAGTTTGACCAACCACCCACCACAAGATGACAAGTACGGCGCACTGAAAGCTGCCCTCATCCACGCTTTCACCCCCTCACTGGGAGAACGAGCAGAGAAACTCCTAGCGTTGAAAGAGGGTGAAGCAGACAGGCCGGCAGACCTGATGGCGAAAATGATAAATCTGAGGGGCGACGACGATGACGGTTTCATCTTCGCCCACCTTTTTCTCAGAACGCTACCGCCAGCAGTGAGAGTCACCCTGACCAGCTCACAGCTTCTGGCCAACCGAGAGTACCACGAGCTGGGACAGGAGGCACAGCGACTCGTCGAAGCCCACAGACAGCACTCGGCCACGACAGCAGCAGCAGAGCTGAGCCCATCACCGGGAGACAGCAGGAGACCAGAAGCTGCAGCATCGGACCCGATGACGTCAGCAGCGGCGGAGACCAGGAGAAGCGGAGCAGACGGCCCTCTCTGCTTCTATCATCAACGTTTCGCCGAGAGGACACGCAAGTGCATTCCACCATGCCGGTTCAAACGCTCGGGAAACGCCAGGACCGGGAGTCGGTAGCAGCTGCGACTCTCAGCGCAAAGAACTGGCTGCTCTTCATCACCGATGCGAGGTCAGGGAGGCAGTTCCTGGTGGACACGGGCTCCCAACTGAGTTTCATCATGCCTTCCTACGCCGACCGGCTGGCGCCCTCCAGCGGACCACTGGTGCGAGCGGCGAATGGTTCAACCATCAAGACCTTCGGGGAGAAGACCCTCACCCTGTCCTTTCACGGTCGGACATTCGAGTAGACCTTCATCGTTGCTGCAGTCAGCAACAACATGCTAGGTGCTGATTTTCTGTGCTCTAATAATTTATTGGTCGATCTTACTAATAGACGTATGATTAATGCACTGTCTTTTCATTCCTTTGCCTGCACAGCTTGGGTGGCCTCGCCGACTGCACATCCCACGGTCACAGCTGCGGGTGGTAAGTTCCAAGCATTACTCATTAAGTTTCCAGCACTCACGGTCCCAACGTTTTCGGCGTCAGTAACTAAGCACGGGGTGGAACACTTCATAACCACTACTGCTCCCCCCGTTTTTGCAAAAGCTCAGCGTTTGGACCCAGCTAAACTGGCCATCGCGCGTGAGGAGTTTTCAAACCTAGAAAAACTAGGCATTATCAGGGGCTCTGACAGCGCCTGGTCCTCACCACTGCATATGGTCCCCAAGTCTGATGGTTTGTGGCGCCCTTGCGGTGATTTCCGCAGGTTGAATAACGCTTCAGCACACAACTGCTACCCGATCCCGCACATCCAAGATTTTTCAGCACATTTAGCGGGGGCGCGCATTTTTTCTAAAATAGATTTGGTGCGCGGTTACCACCAAGTCCCAGTTCGCGCTCAAGACATACCCAAAACAGCGGTAATAACTCCTTTTTGGGCTTTTTGAGTTTTTGCGCGTGCCTTTCGGACTCAAGGGCGCCGCGCAGATGTTCCAACGCATGATGGATGCAGTTTTGCGCGACCTCCCTTTCGTGTTCGTCTATTTGGATGATATTTTGGTGGCCATTACATCCGAAGACGAACATGAAAGCCACCTCACAGCCGTTTTTCAGAGGCTGACAGAGCACGGGTTAATAATTAATCCAGCGAAATGCCAGTTCGGGGTGGCACAAATAGATTTTTTGGGGCACCGGGTCTCTCCAAAGGGAGCGGCCCCGCTGCCCGAGAAAGTGCGCGCAATAACGGAGTTTCCCCAACCTCAAACGGTTAAAGCACTGCAAGAATTTTTGGGAATGGTTAATTTTTACAACCGCTTCCTCCCAGGCGCAGCGCAGCTCATGCAACCACTGTACGCAACACTAAAAAAACAAAAGCCTGCAAATAAGATCGAGTGGTCCCCGGACCGGGAGCGCGCATTCGCCCAGGTCAAAACAGCCCTAGCGAACGTTGTTTTGTTGGCACACCCGGTGCCAGCTGCTCGTTTGGCGCTTACCACGGACGCTTCCGATTTAGCGATAGGGGCGGTTGTCGAGCAGTTCGTGGCAGGAAGCTGGCAACCTCTCGCATTTTTTAACAAAACCTTGCGCGATAATGAGCGGAAATACAGCGCGTTCGATAGAGAGCTGTTAGCCCTGCATTTGGCCATCCGCCACTTCCAGTTCTGGCTGGAAGGGCACCGTTTCACTGTGTTCGTGGACCAAAAGCCGTTAACGTTTGCGATGGCCAAGATTTCAGAGCCTTGGTCAGCCCGGCAACAAAGACAGCTGGCCGCAATCTCAGAGTTCACCACCGATATCCAGCATGTCGCGGGCAAACATAATGTAGTAGCAGATTGTCTTTCACGTGCAGTGGCAACGCCGGACCCCCAGAGGGCAGACTCGGCGGCCGTGGGCGCAGGCCAGGTTTGCGGTACGGAAGCGCTCGCGGCCCCGGTCCGCGTAGGTCTAGATTATGCAGCCATGGCCGCAGAGCAGGCTGACGACGCGGATGTGCGTGCGCTCCAGTCTGGACCAACAGGGTTAAGGCTGGAGCACAGGGTGCTGCAAACAGGCGTGCCCCCTCTAATCTGCGATGTCTCCACGGGGTGCCCGCGCCCCGTAGTTCCAACCACGTGGCACCGCCGCACTTTCGACGCAATCCATTCGCTGGCGCACCCGGGAGTGCACGCATCGATCAAAATGGTGGGGGAAAAGTTTGTTTGGCCGGGGTTGCGTAAACAGGTTAAAGAGTGGGCTGCAGCTTGCGTAGCGTGTCAACAGGCTAAAATTCACAAACATACCAGAGCCCCATTGGAACCGTTTCACATTCCGGCTAAACGTTTTGATCACGTTCACGTCGACCTGGTCGGCCCCCTCCCTTTGTCACAGGGGTTCACACACCTCTTGACGATGGTGGACCGCACCACGCGCTGGCCAGAGGTGGTTCCTCTAGCATCAACTACAGCTGCAGACGTTGCACGCACGTTTTTAACATTTTGGGTCACGCGTTTTGGAGTCCCAACGGACATAACGTCTGATAGGGGCCCTCAGTTTGTCTCCGAGCTCTGGTCTTCCATGGCTCACAGCCTGGGTGTGAAAATTCACCGCACCACCGCGTATAACCCTCAGGCTAACGGTTTGTGCGAGCGTTTCCACAGGTCATTGAAGGCAGCCCTCAGGGCGTCGCTCACAGACACAAATTGGGCAGATAAACTTCCATGGGTTTTATTAGGGTTGCGTTCTGCACCTAAAGAGGATTTGCAAGCCTCCCCAGCCGAATTAGTTTTTGCTCAA
Organism: Pholidichthys leucotaenia; assembly: GCA_020510985.1. Classification (NCBI taxonomy): domain Eukaryota; kingdom Metazoa; phylum Chordata; class Actinopteri; order Cichliformes; family Pholidichthyidae; genus Pholidichthys; species Pholidichthys leucotaenia. The sequence goes on from CM035838.1 coordinate 285,405,301, forward strand.
CCCCTCCGGTTGCCAGGAGAATTTCTCCCGGACAACCCCGCACTGAATGGCCCCCCCGCTCAGCTGTTGCAGAGCGACGCCGGATCAAACACCCTTCCTGGCCCAGTTCATCACAGCTTTCCGTGCGTTTTTGTGCCCAGCGCCTTAAAAAATGCAGAATTTGTTTTTGTTAGACATGATGCGCAGAGGCCAGGTTTACGACCGGCTTATGATGGACTGTTCAGAGTGTTAGAAGCAGGTGAAAAGCATTTTTTGCTTGATTTGGGAGATAGGAAAGACTTGGTCTGCATTAACAGACTCAAACCCGCCTTTGTTTTGGCTGACGACCACGTGCAGCCAGCCATGGCACCCGCCGGGGCAGGCCGCCCAATAAGCCCATATTCATACACACGATAAGAATAGTTCTTTTGATACACCATGCCAAAGTACTTTAAAAAAAATAAGCAAAATAAACAAAAACTTATGATCGACTCGAGTAGACATCAATTATCCCCAGCTGGAGGAAGTCATCTCACACAGAGTGAGGAAACTCAAACTCTGAAAATATGCCACTATGCTGAACATAAACCACAAGAGATGGAGAATGATATTGATCCTGATAACCACTTTTTCAATAATATTCATAACCACTGTGAATATTACACTGAAAAGCAATTCAAAAGTCAAGTGCAACTAGATGGTAAACTGTCAATAATACACTTCAATAGCAGAAGTCTTAACAAAAACTTTCCACAGATTCAGGACTATTTAAAACAGCTAGACAGAAAATTTACAGCTATTGCAGTCTCTGAAACTTGGCTTAATGAACAACAGGCTCCCCTGATAGCAATAGAGGGATATCAGATGTTTTATATTAACAGAACTCAAAAAAAGGGTGGTGGTGTTGCACTGTATATTGATGACCTGTATAGGTGTAAGCCTGTAAATGAAATGTCCTTTGCTCTACCAGGGATCTTGGAATGTGTTACTGTTGAGATTGACCAAGATAAAACAAAAAATCTAATCATAAGCTGCATATATAGAACACCGGGAACTTGCATTGAGACATTCAGAGATAAATTAGTCGAGCTGTACAATAATATTACTAGTAAGAAAATGGTAGCAATTTGTGGAGATTTCAATATTGATTTACTAAATCCACATCAACAAAATGTAGTTACAGAGTTCATGAACTCTATGTACAGCATGAGTCTATATCCCACAATAACACATCCCAGTAGAATCACAGTTCACTCTGCTACACTTATTGACAACCTGTTTGTCAATGTTATCGATAAGAAAATAGAAAGTGGATTATTGATAAATGATATAAGTGACCACTTGCCAACCTTTGCACTTATTCATGGCCACACGGGGCCCAATGCAGAAAAAATTTCAAAATCGTTCAGATACAAATCACCAAATGCAATCAGTTCTTTTAAAGAGGCCTTGCTGAAGCAAGACTGGACAGAAGTCTATGTATCAGATGTAAATGAAGCCTATGACACATTTATAAACATTGTAACCACTCTTTATGAAAAAAACTGCCCATTAGTAAAAAAAAAAACCTTAAACACAAATTTGCTGATAAGCCATGGTTAACCAAAGGACTACAAAAGGCGTGTAAAAAGAAAAATTTATTATATAAAGCTTTCCTAAAGAAAAGGACAAAAGAAGCAGAGCAGCGGTATAAAACATACAAAAATAAGTTAACATATACAATAAGATGTAGTAAAAGAGACTATTACTAACTAACTAACTAACTAACCTGCACTTATATAGCGCTTTTCTAGTCACAAAGACCACTCAAAGCGCTTTCATTAATACTAACCCTCTATTCTAAGGGCCTATAGGAAACAGATATCTAGGGACAATTTAGAACAGCCAATTAACCTAACATGCATGTCTTTGGCATGTGGGAGGAAACCGGAGAAATCCCGGAGTAAACCCACGCAACACGGGGAGAACATGCAAACTCCACACAGATCACTGTTGGTCGGGGGCTGGGATCGAACCCACGATCCCATGATCCCCACAATCCCCCGGCCAAGGGTAAACTGCACGGTGGCGCAGTGGTTAGCACTGCGGCAGCACAGTTTACCCTTGGCCGGGGGATTGTGGGGATCGTGGGATCGTGGGTTTGATCCCAGCCCCCGACCAACAGTGATCTGTGTGGAGTTTGCATGTTCTCCCCGTGTTGCGTGGGTTTACTCCGGGATTTCTCCGGTTTCCTCCCACATGCCAAAAACATGCATGTTAGGTTAATTGGCTGTTCTAAATTGTCCCTAGATATCTGTTTCCTATAGGCCCTTAGAATAGAGGGTTAGTATTAATGAAAGCGCTTTGAGTGGTCTTTGTGACTAGAAAAGCGCTATATAAGTGCAGGTTAGTTAGTTAGTTAGTTAGTTAGTTAAACTGTGCTGCCGCAGTGCTAACCACTGCGCCACCGTGCAGCCCAAATTACATATTACAGTAAAGAACTGGAGAAAAACAAAGACAATATTAAAAATACATGGACAATACTCAACAGTATCCTTGGAAATAAAAGCAGAAATACAAGCAACTCAACTAATATTCCAAAAAATAATAAAACGACTCAGAGTGTGAATATAGCTTCACCTGCAGATGAACTTAATAATTTTTTTGTTAACATTGGACCTAAACTGGCCCGAGAAATACCCACTACAGTGCCTACAGGTGATACAATATGCAATAACACTGCTGTAAAAGACTCCATCTTCATAAAGAACACAGACGAAAGAGAGGTCATTGAAATTGTTAAATCGTTCAAAAGTAAAACATCTACGGACTGTGATGGTATTGACATGCTATTAGTCAAAACTGTTATCGAATGCATAGTAAAACCACTGACGTATATCTGTAACCTGTCTCTCCAATCAGGTATATTTCCCAATGCAATGAAAATAGCTAAAGTAATTCCGATATACAAGACGGGCGACAGAGGGGAACTCTCAAACTATAGACCAATTTCACTATTACCGCAATTTTCCAAGATACTTGAAAAAATATTCTATGAGAGAATTGACAGCTTCATACTGAAGAATGATTTATTGTGTGAGCAGCAATATGGGTTCAGACACAAGAGGACAACTGCATTTGCTCTAATGGAATTTATAGAAAAAATATCAACAGCCATTGAAAATAAATAGTATTCAGTTGGAGTATTCCTAGATCTTAAAAAAGCATTTGATACAGTAGATCACAATTTATTATTAAAGAAACTACAAAATTGTGGTATTAGAGGGGTAGCACTGTCCTGGTTAAGTAGTTACTTAAAGAATAGATATCAGTATGTATGTGTTAGCAACAAAAACTCAGAGTTACTGAAGGTCACCTGTGGAGTCCCACAGGGTTCAGTTTTGGGACCATTATTATTCAATATGTATATAAACGATATATGTAAAGTTTCAGAAAAAATGGACTTAATACTGTTTGCCGATGACACTAATCTGCTATGCAGTGGAAACAATTTGGAACAACTTCTGGATACACTCGGAAAGGAATTAGGAAAGCTTAAACTGTGGTTTGATTCAAACAAATTAACGCTCAATTTAAGTAAGACAAAATTTATAGTCTTTAACAACCATCACAACAACCCAGTACCCAAACTCAGTGTAAATGGTGTAGAGATTGAAAGGGTATCTGAAACTAAATTTCTTGGAGTAATAATTGATAACAAACTGTGTTGGAAGTCACATATTAATTATATTAAAGGTAAAGTATCCAAATCAATTGCAATATTACACAGAGTGAAATATTTGCTGAATCAACCCACACTATACACCTTGTATCATTCATTAATACTCCCATACATGACATATTGTAATGAAGTATGGGGAAATACATATAAAACAAACATATATCCACTCTTTATGCTTCAAAAGAGAGCTATTAGAATAATAAACAAAGCAGCTTACAGGGAACCAACAAACCCACTTTTTCTTAAACAAAAAACTCTCAAGTTGAAAGATCTGGTTGACTTTAAAACCGCAATAATAATGTTCAAAGTGAAGAATTTATCACTGCCCGCAAATATCCAAAAGTTGTTCCAAACAAGGGAGAAACGATATCACTTCAGAGGAACATGTATATTTCAAAAGCCTACAGTGAGAACAACCACCAAGCAACACTGTATTTCAGTGCAAGGAGTCAGATTATGGAACGATTTTGGACCTGAATTAAAATCATGTACAACGCTTGGACAATTTAAACAAAAACTAAAGGAAGAAATACTCCAAACATATTTACAAGACGACATGTAAAATCACATAAGGATTGACATATCCAGCCTGTGTTGTGTTGTAGCTTAGTTTTTTTTTTTCTTTTTTTTTCTCTGTGACATTTTGTCTTAGATTTGTTTTTGAATAGTAACCGCTTAACTTAGCCTAGCTTAGTTTTCTTTTTCTCTCAGTCACATTTTGTCTTAGCTTTGTTTTAAATTGTAATCGCTCTTGTCTTGTTTTTCTCTTTTTTCTCTTTTGAATTCTTGGATAGAATATGGGTGGGCAATATAAACTGCGGCTTCAGCCATCACCCATTTCGGATAACTCACATGGAATTGTATAGTAGGAGGAGTCTTTGTCTAATTTGACCTTGTTGTTATATTATACAGTTTCTTTAACCTGTACTGTACTATCCGAAAATAAATTCATTCATTCAAATAAGCATTGTCTCAAATCACCACAGGGATGCACTAATGACTCTGATTCACAGATACGAGGAGCTGCTGCTGAGGGAGCAAAACCCACTCACAGCAGATATGGCAGGAGATTTAAGCCCAAACAACTGGGGATGGTGTTGTGATAGATTGTGATATTTCCTATTTTTTCTTTACGATATGTTGTAATGTGATTCTGCTATGCAATTTGGAGTATACTTTGTCCTCAAAATAGACGTTTGGGGGGAGTTATGTGGTGGAATAGATACTGAACTCTCATCCCACACATATGCATAACCATATATGCATTGGGGGCTTCACGTCTCGGAGAACAAAGAAACATCTGGCCCTGCATGGACCTGCAGGGAGAAGAGAAGAGGTGTGAAGTCGGGCCTTTGTCTATGAGGAGCGGCCCCGAGGGGAGGCCCGGAACATCAAGTAATTATGGACATTAGGTGGAGATCAAAGAGACATTGTCATGAAGATTATGTACATAGATCGTATGTTTGCATAAGTATCATGTGACCTAGGTTGTGTGACTTCTGCAGAGTATAAATGCTGTGATGCATAGCTTTTCTGTCTCTTGTTTGAGCTTTGAGGAAAAAAATGGAAGAGGCAGACAAAATTAAATAATGCGGAAGCGTTGCAAGCTGAGGGAGAATTTGAGAATGGGCTAAATCGGGAGTTTTCAATGGCTGAATTAAATCATACGTTAAGGAAAATATGTAAGACAACTCCAGGGAAAGATCAAGTGACGTATAAAATGATTAAAAACCTGAGTGAAGCTGGTAAAAAGACATTATTAAAGTTGTACAACAAGGTTTGGGAAGAAGGGATATTGCCTACTTCATGGAAAGAAGCGGTTGTTGTCCCAATATGCAAGCCAGGTAAAAATCCAGGTTTAGGTGAGAGTTACAGACCGATCGCTCTAACATCCCATGTTGGTAAAACTATGGAAAGAATGATTAATAAAAGGTTAACATACTATCTGGAGTCTAGAGAGGCATTAAAAAATTACCAAAGCGGATTTAGAAAAGGGAGAAATACTACTGATTCTGCTGTCTGTTTGGAACATGAGATTAGGAAGGCCCAAGTGAATAAGGAAAGTGTGGTATCGGTGTTTTTGGATGTTGAGAAGGCGTATGACATGATGTGGAAGGAGGGGCTGATTATCAAACTACATAAGCTAGGCATTAGAGGGAGAATGAAAAGATGGATTAAAAATTTTTTGAGTGACAGGAAAATTTCGGTAAGAATAGGGAAGCAGTATAGCTCAAGCCAAATAACAGAAAATTGAACCCCACAAGGCAGTAGTATTAGTCCCATTTTGTTTTCAGTCATGAGCAATGACATTTTTTCTAGAGTTAAGAGTTCTGTTGGTGTCTTTTTGTTTGCAGATGATGGTGCTATGTGGACAAGAGGGAAAAATCTATCATTTATTGTTAAAAAGTTGCAGCAGGCGATTAATGAACTTGAGGCTTGGGCAGTGGAATGGGGATTTAGGTTTTCGGTGGGAAAAACAAAGGCTGTGGTCTTCACAAGGAAGAGAACAAACAATCAAGTAAATCTTAAAATATATGATCAAAACATATAAACTGTGGAGTGTTTCAAGTATTTGGGAGTGTGGTTTGATAAGGGTTGTTCTTGGAAGATTCACGTTGAAAAAATTGTGGCAAAATCTAAGAAGGTCTTAAATATTATTAGATGTTTGAGGGGAAGAGAATGGGGAGCAAGTAGAGGAGCTTTAAAAACATTATACGCAGCATTAGTTAGGTCAGTGTTTGATTACGGGTGTGTTATATATGGATCAGCTTCAGAAACATTATTGAAAAAATTGGATATAATTCAATACCAAGCTCTGAGGCTATGCTGTGGGGCCATAAAAACTAATCCAGTAACAGCACTCCAGGTGGAGATGGGTGAAATGCCTCTGGAGTTAAGAAGAACCCAAATAGCAACCACATACTGGGCCAACATCAGAGGATTCAGTGACAGTCACCCAGTGCACAGTGTGCTGAAACCTTGCCAAGAGAAGGAAAAGAGGCAAATGAGAAGCTTTGGATGGACAATAAAGAATAAAGTCAGGGAGCTAAGGGTTGCTGATAAAGCAGTATGTCCAACAGTCCCTCTTTCTGCAGAACCACCATGGAGTCTGGAAGAAGTAAAGGTGGATTTTAGACTTTTAACAAATGACATAAGAGGGAGGATAAACAAGAAGGAGGTCAATAACTATTTAGACGGTAGCTATCCTGACTTTATAAAGATTTATACGGATGCATCTAAATCGACAAAAAACATTGTGGGAATAGCGTTCATCATTCCAGAATTAGATGTCATGAAGAAGGAAAGGGTTAGTGATGACCTGGCAGTGTATACTGGGGAGCTTCTGGCAATCTGCTTGGCATTGGGCTGGGTGGAAGAAGTAAAACCCAGAAAGGTTTTGATTGGGTCTGACTCTAGCAGCGCAATGGAGAGTATTGGGCAAATGCATTCAGAGTCAAGACAGGATTTGGTGATGGAAATTGTACATTCAGTCGGGAGAATCTCAAAGGCAGGAGTGAACATCAGATTCATTTGGATCCCGGCGCACATTGGAGTGGAGGGGAATGAGCTAGCAGATAAATATGCAAAAAGGGCAACTAGGATGAGTCAAGTTAGTTGGAATGTGAAACATAGCAAAGCAGCGGTCAAGAGCATTATCAAAAGGCAAATTAAAAAGAAGTGGCAGGAAAAGTGGGACAAAGGAAGTAAAGGACGAAGCCTGTATGGCATACAAAAGAAAGTAGGGAGAGCTAGAGAAGGACAAAGGAGCAGAAAGGAGGAGGACATCATATCCAGGTTAAGATTAGGTCACACAGGGCTGAATAGTACATTAGTTATCATGGAAAAACACTCAAATGGAAAATGTGATTATTGTGGAAATGATGAAACAGCTGAACATGTATTTAAGCACTGTCCAAAGTATGAGGTTGCACGGTTAGCATTGGTGGACAGTCTATACAGGAACAAAACCCAGCTCAGTATAAAAGACATTTTGCAGAGAAGTTCAGGGGATGCGGTCTATAAGGCAGTTTTTAGGTTTATGAGGGCAACAGGACTAATTTCAAGGATATAGGAGAGTAATGCCATTCTGAATCACACTCCATTCCAGAAGTTGGCGGTAATGCACCTACAAGCTGTTTGCCAACCGCCATAAAACATCATAAGAAGAAGAAGAAAGAAGAATTTTCCGTCTCTTGCTTTGAGATGATTGATAGAGGATGTGTTCTCTCAATAAAACTGATCCTGAGAGATTAACTCAGTCTCGTCTTTGAACGCACCCTCTACGCAGTCTACTTTTTACCAAGTTCGGAGTCCACTGTCCCACGCACAGCTGTGTGGTGTAAGCAATCATGGCCTTTCTCCTCCCTTCTCCAGGTGAGTGCTTTATGGCCCACCTGTCTCCTCCGTACGTAATTAGCAGCCTTCTCCACTCCATGCTCCAGCTTAGAAAAACCTTTCTGCTTTGTTTTTTTTTTTTTTGACCAATTAGTTTTCCCTAAGCTCTTTTCCTCGCAATAATTTTATGAGCACCACTTTCAAACTTTTTTCCGGACATTTTGACCGAGCTAATTACTTCTTACTCTCACTGGTGCTGACATAGTCACATGTCAAAACAATTCCTCTGACAGGCTGTTGTTGCTGGCATAGCCATATAGTATGATAGTTGAGACACTCTGATAGACTTCAATAGAAACTTTGGAATGCGGAAGTCACGTGGGTCATGGAGCAGCGATTAGTTCCAAACAATGTAGTTTTCCCCACAGACCACCATTAATTTCCCAGAGTGTCTGCTTAACTGTCACGAGCTGAGCACTAGAGGTTTCTGCCATGCTCTGTCTTGTGGCTCTTTTTCTGTATATATATATATATATATATATATATATATATATATATATATATATATATATATATATATATATATATATATATACAGATATATCACTCAGATATATCACTCAAACAACAAACCCTGGATCAACCCTGAGATAAAAACACTTCTGAGAGAGAAGAAGAGGATCTTCAGGTCGGGGAACAGGGAGATGCTGAAGTCCGTACAGAGGGAGCTGAGGAGAAAGATCAGAGAAGGCAAGGACAGCTTCAGGAAGAAGATGGAGGACAAGCTGCAACAGAGCGACATCAGCGGGGTCTGGAGAAACCTCAAAACCATCTCGGGGCTCCAGAATACCTCCCCCCAGGCCACGGGGGGCAGGGAGTGGGCGAACAACCTGAATCTGTTTTTCAATAGATTTGACCAACCGCCCTCCCCCCTGTCTGCACAACAACCACTGCTGCCTCTAAGAAATCAAGTCCTGCTACCCACTCCCCACTCCACCGACACCCCCCCCACTCCCAACACACAGCCCCCCATCCTGACCCTGACCAAGACGCAGGTGAGGACGGAGCTGAGGAAGATCAAGGCGAGGAAGGCGTCGGGACAGGACGGCATCAGCGCAAAGCTCCTCAAGTCCTGTGCAGACCAGCTGTGTGGGATTGTGACGTATATCTTCAACATGAGCCTGAAACTGGGGAGGGTACCACAGCTGTGGAAAACATCTTGTGTGGTATCTGTACCAAAAACTTCCCACCCCAAAGACCTGAACAGCTTCAGACCGGTGGCCTTGACGTCCCACTTGATGAAGACCCTGGAGAGACTGCTCCTTGCTCATCTCCGCCCCCTGGTGGAACCAGCGATGGATCCACTCCAGTTCGCCTACCAGCATGGCATTGGGGTGGAGGATGCGGTGATCTTCCTCCTTCACCGTTCTCTGTCCCACCTGGAGAAGCCCGGGAATATGGTGAGGATCATGTTCTTTGACTTCTCCAGTGCTTTCAACACCATCCAACCGATGATCCTGAAGGACAAGCTGCTGCGCGCAGGGGTGGACCAGCACCTGTCATCATGGATCCTGGACTACCTCACGAACTGGCCTCAGTTTGTGAGAACCCGGGACTGTGTTTCCGACACGATCATCAGTAGCACGGGGGCCCCCCAGGGAACGGTGCTGGCTCCCTTCCTGTTCACTCTTTATACTGCGGACTTCTCACACAACACAACACATTGCCATCTACAGAAGTTCTCTGATGACTCTGCGATCGTTGGTCTCATCTCCAGCGGAGATGAAGCTGAGTACAGAGGGCTTATCCAGGACTTTGTGGACTGGTGCCATCGGAACTGCCTCCAGATCAACGCGAGGAAAACTAAGGAGCTGGTGGTGGACTGCCGCAGGCATGGGCAGCCCCTCACAGCACCAGTAAATATACAGGGAACAGACATCGAGATGGTGACATCCTACAAGTACCTGGGTATTCATCTGAACAATAAACTAGACTGGTCACACAATACTGACGCACTCTACAAGAAGGGACAGCGCAGGCTGTTCCTGCTGAGGAGACTCAGGTCTTTTGGTGTACAAGGGGCGCTGCTGAAGTCATTCTATGACACGGTGGTGGCATCAGCCATCACTTTTGGAGTGGTCTGCTGGGGCAGTGGCATTACTGCAGCCGATAGGAAGAGACTGAACAAACTGATTAAGAAAGCTAGCTCTGTCCTGGGGCAACGCCTTGATCCGATGGAGGAGATAGGAGAGAGAAGGACGGTGGCTAAACTGTCATCTCTGCTGGAGTCCGAGTTCCACCCTATGCAGGACATACTGGATGCACTGAGGAGCTCATTTAGCAGCAGACTACATCATCCCAGGTGCACAACCGAGAGGTTTCGTAGGTCCTTCCTACCAACGGCTGTCAGACTGTACAACCTAAGCAGGGCTGCTCGCAGAGATAGCAAAAAGACGTAACAAACTAATAGTTTTTTTTGAATGCAAAAGACGCAATAGACTTACACAATGGTCCTCTCCGGCATACAACTAGGAACATACCGGTCGCTATGGAGGGTGAGAATATGTATGGGCACATAATCATACCATGTAGGATAACTAGATAGACGGTTATGCTGTTTCATCCCACCTAGCAACAATGCTCTGCACTGTGTGTGTTTATATATTTACATATTTATTCCATCTAGCTACAATGCTCTGCACTGGGTGTGTTTATATTTATATATCTATATATTTATTCCATCTAGCTACAATGCTCAGCACTGGGTGTGTTTATATTTATATATCTATATATTTATTCCATCTAGCTACAATGCTCCGCACTGTGTTTTTATATATCTACATATTATTCCATCTAGCTACATTGCTCCGCACTGTGTGTGTTTATACTATACTTGCATATTTATTCCACCTAGCTGCAATGCTCCGTACTGTGGGTGTTTATATATTTACATATTTATTCCATCTAGCTACAATGCTCTGCACTGTGTTCATATATTCATATATTTATTCCATCCAGCTACAATGCTCTGCACTGTGTGTCTGTGTGTGTGTGTGTATATATATATTTTATAATAATATGTACATATGTATATTAGCTGCTCTTGCTTGCTTGTTTTTTTTTTTTTTTCTTGCCTTCTGATTGTTGCTCTGAGTGTTGCTATCCCTGTGCTGTTGCAATCCTGGAATTTCCCCGTTGTGGGACTAATAAAGGCTTATCTTATCTTATCTTATATATATATACACTACCGTTCAAAAGTTTGGGGTCACCCAGAAAATTATTTTGTGTTTTCCATGAAAAGTCACACTTATTTACCACCATGAGTTGTAAAATGAATAGAAAATATAGTCAAGACATTGACAAGGTTAGAAATAATGATTTGTATTTGATATAATAATTTTTTCCTTCAAACTTTGCTTTCGTCAAAGAATCCTCCATTTGCAGAAATTACAGCATTGCAGACCTAACATGATTGCACAAGGGTTTTCTAATCATCCATTAGCCTTTTGATGCAATGAGCAAACACATTGTACCATTAGAACACTGGAGTGATAGCTGCTGGAAATGGGCCTCTCTACACCTATCTAGATATTGCACCAAAAACCAGACATTTGCAACTAGAATAGTCATTTACCACATTAGCAATGCATAGAGTGTATTTCTGATTAGTTTAAAGTTATCTTCATTAAAAAAAAGTGTTTTTCTTTCAAAAATAAGGAAATTTCTAAGTGACCCCAAACTTTTGAACGGTAGTGTATATATATTTGTTGTATTTTGTGCCTTGCATTTCTGTATTTTCATATTTGTTCTTATTTTCTTGTTTGTGTTTTGGTTTTGTTACTCTCATTTAGGTCGTATTTATTTCTCTTTCTGCATTTGTTGATATTTTATTCTTTGTATTTCGGACTGTTGTGTTCTTTCTCTGGGCTGACAGCTGTCAAGTGGCCTTCTGGGTTAAGCTCCATGTGGGCGTTGCCCTGTCAGCTGTCAGCTCCCCTCACTCTCCTCATCGCTCGCAGCTGATCCTAATCATCAATCATCATTACCTTTTTGCCCGCTCATGTGACCCCACACCTGTCATTACTTGTGTTATTTGTTGCGACCCAATTTAAGGACAGCATTTTCATTTCATGTCACCACAGTCTTAGTTATACTTCCTCCTCGCCACCAGAACCCCTTCCCCGTTCTGGTGAGTTCGTTCTGATTCTCCATCTGTAAGTTTACCTTGTTATCTGTTTGGATTTTGTGTTGATGCACTTTAGAACTTTGTGTTTTGTTAATAAATGCCACAAACTGCAGTTCAGCGTCTGGGTTTTTCTCTCTGCCTTGAGGGGCAAATCATGACGTTAATAATCCTTGGTAAGTTAATGAATGGCTGTTGCTTTGTTCATTTCACCACTTAAGTTAACATGTAGATCAGGGGTCACCAACACGGTGCCCGCGGGCACCATGTCGCCTGCAGGGACCACATGAGTCGCCCGCAGGCCTGTTCTAAAAATAGCACAACTCGCAAGTGAGCTGCGTCTAAGATGTAATTTTTTCTGCCGCTATTTTTTATTTTATATTTTTTATATTTTTTAAAATCACACTTGCATTTATATAGATTTTAAAATGACAATGTCTTAAAAATAAAAAAAAAATGAAAATATGTTTATTATACGTAAAGTTAAGGTGAACTCTGACCTAGTTCAAAGATCAGTATTGTGCGCATGACAAAACCTTCGCGCTTGTGGAGCGTAAGCTTAGCTAGCGGGCAGTTAATACGGTGAGTGGAGTGCAGTTTCCAAGCCCAAAAACATGGCAAAAAAAAGACAGAAAATTTATCATTTTCAAAGTGAGCGGGAGGAAGAGTTCTTTTTTACTACCGTGAAAGGAAGCTGCGTGTATTTCATTTGCGGGGCGATGGCGAAGCGCCACTTCACTACCCACTCTTTTTTTGGGGGGGGGGACTTATCTTGTACCCGTAGGTAGATTTGTTCTGCAGTCCGGTGACAAGCCACCAGCCGCTGCGTGCGCAAGCGCCCCTTAACTCCCTAACCTGCATGTTTTTGCATGAAAAATGAGAACATGCACCACCAGAACATGCAAACTCCACAGAGATCACTGTTGGCCGGGAATCGAACCCACGATCCCCGCGATCCCCCGGCCGAGGGTAAACTGCTGCCGCAGTGCTAACCACTGCGCCACCGTGCATAACAGCATTTAGCTTCTTCTCATGAAAGGACAGTGCTGGTTGCTCAAGCATGATTCTTGGCAAGAACTGTATGGATATAATTCTAGTGAAGAAGAACACACAAAAGTGTGTTTATTAAATGTAACAGATTTTGAGCAGAATTGCAGCAGATTTGTTCAGTTAAAAATGTGATAAGATTTATTTAATATGAAAGTTGATTTTTCTTAAATGTTGCATAACTTTCAAACATGGTTCAACATAGTTCATGAATTAAAAGGGTTTAGTTTTTTTATGGTTAAAAGGGACTGGTGAAAACTGGACTTTTTTTATGAAATGTAGAAGTGATCATCTGAACAATTGCTGAGATTAATAAAAATAAAGTGTTGAATATTGATCTTGTCTGTTACCCACTCTAAGTTATTGATAATTATTTATTTATGTGTATATATTTATATATACAGTATATATATACTGTATATATATATATATATATATATATATACACACACAATTTGTTATTTTAGAGGAGTGTGTCAAGCTGGTGCGCTTCACATGACTCGATACCCATGAAGTAGCTCTTGGTTTCAAAAAGGTTGGTGACCCCTGATGTAGATCATGTAGTCTGTGATAATGTTTTATTTCATCAGCATTTTTTTATGTTTATGTCCGATACAAGCTCACAAACTTGCTCATTAGCTTGCTCCACACGAGATTCAGGTGAACAGCAGCTAGCTCAACTTGATAACCTGGTTATCAGTGGCAGTGTTATTTAACATTCATAAATCAGCAATTTTAATATTTTATCATTCTGTTGTGTTGAAAATATTCTGTACTTATTTGAAGAAATTGTTAGGAGAAACATGGGGTGAAAGACACTTGGGATATAGACTGGTTTAGTTTTTAATACATTTGAAAACAAGTGATTATTTTAAGTTGGTAAACAAAGAGTCGAATGTTAAAAACAAACATTCTAAAAACAATTGTTATATTTACAAATGTGAAATACTCAGTTTTATAAAATGGCTCTCTTGAAATTAATAAAAAAAAACCTAACTGAACTAGTAACAGAATATATTTTCTATCGTCTGTAATTCTATTGTGGTTCAAGAAATTCATTTTATTTATGACTGTATATGAATTTGATCGTTTTACAGAGTGCACGTGTATAGTTTGAGAGAAAATGTAGCATTTCCAGAATAGTTCACAAATGTGTGCATAAAAAGCTGGAATGAAAAAACTTTAAAATTTAGTATAAAAATACATAAATCTGTTAGAAAAAAGTAATGATTTTTTAAACTAATAAAAACAGCCACATTTTAATTTGAAAATAATCTCAAATGTACAATAAAAATCAGAGTTATGAGACAGAGAAATACAATATTATGAGGAAAAAATAGCAAATTTATGCAAAAAAGTAAAATTTAGAGTCAAGAAGGTAGTGTAGAGGATGCCTTCACAGACGAGACTGAGTTTATTTCTCAGGTGAGGTTTATTCAGCGTTTACATCCTCTAACAAGAAGTGCATCTCAGCAAAAGAGACAGAACAATCTTTTCTCACAGCTCTTATACCCCCAGAGACACAAAACCCCCAACATCAAATATCACACCTTCAACCCACAGTCCTTCAGTAAACACACATAGCCTCTGAGGCTCCTTGGCGTCTCTATTGTCTCTTCCACCTCGGGGGCTCCTGCTGGGACATTCTCTCTGGCCACTTCACACCTCCCGAAGTCTCTGCCGGGTCAGGTCCTTTTGGACGTTTGAAGTCTCCAGAGTATGCACCGCCATGTCCACTAAATACATGTGAGGGAAAATGCGTACCATACATGCATACCATATATGCACCCTAAATGCGCGCCATATAACCCCCCCCAATCGTCTAAATAAGGACAAGTTACACCCCAGATGCATAGAACCATGACATATCACACAGAACGAGGAAAAAATTGACACAACAGATCACACATCCAACTGTTGGGGCTTCAACTTCCTGCCATATCTGCTGTGAGCAGGTCTCGCTCTGCCTGTGGCTGTCTCTTGCATCTGTGGATCAGAGTCATTAGCACATTGTTGTGAAAGCTTAGCAGAGTGTCTCCCCGGCGGCCTGCCGCGGCGGGGGGCCCTGGCCAACTGGACTTGTTCATCAGCTAACACAAAAGCGGGTTTGAGTCTGTTAATGCAGACTAATTCCCTCCTGTCTCCCAAATCGAGCAAAAAATGCTTTTCCCCGGTTTCTAACACTCTGAACGGTCCATCATAAGGCGGTCTTAAACCTAACCTCTGTGCGTCGTGTCTAACAAAGACGAATTCTGCATTCTTTAAGGCTTTAGGCACAAAAACGTGTGGGAAACTGTGATGAACTGGACCGGGGAGGGTGTTTGATCCCGCGTCGCTCTGCAGCAGCTGAGCGGGGGGGGGGGGCGATCTGGTGCGGGGTTCTCAGGAAGGAATTCTCCCGGTAACCGGAGAGGTTGGGCAAAGACCAGTTCGGCCGGAGAGGCCTGCAAATCTTCTTTAGGTGCTGAACGCAACCCTAATAAAACCCATGGAAGCTTATCAACCCAATTTGTGTCCGTGAGAGCCGCTCTGAGGGCTGCTTTCAATGACCGGTGAAAGCGTTCGCACAAACCGTTGGCCTGGGGGTTATACGCAGTTGTGCGATGAATTTTCACCCCCAGACTGAGTGCCATGGATGACCAGAGCTCGGAAACAAATTGGGGTCCTCTGTCAGACGTTATGTCTGACGGGACTCCAAAGCGCGCGACCCAAGCCGTTAAAAAAGCGTGCGCAACGTCTGCTGCTGTGGTTGACGCCAGGGGAATCGCGCTCTGGCCAGCGCGTAGTGTGGTCCACCATAGTTAGAAGGTGTGTTAACCCCTGTGATAGCGGGAGGAGTCCCACCAAGTCGACATGCACGTGGTCGAAGCGTTTGGCTGGGATGTGAAAAGGTTCTAGAGGGGCCTGCGTGTGCTTGTGTACCTTTGCTCTTTGACATGCTGCGCAGGCTGCAGCCCATTCTTTGACCTGTTTACGCAGCCCCGGCCAAACAAACTTCTCTCCCACCATTTTGATCGAAGCGCGGACGCCCGGATGTGCCAGCGAATGTATTAAGTCAAAAACACGGCGATGCCACGCAGCCAGGACCACGGGGCGCCCCCGCCCCGTGGAGATATCGCAGATTAGGGGGGGCATACCTCTTTGATGCACCCTGTGCTCCAGCCTTAGCCCTGTTGGCCCAGACTGGAGCGTGCGCACGTCCGCATCGTTAACCTGCTCGGCGGTCATGGCTGCATAATCTAACCCAACGCAGACCGGGGCTGTGAGCGCTTCCGCGCCGCAAGCCTTGCCCGAGTCTACAGCCGCCGAGTCTGCCCCCTGGGGGCCTGGCAGTGCAACTGCGCGCGAGAGACAATCTGCTACTACATTGTGTTTACCTGCCACGTGTTGAATGTTGGTGGTAAGCTCCGAAATTGCGGCCAGCTGTCTCTGTTGTCGGCCTGACCAAGGCTCTGAAATTTTAGCCATTGCAAAAGTTAATGGTTTATGGTCTACAAACGCGGTGAAACGGCGCCCTTCCAACCAGAACTGGAAGTGGCGGATGGCCAAATGCAGGGCTAAAAGCTCCCTATCAAACGCGCTGTATTTACGCTCGTTATCGCGCAATGTTTTGCTGAAAAACGCAAGTGGTTGCCAGCTCCCTGCTACCAGTTGCTCGACAACCGCTCTCACTGCCACGTCGGAAGCATCCGTGGTTAGCGCCATGCGAGCTGCTGGCACCGGGTGTGCCAATAACGCAGCGTTCGCGAGGGCCGATTTGACCTGTGAGAAAGCGCGCTCCCGGTCCGGGGACCACTCGACCTTAGCTGTAGGTTTTTGTTTCTTTAATGCCACGTACAATGGGTGCATGAGCCGTGCCGCGTTGGGGAGGAAACGGTTATAAAAATTGACCATCCCCAAAAATTCTTGCAGTGCCTTAACTGTCTGCGGTTGTGGGAAATCCTTTATCGCGCGCACTTTATCCGGCAGGGGGACCGCGCCCTCTGGAGACTCGCGGTGTCCCCAAAAATCGATTTGCGCTACCCCGAATTGGCATTTCGCTGGGTTAATGATCAGCCCGTGCTCTGTCAGCCTCTGAAAAACGGCTGTGAGGTGGCGTTCGTGCTCGGCTTCGGATGCGCTGGCTACCAAAATATCATCCAAATAAGCGAACACGAAAGGGAGGCTGCGCAGCACTGCATCCATCATGCGTTGGAATGTCTGCGCGGCGCCTTTGAGGCCGAAAGGCATGCGCAAAAACTCGAAAAGCCCGAAAGGGGTTATAACTGCCGTTTTGGGTTTGTCTTGCGCGCGGACTGGAACTTGGTGATAACCGCGCACCAAATCTATTTTGGTAAAGATGCGCTCCCCCGCCAAATGTGCCGAAAAATCCTGGATGTGCGGAATCAGGTAGCGGTCGTGTGCTGAAGCATTATTTAATCTGCGGAAATCACCGCAAGGGCGCCACGAGCCGTCAGCCTTGGGCACCATGTGCAGGGGTGACGACCAAGAGCTGTTCGAGCGTCTAACAATGCCCAGTTTTTCCAAGTTGGCGAATTCCTCGCGCGCGATGGCCAGTTTAGCTGGGTCCAAGCACCGAGCTTTTGCAAAAACAGGGGGGCCAGAGGTAGTTATGAAATGCTCGACCCCGTGTTTGGCAACTGACGCTGAAAATGTTGGGACCGTGAGTGTTGGGAACTGTGAAAGTGTTATAGCTTCACCTGCAGATGAATTTAATAATTTTTTTGTTAACATTGGACCTAAACTGGCCCGAGAAATACCCACTACGGTGCCTACAGGTGATACAATATGCAATAACACTGCTGTAAAAGACACCATCTTCATAAAGAACACAGACGAAAGAGAGGTCATTGAAATTGTTAAATCGTTCAAAAGTAAAACATCTACTGACTGCGATGGTATTGACATGCTACTAGTCAAAACTGTTATCGAATGCATAGTAAAACCACTGACGTATATCTGTAACCTGTCTCTCCAATCAGGCATATTTCCCAATGCAATGAAAATAGCTAAAGTAATTCCGATTTACAAGACAGGCGACAGAGGGGAACTCTCAAACTATAGACCAATTTCACTATTACCGCAATTTTCCAAGATACTTGAAAAAATATTCTATGAGAGAATTGACAACTTCATACTGAAGAATGATTTATTGTGTGAGCAGCAATATGGGTTCAGACACAAAAGGACAACAGCATATGCCTTAATGGAATTTACAGAAAAAATATCAACAGCCATTGAAAATAAATAGTATTCAGTTGGAGTATTCCTGGATCTTAAAAAAGCATTTGATACAGTAGATCACAATCTATTATTAAAGAAATTACAAAACTGTGGTATAAGAGGGGTAGCACTGTCCTGGTTAAGTAGTTACTTGAAGAATAGATATCAGTATATATGTGTTAGCAACAAAAACTCAGAGTTACTGAAGGTCACCTGTGGAGTCCCACAGGGTTCAGTTTTGGGACCATTATTATTCAATATGTATATAAACGATATATGTAAAGTTTCAGAAAAAATGGACTTAATATTGTTTGCTGATGACACTAATCTGCTATGCAGTGGAAACAATTTGGAACAACTTCTGGATACACTCGGAAAAGAATTAGGAAAGTTTAAACTGTGGTTTGATTCAAACAAATTAACGCTCAATTTAAGCAAGACAAAATTTATAGTCTTTAACAACCATCACAACAACCCAGTACCCAAACTCAGTGTAAATGGTGTAGAGATTGAAAGGGTATCCGAAACTAAATTCCTTGGAGTAATAATTGATAACAAACTGTGTTGGAAGCCACATATTAATTATATTAAAGGTAAAGTATCCAAATCAATTGCAATATTACACAGAGTGAAAAATTTGCTGAATCAACCCACACTATACACCTTGTATCATTCATTAATACTCCCATACATGACATATTGTAATGAAGTATGGGGAAATACATATAAAACAAACATATATCCACTCTTTATGCTTCAAAAGAGAGCTATTAGAATAATCAACAAAGCAGCTTACAGGGAACCAACAAACCCACTTTTTCTTAAACAAAAAACTCTCAAGGTGAAAGATCTGATTGACTTTAAAACTGCAATGATAATGTTCAAAGTGAAGAATCTATCAATGCCCGCAAATATCCAAAAGTTGTTCCAAACAAGGGAGAAGCGATATCACCTCAGAGGAACATGTATATTTCAAAAGCCTACAGTGAGAACAACCACCAAGCAACACTGTGTTTCAGTGCAAGGAGTCAGATTATGGAACGATTTTGAACCTGAATTAAAATCATGTACAACGCTTGGACAATTTAAACAAAAACTAAAGGAAGAAATACTCCAAACATATTTACAAGACGACATGTAAACTCACATAAGGATTGACATTTCCAGCCTGTGTTGTGTTGTAGCTTAGTTTTTCTTTTTTTCTTTTTTTCTCTGTGACATTATGTCTTAGATTTGTTTTTGAATAGTAACCGCTTAACTTAGACTAGCTCAGTTTTCTTTTTTCTCTCAGTCACATTTTGTCTTAGCCTTGTTTTAAATTGTAATCGCTCTTGTCTTGTTTTTCTCTTTTTCTCCTTTGAATTCTTGGATGGAATATGGGTGGGCAATATAAGCTGCGGCTTCAGCCATCACCCATTTCGGATAACTCACGTGGAATTGTATAGTAGAAGGAGTCTTTGTCTAATTTGACATTGTTGTTATATTATACAGTTTCTTTTAACCTGTAATGTACTATCCGAAATAAATAAATAAATTCAAATTCAAATTCAACTGGTTGAGTAATGCATGAAACTTACCACCCGCAGCTGTGACATTGGGATGTGCAGAAGGCAGGGCCACCCGAGCTGTGCAGGAGATAGAGTAGAAAGACAATTACAATACGTCTATTAGCAAGATCAACTAACAAACTGTTTGAGCATAAAAAGTCAGCACCTAGCATGTTGTTGTTAACTGCAGCTACAACGAAGGTCCACTCGAAGGTGCGCCCGTGGAGGGACAGGAGGAGCGTCTTCTCCCCATAGGTTTTGATCATGAAGCCGTTTGCCGCTAACACCAGGGGTCCGCTGGCAGGCGTCAGCGTGTCCACGTAGGCAGGCTTGACAAAACTTAGCTGGGAGCCTGTGTCCACCAGGAATTCTTTCCCTGAATTCGTGTCTGTCACGAAAAGCAGCTTGTTCTTCGTGCCGAGAGTCGCAGCTGCTACCAGCTCTCGGTCTTGGCGTTTCCCCTGGCGTTGGTACCGGCACGGTGGGACGCATCTGCGCGCTCTCTCGGCGAAGCGTCGATGGTAGGAACAGAGGGTGTTGTGAGCTCCGCTTCTCCTGGCCTCTGCCGCTGCTGACGTCAGTGGATCCGGTGCCGCAGCCTCTGGTCCCCCCTCGTCTCGCGGGGGTGCGTTCAGCTCTGCCGCTGCCGTCGTGGGTGCGTGCCGTCCATGGGCGTCGACGAGCTGCTGCACCTCCTGGCCCAGCTCGTGGTAGTCCCGGTTGTTGAGTGGCTGCGAGCTGGCCAGGGTGACTTTCACTGCTGGCGGTAGCGTTCTGAGGAAGAGGTGGGCGAAGATAAAGCTGTCGTCATCCTTGCCCCTCAGGCTCATCATCTTCGCCATCAGATCTGCCGGCCTGTCTGCTTCCCCTTCTGTCAGCGCCAGGAGCTTCTCTGCTCGCTCCCCCAGCGAGGGAGTGAAGGCTCGAATGATGGCGGCTTTCAGTGCGCCATACTTGTCGTCTTGGGGCGGGTGGTTGGTCAGGCTCTCCACCCGCTGCACTGTGAGGCTGTCCAGCTTCGCGACGACATGGTAGAACCTCATTGCATCCGCTGAGATTCCCCGAAGGTGGAACTGCGCCTCCACAGTGGTAAACCAGGAGCGCGGGTTATGTTGCCAGAAATCGGGCAGCTGTAGGGTGGTAGCTGCGTTAACCCGGTTGGCTCCTGAAGAGTCCGGTGCGGAAAGCTCGCCGTCACCGTCCATGGTTTGTCGTAGGTCACCAGTGTAGAGGATGCCTTCACAGACGAGACTGAGTTTATTTCTCAGGTGAGGTTTATTCAGCGTTTACATCCTCTAACAAGAAGTGCATCTCAGCAAAAGAGACAGAACAATCTTTTCTCACAGCTCTTCTACCCCCAGAGACACAAAACCCCCAACATCAAATATCACACCTTCAACCCACAGTCCTTCAGTAAACACACATAGCCTCCGAGGCTCGTTGGCGTCTCTATTGTCTCTTCCGCCTCGGGGGCTCCTGCTGGGACATTCTCTCTGGCCACTTCACACCTCCCGAAGTCTCTGCCGGGTCAGGTCCTTTTGGACGTTTGAAGTCTCCAGAGTATGCACCGCCATGTCCACTAAATACATGTGAGGGAAAATGTGTACCATACACGCATACCATATATGCGCCCTAAATGCGCGCCATAGTAGAACATTTAAAAGGATAAAAATGCACAATTCTGTCAGAAAATGTTGATGTTGCTTGTTTGTATTATAACACGGTTAAATCTGTTCATCATAAGTTTAACACTATACCTACTGATAGGTATTTTGAATATTTACCTAATATGGCTAAAAAAAGTTTTATTTTCTTTTATGCCACACATTGTCACAGCTGTCATTCACACACCATTATAGAAAGGCCGATGTATGGAACTATTTGGAGCTCCATGAACCACGTGACCGGGCAGCGGCGAGTTCAAAGCGTGTCACAACCATCATACTATATGGCGATGGTTACTGATACCCACATGAGGCACTTGTAAATTAGACCAATCAACAGCCAGTCACACACAAATGTCAAGTGATGGACATTTGATGGTACAATGTGCTTTCATTTTGCAAGAGTCAGTCCTTTTCCCAAAATATCAGACTTTTTACCAGATGTGATGTGTATGCATATACTTGTGTCTGTGCATGTTTAAATTTTCACATGTTTGTTTGGGGAGGAAAACAACAATCTGAGCACTTTGATTGCTTGAGCTCTAAACATGGTACATTATCAACACATGAATTTAATGTAACTTTTTCATTTATATAATATTGCAGATTATCTGTAACTTTCTTCCTAACATTATTTAAAGGCAGAAACTTGACATGACTGTCATGCCAATAATGATAGTGTAATTGCACAGGAGACCACATGGTGGTAGCAAACATTAAGTGGTCAATTGTGACTCCCTGGCTTTCAAGGTGTGTGTGTGTGTGTGTGTGTGTGTGTGTGTGTGTGTGTGTGTATCTGAGGGTGAGTCCAGCAATCCTACGGAGAAAACTCATTTCAGCCGCTTGTTTCCATGATCTTGTTCTTTCGGTCATTACCCAAAGCTCATGACCATAGTAGTAGAGTCATTTTTGGGGGTTTCGTGACCAACCTCCCAGGACCTTTTTTTCTCACTGGATTTAGCATTCTAGACCCATTTTAATGAAAATAAGCTCCCATGTACCTCCCAAAAATTACGGGAAACCTTTTTTTTGCCCAAAATTCAAAATGGCCGCCAAAATGCATACCACCACCTATATCTCAGTAACTAATTCAGCTAGGAGGTTGATTTTGGTGTCTAGACATAGGTTTTTGGGGTCAAGCATTCCATTAATGCTATTAGTTTACTTGTGAAACAAACCCATCACGATGAAATCCAATATGGCCACCAATATGGCCACCGATTAACATTTTTTTTGTTTCTTGACTACTAAGGCACCTAGAAAGCTGATGTTGGTGTCAAAACAGAGGTTTAAGGGGTCATACTATCTGTTTATTCCAATAAAAGTGTGTTTAAATGATTACATAATCGAGAAATCCAAGATGGCGGCCGGCTGTCATTTTCACATGCAATGGACTTTTTCATATCCGTCACCAAATGAGCTAAAAAAAGTCAAGTGAGGCTCCTGTGAACCATCCATTGTGTTCATTAGTGCCCTCATTGTCTATCAAGCTCAAAATGGCCCCCAGGGCCAGGGATGCAGATTGACTGGTAAATCGACAGCTTTGCCTTAGAGCTTAGCTCCCTCTTCACCACAACAGACCGGTACAACCGGTCTGGGTTTGGTTCATTCATGTATTAATAATGACAAAACAAAGTGAGTGAGACTAAGCTGTATGAGTGGCTCAAAAATGAAAGTGAAGAAACCATATTGACAAGAACAGAAAAACAGACCAGATTTGATTCATTTTTCAATGTTTATTTTGAAAAATTACAATGAATTTTGGTGGTTTTACCATTCTGAACTTTGAAACAAGATAACAAATACTCTAATTTTTCCCCCCCTTTTACCGTTGTTGGTGGGGAAAAAAAAAACAAAAAACGGATTATCCAGACCAAGAACAATATTTGGTAAGTCAAGTGCACATAATATCTTGTAATAACATAATAATTGTGCATCTGTCATTCTATGAATATTCCCCTCTGGCCTGGTTATTAGGACACTGGTTATGGACATAACAGGAAGGGTGTGGATTTGGTCTGTCCATCCATCCATCCATCCATACATACATACATACATACATCTTCTACCGCTTTTCTGGAGGTCCGGGTGGCAGAAGCAGCAGTTCAAGCAGAGAAGCCCAGACTTCTCTTTGCCCATCCACCTGCTCCAGCTCTTCAGAGTGGATACCAAGGCATTCCCAGACCAGCTTGGAGACATAGTCTCTCCAGCGAGTCCTGGGTCTGCCCCGGGGTCTCCTCCCAGTGGGACGTGCCCAAAACACCTCAAGTGGGAGGCGTCCAGGAGGCATCCTTATCAGATTCCCATACCACCTCAACTGACTCCTTTCAATGTGGAGGAGCAGCGGTTCTCCTCTGAGCCTCTCCCGGATGACTAAGCTCCACACCCTATCTCTGAGGGTGAGTCCAACAATCCTAATAAGAAAGCTGATGGAAAAAAAATTCTACGTTATACTGAGTTATATGAATTTTTATGAATATGAATTTTTCATGATAAAGCTTAATGTGTATACCTAGGAAATCCTGCTACCATATTTGGAGTTTTTAAGTAGTGGGAAAAAACAAGTTGAAGGATGCTGATGTGACTGTGAATGTTCAGTTCTACCACTGACTGTTCAGCTTATCACCAGTGTTTTCTGCATCGACTCAGCAGATACAATCTTAGTCATAAATGAAATAATAAAGAGGCTGAGCAAACTTTATCAATTGAGTCATGAATGAACTATGAAGAAGTGACCTCAGCCCAATGGTCCCTTGGAGATATAATATATATATATATATATATATATATATATATATATATATATATATATATATACTGTATATATATATATATATATATATATATATATATATATATATATATATATATATATATATATATATATATATATATATATATATACTGTATATATATATATATATATATCCAGAATCACTGTTACTTAAGCCAATGCACTGCAGCAGTCTGTGAGAGCTGTACTTTGTATTGTCTTCTGCTGGCCAATTTTTTAATTAATTAAATTTGCTGAAACTTTGATCCAGCCTGGCTTTTGACTGAAGGTCTTCAAGAATTTTTCTAACAAAAGCTCATTTCAGCCGCTTGTATCTGCGATCTCGTTCTTTCGGTCATTACCCAAAGCTCATGACCATAGGTGAGGGTAATGTGGAGGAACAAATAATTTCAGGCGAGATGCGATGAGCTGGAAGGTTTTAGAGTTTTATTCCTCCATCATCGTCCCTTTTTCTTTCTTTATCACCACTATGACTGGCGCCCAGCATGAGGCACACTGTAGTGCTGTGCGCTGTACTGTGTGTGTGTGTGCATCCTGTGTGTGCATGAAAAGTAAGCTCTTTTATACAGACAAGATAGAATGCATGGCACATTTGCATATTGATATACATATCAGTCAATGCATATCAATCGCGTGATTAACTGGTGCCAGACTTCCTCTCCTTAATCTGGGGATGTATAACAACAGTCATTGTTCTGATTGTCTCCTACGGGCTCTCTGTCCTTATGCAAATTGGTCTGTTTCCTGCCCTAGCTGAGTGTGAAGATTGAATGTCCATGTAGATTGTGGTGTGTCACCACAGGGCTCCCCCCCAGAACACTCAGCAGGGGATGTGACCCCCCCCCCACGTCGTTTGGCTCCAGCTCTGGTAGAACTGTCGGAGGGCATGTCAGTCCGTGGGGAGGGATGGGGGAGGGGTGGAAAAAAATGTGCTCCGTTCCGAGTTCCAGCATGTTGAACGGCCGTGGATCGTGGGCGCACGGGCCGGTGTGTTTCGTGCGTAATGGAACAAGACGGCGATCGGCTGGCTTTAGGGAGTGGGGTGCAGGAAAAGCACTGTGCAGGAGGAGGGGGAGGGGTGGGATTAAGCGAGTGCCGGCTCGGGATGTCAAAGGTGTGTGGGCCGTGCAAAAATTGCGTGTGGATCCGCGATGGTGAGGGATTTTGCCATTAAACGTGGCGGAGATCCACAGCGGCTGTGAAAAAAACATTTTATCTGACTCCTCCCGCGGCTCGATCCAACGAGGATGTGGGGAAAGCGAGTGGCCAAGTTCCCCAAGGATGCATAGTGGCTGTGAAACACCCTCTACATTGGTGACCTAACGGGAAATGGACTAATGGAATCCACACCGCGCTGTGGATTCCAGAGACCGGGGATTGCCTACATCCTTTGCATCCACACGGGAGCACACGCGCCTTGTCCTCTCTCCACAATGGTGACCTCCAGGACCGGACAGAGAGTGCGGCGCTGGGACCGAGATGCATGAGGATCAGCGACACGAGCAACACACAGAAACAGCCTGAACAGGGAAGACCATCGGCGCCGACTGTGTTGATTTCCATCAAGCTGCCTGACCCTGACTCACCTCTCTACAAAGGACCTTCCGTGCACAGAAGCCACACGTGCACACTGCAGGATTACGAGGACAGCGCAACTTTCAGCTATGTGGTGACTGTGCCAGGCGTGCGCCACGCAAGAGGGACTATCCGGCTCCACAGACTGATACATTGTCCTTCGCCGCTACACATGCCCAAGAAACACGGCCGATCGCCATCCTTGGAACCTTCAGGGCTGCTCATGCACCTGAAACAGATGTGCAGCCAACACACAGGACATTGTATAGGTTTCTCAGCCACGGCGCACACCAAGAGTTTAGCCGATTGCTGTCCCCAATGGCTTTAGGGCTGTTTCCGCACTTAAAAGCCAAACTGCCAAAGTCCTTCCCATAGCTGCAGCTGTTTCACAGTCGCTACTCATCCTTGGGGAATTTTTGGCCATTTGCTTTCCCCACATCCCCACTGGGACGAGCCGCGAGAAGTCAGAGGCATAAGTTTTCTTTTTTGTTCACAACCACCGGCTTTTCCACCTCTCCCCCTTTCCCCCCACAGACTTACGGGCCCTCCAACTCTTCTCACCAGCAGACAGTTCGACTGGAGCGACCCCCACCTCCCCGCTACAGCCTTCACTGACGTCGACTTGAGCCCAAACGACAAGGGGGGTCACAGCCCTTTCTGGGTGTTCGGGGGGGGGGGCTGGTGTGGTGACACTAAACACCGATTATGTGGTGTCCCAGAAATTCCTCTGGGACATTTTTCTGGAGCTTTCCTTACACCCAGCTGTGAGCTTGGAGGAAGCAGAGGACAATTGACACACAACCAAAAGAACCACAGCAGACAGTCAGACGGGACTGAATGCATGCATCTTTGTGCCAACCAATGTCATGCTAATCATGTGTATTGACCAATGGTAGTAGATGACAATTGATATGCTAATGTGCCATGCATTCTCTCTGTATGTATAACAGTATAAAAGAGCTGCTCTCCCTCATCTCTCTCTCTCTTAACTCTTACACTCTCAATCCATCACGACTAACCGGGCCCCAGCAGCCCCGCTGGGGTCAACAGGCTGTATTCATGTTAGAGGGTAAATAAAGACTCTGTGCTGACCTACGCTTGTGCCTCGCCTCCACATCCTTTCCTTCGCACCATCTACGGTAGGAATGTAGATTGACTGGTAAATCAACAGCCTTGCCTTAGAGCAGACCTGGGCCCCGGGGGTGGACGAGATTCGCCCTGAGTACCTCAAGGCCCTGGATGTTGTTGGGCTGTCATGGTTGACACGCCTCTGCAACAATGCGTGGAGGTCGGGGGCAGTGCCTTTGGCATGGCAAACCGGGGTGGTGGTTCCTCTTTCAAAAAAGGTGACCGGAGGGTGTGCTCCAACTTTAGAAGGATCACACTCCTCAGCCTCCCTAGGAAGCTCTATGCCAAGGTACTGGAGAGGAGAGTCCGGCCGTTGGTCGAACCTCGGATTCAGGAGGAGCAATGTGGTTTTCCTCCTGGCTGTAGCACATCGGACCAGCTCTTTATCTTTTCGAGAATTCTCGAGGGTTCGTGGGAGTTTGCCCAACCAGTTTACATGTGTTTTGTGGACTTGGAGAAGGCATTTGACCACGTCCCTCGTGTTTTTTTTTGTGAGGGGTGCTTCGGGAGTATGGGATATCGGGCTTGTTGTTACGAGCTAGTCCGTCTCTGTACAACCATTGTGAGAGTTTGGTTTGTATTGCCAACACTCGGTCGGACTCATTCCCAGTGAGAGCTGGACTCCACCAGGGCTGCCCTTTGTCACCGATCCTGTTCATAATTTTTATGGACAGGATCTCTAGGCGCAGCCAGGGAATGGAGGGTGTCATGCTTGGTGACCACAGGATCTCATCTCTGTTGTTTGCAGATGATGTTGTCCTGTTGGCTTCATCCAGCAATGACCTACAGCTCTTGCTGGGACGGTTTGCCGCTGAGTGTGAAGCGGCTGGGATGAGAATCAGCACCTCCAAGTCTGAGTCCATGGTCCTCAGCCGGAAAAAGGTGGATTGTCCCCTCTGGGTTGGGGACAGGCTCCTGCCCCAAGTGGAGGGGTTTAAGTATCTTGGGGTTTTATTCACGAGTGAGGGGAAAATGGAGCGAGAGATTGACAGATGGATCGGAGCAGCATCTGCAGTGATGCGGACGTTGTACCGGTCTGTTGTGGTGAAGAGGGAGCTTAGTTCTAAGGCAAAGCTGTTGATTTACCAGTCAATCTACGTTCCTACTCTCACCTATGATCATGAGCTTTGGGTAATGACCGAAAGAACGAGATCGCGGATACAAGTGGCTGAAATGAGCTTTCTCCATAGGATTGCTGGACTCACCCTCAGAGATAGGGTGGAGGAGCTCAGTCATCCGGGAGAGGCTCAGAGTAGAACTGCTGCTCCTCCACATTGAAAGGTGTCAGTTTAGGTGGTATGGGCATCTGATTAGGATGCCTCCTGGACGCCTCCCACTTGAGGTGTTTTGGGCACGTCCCACTGGGAGGAGACCCCGGGGCAGACCCAGGACTCGCTGGAAAGACTATGTCTCCCAGCTGGTCTGGGAACGCCTTGGTATCCTCTCTGAAGAGCTGGAGCAGGTGGCTTGGGAGAGGGAAGTCTGGGCTTCTCTGCTTGAACTGCTGCCTCCGCGACCCAGACCTCTGGAAAATCGATAGAAGATGGATGGATGGATGGGTAGATGCCGAATGCAGGGTTTTCAACAAAACATGGACTGCTAAGTATTTATTTACTGAAGTCAGAGGTAAAGCCGCGTGTTTAGTTTGCAGAGAGCAGATCGCCATGTTTAAAGATTACAATCTTAAACCAACATTCTCAGTGATGAAGTTTACCAAATCCTGGTATAGATCCTCTCTCACTGATGATCATCTGTCAGCTGTGCTTCGCATCTCCACCTCAGACATTCAACCTGACTTTGATGCACTCGTTAAAGCCCAGCAGAGACTAGATTTCTCTCACTGAGCAAGAAAAAAGAACTGAAAAACACCAAGTGAGGTGGTTAGACTACAAATGTAGGGATGTAAATGCACCAACTAGCAGTGAACTGGGACACTTTCTTTGGAGGCCTTTTTCTCAAAATCACAGTTCAGTGACAATCATTGCTATAATATGATGTATCTTGCCTAATATTTGGAGTACAAAGACAATATTGTGATGTCTTTGGAAAGCTAAGAACCTCTTTTCAACAGTATATGAAACTCAAAATATGTTTTAGGGTGAATGCGACTGAAAATGATCACTAATATAATGAGTCACAATGGTAAACATGTTCACATTTTGTTTACCATTGTTTTGTGAAAATTGATTGAATAAATGACAGTTTTTGTAAGGCAACTTCACTTTTGCTCAATCATAACATATACGCTTACCAGTCTTACCAGCTTGTCAAAACAATGCTATGTGCTGCTTTTTATAAAGAAATGCAATTAATATTATGCAGAATTGAGTTCAGCCTTCTGGGCCGGCCCTCCACAATATTTTCTTTCTCATGTGGCCCCATAGAAAAAATAATTGCCCATACCTGCCTTAGGGCTTAGCTTCCTCTTCACTACAACAGACCGGTTCAACCGGTCTGGGTTTGGCTCATTCATGTATTAACAATGACAAAACAACGTGAGTTAGACTAAGCTGTATGAGTGGCTCAAAAATGAAAGTGGAGAAAACAAATAGGCAAGAACAGAAAAACAGAGCAGATTTGATTCATTTTTCAATGTTTAATTAGAAAAAAAAATACAATGAATTTTGGTGGTTTTATCATTCTGAGCTTTGAAACAAGATAACAAATACTCTCATTTTCTTTCCCCCTTTTACCTTCATTGGTGGAAAAAAAACGGATTATCCAGACCAAGAACAATATTTGGTAAGTCAAGTGCACATAATATCTTGTAATAACATAATAATTGTGCATCTGTTATTCTATGATATATTCCCCCAACAATGGTCTAGGGTTAAAATTGTGAGATTTTAAGTATTTCGTTGATTAAAAGATTCAAGTCCAAGCTTTCTTTATAAATACTCCATCTTTCTAGCTCTGTCTTTTTATCTCCACCGGCAACAATGATATCAGATCAAGCCACTCCCTTTCTTCCTCTTCCAGTGCATCTCCAGCCTTTCACCCAGTTAGTGTCTCTTCATAGTGATTCCACTTATCCACAGCAGGATGTGTTTTAGCACTTAATCCTTTTATTTTTTTTTTTAGTTTTTTTGTCACCTTTCTGTTTTATTTTAATGCTTTCATCGGATTTTATTCTCCTCTCTTTGTATTAGAAGTTTATCTGTTTTTACTGGTTACAGAAGCCTTTCAGGTAAAGAGTTTCGATTTTAACTACAATTTGACATCAATCAATGCGCCACTATGTTAATTCATCAATACTGAATTTGATCTTACAGTTCCTGTTCTTAAACATGGATGATTTTGTACGTGACAAACTGAGTGAGTGGGGTCTTAGTGAGTTGATTGAAGAATTTGAAGGTAAAGTACCAAGTACAGTATATAACTAATATGATCTAAAACACTGCAGAAATATGGCAT
Organism: Pholidichthys leucotaenia; assembly: GCA_020510985.1. Lineage (NCBI taxonomy): Eukaryota > Metazoa > Chordata > Actinopteri > Cichliformes > Pholidichthyidae > Pholidichthys > Pholidichthys leucotaenia. The sequence goes on from CM035838.1 coordinate 285,435,911, forward strand.
AATGTTATGACATATAATGCTTTATCTGTGCATTTAAATGTTATTTATCATTTAATTACAGATGAGAGAATTGACAAGGAAAGTCTTCTACTTCTTGAGGAACAAGACATTGAAAACCTTGCCAGAAGGACTGGCCATAAAGTGAAACTCAAAAACGGACTCAAGCGATTAAAGGTAAAGTATATTATATATATATATATATATATATATATATACTGTATATTTATATATATTGTGGAAGATGTGAAAATGACGAGGCAGGGTTCTTTCTCAGAGTCAACTTTATTCACATCATCAATTCAAAGCAGAGAAAAAAGAGTGAAACAGTAAACTCTCGTCCTTAAATATCAGGGACTTCACACCTCATAGATCACATGTCACACAGACCACCTTGTATAATAAAGACAGTCACAATGCATTTCACCACCTTGCATAATAAAGACAGTCACAATGCATTTCCCTCCATGATATCACTTCCACTGTCTCCCATGCATCCTTTAACTAACCCCCCACAGTCTCCAGCCTGACATACCAAGGCTAAGATTCCTGCCTTTGTTCTGACCTAAAATGTGAGTCACAAAACCGGTCCAACAGGTCCCATGTGTGTTCACCCACACAAGCCCCCCCCCCCAGCATTTTAGAAAAACAGAACAACAAGAATATAACCACATGCATGCCATGATAGCATCAATACACATCAGTCCACATGCTGCATAGGCTTCAGCCTCCTGCCGAATCTGCTGTAGCTGGGGTTTACCGTCTCTGTGGCACTGTCACGCTGGGGGTTTGCCGTCTGGGGGCGGAAACCCTTTGTCAGTCTCTGCGGGTGTTCTGGAGAAACATTACTTTGGGAAACATTACTGTGTGAAACCCTCTGTGGTGGTCTACCTCGCCGCGGGGCCTTTGCCAACAGCACTTCCTCATCTGCCACCACAAAAGCGGGTTTAAGTCTGTTTATGCCAATTTTCTCTTTGCTACCCCCCAAATCTAGCAAAAACTGCTTGTCCCCTGTTTCTAGCACTCTGAAATGGCCCGTCATAAGGCAGTCGCAGCGGGGTTCGATGCGCATCGTGTCTAACAAAAACAAACTCTGCGTTCTTCAAAGTTTTAGGCACAAAAACGTGCGGAAAACTGATGCGCGGGGCCGGGCAGCGTGCTTGATTCTATGTTACTCTGCAACAGCTGAGACGGGGAAGCGTTTGGCGCAGGGTTATCTGGGAGAAACTCCCCAGGCAGCCGGAGTGGCTGCGCAAACACGAGCTCCGCTGGTGAGGCTTCTAGATCCTCTTTAGGTGCAGCACGCAACCCCAATAACACCCATGGTAACTTGTCAACCCAATTTGTATCCGTCAGTGACGCTCTGAGAGCCGCTTTCAATGACCTATGAAAACGTTCGCATAACCCATTAGCCTGTGGATTGTACGCGGTGGTGCGGTGAATTGTGACACCCAGGCTGCGGGCTATTGTCGACCAAAGCTCGGAAACAAATTGAGGACCTCTGTCGGATGTAATGTCCGACGGAACACCGAAGCACGCCACCCAAGCTGTTAAAAACGCGCACGCCACTTCCTCGTCCGTGGTTGATGCCAGTGGGACCACTTCAGGCCAGCGCGTGGTGCGGTCCACCATTGTCAGAAGATGTGTGCACCCCTGTGACAGCGGAAGGGGTCCAACGAGGTCCACGTGAACGTGATCGAACCTCTTGGCCGGAATGTGAAACTGTTCCAAAGGAGCCCTCGTGTGCCTGTGTACTTTGGCTCGTTGACATGCCGTGCAGGCTGCTGCCCACTCTTTGACCTGTTTGTGGAGGCTCGGCCACACAAATTTCTCTCCCACCATTTTGACCGACGCGCACACTCCAGGGTGCGCCAAAAAATGAACCGAGTCAAAAACGTGGCGGTGCCACGCGGCCGGTACTACTGGACGCGGCCGTCCAGTGGAGACATCGCAGATTAGGGGATGCATACCATCTTGCAGCACCCTGTTCTCCAGCCTTAACCCGTTGGTCCAGACTGGAGCGCGCGCACATCCGCGTCATTAACCTGCTCCGCGGCCATGGCTGCATAATCTAACCCTACGCTGACTGGGGCCGCCACGGCGCGCGAGAGGCAATCTGCCACTACATTGAGTTTGCCCGCCACATGCTGAATATCAGTGGTAAACTCTGATATGGCGGCCAGCTGTCTCTGCTGCCGGCCTGACCACGGTTCAGAGACCTTGGCCATCGTGAATGTTAGCGGTTTGTGATCAACGAATGCGGTGAAAGCACGTCCTTCCAGCCAGAACTGAAAGTGGCGGATGGCCAAATGGAGAGAGAGCAGCTCCCTGTCGAACGCGCTGTATTTACATTCGCAAGGTCCTGCTGAAAAAGGCAAGGGGCTGCCAAACCCCGGCTACATGTTGCTCCACGACCGCCCCTATGGCCACCTCTGACGCGTCAGTGGTGAGCGCTATGCGGGCCATTGGGTCTGGGTGTGTCAACAACGCAGCCTTTGCCAAGGCTGCTTTCACCTCCGAGAACACTTGGTCCCGCTCCAGGGACCACTCGACCTTATCCGCGGGTTTCTTTTTTTTGAGTGCGGCATACAGCAGCTGCATGAGTTGCGCCGTGCGGGGTAGAAAACGGTTATAAAAATTCACCATTCCCAAAAACTCCTGCAACGCCCTGACTGTCTGCGGCCGGGGAATATCTGCCACAGTGCGCACTTTGTCAGGCAGCGGAACTGCTCCTTCGGGGGAGACATGGTGTCCTAAAAAATCGATCTGCGCCACCCCGAACTGACACTTCGCTGGGTTGATTAATAACCCGTGATCTCCCAACCTTCGGAAAACTGTGGCCAGGTGTTTTTCGTGTTCGTCTTCGGACGCGCTGGCTACTAAAATATCGTCCAGGTAGACAAACACGAAAGGGAGATCGCGAAGCACCGCGTCCATCATGCGTTGGAACGTCTGAGCAGCCCCTTTAAGTCCGAATGGCATGCGTAAAAACTCGAATAAACCAAACAGAGTTATTACCGCTGTTTTGGGTATGTCCTCAGCGCACACTGTGACTTGGTGGTAACTGCAGACCAAGTCTATTTTAGAAAAAATGTGCACCCCTGCCAAATGAACCGAAAAATCTTGGTTATGTGGGATTGGGTAGTGGTCGTGCGCTGTAGCGTTGTTTAACCTGCGGAAATCCCCGCAAGGGCGCCATGATCCGTCAGCTTTCGGGACCATATGTAGGGGGGAAGCCCACGGACTGTTTGAACGTCGGATAATGCCCAACCTCTCCAGGTTGGCGAACTCCTCGCGCGCTATGGCTAGTTTAACTGCGTCCAAGCGCCGAGCTTTTGCAAAAACGGGCGGTCCAGTAGTGGTAATAAAATGCTCCACCCCGTGCTTAGCAACTGTTGCCGAAAATGTGGGGACCGTGAGTGCTGGGAACTGAGTGAGCAGTGTGTGGAACTTACCGCCTGCTGCTGTGATGTTGGCTTGTGCTGTAGGCAGGGCCACTCGCGCTGTACAGGGGATAGAATCAAAAGAAAGTGCATTAACCAGGCGCCTGTTAGCGAGATCAACCAACAATCCATGTGAGCACAAACAATCAGCCCCCAGCATATTGAAATTGAAATTTACTGTTGCTACAACAAAAGTCCACTCATATGCACGGCCGTGTAGAGACAGAAGCAGAGTCTTCTCACCAAAGGTCTTAATCTCCGAGCCGTTCGCCGCTGTCACCCGGGGACCTCTGGAACCAGCCAGTCTGTCCGCGTACGAAGGTGTGATGAAACTCAACTGGGAGCCTGTGTCGATGAGGAACTGCCTACCGGAGCATGCGTCCGACAAGTAGAGCAGCTTGTTCTCTTCCCCGAGGGCCGCGGCTGCTACCGACCCCCGGTCTTGGCGTTTCCCGAACGCCCGAACTGGCACGGCGGTACACACTTGCGTGCCCTCTCTGCGAAGCGGCGATGGTAGAGACAAAAGATGTCCGGTCCATGCTCCCTGGCCCTTGCCGCCGCCGTCGTCGGTGAGTCTGGCACTGCTGCCTCTGGCCTCCTGTCTTCTCCGGTCGTTGCGCCGAGTTCCGCTGCAGCAGCTGTGGCTGCGCGCTGTGGCTGCGCGCCGCTTGGTGGCGTTGACAATCCGCTGCACCTCTCGGCCCACCGCGCGGTAGTCCCGTAGGGCCAACAGTGGCGAACTGGCCAGAACCGCTCTCGCTGCTGACGGTAGAGTCCTGAGGAAGAGGTGGGTGAAAATGAAGTGATCATCGTCAGATTCTTTCAACCTCAACAACTTCTCCATCAGGCTCGCGGGCATGTCGTTTTCCCCCTCCGTCAGCACCAGGAGCCTCTCTGCTCGCTCCTCCGCCGAGGGGGTGAATTGCTGGATGAGTGCAGCCTTCAAAGTGCCGTATTTGTCGCTCTCTGGCGACTGGTCGATCAGGCTCTCCACATGCTGGGCCGTGTTGCTGTCCAGCTTTGCGACTATGTGGTAGAATTTCGTGGCATCTACCGATATCCCCCGGAGGTTGAACTGCACCTCAACCACGTTGAACCAGGAGCGCGGATTGTTCTGCCAGAAGTCCGGTAGCTGGACTGTAGCGGCATTCACTTGGCTGGGGGCTCCTGACGTGGCTGGCCCGGGGGGATATTTTCTTCTTCCATGATACATCTCGGGTCACCAGTGTGGAAGATTTGAAAATGACGAGGCAGCATTCTTTCTCAGAGTCAGCTTTATTCACATCTCCATCAATTCAAAGCAGAGAAAAAAGAGTGAAACAGTAAACTCTCGTCCGTAAATATCAGGGACTTCACACCTCATAGATCACATGTCACACAGACCACCTTGCATAATAAAGACAGTCACAATGCGTTTCACCACCTTGCATAATAAAGACAGTCACAATGCATTTCCCTTCATGATATCACTTCCACTGTCTCCCATGCATACTTTAACTGACCCCCCACAGTCTCCAGCCTGACATACCAAGGCTAAGATTCCTGCCTTTGTTCTGACCTAAAATGTGAGTCACAAAACCGGTCCAACAGGTCCCATGTGTGTTCACCCAAAATATATATATATATACACTACTGTAGCGAATCTGGAAGGACGAGGCTGAGTTTATTTCACAAGTCAGGTTTATTCACATTCTCCAACATCATCCAAAAAACAGAAAGAGGGAGAATCCCCCAACATCTGTCCCTTTTATACCCAGGACATCAAAACACACAATCACATGGCACTTAATCTCCAGTAACAATGTAACTTCCGCCCGATCTTAACATCCCCCACCTTCAGTCTCTGGCCGCTGGGCAAAATCCCCCAAGGCTGTCTCTTTGCATGCCAAAGACTAAACTTTCACATCCTCATGTTATCTCCAAAGCGGCTCAGTCCTTTGTTCCATCTCAGATGTGAAGCCTAAGGTGGTATACGTATGAATCATACAGTGATATACATATGTGCATATATGTGTCCCACATGACCACCCCCCCCAAACGTCTAAGATGGAACAACGTAATAACAGTCTGCAAGTCATGGTAAAATTATTACACATCAGTCCACGTGTCGCTTGGGCCTCAGTCTCCTCCCATATCTGCTGTAAGCGGGCTTTACCACTTTCGCGGCGCCCTCCTGCTGGGGAGCTGCTGTCTGAGGATGAGAACTGTTAGTCAATCCCTGTGGGTGTTCTGGTGAATGCTCCTTAGGGGGTCTGCCACGCCGAGGAGCCGTAGCCAACAGCACATCCTTGTCGGCCAACACAAAGGCGGGTTTGAGTCTGTTTATGCCAATCTTTTCTTTCCTGCCCCCCAAATCTAGCAAAAAATGCTTATCCCCTGTTTCCAGCACTCTAAATGGTCCATCATAAGGTGGGCGCAACGGTGGGCGATGCACATCGTGTCTGACAAAAACAAACTCTGCATTTTTTAGAGCCTTAGGCACAAAAACGCGCGGAAAACTGTGGTAAACGGGGCCGGGAAGCATGCCAGCTTCCATGCCACTCTGCAACCGCTGAGCCAGGAAACATTCTGGCACAGGATTATCTGGGAGAAATTCCCCGGGTAGCCGGAGTGGCTGCGCAAAAACTAACTCAGCCGGGGAGGCTTCTAAATCCTCTTTAGGTGCAGAACGCAACCCCAATAAAACCCATGGTAGCCTGTCCACTCAATTTGCATCCGTAAGCGACGCTCTGAGGGCTGCCTTCAATGACCTATGGAAACGTTCGCATAACCCATTAGCCTGCGGGTTGTACGCGGTAGTGCGGTGGATCGTTACCCCCAGGCTGCGGGCCATCGCTGACCAAAGCTCGGAAACAAATTGAGGACCTCTGTCGGACGTAATATCCAACGGAACTCCAAAGCGCGCTACCCATGCCGTTAAAAATGCGCGCGCCACCTCCTCGGCTGTGGTTGACAACAGTGGGACCACTTCCGGCCAGCGCGTGGTGCGGTCTACCATTGTCAGAAGGTGTGTGCACCCCTGCGACGGCGGGAGGGGGCCTACGAGGTCCACGTGAGCGTGATCGAACCTCTTAGCCGGGATGTGAAACGGTTCCAAGGGAGCTCTCGTGTGTTTGTGTACCTTGGCTCATTGACAAGCCATGCAGGCTGCTGCCCACTCTCTAACTTGTTTGTGCAGGCCCGGCCATACAAATTTCTCTCCTACCATTTTGACCGATGCACGCACCCCCGGGTGCACCAGAGAGTGAATCGAGTCAAAAACGCGGCGGCGCCACGCGGTCGGTACCACTGGGCGCGGTCGTCCCGTGGAGACATCGCAGATTAGGGGGGGCATACCATCTTGCAGCACCCTGTTGGTCCAGCCTTAACCCTGTTGGTCCAGACTGGAGCGCGCGCACATCCGCGCCGCTAGCCTGCTCCGCGGCCATGGCTGCATAATCTATCCTTACGCGGACTGGAGTCGCTACGGTGCGCGAGAGACAGTCTGCCACTACATTTAGTTTACCCGCTACATGCTGAATATCGGTAGTAAACTCTGAAATTGCAGCCAGCTGCCTCTGCTGCTGGCCTGACCATTGTTCCAAAACCTTGGCCATCACGAAAGTCAGCGGCTTGTGGTGGATGAACGCGGTGAAACGGCGTCCCTCCAGCCAGAACTGGAAGTGGAGAATGGCCAAGTGGAGAGCTAACAACTCCCTGTCGAATGCGCTGTATTTTCGCTCGCTATCGCGCAAAGTCCTGCTGAAAAAGGCGAGCGGCTGCCAAGCCCCAGCTACATGCTGCTCCACGACCGCCCCTATGGCCATATCTGACGCGTCGGTAGTGAGCGCTATGCGGGCCGTTGGGTCTGGGTGTGCTAACAACGCAGCGTTTGTCAGGGCTGTTTTGACCTCCGAGAATGCTCGCTCTCGCTCCGGAGACCATTCAATTTTATTTGTGGGTTTTTGTTTTTTTAACGCGGCATAAAATGGTTGCAGGAGCTGCGCTGCGCGGGGGAGGAAATGGTTATAAAAATTCACCATTCCCCAAAACTCCTGTAACGCTTTGACCGTTTGTGGCTGGGGAAAATTTGTTACTGCGCGCACTTTGTCAGGCAGAGGAACTGCTCCTTCTGGGGAGACGCGGTGCCCCAAAAAATCAATCTGCGTCACCCCGAACTGACACTTCGCTGGGTTGATTATTAACCCGTGCTCTCCCAACCTCCGGAAAACTGCCATGAGATGATTTTCGTGTTCGTCTTCGGACACGCTGGCTACCAAGATGTCGTCCAGGTAGACGAACACGAAGGGGAGATTGCGCAACACTGCGTCCATCATGCGTTGGAACGTCTGCGCAGCGCCTTTAAGCCCAAACAGCATGCGCAAAAATTCGAATAGGCCAAACGGAGTTATTACAGCTGTTTTGGGTATGTCCTCAGCGCGCACTGGGACTTGGTGGTCCCCACGAACCAAGTCTATCTTAGAAAAAACGCGCGCCCCCGCCAAATGGACGGAAAAATCTTGGATATGCGGGATTGGGTAGCGGTCGTGCGCTGTAGCGTTGTTCAACCTGCGGAAATCTCTGCAAGGTCGCCACGAGCCGTCAGCTTTGGGACCATGTGAAGCGGGGAAGCCCATGGGCTTTTCGAACACCTGATGATGCCCAACTTTTCCAGGTTGGCGAACTCCTCGCGCGCTATGGTCAGTTTAGCTGCATCCAAGCGCCGAGCTTTTGCAAAAACGGGCGGTCTGGTGGTAGTAATAAAATGTTCCACTCCATGTTTAGCAACGGCTGCTGAAAATGTGGGAACTTACCGCTTGCCGTTGCGACGTTGGCTTGTGCTGTTGGCGGGGTCACTCGGGCTGCACAGGGAATAGAATAAAAAGAAAGTGCATTAACCAGGCGCCTATTAGCAAGATCAACCAACAAACCATGGGAGCACAGAAAATCAGCCCCTAACATATTGAAGCTCACTGCAGCTATAACAAAAGTCCACTCAAATGTACGGCCATGTAGGGACAGAAGCAGAGTCTTCTCACCGAAGGTCTTAATCCTCGAGCCGTTCGCTGCTGATGCTCCGTGACTTCCGGGGCCCGCCAGCCGGTCAGCATAGGTAGGCATGATGAAACTCACTTGGGAGCCTGTGTCCACGAGGAATTGCTTCCCCGAACGCGCATCCGTCAAGTAGATCAGCTTGTTCTCTTCCCCGAGGGCCGCGGCTGCTACTGACCCCCGGCTTTGGCGTTTCCCGAGCTCTTGAACTGGCACGGTGGTATACACTTGCGTGCCCTCTCTGCAAAGCGGCGATGGTAGAAACAGAGGTCGTCTCCTCCGCGATCCCTGGCCCTCGCCGCCGCCGTTGTCGGTGGGTCAGCTACCGCCGCCTCTGGCCCCCTGCCATCTCCGGCCGTCGGGCCAAGCTTTGTCGCTGCTGCAGTGGCCGCGCGCTGTCTTCTGGCGTTGAGAATCCGTTGTGCCTCCTGGGCCAGCGTGCGGAAGTCCCACTGGGCCAACAACGGTGAACCGGCCAGGGTCACTCTCTTGGCTGACGGTAGGGTTCTCAGAAAAATGTGGGTGAAGAGGAAATCCTTGTCATCTTAGCCCCTCAGCCTCAGCATGTCCTCCATCAGGTCAACGGGCGTGCTATCTCCCAAGTCGTTCAGAGCCAGGAGCCTCTCCGCTCTCTCCTGGACAGAGGGAGTGAAACGCTGGATGAGCGCAGCCTTCAACCCATCGTATTTGTCGTCGGCCGGTGGGCGCTCCAACAGGCTCTGCACATGTCGAGCCGTGCGGTTGTCGAGCTTGGCAATAACGTGGTAGAATTTCGTGTCATCTACCGTTATCCCCCAGAGGGCGAACTGTGCTTCAACCAAGTGGAACCAGGAGCACGGGTTGTCTTGCCAGAAGTCTGGTAGCTTGACTGTGGCTGCGTTCGCCTGGCTGGCTCCTGACGAGTCCGGCTCGGGGGAATTTCTTCCGCTCATGATACGTCTTAGGGTCACCAGTGTAGAGAATGTGGAAGGACGAGGCTGAGTTTATTTCACAAGTCAGGTTTATTCACATTCTCCAACATCATCCAAAAAACAGAAAGAGGGAGAATCCCCCAACATCTGTCCCTTTTATACCCAAGACATCAAAACACACAGTCACATGGCACTTAATCCCCAGTAACAATGTAACTTCCTCCCGATCTTAACACCCCCCACCTTCAGTCTCTGGCCGCTGGGCGAAATCCCCCAAGGCTGTCTCTTTGCATGCCAAAGACTAAACTTTCACATCCTCGTGTTATCTCCAAAGCGGTTCAGTCCTTTGTTCCGTCTCAGATGTGAAGCCTAAGGTGGTATACGTATGAATCATACAGTGATATACATTTGTGCATATATGTGTCCCACACTACCATTCAAAAGTTTGTGGTCACTTAGAAATTTCCTTATTTTTGAAAGAAAAACACTTTTTTTCAATGAAGATAACTTTAAACTAATCAGAAATACACTCTATACATTGCTAATGTGGTAAATGACTATTCTAGCTGCAAATGTCTGGTTTTTGGTGCAATATCTATATAGGTGTATAGAGGCCCATTTCCAGCAACTGTCACTCCAGTGTTCTAATGGTACAATGTGTTTGCTCATTGCGTCAGAAGGCTAATGGATGATTAGAAAACCCTTGTGCAATCATGTTAGCACAGCTGAAAACAGTTTAGCTGGTTAGAGAAGCTATAAAACTGATCTTCGTTTGAGCAGGTTTAGTATCTGGAAAAAAATATTATTTCAAATACAAATCATTATATCTAACCTTGTCAATGTCTTGACTATATTTTTTATTCATTTTAAAAACCCATGGTGGTAAATAAGTGTGACTTTTCATGGAAAACACAAAATAATTGTCTGGGTGACCCCAAACTTTTGAACGGTAGTGTATATATATAAGTATAGTACATAGTTGATAGTTCCCATGGCATTTATGTGTTTTTTTACTTTTTCTTTTTCAATCTTTTCATTGCTTTATTGCTGCATTATGAATAATATAAGAATACATAAAGTTCAGGCCTCTGCCCCAACTCACAGTAGTGAGTGACACATGTAAGCCAAAAAGAATGTAAGGAAGGAGGGTCTCACAACCCAAACTGCAGGGGCTCCTCATGTATACATACTCCGCAAGAACAGGGAAATTTGTTCTCTCTCCCAGGGCTGCAAGAACAAAATGATTTTTGTTCTTGCTGCCCTGGTTTGGGAGTTCTTGCAGCTTCTTCTTGACACATCATTGCGGCAGAACTTTTTTCTTGCATGATGTCCAAGAATTATTGTGTGATTGGTCAGAAATGTGAATTTGCCAGCAGTTCTGCATTTGAATTTCTTGTGAAGTATGAAATGTCCTTGCCAGAAAGAACTTTGTTCTTGTTCTTGCCACCTCAAGAAAAAGAAAATTTCTCTGTTCTTGGAGAGTATGTAAAGGCCTTAATTCACACCCTCTCTACTTCCACATCAGAGGGTGCACTAGACTTTATCTGTCATTTTGATGGACTTGTAAAAATTCAGTCATAATCTATTGTTATTTACTGCAAACAAGCCAGCCCAAAGTGTTTGGTCATGCCAGCGCTCACTTGATTTTTTTTTGTGTTGTTTTGTTTTTTTGTTTATATGACAAACAAGATGGTAATAGCATGCCGAGTGAATTTCAAAATAAAACCATCCATTAAACTACATGAATCATGTACTGTTAATTTTAGACTGACATTTAAAACATAAATTTTCTGACTGCTACTCACTGATTCCATGTCAGCACAGTAATAAAAGACCCCAAGAAAACCCCCGCTGAACATTATAACATTCTGATGTGTAGTTTCAGAATAAAAGCCTTCTAAAGTCAAGAATTTTTGACAAATTAATTACATACAAAGTGAAATTTAAAAAAAATTCCAATGTTTTTCAGTTCTTCCACTTCAGCACAGTAGAGGACATCAAGAACACCTCCACCCAAAATAATAACATTCTGATATGTAGTTTCAGAATAAAAGCCTTCCAAGATCCAGAATTTTTTTTTTGTATTGTGGTGCACATATGTGGGTTACATATGCTTCACATGCTTATTACTGTATGCTTATTGTTTACTGCACGTCTCAGAGGAACAAAAGGTCTGAACCTCCTAGGGGTAGCAGGAGGATTTGAAGTCTGGCCTTTTGTATGCAGAGAGATGGCCGTGAGGGATTTCCTGACCACCAGGACTTCAGGTGGAGACAGAAGACCTGAAGGGGGGTGCATTGTGATTTGGGATGTAAAGACAATGCGACTGTTTGCTTTGATGTCCTGGGGGTATAAAAGGGACAGAGGTGGGAGCATGCCTTCCTCTTTTCTGTTTTTGGATGTTGGAGAATGTGATGGTGAATAAAACTGATCTTGAGTAATAAACTCAGCCTCGTCTTTCCACACATCTCCACACTGGTGACCCTACGATGTATCATGAGCGGAGACGAATCTCCTGAGCTAGACTCGCCAGGAGCCAGCCTAACGAATGCAGCCACAGTCCAACTACCGGACTTCTGGCCGAACAATCCGCGCTACTGGTTTAACGCAGTCGAGGCACAGTTCCACCTCCGGAGGATTTCGGTAGACGCCACAAAGTTCTACCATGTGGTTGCAAAGCTGGACAACCACACAGCCCAGCGAGTGGAGAGCCTGATCAACCACCCGCCGGACAGCGACAAGTACAGCATGTTGAAGGCTGCACTCATTCGTTACTTCACCCCCTCGGTGCAGGAGCGAGCAGAGAGGCTCCTGGTGCTGACTGAATTTGAGGGAAACAGACCTGCAGACCTGATGGGGAAGATGTTGAGTTTGAGAGACTCCGAAGATGATAACTTCATCTTCACCCACCTTTTCCTCAGAACCCTACCGTCAGAGGTGAGAGTGACCCTGGCCAGTTCACCACTGCTGGCCCGACGAGACTACCACGAGCTTGGCCAGGAGGCGCAGCGACTCGTCGACGCCAGTAAACGGTGCGCGGCTGCGGCAGCGGGGCCAGGCGTAACGTCCGGAGACGGCAGGGGGCCAGAGGCTGCAGCACCAGACTCACTGACGACAGCGGCGGCAAGGGCCGGGAAACACAGAGCAGACGACATCCTTTGCTTCTACCATCGCCGTTTCGCAGAGAGGGCACTCAAGTGCATTCCACCGTGCCACTTTAAGTGCTCTGGAAATGCCAAGACCGGGGGTCGGTAGCAGCTGCGGCCCTCGGAGAGGAGAACAAGCTGCTCTACTTGAAGGATGCGCACTCGGGGAGGCATTTCCTTGTGGACATGGGCTCCCAGCTGAGTTTCATCACACCTTCCTACGCTGACCAGCTGGCGCCTTCCAGTGGTCCCCGGGTGTGAGCAGCGAACGACTCGGCGATTAAAACCTTTGGTGAGAGGACTCTGCTTCTGTCTTTACACGGCCGCACATTCGAGTGGACTTTCGTCATAGCAGCAGTCAATTTCAACATGTTAGGGGCTGATTTTTTGTGCTCACATAGTTTGTTGGTTGATCTTGCTAACAGACGCCTGGTTAATGCACTCTCTTTTTCTTCTATCCCCTGTACAGCTCGAGTGGCCCCGCCAACAGCACAAGCCAACGTCACAGCTGCAGGTGGTAAGTTCCACACACTCCTCACTCAGTTCCCAGCACTCACGGTCCCAACATTTTCGGCTGCAGTGGCTAAACACGGGGTGGAACATTTTATCACTGCCACCGGACCGCCCTTTTTCGCAAAAGCTCGGTGCTTGGATTCAGCTAAACTGACCATAGCGTGCGAGGAGTTCGCCAACCAGGAGAGGTTGGGCATCATCAGGCGTTCGAAGAGCCCATGGGCTTCACCGCTTCACATGGTCCCGAAAGCTGATGGCTCGTGGCGGCCTTGCGGTGATTTCCGCAGGCTGAACAACGCTACAGCGCACGACCGCCACCCGATCCCGCACATCCAAGATTTTTCAGTTCATTTGGCGGGGGCGCGCATTTTTTCTAAAATAGACTTGGTACGCGGTTACCACCAGGTCCCAGTGCGCACTGAGGACATACCCAAAACAGCGGTAATAACTCCTTTCGGGCTTTTCGAGTTTTTGCGCATGCCATTTGGGCTTAAAGGCGCAGCGCAGATGTTCCAACGCATGATGGACGCGGTTTTGCGCGATCTCCCTTTCGTGTTCGTCTACCTGGACGACATATTGGTAGCCAGCGTGTCCGGAGACGAACACGAAAACCACCTCACGGCAGTTTTCCGGAGGTTGGGAGAGCACGGGTTAATAATTAACCCGGCGAAGTGTCAGTTCAGGGTGACGCAGATTGATTTTTTGGGCCATCGCGTCTCCCCAGAGGGAGCGGTCCCTCTGCCTGACAAAGTACACGCAGTAACAAATTTTCCCCAGCCACAAACGGTCAAAGCGTTACAGGAGTTTTGGGTAATGGTGAATTTTTATAACAGTTCCCTCCCCCACGCAGCGCAGCTCATGCAACCATTGTATGCTGCACTAAAAAAACAAAAACCCACAAATAAAGTCGAATTGTCTCCGGAGCGAGAGCACGCATTTTCCGAAGTCAAAACAGCCCTGGCAAACGCTGCGTTGTTAGCACATCCAGTCCCAGCGGCCCGCATGGCGCTCACTACTGATGTGTCAGATGTGGCCATAGGGGTGGTCGTGGAACACTATGTAGCTGGAGCCTGGCAACCGCTCGCCTTTTTCAGTAAGACCCTGCGCGACAGCGAACGAAAATACAGCACATTCGACAGGGAGTTGTTAGCTCTCCACTTGGCTATTCGCCACTTCCAGTTCTGGCTGGAAGGACGCCGTTTCACCGCGTTTGTTGACCACAAGCCGCTGACTTTCGCGATGGCCAAGATTTCAGAACCTTGGTCGGGCCGGCAGCAGAGACAGCTGGCTGCGATTTCAGAGTTTATGACCGATATCCAGCATGTGGCGGGTAAACTTAATGTAGTGGCGGACTGCTTCTTGCGCGCCGTGGGGGCTCCAGCCCAGGCGGAAGTGCGCGCAACCCTGGTCCGCGTGGGGATAGATTATGCAGCCATGGCCGCGGAGCAGGTTAGCGACGTGGATGTGCGCGCGCTTCAGTCTGGACCAACAGGGTTAAGGCTGGAGAACAGGGTGCTGCAAGACAGTATGCCCCCCCTAATCTGCGATGTCTCCACTGGGCGGCCGCGTCCGGTAGTTCCAGCCGCGTGGCGCCGCCGCGTTTTTGACTCGATCCATTCTCTGGTGCACCCGGGAGCGCGTGCATCAGTCAAAATGGTGGGAGAGAAATTTGTATGGCCGAGCCTGCGCAAACAAGTTAGAGAGTGGGCGGCAGCCTGCATGGCCTGCCAGCGGGCCAAGGTTCATAGACACACGAGAGCTCCCTTGGAGCCATTTCACATCCCGGCTAAAAGGTTTGATCATGTCCACGTGGACCTCGTAGGCCCCCTCCCGCCCTCACAAGGGTGCACACATCTTCTGACAATGGTTGACCGCACCACCCGCTGGCTGGAAGTGGTCAAGCTGTTGTCAACCACAGCCGAGGAGGTGGCGCGCGTGTTTTTAACGGCATGGGTAGCGCGTTTTGGAGTCCCGTCGGACATTACGTCCGACAGAGGCCCACAATTTGTTTCCGAACTTTGGTCAGCGATGGCCCGCAGCCTGGGGGCAACGATCCACCGCATGACTGTGTACAACCCGCAGGCTAACGGGTTATGCGATCGTTTTCACAGGTCATTGAAGGCCGCTCTCAGAGCGTCGCTTACGGATACAAATTGGGTGGACAAACTACCATGGGTTTTATTGGGGTTGCATTCTGCACCTAAAGAGGATTTAGAAGCCTCCCCAGCTGAGCTAGTTTTCGCACAGCCACTTCGGCTGCCCGGGGAATTTCTCCCAGATAATCCAGCGCCAGAGTGCTCCCTGGCTCAGCGGTTACAGAATAGCACGGGCCCGAGCACGCTACCTGGCCCCGTTCACCACATTTTTCCACGTGTTTTTGTGCCTAAGGCTTTAAAAAATGTGGACTTTGTTTTTGTCAGACATGATGCCTATCGTCCGCCTTTACCCCCACCTTATGACGGACCACATAGAGTGCTGGAAACAGGGGATAAGCATTTTTTGCTAGATTTGGGGGGCAGAAAAGAAATGATTGGAATTAACAGGCTCAAACCCGCTTTTGTGGTAGCTGACGAAGTTGTGCAGTTGGCGAAGGCTCCTCGGCGTGGCAGACCCCCTAGAGAGCATTCCCAAGAACACCCACAGAGGTTGACTAACAGTTCTCATCCCCAGGCAGCAGATCCACAGCTGGAAGATGCCGTGGAAGTGGTACAGCCTGCTTACAGCAGATACGGGAGAGGGTTGAGACCTAAGCGGCACTTGGACTGATATGTAGTGATTTTATTATGACATGCAATCTGTGGTTATGTTGTTCCATCTTAGACATTTGGGGGGGGTCATGTGGTGCACATATGTGGGTTCCATATGCTTCACATGCTTATTACTGTATGTTTATTGTTTACTGCACTTCTCAGAGGAACAAAAGGTCTGAACCTCCTAGGGGTAGCAGGAGGATGTGAAGTCTGGCCTTTTGTATGCAGAGAGATGGCCGTGAGGGATTTCCTGACCACCAGGACTTCAGGTGGAGACAGAAGACCTGAAGGGGGGTGCATTGTGATCTGGGATGTAAAGACAATGCAACTGTTTGCTTTGATGTCCTGGGGGTATAAAAGGGACAGAGGTGGGGGCATGCCTTCCTCTTTTCTGTTTGTGGATGTTGGAGAATGTGATGGTGAATAAAACTGATCTTGAGTAATAAACTCAGCCTCGTCTTTCCACACATCTCTACAATATTTATTATATTTAAAGTGAAATTTAAAAAAAATTCCATTGTTTCTCAGTTATTCCACTTCAGCACAGTAGTAGTTGACCCCAAGAAGAATATTGTAACATTCTACTGTGCGGTTTAAGAATGAAAGCTGTCTAAAATCAGATTAAGATTTAACCTCCATAAGATTTTACCTCCACCAAGGAGGTGATGCATTCGGGGTGGTTTGTCTGTCTGTTTGACTTTTAGCAGGATTACACAAAAACTACTGGAGGGATTTTGTTTAAATTTTCACTAGTGGTGGTCCTTGGCCTAGAGAGGAACCCACAACATTTTGGTGATAATCCGAGAATGCATACCTTTGCCAAGGCTTATATCTTCTCACAGTGTGTTAGCAATAATACTCCAAAACTACTGGATGGATTTGAATGAAATTTTCACCAGAGGTGGCCCTTGGCCTATAGAGGAATGCTGTCCTTTCTGGTCATCCTAAAAAGACGATCAGTAACTTACAATTATTACAGAATTCAGCAGCCCGTGGACTGACGAAGACCAAAAAGAGGGGAACATATTATGCCCCTTTTAAATTCTCTGCATTGGCTCCCTGTGAGTTTTAGAATGAATTTTAAAGTTATTTTATTCGTTTATAAATTTCTTAATGGTTTTGGCCCTTCTTATTTATTTGATCTGCTTTTACCATATCAACTCTCGCGGACCCTGAGGTTGTTTGGTAATGGCCTTTTAGTGATGCCTAAAGGTAGGACAAAAACCCACGGTGAGGCATCGTTGGAGTTTTTCGGCCCACGTCTGTGGAACGGCCTGCCAGAGGACCTCAGCGCTGCAGAGAGTGTTGATATTTTTAAAAGGAGGCTCAAGACCCACCTTTTTAGTTTAGGTTTTCACTAATTTTATCATTCATGTTCATATACTTATTTAGCTATTCTACTTATTTATATATCTTTATATTTTTAGATTATCTTAATTCAGTTTTGTATTACATTTGCATTACAGCCTTCATCATGTCCATCAAAATGATCCTTCATCCGTCTCAAAGAAGGAGGCTTTCACCAGCGCACGCAGGACAGTACAACTCAAACTCCGAGAGATGCAAGACTCATGGCTGAGTGCCAAGGCAGATGAAATCCAGGGCTACACAGACAGGAATGACTCAAAACGATTCTACGAGTCTCTCAATGTTCTGTATGGACCCAAGCCATCAGGAAGCTCCCCACTCCTGGGCTCAGATGGTTCAACCCTCCTGACAGAGAAGACCCAAATCCTCCAAAGATGGGCTGAACATTTTGAAGGAGTCCTAAACCGGCCATCTACTATAAACAATGAGGCAATGAACAGGATGTCCCAGGTCGAGATCAGCGATGCCATGAATGAACTTCCTACTGTGGCTGAAGTCCAAAAGGCTGTTGGCCAACTATCAAGTGGTAAAGCACCAGGGTCAGATGCCATTCCAGCTGAGATATACAAGACAGGTGGCCCAGCACTCCTTGAGAAGCTGACTGAACTGTTCCGGTCCTTCTGGACCCAAGGCACCATTCCTCAGGAACTCAGGGATGCATCAGTTGTCCACTTGTACAAGAGAAAGGGCAACAAACAAGTATGCAACAACCACCGAGGTATCTCGCTACTCTCCATAGCTGGTAAGGTCCTCGCAAGACTCTTGCTAAATTGTCTGATCAATAACCTAGAACAAGGCCTGCTGCCAGAATTACAATGTGGCTTCCGTAAGGGTAGAGGGACCGTGGACATGATCTTTGCGGCTCGTCAACTCCAGGAGAAGTGTCTAGAACACAATTGTGAGCTCTCCACCACATTTGTTGACCTCACCAAAGCGTTTGACACTGTCAGTCGCCAGGGACTATGGAGGATAATGTCAAAGTTTGGCTGCCCAGACAAATTCATCCTGATGGTGCGCCAGTTCCATGATAGCATGAACGCACTCGTCCTAGACAACGGTGAGGCATCAGAGGCTTTTCCAGTCACGAATGGCGTTAAACAAGGCTGTGTGCTCGCACTCACCTTGTTCAGTATGATGTTCTCAGCCATGCTCACTGATGCCTTTCAGAATAGCACCACTGGGATAAGCCTTAGGTACAGGGAGGATGGAAGGCTCTTCAACCCAAGAAGACTCCAGGCTATCACCAAGGTAAAAGAGACTGTACTGAGGGACTTCCTCTTTGCTGATGACTGTGCCTTAAATGACAGCTCAGAGTGTGAGATGCAGTCAAGCATTCACAAATTCTCCATGGCATGTGACAACTTCAACCTCACTATCAGCACCAAGAAGACCAAAGTTATGCACCAGCCAGCTCCAAATGGCCAACAGGCAGAACCAACTATTACAGTGATGGGGCAGAGACTGCAAGTTTGAGGCCAATTCACATATCTAGGTAGCACCCTCTCCCAGTCTGCAACAGTAGATACCAAAGTCAACCATAGAATAGCCAAGGCCAGCATTGCATTTGGCAAACTCTGCAAAATTGCATGGGGAAGACGGGACATTAGTCTAAAAATGAAGCTAAAGGTCTACCGTGCTGTTGTGCTCCCAGTACTCCTCTATGCCTGTGAAACATGGATGGTGTATGCAAGACATGCCAGACAGCTCAACCGTTTCCACCTCACCTGTCTTCGAAGGATCTTCAGCATCAAATGGCAGGACAAGGTACCCAACACAGAAGTCCTTGAGCGAGCTAAAATGGAAATGGTCCACACCATGCTAATAAGAGCACAAGCTAGATGGGCAGGTCATGTTGTCGGGATGCCTGATGAACACATTCCAAAGCAGCTGTTCTACGGGGAACTCTCAGAAGGAAAAAGGGCAAGGGGGGACAAAAGAAACGCTACAAGGACACCCTGAAGGCCTCTCTGAAATCCCTCAATATAGACGGGGCCCCCTGGGAAACTAGCACAAGACCGCTTGGCCTGGCATATGAGTCTTAAGGATGGCTGCAGAAGTCTAGAAGCCAGACGTATTGCTGGAGCTAAAGCCAAGCATGAACTGCGCAAGATTAGACAGCCCAGTACATCAGCTAACGGGATGATGCATGCTTGCCCCACATGTGCCAGGACATTCCGTGCCAAAATTGGATTGATCAGTCATCTCAGGACTCACCATCAACCATCAACTGATCAATAGGATTACGAGGTCATCATCGACAACAGTGGACGAACAACAACAACAACAACAACAACAACAACAACAACAACAACAACAACAACATTTTATATAGGGGTATAATTATTATTCCTATAAACATTTTATTTTCTTTCTATTTATTATGCCTCGGTGAAAACGGAGGCATGCAGTAATCACTGAGTGCATCTCTGTGGCTGTGTGTGTGTGTATCTGTCCGTCTGTCTGCCCCTCTGTTTCAGCTCACCCGGTCAAAATTAAGTGGTAAAGGCTTGTATCATTGTAGCACCATATTTTCTCGGCATTTAATTGTCCAGAATTTTGAAATAACACTTTTTTTTAAATAAACACAAAAATAGCTCACCTTTACCATCAATGGAATGGTACTGCACATGCGCCCGGAAACTCTCGCCAGAGGAAAGTACTGAGCAATCCGTCAATACTGGGTGAACAAATGTCCATCTTTTTGTCTGTCTGTTTTCTTCCTCTGCCACTAAACAGCAAAAGCTCCTGTTCGTCTTGATTGTCATTATATTCACGTGCCTCCATCGCATACACCATTTAAAATGTCTGCCACCGTGCTCTTCTTTGTGTTTGGATTGCAGCTGTTCAAATCAGGTTGGTGGATCTTGGCTGCCGCCATCAGAAGGGTATGTGAATGGTAGATTATTTTCACTTCGTATGTGTGTACTCCAAAACTACTGGATAGATTTGGATGAAATTTTTACCAGAGGTGGTCCTTGGACTAGAGAGGAACTCGTAACATTTTGGTGATGATCCAAGAACGCATACCTCCACAAAGGCTCTGGTACTGAGGCATCAGCACCTTGGTGCTTGCATTTTTATTCATGATCTTGTGGGGATCATGAAATGATGAGACTGGATTATTTCTCTGTATTGGTTTATTGCATCTCACATCCCCAGCTCTCTCTCTCAGTCAGGAAAAAAGAGGAAGAGCTGCGGTAAACCCCCATACATTTATGCCCACACATCAAACACTGAACCACACAATCAAGTCAAATCCTTCTATTTACACTTAATCACTTCAAAGTCCTCTTTGCTCTTCTGTCTGACCCCAGGAGGCCAGACACCCCTTTCAGGATCTCACCCCCGATCTTCAGTCTTCCTTCCGAGTCCGCAGGTGGTCCAGACTCATTGTCCATCTGAGGCGTGATGTTAATACACACTGCAAGCTTACAGTCTTTCTGTGTCTGGGCCTAAGCAGTCCAAATATGTGAGCTACATAAGGTTATAATTTTGGGCACTACAATCTTACTCTTCTTACTATTGTATTCTATTTTATTTTATCTTATCTTATTTTTAGCTCTGGTATTTCCTCATTGGGGGGATGTCAGCACTGGGAGCTGTAATTCACTCTGGTGGTGGAGATGCTGCTGTGGTGGTGGCACTGGCTTAATGGGATGGGGGAGTTCAGTCACAGCCTGTTGGTTGAGGTATGGACTCCTCTGTCTTCCTGGGCTGTGGTGACCCTGTGGCGGTGTCTCTGCAGCTGTGGGCTGAGACCGGCTTCTGGTGCTGACGGTCCCACTATAATGCATTTCCTCATTCTAGTCTTCAGTGCTCCACCAGTTTTGTTTTTTTTTAATTACTTGTGGGTGGGGTGGGTCGGAGTGGGAGGATTTGGGGTCTGGAGTGAATTGAGGGGTCAGGTGGATGGACATCTTGGACAAGAGTAGAGGGGGTGGGAGGGCTTGGGGAGGGTTCTCTTGTCTTTTTATTGTTTTGTTTTTATTCTATCTGGAATTGTTTTTAACTGTAAATCACTTTGAGTTGCCCTTTATTGCATTAAAGGTGCTATATAAATAAATAAAGTTTAAAGTTTAACATTTTGGTGATGATCCAAGAATGCATACTTCTGCCAAGGCTCTTATCTTCTTACAGTGTGTTAGCAACAATACTCCATAACTACTGGATGGATTTGGATTTGAGTATTTTGTGATTTTAAGCATCTTTGACATTATTTATCCCATTGGTAGCAAGCTCACTTTGAACAAACAAGGATATTGGGTGGTGCGGTGGTGCAGTGGTTAGCACTGTGGCAGTACAGCAACTCACCCTTGGCCATGGGATCCTGGGTTCGATCCCACCCCCTGACCAACAGTGATCTGTGTGGAGTTTGCATGTTCTCCTCGTGTCTGCATGGGTTTACTCCAGGATTTCTCTGGTTTCCTCCCACAGGCCAAAAACATGCAGGTAAGGCTAACTGGAGAATCTAAAGTGGCCCTAGGTGTGAATGTGTGTGTGAATGGTGAAGGGATTGACACCATACTGCGGCTGCTATATCCATCCAGGTGGATGCCCTGAATTTCCCTCTGGGGATCAATAAAGTACACAAAATAAAAAAATGAAATAAAATTTCGCCATTGTCTCCTGTATGTAGACAATGAGCTAGCTAGTTAGTTAGCTATTAATGCTAACTCTGTGCTCTGCTTGTATTTTGTGTTTGCTGTCTCTTAAGTATTCACTTCTGAGAGCAAAACATCAGCATGTCAACAACATAACGGGCCACCTTGCTATAATGAACCCACCCACTTTGAGGTGGTACTCAACTGTAATGGAAAACGGCCAAAACCGTGTTGGGGCGAGTAGAGCTGAGGCGAGTTGAGCTGAGTAGATGCTAATGGAAAAAGGCCAATAGTGTAGTGGAGCTGAAATAACGAGGCGGCTTTGAATTAAAAACAGGGTTTTTATTGAATAGCTCCTCTATCAAATCTCATCAGGTGCAGAGCTTAGCAGAAGGCAAGAGAGAGATCTCTGCTTTGCTCGCTGGTTAAATACAAGCACACATGGCACCACTCATTGAAACAGCTGACGTCAGAGTCCACTCATTGAAAAAGGTAACATCTCCCCGTTATCTAAATCCCCTCTTAGTCCTGTTAACCTTCTCCTCCCTCAGGGGTGAAGGTGTCGAGTCTGTTGCCATGGCGTCCTGTGACGTCATGGGTCTTCACACGGCGGTGAGATTCCTTTATTCTTTCAGAGGTGTGAAGTTCCTTTGTATATGTTGTCCCAAACATTTCCACATGCCCTAACCAATGTAGGTATGGAATATCTGAGTGATATATACCACAGGCCCCCCAAACAACTATGAAAGGACACAGAAAGATTCACAGTCTAGGGTAATTACTAAGACATACTACGTGTTACAGCTGTTGCCACAGAAGAAACTTTCAAGCAGCCATGCTCCTAAGAGAGTTCAGTGAAAACATAACAGCATAGTATAATCATAAATCAGTCCTAAACTGTTGCGGCACAATTAGCGGAAATTTGCATAGTGGTGTAATCAGTCCCTGTGTAGTCTGGGTTTCAATCTTCTCCCAAAGCTGCTGTAGGTTGGTTTAGGCATCCTGCTGGGACCTTGTTGTGAGGAATCTGCAGTGTGGGAAGGAGAGAGATTATCTGTTCCCTGCCTGGGGGCTGAGACTTTCTCCTTGGGGGGTCTACCTCGCCGAGGTGCTCGGGCCAGCTGTGCAGGTCCGTCTCTCAACAAGAAGGCAGGTTTGAGTCTGTCAATGCTGACCGTTTCATTTCTATCCCCATAATCAAGCACAAAGTGCTTGTCACCATTTTCCAGCACTCTATATGGGCCATCGTATACTGGGCGTAACGTTGGTTTTAGAGCTTCATGCTTAACAAAAACAAACTCAGCGTTTTTTAAAGTTTGAGGAACAAAAACTCGTGGAAAGGAGTGATGAGCTGGACCGTGGAGAAAGTCCGGACTGTTACTGCCTAAAAACCTTGGGACTGGGAGGTGCCCTGGTTCCGGGTTTTCTGGTAAAAATTCACCTGGTAGTCTGATAGGCTGAGCAAAGACTAATTCTGCAGGGAAAGCGTCTAAATCCTCTTTAGGTGCCGCACGCAACCCCAATAAAACCCAGGGAAGTTTATTTACCCAATTTGTGTCCGTTAATGAGGCCCTGAGGGCGGCCTTTAAGGACCTGTGAAAACGCTCACATAACCCATTAGCCTGAGGGTGATAAGCAGTGGTGCGGTGAATTGTTGCCCCTAAACTGTTGGACATGGCTGACCAGAGCTCTGAGACAAATTGAGGCCCCCTATCTGACGTGATGTCTGATGGGACGCCGAAACGTGCCACCCAATTTGTTAGAAAAACGCGAGCGACTTCCTCCGCTGTAGTTGCCGCTAGAGGGACTGCCTCTGGCCAGCGCGTGGTGCGGTCTATCATTGTTAGCAGGTGTGTGAAACCTTGGGAGGAAGGCAGCGGCCCCACGAGGTCGACATGAATGTGGTCGAACCTTATAGCAGGGATTGGAAAAGGCTCCAGAGGAGCTTTTGTGTGTTTGTGTACTTTGGCGCGCTGACAAGGAATGCAAGTTTTTGCCCATTCTTTTACGTTTTTGCGTAGGCCTGGCCACACAAACTTTTCGGCAACCATTTTGACCGAGGCGCGCACACCTGGGTGCGCGAGGGAGTGAATTGCGTCGAAAATGCGGCGGCGCCAAGCAGCTGGTACTAACGGGCGAGGTCGGCCGGTTGAAACATCGCATATTAGGGGGGGCACGCCGTCGCGCAACCCTTTTTCCTCCAGCCTTAACCCTGTTGGTCCAGACAGGAGCGCGCGCACGTCCGCATCACTACCTTGCTCTTCCGCCATGGCTGCATAATCTATCCCTTCATGGATAGGCGCTGCATATGTTTGCGTTAGAGAAAAGCTCAGCTGCTGAAGCAGTGTAATCTGTCTCCTCGTGCTCTGGCGGTGCCACAGCACGAGAGAGACAGTCAGCTACTACGTTAAGTTTGCCTGCTACGTGTCGAATGTCTGTGGTGAACTCTGAAATCGCAGCTAGCTGTCTTTGTTGTCTGCCTGACCATGGTTCTGAAATTTTAGCCATAGCAAAAGTGAGCGGCTTATGGTCCACAAAAGCCGTGAAACTCCGCCCTTCTAACCAAAACTGGAAGTGGCGGATGGACAAATGAAGCGCCAGCAGCTCTCTGTCTAAAGTGCTGTATTTGCGTTCAGTTGGGTTTAGCGATTTGCTAAAGAATGCTAAAGGTTGCCAGACCCCACTGACAAGTTGTTCTACAACTGCCCCTATAGCCAGGTCTGAAGCATCTGTGGTTAGAGCAATGCGGGCTGAGGGATCTGGGTGAACTAACATTGTGGCGTTAGCTAGTGCGCTTTTTACTTCCGCGAAAGCGCGTTCGCGCTCCGGGGTCCATTCGACCGCGTTGGAAGCTTTCTTTTTTCTGAGCGCGTCATATAGGGGTTGCATGAGCTGAGCTGCGTGGGGGAGGAAACGGTTGTAAAAATTAACCATCCCCAAAAATTCCTGTAGCGACTTAACCGTTTGAGGCCGTGGAAAACTTTCTATCGCACGAACTTTGTCTGGAAGCGGAATGGCCCCTGCCGGGGAGACCCTATGTCCCAAAAAATCAATTTGTGATACGCCGAATTTGCATTTGGCTGGATTGATTATAAGTCTGTGCTCTTCCAGCCTCTGAAAAACGGTAGTGAGGTGCTGTTCGTGTTCTTCCTCGGATGAACTGGCTACCAGCATGTCATCGAGGTAGACAAAAACAAAGGGTAGGTCGCGTAGGACTGCGTCCATCATCCGTTGAAAAGTTTGAGCCGCGCCTTTGAGGCCGAATGGCATTCTTAGAAATTCAAAAAGGCCGAAAGGGGTTATAACCGCTGTTTTAGGAATATCTTCAGCTCGGACTGGGACCTGGTGATAACCGCGGACTAAGTCTATTTTTGAAAAAATGCGCGCACCTGCTAAATGCAATGAAAAATCCTGAATGTGAGGAATGGGGTAGCGGTCATGCGCTGTAGCGTTGTTTAGCCTGCGGTAATCTCCGCACGGTCTCCAAGAACCGTCGGATTTCGGGACCATATGAAGTGGTGAGGCCCAAGGGCTCTTTGAACGTCTGCAAATGCCTAATTTTTCAAGAGCTGCAAATTCGTCCCTTGCTATGTTGAGCTTGGCCGCGTCTAAGCGGCGAGCTTTGGCAAAAACGGGAGGTCCGTTTGTGGGAATGAAGTGTTTAACCCCGTGTTTGGCTACAGTGGCTGAGAATTTGGGGGTTGTGAGTGCTGGAAATTGGGTGAGGAGTTGCTCAAACTTACCTCCTGCCGTAGTGACGTTGGCCTGCACAGGTGGTGGAGAAACTCGAGCTGAGCATGGAATAGAAGCAAAAGAGAGTGAATTAACCAGGCGCCTATTTGCAAGATCCACTAATAACCCATGTGCACACAAAAAATCTGCGCCTAACAAGTTAAAGCTCACCGCTGCTACAACAAATGTCCATCTGTAGCTGCGGCCGTGGATGAGGAGGTGCAGGCTCTTTTCCCCGAACGTGTCGATGTCAGAGCCGTTGGCTGCCACTGCTCCGTTGCCCCGGGTGCCCATGGTTCGCTCTGCGTGGGAGGGCATGACGAAACTCAGCTGAGCTACTGTGTCGATGAGGAACTGCTTGCCTGTGTATCCATCCGTCACGTATAACAGCTTATTCTTCTCGCTGAGAACTGCTGCTGTTAATGGCCCTCGGCTTTGGCGTTTCCCCAACATCGTAAACTTGCAGGGGGGAACGCATTTGCGGGCTTTCTCTGCGAAGCGGTGGTGATAATAGCAGACGTCGTTCTGCTCGTTGCGCTTGGGCCGCGCCGCTGTCTTCGTGGGGTGAGTCTCTCCAAGGCTCGGGGTGTCAGTTCTCAGATCTGCGGATGCCGCTGTGGGTGTCTGTTCTCTGCAGGCGTTGACGAGCCGGTAAGCCTCGTTGGCCAGTGTGCGGAAATCCTGACGGTTATTGCACTTCATCCTGGCGAGTGTCCCTCTCAAATGCGGTGGTAGCGTGCTGAGGAAAATGAATTGGAGAAGGAAATTATCATTATCCTCCTCCTTGAGTTGTAGCAAATCCTCCATGAGGGTCCTCGGATTGCTCCCTCTGTGGCCGTAGACCGCCAGGATCCTCTCGGCTCTTTCCTCCGCTGACGGGACATAATTTGCCACGATGGTCGCCTTGAGTGTCTCATATTTGTCCCGGGTTGGTGGTTGCTGGACCAAGCTCCGCACACACTTCGAAGTTGCGGAGTCGAGCTTGGAGATGATGTGATAAAATTTGGTATCATCTGCTGTGATACCCGCCAGTATAAACTGGGCTTCGGCTTGCTGGAACCAAGATGCAGGGTCTTCTCTCCAGAAGTCTGGCAGCTTGACAGCGATGGCGTTCGTGCACACCATCATTGTCGTGTTCGCCGGGTGAGAGTGCGTTTCTACGGCTCTCACGGCGGTGCTGGAGCTCGGTTGAGCTCTCTCAGTGCCCTCTGCCGCGGGGAACAGCTGTCTGCTTGTTCCCTCATCTGCGTCGTCGCTGGCGTGTGCCAGAGCCACCATGGATGAGCAGCTTGAAGAGCGCCTCCGGTCCATATTCTCGCATCAGGGTCACCAGTGTAGTGGAGCTGAAATAACGAGGCGGCTTTGAATTAAAAACAGGGTTTTTATTGAATAGCTCCTCTATCAAATCTCATCAGGTGCAGAGCTTAGCAGAAGGCAAGAGAGAGATCTCTGCTTTGCTTGCTGGTTAAATACAAGCACACATGGCACCACTCATTGAAACAGCTGACGTCAGAGTCCACTCATTGAAAAAGGTAACATCTCCCCGTTATCTAAATCCCCTCTTAGTCCTGTTAACCTTCTCCTCCCTCAGGGGTGAAGGTGTCGAGTCTGTTGCCATGGCGTCCTGTGACGTCATGGGTCTTCACACGGCGGTGAGATTCCTTTATTCTTTCAGAGGTGTGAAGTTCCTTTGTATATGTTGTCCCAAACATTTCCACATGCCCTAACCAATGTAGGTATGGAATATCTGAGTGATATATACCACAGGCCCCCCAAACAACTATGAAAGGACACAGAAAGATTCACAGTCTAGGGTAATTACTAAGACATACTACGTGTTACAGCTGTTGCCACAGAAGAAACTTTCAAGCAGCCATGCTCCTAAGAGAGTTCAGTGAAAACATAACAGCATAGTATAATCATAAATCAGTCCTAAACTGTTGCGGCACAATTAGCGGAAATTTGCATAGTGGTGTAATCAGTCCCTGTGTAGTCTGGGTTTCAATCTTCTCCCAAAGCTGCTGTAGGTTGGTTTAGGCGTCCTGCTGGGACCTTGTTGTGAGGAATCTGCAGTGTGGGAAGGAGAGAGATTATCTGTTCCCTGCCTGGGGGCTGAGACTTTCTCCTTGGGGGGTCTACCTCGCCGAGGTGCTCGGGCCAGCTGTGCAGGTCCGTCTCTCAACAAGAAGGCAGGTTTGAGTCTGTCAATGCTGACCGTTTCATTTCTATCCCCATAATCAAGCACAAAGTGCTTGTCACCATTTTCCAGCACTCTATATGGGCCATCGTATACTGGGCGTAACGTTGGTTTTAGAGCTTCATGCTTAACAAAAACAAACTCAGCGTTTTTTAAAGTTTGAGGAACAAAAACTCGTGGAAAGGAGTGATGAGCTGGACCGTGGAGAAAGTCCGGACTGTTACTGCCTAAAAACCTTGGGACTGGGAGGTGCCCTGGTTCCGGGTTTTCTGGTAAAAATTCACCTGGTAGTCTGATAGGCTGAGCAAAGACTAATTCTGCAGGGAAAGCGTCTAAATCCTCTTTAGGTGCCGCACGCAACCCCAATAAAACCCAGGGAAGTTTATTTACCCAATTTGTGTCCGTTAATGAGGCCCTGAGGGCGGCCTTTAAGGACCTGTGAAAACGCTCACATAACCCATTAGCCTGAGGGTGATAAGCAGTGGTGCGGTGAATTGTTGCCCCTAAACTGTTGGACATGGCTGACCAGAGCTCTGAGACAAATTGAGGCCCCCTATCTGACGTGATGTCTGATGGGACGCCGAAACGTGCCACCCAATTTGTTAGAAAAACGCGAGCGACTTCCTCCGCTGTAGTTGCCGCTAGAGGGACTGCCTCTGGCCAGCGCGTGGTGCGGTCTATCATTGTTAGCAGGTGTGTGAAACCTTGGGAGGAAGGCAGCGGCCCCACGAGGTCGACATGAATGTGGTCGAACCTTATAGCAGGGATTGGAAAAGGCTCCAGAGGAGCTTTTGTGTGTTTGTGTACTTTGGCGCGCTGACAAGGAATGCAAGTTTTTGCCCATTCTTTTACGTTTTTGCGTAGGCCTGGCCACACAAACTTTTCGGCAACCATTTTGACTGAGGCGCGCACACCTGGGTGCGCGAGGGAGTGAATTGCGTCGAAAATGCGGCGGCGCCAAGCAGCTGGTACTAACGGGCGAGGTCGGCCGGTTGAAACATCGCATATTAGGGGGGGCACGCCGTCGCGCAACCCTTTTTCCTCCAGCCTTAACCCTGTTGGTCCAGACAGGAGCGCGCGCACGTCCGCATCACTACCTTGCTCTTCCGCCATGGCTGCATAATCTATCCCTTCATGGATAGGCGCTGCATATGTTTGCGTTAGAGAAAAGCTCAGCTGCTGAAGCAGTGTAATCTGTCTCCTCGTGCTCTGGCGGTGCCACAGCACGAGAGAGACAGTCAGCTACTAGGTTAAGTTTGCCTGCTACGTGTCGAATGTCTGTGGTGAACTCTGAAATCGCAGCTAGCTGTCTTTGTTGTCTGCCTGACCATGGTTCTGAAATTTTAGCCATAGCAAAAGTGAGCGGCTTATGGTCCACAAAAGCCGTGAAACTCCGCCCTTCTAACCAAAACTGGAAGTGGTGGATGGACAAATGAAGCGCCAGCAGCTCTCTGTCTAAAGTGCTGTATTTGCGTTCAGTTGGGTTTAGCGATTTGCTAAAGAATGCTAAAGGTTGCCAGACCCCACTGACAAGTTGTTCTACAACTGCCCCTATAGCCAGGTCTGAAGCATCTGTGGTTAGAGCAATGCGGGCTGAGGGATCTGGGTGAACTAACATTGTGGCGTTAGCTAGTGCGCTTTTTACTTCCGCGAAAGCGCGTTCGCGCTCCGGGGTCCATTCGACCGCGTTGGAAGCTTTCCTTTTTTCTGAGCGCGTCATATAGGGGTTGCATGAGCTGAGCTGCGTGGGGGAGGAAACGGTTGTAAAAATTAACCATCCCCAAAAATTCCTGTAGCGACTTAACCGTTTGAGGCTGTGGAAAACTTTCTATCGCACGAACTTTGTCTGGAAGCGGAATTGCCCCTGCCGGGGAGACCCTATGTCCCAAAAAATCAATTAGTGATACGCCGAATTTGCATTTGGCTGGATTGATTATAAGTCTGTGCTCTTCCAGCCTCTGAAAAACGGTAGTGAGGTGCTGTTCGTGTTCTTCCTCGGATGAACTGGCTACCAGCATGTCATCGAGGTAGACAAAAACAAAGGGTAGGTCGCGTAGGACTGCGTCCATCATCCGTTGAAAAGTTTGAGCCGCGCCTTTGAGGCCGAATGGCATTCTTAGAAATTCAAAAAGGCCGAAAGGGGTTATAACCGCTGTTTTAGGAATATCTTCAGCTCGGACTGGGACCTGGTGATAACCGCGGACTAAGTCTATTTTTGAAAAAATGCGCGCACCTGCTAAATGCAATGAAAAATCCTGAATGTGAGGAATGGGGTAGCGGTCATGCGCTGTAGCGTTGTTTAGCCTGCGGTAATCTCCGCACGGTCTCCAAGAACCGTCGGATTTCGGGACCATATGAAGTGGTGAGGCCCAAGGGCTCTTTGAACGTCTGCAAATGCCTAATTTTTCAAGAGCTGCAAATTCGTCCCTTGCTATGTTGAGCTTGGCCGCGTCTAAGCGGCGAGCTTTGGCAAAAACGGGAGGTCCGTTTGTGGGAATGAAGTGTTTAACCCCGTGTTTGGCTACAGTGGCTGAGAATTTGGGGGTTGTGAGTGCTGGAAATTGGGTGAGGAGTTGCTCAAACTTACCTCCTGCCGTAGTGACGTTGGCCTGCACAGGTGGTGGAGAAACTCGAGCTGAGCATGGGATAGAAGCAAAAGAGAGTGCATTAACCAGGCGCCTATTTGCAAGATCCACTAATAACCCATGTGCACACAAAAAATCTGCGCCTAACAAGTTAAAGCTCACCGCTGCTACAACAAATGTCCATCTGTAGCTGCGGCCGTGGATGAGGAGGTGCAGGCTCTTTTCCCCGAACGTGTCGATGTCAGAGCCGTTGGCTGCCACTGCTCCGTTGCCCCGGGTGCCCATGGTTCGCTCTTCGTGGGAGGGCATGACGAAACTCAGCTGAGCTACCGTGTCGATGAGGAACTGCTTGCCTGTGTATCCATCCGTCACGTATAACAGCTTATTCTTCTCGCTGAGAACTGCTGCTGTTAATGGCCCTCGGCTTTGGCGTTTCCCCAACATCGTAAACTTGCAGGGGGGAACGCATTTGCGGGCTTTCTCTGCGAAGCGGTGGTGATAATAGCAGACGTCGTTCTGCTCGTTGCGCTTGGGCCGCGCCGCTGTCACCGTGGGGTGAGTCTCTCCAAGGCTCGGGGTGTCAGTTCTCAGATCTGCGGATGCCGCTGTGGGTGTCCGTTCTCTGCAGGCGTTGACGAGCCGGTAAGCCTCGTTGGCCAGTGTGCGGAAATCCTGACGGTTATTGCACTTCATCCTGGCGAGTGTCCCTCTCAAATGCGGTGGTAGCGTGCTGAGGAAAATGAATTGGAGAAGGAAATTATCATTATCCTCCTCCTTGAGTTGTAGCAAATCCTCCATGAGGGTCCTCGGATTGCTCCCTCTGTGGCCGTAGACCGCCAGGATCCTCTCGGCTCTTTCCTCCGCTGACGGGACATAATTTGCCACGATGGTCGCCTTGAGTGTCTCATATTTGTCCCGGGTTGGTGGTTGCTGGACCAAGCTCCGCACACACTTCGAAGTTGCGGAGTCGAGCTTGGAGATGATGTGATAAAATTTGGTATCATCTGCTGTGATACCCGCCAGTATAAACTGGGCTTCGGCTTGCTGGAACCAAGATGCAGGGTCTTCTCTCCAGAAGTCTGGCAGCTTGACAGCGACGGCGTTCGTGCACACCATCATTGTCGTGTTCGCCGGGTGAGAGTGCGTTTCTACGGCTCTCACGGCGGTGCTGGAGCTCGGTTGAGCTCTCTCAGTGCCCTCTGCCGCGGGGAACAGCTGTCTGCTTGTTCCCTCATCTGCGTCGTCGCTGGCGTGTGCCAGAGCCACCATGGATGAGCAGCTTGAAGAGCGCCTCCGGTCCATATTCTCGCGTCAGGGTCACCAGTGTAGTGGAGCTGAAATAACGAGGCAGCTTTGAATTAAAAACAGGGTTTTTATTGAATAGCTCCTCTATCAAATCTCATCAGGTGCAGAGCTTAGCAGAAGGCAAGAGAGAGATCTCTGCTTTGCTCGCTGGTTAAATACAAGCACACATGGCACCACTCATTGAAACAGCTGACGTCAGAGTCCACTCATTGAAAAAGGTAACATCTCCCCGTTATCTAAATCCCCTCTTAGTCCTGTTAACCTTCCCCTCCCTCAGGGGTGAAGGTGTTGAGTCTGTTGCCATGGCGTCCTGTGACGTCATGGGTCTTCACACGGCGGTGAGATTCCTTTGTTCTTTCAGAGGTGTGAAGTTCCTTTGTATATGTTGTCCCAAACACTTCCACATGCCCTAACCAATGTAGGTATGGAATATCTGAGTGATATATACCACAAATAGCAGTGTTTGCTCCATGCTCATTAACCCCACTGTGGTGCCCTTGAGCAAGGCCCTTAACCCCAGCTGCTCCAGTGGAACTGTTCAGTGGCCACAGATCACTCTGTAGTTGTACTGGGCAGCTTCCAGGTGTGAATATGTATCTGTGTGAACAGAGCGTCCTTGAAAAAGAGAGGTTCCCTCTCAAAGGACCATCCCTCAATAAAGGTTAAATGAATTAAAAAAAAGAAAAAAAAACTATTTACCAAAAAAAAATAAATAAAAATCTTGTTTTTTGGTTTTTATTCTTATCAGCTTGGTATAATATTGGGTGGGGTTTTTCTTGGCATCCTCTCCTACTCTGCTGATGTGGAATTACTGAGTGGCAATGGGTATTTTTTTTAAATTTTCACTTTAAATGTAATAAATATATTAAAAACTCAACTTTGGAAGGCTTTTATTCTTTGTTGGACTAAGATGGTGGAACGTACGGACGCAGCTGCTTGTTGCTCCAGACTACTGTGTATGTTTTTATGTTTTTTATGTCTTTTCTACAATTTTGTTGTACTTTCCAACTGTACAATGAAAATAAAGCCTATTCTATTCTGAAACTACACATCAGAATGTTATAATATTGGGTGGGGGTCTTCTTGAGGTGTTCTATTAGTCTACTGAAGTGAAATCATTGAGTAGCAATGGGGAATTAAAAAAAAAACAACTTTCACTTTAAACATGATGAATATATCAACATTTTTTGACTTTGGAAGGCTTTTATTCTGAAACTACAAATCAGAATGTTATAATATTGGGTGGGGGGTCTTCTTGGGGTTTTAAACTACTGTTCTGAAGTAGAATTGTTGAGTGGCAATGGGGATTTTTTTTTTCTTTTTTATAATTTCACTTCCACTTCAGTTCAGGGGGCAGACACTCTCTTTATTCAAGAGTAAGCTGAAATCTTTTCTCTTTGATAAGGCCTATAGTTAAAAATGTTGCCACTGCCAGGCCTTCACTCACATGTGCAGCCCAACCAGGCTTGATACTGGATTGTCTGGCTTTGAATATTGTATTTGTTATGTTTGTTTTGAATGTAGCTACTGCCAGGCCTCCTACTTTTTATCTCTTTTTTCAACCCAGCCGGTCAAGGCTGATGGCCGTCCTCTGTGAGCTATGGTTCCGCTCGAGGTTTCTGCCCATTAAAGGGAAGTTTTTCCTCACCTGTGTTGCCACAGTGCTTGCTCTTAGGGGTCTCTGCTGGGTTCTATAAATTTGAGAGCGTGGCCTAAACCCACTCTTCTCTGTAAAGTGCCTTGAGATGACCCGTGTTGTAATTTGGCACTATATAAATAAAATTGAATTGAATTGAATGAAATTGAATTGAATTGAATTGAATTGAAATATCATCAATATATCAAAAATTCTTGATTTTAGAAGGCTTTTTATTCTGAAACTACACATCAGAATATTATATTGGATGAGGGTCTTCATGGGTTCATGCTTGGGTTCTTCTTGCGGCCTGCTATGGCCTGCTACCTTCTTTTTTGCATGTTTGCCAGGAAACATGCAAAAACACACATGCAAAAACATACATGCTTATCTGTTCTTTTACAGGTGCAAATATCAGGCTTGTGCTGAGATCTTCTCAGAAGCAGTAAATGTTTTCTTGATTTCTCTCCATTTGTTCTCTCTCCCCCTCCCCACTCCCTCACCCCCACCCTTTCTGATCACTTCATTTCCCTTCAATTCCTTCCCTCATTCCCCCCTGTCAGATCCAGCATAAGTGAGACAATTTAAATAACTAGTACATACCCATGCATGGCCATAGAAAGCAAGTGTAAGCAAACATTTCTGCATGGCTGTAGAAAGTTACTGTTACCATGGCAACAGCAACCATGGTGAAACCTGCCTTGGATCTTAGACGTCACCACTCGTTCGTTGATGCCTGCCTTTGATCTTTGATAATGTCATAGCGAGTGCTGTGATCATGAGTAATGCCTGCCTTTGATTTTTGATGATGTCATAGCGAGTGCTATGATTGTGAGCGCAGCCTGCCTTTGACCTCATAACAGGTCCTCTGATCTTTGAGCGAGTCCTACGATCGTGACATCATGACATCGTGACAGAGAGATTTCTTGAATTATATATAGATATTCCTTGTCTCCAGGGCATGGGTCCCAGCCTACATCCTCGCTTTAAGTTGGGATTTTCTGTATTTCACCTTATTATTATCCTGGATTGCTATTATTGTTGTTATTATTATTATTCTATCTTGCATATTTATTTCTTCATTGGTGTTCCTCTTAGTTTAAGTTTATCAGAATTATTATTATCGTCATTATCATTATTGCCTTGGTCTTGTCTCCCCTCTGGTCCCCTGTGTGTGATTATCTGTGCAGCCCCGCCCATCCCGTTTTCTGTAACCATGCCCTGTTGTTTGTGTTTGCCCCTGCTTTTTACTTCCCCTCCTGCTTGTTACAGTTCTGTTTTTCGGCCGTCCTATGATGTGCTCTGTCTATGTGCCGTCATATAGACATCATATCTTTATGACGGCATCCTGAGTCCTATGATGCCTGAGATCATAGGATCATCATAGGACATCAGGCAGACATCATAGGCCGGCCTATGACGTCCTATAAACGTGACAGACACACAGACACACAGAGATTTCTTGAATTTATAGAGTGGAAGTATTAAAAATTGCATAGCAAGAGGTCTATAGATACTATTTATATACAGCATATATCAAATATGAACAGAGCTCCTGTTGGCAAAGTAAATCTGTTTGGCATAATAAGGGAAGCAGATATCTGCGCTGCTTGCTAAGCTGCTGGACAGGGTAAAAAAATGTATTGTTGTTACCTGTGGTTTGTTATGACTAGGAAGAACTGGGAGCTGGGAACTGTTTCGAGCTGGAAACAGATCTTTCTTTGGCTCAAGTAATTAAGCAGTTTCCTGTTATTAGAAAAATGACATTTCTCCAGCCTTGTACTTAAGAGTCTTTTAATTGCAGATTGAAGAGGACATGGAAAGATCTGATTTGAAGGTAAGGATTGTGTTAAATTTCAAATACATGTATTGAACTACCATGTTTTTTCCCCTTACATGTGTGCAGTGCTAAACTAACCTCACAAATGTTTTTCTGAGGTTGGTGCATCTCATCGGATTCATAATATATAATTATTACTCAGGACCTTTCTGCATCTCAGGTTTTGTGAGCTGAGATGCAGAAAAGAAGATCGTACTTATGGGAACTTTTTTAACAGCACTTTTTCCACATGTTGACAGTTCCCATAAGTATAATCTTCTTTTCTGCATCGCAGCTCTCAAAACCCGAGATGCAGAAAGGTCCAAATCTCAGCGGATTCATAATATATAATTATTACTCAGGACCTTTCTGCATCTCAGGTTTTGTGAGCTGAGATGCAGAAAACAAGATCGTACTTATGGGAACTGTCAACATGTGGAAAAAGTGCTGTTAATTTGAAGATCAAATGCTGAATATTTACAACCATTTTCTCAATAACAAGTTTGTGGAGATTTTAATGTTCATCTACAGAATCCTCATGATTATTTTAAATAAACCTTTTTAAATAAATGTGATAAACACGCTCTTTTTAAAAGATTTAGGATTTGTAGTAAAGACAACCCCTGGTTTAGTGACACCATTTCCACTCTTATGAGGCAAAAGATGCTGTATGAGCAAATAATCCCTTGGATTAGACTACATTTAGAACATTAAGAAATAAATGTACAAATCTAATACAAAACTCAAAATGTGACTATTATCTTACATTGATAAATAAAAATTTGACTCATTCAACTAAATTCTGGAAGCTAGATAAGTCTTCTCTAGCTTCTGTTTTCCCATCCACTCTTCCTAAGTTTTTAAATGTGAATCAAAAGGAAATGGGGGTAGTATTAATATTTCTGATACATTTAACAATCACTTAATTTCTGTTTTGTCATTCTCAGATCCCAGTAATATAGGAGTTCAAGCTGAAAATTTGTGGACTGAGCCTATGTTCAGTTCAGTGTGCCAGCAGTTCACCTTTTTCCTCTCTCTGTAAACCTGCTCCACATATTTATAAAGCACTGTCAAACCTGGATTGCAAAAAGTCTCCTGGTCCTGACAAGATAGAGCCATATTTTTAAAAATTTGCTGCAAATCTTATTGCTGAGCCTATTGCTTCCATTTTTAATTTGTGCATTTCTAGATTATCAGTCTTGGCTAAATTTAGATCCGTTGTAAATGATCAGTTGAAGCAGTTTATATGAGACAATAATCTTCATGAATTTCAGTCAGGTTTTAGATCAGGCCATAGTACGATTACAGCAGCGACCCCGAGGGTTGCCACCTTCACTGCATAAAAATAAAGGACCTCACAGCTAGAAGGTTCCATGTTCAATTCCCCAGACAGGCAAGGGTGGGAACCTTTCTGTGTGGAGTTTGCATGTTGTCCCTGTGTTGTGTGGGTTTACTCTGGGGGCTCCAGTTTCCTCCCACAATCCAAAAATATACACACGTGGACAAAATTGTTGGTACCCCTCTGTTAATGAAAGAAAAACCCACAATGGTCACAGAAATATCTTGAATCTGACAAAAGTGGTAATAAATAAAAATTCTATGAAAATTAACCATTGAAAATCAGACAATGCTTTTGAATTGTGGTTCAACAGAATTATTTAAAAAAAAAAAAAACAAACTCATGAAACAGGCCTGGACAAAAATGATGGTACCCTTAACTTAATATTTTGTTGCACAACCTTTTGAGGCAATCACTGCAATCAAACAATTTCTGTAACTGTCAATGAGACTTCTGCACCTCTCAGCAGGTATTCTGGCCCACTCCTCATGAGCAAACTGCTCCAGTTGTGTCAGGTTTGAAGGGTGCCTTCTTCAGATGGCATGTTTCAGCTCCTTCCACAGATGTTCAATAGGATTTAGATCAGGGCTCATAGAAGACCACTTTAGAATAGTCCAATGTTTGGCTCTTAGCCATTCTTGGGTGTTTTTAGCTGTGTGTTTTGGGTCTTTATCCTGTTGCAAGACCCATGACCTGTGACTGAGATCAAGCTGTCTGACACTGGGCAGCACATTTCTGTCTAGAATACCTTGATAGTCTTGAGATTTCATTGTACCCTGCACAGATTCAAGACACCCTGTGCCAGATGCAGCAAAGCAGCCCCAGAGCATAACAGAACCTCCTCCATGTTTCACAGCAGGGACAGTATTCATTTCTTGGTATGCTTCATTTTTGCGTCTGTGAACATAGAGCTGATGTGCCTTGCCAAAAAGTTCCAGTTTTGTCTCGTCTGTCCATAGGACATTCTCCCAGAAGCTTTGTGGCTTGTCAACATGCAGTTTGGGAAATTCCAGTCTGGCTTTTTTATGATTAGTTTTCAACAGTGGTGTCCTCCTTGGTCGTCTCCCATGAAGTCCACTTTGGCTCAAACAACGACGGATGGTGAGATCTGACACTGATGTACCTTGACCTTGGAGTTCACCATGAATGTGTTTAGAGATTGTTCTGGGCTGTTTTGTTACCATTCATATTATCCGTCTCTTCCTGCGGCCACATCTAGGGAGGTTGGCTACAGTCCGGTGGATCTTAAATTTCTGAATAATATGTGCAGCTGTAGTCACAGGAACGGTTCCAAGGTTGTCATAGCCAGGAGCGGTACTGGGGTTAAGCTCCCAGTGCTCATAAAATGCTCCTTACGGCGTGCGTCTCGAAAAGCCTCTGACAACTAAGTCCAACTCCTAGCCTGCCCGTGTGGTTTAGTCTCTAAGCCCGGCGGAACTGCTTTTACTAATAGGAGAAGGGGCGAGGGTGGATCTCTGGCGCCTTAAAACCAGATGCTTCGGGTAGATGGTGGCTCGTCAACCTGGGAAGGTAGCCCATCTAGGGGAAGGTAAACCCTGATTTCAAACCTCCGCTGCCTGCGGCACACCCGGTCACGGGAAAGGCTTCGGGAGTCAACCCTGAGGAAAAATCTGGAGTCGGAGCCCCTAAGGCAGTTCTATGTTGTGCTCAACATCATTCTGGCAGCTCCTGCGACGGCGCTGGTGCCAAACTATAGCAGCCCTGCTGTTCGTTTGGATTCATCAGTGACGTGGAGAGGGGGGACATGCTGCACGGGTAACATCTTGTCCTCCATATCTTCCCGCCCAGGCTTGAATCCTACCAACGCCCAACGCTGGAAGGTAGAACACCGGCGCGCATCAGCCTGTTCAGCCACAGGCGGTGCTGTTCCAGCAGAGTAGACGTTTAGGATTCTCTTCCATGGTCATCATAGACCGACGGAGGCCGACGACGACGAGTCACAGGAACATCAAGCTGCTTGGAGATGGTTTTATAGCCTTTACCTTTAACATACTGTCTATAATTTTCTTTCTAATCTCCTGAGAGAACTCTCTCCTTTGCTTCCTCTGGTCCATGTTTAGTGTGGTACACACCATGATACCAAACAGCACAGTGACTACTTGTCACCCTTTAAATAGGCCGACTGACTGATTACAAGTTTGTAGACACCTGTGATGTTAATTAGAGGACATATCTTGGTTGAACATGTCCCTATGGTCACATTATTTTCAATTTTTTCTAGGGGTACCATCATTTTTGTCCAGGCCTGTTTCATGAGTTTGTTTTTTTTTTTAAGTAATTCTGTTGAACCACAATTCAAAAGCATTGTCTGATTTTCATTGGTTAATTTTCATAGAATTTTTATTTATTACCACTTTTGTCAGATTCAAGTTATTTCTGTGATCATTGTGGGTTTTTCTTTCATTAACAGAAGAGTACCAACAATTTTGTCCACGGCTGTATGTGGTTGGTTAATTGGTGACTCTTAATTGTCCCTAGGTATTGATCTCTGATAGGCTCTTAGAATAGAGCATTAGTGTAGGTACTAGTTAAGTGCTTTGAGTGGTCTTTGTGACCAGAAAAAAGTGCTATATAAGTACAAGTCTTTATCTTTTCCTGAAGGGTGGAGCAGTGGTTAGCATTGTGGCAGCACGGCAAGAAAGTCATGGGTTCAATCCCACCCCTTACCATCAGTGACCCTTCTGTGTGGAGCTTGCATGTTCTCCCTTGATCTGCGTGGGTTTTCTCTGGATACTCCAGTTTCCTCCCACAGGCCAAAGACATGCAGGTTAACTGGCATCAAATGGGGATTCTAAATTGTCCTTAGGTGAGAATGTGAGAGTGAATGGTTGACTGTCTCTCTGTGTTGGCCCTGTGATAGACTGGTGATGCATTCAGGGTCTACCCTGCCTCTTACCCAAAAGCTGCTGGGATACGCTACAGCCCCACCCACCCCCCATGACCCAAAAAGGATTAAGTGGTTGAAGATGAATGTATGAATTTTGCATGAATCTATATTCGACAGTGATACTTCCCAGTGGAATTATGGTCAATAGTGCAACACTCACAAATAACATACTGTATTTTCAAATGTTGTTGATGGAAATCTTGCCAGTGGTTTAATTTTAAATGAGGCCAGTGATCATTAACCAGGTTCCTAACTTTAAAAACTTTCCAACCAAAACCATTATTTTAGTTTCTAATTAAACTAAATCAGATCACTCGAAGTGCCATCCATTCTTTAAGAGGGGATTAAATCAGACAAGGTTAGAGTTCCGTTTATATGAAAATGAAGCCTGTGATTTTCTTGAAATCATAACTA
This sequence comes from Pholidichthys leucotaenia, assembly GCA_020510985.1. Lineage (NCBI taxonomy): Eukaryota > Metazoa > Chordata > Actinopteri > Cichliformes > Pholidichthyidae > Pholidichthys > Pholidichthys leucotaenia. The sequence goes on from CM035838.1 coordinate 285,475,606, forward strand.
TATTGTTTAATAACAGAAAGTCAAATAAAACAATAAGCCTTAGCTAACTCAAGGAATTTAAAAATACCTGTAAAAATATTGCATAAGGAATTCTTAAAAAACTGGATCAAAGTATTATGAAATAAAATATAAAATGTATCCACCTTATTCCTACACCCCACGGGGCCTTGTGTGAATTATGGTACTAGTTTCGATTGTGTGGTTGTCACTGAAACGGGATACTTTTCCTTGTTAAAAAAACAATGACTTTGGCATCAAAAATGTGGGAACACTGTAGGAGCGGCTGGGATAAGGGAGAACAATGGACTGGAGGAGGAAGTGCCACTGGGGGGGTCTCAAACGGGACAGTAGGGACTATGCACCCCCCGGGGAGAGGAGGAACCGCCGGTACTGCTGGAAGAGAGGACGTGAGAGCAGCGCCGGCGTTATGTTAATGTGCCACACAGGTCTTTGTTCTAAATAACAATATATTATGGTCGGAAGTTCCGGGTCTCAGTGCACGGTATTAAAGATATAAAAGAGGAATGCACAGAGACCCGGGAGATCTTTTGCGGTACTGTATGTTGAAGAAAGAATAAAGTTTATGTCTCGCCCAGGTCATTGCCTCGTCTGCTTTCTTTCTCTCCAACACGGCCGTTTGCACCTCAAAAGCAAGAATATAATCATGCCACTTCCCACGACTATCGAAGGATGGGAAGATGACCTTAAAAAGTGGCCTTGCAGACAGTAGCTCCATTTGTTAGTGCCTCTGCTAAGATGCTAATGCTGTAAACAAATAAAAGCGCTGAGATATAGCGATGTTCCACCGCAATATAGTCGGCTGCATTTTGTTAAAATATGTGACATGGTTGGTTGACCCAGTGAGCAGACTCGGAGACCAAAGTAAATGCAATTTTCTTTATTGTGTTAAAGTGGAGTGTGTGAATGTGTGAGTGTGTGTTCTTGCTGCAGCTGGAGGTGAGCAGAATGCCGTTCAACCTGGCAACCCTAGGGACAAACAGAAGCAGGATGGTTAGAGGCTTTACAGCTGGGAATGTGCCGGTTGATCTGCAGCTTACTGTTTGTAGAGATGTTGCGATGCTCAGTTAGCACAGCGACTATGTCCAGGAGGACAGCGCCCACAGAGCCCGATGCAGTGAGTTGATGGTGGAGGTGTAGTTCATGAGAGGGTGAGGTTCAGTTCGCCACCAGGTGGGACAAGGTCCGTCACCAAGGGGTTCCACCTGTGCACAGGGGACTGATGTGGAAATGGTGAGAGAAGGCTGAGGCTTACTTGCGTGGTGGAGAGTTTCCTTCCAAGCGCAGGTGGGTTGTAGGTGGTCTGCAGGGAAGCAGTCAGGCTGAGGCTACGATCTCTGGAGATGAGGGCATGCAAGGTCTTCATAGAGAAAGACAGACGACTCTGCACTGCCTTCCAGGGCAGCGTGGATTATATAGCCCCAGCCGTGATGAGAAACAGGTGTGTGCGCAGCTGGAGAGGATAATTACAACCAAGCAGGCCATCACAGTACTCCCCCAGTACGAAATGCCTCTCGGCCATCAATCCAACATACCTGGGTGCGTCCGATGGAAGTCCTGAATGAGATCTTTATCCAGCCCGAAGGACGGACACACCCAGGACCTCCATTCCGGCCCATAGCCCTCCCTGTCCTCCAGGTATTGCAGGCCACGACCCCAGTGGCGGACATCCAGGATGGAATTGACCTTCCACGCCGGGTCGCCATCGATCACCATTGGCGGGGGTGGAGACCTGGGAGGAGGACACAGAGGGCTGGAATCGAAGGGTTTGACCTGAGACACATGGAAGGTCGGGCAAATGTGAATGGAGGGGGGCAGAACTAGACGCACAGAGACAGGGTTGATGATGCTGGTGATAGAGAATGGCCCAATAAACCGTTGTGACATCTTCTTGCGCTCAGCCTTCAGATTAATATTTTTGTTGACAACCATACCTTCTGATCCACCTGGTAAGCCAGACCCTCAGCTCTATGACGATTGGCCACCGCAGAATTGCGTTCCGCCGTGCGCCGTAGCGCGGCCTAGGTAGCTTTCCATAGGCGTCGACAGCGTCTCAAATGGGCCCGTACAGATGGAACGGTGATGTCCTCTTCTTCTTCAGGAAATAGAGGAGGGTTGTAGACCAACGAAGCCTCGAATGGGGCCATCCCGATCGCAGAAGAGACAGTGGTGTTGTGGGCATATTCGATCCACGGGTGGTGCGTGCTCTAGGATGCTGGATTGGTGGTCGTCACACACCACAGAGCAGCATCCAGCTCCTGATTCGCCCTTTCACACTGCCCGTTACTCTGGGGATGGTAACCAGACGACAGGCTGACAGTAGCCCCAAGGGCGCTGCAGAAGGACCTCCAAACCTGCGAGACGAATTGGGGTTCATGATCGGAAACGATGTCCTTCAGAATCCCGTGTAGCCTCACCACATGTTGGACCAGGAGATCAGCCATCTCCTTAGCTGTAGGCAGTCCTCGCAGGGGGACGAAGTGGGCAGCTTTGGAGAACCTGTCCACAATGGTGAGGATAACAGTATGTTGGTTAGAAGAAGGAAGACCGGTGACAAAGTCCATGAGACCACGGCCTGCCAGGGATCGGAAGGGGGTGAAGCAGACCGGCAGGAGAGGAGGAGGATGTCTTGCCTACGGCACACTGGGGGCAGACGCGGATGCTAGCCAACGCGTCTATCCAACGTCCCTCTGGATAGACGGCCACCAAAATGTCCTCTGCAACACGGCAACCGTGTGCCCCCTCCCGGGGTGGCATGCGAACCTGGAGGCATGAGCCCAGCGAATGACCTCCCCTCGGACGGCAGATGGAACAAACAGCTTCCTCACTGCCCCCTCGCCCGGGTCCGGTTCAACCTCCAGCACCTTTAGGACCTTCTCCTTGATGCCCCACGACAGGGCGCCCACAACACACGAAGGAGGAAGGATGGGGTGCTCCAACTTCTCCGTGACTTCAGAGGAGAATTGTCTGGACAGGGCATCAGGTTTGGTATTCTTGGACCCGGGACGATAAGTGATGGTGAAGTCGAAACGGCCGAAGAATAGGGACCAGCAGGCCTGGCGGGCATTCAGGCGCTTGGCCGTCCTAAGGTACTCCAGGTTTTTGTGGTCTTTCCAGACCACAAATGGCTGGGAAGCCCCCTCCAACCAATGATGCCACTCCTCCAGTGCCAACTTCACCGCCAGGAGCTCTCTGTCGCCGATGTCATAATTACGTTCAGCCGGAGACAAGCGTCAGGAAAACAATGCACGGGGTGCACCTTGCCATCCGCTGGGGAACGCTGGGACAGAACGGCCCGACCCCCGAGTCTGAGGTGTCCACTTCCACCAGGCACTGCAGAGCAGGGTCCACCTGGACCAGGATGGGAGAGTCCGAAAACTGCTTCTTAAGGTCGGTGAAGGCTGCGGCTGCCTCCTTAGACCACCTGAAGGGCACCTTGGAGGAAGTCAGACGGGTCTGAGGGAGAGCAGTGATACTATAATTTTTAATGAAGCGGCGGTAGAAGTTAGCGAACCCCAAGAACTGCTGTAATTGTTTCCTAGAGGAGGGAGTGGGCCAGTCTACCACCGCTTTTACCTTACTGGGATCTGGGATGATCTCATTGTGGGAGATGATAAACCCCAGGAAGGTCGTCTTGGATGCAAGGAATTCGCACTTCTCGGCTTTCACAAATAACTTATTTTCCAGGAGCCGCTGCAACACTCGCCTCACATGCACACGGTGTTCATCCAGGGACTGCGAAAAAATAAGGATGTCATCAAGGTAGACAAAGACGAACACACCCAGAAAATCCCTCAGCACATCATTGATTAACCGCTGGAACACAGCGGGGGCGTTGGTCAGCCTGAACGGCATGACCAAATACTCAAAATGACCGCTGGTGGTCCGAAACCCCATCTTCCACTCATCGCCTTCCCGGATGCAAACCAGATGGTAAGCATTTCGCAGATCCAGCTTAGTGAAGTAGGAGGCCACCTGGAGGGAATCAAATGCCGAATTAACAAGAGGCAGGGTGTATTTATCCTTGATGGTGATGTTATTAAGCTCTCTGAAGTCAATACACGGCCTGGGCGAACCGTCCTTCTTTCCCACAAAAAAAAAAACACCCTGCCCCCACCGCCGAAGATGAGAGCCATATTATAATGGAGGCCAATGATTCTTTAATATAAGCCCCCATGGCTTCCCGCTCCAGAGGTGACAGGCTGTAGAGACAACTCGACGGTAGCAGGGATCCGGCACGGAGGTTGATGGCACAATCATAAGGGCGGTGAGGAGGAAGGGAAAGGGCCTGGGTCTTACTGAACATGGCGCCAAGGTCTTGATACCCCGGGGGCACGTTGGACAGATCGGGGGCAGGGCTGGTGGACACAGTCAGAGGCAGTGACGGCGAGCAAGCAGCTGATTGAAGACACGCCCCGAGACAGAACGAGCTCCAAGATAATATACTCCCAGAGTGCCAGTCGATGGAGGGATTGTGAAGCCGTAACCATGGATACCCAAGAATACCTGGGGAGGAGGAAACCTGCAACACAAAGAACTTCAGTTCCTCCCAGTGGTTTCCAGATGTAATGACGGCCACTGGGGGGGTTTGCTGGGACACACTAACGAGGGGGGCTTTGGACAGGGCGATAAGTCTCAATGAACCTTGAGCGATAGGCAAGGGAGACCCATCCGGGTTGCCAGTTCCCCAGAGATGAAGTTCTGCTTAGCCCCTGAATCTATCAGTGCATGCGTCCCTATTTCAGTGTGTTTGTAAATGAAGTGAATAGGGACACGTTAACTAGATAGGGCATTAGTTGAAGGCGCGTCCGTGAGTCCCTCTACTGAGACACACAGACTCCCCCTTTTGGCCGCTCAGGACATGACACTACCTCATGCTCCTCGCTCCCGCAGTATAGACACAACCTCAACTCATGGCGGCGCTGTTTTCTCGCCAAAGAGGGTTGCCTAGCTGGGTTGCCTAGCTGACGTGAGTTCCAGGCCCCCCGGGGAATCAGAGGGAGGCAGGGCCAATAGAGAGGGCCGTGGGGAATGATGAGATTGTGCACCCGAATGGCCAGAGGACCTACGTTCCGCTGTCTGTTCCCTTAACCTGTTATCGAGGCTGATCACCAAGGAGATTAACTCAGAAAGCCTACCCGGCTTCACCAAGGAAGCCAACTCGTCCTGCAGGCTAGGGGTGAGACTCTTAATGAAAATACTGCATAGTGAAGCATCTTCCCACCCGACCTCAGTAGCAACTACCTGGAAGTTGACAGTGTAATCTGCCGCAGATTGAGTTCCCTGCCTAAGGCTAAGCAGCCGGGAGGTAAGCACACCATCACGGTCAGAATGGTCAAACACTTCACTGAATTCGCTAACAAACTGTTCATAAGTCTAGGTGGAATAATGCCCCCTAGCCATGACGGCGTAGGCCCAAGCTAGAGCTTGCACCTCTAACAAATTATGAAAATCCCCTGGTACCCGCTGAAACACAATCTCACACTGCATAATGAAACCCCGTGCCCCCAATAGCTTTCCACTAAAATGGGTGGGAGTGGGGACGGGAGTTAGCCGAGGAGAAAACCCGTGCCCGGGTGGGTGGCTAGCGGGAGCTGAGGAGCTACTAGGAAACAACGGAGCCGGTGGAAACGTCTGCGGGCTAGTCAAACGATCCAGCCGGTCCATTAGCCGGGTTAGCTGATTCAAAAGGATTTGATGCTGATAAGCTAACTGACCTACTCGGGTCTCGAGGAAATTAACCTTGTGCATCAGCGCGCTGTCAGCTGGGTCATTTTGGCAGAGTCGTACTGACATGAATTGTTGACCCAGTGAGCAGACTCAGAGACCACAGTAGATACAATTATCTTTATTGTGTTAAAGTGGAGTGTGTGAATGTGTGAGTGTGTGTTCTTGCTGCAGCTGGGGGTGAGCAGAACGCCGTTCAACCTGGCAACCCTAGGGACAAACAGAAGCAGGATGGTTAGAGGCTTTACAGCTGGGAATGTGCTGGCTGATCTGCAGCTTACTGTTTGTAGAGATGTTGCGATGCTCAGTTTAGCACAGCGGCTATGGCCAGGAGGACAGCGCCCACAGACCCCATTGCAGAGAGTTGATAGTGGAGGTGTAGTTCATGAGAGGGTGAGGTTCAGTCCGCCGCCAGGTGGGACAAGGTCCGTTGCCAAGGGGTTCCACCTTTGCATAGGGGACTGATGTGAAAATGGTGAGAGAAGGCTGAGGCTTACTTGCGTGGTGGAGAGTTTCCTTCCAAGAGCAGGCAGGTTGTAGGTGGTCTGCAGGGAAGCAGTCAGGCTGAGGCTATGATCTCTGGAGATGAGGGTGTGCGAGGTCTTCATAGAGAAAGACAGACGACTCCGTACTGCCTTCCAGGGCAGCGTGGATTATATAGCCCCAGCCGTGATGAGAAACAGGTGTGTTCACAGCTGGAGAGGATAATCACAACCAAGCAGGCCATCACAATATGTTGGACATAATCAAATTTACCATAGAGCAGACATAGAATCTAGTCAGAGCCACAAAGAACCACAACAGCGTGCTTGGGTGTTTTAATGTTGGGATAAATACAGACGGCTGCAGCAGTTCATTTTACCCTGAAATTAAAATGCTCATGCTGCTGTCATGCCATGAATGCTTGTTATTAAACTTAACACATACAGACATTTTCTGACAATTGTTCAGAATTTTATTGACCAATATTATGTGATAATTTAAAAATTAATGCATGCTGAAGCATGCTGAAGTCCATATCATTCCAAGGCAGTGCAACAAATGCCAAAAAACTCCCCAAAACAATATAGCATTCTTAAATCGTTAAGCCTTAGGATGCAAACTGTTCCTATTTTTTATTTACCATTTTATTTTGTGCAGCCTTGCATCTGGTGACATACAGCATATGACGCATAAATGTCAGATCTGTGACATTCATACAAGTGAAAACATACCTGGTGCTCTTGTTTCTGTACCACCAATTACACCAAAAGTCCTTGTTAGTTTCCAGTGCATGAGCTACGCATTTTTGCTAAGAAGCCTCCATTTATACAGTCTAAGGCACAACCACGAACACCAGCAACAAGAACCAGAACTACGCCAAAACATTCAAAAAATACAAAAACTAGAACAGCTGAAATTAGCTGCCACTTGAGTGCAAAACACGTATGTGGACTATACATTAAAATGAATTTGAAAAACTTTTAAAAAACGCTAATTTAAATGCCCCACTACTCCACTCTTGCTGACTGATTTAACACAACTTCAGCCAAAACCAGAAGTTGTGCCCATAATCGTTTCTACAGCAACGCCCTCAGGAATAAGGTGGATAAAAATAAGTAAACAAGTATAATACAGTTTTTCTCAGTCACTTCTCATTTCTCAGAACAGAATGATTTTTAAAACAATCATTCTAAGCAAGTTCAGGCTTCTACTCTTAAGACATAAAGCTAAGAGTGTGAGAAGAATCAATGACATGGTTTTATTTTAAAATCTCAAAACCTTTTTTAATGCCAGAAACTAAGATTTTTTTTTCATTCTGTGCATTTCTCAGAACAGAATTGAAATTCTCAAAACTGTTTGTTCAATCTCGACATCACTTAGTAACTTGTGCTTGTCATAAAGGCAATTTCTCATTATTCTAAACAGTCAAATATGTTTGTGCATTATGCAGCTGCTTATGTACAATTGTCTGCTGATTTTTGCTACCATTTGTTATTGTCATGTCAGTAAAAATACATTAAACATTTTTTGTATTGAATTGTCCTTCACTCCAAAACAATCAGGCATTTGCTCATTGAGTTACATGCAAAAGTGTTGAACTAGTTATTATTACACCAAGCAGATTTTATACATGTCTATTCCATTCTTTGTAAAATGTATTAAATTGATTATTTTTAGGTGAATCTATGCTTTCACTTATTGAGGGGAAATGTGTTAAAAATTATGTCAACCAATGACCTTCCAGTTCTCTAGAGCAGCTCAGAGGTGAATCCTATGAAACTTCAATTGGCAGCACAGAGTATACAGTGAAGCCTTCACAGAGCAGCTCTCATTTCTGATACAAAAATGGAAGGACATCATGAGAATGACCCGGGCCAACAGCTCAGTAGAAGGGGCTGTCATGTTTCTGTGCTCAGGTTTTCTCTGAGCTCAGATCTTCACTTTATTTTCAGTATTATTTGTCTGTAAGTCTGTTTTTGGTTTTTCTGTACATGTGTGTTGGTTTGCTTTCCTGTTTCATGGCAGAGCTCTGCCCTCATTTCCCAGGCACACCCTCCAACTGATTGCTGTGCTTCAGGTCCTCTCAGCTACAATCAGTTAGTAATTAGGTCACCCTGCCTGCTCAGCCACACCTGCTGCTCATTTGTCTGCCTGGTATTTAAACACTGTTTTGTCACTTTGTATTTGCGGCAGTCATACTTGGATGTTACTTGAATTATTCCTCCTTCCTGCACTTGCGGGGCGATTTTGGCTCCGGAGTGTTTGCCTGTAGGTTTTTCTCATTTGCATTTTCTTGTTTGTCATGCACTGTTTGGATTTTGTTTGTCTTTTTGTTAAAATGTCACGCTACAATCCAGCGTGTGGATCTGTCTTTCTCTCTGCCCCGACGGGCGCGTTCATGACAGATGACTGCTGCCAGAAAAAGATCCAGCTGTTGTAGTGTGCATTTTTTCCTCTTTTGTGTTTTTTCGACTCACCCGAGCACTGGAGGTCATTATGTCCCCAGCTCGCCGATCTCGCTCAAACAAGAGAACATTGGCAGCAGGGTCTCCAAACCTGGAGGAAGAATGGGCAGTGGACTTCATCCAAAGTTTTGTGGATGAAGCTCTTGCCGCCTGTGGATCCAAGAAGGCCTGAGCAAGCGTAAATGGAGCGGTTGGGATTCTGGAGGCACATCCTGGCCTCTGGAGATACCCCCATTATGTGGGTCACATACACCATGCTCCAGCGATCATTCCCCACGCTGAAGATGGGGTCGTCTCCCACTAGACTGAAGCCATCATGGAGGTACTCTCCTCAGCGGATGTCCATCTCCTCTTTCGGCTTACCAACTTCAGCACCAGGGTGCGCATCGCCAGCTTTGCGATGACAGTGTCATCCTGCCCCGGATCACTGGAGAAAGAATCCCACCATGTCACAACTCGCTCTCGCCTGTCATCTGTTTCAGCGGCGCGCACACCTGCGCCTCATAAGCCTCTGCCTATTTAACCCGCTCTGCCTGGAGCCTCGGTCTGGAGCCGTCTGTTTGTCTACACTCCCAACTCTAGCGCACGACTGTTTCTTCCCGGCCTGCGTCTTCGTTCATCATGCACGTAAGCTGCATATTTCCTTACCTGCTCTTCAGTATTCTCCTCTCTGCACAGGTAGATCCTCAAGGTTCAGGTTCAGGTTCAGGTTACTTTATTTGTACCCGTAGGTAGATTTGTTTTGCAAGTCTGGTGACATACATATTTACAAACCACAATTACATTCAACATAAACACAAACACAGGCACACATGAAGCTGACTATAAACATGATAAAAATACTCATGTAGGAGAAAATATGAAATTAATAAATATGATCAGGAATGAATTATTTAATTTATTTTGATGTATTGGAGTCTGAGATCAAATCTCGTTTCATATACACCAGAAAAGTTAATAACACTCGTAGGGGCACCAGCTTCTATCTTTAAGAAGCAATTTTAATTTTAATTTCACTTTATACCTGTTTAATCACTCAATAAATTAATTAATAATCAGTCTCAAAAATTTTCCATGAATTTGATACCTGTGCTTGGAACAGACTCAGAATGAAATAAATTCTCAACAACTTCTCTCATTTTCACATATTTATTAAACGAAATGATTAACAGACATTGCAGTAATTTCATTAATCATAAAATCAATCTTGTAAATGATAGATTAACAATGTCAACATTTTCGGAACCAGAGTTAAACTGAGAAACCAATTTCTATCAGTTTGAGTTAACAGATTATGGAAACAACACAAATTTATGGAGAAAGTTTACTAATTATATGAAAAGTCCTGGATTAATCTTAAGAAAATAAAAATGGAATTTTAATGAAAAGAAGAGTTATGTTAATGGCTTCTTAATTTGCATCTGATTAGATATATAAATTATTACTGAACCTCAGACATTTAATTCGGCAGATAAATTAAAGTTGCAGCTCACGTGATTCCTCATTGATGATGATTCCCCATTGATCTGGTCAACATTATGTCGTCGTCCTCACGAAGTTTTGATGTGTTATTCAGGGGCAAAACCCAGAATATTTGTCCCACAAATATTCTCGATGATGAATGAAATGTATGAGATCGTAGGTTTGATCTCAATGGTTGAAATCCTGCAGAAGCGCGCTGATTCCTCAGCTGCACGTGATGTGGGGAGCTGCGTCTTCTCAGAGGCCTTCGATAATAATTAATTAAAGATATCTAATCCAATCTCAAATTAAAAAGTTTCGGACTTTAGATAAAAATAATAGCTTCTGGTGTGTGATTGGTCAAGAAAAATATTATAAAAATAAAGTCAAGATTGAAACTTACATTAACATTAAAACAAACGGTGGTTTTACAGAAAGTTTAACAAAGAAAAAGTGATAAATAAAAATTGGAGTTTAACTCCGATTAAGAATTGAGCTCAAAGAAATAGGAATTCCTAGGCATTTAAGAGAAAAAGAAAAATACATTAAAATACAAAGTTAAATAAACAAATTACGAGTTATCTGCTCTGTGTTCAGAAAAGTGACACGTAGTAGAAGTCTTTGTTCTTCCCAAAGTTCTTTCTTGCTGTGTGTAGACAATGGACAAAAGAGAGATGAACGGAGGCGAAAGAAGAGTCCAAAAGAGAGCGTCGAAAAAGCCAAAAGAGTTGAATCCAAAAAAGCGAAGAGCCAAAAGAGTGAGCCGAAAGAGCTCGAAGCAGGGAGTCTTTCTCCTTTTATAAGTTCTGTTGAGCTTTTGCGGGCTTCCGGGTTGACCGGAATCTCAGCCAATGAGCGTCCTTCGTGGGCGGGATTGACGAATTTTAGTCCAATGACAGGCTTTGCCTGCGAGGGACCAATAGGATGAAGAAGCTGGGTGAAATGGGATATCGGTCCACATGAATACACACAATTTTAAATACATTGGAAAATGCTTTTACACACTAATGTATAACTAAACTAACCTTAATGTATCTTATAAGCAGTGCTTCCAAATCAACATGCAGGAATAAACATTCATTTAAACATTTTTAACATGCATATATATAAAATCACAGATTAATGCATTTCACACATATTATTGATTTTCCACATTAAAAACATCAGAGTCCATTTGCTTTTCATAGTCCTGAAAAGAAGAGAAGGTTTAGAATTGAGTTTGTAATAATGTACTTTAAAGTTCACTGGTTAAATCCAGCATGTCCCAGAGTTTAAGGAAATAAACTGAGTTGTGGATCTGTGTGGCCAGGTCTGTTGCATGTTTATGGGGGCAATAAAACCAAAGCCGGACATAGGTGGAATTCCTTAGGCTGGTTTTAACAAAGGAATAGATTTTTGTTGTGGCCTGGGGAAGAAGAGCAGTTTTTGACTGGCTTTCTCCTGGGTGAAACAAAATGTCTTTAAGCAGAAGAATAATTATTGCTGAGCCAAAGTGAGATGATGCTACAGTCCCCCCTCTGGTATCAATGGTGACGTTGATTCAGCGTTGATAGCAATCCTAGGCATCAAATCCCAATTTGGCGAGGCTTAATCCAAATGCTGAACTAAAGTTCTGATGTCGATAAATCTTAAGCTTGTAAACAGTATCTATTCCAAAGTGTAGGTCCTTAAATTTGGTTTCTGAAAAACTTCTAGAAATTTTCAAAAATAATTTGGGCATGACCAAATATAAACATTGTATAATTACCTCCACCAGGCCGAAAAGGCCAGGAGGAGGTTATGTTTTTGCTGGGGTTTGTTTGTCTGTCTGTTTGTCTGTTTGTCTGTTGGTTAGCAAGATAACTCAAAAACTTTTGGACGGATTTCCATGAAACTTTCAGGCGTTTTTGGAAATTGTACAAGGAAGAACTGATTAAATTTTGGGGATGATCCGCATCACCGTGTGGATACAGGAATTTTTTAAAGCATTTTTTTAACACTGTGACATACGGCCATTTTCAACATGTGCGCAGGCGCAATGGAGGGCGCTGCTCGTCGTGTCTGACCAACACAAACTCCGCGTTCTTCAACGTTTTAGGCACAAAAGCACGCGCAAAACACTGGTGGCCTGGGCCCGCCAGCGTCCCTGTCTTTGCGCGCAGCTGCAAAACCTGACACGGGCAGCTGTCCGCCGCCGGATTATTTGGCAGAAATTCCCCGGCCAGCCATAGGCGCTGCGCATTTGGCAGAAATTCACCAGCCAGCTATAGGCGCTGCGCAAAAACGAGCTCTCTGTCGGAAAAGCTTCTAAATTCTGTTTTGCCGCGGAGCGCAACCCCAATATAATATAATATAAAACCCACGGCAACCTGTCTACCCAATCTGCATCCGTCAGTGGAGGAGATGGACACAACAGCAACACTTCAGTTTATTACCTCCGCCAAGGACGCAATGCTTTTACTACTGAACCACTAATCCTATCACTATCAGATTGATCGTCATTGATTAATTGTCTATGTTTATTGCACTGTCCCTGTCAAATAAACAAATAATCATTGTGAATCCAATTGCTACTCATATGTTTTCATGGTCAACGAATCTGAAAACGTACACACAAACACTGTATGGGGGGAGCTGTTGCGCTTGGCGGATGTCTGCGCTCTCCGAGTGCTTTTCTAGTTGTCTAGGATATACTAAAGTTCTGTATAAGCCTGTAAAGACTTAAAAATTCTTGGTACAAAAAGGGTGAACTAGAAGTATATGGGTTTTGACATACTTGATATAAATGTTTTGGGTTTGCTGAAAAATATCTATTCAAAACTTCAAAAAAAGTTTAAATGTACATAAAATCTAAATAAAGTATAAAGTGTGGTGCACATATGTAGTTTCACGGGCTCACATGTGTATGACTGTTCATATGCTCTCATGTATATTCCTGTGTGCTTATTTTGGCTTCACGTCTGAAGAGGAACAAAAGGTCTGGACCTCATAGGGATAAGAGGAGGATGTAAGAGTTGGCCTTTTGATATGCAAAGAGATGGACATGAATGATTTCCTGACCACCGAGGTTTGGGTGGAAGCGAGAAGAACTGCAGGGGGGATGGATTGTGTTTGGGATTTAAAGACAATGGGATTTTGTACTTTGTTGTCAGGGGTATAAGACTGGCAGATGTTGGGGTTTTTTGCCTTCTTCTGTATTTGAATGTTGGAGAGTGTGTTGTGAATAAAATGGAACCTGAGAAATAACTCAGCCTCATCCTTTCCACACAATCTCCACACTGGTGACCTTAAGACGTATTATGGCCGGAGAAGATTCTCCTGCACCAGACTCATCAGGAGCCAGCCAGATTAATGCAGCTACCACAGTCCAGCTACCGGATTTCTGGCAGAACAGCCCGCGCTCCTGGTTTAACGCAGTCGAGGCACAGTTCCATCTTCGGAAGGTTTCGGCAGATGCCACTAAGTTCTACCATGTGGTTGCAAAGCTGGACAACCACACAGCCCAGCAAGTAGAGAGCCTGATTAACCACCCGCCAGACGACGACAAGTACGGCACATTGAAGACTGCTCTCATCCGTTTTTTCACCCCCTCGCTGGGAAAGCGAGCAGAGAAGCTCCTGGCGTTGACTGAGTGTGAGATCGACAGACCTGCAGACCTGATGGCGAAAATGCTGAGTTTGAGAGACTCTGAAGATGATGGCTTTATCTTCACCCACCTTTTCCTCAGGACACTACCATCAGCGGTGAGAGTTACCCTGGCCAGTTCACAGCTGCTGGCCCACTGGGACTACCACGAGCTGGGCCAGGAGGTGCAGCGACTCGTCGACGCCCACAGACGGCACACGGCCACGACTACAGCAGCTGAGCTGGGCGCAACATCCGGAGATGGCAGGGGGCCAGAGGCTGCAGCACCAGACTCACCGACGACGGCAGCGGCGGGGGCCAAGAGACGCGGAGTGGACGACGTTCTTTGCTTTTACCATCGCCGTTTCGCTGAGAGGGCACGCAAGTGCATTCCACCGTGCCAATTCAAGCGCTCGGGAAATGCCAAAACCGGGAGTCGGTAGCAGCTGCGGCTCTCGGTGAAGAGAACAAGCTGCTCTACCTGAGGGACGCGCGATCGGGGAGGCACTTCCTCGTGGACACAGGCTCCCAGCTGAGTTTCATCACACCTTTCTACGCTGACCGGTTAGCGCCTTCTAGTGGCCCTGTGGCGTCAGCAGCGAATGGCTCGGCGATTAAGACCTTCGGGGGGAAGACCCTGTCTCTGTCTTTCCACGGACGTACATTCGAGTGGACTTTCGTCATAGCGGCAGTCAATTTCAACATGTTAGGTGCTGATTTTTTGTGCTCACAGGGTTTGTTGGTCGATCTTGCTAACAGACGCCTGGTTAATGCACTCTTTTTTTCTTCTATTCCCTGTACAGTACGAGTTACTCCGCCAACAGCACAAGCCAATGTCACAGCTGCAGGTGGTAAGTTCCACACACTCCTCACTTGGTTTCCAGCACTCATGGTGCCAAAGTTTTCGGCAACCATGGCTAAACACGGGGTGGAGCATTTTATTACTACCACCGGACCGCCCGGTGGTAGTAATAGTAATTTAATAAGTAGTAATGAGTTCCGCCCATTTTTGCAAAAGCTCGGCGCTTGGATTCAGCTAAACTGGCCATAGTGCGCGAGGAATTCGCCAACCTGGAAAAATTGGGCATCATCAGACGTTCAAATAGCCCTTGGGCTTCACCGCTTCACATGGTCCCCAAAACTGATGGCTCGTGGCGGCCGTGCGGTGATTTTCGCAGGCTGAGCAATGCTACAGCACACGACCGCTACCCAATCCCACATATCCAGGATTTTTCAGTTCATTTGGCGGGGACGCGCGTTTTTTTTAAGATAGACTTGGTACGCGGTTATCATCAGGTCCCAGTACACGCTGAGGACATACCCAAAACAGCGGTAATAACTCTTTTTGGGCTTTTTGAGTTTTTGCGCATGCCGTTTGGGCTTAAAGGCGCAGCGCAGACTTTCCAACGCATGATGGACGCAGTGTTGCGCGATTTCCCTTTCGTGTTCGTCTACCTGGACGACATTTTAGTAGCCAGTGCGTCCGAAGACGAACACGAAAACCACCTCAGGGCAGTTTTCCGGAGGTTGGCAGAGCACGGGCTAATAATCAACCCAGCGAAGTGTCAGTTTGGGGTGGCACAGATTGATTTTTTTTTTGGGGCATCGCATCTCTCCCGAAGGAGCAGTTCCTCTGCCTGAAAAAGGTGCGCGGTGGCAAATTTTCCCCAGCCACAAACGGTCAAAGCGTTACAGGAGTTTTTGGGAATGGTGAATTTTTATAACCATTTACTCCCCCGCGCGGCACAGCTCATGCAACAATTGTACGCTGTGCTTAAACAAAAACCCACAAATAAAATCGAATGGTCTCCCCAGCGGGAGCGCGCATTCTCTGAAGTCAAAACAGCCTTGGCAAATGCTGCGCTGTTAGCACACCCAGTCCCAACAGCCCGCATGGCGCTCACTACTGACGCATCAGAGGTGGCCATAGGGGTGGTTGTAGAACAGTATGTGGCTGGATCCTGGTAGCCGCTCGCGTTTTTCAGCAGGACTTTGCGCGATAGTGAGCGAAAATACAGCGCACTCGACAGGGAGTTGTTAGTTCTCCATTTGGCTATTCGTCACTTCCAGTTTTGGCTGGAGGGACGCCGTTTCACCGCGTTCGTTGACCACAAGCCACTGACTTTTGCGATGGCCAAGATTTCAGAACCTTGGTCCGGCCGGCAGCAGAGACAGCTGGCCGCAATTTCGGAGTTCACTACCGATATCCAGCATGTAGCGGGCAAACTTAATGTAGTGGCAGACTGCCTCTCGCGTGCCGTGGCTGCTCCATCCCGCGTAGAGGTAGATTTTGCAACTGTTGCCGCGGACCAGGGTAGCGACGCAGAAGCGCGCGCAGCCCCAGTCCGCGTAGGGATAGATTAAGCAGCCATGGCCGAGGAGCAGGGCGGCGACGCGGACGTGCACACGCTCCAGTCTGGACCAACAGGGTTAAGGCTGGAGAACAGGGTGCTGCAAGATGGTATGCCCCCCCTAATCTGCGATGTTTCCACCGGGCGACCCCGTCCGGTGGTTCCGGCCTCGTGGCGCCGCCGCGTTTTTGACTCGGTCCATTCTCTTTCGCACCCGGGGGTGCGCGCTTCGGTCAAAATGGTGGGGGAGAAATTTGTATGGCCAGGCCTGCGCAAGCAAGTTAGAGAGTGGGCGACAGCCTGCATGGCTTGTCAGCGGTCCAAAGTGCATAGACACACGAGAGCTCCTTTGGAGCCATTTCATATTCCAGCTAAAAGGTTTGATCATGTCCACGTGGACCTCGTAGGCCCCCTACCGCCCTCGCAGGGCTGCACACATCTTCTGACAATGGTCGACCACACCACGCGCTGGCCGGAAGTGGTCCCCCTGTCGTCAACCACAGCCGAGGAGGTGGCGTGCGCTTTTTTAACTGCATGTGTAGCGCATTTTGGAGTTCCGTCGGATATCATGTCTGACAGAGGCCCACAATTTGTTTCCGAACTTTGGTCAGCGATGGCCCGCAGCCTGGGGGCAACGATCCACCGCATGACCGCGTATCACCCGCAGGCTAATGGGTTATGCGAACGTTTTCACAGGTCGCTGAAGGCGGCTCTCAGAGCGTCGCTTACGAATGCAAATTGGGTTGACAAACTACCATAAATTTTATTGGGGTTGCATTCTGCACCTAAAGAGGATTTAGACGCCTTCCCAGCAGAGCTAGTGTTCGCACAGCCACTTCGGCTGCCCGGAGAATTTCTCCCTGACAACCCAGCGCCAGAGTTCTCCTCGGCTCAGCGGTTGCAGAATAGCAATGGCCCGAGTGTCCTACCTGGCCCCGTTCACCACAGTTTTCCGCGTGTTTTTGTGCCTAAAGCTTTAAAAAATGCGGAGTTTGTTTTTGTCAGACATGATGCCCACCGCACAGCTGTGCGACCGCCTTACGATGGACCATTTAGAGTGCTAGAAACAGGTGATAAGCATTTTTTGCTAGATTTGGGGGGCAGAAAGGAGATGATTGGCATAAACAGACTCAAACCTGCTTTTGTGATGGCTGACGAAACTGTGCAGTTGGCGAGGGCCCCGCGACGGGGTAGACCTCCTAGGGAGCATTCCCCAGTACACCCACAGAGATTGACTAACAGTTTTAATCCCCAGGCAGCAGCTCCACAGCAGGAGGACGCCGCGGAAGAGGTTAAGCCCGCCTGCAGCAGATACGGCAGACGGTTGAGACCAAGACAGCATGTGGACTGATGTGTGACGATTTTATTATGACATGCAATCTGTGCTAGGTTGTTCCGTCTTAGACATTTGGGGGGGGGGGTTATATGTGGTGCACATATGTAGTTTCACGGGCTCACATGTATATGACTGTTCATATGCTCTCATGTATATTCCTGTGTGCTTATTTTGGCTTCACGTCTGAAGAGGAACAAAAGGTCTGGACCTCCTAGGAATAAGAGGAGGATGTGAGAGTTGGCCTTTTGATATGCAAAGAGATGGACATGAATGATTTCCTGACCACCGAGGTTTGGGTGGAAGCGAGAAGAACTGCAGGGGGGATGCATTATGTTTGGGATTTAAAGACAATGGGATTTTGTACTTTGTTGTCAGGGGTATAAGACTGGCTGATGTTGGGGGGGTTTGCCTTCTTCTGTATTTGATTTTTGGAGAGTGTGTTGTGAATAAAATGGAACCTGAGAAATAACTCAGCCTCATCCTTTCCACACAATCTCCACAAAAGGATTATTATTTGCATATATGCATGCATGTATCCAAAAATCTTAGTCAAAAGCAAAAGTAAAATTCTTTCATATTTGAGGTAGAGGTTCAGACTAATCAATATTGAGGTGACTCACGGAGGTTCAAATTGAATGTGTTTAGTTAGACTAAACCATGTTTCCACAGATGTCCAAATCATAGGGTGTTTGAGGCTTTTGTTCAGAAAAACTGAGTGGGCATAGGATGTCGTTATCATTCTTTGGATGGCAATGAGAAGTAAATTTGGATTTACTGCAAAAAGGATATGATGAGAGAGCATATTCATTGCTAAAGCGTTAACTGAAAAGCTAATGTTTCTAGCTACTTCTGAGAGTAACCTAGACATTGGCTGTGTGTGAGTATAGTCAACCTTTAACACAAAGAGCAAAGAGTTCAAGACCTTGTTGAGTTTGACTGAAGCTTCGGCGCAAGCATTCAAAACCAACACAGTGTCTTGTAAGATTTTGGTAACGATTTGTGGTTCGACGACCAGGCGTTTCGGTTTAGCGATGTTTACCGAGTTAACAGTGGGTATGCTAAGGCTAACAAGAGGCTCTAACGATGAGGCTGTTATCAAGAATCCACCCGAGGATCTTTGACCTTTTGTTTTGGCTTGGCCCAATTCTGACTGGGTAACAGTGGGTGTGATTGCTAGGCAGATGGCTAAACTGATAAACAGGAGGGCCATCATCTTGGCAAACATGAAAGTGAGTGGTTTTGGATCTTAATCTTCTTGTTGATCTTTCTTTAGATACCTGGTTGGCAAATGAAAATTCCTCTCAGAGGTGGAATGATTTCTTTTAGATGGATGTACTTTATTGATCCCAAACTAGGAAATTACAGAATAGAGATTAAGAGATTGAACTCTAAACCTTGTGCTTGTTTTTCACCTTTGATGGAGTTTTAAGGTTATTAACTCAAGCTAATGGTGTTGAATGTTTTTGCGTGTACTATTTGATAATAGTAAGTTGATTGAAGTCTATTAGATTTTACAGAGGTCTTTGAAATTAGTTGAAGGGCTAACTTGGTTTTAATATACCCTTTCCTTTCTGGAGGTTTTGATGCAGTTAACTAATTGTTTGGAGAAATTTGACTGAGTGCACCTGAGGCTAGTAGTTAGCTACAGTTATTTCTCAGATGTAGGTTTGATTTTAATCTTATTTATGGACTTACTCTGACAGTGTTGTACCCGACAAGTCCCATGGGGTTTTGGTAAAGGTTACTCTGATTTTGGTGAGCCCATTTGAAAATGGGGTCCTGGACTTGACACTTGAGTGGCCAAAGTTTGTTGTTGACAATGTGTGGATTCATCCAATCAGGCAGGAGTTTAGGAATGATTTTCCTTTCTTGTAAATTTATTTCAGGTGTCTGCGGTACAAATGTGGGGTGGAAGATCTTGTCCCCCCTTCGCAGTTTGTCATGCGAGAGTTTTTGATCGTTGTATGCTTTGTGTCGTTTGGCGACTCGGTCCGAATGTTTTTGAAATACAGCCTTGGGAGCTTTGTATGTCGTTTTGACGCTTTTGTGTTCTGCAGCTGGAATGTTATGGGCATTGGCAGTCATCACCCCCCTCTGGTTTCGAGGAACTCTGAGCGGTGGCGATGATGGTTCATCGGAAGCATGAACAGGAGTGCCAATGTATAGGTGCAGAAAAGATTATGTCGCATGAAGTGGTTTCAGTTTTGGTATGTCATAGGGTTTAGATGCGGGCAGCGCATGTATCGTTTTATCCGACCGATGTTTGAAGGTTTTATTGATCATTTGGTTGCAAGGTTGGGTGACTGTGCACTTTGCGTTTGCAAAAGTTGGGTTCATTGTCGCAAAAACTTGAGGTTTCAGAGGGTCTAGAGAGCCGGTTGGTGTGACTCTTGTGACCATGCAGGCCTCATGGGTGGGTGGGTGGGTTTCAAAATGTGACACCACCATTGAATCATGGGTATCAAGGGTTTCAAGGGGGCCGTTTGGGGTTTTCTGCTCGGCCATTGAGTTTTCAAGGTCATTTGAGTGTTTGGCTTGACCTTGTATTTGAAGGTGACTTTTGACTTCTTTAGGACAGTACTCACCTTGGTCTTGGCGGTCGCTTTCACTCGGTTGCAGTTGTTCCAACAGTGCTAGTTGTGTGAGACTTGGGGTGTCCAAAGTGTTCAGAACAAAGCACTGTGATTCAGTTGTCCTTGTTGGGTCAAATGGGTAAGGGTGTTGCATTTGAGCCCACAGTTTGAGGTTCTTGAAATCAATCAGTGGCTCAAAACGGTTCAGTAGGTCTTTGCCAACAAGCAATGGAATGGCATCAAGTTTGGACACGTAGACCGGATGTGTCAAGGTCATGGGTCAAATGGACATGTTTAGTAGTGATACACCCAACAGGGTTGTTTTAGTGAGCGCATATGGTCGCACAGCTAATGAACAGGGTTCCAATTTCAAATATTTGTTAGCGCGGTTAGCAGCTACATGTAGTTTGTCAAAAAGGGTGTGTGACATGAGAGTGATGTCAGCAGCGGTGTCTAAAACAGCGTCCTGACACACCATGTCTTCAAGGGTCAGTGGAAGATAGAATTTCCGTGCCACCCCCCTCTCGTTTAAATTGCATAGAAATTGTGGAACCAGTGGTTCGACACAGAGTTGCGAAATGTCATTAGAGGAGTGGTCTGTGACTTGTGGTTGGGCTGCCATAACAGCACTGGACTATGTTGAGTCCTTTGGTCCTTCCTCATTTGCATGAGGGATTTTCTTCTTGCATTTCATTCATTTGGAACGCTTGTTTTGAGTTGGTACAGCTGATATAGCTAGAATGTTAGCAGTTTTATTCTCTTTGTAGCTTTGAATCTCTGCTAGGAGGTGTTTGACAATTTCAATATCTTCTCTACTGAATTCTCTACTGAGTTTCTTCTTCCTTCCAAGGTTTGTGATAGGTCCCTGTTTCTGAGCTTCTGTGATGGGATGGAGACCATTTGTTGCGGTTACGCGTGTCTTCGTATCGGTATCTGTCATCATGGTAGTCCGTATCGCATTCTCGTGACCTATCCCGTGGATATGGTCTACAACGGTAGTCGGGTTTTCGCAAAGTTGGTCCAAAGTGATATCCAGAGGACCTAGTGTGGCGATGTTAAAATAAGGCACGGCGTCTGGAGTTTTAATGAAGTTTATTGATCAAATCATCGCCATCATGGAGCTCACCCCAGCTGCTGTATATGCATGCTGGGGATCACTCTCAGGCTCTCATGAGCAGTAGTCAGAAGCAGTCAGAAGAAGAAAAGAGCATGAGTTACAGAACATGTGCGGTATTTATACCCAGTTCAGACAATACATGAAAGGCATGTTATGATCAAAGAAACTGCATTCAGGCATGGGACATTTACATTTGAGTACAGAGCAGGAAGTCATACATAACAGCAGGATACTGGTGCCTGAACTAGACACGGAGAGGCTGCCTATTGATCTCAACACCCACATCTCATTGCTCTGCTAATTGCCCCAGCTGGGCTCTCTGTTTGTCCATGGCTGTTGTGGGGGTTACCCCATACACTCCTCCCCCAGAGGGCTTAGCGGGGAGCTGAGACCTCGATAGTCCCGCTTTGGTGGCGAGCTGCGGTGAAGGTCTGTGCCGGGAAAGGGAGGAGGGTGGGGGTAGCAAGTGGCGGGGGATGTCCGTGGCTGTGGGAAGAAAAAATAGTCTCTGATTCCTCTCGCGATTCAGTCCGGCAATGAAGAAAAACAGGAGCTGAAGCTGTGTGAGGGACTTGGCGTGTTGGCTTCAGGTGCGTTCGCGGCCCTAAAGCCCTCGGGGACAGCTGACGGCTGGATCCCCGTTGTGCGCCGTGGCTGAGACCATAAGAAAATCCTGTGCGCCAGCTGCGTGCATGCCTCAGGTGAACGAGCAACCCTGAAGGGCCAGTGTGCAGCGGTGAAGAAGGGTGGGGGTCTGCAGAACCAGCTTGTCTCTGGTGCACGGCACGCGCTGTGGCTGCGTACCTTCCAGCTGCGCTGTTCAGATGCGAGGCTTCTGTGCATGGCCGGTCCGCTGTCGCGAGGCGAATCAGGGTCAGGGGGCTTGATGGAGATCTGCACAGTCGGCGCCGATGGTCTCCCCCGTTCGGGCTGTTGGTCGTCGCTCGTGCCGGGTCATGGTGCGTTGGGTGTGCAGATCTCAGGCGTGGATCACAGAATGACGCTTTCTGCAGCTTTCCCAGTCGTGGATGATCTCCGAGGGAGTTCGCCTGATTTCGGTTCTGCGTTGAGGTCTCTCGTGTGGCAGAAGGGAGGGCAGTGCTCTCGCGTCAGGCTGCTGCGTTCGCTTGTCGTCGGAGATGCCAACGGGGCTGCATTCGTTGTCAGCGTGTTCTTTTCAGCGTCGGGTCACCAGTGTGGCGATATTAAAATAAGGCACGGCGTCTGGAGTTTTAATGAAGTTTATTGATCAAATCATCGACATCACGGAGCTCACCCCAGCTGCTGTATATGCATGCTGGGGATCACTCTCAGGCTCTCATGAGCAGTAGTCAGAAGCAGTCAGAAGAAGAAAAGAGCATGAGTTACAGAACATGTGCGGTATTTATACCCAGTTCAGACAATACATGAAAGGCATGTTATGATCAAAGAAACTGCATTCAGGCATGGGACATTTACATTTGAGTACAGAGCAGGAAGTCATACATAACAGCAGGATACTGGCGCCTGAACTAGACACGGAGAGGCTGCCTATTGATCTCAACACCCACATCTCATTGCTCTGCTAATTACCCCAGCTGGGCTCTCTGTTTGTCCGTGGCTGTTGTGGGGGTTACGCCATACTAGTGTGGTTTTGACCTTGATGAGGTCGGCTGGGAAAATGCTTCGGCTGTTTATGTACTCGCAGTGTAGGAGGTGGAGTAGAGCGAGGAGCTCCTTCCAACTCCAAGGTGTTAAATGCATCGCTAATAGCTAGCACTGTGGCAGGTTCAGCGTGCTTGTTGCGACTTTGTTGCTGTTTTTAGAACGCATAGTGTGCAAACTCTCTCAGCTGACTTATTGAGTTTGACTTTGGGTTAGCTGTAACTCCCAGGTAATGACTCACAGTGGGATGGAGGTTTTGGATGAAGAGGGTCTTGAAATTGTGGTCTTCTTCCATCCCTGGTGTATTTTGAGATCCAAAATATGCAAGTAGGTATCACCATGGGATGAGACACCGTCTTGGCGCTCAGCCCATGTCTCCTCATCCCTGCCTCTCTTTAGGTAGCATCTCTGTCACCATGGGAGGAGACGCCATTTCGGCGCTCAGCCCATGTCTCCTCGTCTCCGCCTCTCATTAGACAGCGTCTCAGCTGGCTCCCAGCTGTCAGTATTATGGGATGGCTGGGGCCAATTAATCCTCATCAGCTGGGGCGCTGCTAATGAGAATAAAAAGGAGCAGCCTCGATCACTCGGGGCTTCGACTTAAAGCACTACAGGCTGAAACCCCTATTCCCGGCGTCAGCCCTTACTCCTCTTGCAGTAACCTTGTGAGTGTTCCCTGCTGTGAGTATTATGCCTTGGTAACCTATTCTCTGGTGCCAGCCCTTTACTCCTGTATCGTTCTACTCGTGAGTTTAACCTGTTTGAGTAGCTGTGCTTTGGGTCTTCAACGACCGTGTTCCTTACCCCGTGTCCTTATCCCTTGTTCCTAACCCTTCCTTATAATAAACATCTCAACTCACTGGCTCGCCCTCTGCTCTCATTGTGTGGCTCCCTAGAGCCACATGTAACAGTAAGTCGCAGCCAGACGAGTTGCCGGCGGCCGTGAGTTTGTGGAAATGTACCTTCCTTGTCCGGGTGTTAGCGCCATTAGCACGCCGTTTCCCAGGAGTCACTCCCGTCGCCAGGGCGACGAGCTGAGGTCCATCTTGGAGGCTGTCGACAGGACGCTCTTCACCCTGCACGACGCCTCCAATTCGAGACGCTGGCATCCGGGCCGTGCTGAGGATCTCCTGGACTGTCACCCTCTTTCTTTGTTCCATCTCGAGGTCAGTGCCAGGATTGACGCCATGGTCACACAGCGAGAGAAACTCCGCGGGTTGGATGGAAACCCCGGCAGGACGCCGAAGTGGATGACGTTGCCCCCCGCTTCGGGACCCCGTTCCTGCTGCCATTCCTGCCCGGGAGTCCGCGGGTTGGATGGAAACCCCGGCAGGATGCTGAAGTGGATGACGTTGCTCCCCACTTCGGGACCCCGTTCCTGCTGCTATTTCAGCCCGGGAGTTCGCGCCACCCGGAGGGCTTCCCCCGTTCTGCATTACGTCACTCGGGATTCCCCCCATGGAGCCGCAGCTGACAGTAGTTACGTCTGGGACCGAGCAGCTGACGCGATTCCTGCTGTGTATCCATTCACCATCTGCAGGCACGTGGCGGCGGCAGTGAGATTGGTGGAGAGGACTCCAGAGCAACAAAGCTTTCCCAAGCTCAATGCCTTCCTCGCCTCGGTCTCTGATCAGGAGCGGCGATTCCTGGGTTCCCCCCTTGCTTCGTCCCCTGGGAGAAGTTGTCGTCACATCGCCAAGTCACCTCAGCATGAACCCCGTCCGGACCCACTTCTGGGCTGCTGCCAGGACCTCTCCTCCCACGCAGCTGTCACCTTCTTGCCTCGTCAGTGTGGAGATTTCACAGCCTCGCTCCCTGAGCCTCATTCCCCCGCTGTCATCCCAGGACATTCAGGATGGCTCACCGCGGCTGTCACCCCCTCCTCCTCGACGCGTCTCCTGACTACTGTGTGTGCCTGGAACCCCGGCCTGGTGAGCCCTCTCCTGGAGACAACATGAGCGGTCCCCAGACGATTTCCCAGGGGGTCCTCCGTTATCGCCTGGCGGGGAGAGGAAGAAGCTATGTCCACGACAGCAGGCGCCATTGAACCTCCAGGAGGCAGGCAAGTCTTAGTTTATTTACATCAGTTTTATGATTTGCTCTGTCACACTCCTGGAGGTGGAGTTCGGGGTCCGCAGCTCCCTGAACTCCCACCATCTGCTGTAACCTGTGCCTTTAATCCTGCATCCTCTGTGTCTCTCTCCGCCGAGCGATCCCCGGCTCCGGGTCAACGTGGTGGGATAAGGAGAGGGCCTGCGGTTCCGCAGCTACGTTGTGGACGGAGGAGGAGGACTGACTGCTACGTGGAGTCTGCGCCGACGACCAAGCATCCCCGGGTCTCCACGGAGGTGCGGTTCGGTCCAGCGGGACGAGGTTCTCCTGCCATCACGCCGCGTGGACCGTCGGTGTGGTTACCAACGCGGGAGGAACCTCAAGCTGTGCTGACCATTGTGCTGGCTGCGGGGCCCGACACAGCCGAGTGGGAGCCTGACAACGACCTCCGGACGACGGATCCTGGATCTTCGCAGTCCTGGACGGCGTTGCAACCCGAGATCAGGCGAGTGCTCTCCTCTCTTTTCTCCCTCTATTTCTCTGAGCACTTTAGCCTGTCTCTAGGGGGGATGAGCCGGGTGCAGCCGCCCGCTGCATCCAAGCTCGTTTCGCCGGGTTCTGGCGCTGCCGGTGATCCTGATCCCGGTTCTGTTTTTTCTCCCGAGCCTTCTTCCAGGGTCACCGGCGAAGAGTTGCTGTTCCTCGTGATGCTGGAGGGTCCAGGTTCAACGTTGGAGGTCGGTTCTGGGGCGGTATCCGACATGGGTTCGTCTAAGACCCAATCGGGGTCCGACGTGGGTGCTGCGCCAGCGTTGTCCAGGTCCGGTGAGGAGGTGGCTGTTTCCCAGCGGCCTGACGGTCGTTGCCCTCGTCATCGGCTCTCCCCTGTGCCTCGTCCACCGGGACCCGCTTTGACCCTTCGTCTGTCTCAACAGTCCTGGTGGTTGAGTGATGCGGGTCGACGGCTCGACCCGCAAGACTTCCGGTTCGGCGATCTGGTCCAACTCCCTGATGAGCTTTGTTGCTTCTGGGTGGCCTGGCAAGGCTACCGGCGGACTGGTTTCTCGGGATCTGGGTTTGGACTTGGCCGCCCGAACATTTTCCTCTTCCCCGTATATTTAGTGCTGTGTATTGTGTTTTTTTTCCCCTTATTAACCGTACTCAGCATTCTATCTCATTGTTATCCTGTTTCCCTGTCACCGTTATCCCTCTAGGTGACCCCCCGTATATTTAGCGCTGTGTATTGTGTTTTTCCCCTTGTTAACCGTACTCAGCATCTTATCCCATTGTTATCCTGTGAACCTGTCACCATTCTCCCTCTCAGGGACCCCCCGTATATTTAGTGCTGTGTATTGTTTTTCCCCTTATTAACCATACTCAGCATTTTATCTTATTGTTGTCCTGTTATCCTGTCACCGTTATTCCTCTAGGTGACCCCTCGTATATTTAGTGCTGTGTATCGTGTTCTCTCCTTACTAACCATACCCAGCATCTTATCTCATTGTTCTCCTGTGAACCTGTCACCAGTATTCCCCTAGGTGACCTCCCGTTTATTTAGTGCTGTGTATTGACCATACTCACCATCTTATCTTATTGTTGTCCTGTTACCCTGTCACCGTTACTTTCCTAGGTGTCCTTCTTTGCATATGGTACCGTGTATTTTGTTATCTTTCTACTTACCGGTGCACGTCATTCCTACTATTTTTGTCCTGGTCTTAGCCCGCTTTTGTTTCATGGAGTAATGTGTTTTGGTTCCTTTATCAACCATACTCTGTGATCACCTTCCTGTTCTATTTAACGTTGTGTACTGTGTTTGCTATTTATCACTTGTACTCAGCGTTTTTGCTCTGTTACGTTTTGATGGTTTTTTCCTTGCCCTGGGCCACACATTGTTTGTATTCTGAGTAGTGTGTTACCAGTGTCTGACTCAGTTTTCTCTCCATCTGTGCCCTGGGTTAATTATTCCCTGTTTTGTAACGTATTGTATTGGGGTTTTTTCTTCCCTCTGCCCTGCTACCCTACATTGTCCATTGGGTTTTTTTTGTCCTTCCCTTTGCATCTCCCCCTCCGGTCCTGCCCCCCTTCCACCCACCCTAGGTGGGGGGGGGGAGCTGGGGTGTTCCTGGTCGTTCGGGAGCCCGACCTTGAGGGGGGGGGGCTCTGTCACCATGGGATGAGACGCCGTCTCGGCGCTCAGCCCATGTCTCCTCATCCCTGCCTCTCTTTAGGTAGCATCTCTGTCACCATGGGAGGAGACGCCATTTCGGTGCTCAGCCCATGTCTCCTCGTCTCCGCCTCTCATTAGACAGCGTCTCAGCTGGCTCCCAGCTGTCAGTATTACGGGACGGCTGGGGCCAATTAATCCTCATCAGCTGGGGTGCTGCTAATGAGAATAAAAAGGAGCAGCCTCGATCACTCGGGGCTGCGACTTAAAGCACTACAGGCTGAAACCCCTATTCCCGGCGTCAGCCCTTACTCCTCTTGCAGTAACCTTGTGAGTGTTCCCTGCTGTGAGTATTATGCCTTGGTATCCTATTCTCCGGTGCCAGCCCTTTACTCCTGTACCGTTCTACTCGTGAGTTTAACCTGTTTATGAGTAGCTGTGCTTTGGGTCTTCAACGACTGTGTTCCTTACCCCGTGTCCTTATCCCTTGTTCCTAACCCTTCCTTATAATAAACATCTCAACTCACTGGCTCGCCCTCCGCTCTCATTGTGTGGCTCCCTAGAGCCACATGTAACAGTAGGAGTCTCTGGTAGTAGGCTTGTGTTGGCTCTGAGCGTCCTTGCTTCACGGCTAGGGCTGCGGTTAGCCCTGCTTGTAGACAGTCGTCGGAGAACTCCTTTTCAATGGCTTTGCGGAGCAGCATGTAGTCTGCTTTGATGTTTGTCAACTGTCTGTCTATGAATTTTGATACTGACCTGTTAGATGTTAGTTTGATCAGATAGATGCAATCGTCTGTCGTAGCATCAGGATACTTACACAGGTAGTAATCAATGTCCTGTAAATAGACTTTGGCATCAGGTGAACCCGTAGGTCCTGGATCACATTTGGTGATATTTCGCGCGATCTTGTCAAGGCCGCGGTCTGAAGGGGCACACGCACGCTGTCCACGCGGTCGTCCATATTTGAAACGGAAATCGGGCGAGGGAGCGCGGTGGATGTCCTGGTGTTCATGTCTTTCCTTTAGGAGCAGTTGACATTCCTTATAGTCCTTCTTCACATTTTCAAGTTGACCTTCAACTCTTCTGAGTTCCTTCTTTGTGTCTTGAAGGGCATCTTCAAGTTCATTGTTGTCTTGGTGAAGCGCGTCATTGTTATGCATTAACCGTTTATTTTCTTTCTCTGCACCGTCCAAATCTTGTGACGCTTCATCCAGTTGGTTTTGAGTTTTGTTATTCTCCTCTTGGGATTGTTCCAGATTTTCTTTCAGTGTTTCATTCTCTTCTTGGAGAGATAAGATCGTTGTTTGTTGATTTGCTAGCTCGTTCACGGCTACCTTTAATCTTTTGACTAATGTTAGCGCAAACTTACCTAACACACTGGTGAGGTCCTTGCCTTCTGGTGGTTTTTCAGTGTGTTCAATCAAAAGTTCTTCAGTGAGTTGCTTCAATTCTTCAGGCTGTGTTTCCTTGACCCGTGTTGTGAAGCTAGAAATTAAATTAGAAGTCCATGCTTCCAATGTTGTTTGAAGGTCATCCAGTTTGGTAAATCGGTCGGTTGTCTGTTGACTCGTCATGTTTGACCGTTGTTGTTATGAAGCTTTTTTTCAAAAAAAAAAAAATCAACTTGTTGATTATTCTTAAATTTGTTCAACAAGGTTTAACCGTGAGTGTTTTATTTTACAACCGTGATAGTTGAAAGTTCCTTTAGAATTTGTTTCAACTTGTAGGCTTGCAGGATGGGAAATAGAATTTTAAAATTATTTAGAAATGTAGAGATGCTTCACTTAATTCGTTCGTTGAAACTGTATGTTGATAAATAAAGTTGAATTGAAATTGGATTGAATTTGTTTCACAAAACAAAACAGGAATTTCAATTGTGTGGATTGACTTCTTTACTTTGATTTTCAAAGTCTAGTATTGGAATTTGTCATCAATAACTAGGTTTGGGATTTTGCAAAATGTCATGTTGAAAGTGAGGATTTTATTTACAAAAGAAATACAAAAACAAAAGAGGCTAAATGTTTTAAAGATTTAAGATTACAAGTTTCCACTTTCTTTTAAAGTTAAGGCTTTCCTTAACTTTAAAAGAAACCTTCCTTTGCCTATTTTCATTTGAAGCATTAAATGTTTAAAATATTTACAAATTAGAAACAAGTGAATTGTTTGAATATTTGGTGTCCAAGGATTTATTAGGAGTGAAGCCAATAGTGATCTGTCTTGATTGTTATCTATAAATTTCTTATTTACAGAATAATCAATGTTTGCACCTTTTTGACTTTTCTTTTAAATCCTGGGAAAAATTTGAAAATTATGCAAGTTGGTTAAATGTTTTTCTTTTCCTGTGGAGAAAACAGGAACCAAGAAATGACACAATGACTTTAAATGACACCTAGAGCTTCTCTGAAGTGTTAATTGCTTGGTGTGGTTTCCTAAATTTGAGAAAAAAGGAAAAATTATAAATATTCAGTAAGTCTGTAAATTTGTTCAAATGCACAGGATTAATCCTACTTTAATGTTACTCTTTGTGGCCGACACACATTGTGGGCTCACGCTGCCACAGAGACAGAACTGAATGTGTATTGTGGAGTGTCACGTCTGCAAGGACTGAGGACTCAAATCTACAGGAGGTAACAAGGAAGTGTGAGATTTGTCTCTTTGTCCCACAGAAGACGCCCCGGAGGGTATTCCGGTTCATCAAGAAATGAGAGACAATGGTGAAGCTTCAAAGGGATGCTTTGTAACTGTATGTTGACTGAAGACACCATGTGACTTGAATTCTGATGCTGGAAATGTATAAAAGGGGGTTGAAGTATGATTCTTTCTCTTTCCTGCTTTGAGAATGCTAGGAGCTTGTGTTCTGTCAAATAAAGCTGGTTTATGACTGAAACTCAGCCTCGTTATTTGAGCATGCTCCTACACTGGTGACCTACGACGGAGAATGAGCAATGAGAATTCTTCCGAACCGGGCTCGGTGGAAGCCAGCCTGATGGCCGCCTCCACGCTCCGGCTGCCCGATTTCTGGCAGCACAGCCCGCGCTCATGGTTTAGCGCAATCGAGGCGCAGTTCAACCTCCGGAGAATCTCCAACGACGACACAAGATTCTACCACGTGGTAGCGAAACTGGACAGCGACACGGTCCAGCGAGTGGAGGATTTGGTTAATCATCCACCAGACAGCGACAAGTACAGCGCATTGAAAGACGCGCTGATCAGCCATTTCACCCCCTCAGTCCAACAAAGAGCAGAGGGGCTCCTGGCGCTGACGGAGGCAGAAAACGATAGACCTGCGGACCTGATGGTGAAGATGCTGCAGCTCAAAGCCTCCGAGGATGGCGAATTCATTTTCGCCCACCTATTCCTTCGAACCCTGCCACCAGCAGTGAGAGTGGCCCTGGCAGAGTCACCCCGATTGGCCAAGCGAGACTACCATGGGTTGAGCAAGGAGGCGCAGAAGTTGGTCGACGCCCACAAGCAGAACGCGGTTTCGGCCGCGGCGGCTAGTTCGGGAACGGCGTCCGGAGACAGCTTGGGTCCAGCGGCACCAGACGCACCAACAACGGCGGCGACCGGAGCCAGACGACGCGGAGCGGAGAACGGCTCGTGCTTCTACCACCGCCGTTTTGCAGAGAGAGCGCACAGGTGCGTCCCACCGTGCAATTTTAAACGCCAGGACCGAGGGCCGGTAGCAGCTGCGACTCTCGGCAATGAGAACAGGCTGCTTTACCTGACGGATGCACGCTCGGGGAAACAGTTCCTCGTGGACACGGGCTCGCAGCTGAGCTTCGTCACGCCCACCTACGCGGAACGGCTGTCGCCTTCTAAAGCCCCCTGGGTGTCAGTGTCAGCAGCGAACGGCTCCACGATTAAAACGTTTGGTGAGAGGACCATGCTTCTGTCCTTACAGGGTCGTTCATTTGAGTGGACATTTATTGTAGCAGCAGTCAGTTTCAACATGTTAGGGGCTGATTTTTTGTGCTCACATGGTTTATTGGTTGATCTTGCTAATAGACGTCTGATTAATGCACTGTCTTTTCATTCTATTCCCTGCACAGCTCGGGTGGCCCCGCCAACTGCACATGCCAGCGTCTCAGCCGCGGGTGGTAAGTTTCACACTCTGCTTGCTCAGTTTCCAGCACTCACAGTCCCCACTTTTTCAGCAACGGTGGCCAAACATGGGGTAGAACATTTCATAACAACCACAGGCCCTCCCGTTTTTGCAAAGGCTCGGCGTTTGGACCCAGCTAAACTGGCCATCGCGCGCGAGGAGTTCACTAATCTGGAAAAACTAGGCATCGTTAGACGCTCCAAGAGCGCTTGGGCTTCGCCGTTACACATGGTCCCAAAGGCTGACGGCTCGTGGCGGCCTTGCGGCGATTTCCGCAGGTTGAACAACGTTTCAGCTCATGACCGCTACCCGATTCCGCACATTCAGGATTTTTCTGTTCATTTGGCGGGGGCGCGCATTTTTTCTAAAATAGACTTGGTGCGCGGCTATCACCAGGTTCCAGTGCGCGCGCACGATGTACCCAAAACAGCGGTCATAACTCCTTTCGGCCTTTTTGAGTTCTTGCGCATGCCTTTTGGCCTCAAGGGGGCCGCGCAGACTTTCCAACGCATGATGGATGCAGTTTTACGCGACCTGCCTTTCGTGTTCGTTTATTTGGACGATATTTTGGTAGCCAGCACGTCCGAAGGCGAACATGAAAAACACCTCACAGCAGTTTTCCAGAGGTTGGCAGAGCACGGGTTAATAGTGAACCCAGCGAAATGCCAGTTTGGGGTGGCGCAGATTGATTTTTTGGGACATCGCGTTTCGGCAGAGGGAGCAGTTCCCCTTCCAAATAAAGTGCGTGCCATAACAGATTTTCCGCAACCTCAAACGGTTAAGGCGCTTCAGGAGTTTCTAGGGATGGTTAATTTTTACAACCGTTTCCTCCCAAGCGCAGCACGACTCATGCAGCCATTGTACACCGCGTTAAAAAAACAAAAGCCCGCAAATAAAGTCGAATGGTCTCCGGAGCGGGAGCGCGCTTTTGCCCAGGTCAAATCAGCCCTGGCAAACGCAGTTTTGTTAGCGCACCCAGTTCCAACGGCCCGCATGGCGCTCACCACTGACGCTTCCGATGTAGCGGTGGGGGCGGTAGTTGAACAGTTTGTGGCAGGTACCTGGCAACCCCTCGCGTTTTTCAGCAGGACCTTGCGCGATAGTGAACGGAAATACAGCGCATTTGACAGGGAGCTTTTGGCCCTACACTTGGCCATCCGTCATTTTCAGTTCTGGTTAGAGGGGCGACGTTTCACCGCTTTTGTGGATCATAAACCGCTAACGTTTGCGATGGCCAAAATTTCAGAACCCTGGTCAGGCCGGCAACAAAGGCAACTAGCCGCAATATCGGAGTTTACTACTGATATTCAGCATGTCGCGGGTAAACACAATGTTGTAGCAGACTGCCTCTCGCGTGCAATAGCACCACCAAGCCCTATAGGGGCAGACTCTGTAGCCATGGCCGCGGGCCCGGGCAGCGACGCGGGAGCGCGCGCAGCCCCGGTCTGTGTTGGGTTAGATTATGCAGCCATGGCTGCGGAGCAGGTTAACGACGCGGACGTGCGCGCGCTCCAGTCTGGACCAACAGGGTTAAGGCTGGAGCACAGGGTGCAACAAAACGGTATGCCCCCGCTAATCTGCGATGTCTCCACGGGACGGCCCCGCCCTGTGGTGCCAACCGCGTGGCGTCGCCGTGTTTTTGACTTGGTCCATTCTCTCGCGCACCCGGGGGTGCGCGCATCGATCAAATTGGTGGGGGAGAAATTTGTTTGGCCCGGGTTGCGCAAACAGGTCAAGGAATGGGCAGCAGCCTGCGTAGCGTGTCAGCGAGCTAAAATACACAGACACACTAAGGCCCCGTTAGAACCTTTCCACATCCCCGCTAAGCGTTTTGATCACGTGCATGTTGACCTGGTCGGCCCACTTCCGTTATCACACGGGCACACACATCTTTTGACAATGGTAGACCGCACCACGCGCTGGCCAGAGGCGATTCCTCTGACATCAACCACAGCGGAAGAAGTTGCGCGAGCATTTTTAGCAGCATGGGTTGCGCGTTTTGGTGTACCGTCGGACATAACGTCCGACAGGGGTCCCCAATTTATTTCCGAGCTATGGTCATCGATGGCCCGCAGCTTGGGGGTGAAGATTCATCGCACCACCGCGTATAACCCCCAGGCCAATGGTTTATGCGAACGCTTTCACAGGTCATTGAAAGCAGCCCTCAGAGCGTCGCTAACAGATACAAATTGGGTAGACAAACTTCCATGGGTGTTATTAGGGTTGCGTTCTGCACCTAAGGAAGATTTGCACGCTTCCCCGGCTGAATTAGTTTTCGCTCAGCCGCTCCGTTTGCCCGGGGAATTTCTTCCTGATAATCCCGCACCTAATGGCCCCCCCGCTCAGCCGTGGCAGAGCGGCTCAGGAACAAACACGCTTCCTGGCCCGGTCCATCACAGTTTCCCACACGTTTTTGTGCCCAAGGCTTTAAAAAATGCAGAGTTTGTTTTTGTTAAACATGACGCCCAGCGTCCAAGTTTGCGGCCGTTTTACGACGGACCGTTTCGAGTGCTGGAGACCGGGCAGAAGCATTTTCTGCTAGATTTAGGGGGCAGAAGGGAGCTGATTTGCATTAACAGGCTCAAACCCGCTTTTGTTCTGGCTGAGGAGGAGGTGCAGCTCGCGAGGCCCCCCCGCCGGGGCAGGCCGCCGAGAAGACATTCTCCAAAGTCTTCACAGAGAGGTGCTAACAGCTTTAATCCACAGGTGCAGAGAGATGTTGCAGAGGCAGCCAAGCCAAGTTGCAGCAGATTCGGCAGAAGATTAAAACCTAGGCAGTTGGTGGATTGATTAGCGATGTATGGAGTGCTTTGTGTTTCTCTTTTTGTTATGCCATGCAGATTTTGCCTTACTCGACGTTTGGGGGGGGTAGTGTGGCCGACACACATTGTGGGCTCACGCTGCCACAGAGACAGAACTGAATGTGTATTGTGGAGTGTCACGTCTGCAAGGACTGAGGACTCAAATCTACAGGAGGTAACAAGGAAGTGTGAGATTTGTCTCTTTGTCCCACAGAAGACGCCCCGGAGGGTATTCCGGTTCATCAAGAAATGAGAGACAATGGTGAAGCTTCAAAGGGATGCTTTGTAACTGTATGTTGACTGAAGACACCATGTGACTTGAATTCTGATGCTGGAAATGTATAAAAGGGGGTTGAAGTATGATTCTTTCTCTTTCCTGCTTTGAGAATGCTAGGAGCTTGTGTTCTGTCAAATAAAGCTGGTTTATGACTGAAACTCAGCCTCGTTATTTGAGCATGCTCCTACACTCTTGAGTAAAC
The DNA here is from genome assembly GCA_020510985.1 of Pholidichthys leucotaenia. Lineage (NCBI taxonomy): Eukaryota > Metazoa > Chordata > Actinopteri > Cichliformes > Pholidichthyidae > Pholidichthys > Pholidichthys leucotaenia. The sequence goes on from CM035838.1 coordinate 285,509,985, forward strand.
ATCAGCATTAGAATCCTTAAGCTAAAACTGGGTTTCTGAGGGAAGGGAATCACACCATATCACATTTAAAAACAGCAAAATAAGCACACATATAGCTTCAACGTTTGCAACTTTTTGCTTAAAAGTGTGTAAATATATTTGGTTTTAGCTTAAATGATTATAATATATGGTTACATAAGTGATTAAATACAATAGGGGTATTTGTAAATGTTTCTGCTATAGGTATCTATGCAGTGAGTGGGGGTTTCACCACTGAGAAAAACTTTCAGAAGCCAACAGGTCCTTTTCCTTTTATTCTTGGCATAAAAGTTTGGATTAGTGTTGAATTTAGTTTATTCCGAATAATATGAATTGCTTTGAAGTTACTTTGAAGACTTAATTTGGTTATAAATCGTCTTTAAAGATTAGAGATGAGATGAGATGAGATTCAACTTTATTGTCATTACACATGACATTAGAAGTTTAAATAAAAATTGCAGTCCCTATCTTTCACCATAAGATGGAGGCAGTTTTCGTCTGCACTTCCGGAAGAGGAAACCCAATGACGTCACTCGGGGAGTCAAGGATTTCTACTCAAAATGGCGGCTACAGGGAACTTGCTTACCTAGACTTAAGATGGCGTCGCTTAGCCGATCTACACATGCACAGTTTTCATGCACAGCTTGACGGTCGCGCGAGCAACTGTGAGCATGCACGTGCCACGTGAATGCAGCTCGAGCTTCAGTCCATAAAACCAGGCCTTGCTTTCCAAAGGCGGGAAAACTTCGGTCTCCCTAAACTTTATTCAACAAGTTTATACAATGGTTAATTCAATTAAATCCCCCAAGGGTTTGCTTCGCCTGCGGGGTGTTGAAATTAACGGGGAAAACAAATAGGATTTCTTCGCTATTTTGTTCCCAGGCCTATTTTAATTATTCAGCGTGTAATCACGCTTCTTAAGCATGCAACAAGTAAAAAAAAAAAAACTGACTAGAGTGCAGTGGGGTCTCTTCAACCCCGCCACACACACACACACACACACACACACACACACACACACACACACACACACACACACACACAGCAGTAATCAGGGGGGCGAATTCACCCCCTCCTAAATACTGTTGAGTCTCTACCACAGAAGAACCCAGATAAATGCTGGTGGTTCATTAGCATGCTAGGGATTTGGCTTTGGCACATTTTGCTCACTTTTTCTTGTCATTTGCAGATGAAACTAAGAGTCCATCACCACAAAGGTATTGTGGTTTTCTAATCAAGCCAATAATTCAACTCTGCCCTTTCTGTTTTGTTTAAACAGACAAAAAATATATTGCCAAATGTTTTTAAGGACAGAACTTCAGGATCAGAGATGGTTGAGACTGTAGTTGCTTTTCAATCAGTGCCTCACTGTGGAAATTAAGGTAGCCAACACAGTATTGCAATTCTCAAATCTGTAGACTTAACAGTAAATTTGTGTGAGCAATTAACAGTTACTAGAACACCTTTGAAGTGGAATGATACACATCCAGTGGAAACGTTGGAGTGCAATTATCATGGAATATAGTAACTCCTGGAATCCCTATTGTCCAATCAAATTGCTTGGTTGGAATTAAATGTTGTATAATAAAAAATAGTTACTGTGAAAATTGTTCTGAACATTCTGATGGTCTTGTTCATAAAAATCATAAAAGGACTCTTCATTGTGATCACAGTGACAGTTTCACTGACATAAATATTTGCTTTTGACACATAGACTAAACATTTTGAGCAAATTACATGCTTTTGCAAGTCATCTACTGTGTTTTTCACTTTACAAACTTTTTTTTTGAGAATTGCACTTAGTGTTGACCTTCAAACTTGAATTCTGTTCTTGGAAATGCACCAAACTGACTGAGAAAAATTGTAAAAAACCCAGTGATAAAGACAGAGAGGTAAAATAGCTGGTAAAATACACATGGATAATCATATATTTACAGTATTATCAATACTGATGATATGCTGTATTTGTGGAATAACTGTAAAAGAGTCAATAATGGCACTCCTACTTGACTTGCCAAATGGGTCGACTACTGGCACAGGTAGCGTGCCAGACTCAGAAGCGGGAGGTTGTGAGGTAAAATCCCCGGTTGGATGCCACCAGTTGGGTTTGGCCAATCCCCTTGGTCACATAACTCTGGTTTGTATTTACAGCTTTCATGCATATTACCATGCTTGGATGATCACTGAATCAGTACCTCCTTAAGTAGACTGAAGTGCCCTTGTCTTGGAATTCAGTACTCAAACTGAATGGCTGCCCTACATGTAGAGATGCTAATTTAGGGAAGATTGTGCAGTGGTCTCTTATTTTTTTTTTTTTTCCAGAGCTATATATTTTGGCTTCCTGTTCCTGTCAACCTGTTGTCAGCTCCTGTCAATGAGTGGATTTCTGTGTTTTTTGGTGCTCGGTTTTTGACTACTGTTTTGGCTTCTGATAACTGAATTTGGATTACGGACTGGACATCCTCGTTTCGACCCCTGCCTGACTTAAGACACCGATAGTGGCATTTACGGACTGGGAAAACAAGAGCGGAGTGGCCCACCACTCAGCTAGCTAAACAGCTGTTCAGTTAGCTGTTTTGTCAACATAAATTGTCCAAGATCATGGGTCCCAAGAAAGCTCAGTAGACTGAGGAGGTGGACGATATTAAAAGGTTGCTCGACTTCTTGGCTGAAGAGATTTCTGCTGTTAAGCTGCAGCAAAAAAACATTCTGGACCTGGTCGAGGAGGTGAAAGTGCTGCGGCTCCAGAATGCCGAGAAGGACAAGAGGCTCGCGTATCTGAAGAGCAGAGTGGCTGACCTGGAACAATAAACCCGGGTGAACGACGTGATCATCACAGGGCTCCACATTAAACCCCCATCATATCTTTGGGTGGTGGCCGTGGACAGTGGAGGGAGGCTCGGTGAGCTGAAAGCCGAATCCACTGAACAACAAGAGGCAGCCTTCCTGCAGTCCAAAGGAATCCAGCTGGACTGTAACACCATTGAGGCCTGCCACCCTCTGCCCAGGAAAAACAGCGACAAACCAACTGTCATCATGAGGTTTGTCAACAGAAAACACAAGACTGTGCTGCTAAAACAAGGTAGAAAACTGAAAGGAATGAACATTTACATAAATGAGCACCTTACAAAAGAAAACGCAGAAATACAGCCGTGGACAAAATTGTTGGTACCCCTCTATTAATGAAAGAGAAGCCCACAATGGTCACAGAAATAACTTGAATCTGACAAAAGTGGTAATAAATAAAAATTCTATGAAAATTAACCAATGAAAATCAGACAATGCTTTTGAATTGTGGTTCAACAGAATTACTTTAAAAAACAAACCCATGAAGCAGACCTGGACAAAAATGATGGTACCCCTAGAAAAGATTGAAAATAATGTGACCATGGGGACATGTTCAACCAAGATGTGTCCTCTAATTAACATCACAGGTGTCTACAAACTTGTAATCAGTCAGTCGGCCTATTTAAAGGGTGACAAGTAGTCACTGTGCTGTTTGTTGACATGGTGTGTACCACACTAAACATGGACCAGAGGAAGCAAACAAGAGAGTTGTCTCAGGAGATTAGAAAGAAAATTATAGACAAGCATGTTAAAGGAAAAGGCTATAAGACCATCTCCAAGCAGCTTGATGTTCCTGTGACTACAGTTGCACATATTATTCAGAAATTTAAGATCCACGGGACTGTAGCCAACCTCCCTGGACATGGCCGCAGGAAGATGGATAATACGAATGGTAACAAAAGAGCCCAGAATCAACCTCTAAACCAGGGGTGTCCAATCATGTGCCATGGAGGGCCAAGACCCTTCAGGTTTTCTCTTCTACCCAGTCTCTTCAGCAGGTGTTTTCACTTATCAGCAATCAGTGGGAAGAAATTCAGTGGAATCTGCTGCTGAAGACACTGGTTGGAGGTAAAGCCTGCAGGGTCTTGGCCCTCCATGGCACATGATTGGACACCTCTGCTCTAAACACATTCATGGTGAACTCCAAGGTCAAGGTGCATCAGTGTCTGATCGCACCATCCGTCATTGTTTGAGCCAAAATGGACTTCATGGGAGACGACCAAGGAGGACACCACTGTTGAAAACAAATCATAAAAAAGCCAGACTGGAATTTCCCAAACTGCATGTTGACAAGCCACAAAGCTTCTGGGAGAATGTCCTATGGACAGACGAGACAAAACTGCAACTTTTTGGCAAGGCACATCAGCTCTATGTTCACATACGCAAAAATGAAGCATACCAAGAAAAGAACACTGTCCCTACTGTGAAACATGGAGGAGGTTCTGTTATGTTCTGGGGCTGCGTTGCTGCATCTGGCACAGGGTGTCTTGAATCTGTGCAGGTTACAATGAAATCTCAAGACTATCAAGGTATTCTAGAGAGAAATGTGCTGTCCAGTGTCAGACAGCTTGGTCTCAGTCGCGGGTCATGGGTCTTGCAACAGGATAATGACCCAAAACACACAGCTAAAAACACCCAAGAATGGCTAAGAGCCTAACATTGGACTATTCTAAAGTGGCCTTCTATGAGCCCTGAAACATGCCATCTGGAGAAGGCACCCTTCAAACCTGAGACAAGTGGAGCAGTTTGCTCATGAGGAGTGGGCCAAAATACCTGCTGAGAGGTGCAGAAGTCTCACTGACAGTTACAGAAATCGTTTGATTGCAGTGATTGCCTCAAAAGGTTGTGCAACAAAATATTAAGTTAAGGTACCATCATTTTTGTCCAGGCCTGTATCATGAGTTTGTTTTTTAAAGTAATTCTGTTGAACCACAATTCAAAAGCATTGTCTGATTTTCACTGGTTAGTTTTCAAAGAATTTTTATTTATTACCACTTTTGTCAGATTCAAGTTATTTCTGTGACCATTGTGGGTTTTTCTTTCATTAACAGAGGGGTACCAACAATTTTGTCCACATGTGTAGCCAGAAAAGCAAGACGTCTGAGAAAGCAAAAAAAAGATTTAAAACACCTGCACAACAAACTGTAAAATATACATCAAATTAGATCGATCACCTGAAGAAGCTAAGGTCATTAACATCCAAAATATTATGGAACTGGATAAATATCAATGAACATTATGAACTGGAGTCGACAGCAACAAGAGACAACTGCAGGACACTGAAGGATTATACTCATCTGCATCAGGACATATAACTACATGAAACAAAAGAACAAACAGGAACAACAGGAACTGAAAGTTTTCGACTATACGGATCACAACTCACAGGATGTGGAATATAACATAGACCCTGACAATAATTTATTTACTTCCATCAATAATAACTGTAGTTACTACACGGACGAACAGTTTAACACAATGGTCACATCTGATTTTAATATTTTAACGATCCACTTCAACAGCAGAAGTCTCTATGCTAACTTCAGTAACATTAAAGATTATTTACATCAGTTTAAAGAGCCATTCAATATAGTGGCAATATCAGAGACGTGGCTCAGTGAAGAGAAAGGAGTGGATTTTACATTGGATGGCTATGAATTAAATTATATAAATACAAAAGTGAAGAAAGGAGGAGTTGCAATTTATGTCGATAAGTGCTTGCAATACAAGGTTGTTGAAAATTTGTCAGTGACTGTGGATGATTAATTTGAATGTATTTAAATAGCAATCTGTTTAGACAATATGAAAAATATATATTAGTAGTGAGCTGTGTATATAGAGCACCTGGATCAAATGTCGACTTATTTAAGGACTGGATGGAAAAAAAATGTATGCAAAACTTACTCATAAAGTTATCTTCATCTGTGGGGATTTCAATATAGATCTTATGAATTCAAAACAACATAGTTCAACAGAAGAATTTATCAAATCAATGTGCAGTATGGGCTTACATCCAACAATCACCAGACCGAGCAGAATCACGTCACACAGTGACACACTAATAGATAACATATTCACAAACATTATGGAAAATAATATCATGAGGGGGCTTTTATTAAATATCAGTGACCACCTGATGATTTTTATTGTCTATCAATGTGATTATAGGAAGAAAAAGTATACCAAAAATATTAAATATAAAAGAATAAGAACTGAAGAATCTATGTATTTACTGGCAAAGGAATTATTAATGAAAGACTGGAAGATAGTTTGTGACAAAAATGATATAAATAAAGTTTATGATGAATTTTTACAAATATTTCAATCATTGTACAATGAAAAACTGTCCTATAAAACAATACAGTGACAGACAACAAAACAAAAATATTCCACGAGTCACCAAGGGGCTATTAAATGCATGTAAAAAGAATGAATAAACAATTCATTAAGTGTAGAACAGTAGAGGCTGAGATCAAATATAAAAGATTTAAAAATAAGCTAACTAATATAATGAGGACTTGCAAGAAAGAATACTACAACAGAATATTAGAGGATAATAAGAATAACTTAAGAGGAATATGGCAAGTGCTAAATGGGATTATTAGCAACTGATTAAAGAATGCAAATTACCAAGAATATTTTATTGAAAATGACAATTTGATAAATAATATGGAGGATGTGGTTAGTGGATTCAATAAATTTTTTGTAAATGTTGGTCCAGAATTAGCAAAAACAATAGTGACCCCAGAAACAAATGATAGTGGACCTGTAAATGAAATCAAAGCTAGAAATCCAAACACAATCTTTGTGGGTGCAGTAACTGAAAAGGAAATTATTGAGACTGTGAGTAAATTTAAGAACAAAAAAATCAACTGACTGGAATGAAACTGACATGACAATAGTGAAAAAAGTAATTGAAGGAATTGTTAAACCACTCACCCACATCTGTAACCTGTCATTTCAAACTGGTAAATTTCCAAACCAAATGAAAATAGCAAAAGTAATCCCACTATACAAAACAGGAGACGGTCATCATTTCACAAATTACAGGCCGGTCTCTTTACTCTCACAATTCACCAAAATACTTGAAAAAATCTTCACTAAGAGACTGGATGTTTTCATTGAAAAACACAACCTCCTTACAGACAGTCAGTATGGTTTTAGAGCAGACAAATCTACATCCTTGGCACTGATCGAACTTATAGAAGAAATTACTAGTTGTATAGATAAAAAAAAAACGTTTGCTGTAGGAGTATTTATAGATTTAAAGAAAGCATTTGACACCATTGATCACAGAATTTTACTGAGGAAATTGGAACAGTATGGGATAAGAGGGGTCAGACTGAGTTGGGTGGAAAGTTATTTAAGTAACAGACAACAATTTGTACAAATAGGTGAGCACAAATCACCCTTCATGGACATCTCTTGTGGTGTGCCCCAGGGATCAGTTTTGGGACACAAACTCTTATCTTATATATAAATGACATATGTCAAGTATCAAAAATTCAGAAATTTATTTTGCTTGCAGATGACACAGATATCCTTTGCACTGGTGTCATAATTCCTCATGCTCCATAACACGGTGCACGAGGGAGGGGATGAAAAACTCAAGAGCAGGAGTAGAACGTGCCATTTATTAACTTAAACCACAATGAAATAACCAGTCCAGTTGACCACAAAAATACAGAGAGTTGTAATGGTGAATTAACAGCCACCAGACATACAGGGAAGCCACCTGGATGTTCCACAGCCTGGAGAAATGCCTAGTGCTGACGTACACTGGGTACACAGAGAAAGGCAAAGGTACTTACGGCTGGAATGATCCAAGGCTGTCAGTGCCGTCTGGTGAATGGGGAAGTAAGGCTGAGTCAGATGCTAATATCAAGGAATCCTCTATCTTGAAATGTCAGGCTGAATACACGAAGGTAGTGAGACACATACATGGAGAACCTGCTGCCACGTATGGAGGCGAATGCTCCGACGGCCTCTCCCTGCCAATGCAACATTAATGTAATGATGAAACTGACGAGGGAAGAGGCCGCTGGTGTGTGAATGCATAGGCTGAAGATAATTGATCCCTGGTGTGAAAGAGTGAGTGTATGAATGTGTGAATGGGAATTAATGGAGTGTGTTTGTATGTGTGTGAAAGCACAGGTAATGAGAAACAGCTGATGGCACTGACAAAAGGAGCAGGCATGCCCAAGCTGTCAGGGAGCGAAGGACCCAACAGCTGTCTGGCGCACCTGATGGAAAATAGGGCAAATAAATAAGTCAGAACTGGGTTTGGAACCACCAAACCCAGATTCATGACAAATGGTGAGAATTTGCAGCAGGTTTTAGAGGTGGTAACAACAGAAATGAAAAGGTTAACACAGTGGTTCAACAAAAATAAATTATCTCTAAATCTGAAAAAACAAAACAAAACAAAGATTATGTTGTTTGGAAATTATAAAATAAATCATGAAATAATGGTCATGATAGATGATATCAGAATTGAAATAGTACAGAAAAATAAGTGTCTGGGGGTGACGCTAGACAATAAAATCTGCTGGAAACCTCACATCAGTCACATCCAGGCCAAGTTGGCAAAATGTATAGGGATACTGGGGAAGACAAGACACATCTTGGACTATAAATCATTGTTCTCACTGTTTCTAACATATTTTAACTACTGTGTAGAGGTCTGGGGAAACAACTACAAGGCCAACCTACAGCCAAAATGCACATTACAAAAAAAGCTATAAGGATAATAAATAATGTAGGATATAGAGACCATACCAACTCATTGTTTTTAAAGTCACATGCCATAAAGTTCATGGATTTAGTTAAATATAAGACAGCACAAGTAATGTACAGGGCAATTAATAATCAACTCCCAACCAATATACCTTTTAAAAAAAAAAGAGACAATGATTATAATTTGAAAGGAGACTTAAACTTTACAAAACCTAAGGTACGAACAACTAAGCAAAGTATGTGCATATCTGTCTGTGGGGTGGATTTGTGGAACAGCCTGGAGCTGGAACTAAAACTATGTACAAACAGAAATCAATTCAAAAATAGGTATGAACATTATTTGCTGAAAGGATATACGTTAGAGGTGTAGTATCAATATGTACACTAAGCTCACTCTGGGACACTATGGTATGGTAGGTGGGACAGTACTGTGTATATCTGTATACATATACAGTATGTGTTGTTTGGGGCTGGGTATAGATGTATATACCATATGTATGTAGGGATGGATGGGTGTCAATGTTAATATGTACAAAATGTAGTTAACTGTCTACTTGGGGTCTTAATTGAGGTAATAGGCATATATTTCACATGGATTGTATTTAGGGAAAAGAAGAGTTGGAGTAAATAAGTGTTAACTTCTTCCTTCTCCCTTTTAAACACTGTATACTGTCACTTTTATTGCACTTGTCATTTGTTTTTTGTTTTTTTGCTTTTTTGTTCAAAATAAAGTATCTATCTATCTATCTATCTATCTATCTATCTATCTATCTATCTATCTATCTATCTCAAAATGAGATTGGCTGCTGAAAATAACTTCAGAAGTTTATTCCAATTGATCCTGCTTTTTTACTGAATGCCCTTTTTTTGCTCAACTTTTTGACATGTGTCATTTTCATCCCAGATTTCAGTTTTTGAATTGCCAAGATTTATACTACTATTAATTACTTAAATCAGTTGAAAAAACACAGACAACTTACAAAAAAGTTATTTTTGTTATGTTGTGTTATTAGTGTAATTGCTTGCTTGGACATGATAATCAGCATAATATTTGTTTTCATTCCCAGGTGTTGCCATCTACAAGTGATAGAGGTGAGATGCATAGTATGTTATTCATTCCATATAATGTTTGTGTTTAAAGACAGTGATATTTTTGTTTTAGTTAGCCAAATAAATTAAAATTTTAGGAGAATCCAATGTGACCAACCTTTTTTTTAATAAAAATTAGGAAAGAGGAAATATGATCCTCGGGACGATTCCAGCCAGTTGGAGTCACTAACTAAACGACAATGTGACTTTCAAGGATCAGGTATTGTTTATAAACAATGGCAGCTAACAACATACTATACAGTGAAGTTTTTATGCAAATGGAGCTTTTTATAAAGTATCTTGTATGCAGTATGACCATTCTTGTACATGCAGCAAAATTATAAATGCAGCCCTCTTCTTTTCTTCTTTCATTTTCTTTTTTAATAAGTTGAAGACTTTTTCCCCTTAGCCATTAAAGATGAGGGGGTATTGCTGTAACTCCTGGTAGGCAGTGTCATCATCAACACCTACCTTGTGAATACAAACTGGCATCATTGATATGTTCAATAAAACTGTTGGACAGTTTTGAACACTGGTGACCTTGACCTCAGTGATAAGGTTAGAGGTTGATTTTTCACAAAATATTTTCAGCACAATAATAACAAGGAGTTTTCAACTGAATACCATTTTCAACTGAAAATGGTATTATTTTTCGATTTGAATTTTAGCATCATTTGTCTTAAGATCAAGGTCAAATGTTTTTTTTTTTTCCAAAAACTCTGTGAACATGATAAGCCAAGAAGCATTTTGGCATTCCAAAGCAATACCATCATGTTTGATAAAAGTCTGATAAGGCAGTTGTTTGGTCTTTCCAGCAAAGACAGAATAAGCTAATGCCACAGATTTGCATCTGTTGTTTATCCATCTGTTCGTCCAACAACATTTCACAAGAATCACTACTGCTCCCATGCCTGGATGGCTACCAATTGCATACACAAGGATTCTCACATGGGTCTGCTTTAGTTCAAGATCAGGGTCAAGGGTTAGAAAGAGTAAATGAAAGTCAGCTTTAATATTTACAGCAAAACATAGTAGACAATAGAAAAAAATTATGTTTCTGTCTAATATACAGTGGGGAAAAAAGTATTTAGTCAGCCACCAATTGTGCAAGTTCTCCCACTTAAAAGATGAGAGAGGTCTCCAATTTTCATCATAGGTATACCTCAACTATGAGAGACAAAATGAGAAAAAAAAATCCAGAAAATCACATTGAAGGATTTTTAATGAATTAATTGGTAAATTCCTCGGTAAAATAAGTATCTGGTCAACTACAAACAAGCAAGATTTCTGGCTCTCACAGACCTGTAACTTCTTCTTTAAGAGGCTCCTCTGTCCTCCACTCGTTACCTGTATTAATGGCACCTGTCTGAACTCTTTATCAGTATAAAAGACACCTGTCCACAACCTCAAACAGTCAGACTCCAAACTCCACTATGGCCAAGACCAAAGAGCTGCCAAACGACACCAGAAACAAAATTGTACACCTGCACCAGGCTGGGAAGACTGAATCTGCAATAGGTAAGCAGCTTGGTGTGAAGAAATCAACTGTGGGAGCAATTATTAGAAAATGGAAGACATACAAGACCACTGATAATCTCCCTCGATCTGGGGCTCCACGCAAGATCTCACCCCGTGGGGTCAAAATGATCACGAGAATGGTGAGCAAAAATCCCAGAACCACACGGGGGTACCTAGTGAATGACCTGCAGAGAGCTGGGACCAAAGTAACAAAGGCTACCATCAGTAACACACTACGCCGCCAAGGACTCAAATCCTGCAGTGCCAGACGTGTCCCCCTGCTTAAGCCAGTACATGTCCAGGCCCATCTGAAGTTTGCTAGAGAGCATTTGGATTACCCAGAAGAGGATTGGGAGAATGTCATATGATCAGATGAAACCAAAATAGAACTTTATTGTAAAAACTCAACTTGTCGTGTTTGGAGGAGAAAGAACGCCATACCTACTGTGAATCATGGGGGTGGAAACATCATGCTTTGGGGCTGTTTTTCTGCAAAGGGACCAGGACGACTGATCTGTGTAAAGGAAAGAATGAATGGGGCCATGTATCGTGAGATTTTGAGTGAAAACCTCCTTCCATCAGCAAGGGCATTGAAGATGAAACGAGGCTGGGTCTTTCAGCATGACAATGATCCCAAACACACCGCCCGGGCAACAAAAGAGTGGCTTTGTAAGAAGCATTTCAAGGTTCTGGAGTGGCCTAGCCAGTCTCCAGATCTCAACCCCATAGAAAATCTTTGGAGGGAGTTGAAAGTCCGTGCTGCCCAGCGACAGCCCCAAAACATCACTGCTCTAGAGGAGATCTGCATGGAGGAATGGGCCAAAATACCAGCAACAGTGTATGAAAACCTTGTGAAGACTTACAGAAAATGTTTGACCTCTGTCACTGCCAACAGAGAGTATATAACAAAGTATTGAGATGAACTTTTGTTATTGACCAAATACTTATTTTACCAAGGAATTTACCAATTAATTCATTAAAAATCCTTCAATATGATTTTCTGGATTTTTTTTCCCTCATTTTGTCTCTCATAGTTGAGGTATACCTATGATGAAAATTGGAGACCTCTCTCACCTTTTAAGTGGGAGAACTTGTACAATTGGTGGCTGACTAAATACTTTTTTGCCCCACTGTATTATTTACATGTAGAATTGGACTGCTGCCATGCCATATTCTGGCATGGTCCTATCTTTAAATTGAGGGAGGAAACTGGGGCAAATGGAGGGAAGCCATGCAGAATATTGACGATATGCAAATACCACACAGGTTATGTTTAAGGTCAAAGTCAACAAAGCTCACGAGTATGTTTTTCCATATTTAACAGACCTGTATAATTAATTATATGCTTCATAGTCTGGTTTCAAGAACCTTATGAACATAACTCAAAAAATACTGACAGCTGCCAGTGGTACCCTTCAGCCTCTTTCTTTGTTTTTGAGATATGGTTTATACAGTATCTCACAGAAGTGAGTGCTCCCCTCACATTTTTGTAAATATTTTATTATATCTTTTCATGGGACAACACTGAAGATATGACACTTTGATACAATGTAAAGTAGTCAGTGTACAGCTTATATAACAGTGTAAATTTGCTGTCCCCTCAAAATAACTCAACACACAGCCATTAATGTCTAAACCACTGGCAACAAAAGTGAGTACAGTGATCCCTCACTTATCGCGGTTAATGGGTTCCAGAACCGACCGCGAAAAGTGAAAAACCGCGAAGTAGCGTCACCCCTAATGACGTCATCCATAAATAATACGTACGTTCATTGTCTCACTCTCTCTCTCTCATATGATACGTGTGTGTGTGTGTGTACGTGTACATACATACGTAGATGTAAATAAAGTGTACATAAATATGTTTTTAGAACTCTTTTATTCTTATAACAAGATACGTAACTCAAGATGAAAATGATTTACTGCACAGGTTAATGAGAGCTTTACTGCTCCTCAGGTGACGCCTCATCGTCAGGTGCTAGAAGCGCAGGATCGTCGAGGGCAGCTTCCGATAGAGCTGGAGAAGCTGCAGAAGGCGGCGTAGTGGCTCGACGGGAAGACTATTTCGCACAAAATGGCACAAGAGAACAGCAAAAAGTTCCACGCGGCGAGACTAAAAGTAACACGAGCGATAAAGAGCAATGAATGCGGTCTTCCTTCCCTTCATGGGTGCTCGGCAGGGAGAGGAGGTGGGTGAAACGTCTCGGCCAATCAGCTTGCGGGGTGAAACGTCTCGGCCAATCAGCTTGCGAGATTTCCGAGCCGAGCCAACACGAGAACAGCGAACAGAGAGGTGGATTTTTTGAGTTGTGCGGGCTCTCCGTGTTGATACCTGATTGTCTAATGTAGTCTCCCTGCCTTCTGCTAGCACCCGCCCATTATTTCTCAATTTTGAATTTTTGATGAATATTTTTGAAAAATCCGCGATGCACTGAGGGCGCGAAAGGTGAAGCGCGAAGTAGCGAGGGATCACTGTACACACCAAGTGAAAATGTCCAAATTGTGCCCAGTTAGCCATTTTCCCTCCCCGGTGTCATGTGACTTGTTAGTGTTACAAGGTCTCAGGTGTGAATGGGGAGCAGGTGTGTTAAATTTGGTGTTATCGCTCTCACACTCTCTCATACTGGTCACTGGAAGATCAACATGGCACCTCATGGCAAAGAAGTCTCTGAGGATCTGAAAAAATGAATTGTTGCTCTACATAAAGATGGTCTAGACCAGGGGTGTCAAACTCATTCCATGGAGGGCCAAGACCCTGCAGGTTTTACTTCCACCCAGTCTCTTCAGCAGGTGTTTTCACTGATCAGCAATCAGTGGGAAGAAATTCAGAGAAAACACCTGTTGAAGCCACTGGGTGGAGGTAAAACCTGCAGGGTCTTGGCCCTCCATGGAATGAGTTTGACACCTGTGGTCTAGACTATAAGAAGATTGCCAACATGATGAAACTGAACTGCAGCATGGTGTCCAAGACCATACAGGACAGGTTCCACTTAGAACAGGTCTCGTCATGGTCGATCAAAGAAGTTGAGTGCACGTGCTCAGCGTCATAACTAGATGTTGTCTTTTGAAAATAGACGTGAGTGCTGCCAGCATTGCTGCAGAGGTTGAAGGGGTGGTGGTGGTGGTGGTGGTGGGGGTCAGCCTGTCAGTGCTCAGACCATATGCCACACACTGCATCAAATTGGTCTGCATGGCTGTCATCCCAGAAGAAAGCCCCTTTTAAAGATGATGATTAAGAAAGCCCACAGACAGTTTGCTGAAGACAAGCAGACTAAGGATATGGATTACTGGAACCATGACCAGTAACCATGACCATGGTCTGATGAGATCAAGATAAACGTATTTGGTTCAGATGGTGTCAAACCTGTGTGGTGGCAACCAGGTGAGAAGTACACATTGAGAGAACCATGAATGGCAACATGTACTGTGACATGCTGAAGCAGAGCATGATCCCCTCCCTTTGGAAACTGGGCCCCAGGCCAGTTTTCCAACATGATAATAGCCCCAAACACACCTCCAAGACGACCACTGCCTTGCTAAAGAAACTGAGGGTAAAGGTGAGGGACTGGCCAAGCAGGTCTCCAGACCTCAACCCTATTGAGCCTCTGTGGGGCACCCTCAAATAGAAGGTGGAGGAGTGCAAGGTCTCTTACATCCACCAGCTCCATGATGTCGTCATGGAGGAGTGGAAGAGGATTCCAGTGGCAACCTGTGAAGCTCTAGTGAACTCCGTGCCCAAGAGAGTTAAAGCAGTGCTGGAAAATAATGGTGGCCACACAAAATATTGACACTTTGGGCACAATTTGGACATTTTCTTTTAGGGTTGTGTTATGTCTGTCAATGACGGAGAGCGAGGCGAGGCTTCATGCAGCAAACAACTCTCTAACTTTATTACACTCAACATGGTTTATATACAGAATGGGCCATGCCCGCCTGACGTCACCCTGTGGAAAGGCACAGTATCCCAGACACACATATCCATACACCACCCCCCCCAAAAAAAAACCTCAAGCACACAGGAAACCCACCCAAATCTGGTAACCCGACTAACACACTAAGAACAGGGAGAAAAACAGTAATAAAACAACCCATCACATTCACACAAACAATAGAACTGGACCTAGTCTCTGAAAAATAAAATTAATCCCATATTACCACTCACTCACATGCACGCCAGCATCAGATACATATACAGTGGGACAAAAAAGTATTTAGTCAGCCACCAATTGTGCCATGGTGAAACCTGCCTTTGATCTTTGACGTCACCACTTGTTCAGTGATGACTGCCTTTGATCTGTGATGGCTACCTTTGATTTTTGAAGATGTCATAGCAAGTTCTGTGTTCATGAGTGATGCCTGCCTGTGATCTTTGATGATGTCACAGCAAGTTCTATGATCTTTTAGCGAGTCCTGTGATCGTGAGTGATGCCTGACTGATCTCATAGCAAGTCCTATGATCTTTTAGCGAGTCCTATGATTGTGACATGACAGACAGGGTTTGATGATGTCAGCTATGACATCAGGCATCACTGAGCCAATGATGTGCCTATGATGTCCAGTGTTTCTTCTGGTTTAAAGACCTTGGCTTTTTCGGAGGCGGGGGGGGGGGACACACACATATGTCTGAAAATGTTAATTTTATACTATTTATTTTTTTTAAATTTTGCACAGTAACTTTGCATATAATAATTATAATGCATCAGATTTATATAGCGCTTTATCATAGAGACTCAAAGACGCTTTTTACAGATACATAATTAATTTACTCCAGACAGACAATGGTAGTGGCAAGCTACTACTGTAGCTACAGCTGCCCTGGGGCAGGCTGACGGAAACGTGGCTGCCAATCCGGGCCAACGGCCTCTCTGGCCACCACCGAACATTTACAGTATATACATATCATTATTTACACAAATAAATTATTAAGTGACACCATAGTCTCTGGGCAGCAACCATTCACATAGCAGCCACGGAGGGCCTGGGCACCCCCACAGCATCCCCAAGTTTGGCCGCCGCCCCCCAGGGTCGAAACACTCCTTTCTGGCCAGCCTGTCTCCACCTCTCCAAACTGGCTTCTTCTCTCTGGGCTGAACCCCGCTGTCGACCCGCAGGGAAACCCGACCCAGTCTCCCGTGACCCCACGTCGTCTTCGGACCCTCATTCTGTGTCGCACCGTCCCGCCGACCCGGTCCAAACTCTCGCTCTGACGATGACATTTGGTGCTCAGGAAAACCGCGCCAAAATGTCCCGCTCCGCTATCTTTTCTTTTGGCTTTGAACACTCCGAACTCCCGTGGCCGTGCTCCGGGGACCGCGGAAACCTACTGGTCGGCGCCGCTCGCTACCACCGTGTCCTGCGGCTGCTGTTGCTCACCTCCGGGGCCTGCACCATCACCTTGGCCGGGCTCGCTCACTGACCCGGGCTCCTCGCCACTGCATCCAGCGCTCTCAGTCCCGGTGCTACACTGCGTTGTCATCATGCCCGGCTCTCGTCGTTCACTTTCAGAGTTCGCACCATCACCATCGTCGGGCTCGCTCACCGACCTGGGCTCCTCACCGCTGCATCCATTGCTTCTGGCGTCGGTGCTCTGCTGCACCGCCATCATGTCCGGCTGCAGCTCTACCCCGAAGTCCTCAGCCTGCACTGTCCCGCCTCTTCCGCTATACAACTTTCAACAGTGGGGTCGACTCCTGCTGCATCGCCTCTCCGTCCTGCTGCATCACCTCTTCGGGGCTCTCAAAGTCACCCTCACTGGTCAAGTCCTCTGACACCAGCTCCTGGTCATCTTTCCCAGCACCCCCGGTCTTGGTGCTCCTCTGTACCATTACCTCGTCAATGGCCAGGGGCTCCTCCACATGTGGTCCTGGTTCTGCCTCTAGGCCCAGTTTCGTGTCATTAGCCTTGTTTCGGCGCGAAACTAGCCTGTAAGCTAGCCTGTCCATAGACTCCGACTGAGCCGTTAGCTTTCCAAAGCTAACTAGCTCCGACTCGACCAATGCCATCAGCCTCTTCGCCGCAACTCTCTGGCCCTTGTCAGCTCCACAAAGTGTGCTGCCATGACCCCGACAGCCTCCACGTAGTCCTCACTTGTGCCCACTTTGTATCATTTTCTCCTTCTTATGGTTCCTTTTCACACAGGCAAAAATTCAAAGGGACCAAACTGCACCATGCTAAATCCTGCAAGCCTTATGTCAGAATGTTCTTTGCTCTTATTGGTCAGATTTTTTTGTCGTGAGAACAGGAAAGGTAAATACAGGAAGTAAGATTACTGTGGATTTATGCATTTCTGTGAGAAAATAATACAAATCTTAATGTAATATATGGGGGGTTTTCATCTCCCTGGTTATCGCTTATTACATGACATGCACATACCACTTTGGGTAAATCGTACAATTTGAAAATGAAGCACAGCTACGGATGGAAAATAACATGTTAATGTTCATTAATCCTCCTGAACCGTGACATGCTCAGCCACAGATATTTTCAAAGATATATCAGGTATGTACAGTGGCATAAAATGTTTCACCGTTTGCCATTGGTCCTGTTTTAGAACGGTCCCTTTCTCATCAACAGGACTGCACCAGAGTTTGCCATTTGATTCGAATCGAGACCACCTCTTTCAAGAGGTCTCGGTTCGGTAGGTTTGGTGTGCACCTGAGTGGGATTACTGTGTTCTCACGAGACAAAACGAACTGCACTAACGGAGAAAATGAACCCGAGTTATATTGAAATGAAGGTGTAGGTGCCTGTAGGTGTGAAAGCACCCTTAGATACAATGGTGATATCAGTTTGAAAAGCCGTCATCATTTCTTTCTGTAGTTACAGTGATGTGAAAAAATGTTTGCCCCCTTCCTGATTTCTAATTTTTTTGGATGTTTGTCACATTTAAATATTTCAGATCATCAAACAAATGTAAATATTACACAGAGATAAAACAAAATGCAGTTTTTAAATGAAGGTGTTTATAATTAAGGGGGAAAAAATCCAAACCTACATTGCCCTGTGGGAAAAAGTGATTGCCCCTAAACATAATAACTGGTTGGGCCACTCTTAGCAGCAACAACTGCAATCAAGCGTTTGCGGTAACTGACAATGAGTCTTTTACAGCGATGTGGAGGAATTTTGGCCCTCTCATCTTTGCAGAATTGTTGTAATTCAGCCATATTGGAGGGTTTTTGAGCATGAACTGCCTTTTTAAGGTCATGCCACAGCATTTCAATTAGATTCAGGTCAGGACTTTGATTAGGCAACTCCAAAGTCTTCATTTTGTTTTTCTTAAGCCATTCAGATGTGGACTTGCTCATTTGTTTTGGATGATTGTCCTGCTGCGCTTCAGCGTGAGGTCATAAACAGATGGCCAGACATTCTCCTTCAGGAATTTTTGGTAGACAGCAGAATTCATGGTTCCATTCACCACAGCAAGTCTTCCAGGTCCTGAAGCAGCAAAAAGCCCCAGACCATCACACTACCATCACCATATTTTACTGTTGGTATGATGTTCCTTTTCTGAAATGCTGTGTTACTTTTACGCCAGATGTAATGGGGCACACACCCTTCAAAAAGTTCAACTTTTGTCTCATCAGTCCACAGAGTATTTTCTCAAAAGTCTTAGGGATCATCAAGATGTGTTCTGGCAAAACGGAGATGAGCCTTCATGTTATTTTTGCTCAGCAGTGGTTTTTTTCTTGGAACTCTGCCATGCAGGCCATTTTTGCCCAGTCTCTTTCTTATGGTGGAATGATGAACACTGACCTTAACTGAGGCAAGTGAGGCCTGCAGTTCTTTAGATGTTGTTGTGGGGTCTTTTGTGACCTCTTGGATGAGTCATCACTGTGCTCTTGGTGTAATTTTGGTCAGCCGGCCACTCCTGGGAAGGTTCACCACTGTTTCATGTTTTCACCATTTGTGGATAATGGCTCTCACTGTGGTTCGCTGGAGTCCCAAAGGTTTAGCGATGACAAGAAAATTAAACTCACCTTTCCAAAGATGTGATAAACAACAGTTAATTTATGTTTTAACGGGGGGGGGGGGGGGTCACAATCACTTTTTCACACAGGGCCATGTAGGTTTGGATTTTTTTTCCATCCATCCATCTTCTACCGCTTCTCCAGAGGTCTGGGTCATGGAGGCAGCAGCTCAAGCAGAGAAGATCAGACCTCCTTCTCCCCAGCCACTTGCTCCAGCTCTTCAGAGAGGATACTAAGGCGTTCCCAGACCAGCTGGGAGACATAGTCTCTCTAGCGAGTTCTGGGTCTGCCCCGGGGTCTCCTCCCAGTGGGACGTGCCTGAAACACCTCAGGTGGGAGGCGTCCAGGAGGCATTCTGATCAGATGCACATACCACCTCAACTGGCTCCTTTCAGTGTGGAGGAGCAACGGTTCTCCTCTGAGCTTCTTCCGGGTGACTGAGCTCCTCAACCTATCTCTGAGGGTGAGTTCAGCAATCCTACGAAGAAAGCTCATTTCAGCCACTTGTATCTGTGATCTTGTTCTTTTGGTCATTACTCAAAGCTCTTGACCATAGGTGAGGGTAGGAACGTAGATTAACTGGTAAATTGACAGCATTGCCTTAGAGTTTAGCTCCCTCTTCACCACAACAGATTGGTACAACGTCCACATCACTGCAGATGCTGCTCTGATCCATCTGTCAGTGTCTCGCTCCATTCTCCCCTCACTCGTGAATAAGACCCCAAGATACTTAAACTCCTTCACTTGGTGCAGGAGCTTATCCCCAACCCAGATAGGGCAATCCACCTTTTTCCAGCTGAGGACCATGGACTCAGACTTGGAGGTACTGATTCTCATCCTAGCCGCTTCACACTCAGCGGCAAACCGTCCCAGTAAGACCTGTAGATCATTGCTGGATGAGGCCAGCAGGACAACATCATCTGCAAACAACAGAGATGAGATCCTGTGGTCACCAAACATGACACCCTCCGTTCCCTGGCTGCGCCTCGAAAACCTGTCCATAAAATTTATAAACAGGATCAGTGACAAAGGGCAGCCCTGGCAGAGTTCAACTCTCACTGGAAATGAGTCCGACTGAGTGTTGGAAATATGAACCAAGCTCTCACAATGGTCGTACAGAGACCGAATAGCTCGTAACAGCAAGTCTGATACCCCATACTCCCGAAGCACCTGTTACAAAAAACTATGAGGGACGCTGTCGAATGCCTTTTCCAAGTCCACAAAACACATGTAAACTGGTTGGGCAAACCCCCACGATCCCTCGAGGATTCTCGAGAGGATAAAGAGCTGGTCCGATGTCTTATGTCCAGAACGAAAACGACATTGCACCTCCTGAATCTGAGGTTTAACCAACGACCAGACTCTTCTCTCCAGTACCCTGGCATAGACCTTCCCAGGGAGGCTGAGGAGTGTGATCTCTCTAAAGTTGGAGCACTCCGATCCCCTTTTTTGAAGAGAGGAACCACCACCCCAGTTTGCCATGCCAAAGGCACTGCCCCCAACCTCCACGCAATGTTGCAGAGGCATGTCAACCATGACGGCCCTACAACATCCAGGGCCTTGAGATACTCAGGGCAAATCTTGTCCACCCCCGGGGCCCGGCCACCAAAGAGATTTTTAACCACCTTGGTGACCTCACCCCCTGTGATAGGTGAGTCGGCCCCCTTGTCCACAAGCCGTGCTTCCTCTGTGGAAGGTGTATCAGTGGGATTGAGGAGATCCTTGAAGTATTCCTTCCACCACTCGACGATATCCCCAGTCAAAGTCAGCAGTACCCCATCCACACCATACACAGTGTGTACAGGGAGCTGTTTCCCCCTCCTGAGCTGCCAGACAGTTTTCCAGAATTTCTTCGAGGCCGACTGAAAGTCTTGTTCCATTGCCTCACTGAACTCTTCCCAAACCCAAGTTTTTGCTTCAGCAACCACCCGAGCTGCACTCCGCTTGGCCTGCCGGTACACCCCAGCTGCTTCAGGAGTCCCACAAACCAACCAAACTTGATAGGACTCCTTCTTCAGCTTAATGTCCCCCCCTCACCACCGGTGTCCATCAGTTGGTTTGGGGGTTGCCACCATGAGATGTCCCGACGACCTTGCGGCCGCAGCTCTGGGCAGCCGCTTCAACAATGGAGTTGGAGAACATGGCCCATTGAGACTCCATGTCTCCAGACTCCCTTGGAATGTGGTTGAAGTTCTTCCGGAGGTGAAGACCTCCCGGAAAGGGGCCTCAGCCAGACCTTCCCAGCACACCCTCACTATACGTTTCAGTCTACCAGTTCTGAATGGCATCCTCCCCTGCCGTCTAATCCAACTCACCATCAGGTGTTGATCAGTTTACAGCTCTGCAGCTCTTTTTACCCGATTGTCCAAGACATGTGGTCGCAGGTCTGATGACATGATAACAAAATTGATCATCAACCTGCAACCTAGGGTTTCCTGGTGCCAGGTACACATATGGACACCCTTATGCTTGAACATGGTGTTAGTTATGGGCAAACTGTGAATAGCACAGAAGTCCAACAACTGAACACCACTCGGGTTCAGATCGGTCAGGCCGTTCCTCCCAATCACCCCGCTCCAGGTTTCACTGTCATCGCCCACGTGCACATTGAAATTCTCCAGTAGGACAATGGAGTCTCCAAGAAGAGCACCCTCCAGCACCCCAGTCAGACACTCCAGAAAGGGTGGATTCTCTCAACCATCATTTGATGCATAGGCACAAATGATGGTAAGGACCCGTTTCCCAACCCGAAGGTGCAGGGAACCAACCCTTTTGTCTGCCGGGGAAAACTCCAATATAGTGGCAGCAAGGTGGTGTCATAAAAGAATACCCTACCCTGCTCATCGCCTCTTGCCTGGGGCAGCTCCAGAGTAGGCCAAGCTCCAGCCTCACTCCAGGAGACTTGTTCCGGAACCGGAGCTGTGTGTTGAGGTGAGGCTGACTATATCTAGCCGGCATCTCTCAACCTCATACACCAGCTCAGGCTCCTTCTCCACCAGAGAGGTGACATTCCATGTCCCAAAAGCCAGTTTAGGAAGCCTGGGATCAGACCGCCAAGGTCTTCGCCTTTGACCGCCACCTGATCCACACAGCACCAGACCCCCATGGTTCCTCCTGCAGGTGGTGAGCCCACTGGAGGGCGGACTCATGTAACTCCTTCGGGCTGAGCCTGGCCGGGTCCCATGGGCAGAAACCCGGCCACCAGATGCTAGCCATCAAGTCCCTCCCCCAGGCCTGGCTCCAGGGTAGGGCCCCGGTAACCCCTTACCAGGCGGAGTACACTGGATCCCTGTTCTAGTGCTCATCATGAGAGTCTATTGGATCGTTCTTAGTGTGGCCCTTCACCCAGGACCACTTTGTCTTGGGTGACCCTACCAGAGGCAAATTGCCCCGGACAACATAACTCCTGGGACCACTAGGGCATGCAAACCCCCCATCACAATAAGGTGACGATCCATGAGGGGATTTTTTTTTTTTTACCCTTAATAATAAAATCCTTCAATTATAAACTGCATTTTGTGTTTACTTGTGTTATCTTTGTCTAATATTTAATTTTATTTGATGATCTGAAGCATTTAAGTGTGACAAACATACAAAAAATGAGAAACCAGGAAGGGGGCAAACACTTTTTCACACCACTGTAAGTAAATAAGTATGTAAATGGAAAAAAATGTGCCATTACCAAAAGTCCATTATAGACAAAGAGGTTTGGAAATACTGATGACAGTAAATACTGAATATACTGTATAGTCTCAAAGACATATCATATACAGTGGATATAAAAATGACATGAGTTCTGGCCCAGGGAACACGCACACAGGCTCCAGTCAATTGCAACAATGATTTATTGAATATTGGGCGTGTATGGATGCGTGAGCGTGAGAGTGGATGTGTTGCTGGGAGACAGGATGCGCCAAGGGCGGAGCAGCGAGCTGTGCAGCCAGGCAACCCTAGGGCAGAGCAGAGGAGAGGTTAGTTGCTGAGTCTGACCCGGTGGATTAATATTTGGACTGTGGCTTACTTGCAGATATTCTTGGTGGCTGACGTCGGCAAGCCGCAGGTCTCCGGCCTGGAAGACAGCGCTCCAATGCGCGCTCGGCGTTGTGGGTGTGAGTTGGATGACGACGGGGGGAGAATCTGCCACCAAGGAGTCCACCTGTGCACAGGGGAGAGAGTCTGGAGAAAAGGTGAGACGAGAGATGATGGCTTACGTGAGATGAGATGGTTGGTTGTCTAGAGGCGTCGGAGGAGAGAAGGCGAGTGCGGGTAGCACGGTCCTTGGTGAGCAGACGGCTCCAGACCGAGGGTCCAGGCGGAGCGGGCTAAATAGCCCGGGCTTGATGAGGTGCAGGTGTGCTCGCAGCTGGAGCGGGGGACAGGCGAGAATGAGCTCTGACAAAAAAGTCTACACACTCCTGTTCCACCATTAATGTGACCTATAACTGGTACAACCCAATTGAACAACAAACTGAAATCTTTTGAGGGGAAAAATAAAAAAAGTCTTGCAATAACCTGTTTGCATAAATATGCACATCCTTAAACTAATATTTTGTTGCAGCATACTTGGCTTTTATTACAGCACTCAGTCTTCTTGGATTGGAGTCTATCAGTGTGGCACATCTTGAAGTGGCAATATTTTCCTACTCTTCTTTGCAAAAACGCTTCAAATCTATCAGATTTTTTTTTTTTTTTTTTTTTTTTTTGTTACTTATTTGTACCCGTAGGTAGACTTGGTTTGCAGTCTGGTGACAAGCCACCGGCTGCTGGTCGCTGCGTGCGCGAGCGCCCTAAACCTACATGTTTTTGGTGTGCGGGAGGAAACCGGAGAAATCCCGGAGTAAACCCGCGCAACACGGGGAGAACATGCGAACTCCACACAGCTCACTGTTGGTCGGGGGCTGGGATCGAACCCACGATCTCATGATCCCCGCGGTCCCCCGGCCGAGGGTAAAACTGTGCTGCCACAGTGCTAAACCACTGCGCCACCGTGCAGCCCAGATTGCAGGGACATCTCCTGTGCACAGCCCTCTTCAGACCACCCTGCAGATGTTTGATCAGATTCAGGTCTGAACTGTGGCTGGGCCATTCCAAAACCTTAATCTTCTTCTGGTGAAGCCATTCTTTTGCTGATTTGGATGTGTGCTTTGGGTCATTGCTGTGCTGGAAGATCAAGTTCCTCTTCATCTTCAGCTATCTAGAAGAAGCCTGAAGGTTTTGTGCCAACACTGACTGGTATTTGGAACTGTTCATAATTCCCTCCACCTTGACTAAGGCCCCAGTTCCAGCTGAAGAAAAACAGCCCCAATGCATGATGCTGCCACCACCATGCTTCACTGTAGGTATGGTGTTCTTTTGGTGATGAGCAGTGTTGTGTGTGTGCCAAATATACCTTTTGGAATTATGGCCAAAAAGTTCAACCTTGGTTTCATCGGATCATAACACATTTTCCCACATGTGTTTGGGATATTTCAAAGGTGTTTTTGCAAAATGTAGCCAGGTTTGGATGTTTTTCTTCATAAGATAAGGCTTCCATCTTGAAACCCTAGATGGGAGATTGTTGTCACATGTACTAAACAGCCAGTACTTGCCAGAAATTCCTTCAGCTACTTCAATGTTGCTGTCAGCCTCTTGGCAGCCTCCCTGAGCAGTTTCCTTCTTGTCTTTTCATCAGTATTGGAGGGATGTCTGTCATGGCCGCCAATCTCTTACACCTGTGTGCGCACCTGCCTGCCATCTTCCTCTCCCTATTTATACCATCAGGTCCAATGCTCAGCACGGAGTCATCTGTTTCTCTACTCAGAAACCTGCTACTCCAACCTTCGAGCTTCCCAGCCTTGTTGTGTGCTTCCACGTTGGCTTCCAAGCCATCGCTACTCTCTGTCCAGGCCTGCACCTTCCGGACCAACCAACATCCAAGTAAGCCACTATTATTCCTTATCACCCTGTCAGCTTCCCCTGTGCACAGGCGGAGATCCGTGGTGGCGGACCCCTCTCTCCCTGGCGGTGGATTCATCTGCCTCCCACACCGGCATTCTGCTCTCCGGCCACCTGCGGGCACTATCCTCCTGGCTGCAGCTTCAGCACTAACCTGGGCAACTCTCCACCATCTCAGACAGTAAGCACTGTTCCATCAAAAGTGTCTTCCAGGCCTAAAACTGTAAATAACGCCCTCTGTCTCTTCTCAGGGTTGCCAGGTTGTATGGTGCTCTGCTCGCCCCAGCTGATTCGCCTGCTTACACTACACTTACACAACCCTGCATACACGCACCCACTCACGTCCACTATATCAATAAAACGGTTAATTGTATGTGCCTTGAGTCATGTCTGCTTTGTGGGTCACTAGAACCATGTCAGTACGACTTTGCCAGAGTGACCCAGCAGACAACGCGCTAGCGCGCAGGATGAACAACTTAGAAACTCAAGTAGACCAGTTAGCCTATCAACAGCAGGTGATGCTAACACAGTTAGCCTACATAACAGACAGGCTAGATCGTTTGGTTATCCCACAGGGTTCCCCTGCAGCCCCTGTTAGCTCCTCTGCTCCCGCTAGTTCCACCGCTAGCCCCATCATTAGTCAGCCGACTCCAGGCCCTGCTTGTCGGCTTACTCCCGTCCCGACTCCCACCTGTTTTAGTGGTAAATTGGGGGAGGCCAGGGGGTTTCTCATGCAATGCAACATCGTATTCCAATGGGTATCCGGGGATTTTCCCACTGACTAGAGTCGCATAGGTTATGTGATTAATTTGTTAGAGGGACGGGCTGTGGCTTGGGCATATGCGGTGATGGCTAGGGCTAATTATGCTTCGCTAACATACACTCAGTTTGTGAATGAGTTTCAGGATGTGTTCAGCCATTCAGACTGCAAAGACGTGTTTACCTCTCGGTTGTTAAATCTCCGGCAGGAGTCTAAAGCCGTCACTAACTACGCCGTGGACTTCTGGGTCGTGGCCACGGAGGTTGGGTGGGAGAATACCTCTCTATGTAGTATTTCTGTCAGAAGCCTAAACCCTAGCCTACAGGATGAGCTGGCCCTTTTGGAGAAGTCCTCTACGCTACATGAACTAATCTCCCTGGCTATCAGTATTGATAACAGACTAAGGGAGCGGGCGGCCGAACGGAGGACTTCCGGTCGCTCGGGCGGTCTTGCTGGCTGCTCCCTACAGCACCCCCTGCTGGCCCTCCCATCTGCTGATTCCCCGGAAGATCAGGAACCTATGGTTATGGGTGGGTTTAAACTATCATCCGCAGAGAGACAGCGCCGCCGGGGGTTGGGGTTGTGCATTTATTGTGGGAGCGAGGAACATGAGCTCGAGTCCTGTCCCAAACAGCCAAAAGGGGGAGTCCGTGCGTCGCAGTAGGGGGTCTCACAGACTTACCCCGCAGTAATCCCCTCACCCGTTTCTTGATCCCCATTCATTTCAATTATGGACATAAGGAGATAAACACACATGCACTCATTGATTCAGGGGCCGAGCAGAGCTTTATTTCAGGGACCCTGGCAACCCAGTTGGGGCTTCCCACGCAGCCATTAGAAACCCCACTCAGACTCAAAACTTTGTCTAAGGCTCCGTTGGCCACAGTCACTCACCGGACCGCCCAGTGTCAGTCAATATATCAGGCAACCATCGGGAAGAGTTAAGGCTGTATGTTTTACCAGTGTCGTCGACTCCGGTCATCCTTGGCTATTCCTGGCTTTGTCTACACAACCCCTCTATTGACTGGCGTTTGGTGTGTGTGGTTTCCTGGAGTTCTTTTTGCCTCAGTGCCTGTTTGCAGTCTGCTGCATGCTTGCCTGCCGTGCCTCTGGGTGCATCTGCCTCTCCTCCTCCCGACCTGTCTAAAGTGCCATCTGAGTATCACGATTTAGGGACCGTTTTCAGCAAATCCCAGGCCCTTTCCCTTCCCCCTCACCGCCTGTATGATTGTGTGATTAACCTCCGGGCCCGTGCTCCACTGCCATCTAGCAGACTGTATAACCTGTCTGCACCGGAGCGCGCGGCTATGGACACTTATATCAAGGAGTCCCTGAGTTCGGGCATAATAAGACTTCCTTCATTGGTGGTGGGTTTTATTTTTGTTGGGAAGAAGGATGGTTCTCTTAGGCCATGCATTGACTTTCGTGAACTCAATAATATAACTATCAAAGACAAATACACTCTCCCTCTCATCAACTCTGTGTTTGGTTCCCTCCAGGGGGCCTGTTGCTTCACAAAGCTAGACCTGTGCAACGCCTATCATCTGGTGTGGATACGGGAGGGGGATGAGTGGAAGACGGCCTTTCGGACCCGTAGTGGGCATTTTGAATACTTGGTCATGCCATTAGGGCTGACCAGTGCCACAGCCGTCTTCCAACGTCTAATCAATGATGTTCTGAGAGACTGCTTTAAAATAAGCTCTTTGTAAAGGCGGAGAAGTGTGAGGTTTTTTTTTTTTTTTTTAGATTTAGTATACTTTATTGATCCCCAGAGGGGAAATTGAGGGTCATCCACCACCTGGATGGATGAAGCAGCCACGATACGGCGCTATCCCTTAACCATTCACACACACATTCACACCTAGGGCCACTTTAGAGTCTCCAATTAACCTAACCTGCATGTTTTTGGCATGCAGAGTTCCATGTTTCTCGGACCTCCTTCCTTGGCTTCATCATCGCCGACAAGGAGATCATCCCCTGACCCAGCAAAGGTGAAGGCGGTGGTGGAGTGGCCCACCCCCTCATCTAGGAGGCAGCTTCTACAGTTCCTGGGGTTCGCTAATTTCTACCACTGTTTCGTGCAGAACTACAGCCGCATTGCCCTACCACTGACCAACCTAACATCCACCAAGGTGCCTCTTCAATGGACGGAGGAGGCGGACGCAGCTTTTTCCCTCCTGAAGGACAAGTTCTCTTCTTCGCCTATACTGACGCAGGTGGAGCCTGCTCTCCAATGCCTAATGGAAGTAGATGCCTTGGACTCAGGGGTCGGGGCCGTCTTGTCCCAGCGCTCCCCGGCGGACGGCGGACGGCAAGATACACTTCTCCCGTCGCTTATCCCCAGCGGAGCGCAACTGTGACATCGGCGACAGGGAACTGCTGGCGGTCAAGCTTGCTTTGGAGGAGTGGCGTCACTGGTTGGAGGGCGCTTCTCAGTCGTTCATCGTCTGGACTGACCACAAAAATCTGGAGTACCTCCAGACGGCTACGCATCTGAACGCTTGACAGGCCCGCTGGTCTCTCTTCTTCGGACGTTTCAACTTCACCATTACCTACCGCCCTGGGTCGAAGAATACTAAACCGGACACCCTGTCTTGTCAGTTTGCCCCGGAGACGGCGGAGATGGCCGAACATCCCATTCTCCCCTCATCGTGTGTTGTGGGCACACTCTCCTGGGGTATTAAGGACAAGGTCCTGAGGGCACAGTCTGACATGGCCGACCCGGGGGGCGGGGGTGGCAGCAGGGAGGTTGTTTGTCCCTTCGGCCGTCCGGGGGGAGGTCATTCAGTGGGGTCATGCGTCCAAGTTTGCGTGCCACTCTGGAAGGGCGTGCACAGTGGCTCTCCTGCAGAGGATGTTTTGGTGGCCGTCTCTCCAGAAGGACGTGGGAGACTACATCCGAGCCTGTCATCAGTGTGCAGCTGGCAAGACATCCTCTTCTCCACCTGCTGGGCTGCTTCATCCCCTTCCCATCCTGGGCAGGCCATGGTCGCACGTGGCATTGGACTTTGTCACTGGTCTCCCCACGTCCAATCAGTTCACTACTATCCTCACACTGGTTGACAGATTCTCCAAGGGTGCCCATTTCATCCCTCTGTGGGGGATGCCCATGGCTAAGGAGACGGCAAACCTCCTGGTCCAGCACGTGGTTAGGCTGCATGGCATCCCTCGGGACATCATCTCTGATCGAGGACCCCAGTTTGTCTCCAGGGTCTGGAGGTCTTTCTGCGCTGCATTGGGGGCCAGGGCAAGTCTGTCATCTGGATACCATCCACAATCCAATGGGCAGTGTAAGCGAGCCAACCAGGAGATGGAGGGGGCCCTGCGGTGCATCGCGACCTCGAATCCATCATCATGGAGAACACACTTCCCCTGGATTGAATATGCACATAATACTGCTGTATCAACAGCCATCGGCATGTCCCCCTTTGAAGCCTCGTTGGGTTATAATCCCCCGCTGTTCCCTGAGGAGGAGGGAGACATCGCCGTTTCTTCTGTTTGCGTCCACATGAGGTGTTGCCGGCGGATCTGGAAGACGACCAGGGCAGCACTTCAGCGGACGGCGGAACATAACACCTCGGTGGCCAACCAGCGCAAGGTCCTGGCTCCCGCCTACCAGGTGGGCCAGCAAGTATGGTTGTCCACCAAACACCTTAACCTGAAAGCTGAAAATAGGAAGACTTCGCAAACGTTCATTGGACCCTTTCCCATCAGGGACTTCCATCAGACGCACCCGGGAAGGTTGGAACACCAGTCGAGAGGCATGCTGTGGGGGAAGAGTACTGTCATGGCGGCCAAACTGTTACACCTGTGTGCACACCTGCCTGCCATCTTCCTCTGCCTATTTATACCATCAGGTCCAGTGCTCGGCGCGGAGTCATCTGTTTCTCTACCCAGAAACCTGCTACGCCAACCTTCGAGCTTCCCAGCCTCATTGTATGCTTCCACGTCGGCTTCCAAGCCATCGCTACTCTCTGTCCAGGCCTGCACCTTCCGGACCAACCAACATCCAAGTAAGCCACCCCTATTCCTTCTCACCCTGTCAGCTTCCCCTGTGCACAGGCGGAGATCCGTGGTGGCGGACCCCTCTCTCCCTGGAGGCGGATTCATCTGCCTCCCACACCAGCATTCAGCTCTCCAGCCACCTGCGGGCACTATCCTCCTGGCTGAAGTTTCAGCACTAACCTGGGCAACTCTCCACCATCTCAGACAGTAAGCACTGTTCCATCAAAAGTGTCTTCCAGGCCTAAAACTGTAAATAACGCCCTCTGTCTCTTCCCAGGGTTGCCAGGTTGTATGGTGCTCTGCTCGCCCCAGCTGATTCGCCTGCTTACACTACACTTACACAACCCTGCATACACGTACCCACTCACATCTACTACATCAGTAACATGGTTAATTGTATCTGCCTTGAGTCGTGTCTGCTTTGTGGGTCACTAGAACTATGTCAATGTCCAGTTCTTGGTAATATCATTGTTGTGCCATATTTTCTCCACTTGATGATGACTGTCATCACTGTGTTCCACAGTATATTTAATGCCTTGGAAATTGTTTTGTACCTTTCTCCTGACTGATAACTTTGAACAATGAGATCCCTCTGATGTTTTGGAAGCTCTCTGCAGACCATAGCTTGTGCTGTAAGATGTGACTACAAAAATGTCAGGCAAAGCCTACTGGAACAGCTGAATTTTATTTGGGGTTAATCAGAGGCACTTTAAATGGTGGCAGGTGTGTGCTGACTCTCATTTAACATAAGGTTGAATGTGATTGGTTAATTCTGAACACAGCCACATCCCCATTTATAAGTGGGTGTGCATATTTGTGCAAACAGGTTATTGTAAGTTTTTGTTGTTTTTTTTTTCCCTTCAAAGATTTCAGTTTGTTTTTTAATAGGGTTGTATAGGTTATAGGTCACATTAATGGAGGAAAAAGTTTTGAAAGAATTTGTCTTGGTCTCATTTTTTTACTTCACAACATCCTGGCATTTGAACAGGGGTGTGAAGACTTTTTATATTCACTGTACTAGCATCAAATTGTCCATAACAGTGGAGGTTACTAACCAAGACTTTTAATGGAAATGGCCCCATCTTAAATGTTGGAATGTAAAATTCAAAATTTGGTTTGTGTTTGAAGAGCCCCCACAGTGCTGTACCTGGGGCCCAAAATTTTGTGCTTCACCCCTGCTCATACAGCACCCTCACCACCATCTCACTGTCCTCATACATGTCCTGCACCACCTTCACATACTTCTCTGCTACTCCTGACTTTCTCATACTGTACCGTACCTCCTCTCTTGGCACCATACCATGCTTTATCTAGTTCCACAAAGACACATGCAACTCCTTCTGACCTTCTTTATACTTCTCCATCAACACTCGTAGAGCAAAAATTGCATCTGTAGTACTCTTTCTTGGCAAGAAGCCATATTGCTGCTCACTGATTGTCACCTCTCCTCTTAACCTGGCTTCAACAACTCTTTCCCATATCTTCATAGTGTGGCTGATCAACTTTATGCCTCTGCAGTTACTACAGCTCTGAGCATCATCTCTGTTCATGAAAATTGGTACCAAAACACTTCTTCTCCACTCCTGAGCCATTCTCTCACTCTCCAAGATTGTGTTAAACAATGTGGTTAAAAAGTGCAGTGCCATCTCTCCTAAAAATCTCCATACCTACAGGTATGTCATCTGGACCAACAACCTTTCCATTCTTTATCCTCTTCAAAGCTGCCCTCACTTCCGCCTTGCTAATCTTTGGGACTTCCTTGTTCACCATCTTTCCTTCATCCATCCTCCTCTCACTCTCATTTTCTTTATTCATCAGCTCTTCAAAGTACTCCTTCCACCTTCTCAACACACTCTTGTCACTTATTAGTACATTACCATTTCTGTCCTTTATCAGCCTAACTTGCTGCACATCCTTTACAGCTTGATCTCCTTAGTGTCCACCCTCTTATACAACTCACTATAGGCCTTTTCCTTTGTCTTTGCAAAGTCTCTCTTTGCCATGTGCCTAGCTTCCAAGTACTCCTGCCTACTTTCTTCATCTCCCTGACTATCCCACTTTTTCTTTGCTAAACTCTTCCTTAGGATACTTTCCGGTACCTCCTCATTCCACCACCAGGTCTCCTTGTCTTCCTTTTTCTGTCCAGAGGATACATCACATCCCTTTCTACCCATTTCCCCCAATACTTTTGCTGTACTTTCCCAGTCATCAAGTAATTCTTCCCTACCACCCAGAGCCTGTATCAACTCCTTCCTGAATTCTGTGCGACCTTCTTCCTTCTGTAACCTTACCCACTTAATCTTTTACTCTGCTTTGCCTTCACTGTTTTCCTCTTTTTGCTTTGCAAATGTTATGTGTGGGTTTAGCCCCTGGTACTTGCCATAGCCGATGTCGGTCATCAGAGGGGGATGACATCAGGTGGGCTGTGGCCGCTGTATGTATTCATGTTATCCTGGAATAAAGGTCAGTTTTTTGCTCAGCATAAGATAGCTCATGGCTTGCTCATTTCGTACATAACATTTAGTGACTAAGGATTAAACCGTAGGGGCATGTGCGAGACTACCACCTCTGTTCTTGGGGTCATTGGGCGTGCCAGCCATGCTATGGCACTGCTGGCTGGAATCGTTCAATGACTATATTATCACGACTGGACTGGACAGCACTGATGAAAAAAGGTGGAAGAGCGTCCTGATTCATTGTCTAGGCAAAAAATGATAATGAGTACTTCATGCTCTGGGCCACATGGACTCTTTGGAGGAGTGTTTGAGCCTAATGGATGAGTTTTTTTGTCAAAAAGTGTAACATCGCAGCACGAAGATACAAGTTCTTCGATCACTGCCAGGAAGTGGGTGATTCCACATAGCATTTTGTTATGGAGCGCTGTAACCTAGTAAGCATATGCAGCTTTGGGGCTTTAGAAGAGGAGCTAATTCGTGACAAGCTAGCGCATAACACAAGCAACGAGTGTTTAAATGGTAAATGGCATTCACTTATGTAGTGCTTTTTTCTAATCTCTAGATGACCAAAGTGCTTTACAGATTGTACTATCCATCCATTCACACACACATTCACACACTGAAGGTGGCATAGCTGCCATACACCGGTGCTGGCCTGACCCACCAAGAGCAACTGGGGGTTCAGTGTCTTGCTCAAGGACACTTTGACATGCAGACTGCAGACAGAGCGGGAATCGAAAGGAGAAGCTACTGCTAAGAAGGGACAATTCTGTGCTGAGCCAGGTGATGCAAATTGCTAGCCAAATAGAATCTGCCCCCCAGCTAGGGAACCAGATACCAGCTAACGAACAGCTAGCCAGTCAAGTGTCCTCTCCACATCGGGCCGATACCAACACAGCTAGCTACTTAGGGCAGACTTCCACGCAGAGACAGACCATGGCTTGGGCAGGAGCGGGAACCCGGAGACCGTGTGGCGGCTGTGGTTCCTCCCATCACCGAACGAGCTCGTCAGCTTGCCACACTAGAGGGAAGAGGTGCTACAACTGAGCCAAGCTAACCACCTGGCTAGAGTTTGTCCTGCCCCCCAAGAAGAAGCTGATGCGGGACCTGTGGGTGTAGCCTTGGAATGTGTAGCAGGTGCCAAGAATTGGCCACTTAAATGGTACGTCATACAGCTTGGTGGAGCCGACGTGCCACTCATGGTAGATTCAAGGTCCATATTGAGCGTGCCCACGGTAAGAAAACTTTTCCCTAAAAAGACAGTTATGGTGGGGGTTGATAACATGTTTGGCTATGGACATGTGAAAATTGGCGTGGTGGGCACGGTCAGTTTTTCAGTGTCATGCAGACCAAAGCCAGTTCCAGCATTCACCTTTCATGTTTCGTGCCATGGGGCTGACTTTTTGGGTATTGACTTGTTAGCCAAGTTGGGGTTCTCCATTATGGACCCAACGGGCTCCAAGGTGCTAACCATTTCATCAGCCAGGCACTTGCGCTGGCCAGTGCTGTTTACGGGCCTGGGTTGTATAGCAGCTTTCAACCACCGGACACTCACTGACCCAGGGGGATGCCCATGATTTAACCCCTTCACCGGCTGCCCCTCGCATTGTGGGACAATATCACAGCAGAGCTGAACAGACTGCTGGACGCTGGCATCATTGAAAGAGTGGACGCCTCACCGTGGATCTCAAATATCATGGTGGCTAAAAAGAAGTCAGGTGGCATCCAGCCATGCATCAACCTCAGGATGGTCAACAAAGCGATCATTCTGGATAAGTACCCACTGCCCACAATGGAAGAGCTCACCACAATGTTCAGTGGTTCCAAGGTGTTCTCAAAGCTGGACCTCCATCAGGGCTACCTGCAAGCGTCCCTCCACCCGGCCAGCTGCAACCTGACGGCGTTCGTGACCCACATGGGTGTTTTCAGATATACCCACATGCCTTTTGGCCTCAGCTCAGCTCCGAGTTCCTTCCAAAAAAATCATGTCCACAATTCTTGCTGGCCTCAGGGGTGTGGTGGTGTATCTGGACAACATCGTGGTGCACGGCGCGTCACGGGCCGCACACGATGAATGTCTGGAATGAGTAATGGAGGTGCTGCTAGATCATGGAGTCATGCTGAATGAGGAAAAGTGCATCTTTTCAGCTGAGACCATCAAGTTTGTGGGGTTTCACCTGTCTGCAGAGGCCTTGAGTCCCCTGCACTGAAACATGGAGGCGGTCCTGCAACTTCCGGACCCCACGACGCCCGCGCAGATTTTGTCATTCCTGGGCATGGATAATTTCAATGGGCATTTCATTACTCGATAGTCATAGACAACTGAACCACTCCGTGCTCTCCTGAAGCAGAATACTCCGTGGGAATGGACCCCAGCCTGCTCAGCTGCCATCGCTAAACTGAAATCTCAGCTCACCTCTCTGCAGGTGTTGGCCCATTTCAACCCACAATGCCCCACTTTTGTAACCTGTGACGTGTCTGGCTCAGCAGTGGGGGCAGTCAAACTGTTAATCATGCATGAGTTCTTTGGGACACAAAGGCTAAACCAAAGGGGATCCTCGGTGGACATTTAAACATACGGAACATAATCCCCAAAAGAGATGAGATTTCGGTGCTGCTGTTGGACTCAAATCTGGACTATCTTTGTCTTTCTGAAAGCTGGCTACACAGGAACATAGACACTAATATGATCGATATTGTGGGCTATCAGTGTTTCCGAAAAAACAGGCAGGTAGGGAGGGGAGGAGGTGTTTAAATTTACATCAAAGAAAAATTTAAATGCCAATTGGTTGATTTGAATACTTCACTTGAATGTTTAGCTGTTAATGTATGTCTCTCACC
The DNA here is from genome assembly GCA_020510985.1 of Pholidichthys leucotaenia. Taxonomy (NCBI): domain Eukaryota; kingdom Metazoa; phylum Chordata; class Actinopteri; order Cichliformes; family Pholidichthyidae; genus Pholidichthys; species Pholidichthys leucotaenia. The sequence goes on from CM035838.1 coordinate 285,545,156, forward strand.
GGTAATGAACTTCAACATTGCAGTATTGTACAACCCTCCGTCACACAATTCTTCTTTTATAATGAATTAAGTGATCTGGTTAAACAACTTGAGAAGAGCAGAGAAACAATATTTCATGGTGACTTTAATATTAACTGGTCTGATAAAAAGGACAAACAGAAACTGAAAAGCCTCATGACTAAATTTAATTACCAACAAATGATCAAAGGACCCACCAGGATAACCAAACAATCCAGAACACTTATTGACATGGTATTTACTAATAAACCAGAACGAATAACCAGAACCTATAATCTTGTAACTGGTCTCTCAGATCATAACATGGTTCTTGCTGTCAGAAAACTTACTAAAAAGCGACTACAGTATTTTGGGGGAGTCGATATTGACAAATCAAATTTTATTATTCCCAAATCAAAAAATGAGGAGTTTGAACATTACTTGGAGAATCAAAACTGGGAGCAGCTCATGTCAATATATGAAGTAGATGATTGTTGTAATTTTATAACTGCAACAATTACAAAGTCTATAGAAAAATTTACAAAGCAAATTAAAAGTAGACAACAGAAGATTAGCCTACCATGGTTAAATAATGAAATAAGAAAACTTATGAAGAGGCGAGACTCTGCTTTGAAAACATCATTAACCTCTAAACTACAAACTGATCACCTTGTGTACAAAAGTTTAAGAAATAAAGTGGTACAAGAGCTGTGAAAATCAAAAGTATCTTATTACAATAAACTGATAGATCATGCAAAGGGTAACAACAATTCCCTATGGAGGCATTTAAATAACTTAACTAATTAAAAAAATGTTCAGAAGGGGGTAAAAGAACTTAGAATTAATGGCAAGACCATCAGTGACAAGGCTACATTGGCAAATAAATTTAATTCATATTATGTGGACTCTGTGGAAGACCTAACAAAAAACTTTGTGCTGCCTAATGTGCCCAACAACACAAAATCAATACTCTCCACAGATTCTTTTCACATCGATGAGGTAAATGAGGAGTTAATTGCTGGTATTGTTAAAACACTGTCAAACTCAAAAACTAATGATATCTACAATATGAGCACTTCCTTTCTCAAAACGCACAGCAAAATATTAATCAAACCACTGACTCATCTCATTAATCTCTCCATTAGGTCTAGTACATTTCCATCTGGTTGGAAAAAAGCTGTCGTCATGCCAGTTCATAAATCAGGCAGTAAAGATGATATATGCAATTACCGCCCAATCTCTATTTTACCAGTCCTGTCTAAGGTTCTTGAAAAAAGTTGTAGCTACACAGCTGATAGACTATTTACAAGACAGTCAACTTCTTCATCCACATCAATTTGGTTTTAGACCAGGATACTCAACAGAAACAGCAAATTGTTGCCTTATTGAAAATGTCAAACAGTCCATGGACAGGGGTAATGTGGTAGGGGCTGTTTTTCTAGATCTCAAAAAGGCTTTCGATACTGTAAACCACAGTTTGCTTTTGTCCAAAATGGTATCTTTTAACTTCTCTCCAGATACATTAGAATGGTTTGCATCTTATCTCCAGAATAGAGAACAGTGTGTAAAAGTTCACCAAGATAAATCTTCATTTTTAAACAACCGCATGGGTATCCCACAAGGGTCCATTCTTGGTCCTTTACTTTTCAGCATTTTTATTAATGACTTGCCGCTACACTGCTCAGCTGCAACATGTCAACTTTATGCAGGTGATGCAGTTATTTACACAGCTGCCAAGACTCCAGCACAGGCTGCAGATGTACTGTCCACAAGTATGGTTGATGTCCAAGAGTGGCTCTTCCAGAACCATCTTTTGCTGAACCTTCAGAAAACAGTTTCAATGTGCTTTTCAATCAAAAAATGTTACTTGCAACGTTTTAAAGTTAATATACATGATCAAGACTTCAGTTTGGTTTCAGAATTCAAATACCTTGGCATTGTACTAGATCCTCAACTCAAATTTAATCTTCATATAAAGAAAATTTCAAAAACAGTAAAAAAAAATCTGAACTGCTTTAAATTAATTAGATATTACATACCATACGAAGCAGCTGCACTTTATATGCATTCTATGGTTTTTTTCTCATATATCATACTGTTTGACAGTCTGGGCTCAAGCAGCCCCTTCTACAATAAGACATATAGGTTCATTATATAATCAAACTCTAAAAATCTTGGACAAAAAGCCCATTAGGTGGCATCACTGTTATATTTTAAAAAAATACAACCTATTGAGTTTTGAGAGTTTCATTGACCTCTGTTTTCTGAAATTAATTTACAAATGTTTCCATAAATCAGCGCCTGAGCCACTTGCTGGTTTCATCCAAAGAAAGGACTGCAGCAGAGCCACCAGGAGTTCTGTTAACAATAACTGTAAAATATTCCACCGCAGAACCACATTTGGACAAACAGCTTTCTCTGTAAAGGGCAGTCACATCTGGAACACAATGCCAAATGAAATTAAAATAATAACGGACTTTAAAACATTCACTAAAAAGGTTAAAAACTGGCTGAAAAATAAACAAGAATGTACCCATGTATGAAATGTCTGCAGGGTGAGAGTGAATGAAGGGAAGGAATGAATGTGTTTATTTATAGTGAGTGACGAAGGGAGAGAGGCCTGAAATAGGCAAATGTGAGTCAGGCTGTTATATCGTGTATTTATAATATTTATAATCTTTATAATATTTATAACTGTGTATTTATAATGCACTTTTAATCTTTTTGCATTGATGTATGTGGATATTGTTTATTCTGTTTTCATTTTTTCATTTTTTTCTTTTCCTTATCTTTTTTCTTTTTACTTGTTTTTCCTTTCTAAAGCCCATCCAGGGACAAGAGTTGCAAATTAGCTAATAGCTATACACTCTTTGTGCAACACATCAGATTGATTGTCATTTGATTAATTGTCTATGTTTATTGTACTGTCCCTGTCAAATAAACAAATAATCTAATCATGTCTCAACTTCAGAATGGGGCAGAGCGCCCGGTGGCGTTTGCATCAAGGTCTCTCACGGCGGCAGAACAAAGGTATGCAGTGGGTGAAAGAGAGGTGCTCACGTGTGTTTGGGCGTGCGAACAGTGGCACATATGCCTCTACTGATGCCACTGATCACAGGGTGCTGACAACATTGCTGGAAATGACTGGTTCAGGACAGATGCTCCTGCAGATCCACAGGTGGATGTAAAGACTGCGAGCCTCCAACTTCACTACTCAGTTCACCCCAGGCAGAGAGAATGTAGTGGCTGACCTCCTGTCCCATGCCACACTTAGCACCTTACAGACTGGTGATTGTGATGGTCTGGAGGCAGACCTGATCAACACGTTACACAAACCCTTCCAGAATACCGTGTCTCTCCAGGAATTCCAGGCGGAGTTGAAGCAGGATCCAACTTTGTCCCAGCTATGCTTCTTCATCAGAGGGAGGTGGCCCGTGAAGATGCAGGGTGGACTGGCACCTTTCCATAGGGTCAGGGATGAACTGAACTGCTGGAAGGACGTGTGCGTGGCGAGAGGACATTGCACGATGGTTCCAGCATCACTAAGAGCTCGCGTTTTGGCCATGCTTCATGATGACCACCTGGGGGTAGTTAGGGTGAAACAGCACTGTAGAGACTCAGTTTGGTGGCCTGGTATCGACAAGGACGTTGAGGTTATGGGAAAGAACTGTGTGCCATGTTTGGAGATCAGGAAAACTGGGACACCACCGCCTCCGCCTCTGCAGCCATTACAGTATCCAGAGGGCCCCTGGAGGCACATCCAGCTGGATATTTGTGGCGAGTTGCACACGGCTCCTGTGAATAGCAATTTCCTGTTGGTGGCCTATGACCTGTATTCAAAATGGTCAGAGGTGTGTCCCACTGGTTCGGTCACAACCACTGTGGTCATCAGTTTTCTCACTTCACTCTTCACTCGGTGGGGTGTTCCAAATGCCATTACTATGGACAATGGGCCGCAATTCATCTCTGGGGGGGTTTAAGGAGTTTTTGGGGGAGAGGGGCATGGAGCACATTACAACCGCTTTCTATCATCCTCAGCCTAATGGAAGGGTGGAACGTTTCAACAAGACGCTAAAGAGTGGACTAAGAGCACATTTGGCGGATGGTTTCAAGTTCTTTGATGCTCTTCAAAACACACTCCTCCATTACAGAGCGACGGCCCGCGCCACAACAGAGTGCTTCCCAATGAAGCTCATGCTGGGATGTGAATTGCACCTTCCTCTGGACTGGTTGCAGCCTCCCACAGCCACCCCTTCAGCGGATGCAGTATCACCAAGGGGGCAGGTACTTGAACAACAGCGGTGTATGAAACAACGCTTCGAGAAGAAGCACAGGGCGGGGACACACGGACTCAGAGTAATGGACTGAGTTAGGATCAAACATCCCAATCGCATGCACAAGCTGCAGCCATTCTGGAGGGGGCCACTGCAGATCACGGAAAAGCTGGGCTTAGACACGTTTCGCCTCTCAGACTGGTCACGGTGGCATTCTAGCCGCTTCAGGAAATCGTCGCCGACCCAGGATCTGAGAGCACCGACAGGTGAGAGGGACACCCACTGGGGCTTGGCTGATGGGGCGCTGGAGGGCGCATGGGGATGGCTGATGGAGCCAGCAGCAGGACATCAACCAGTGAAGCACTCAGCGAGAACTCGTCAGAGGCTGGGGTATCTGAAAGACTTTGTTGTGGGACTTGGTTAGTTAGGATGTGTTGGTTAATTGGTGGCAGAATACTTCACCTCAACACGCAGGCACTTTGGCAGTCTACCCAAGTGTCCAGCTAGATGTTGGTGTTCTTTAAATCAGGACGTTCATATCCTAATGTTTTTTGTTTGTTTGTTTTTTTTAGTGGTGGGTATTTGTTCACTAAATTTTGATGGGGGGTCAATTGGCTGATGTTTGTTGTTTTATATTTTTCTGGGGGGGGGGGGGTGTTATATGTGGGTTTGGGCCCTGGGACTTGCCATACCTGATGTCGGGCATCAGGGGGGATGACATCAGGTGGGCTGCAGCCGCTGTATGTATTCATGTTATTCTGGAATAAAGGTCAGTTCGTTGCTCATCATAAGATGGCTCACGACTTGCTCATTTCATACAGAACAGCAAATTCATCCTACAGACTATCATCCAATGCTGTCTTGTTACATTCTCCCCTGCCACCACCTTGCAGTCTTTTTTCTCTTTCAGATTTCTCCTTCTGCATAAGATGTAGTTCACCTGTGTGCGCCTTCCTCCACTCTTGCACGTAATCTAATGTTCCTCTCTCTTCTTGAAGTATGTGTTCACCACAGCCTTTTCCATCCTTTTAGCAAAATCCACAACCATCTGTCCTTCCACATTTCTCTCTTTTAAACCATACCTACCCAGCACCTCCTCATCACCTCTGTTCCCTTCACCTACATGTCCATTAAAGTCTGCTCTAATCACCACTCTCTTCCCCCCGAAAACACTCTCTACCACTTCATCCACCTTACTCCAGAATTCCTTTTTTTCTTCTACCTGACATCCAACTTCTGGGGCTGACAACATTCAACATCACACCTTTGACTTCTAGTTTCAAACTCATGATCCTGTCTGACTCCCTCTTTACCTTCTGAACACTCTTCACATACTCTTCCTTTAAGATTACTCCTACTTCATTTCTCTTCCAATCTACACCATAGTAGAACAGTTTACATTCACCTCCAGTGCTTCTAGCGTTGCTTCCCTTCCATCTGGATTCTTGAACACAGTATATCTACCCTTCTTCTCTCCATCATATCAGCCAACTTTACGCCTTTACCAGTCCCTACATTTAAAGTCCCTATGCTTACCTCCATACTTCTACTTTTCCTCTCTCTCCCTCCTAACATGCCTTCTCCATCCTTCTTCAATCTTCGACCAACAGTAGCCCAATTTTCACTGGCACCCTGTCAGTTAACAGTACTGGTGGCTGTCATTGTTAATCCAGGCCTTGACCAATCGAGGTATGAAAATCTTATTTGTCATGATCCACATGTTTGATTTGACGAAGGTATTACGTCGGATGCCCTTCCTGACACAACCCTCCCCATTTACCCCGGCATGGGACCGGCACTCGGAGTACACTGGCTTGTGCATCCCCTGTGTCAGGGTTTTTTATATATATTGTAACGAGCAGTGCATTTCAGGCGTTAAAGAGGCGTACTATTGTTCAGTGAGCTTTTATTTTTCACACACATTCAACATGCCACATTGGCCCAGGTCATTAATTGAACCCACACTTTCAGTGATAGTTTTCCCCACCAGTAACTCCCATAATCCTAAAGTCCCAGCCTCATTTAACCACTCCCCCACCAGCCGGCCAATCACATCCCAGAGGGTGGCCAGGACACCACTCTGCCCCCACCTAAGAGGATTAGCTATTCCCAGTGACCCACGCATCAACCACAAAATCCCATAGATGTTGGGGGAGACGATGTTGTCTCCAGACTCTGTCCCGTGGGCTCCCGCCAGCTAAGGGGGATGGTGATGATGACATCTGTGGCTCCTCCTCCTCAGACAACTCCGTAGCTGAAGCTTGTTGGCTGGTAGGGTGCCAAGGGGTCCCGGTGGAGCACCACCACCTGGTTCCTTCTGCACAGTCACACTTTGCAGACCACATTGGATAATTTTTCCAGCACAATGCAGCGTCCCATCCAGTGGCTGATGAGCTTTGGGGAATGACTCTTCTTCCTCACAGGGTTGTAGACCCACACCTTAGTGCCTGGAGCAAAGTCATCTCCCCGGCATTGGGTGTCATAGGCCCGCTTCTGCTGCACTCCCGCTTCAGTCAGCAACTTTCTTACCAGTTCATGGGTCTCCAGCAGCTGCTCACAGAGACTGTAGTAATAATCCATTCCAGGATCCCCTCTCAGTTCTGGTTCTGGAGGAGGCCCAAATACCAAGTCCACTAGGGTGTGCAGTTCTTGCCCAAACATCAGTGTCACAGGGGTACACTTTGTGGACTCCTGCATTTTGGCCCAGTAGGACCACAAGACCAGAAGAAGATGGCGGTCCCAATCTTGCTGTCGTTTGTCTGTCAGGATGGCCAGCTGGGTGCACAGAGTCATGTTAAATCGCTTCACCAGACTGTTGCTTTGGGGGTGCAGGGGAGTAGTTCTAGTTTTCTTGACACCCAGGCACCGGCATGCCTCCTGGAAGACCTTGGACTCAAAATTCCACTCCTGGACACTATGGAGCTCCTCCAGGACCCGGAAGCGACAGAACATCTCCTTTAACAGTATCTCCGCAGTGGTTGCTGCACTCTGGTTGGGGACCGCATATGGTTCAGGTCACTTTGCAGTAGTCCATGGCCAATAAGACATAGTGGTTCCCCTGGGCAATGACAGGGAATGGGCGCAGAATGTCCACACCCACTCTTTCCATTGGGGCCCCCACCTGGTACTGTTGCAGAGGGGCACCTGATTGCTGGGTGGGGCCGTTCTGCATAATGCAGGAGTTGCAGCATTGGACAAATATCTCCACATCTCGGCGGCATCGGCCAGTAGAACCACCCTTGAAGATGATGCAGGGTCTTAGTTAAGCCAAAGTGCCCAGCAACCCCCAGAGCCATGGACCAGTTTGAGGATCTGGCCCTGCAGCTGGTGAGGAATCAGGAGCTGTAGGATGGCCCCCAGCTGGCGAGGAATCAGGAGCTGTAGGATGTCTTGTTGCCCCCTTGGTGACTTCCACTGATGGTGCAGGATACCATCCCAGCTGACAATGCTGGACTATTGAGAGTAGAGTGCCTTGGACTCTCGGTCTAGAACAGAGACTGCTGGCAACTCGGGCCACTGGCCAACCCCCACCCAGGCATTGATCCTGGAGAGAACTGCATCCTGGTGTTGGGCTTGCTGTATCTGCTTGGAGTTGAGGGTCTCCCAGTCACCGTCAGGTGCCACATCATCCTGCAGTGCAGCAACTTTTGGTTCTGGCAGGCAACCGTCCTCCTGTCTCCTGCAGTATCGGTACCTCTCCACCTCGCATGGCTGTCTAGAAAGGGCATTGGAGTTGCCATGTGGTTGGCCAGGTCAGAGCTAGATCTCAAATTGGTAGTCCTGGAGGGCCTCCACCCACCTGGCCAGCTGCCCCTCCAACTCCTTAAAGCTCAGAAGCCACGTGAGAGAAGCATGGTCAGTTCACAGGATAAACTTTTGTCCATACAGGTAAGGGGGGAAGTGTCGTAGGCCCTGGACAACAACCAGCAACTCCCGGCGGGTTACACAGTAGTTCCGCTCGGGTTTGCTAAGGGACCGGCTGAAGTAGGCAATTGCCTGCTCACCATGTTCTCCTTCTTGGGAAAGCACAGTGCCTAGACCCACATTGTTGGTGTCAGTATCTACAGTGAAGACCTTCCCCGGATCTGGATATGCCAGTACGGTCACCTCCAATGGGGCAAATCAGGGACGGGAGTAGGCTGTGGCACAATCATCAGTCCACTGGAAGGCCTTGCCCTTCTGGGTCAGCTGGTGAAGGGGGCTAGCTATGGTGGCAAAGTCCTTGATGAACCTCCTGTTGTATGAGGTAAGGCCCAGGAAACTGTGGAGCTCTGACACATCACTGGGGTGGCCACTCCTAGACTGTCCTCATCTCATCTGGGTCAGTGGACACCCCGTCAGCCCTAATCACATGACCCAGGAACGACACACTTCAGCGGAAGAGGTTGCACTTCTTTGGGTTGATGCATAGCCCCGCCTTACAGATGGCCTGTAAGACCTCCCACAGGTTCTGGAGTGCCTCTTGAAAGTCTGCAGCATGGACCAGGAGATCATCCAGCATACCACACAACGGCCATGGGGAATATTGGCAAGGACCCACTCTCCATGATGCACTCAAAGGATGCAGGCGCATTTCATAGTCTAAATGGAATCACCCGGAACTGCCACAACCTCTCACCAATTGAGATCGCTGTCTTGGGGGAGGCCTCCATTGGCAGCTCCACCTGCCAGTACCCACTGCAGAGGACCAGGGAGCTGAACCAGCATGAGCCCTGCAACATAGTCCAAAGCATCATCAATTCGCGGGAGGGGGTAAGAGTCTTTTCAAGTGGCCTCATTGAGGCACCTATAGTCCACACAAAACTGCCAGGTACCATCCTTCTCGTAGATCAAAATTGCTGGAGCAGCCCATGGGCTCTGTGAAGGTTTGATGACTCCTGCCCGGTGCATCAGCTCAATCTTCTGTTGAGCTGCCAACCTTTTGGTCAGCAGTAGGTGTCGGCAGGAAGGGGGGGGGGGCTGTCCTGTGTTGATTTTGTGGAGGGCCATGTGTCCTGATGGGATCACCACCTTATCGTGGTGGGGCACTTTGAGCGTCTCCATGACCCCTAGAGCTATGTCGGCCGGAGTCTCGTACTCCTGGCAGGGTCACCCAAGCCGAACAGGTTGAAGGGTAGAGGCCAGACTAAGAGTGATCCCGAAGACGAAGATGAAGACCTCAACGGTAGAGCAGGCAGAAGCTGGTAGTAATGATAAACACCACAATGGCTGTAAAAGCGAACGAAGGCTAAGGGAGCACACCCTGACAAAAAAACAAGCTGGTGGTGGCACGCTTTGAGGCGGTTTTTCCCAAAATCCTGGATTCCGGCAGTCTCCTGCAGTTGTGAGATGATGCCTTTTGTCTAGGGTCTCCCTTACCACTGGAACCATCTTCTCTACAATCAAGGTAGTGGCATTGGGAAAAGCGCACCCCCCATGCCACTCTAAAAACCATCACTGCACAGGTATCTTCTTTACCTGAGTCTCCGACCTCTAAAGTCTGGCGGCAATGGAGCATCCAGTAATGGGGGCAGGTTTGAATGAGCTGTAAGCGCCTAGCTGGAACTCTGCACATCAGCGGTACAGGGAAACGGTCGTTAGCAGTTGGGTTTGAGTGGCAGCTGCTTCTGGCAGACCCCTGTGCGTTTGAGCAGCCCTATTTAGGGACCGCACTGCTCACCCCAACTGGGAAAAGGCCTAGAAAAGGTGGCCTAAACATTGCCCACTCAGCATAGCACCTGGATAGGAAACCGCACCTGTCAGGACATTCCACTCTGTGGTCGAAAAACAAAAACAATACCATTTAGAATTGCAGCATGGAACATAAGGACACTCCTGGATGCCAGTCTGGACAGACCATAGTGCAGAACAGCACTTGTTGCCAGCGAGCTGAAGCGCTACAATGTGGATGTGGCAGCACTCAGTGAGACCCAACTCCTCAAGGAAGGCTCACTCAATGAAGTAGGAGAGGGTTATACATCCTTTTGGAAAGGATACCCCATTGGTAGACAACTCCTTCATGGAGTTGGTTTTGCAATCAAGAACAGCCTCCTGCACAAGCTCACAGAATCACCAATGGGTGTCAGTGAAAGGCTCATGACTCTTCGCATCCCCCTTGCAAAATGTAGGTATGTCACTTTGGTAAGTGCCTATGCACCAACTCTGCCATCAAACGCTGAAGAGAAGGACCGCTTCTACCAGGCACTCTATGACATCCTCAGTCACAACCCGAAGGGTGACAAAATCATGCTGCTTGGTGATTTCAATGCAAAAGTCGGAAAGAACTTGCAAAACTGGAATGGTGTGATCGGTGCCCATGGCATTGGAAAAGTCAACCCCAATGGCATGAGACTTCTTAGTCTATGTGCGGAACATGATCTTACCATCACTAACACAATCTTCCAGCAAAAGAACAAATATAAGGCATTCTGGATGCATCCCAGGTCCAAACATTGGCACCTGATTGACTATGTGATCATGAGGAGGGCTGACCTCAAGGACGTGCTCATCACAAGAGCTATGCTAGGGGCAGACTGCTGGACCGATCACTGCATGATTCTGACAAAGGTCAGAATGCATGTTCGGCCCCTAGCTCACCACGGTGGCCCAAAGAGGAAAACACTCCACTGTGCCAGACTCTCTAGCAGCGGCATCTGTGACAACTTCCATCCCTCCCTAGCTGAGAGACTGGCAAGTATTGAACAACTGATCATCTCAGAGTCTGGGATGGATGAGAAGTGGACCACTCTATTCACCATCCTCTTTGACACTGCAGCCCAAGCCATCGGTTTCAAAACCAAGAAACATCAGGACTGGTTTGACCAGATTGCTGGAGAGATTTCCACCCTCCTGGACAGAATGCACAGGGCACACAGAGCCACCTTGAACAACCCACAATCCCAATTCCATAAGAAGCAATGGCAAGCCCTTTGTTCTGAGGTCCAAACAACTCTCAGGAAACTGCAAGATGAGTGGTGGATCTCAAAGGTCAATGAAATCCAGACTCATGCTGATAGAAATGATATGCACAGTTTCTATGATGCAGTCAAAACCATCTACGGCCCCAGAAACTGCTCCCTGGCACCTGTTAGATCTGCTGATGGATCTTCTTTAATCAAGGATCAGGCCATGATAGTGGAGTGGTGGGCTGAGCATTTTAACACCGTGCTTAACCAGCCCACCTCAGTGGACCCAACTGTCCTTGCAGAGCTCCCTGAACATCCTACCTTGCCAGATCTCGACCTCCCCCCAACCTTCAAAGAAATCCTGCATGCAGTAAAAACCCTGAAAAACAATAAATCCCCTGGACCTGACAACATCCCAGCTGAACTTCTCAAGGAAGGAGGCTACCTCTGTACTCGGACTCTGTATCTCTATATCTCAGAGGTGTGGAGACGAGAGTGTGTCCCACAACAGTGGAAAGACGGCAACATTGTGACCATCTACAAGAACAAAGGAGACAAATCCATCTGCTCCAATAGCAGGGGTATCTCTCTGTTGGCCATTGCTGGAAAGATCCTTGCCATGGTCATGCTTCGCAGACTCATCTCTGCAATATCAGAGCGGGTCACCCCAGTTTCACAGTGTGGTTTTCGGAAGGACAGGGGGACAGTTGACATGATCTTTGTGATGCGTCAGCTCCAAGAGAAATGTCGGGAGCAGCATAAGGACCTGTTCATTGCCTTTGTCGACTTGTCAAAAGACAAGACACAGTGAACAGGGAACTACTGTGGCAAGTCCTGAAGAGATTTGGGTGTCCACCCAAGTTTCCACCATCCTTGCGCAGTTCCATTCTGGGATGATGGCCTGAGTGGTAGTAGGAAGGCACAGCTCAGAACCCTTTGGAGTGCAAACCGGAGTGAGGCAAGGCTGTGTGCTGGCCCCAGTTCTTTTCAACATCTTCCTTGTCTGTGTAACAACTCTGCTTCGTAGGATGGTGGAGAAGCAAGCAGGAGTTACCATTGACTTCAGGCTTGATGGTAACCTGTTCAACATCAGGAGGCTACAGGCAACTTCAAAGCTGACATCAGAGACCATCATTGAGCTACAATACGCCGATGACTGTGCCCTAGTTGCCCATACACCAGATGCTTTACAAAACATCCTCTCGGCAGCTGTTACAGCATACACCAGAATGGGACTGACAATCAACACCCAGAAGACAGAGGTACTCTGTCAGTCCAGTACTGACCCCCCACAAAACCCAATAACCCTCACAGCAGCAGGGCAACAGTTGCTCACAGTGCCCACATTCAAATACCTGAGGAGCATAATGTCTGACACCTGGTCAATGGATGACGAGATCCAGAACCGCCTCAAGTAAGCATCAGCATCTTTTGGTCGTCTAAGGAGAAGGGTTCTTCAGAACAGTAACCTCAAACTCCACACCAAAATGCTGCTCTACAGAGCTGTATGTATCACCACCTTACTGTATGGATGTGAGGCATGGACTATTTACAGCCGCCACCTGAGAAGCCTGGAGACCTTCCATGTAAGATGTCTCCAGAAGATCCTAGGCATCACTTGGAAGGACAGAGTGCCGCACACAGAAGTGCTGGAGAGAGCTGGCAGCTGTAGTGTGGAGTCTATCATGGCCCAGCATCAACTCAGGTGGTTGGGGCATGTCATCCGGATGCCCAGCCACAGACTCCCACGCAGAATCCTGTATGGTCAGTTACACCGAGGCCAACGCAGCGCTGGTGGGCAGAAGAAGTGCTTCAAAGACCAAATGAAGTCCATCCTGAAGAGATGTCGGATCAACCCCTCTTCGCTGGATGAACTCGCTTCCTGCTGAGACATCTGGCGCTCCCACTCCTCACAGGGAGTGGATTATATGGAGGAACAGCGCACACAACACCGGACAGCAAAGCGTGCAAAGAGGCATGCTCGCCAAGTCCCCCCTGCTCCCCCCAGCACCTCCTTCACATGCCCGGTCTGTAACCGCATCTGCAGATCCAGGATCGGACTATTCAAACACCAGCAGACTCACAAATAAAGAAGATGGTCATCATCGAATCGATGGACTACCAGAGAGAGGAGGACCATGTTGGTGTGGATGCAGTCCTCGTCCCTGGCAGCAACGACATTGATGAAGGCCTCTAACAGTTTCTTCAGTTAGACCTGTTGTTCCTCATCCAAGCTTTTACAGCTCCTCCTGAAGAGGTCCTCAGCAGCTTTTTGGGTTTCTGTAGATGATGGCTGAGGTGGCACTGCAGACATCAGTATAGCTGATTTCGTTGGCTGCGCTTGTTGTTCTGCAGAGGTTGGTGGCAGCACTGATGCTTGGCAGGCCCCAGGGCTACTGGACTTCTGAAAAGCTATGGCTACCAAGCCCAGATAGAGGATGGCCCTGGGCACATCCACCACAGCTTCCCACTCATCCAGCAGGTTGAAACCAACGATGCAGGGGTCCTGGATGTCAGCAAACCAGAACTGGTGTTGTGACGGGTTTCCAGCAATGGTGACCTGTAGCACCTTCATTCCAAGGATCTGTGCTCGCTCGCCGGCGACTGTGATGATGTGATGCCTGATGGGAACCCACCCTTGGAGCGAATGTCCACTGGAGTCCAGCACAGTCCCTGGGCAGATGAGTGATGCAGCTGAGAGTGTCTGGCGAGCTGCTTCATTCTCCTCACCTTCATCATTGTCAGTTTGGTTTACCTGGTACCCATGGTGATGGCAATGTCCCTCAGAGCATAACACATGTTCAACCCTGTCTGCTTCTTTCAAGGCCACTGCCAAGGTGGTGGTTGCCAGAAGGTGAAGGTACTCACAGAGACGTTCAGGCTGAAGTCCTCGGGTGAAAGCCTGGGTGGCGAGCTCCTCCTGGACTTCCTTCATGAACCCAGGGTGTCCTTGGTGGGTGTACATATGCAGATCAGCCGCATATGCCCCAAGACTCTCTCCAGCCCATCTCCGCTGCTTTGCGAGTTGGTCTTTTGCATCGTCAGCATAGACTTGGTAAATGAAGCGCTGCTAGATGGCTGCCTTTAATGATTCCCAGTCTTGGAGTTCAGACAGCCTCAGATCTCTGAGTACTTGCCGAGCTCCAACCTCGAGGGAGAGGGCAATATTGCATGCTGTCTCCTCGGGGAACCATGCATTAAGCCATGCTGCCAGATGGGCCTGCATCAGATAGGTGTTTGGTGGCTCTTCTCCATTGTAGCGAGGAATCTTCACTGTAGGTTTCCATGGATTCTTGTAGAGCTGAGCAGGTCTCTCTCTCGCCATGTCTCTGTCTGCATTGGGCAGGCCAGTAGCCAGTGCTGGGGAGGGGGTTCTTGGCACCAAGGCTCCACCAGCCACTCCATCCGCCGCTCCGTGTGCCCCATCAGCTGTTCTGGCCGCTGTTTTGCATGCCGCTCGGTTTGCTTCCCTTTCAATCACTGCCCTCGGTCGCCGTGGGATCGCTGGCTCATAGTTCCCCCATTGGCGTTCCCTGCCGTGCCTCGAAAAAGGCAAAAAGTGAGGTTCGCTTGCTCTGTCTGGTCTGCTCTGCCTTGAAAAAGGCAGAAAGTGGTGTACACTTACTCCGTCTGGTAGGTCACTCTTGTTCCGATGCCAGCATTCACCATGGAGCCCTGCTGTGTTGATCTGATCTATAGCAGTTTCCATGCTGGCAATGAAACTGTCAATCTCCTGCTGATTTGCCATTCTTTTGAAATCCCAGTGTAACAAGAAGTGGGTTTCAGGCAGTGAAGAGGCATCTTATTGCTCAGTTAGATTTTATTTTTCACACACATTCAACACACCACACTGGCCCAGATCATTAATTAAACCCACACTTTCAGTGGTGGTTTTCCCCGCTGTTAACCCCATAATCCTCCAGTCCCGGCCTCATTTAACCACTCCTGCTCCAACCAGCCAATCACGTCCCAGAAAGTGGCCAGGATGCCACAATATCTATTAGTTAGTTGAGTTAATTCCCTTCCACAGCATATGGGCCACCAGATGGTGTATATGGGCAGCACCTATCTCTATTTCTCTTACCCTAGTTCACACAGCTACTGTAAGTAGTGAAAGCTACAGTGGTGGAGGAGGGGTCAATCCTCTGGTATCTCTGTGCGTTAACTTTCCTTTCCCCATTCTATTATGCTGAGCACCAAGCTAGAAGGTGGAAAGTGCCATTTTTATATGGTCTATGGTATGACTTGGCCGGGATTTGAATCCACGACCTCCCGTTTGTGGGGCAGATGCTTTACCAACTAGGCTACCTCTCTCTCTCTCTCTCTCTCTCTCTCTCTCTCTCTCTCTCTCTCTCTCTCTCTATATATATATATATATATATATATATACTGTATATACAGTATATACTATATATATATATATATATATATATATATATATATATATATATATACATACAGTATATATACATAGTATATATTTACAAGAGAGAGTATGGTATCGATGAACACCCGCAGTTAATATATTTACTGTATGACCTCGAGAATATTTCTTTTATGTAACAGTTCCGCAAGCACGATTTATTAAATGACAGCAAAACTGGACAAAATATTATGATTTGTTTGTTTAACCGGATATTTTGAACAGCGAGAAAAAAATATTCCCTTCTAAATGTAGCCAGTAACTGTTGCTAAGCACCTAAATAAATACCGGTCACCTGTTGAGTCTGTACCAATGAAGGGCCCAGATCAATACCGGTGGTACGTTAGCATGGTAGTGATTTGGCTTCGGCACACTTCGCTTGCAATTTTTTTTTTTTTTTTTTTTGCATTTTCAGATGAAACAAAGAATCCATCACCACAAAGGTATTGTGGTTTTCTAATCGAGTCAATAAATTCAACTCTAGCCTGTCTGTTTTGTTTAAACATAAAATATATCGCCGGATGTTTAAAACGGCAGGACATCTGGATCAGAGACGGCTGAGACTATAGTTGTGTCATGAGCCTCCTCGTGTGCTTTTACACGGTGCACGGAGGAGGAAAAAGGAAGATGGATTTAGGCACGGGCTACTCCACACACACATTTATTGAACAAAGGACAAAACAAAATCCAACTGTACAAAATAACAAACAGCTCAGAGCACACAAGGAGTCCTTCAGGACGCTCTACTGTCTCTGCTGAGAACAACGGCAAAATACATACAGTCAATACTCACAAAACAGGAGCAGTCCAGGTAAGTTCCAATGTGGCCTGGCAAAACCCATGCACATGACAATACATCCACAAGACGATACAACGGTCCAGCAATACTTGACTGGCAAAGGCCGCTTAAGTACAAGCATTGCTGGGCAACAAATTGGATACATCTGGTCGAGGTGCGGGAAGGACAATACCGAAGTAGAATCAGCTGGTTGTCAAGAGAGAGGGGGCGTGGTCGGACTGGCGAGTGTTAGACAATGCCCACACGAATGTAGGTCAAAGAGGCTGCCTAACAGCCGCCGGCCAGAGCGGTGGCTACTGGCACGAGAAAAAAAAGGAACAAAGACATAAAGACAACAAGAACTCAAAAGATAGCACAATACATAAATAACCTGATACCTGAGCCGCAGAGAACCTTCAGAACCGAACCTAAGGACAACACCGACTCGGTCCATGACAAGTTGCTTTTCAGACAGCGCCTCACTGTGGAAATTAAGGTATCCAACACAGTATTGCAATACTCAAGTCTTTAGACTTGACAGTAAATTACTGTTAGTAATTAACGGTTACTAGAACACCTTTGAAGTGGAGTGATACATATCCAGTGAACGGTTGGAGTGCAATTATCATGGAATATAGTAACTCCTGGAATCCTTGTTGTTCAATCAAATTGCTCAGTCGGAACTAACTGGTCTATGTGTTTGCGTGTGTGTGTGTATCCCTGTGTTGTTGTGTCCTCACTTTTATTTTTTTTTCCCTCAGATGTTTCAAGAAACTTTGACAGGATGAAGAAATATTATGACATTATTGGTTAATTACACTGACATTCTAAATTTTATAAAAATTATTATTATTTAAAGTTATTTCATGGCTTGATTTTATGCCGGTTAGTTTCGTATCTTCGAGGGCAAGCTAAGCCTTTTAGCTTCAGGCCTCAAGAGATATTGTTATTTATTATTATTATTATTATTACTATTGTGGAGGAAAAATAAGTTCAGGCGAGATGCGGCGAGCTGGAAGGTTGCAGAGTTTTGTTTTCCTCCAACATCATGAGCCGCACTTGTAGCGCTGTGCGCTACAGTGCTGTGTGTACTGTGTTGTGTTGCGCTGTCGAGGCATGTATAACAAGCTCTTTTATACATGTTATACCAATAGAGAGAATGCATGGTACATTTGCATATTGATATACATATCAGTCAATACATATCATTCGCGTGACCAACTGGCGCCCGGATGTCCTCTCCTTAATCCAGGGATGTATAACAGTAATCCATTGTTCTGATTGTCTCCTAGGGGCTCTCTGTCTGTATGCAAATTGTCCTCTGCTTAGTGCAGGCTAGCTGAGTGTGAGGATTGAATGTCCATGTAGATTGTGGTCGGTCACCACACTATTATTATTATCTGTCTTATTCTTATCCACTAAAAGTGAATATGCAGCAATAAACTAATAGTAGAAACATGAAATATTGCAGTCTGGTCAGAAATTCTCCACACTACTCAAAGACTCAAAGTCAAGGCAATGCATCCATAGGTGGGCCTATGATAATCAGTTTTACATTTTTGCAAATATCTCAAAAACAGCTTGGCCTTGACTCAAAATTCTTTCAACGCTCTAATTTCTTAAATCTTCCACAACTTTTCGCTGTTGGTCTTATGCTCTAAAAATCTAGGTCTAGCTGTTCTTGAGATATTTTTGAAAACATCATCAGTCTGTCAGGGGCAACAATGACTGTTTCATTTAGGTCTGATCAGATTCCTCCATACAGCTCTGTCCTTCACCTTCTGCTGCCAGGAACTCCTGACCTTGTTAACCCAGGCGACGTCCGACCCGGTATGAGTTGCCTTCTAACTGACCATTTCATGAAACTGCTTGCAAAGCATTTGAGTATCGATAGCTTTTGCTGGACTAGCGGCACATTCTTGGCAAATAGAGATATTATCAGTGGCAAGGACAGTCAACAACAAACTGACTCCAGTATCTGTTGCAGTGACTGACCACATGATAGATTTGTTTGTCTCTGCTCTTTGAGCAGTGCATGTCACGATGCACCGACTGGCAAAAGTCCACCACAGACCTTGCGACAAATGTGCTGATCTGCCAGGATGTCCAGTCTCACCCTGTGTAACTAGGAGTGGTCCACCACAGACCTGTGACAGATATTGTCATGAATTGCTCCGCAGGGAAGGAAAAGAGGCACCAAACACCGACCGTGAGTTTGCAGGATTTATTGAAAGAAAATAGCATAACAGACTCCTTGGGAAATGAAAAAGCACAGGTCAGCTAAATAGCACAGCTAAGGCGAGGGGATAGCCAGCTAAACCTGGAGACTAAACACAGAACAACAGGTAAGCTAAATAGCACTGCTACAGTGAAACTGATCGCCGGCTAAACCTGGAGAATAAGTGAACACATAGTACATAAACCATAGACTTACATGTGAGAGGTGAGAGCTGAAAGTAGGACGCTGCACCAACCAATGGCACAGAGCCCCTAAAATAGTGGTCGGAATGATTGGAATGATGAACAACAAATGTGAGTGTCTGAACGAGCAGGAGAAGTGAGGATAAATGATTAGGATGAGTTGAGTGCATGAGAGAGAGGCAAACTAACCCTGGCAGCTGACAGGACACACCCATGCGAGGCTAAGCGCTTCTGACACCTGTCAACAGAAGAGAGACAAACTGGGGAATAGAATAATATACAAAATAAATATTCAAAAATACAGAATAAAAATAAAACGCAAGCAAGAGAAATGGCAGACAGTGTTGGAGCACAAAAACCCAAGGAGGCACACAATAGAACATAACAGTTAATAAACAGGAAAATATCCATGAAACCGAGTCTGGTGAAAATCTCCAGAACTCGGTTCATGACAGATATCATTTTTAGTTCTGCCAGGATACCCAGTTTCACCCTTCACGCGGGGCGGGGTTGCCGGATGAGTCACCGGTTTTCATGGTTATCCGGTAGCAAGCAAACCAGTGCCTGACCTGACATCAGACATTGATGACACCTGACATTGATGATGCCTGACATTGCAAAAACATAAAACAGATTACTATAGCGTCACCTATTAGCGCAGTGCTTTGAGCTTTGGTCACTAAGTAGTGGGGAGAAGAAGTGGACTTGTTGTAGAGATAAAGAAGAAGTTGTTGAAGAAGAAGAAGAAGAAGAAGAAGAAGAAGAAGAAGAAGAAGAAGAAGAAGAAGAAGAAGAAGAAGAAGAAGAAGAAGAAGAAGAAGAAGAAGAAGAAGAAGAAGAATTACTGTAAGTTTCCCACAGCTGCTGCTTGGAACTCTAATAAATTTTGTCTTCCTTTTCTTCTTCCATCCATCTCCTACCACTTTTTTGGTGGTCCGGGTCAGGGAGGCAGCAGTTCAAGCAGAGAAGCCCAGACATCCCTCTCCCTAGCCACCTGGTCCAGCTCTACAGAGCAGATACCAAGGTGCTCTCAGGACAGCTGGGAGACATAGTCACTCCAGTGTGTCCTGGGTCTTCCTCAGGGTCTCCTCCCAGTGGGACATGCCTGTAACACCTCAAGTGGGAGGCATCCAGGAAGCATTCTGATCAGATGCCCAAAACATCTCAGCTGGCTCCTTTTGATGTGGAGGAGCAGTGGCTCTACTCTTAGCCTCTCCCAGATAACTGAGCTTGTCACCCTGTCTCTAAGAATGAGTCCAGCAATCCTACGAAGAAAGGTCATTTCAGCTGCTTGTATCTGGAATCTGATTTTTTCGGTCATTACCCACAGCTCATGATAGGTGAGGGTAGGAATGTAGATTGACCAGTAAATTGACAGTTTTGCCTTAGAGCTCAGCTCCCTCTTTACCACAACAGACCAGTACAATGTCTGAATTACTGCAGATGCTGCTCCAATTCATCTGTCAGTCTCCCGCTCCATTCTCCCCTCTCTTGTGAATAAGACCACAAGACACTTAAACTCCTCCACTTGGGGCAGGAGTTCATCCCCAAACCAGAGAGGGTAATTCACCCTTTTCTGGCTGAAGACCATGGACTTGGACTTGGAGGTGCTGATTCTCATCACAGCCACTTCACACTCAGTAGCAAACCATCCCAGCAAGAACTGTAGGTCATTTCTCGAGCCAAAAGGACAACATCATCTGCACACAACAGAGATGAGATCCTATGGTTACTGAACATGGCACCTTCCATTCCTTGGCTGTGTCTAGAAATCCTGTCCATAAAAATTATGAACAGGATTGGCAACAAAGGGCAGTCCTGGCAGAGTCCAACTCTGACTGGAAACAAGCTTGACTGATTGTTGGCAATACAAACCAAATTCTTGCAATGGTCGTATAGGGACCAGATAGCTCTTAGCAACAAACCCAATACCCAATACTCAGGACGAATCCCCACAAGAAACTACAAGAGACATGGTCGAAGGCTTTCTTCAAGTCCACAAAACATGTGTAGACTGGTGAGGCAAACTTCAATAAACCCTCAAGAATCCTTGAGAGGAAAAGGAGTTGATCTGATGTGTCACAACGAGAACAAAATCCATATTGCTCCTCCTGAATCTGAGGTTCAACCAATGCCCAGACTCTCCTCTCCAGTACCTTGGCAGAGACCTTCCCAGGGAGGCTGAGAAGCATGAGCCCCCAAAAGTTGGAACACACCCTCCTGTCCCATTCTTAGAGAGGAATCACCACCCAGTTTGCCATGCCAAGGGAAAAGTCCCTGACCTCCATGCAGTGTTGCAGAGTCATGTCAACCATGACAACCCTACAATATCCAATGCCTAGAGGTACTCAGGGCAAATCTCATCCATCCCCGGTCCCGGCCACAAAAGAGTTTTTGAACCAATTCTGTGACCTCAGGTTTGTGTTCTGAAACCACTAGTTTGGTCAGTGTCGGCACAATGACACGGCCGCTCGGTCACTTACAGAGACTTGGTTAGGGCAAGAGGATTATGTTGGTTTAAATGAATCAACTCCCTCTGGTTACTTAAACTGTCAAAATCCCAGAAGTTCTGGTCGTGGAGGAGGAGTAGCAACAATTTACCATTCCTTTTTTTTTTTTAATTTATTTTTGGATAGATTAAAAGTACAGATTAAAAGAAACAGAATAATAACAAAAATCCAACAAGGTCAAATTAGACAATAACTCCTCTGATTATACAGTTCAACATAAGTTATCCGAAATGGGTGATGGCTGAAGCCGCAGCTTATATTGCCCACCCATATTCCATCCAAGAATTCAAAAGAAAAACAAAGCAAGAGCGATTACAATTCAGAACATAGCTAAGACAAAATGTGACAAAAAACTAAGCTACAACACAACGCAGACTGGATTCCAAATTACTAGTTACCGTAAAGCAAAAAACATGTTATAATTCCTTTGAGGGCCTGGTCCTCAGTATTGGGCATGTTAGCAATCTTAGGTTAAACATAGTTTTTTTTTTTTTTTTTGCCATAGTTTATCGTCCACCCTCAGCCTTCTCAGAGTTTTTATCCGAATTTGCCAAATTCTTAGCTGATTTAGTGCTGAAATCAGATAGAGTAATTATAGTAGGGAATTTTAATATACATGTAGATGTAGATAGTGACTGTCTTAATAAGGCATTTATTTCAGTATTAGACTCAATGGGGTTTTCTCAGAAAGTAGAAAATTCTACCCATTATCTCCACCACACAATTAGACCTTGTTCTGACATATGGCATAGAAATAAAAAATCTGGTTGTGTCTCCTCATAATCCTGTACTGTCAGACAATTGTCTGTTAACCTTTGTTTTCACTATTCCTGACTATTTGATTCCTAAAGAAAAATATTACTACAGCAGATGTCTTTCAGATGATGATGTTAATAAATTTATGCAGATTCTCTATGTCATGTGTCAACACAACGTAAATAAGCTATGGAGAGCTTGCTCCTTCTGTAATTGATAGTATGGTAGATAGTGATACAGCTTCTCTGCATCAGACTCTAGATTTGGTGGCCCCATTAAAAAAAGAAAAAGTCCAATCAGAGATTTCTAACCCCTTGGTTCAACACAGAAACTCGTATCTTAAAACAGAAGACTTGTCAATTAGAAATAAAATGGCACTCCACTAATTTAGATGAAATCTATTTAGCTTGGAGAAATCATCTTTTAATTTATAAAAAAATCTCTTAGAAAAGCTAGAACAAGTTATTACTCTGCATTAATAGAAGAGAACAAGCATAATCCCAGGTTTCTTTTCAGTACTGTCGCCAGGCTGACAAAAAGTCAGGACTCTGTCAATCCGAGCATTCCCTTAGAGAAGGTGTGGGCAATCATGTGCCATGGAGAGCCATTCCACTGCAGTTTTTCTGTTCCACCCAGTCTCTTCAGCAGGTGTTTCCAGTGATTAGCAATCCTTGAAGCTGATCAGAGCAAACACCTGCTGAAGAGACTGACTGGAACGGAAAACCTGCAGTGGAATGGCCCTCACTGACCACCCCTGCCTTAGAACTTACTATTCAAGACTTTATGAACTCTTCCAATCATAAAATTTCATCTATCAGAGATAAAATCAGATTCTTCCCACCATTAACTTAAATACATTAACTGCTACAACTCCTTCAACTGATATCTGTTTGGTTAAGTTTACTCCTATTGACCTTTTAGAGTTAGATAAAATAATTTCCTCATCCAAGCCTTCAGCTTGTCTTTTAGACCCTATTTCTACCAGGTTATTTTAAAAAAAAGTCTTCACTTTTATTGGCAGCCATATTTTTCAAATAATCAATTCTTCTTTAACATTAGGCCATGTACTGCAGGCTTTTAAAACTGTTGTAATTAAACCCTTACTCAAAAAGCCAACGCTGGATCCAGGACTTGTAGCTAACTATCGACCAATCTCTAATCTGCCTTTCATTTCAAAAATCTTAGAGTTGTTGCTATACAATTATTTGATCACTTGCAGGGAAATGGTTTATTTGAAGAGTTTCAATCTGGGTTTAGAATCCATCATAGTACTAAAACAGCCTTAGTGAAAGTAACTAATAACCTCCTTATTGCATCTGATAATGGACTTGTTTCTGTACTTGTCCTTTTGAGATGATGAGATGAGATTCAACTTTATTGTCATTACACATGTATGAATACAAGGTAATGAAACGTGACTTGGCATTTGGGCACGCTCTGCAGAGTGCATCCAAGGCCGGGGCAGCCGCTAGGTGCCAGTCATAAAGAAGAAAGGAAAAAAAAGAAAAAGGGAAGGGATATGACACAGTAGGCGAGAGAAAAAAACATGTTTTATCAAAATGGCGTTTGGCGAGTGAGCAAAATTTTGATTGCAGGAAAAAAAACCCTCAATGCACATTTAGCAGACATTTAGCAGGAGATCACATACAAAAGCTGAGAGAGGCAGTGTATTTGTATGAGTCAATATTTGTATCAGTCATGTAATGTTGTATGCATTGTGTAGTGTAAGTGTGACAGTTGTTAGTGAGCAGCAGAGGGCACCTCCTGGCAGTGGATAGATGTTATAATCATGTGACTTATAAACAAGTCCAGAGTCTATCTCTCTTGCTTGCAGAAGGCACATGGGCACTGTCCTTGAGGGTCCAATCCGCTGATACGACAACAACTGATTGTTGATTGTTTGGGTTAGCAGAGCCGGTCCTTCCGCTTATCTTCATCAGGAGGAATGTAAACACGGGGCATCAAAGACAAGGTCAAATCAAATCAGCACAGTGCACTCAGAGAATAGAATTTTTCCTCACCCATGCAATTCTGTGCTTTCATATGTGCAGGCTTAAACTTTTTTCCATGGAGAGCACAGGGCTCCAGATATATTCCTCCACTGAATCACTGTCATTCAGTTCACCGTTTGCCGCTACTCGTGCCCTCCCCAACTGGTCGAATTTGATGAAGGAGCTTGCCGGGTCCGCTTTGATCAGCTCTCTCACCTTCCTTCAATTTCTTTTTTTTTTTTTTTTTTGTCCTGTCAGGCAGCTAGGCAAACAGAACAGGGATCTGTCACCCTACTGTGCCAAAACAGATTTACTTTGCCAAGAGGAGCCTATACAGTGCCTAACTTTGCACTGTATATTTGCCGGGGCTTGCCGGGTCCGCTTTGATCAGCTCTCTCACCTTCCTTCAATTTCTGATGCATCAGGGAACTTCACAGCCAAAAATAGAAGTCCTGAGATCATAACCAATAATGTTTCCACAGACGCATGAATTCCAATGTCCATGAGTCTCCTCGCAGGTTCCAATTCTTGGGCTCCCCCTTGGCCCGATTCTTGTTGAAAAATAGTGACAATAGCACATTTAAGCCGCTTCCAAATCCATAATTTCCGTTTAGATTAAGATTCAGCAGAAGAAGAGCGACTAAACGCAGACAAAAACGCAACATTGCAAAGCTGGGAATAGGTCAGGAAGGCAGACGAGAGGAGGGAAGAAAAATGTGACTGCTCTCTCTCAAGGCAAGAAAAAAAAAGACCTTAGACCTTAGTGCAGCCTTTGATACTATCTACCATAATATTCTACTCGATAGATTAGAACACTGTGTTGGACTTAATGGAACTTTAATGGTTTAGATCCTATTTGTCTGCTAGGCTCCAGTTTGTTCATGTCAGTAATGAGTTTTCTTCCAACTCAAAGCTCAGTCATGGAGTTCCACAGGGATCTGTCCTAGATCTGTCCTAAAAAAAAAAAAAAAAAACTTAGATCTTAGTGCAGCCTTTGATACTATCTACCATAATATTCTACTCGATAGATTAGAACACTGTGTTGGACTTAATGGAACTTTAATGGTTTAGATCTTATTTGTCTGCTAAGCTCCAGTTTGTTCATGTCAATAATGAGTTTTCTTCCAACTCAAAGCTCAGTCATGGAATTCCACAGGGATCTGTCCTAGGCTCTACACTTTTTAGTTTATATACAGTATGCTTCTGTTAGGCAACATTATTAAAAAGCACTATATACATTTTCATTGTTATGCAGATGACACACAATTATACCTGTCAATGAAGCCAGATGATAGTAATCAATTAGACACGTAAGAAGCCTATCTTAAGGAAATCAAAGCTTGGATGACTTGTAATTTCCCACTCCTGCTCGGGTTTCCTGTAATTTCCTCACAGGGGATTGCTTGATTGCTGGGGTCTTTCTGCAATTGTGGGGCTTTCCCCTACATTTGAAAGTGCTATGAGATAACTGTTGTTGTGAAATGGTGCTATATAAATAAAGTTGAACTGAATTGAATTGATGTCATCACGCCAGACATATAAATGTAGGAGAAGGACATTTTACAGTCGTTCTGGTGCTCGGCCTCCCAACCAACAACACTCTGAATCACCATATTAAAATTTTATGTAATAAAGTTCCCAGGAAGACGCTCTTTGTTGGTTCCTTCCATGTTTTCCAGACAAAACAAATGGTGACGAGGATGACCCACACAAAACTGAAGAAAGACTCGACACTTTTCCCAAAGATAGACGCGTATCATGAAAAGTGCCTCTTATTCCCACAACCCTTCGTCATGACCCCTGGTGAGCCACCCATCCCATGGCCATGTTGGATTGTGGTACTTCAGTCATTTGTGTCGGCTAAGGGCCTGTTTAATATTAGCAAGTGTCATCTATGGGCTGTGATGGATTTTTGCCTTGGCCTCGAGGGATGGCGTGTGTTGGAGGCACTGGGTTTTGTGGAGACTTTAGGCAAATGTGCCGCCTTGATGGCCAAGCATTTTACTACCCCACAGGACGTGATGGCCCAGAGGTTCGTGTTCTACCAGCACAGACAGTGAGAGAACGAGCCACTCATACAGTACGTAGATGCCCTCCGCTGTTTGGCTAGCACGTGCGAGTTGGGACATGCGGAGGACAGATTGATCCAGTCACAGTTGGAGGGGTTCACCGCGAATTTGGTGATACGGGCCATGCTGGAGGTGAGGCCAAACAACCAGACAGTGACAGACACGGTGAAAGACCTACAGGAGACTCTGTTAATTCAGTTCAATTCAATTCAATTCAATTCAATTCAACTTTATTTACATAGCGCCATTTCACAACAACAGTCATCTTATAGTACTTTCAATTGTAGGGGAACCCCCACAGTTGTAGAAAGACCCCAGCAATCAGGCGATCCCCTGTGAGCAAGCACTTGGCGATGGTGGAGAGGAAAAACTCCCTTTTAACAGGAAGAAACCTCCAGCAGAACCAGGCTCAGGGAGGGGCAGTCATCTGCTGCGACTGGCTGGGGGGTGAGGGGATAGAGAAGAAGAAGAAAAGAACTGATATGTAGTAGTAGTAGTAGATTAGTTTATTTGACAGGGACAGTGCAATAAACATAGACAATTAATCAAAGACAATCAATCTGATGTGTTGCACATAGAGTGTATAGCTATTAGCTAATTTGCAACTCTTGTCCCTGGATGGGCTTTAGAAAAAAGAATCAAGATAAAAAATATACACAATAACCACATACATCAATGCAGAAAAATTATAAATACACAATTATAAATATTATAAATATTATAAATACACAAATATAACAGCCTGACTCACATTTAACATAAATATTATAAATATTATAAATACACAAATATAACAGCCTGACTCACATTTAACACATATAACATAACTCACATTTGCCTATTTCAGGCCTTCCTCCCTCCGTCACTCACTATAAACAAACACATTTATTCCTTCCCTTCATTCACTCTCACTTTGCAGACAATTAATTCATACATGAGTACATTCTTGTTTATTTTTCAGCCAGTTTTTAACATTTTTAGTGAATGTTTTAAAGTTCGTTATTATTTTAATTTCATTTGGCATTGTGTTCCAGATGTGACTGCCCTTTATAGAGAAAGCTGTTTGTCCAAATGTGGTTCTGCGGTGGAATATTTTACAGTTATTGTTAACAGAACTCCTGGTGGCTCTGCTGCTGTCCTGTCTTTGGACGAAACCAGCAAGTGGCTCGGGTGCTGATTTATGGAAACATTTGAACGTTAATTTCAGAAGACAGAGGTCAATGAAGCTCTCAAAACTCAATAGGTTGTATTTTTTTAAAACATTACAGTGATGCCACCTAATGGGCTTTTTGTCCAAGATTTTTAGGGTTTGATTATATAATGAACCTATATGTCTTATTGTGGAAGGGGCTGCTTGAGCCCAGACTGTCAAACAGTATGATATATGAGAAAAAACCATAGAATGCATATAAAGTGCAGCTGCTTCGTAAGGTATGTAATATCTAATTAATTTAAAGCAGTTCAGATTTTTTTTTTACTGTTTTTGAAATTTTCTTTATATGAAGATTAAATTTGAGTTGAGGATCTAGTACAATGCCAAGGTATTTGAATTCTGTAGCTAAACTGATGTCATGATCATGTATATTAACTTTAAAATGTTGCAGGTTACATTTTTTGATTGAAAAGCACATTGAGACTGTTTTCTGAAGGTTCAGCAATAGATGGTTCTTGAGGAGCCACTCTTGGACATCAACCATACTTGTAGACAGTACATCTGCAGCCTGTGCTGGAGTCTTGGCAGCTGTGTAAATAACTGCATCATCTGCATAAAGTTGGCATGTTGCAGCTGAGCAGTGTAGCGGCAAGTCATTAATAAAAATGCTGAAAAGTAAAGGACCAAGAATGGACCCTTGTGGGATACCCATGCGGTTGTTTAAAAATGAGGATTTATCCTGGTGAACTTTTACACACTGTTCTCTATTCTGGAGATAAGATGCAAACCATTCTAATGTATTTGGGGAGAAGTTAAAAGATACCATTTTGGATAAAAGCAAACTGTGGTTTACAGTATCGAAAGCCTTTTTGAGATCTAGAAAAACAGCTCCTACCACATTACCCCTGTCCAAGGACTGTTTGACGTTTTCAATAAGGCAACAATTTGCTGTTTCTGTTGAGTATCCTGGTCTAAAACCAAATTGATGTGGATGAAGAAGTTGACTGTCTTGTAAGTAGTCTATCAGCTGTGTAGCTACAACTTTTTCAAGAACCTTAGATAGGACTGGTAAGATAGAGATTGGGCGGTAATTGCATATATCGTCTTTACTGCCTGATTTATGAACTGGTATGACGACAGCTTTTTTCCAGCCAGATGGAAATGTACTAGACCTAATGGGGAGATTAATGAGATGAGTCAGTGGTTTGATTAATATTTTGCTGTGCATTTTGAGAAAGGAGGTGCTCATATTGTAGATATCATTAGTTTTTGAGTTTGACAGTGTTTTAACAATACCAGCAATTAACTTCTCATTTACCTCATCGATGTGAAAAGTATCTGTTGGAAGTATGGAATTTGTGTTGTTGAGCACATTTGGCAGCACAAAAATTTTTGTTAAGTCTTCCACAGAGTCCACAAAGTGTGAATTAAATTCATTTGCCAAAGTAGCCTTGTCACTGACGGTCTTGCCATTGATTCTAAGTTCCTTTACCCCCTTCTGATCGTTTTTTTTATTAGTTAAGTTATTTAAATGCCTCCATAGGGAACTGTTGTTACCCTTTGCATGATCTATCAGTTTATTGTAATAAGATATTTTTGATTTTCGCAGCTCATGTACCACTTTATTTCTTAAACTTTTGTACACAAGGTGATCATTTTGTAGTTTGGAGGTTAGTGATGTTTTCAGTGCATAGTCTCGCCTCTTCATAAGTTTTCTTATTTCATTATTTAACCATGGTAGGCTAATCTTCTGTTGTCTACTTTTAATTTGCTTTGAAAATTTTTCTATAGACTTTGTGATTGTTGCAGTTATAAAATTACAACAATCATCTACTTCACATGTTGACATGAGCTGCTCCCAATTTTGATTCTCTAAGTAATGTTCAAACTCCTCATTTTTTGATTTGGGGATAATAAAATTTGATTTGTCAATATCGACTCCCCCAAAATACTGTAGTCGCTTTTTAGTAAGTTTCCTGACAGCAAGAACCATGTTATGATCTGAGAGACCAGTTACAAGATTATAGGTTCTGGTTATTCGTTCTGGTTTATTAGTAAATACCATGTCAATAAGTGTTCTGGATTGTTTGGTTATCCTGGTGGGTCCTTTGATGATTTGCTGGTAATTAAATTTAGTCATGAGGCTTTTCAGTTTTTGTTTGTCTTTTTTATCAGACCAGTTGATATTAAAGTCACCATGAATTATTGTTTCTCTGTTCTTCTCAAGTTGTTTAACCAGATCACTTAATTCATTATAAAAGGAAGAGTTGTGTGACGGTGGGTTGTACACTACTGCAATGTTGAAATTCATTACCGGAGAGAGACATACATTAACAGCTAAACATTCAAGTGAAGTATTCAAATCAACCAGTTGACATTTATATTTCTATGTAGAGAGCAAACAGGACGATGGAGACTCAATTTATGGGAAATAACTAACAGATGTTAATGACCAGCAAAAATATTTCATTGAGAGTGAAGAAAGGAGTGAAGCCCAGTGCATTACTGGAGGTCCCCCGGCTGTCTAAACCTATTAGCAGCATAACTAAGGAAGGGTTCAGAGACACATGATCCCTCCCTAACTGTAGGCTATATCAAAAAGGAAGGTTTTAACCCTATTCTTAAAAACAGAGATCGAGTCTGACTCCCGAATCCAGATTGGCAGCTGGTTCCACAGGAGAGGAGCTTGATAACTGAAGGCTCTGCCTCCCATTGTACTTTTGGAGATTCTAGGTATTAAAAGTAATCCTGCATTTTGGGAGCATAGTGCACTGTTAGGATAATATGGTAGAATCAGGTCTTTTAAATAAAAAGGGGCCTGATTGTTTAGAGCTTTGTAAGGGGCTTTGTAAGTAAGAAGAATGATTTTAAACTTAATTCTAAACTTTATGGGAAGCCAGTGAAGGGAGGCCAGAACCGGAGAGATATGATTTCTCTTTCTAGTACCTGTTAAAACTCTTGCTGCAGCATTTTGGATCAGCTGAAGACTTTTTTAAAGATGTTTTAGAACAACCTGATAATAAAGAATTACAATAATCTAATCTAGAGCTAACAAAAGCGTGGATCAGTTTCTCAGCATCACTCTGAGACAAGATGCTCCTAATCTTGGCAATATTACGCAAATGATAGAAGGCAGTCTTAGAAACAAATTTAATATGTGATTTGAAAGACAGATCTTGATCAAAAATGATTCCAAGGTTCCTCACAGAGCTATTAAGAGAAAGAGTAACCTTATCCAAACTGAAAGTTTGATTTGGAAAGGTATTTCTAATGTTTTTTGGACCAACAAGAATGACTTCAGTCTTATCTGAATTTAATAGCAGGAAATTACAAGTCATCCAAGCTTTGATTTCCTTAAGACAGGCTTCCAACTTGGCTAGTTGATCATTATCATCTGGCTTCATTGACAGGTATAATTGTGTGTCATCTGCATAACAATGAAAATGTATACAGTGCTTTCTTATAATATTGCCTAACTGAAGCATATATAAACTAAAAAGAGTAAGGCCTAGCACAGATCCCTCTAGAACTCCATGAATGAGCTTTGAGTTGAAAGAAAACTCATTATTGACATGAACAAACTGGAACCTATCAGATAAACTAGAAAAGCACTCGGAGAGCGCAGACCTCCGGCAAGCACCACAGTTCCCCCCCATACAGTGTTTTTGTGTACGTTTTCAAACTCCTTGACCATGAAAACATATGACTAGCAATTGGATTCACAATGATAGGATTATTGGTTCAGTAGTATAAGCATTACCTCCTTGGCGGAGGTAATAAACTGAAGTGTTGGTGTTGTGTCCATCTCCTCCACTGAAAGCAGCACTCAGGGCTTCACTGACTGATGCAAATTTGGTAGACAGGTTGCCGTGGGTTTTATATTGTGAGATAAGCAATCACTATCTGCATCTACATGTATATTAAAGTCCCCTACTATAATTATTACCTCCGCCAGGCCGAAGGCCAGGAGGAGGTTATGTTTTTGCCAGCGTTTGTCTGTCTGTCTGTTTGTTTGTCTGTCTGTTGGTTAGCAAGATAACTGAAAAAGTTTGGGACGGATTTCAATGAAACTTTCAGGCGTTATTGGAAATGGTACAAGGAAGAACTGATTAAATTTTGGGGATGATCTGGATCACCATCTGGATACAGGAATTTTTTAAAGAATTCTTTAACATTGTCAGATACGGCCATTTCCAACATGTGCGCAGACGCAATGGAGGGCGCTTGTCGTCCTGTCTGACGAACACAAACTGCGCATTCTTCAAAGTTTTAGGCACAAAAGCACGCCGAAAAGAGTGGTGGGCAGGGCCCGCCAGCATGCCTGTGTTTGCGCTACGCTGCAAAAGCTGAGACGGGCAGCTGTCCGGCGCCGGATTATTTGGCAGAAATTCCCTGGCCAGCCATAGGGGCTGCGCAAAAACCAGCTCTCTGCTGGGGAAGATTCCAAATTCTCTTTTGCCACGGTGCGCAACCCCAATATAAAACCCATGGCAACCTGTCTACCCAATTTGCATCCGTCAGTGAAGCCCTGAGTGCTGCTTTCAGTGGAGGAGATGGACACAACACCAACACTTCAGTTTATTACCTCCGCCAAGGAGGTAATGCTTTTACTACTGAACCACTAATCCCATCATTGTGAATCCAATTGCTAGTCATATGTTTTCATGGTCAAGGAATCTGAAAACGTACACACAAACACTGTATGGGGGGGAACTGTGGCGCTTGGCGGAGGTCTGCGCTCTTCCTAGTGCTTTTCTAGTTCTATCTGATTTCAGCACTAAATCAGCTAAGAATTCAGCAAATTCGGATAAAAATTCTGAGTAGGTTGATGGAGGACGATAAACTATGGAAAATAAAATTGGGTTTACCCTAAAATTGCTAAAGTGCCCAATACTGAGGACCATGCCCTCAAAGGAATTATAACATGTTTTTTGTAATTTTTGTAACTAGTAATTTGGAATGGCAAATTGTTGCTACTCCTCCTCCATGACCAGAACTTCTGGGATTTTGACAGTTTAAATAACCAGAGGGAGTTGATTCATTTAAGACAACATAATACTCTTGCCCTAACCAAGTCTCTGTAAGGGATATTAAATCAATCTGATGATCAATTAACAGATCATGGACTAACAGAGACTTGGGAGTTAGAGACCTAATATTTAATAAACCACATTTAATTTTTTAAATTATGAGGAGGAACAGAGGCCAAATCATTCAATTTAGAGGCTTCATGTTTAATTTTAGTTTTACCAACTTTTTGTTTGATCACTTTGGGATGCTTATACATTATATTTTTATTTGCTTTGGAGGGAGCAGACAATGATTCTCTGATGGGGAAGACAGAGGATAAGTTGAGGGGTGGCGGATGAAGAGGAGCTGCAGAGAGGCATGTGAGACTGCGACTCTGCTTCCTGGTCCCAACTCTGAGTTGTCAAGGTTTAAGAAATTTGGATAAAAATAATGCCAGACTGTTAGATAAAAGAGACGCACCATCCAAAGTGGGATGGATGCTGTCTCGTCTCATAAGACCAGGTTTTCCCCAAAATGAGCTCCAATTGTCAATGTAGCCCATGTTGTTTGCAGGACACCACACAGACAGACAGCGGTTGAAGGATGACAAGCGGCTAAACATGTCATCACTGGTCAGATTGGGGAGGGGCCCAGAGAATACTACAGAGGCAGACATAGTTTTGGCAAAGTCACACACAGATTCGACATTAAGTTTCATGACTTCCGACTGCCGGAGATGGACGTCATTAATGCCAGCGTGAATAACAATTGTGGAATATTTACAGTTACTTTTTGCCAGCATTTTCAAATTTGACTCGACGTCGCCTGCTCTGGCCCCAGGAAGGCATTTGACTATGGCCGCTGGAGTCTCTAGGTTCACGTTTTTGACTACAGAGTCGCCAATGATCAGAGTTTTTTCCTCAGTGGGCGTGTCGCTGAGCGGGGAAAAACAATTAGAAATGTGAACAGGTTGGTGGTGTACTGGGGCTTTGCGGCTCGGCTTCCTTCTCACCGTCACCCACCCAGTCTTCTCACTGCTGAGGAGGACCAGAGGACCGCTTACGGGTTGCCCTATGCTCAGGAGCTCCGCTGCAGCTAGGGGATGTCCGTCAAGATTAACTGGCGCAGACGGTGTTTCAATGCAGCAGACAACCTTGCCTCGAGCGCCTCAAAAAGACAACATTTTTTACATTTACCGTTATCACTAAAAGAGGCAGAGGTGTAGCTAAACATCTGACAGAGAGAACACATCAGAGGAGGAGAGGAAGGAGCGCTAGTAGCCATAGCTAGTGGCTAACCCTAAGCTAGCACAAACACAGATGAAAGGTGAACAGAAGGCTGTTAGAGATGGTGCATTTCATATCGGAGATGGAGGCAATAGAATTGGCATTCCAGCTGGAGTAACAGCCCAGGTAACATCGCGGCTAGCAGGTCCTCACCCGCGTTCCCCTCAGTTAGCTCCGCTGGTACAGACGGTTGCCCTGGTTGCTGATGCCACCAACTCCACACCATTTTGGGAGGGCCTCAAGGTAGACACCACCGGACAGCAGGGCACCACAGAGCAACAACCCAGCAACAAACACAGCTTGGGAGACAACGACTCGAGTCCACTGCACGCAGACATAGACGCAGCTGCTTCCTGTGTCGCACCGCATGCCAAACAGAACCCAGCAGAACCGGAGCAGGCACAAGAGCCCCAGTCCACAGCCATGCAGAACCCAGAGCTTGTCCCCCTACAGCACGAGTAATTTGCTAGTCGCAGCCTCATCATTAGAGGAAGAGTGTGATTCCACAGACGTTGACACAGCCGAAGAGCACAGCACAGAGAGAGAACATAGCACAGAGAGCAAACACAACATGGAGAGAGAGAACAGACCAGACTCGCCTCAGATCCTGGCCCAGCTTAAGCCTTTAGGGAGCTGCTGCAGAGCTGCAGGAGAGTGAGCCCGCATCTTTCAGGAACCCCAGGATACGACAACTCAGCACAGGTTATATCAACAGCAACAGCAGCACATCGCCGCAACCAGATTTACCAGGAGAGGGGGAGAAGAGGCCAGACTACTTCCAAATCCACACCCGGCACCAGCCTTCGGGAGCCGCCGCTGAACTGCAGGATGAAGAGTCTGCAACTCAACAAAACACAGCAGAACCACCGGCCGCCTTCCGAATCCACACCCAGCATCAGCCTTCTAGGAGCCGCCACTGAGCTGAAGGATGAAGAGTCCATGACTCAACAGGACACAGCAGAACCACCACTACTTGGTGGATGCCCCAAAGCAGATGTGAGAGCCACACCATCACAACCACGAGACCGAGTGCAGCCGAGCAGAGCACCATTCGCAGTGATGGACTGGGTTCAGGTCCACAGAACCGAATGCCCGGACTCACAGTCAGCCTCAACATCATTACCACCACTGACACCCATGAAGATTGCCGCGCAGTTGAGACCAGCTGCTGTCCAAATGGCTGTGGTTCAAGATGGCAAGCCAGCCATCTGTGGAAGGTAAGAGCAGCTGCCGCGGATCAAGACGTTGAGTTGAAGCTGACCCAGCTGGTGTGGGATCCTTGCTGGGACATTGCTAACTAGCTTGCCGTGGCTCCAGGATGGCACCCAGGTCTGCTGCAGCCAGCACCTCCAGAGGTGCATCCACCATGGGCTCGACTCAGGGCCCCTTGAACTGAACTGCCTTCCGCAATACAAAAAAAGAAGAATTGTGTGTAGCTAGGAGCGCGGGTGCCAACAGAAGTGGCATAATAAACCACTCAGCCGCATTGAGCCACGTCCATTCACTGGCTCTAGCTAGTTTTGGGGTTTTACAATTACCAAATTGGGGAGGGTAAATTGATAGCGTTTTTCTGCTTTTCCAACGGGGGGTGGGGGGTGAATGTGGTTTTCTGATACCACAAGTTTGGTCAGTGTTGGCGTGATGACACGGCCACTCGGTAACGTCATCATGCTGAACATATAAATGTAAGGTAAATATAAGTTTTTATGTCATAAAGTTTGTGCTCCCAGTAAGACGCTCTCTGTTGGTTCTTTCCACATTTTCCAGACATAACATTCAGCCCCTGTAATGGGTGAGTCATCCCCCTCGTTCTCAAGCTCTGCTTCCTTTGTGGAAAGCGTGTCAGTGGGATTAAGGAGATCCTGGAAGTATTCCTTCCAGCGCCTGACGACATCCCCAGTCATACTCAGCAGTGCCCCATCCGCACCATACACGGTGTGGACAGGGAGCTCCTTCCCCTTGCTGAGTTTGCAGACAGATCGCCAGAATCTCTTCGAGGCTGACTGAAAATCTTGTTCCATGGCCTCACCAAAGTCCTCCTACACCCCAGTTTTTGCTTCAGCTACCATGTGAGCTGTACTCCGCTTGGCCCGTTGGTACACCTCAGCTGCTTCAGGAGTCCCACAAGCCAGTCAAGCTCAGTAGAACTCCTCCTTCAGCTTGCTGGCTCTCCTTACCACTGGTGTCCACCACTTGGTTCGGAGGTTGCCACCATGAGATGCACCGATGACCTTGCAGCCACAGCTCTGGGGAGCAGCTTCAACAATGGAGGTGGAGAACATGGCCTTTTCCAACTGCATGTCTCCAGACTCCCTCAGAATCTGGTAAAAGTTCTTCCAGAGGTGGGAGCTGAAGGCCTCCCAGACAGGGGCCACAGCCAGACGTTCCCAGCACACCCTCACTGTCATGGTTCGAGCGCCGATCCTGTCCGCGCTCGAGCCACGCACTATCTTTGCCCATTTGACGGCTGTGTGCCCCTTTTGGCTCCCTGAGCCTTTATTGTGACAGCGCTTGGAGGTGCTTCCGGCTGTCAGGTTTGACAGTTGAGCCACATTTCGTCTCATCAGCGGCTCTCCACTTAAGAGGGCAGCTGGGAACGAAAAGACAAGGCAGTCTCGTCAAAAACTTCCCATTGTCTGACGTATCAAGCATTCCTCGGCTCAGACGTTGTCTACTCATCCTCTACGTTTGTAAGTTTATTCCATTGTTAACCTGTTTTCATTGTAGTGTGTTTTAGCCCCCCATGGCTTGTTATTTTTTGTTCCTTTTCTGTTCATTAATAAACTGTGCAAACTCACTGGCGATTTGTGGCATCTTATGATGGCTCGTGAGGGCCATCCATGACACTCACCATACATTTGCGTCTACCAGGTCTGAATGGCATCCTCCCCTGCCATTGGATCCAACTCACCACCAGTTGGTGATCAGTTGACAATTCTGCACCTCTCTTTACCCAAGTGTCCAAAACATATGATTGCAGGTCTGATGACATGGTAACAAAATCAATCATCGACCTGTGATCTAGGGTGTCCTTGTGCCAAGTCCACATATAAGGATAAGGGATAAGGACCTGTACTTATATAACGCTTTTCTAGTCTTAAAGACCACTCAAAGCGCTTGACTAGTACTAACCCTCTATTCTAAGAGCCTGTATGGACACCATTATGCCTGAACATGGTGTTCATGATGGACAAACTGTTGTTAGCACAGAAGTCCAACAATTGAACACCACCCGGGTTCTGATTCGGACAGGACGTTCCTCCCAATCACACCACAAGAGGAGTCTATAAATACTATTTATATACAACATATATTAAAAATGAGCAAAGCGCCTTTTGGCAAAGCAAATCTGATTGGACGCTTCCTGTGATAACGTATCAGCACTTCCTTTGTTGCTGGATGTCAGTGTGGTTTGCTCTGTGGTTAGCTCTCCTCATTCTCCTGAGGATTATTGCCTTTAATTGTATTTTAATCACTTTTTTTCCCATCTACCGTCACCTCTCACTTCTGTTTAACAAACCTCTTCCACCTATGTGCACACTCAGTGTCATTCAGTCATCCTCTTTAGCCTTCTGGTCATCTTTCATCAGTGTTTGTGTTAGCTTCAGGTTAGCCACCAGCTATGCCTACTAGCTCTCCTTCCATTTCTTCTCTGGTGTGCTCTCTGTGTCAGATGTTTAGCTACACCTCTGCCTATTTTATTGTTAATGGTAGATGTAATAAATTTTGTCTTTCTGAGGTGCTCAAGACAAGGTTGTGTGATTTTGAATCCTGGCTCTGCTGCATTGAAACGCCGTCAGTACCAGTTAATAATGACGGACTCCCCTTAGCTGCAGCAGAGCACCCGAGCATGGGGCCTTCTAGCTGTCCCCCGGCTTCCACCTCTCCTGAGCAGCCAGGAGAGAATTGGTGGGTGACGGTGAGAAGGAGGTATAGTTGCAAACCCCTGGTTCACCACCAACCTGTTCATGTTTCTAATCGCTTTTCCCCGCTCAGCGACACGCCCGCTAAGGAAAAAACTCTGATCACTGGCAACTCTATAGTCAGAAAGGTGAACCTAGAGACTCCAGCGGCCACAGTCAAATGCATTCCCGGGGCAATAGACCATTTGCTGTGACGTCACACTTTTTTTTACGCCGCCACATTGAACGGCGGAAGCGAGTGGACGGCGCATTCAGCAGCTGTTCAGCGTTGTACCAGATCGCGATATATTTACCTGATTTCAACCTACGTCTTTGTTTTATTTTATGTTGGCATTGAATTAGACTATGTTGTTTCACTGCTGTGCCTTTGGGTGTACAAATCGCCAGAAAAAGGGATCCAATTTGAAGTTTTACCGGCTCCCAGCTGACGAAGACAGGCGCAGGAGGTGGGTTGCAGCGCTGAAGAGGAAAGATTGGTCCACGTCGCCTTACTCGCGGCTATGCAATCAACATTTTATATCGGGTATGTATGATGTATCAGTGTCTATAGATGTAATGTTATATCATTGTAAACACTGGTAAATGGGTATGTCCCTCCCTGTGTGCACCACCAAGGCCTACCATCTGTGATCTAGCACTAGCCAACTGCTAGATGACAAGATAATGATCATGAATGCATGCTCCTGTTTGAAATTTAATGTGTTGATCAATATGGCTGAGTTTATTTTACAATGAATAAAAAATTTATTACATTTACAAAAATAAGGAGTATTTTTACAATAATTCACATCCACCGATACAGTTAAACCTCCCACCATTGTTTATTACTTTATACTTCAATGTACCACATAAATAGGTCTACATGGATTAAAAGAATGATATAAACATGATAAATCGTTAAATTGCTTCTCAAACTGTATAAACTATATATTCTAACTACTCCATATTCCAGGTGAGAAGAGCATTGACCCTCTTTCCCCAGATTACATACCATCACTCTTCACCTCCACGTCTACTCCAACGAAAGACAGAAACAACGCCAGCCTCCATCGGTACATTAAAACACAAGCAAGGAAAAAAGACAGAGAGAGAACTTTGATCGCTCACTTGCTGCCAGTGTACTCTTAGAACTGTCTTCTGGAGGTACTGTGTGTGAAAAGGAAGAGACAATGGAGGTGAAAGAGGAGCAGCCTGGTATGTGTGTCAAGGTGGATATTGCATCAGAGCCAGCCAAGGTCACTGAGAGTTTGGTATCATCTGCAGGGACTTCTTGTTCATGTAAAGCTGAGTGTGATGCATTAAAGAAGCAGTGCCAATCACTACAAGAAGAAGTTTATGCTTTACGTGCCCAGGTCAAGTCGCAGTCTGACACTGAAGAATCACTGACTGGAAATGATGAAAAAGTGAAATTTTATACAGGACTGCAGTCTTTTCAACTGCTGCAAGAACTATTTTTCCATATTGAAAGACATATATGTGATGTGAAAGGAGTATTAAAATTTCAGCAGTTTCTGTTGACCTTGATGAGGCTGCGCTTGAACCTGACTTTCCAAGACCTCGCCTACAGATTTGGAATTCATGCGTCAACTGCTTCCAGGACTATCTTGCAGGGCACTTTACCTATCACAATGCTGGAACTTGATAAAACCACTAACTTAACTTGTCTCGACAAAGTAGTAAGAGTTTGTTGTGCATTGATAAATGTAAATGATTCTGTTGTGCCTTTCAATTAAACTGATTTGGCGTTTAATTTTTGGTCAAAACAGAAAGTGTGAAGAGAATATGACACCATCTTGCTTCATGATCACCCAGGGTTTCAGTGGGGGGTCCGACAGCTTCTGGGAGTGATGTACCTGTAGTGGATAAATATTCTTAAAATTAATATGTGTGTTTGATGACTTTTTATCTGGATATAATTCTTTCTTGTATAGACTGGACAATAAAATTTGTAATATATCTAATAGTGTTGGGAGTTGTTTATCCAGTATTCTTGTTTCCACAAAATTTTTTATTGAACCTTTTTTAAAAACACAACACAAACAATCAAACACTTTGCAATTTACAAGGTCCACAAACATCATTCACCTTCTTCTTCAAAAGTTATGTTTAAATTCTTTACACAATCAATGAAAGGTCTCCATATATTCTCAAACACAATTTCCTTTGATTTCAGTATGTATGTTATTCTTTCTAGTGGAAGGTTTAACATCTGTCTTAACCACTGAGTCACATCTGGTCTATGAGTCTTTGTGTTTATCCAGTATTCTATTGATAAGACAAATATTTATAAATCCTTTTACAGAATATATATAGATCTATAAAAATATTTAATTAGTTTTTAATTAATTTAATTGAGATATATGCTGCTAATAATAACAATAATTGAATATTTTATTAAATTTTAATACTTTATCACTTAATAGATTCGATACAACAT
This sequence comes from Pholidichthys leucotaenia, assembly GCA_020510985.1. NCBI lineage: Eukaryota > Metazoa > Chordata > Actinopteri > Cichliformes > Pholidichthyidae > Pholidichthys > Pholidichthys leucotaenia. The sequence continues at coordinate 285,585,068 of CM035838.1, forward strand.
GACAAATCTATACGGTAGGGCCTTCACGACATAGTGGACCATTGAAGTGATGACTGGGGATATCAGCACATAACTGATATCACACAAAGTTTTGTAGGCTTTCAGAGACTCTCCAGTGTACCTAGACGGTGTGTTGACCAGGTAGTTGTAGATGTCCATATAGCGTACGTCAGGTTTGGGGCAAAAATCAATGAAACTGGTGAATTTTTAAAGCAACAAGTTGTAAGGGTCCACGCCGATAAAACGGATCTTTTCCGTGTACCGGTCATGATGTTTTTTATCTAGTAGTTGCGCTACATCGGACAAAGCCGTCACATCTGACAGCGGACGCCATGTTGAAACGCACACGTACAGCGCCCGACTTGCCGTCCGATATGGGGGAATCCACAAAAATCACGTGGCGCGGGACGTCACTGGCAAATGGTCAATAGCAGGTGACATCGAGTCAAATTTGAAAATCTGGCAAAAAGTAACTAAATACTCCACAGTTGTTGTCCATGCCGGCATTAACGACATCCGACTCTGGCAGTCGGAAGTCACAAAACTTAGTGTGGAATCGGTGTGGAGCTTTGCCAAAATGATGTCTGCCTCTGTAGTATTCTCTGGGCCCCTCCCCAATCTGACCAGTGATGACATGTTTAGCCGCATGTCATCCTTGACCCGCTGGCTGTCTGTGTGGTGTCCTGCAAATGATGTGGGCTACATAGACAATTGGAACTCATTTTGGGGAAAACCTGGTCTTATTAGACGAGACGGTGTCCATCCCACTTTGGATGGTGCATCTCTTTTATCTAACAATCTGGCATCATTTTTATCCAAATTTCCAAAACCTTGACAACTCAAAGTTGGGACCAGGAAGCAGAGTTGCAGTCTTACATGCCTCTCTGCAGCTCCTCTTCGTCCGCCACCCCTCAACTTAGCCCCTGTCTTCCCGATCAGAGAATCTTTATCTGCTCCCTCCAAAGTAAATAAAAATATAATGTATAAGCATCCCAAAGTGATTACACAGAAAGTTGGTAAAACTCAAATTAAACATGAAGCCTCTAAATTTAATGACTTGGCCTCTGTTCCTCCTCATAATTTAAAAATTAAATGTGGTTTTAATTTAAAAATTAAATGTTGTTACAGACCAATATTTGGTCTGTAACTCCCAAGTCTCTGCTAGTCCATGATGTGTTAATTGATCATCAGATTAGCTTAATATCCCTTACGGAGACTTGATTAAGGCATGAGGATTGTGTTGGTTTAAATGATTCAACTCCCTCTGGTTATTTAAACTGTCAAAATTCCAGAAGTTCTAGTTGTGGAGGAGGAGGAGTAACAATTTGCCATTCCAGATTACTAGTTAATGTAAAGCAAAAAGCATGTTATAATTCCTTTGAGGGCTTGGTCCTCAGTATTGGGCATTTTAACAATTTTTGGTTACACTCAATTTTATTTGCCATAGTTTACCGTCCTCCCTCAGCCTACTCAGAGTTTTTATCCGAATTTGCCAAATTCTTAGAGATTTAGTGCTGAAATCAGATAGAATAATTATAGTAGGGGACTACATGTAGATGTAGATAGTAATTGCATTAATATGGCATTTAATTCAATATTAGACTTGATAGGGTTTTCTCAGGAAGTAGGAATTCAACCCATTATCTCCACCACACATTGGACCTTGTTCTGACATATGGCATAGAAATAGAAAATCTGGTAGTGTCTCCTCATAACCTTGCACTGTCAGACCATTGTCTGTTAATCTTTGCTTTTACTATTTCTGACTATTTAACTGGTACTAGAAAGAGAGATCATATCTCTCCAGTTCTGGCCTCCCTTCATTGGCTTCCCATAGAGTTTAGAATTAAGTTTAAAATCCTTCTTCTTACTTACAAAGCTCTAAACAATCAGGTCCCTTTTTATTTAAAATATCTGATACTACCATATTATCCTAACAGAGCACTATGCTCCCAAAATGCAGGATTACTTGTAATACCTAGAATCTCCAAAAGTACAATGGGAGGCAGAGCCTTCAGGCATCAAGCTCCTCTCCTGTGGAACCAGCTTCCAATCTGGATTCGGGAGTCAGACTCGATCTCTGTTTTTAAGAATAGGGTTAAAACCTTCCTTTTTGATATAGCCTACAGTTAGGGAGGGATCATGTGTCTCTGAACCCTTCCTTAGTTATGCTGCTAATACGTTTAGACAGCCAGGGGGCCTCCAGTAATGCACTGGGCTTCACTCCTTTCTTCACTCTCAATGAAATATTTTTGCTGGTCATTAACATCTGTTAGTTCTCTCCCATAAATTGAGTCTCCATCGTCCTGTTTGCTCTCTACATATCAGTTCTTTTCTTCTTCTTCTCTATCCCCTCACCCCTCAGCCAGTCGCAGCAGATGACTGCCCCTCCCTGAGCCTAGTTCTGCTGGAGGTTTCTTCCTGTTAAAAGGGAGTTTTTCCTCTCCACTGTTGCCAAGTGCTTGCTCACAGGGGATCGCCTGATTGCTGGGTTCTTTCTGCAATTGTGGGGATTTTCCCTACAGTTGAAAGCGCTATGAGATGACTGTTGTTGTGAAATGCCACTATATACATAAAATTGAATTGAATTGAATTATTTGGCTCCTAAAGAAAAATATTACTACAGTAGATGCCTCTCAGATGATGCTGTTACCAAATTTATGCAGATTGTTTCCTCTGTGCCATGTGTCAACACAACGGAAATAAGCTATGGAGAGCTTGCGCCTTCTGTAATTGATAACATGGTAGATTGTCTTACAGCTTCTCTGCATCAGACTCTAGACCAGGGGTAGGCAACCCATGGCTCCGGAGCCGCATGTGGCTCTTTCATCCCTCTGCTGCGGCTCCCTGTGGCTTTGGAAAATAAATAATGAGTATTTAATTAAAATGTATTTTATTTTAGTTCATTAGTTTTTAAAATGTAATTCTAAATTTGAAGATTATGGTGATCTTGTAAAATCTAAAAAAAAACGTGTTAAAGTTTAATCACCGTCAGCGAAAATCAACACGATAACATAAGCGCTCGTCGCTTCCCCGGAAGTCGTCTCCCGCGATAACCCGGATGTGTTGTGTTCGAGCTACTGCTGTATTGCAGTAGCTTGACAGCCCTGCGATTGGATAGTTGCAAACGATTGGACCAATCAAATGGCTCGTTGTATGCTTTTTCAAAGATTCATGGCGGCGTGTTCTCACGGATGTGATTTTCTGCTAATTCGCCGAATTCCGCTTTATTTTATCTTCCAGGAAGATAAAGTACGTTAAGTACGTTAGCGGCTTGTGGTCCACGAACGCAGTGAAGCTGCGCCCTTTCAGGCAGGACCGGAAGCGAAGTATGGCCAGGTGGCGAGCCATTAACAGAGGGCTGCGCGGGGGATGAAACGGTAATAAAAGTTAACCATCCCCTTTTATGATTCCAAACAGTTTGAAATTGACAGTGCACAGTGGACATTGACTCATAACTTTTGAATATTTCTAAGACTTGGCTACATCAGTGATTGTGCAAAATGAACTGCTCAAGTCTCAATGGAGATTGAAACTGGTGATCTGAAATGAATGCTGAAATTATAAAAAGTAATGGTATATTGGAATTTTATTCCTATTATGGAACAGATAAAATTAACTGATTTTGATTTGATCAAGTGTTAAAGCATGTTATGGATAATGCTTGTTGTAATATTTTAGGAATGCTATCTTCTTGGAACATAAGTCAGTATTATACAGTAATAAGTGGCATGCAGCTGTTTGTTTTATGTCATTTAAGCACAGTTCTGGTACTTAAAAATCATAAAAACCCAGGAGCTTTGGGGGGTTTTTCCTCTCCACCATCGCCAAGTGCTTGCTCACAGGGGATCGCCTGATTGCTGGGTTATTTCTGCAATTGTGGGGGTTTCCCCTATAGTTGAAAGTGCTATGAGATGACTGTTGTTGTGAAATGGCACTATATAAACAAAGTTGAATTGAATTGAATCTGTTTGGCACAGTAAGGCAAGCAATCAGAAGAAGAAGGAGCTGAAGTTGCTGAATCATTGTCTTCAGATAGATCTCCTCCTAATTTTCCAGGTTTGCTGACTGGGGCTTGGACTTCTGCTGAAAATCCAAAGCAAACATTGATCAGACATTGAAAACCTGGAGCTCCAAACTGCCTAATCTTTTTTTTTTCTTATCAATTAATTATTCTTCATTTCTTTCAGTGTATGAGAAGTTTGACCTGTGTTCAGCATGCTCCAGGCGTTGGACTCTCCAGCACATACTGAGTGGCTGCCGAAGCAAGCTCTCAGTGTACAAGAGGAGGCATGACCAGGTGTTGAGAGTAATCAAGGAGGCCATTGAAGTTGCTGTGGAAGAGGCGAATAAGGAAAACAGGACCACTGTCATCCAAAAGATCCACTTCCTTCCAGATGGGGCTGGGCTAGGATTCCAGGCTCCTCGTCAGGGTGTGGCAAGGGGCCTCCTACAAGGTGCAAACGATTGGCAATGTCAAGTAGATCTGGACAAGGCACTTAAGTTCCCAAGAGAAATTGCTCTCACAAGGCTGAGGCCTGATGTGGTGATAACATCTAGAATGACAAGGACAGTGATCATTGGAGAGCTAACAGTTCCATGGGAAGATAATATTAAAGAGGCCTATGAAAGGAAGAAGGAGAAATATGAAGAGCTGTTGTTACAGTGCTTGGAAAAAGGGTGGAAGCCACATTGCTATCCCTTTGAGGTTAGTTGTCAAGGAATTGTGGCTCATTCTTTGATGGAATTTTTACAATGCCTAGGGATAGAAGGCCAGAAGAAGAAAGCTGTGTGTAAGAATGTGGAGAAAGCAGCTGAAGAAGGATCCGCCTGTTTGTTCGAAGAAGTAGCCAACCAGTTGAGCACGTCCCCAGACGTGGGTGACATGGGCCCACCCCGCTTTTGTAGTGGTACTAGGAATAACGGGCCGAAGCCACTGGGGGGCTCCTAGCTGAGGACTCAACTGGTTGTAGCAGGAGTGACGTCAGCCTGTTTGCTCATCATCAATGTTGTTTTGGTAAGTGAAGAATTTGTGGAAGTTTTTGATATTTTCTCCAAGAACTTCTTTTTCTATTATGATTGCATTTTCAAATGACAAAAAAGGGAAAATGCATGGAAAAATCAGTGATTGAATTTTGCATGGTTGTTATGGTGATAAAAGTTTAATGTGTTTTTTTTCTTTGTCGCAAACAAAATGTTTTTCCAACCTTTATTTTATACTTACCTTCTTTTCATTGTCAGATTTTGTAAACTTTGTAACCACACTTTACTGTTACTTTGATTTTTGCGTCGTTGTAGAGGTGTTAGTAGTAGTTTCGCTGGTGTTTTTAATAATTATTTGGATCTTTTTTTCTCAGTTTATATATATATATATATATATATATATATATATATACTGTATATATATATATATATATACGTATATATATATATATAAATTTATGTTGACAAGAGCTTGCAATACAAGGTTGTTGAAAATCTGTCAGTAACTGTGGATGATTTATTTGAATGTATTACAATAGAAATCTGTATTACAATAGAAATCTGTCTGGACAATGTGAAGAATATAGTAGTGAGTTGTGTATATAGAACACCTGGATCAAACATTGACTTATTTAAGGACTGGATGGAAAAAATGTATGCAAAACTAACTCATAAAGTTATATTTATCTGTGGGGATTTCAATATAGATCTGATGAATTCAAAACAACACAGTTTGACAGAAGAATTTATCAACACAATGTACAGTATGGGCTTACATCCAACAATTACTGGACCTAGCAGAATCACGTCACATAGTGCCACACTAGTAGATAATATATTCACAAACATTATGGAAAATAATATCAGGAGTGGGCTTTTATTGAATGATATCAGTGACCACCTGCCGATTTTTGTTGTCTATCAATGTGATTATCAACTTCCGGTTGTGGCATGTAAGATGAGGATGCACAGGTAAAGGCTCCCAGTTCATTTCTTGCTTAAAACTCAGTTTAGAGCTAACGTTTTTAGCTGTTGCTTTGTCACTACCGCTGGAGAATAAACCTGCTCGTGCAAAAAAAGAGAAATTGCCAGTCTCATAACTTAATATTGTAGTGGCTGCTGAAGCAATCAGTCCCCTCACACTCCGGGAGAACAAAGGGATTTCTCCCACGTGTTTTTTTTGTTTGTTTTGTTTTTTACGATCACAATAAACGAACATCGGCCGGGATCATGGGTCCCAAGAAAGCTCAGCAGACTGAGGAGGTGGACAACATCAAAAAAGCGCTGGACTTCTTGGCTGAAGAGATTTCTGCTGTTAAGCTGCAGCAAAAAACATTCTGGACCTGGTCGAGGAGTTGAAAGCGCTGCAGATCCAGAACACTGAGAAGGACAAGAGGCTGGCGTATCTGGAGAGCAGAGTGTCGGAACTGGAGCAGAACACCCGAGTGAACGATGTGATCATCACGGGGCTCCATATTAAACCCCAATCATACGCGCGAGCGGTGGCCGCAGACAGCGGAGGGAGGCTCGACGTGCTGGAAGATGAATCCACGGAGCAACAAGTGGTGGCCTTCATGCAGTCCAAAGGAATCCAGCTGGACTGTAACACCATTGAGACCTGCCACCCTCTGCCCAGGAAAAACAGCGACAAACCGACTGTGATCATGAGGTTTGTCAACAGAAAACACAAGACTGCGCTGTTAAAACAAGGTAGGAAACTGAAAGGAACGAACATTTACATAAACGAGCACCTTACAAAAGAAAATGCAAAAATAGCCAGAAAAGCAAGATACCTGAGAAAGCAGAAAAAGATTCAAAACACCTGGACATCAAACTGTAAAATATACATCAAATTAAACGGATCACCTGAAGAAGCCAAGGTCATTAACATCCGTAATATTATGGAACTGGACAAATATCAATGAATGTTATGAACTGGAGTCACAGCAACAAGAAACAATTGTAGGACACTGAAGGGATATACTCATCTGCTACAAGACATTTAACAACATGAAACAAAAGATCAACAAACAGGAACAACAGGAACTGAAATTTTTTTGAATATACAGATCACAACCCACAGGACGTAGAATATAACATAGACCCTGATAATAATTTATTTAGCTCCATCAATAATAACTGTAGTTACTACACGGATGAACAGTTTAACACAATGGTCACATCTGATTTCAATATTTCTATGATCCACTTCAACAGCAGAAGTCTCTATGCCAACTTTAATAACATTAAAGATTATTTACATCAGTTTAAAGAGCCATTCAATATTGTGGCAATATCAGAGACGTGGCTCAGTGAAGAGAAAGGAGTGAATTTTAACATGGATGGCTATGAATTAAATTATATAAATAGAAAAGTGAAAAAAGGAGGAGGAGTTGCAATTTATGTTGACAAGAGCTTGACATACAAGGTTGTTGAAAATCTGTCAGTAACTGTGGATGATTTATTTGAATGTATTACAATAGAAATCTGTCTGGACAATGTGAAGAATATAGTAGTGAGCTGTGTATATAGAACACCTGGATCAAACATTGACTTATTTAAGGACTGGATGGAAAAAAATGTATGCAAAACTAACTCATAAAGTTATGTTCATCTGTGGGGATTTCAGTATAGATCTGATGAATTCAAAGCAACATAGTTTGACAGAAGATTTTATCAACACAATGTACAGTATGGGTTTACGTCCAACAATTACCGGACCTAGCAGAATCATGTCACACAGTGCCGCACTAATAGATAACATATTCACAAACATTATGGATAATAATATCAGGAGTGAGCTTTTATTGAATGATATCAGTGACCACCTGCCGATTTTTGTTGTCTATCAATGTGATTATAGGAAGAAAAAGTATACCAAAAATATTAAATATAAAAGAATAAGAACCGAAGAATCTATGTATTTACAGATAAAGGAATTATTAATACAAGATTGGAAGATAGTTTATGATGAAAATGATATAAATAAAGCATATGATAATTTTTTACAAATATTTCAATCATTGTACAATAAAAACTGTCCTATAAAACAATACAGTGACAGACAACAAAAAAAAAAATATTCCTTGGGTCACCAAGGGGTTAATAAATGCATGTAAAAAGAAGAATGCATTATATAAACAATTCATTATGTGCAGAACTTTGGAGGCTGAGATCAAATATAAAAGATATAAAAATAAGCTTACTAATATAATGAGGACCTGTAAGAAAGAATATTACAACAGAATATTAGAGGATAATAAAAATAATTTAAGAGGAATATGGCAAGTACTCAGGGGGATTATTAGTAATCGACCTAAGAATGCTAATTATCCAGAATATTTTATTGAAAATGGCAATTTGATAAATGATATGGAGGATGTGGTCAGTGGTTTCGATAAATTTTTTGTAAATGTTGGTCCTGAATTAGCAAAATCAATAGTGACAGCAGAAACAAACAACAGTGGTTCTGTAAATGAAATAGAAGATAGAAATCCAAACACAATCTTTTTGGGTGCAGTTACTGAAAAGGAAATTATCAAGACTGTGAGTAAATTTAAGAACAAAAAATCAACGGACTGGAATGAAACTGACATGACAATAGTGAAAAAAGTAATTGAAGGAATTGTTAAGCCACTCACCCACATCTGTAACCTGTCATTTCAAACTGGTAAATTTCCAAACAAAATGAAAATAGCAAAAGTAATACCTCTATACAAAACAGGAGACAGTAATTGTTTCACAAATTACAGGCCAGTCTCTTTACTCCCACAATTCTCCAAAATACTTGAAAAAATCTTCACTAAGAGACTGGATGATTTCACTGAAAAACACAACCTCCTTACAGACAACCAGTATGGTTTTAGAGCAGATAAATCTACATCTTTGGCACTGATCAAACTTATTGAAGAAATTACTAGTTGTATAGATAAAAAAAAGTTTGCTATAGGAGTATTTATAGATTTAAAGAAAACTTTTGACACCATTGACCACAGAATACTACTAAGGAAACTGGAAAGGTACGGGATAAGAGGGGTCGGACTGAGTTGGGTGGAAAGTTATTTAAGTAACAGACAACAATTTGTACAAATTGGTGAGCACAAATCACCCTTCATGGACATCACTTGTGGAGGGGTCAGTTTTGGGACCCAAACTCTTTATTTTGTATATAAATGACATATGCCAAGTATCAAAAATTCTGAAATGTATTTTGTTTGTGGATGACACAAATATCCTTTGCACTGGTGAGAATTTGCAGCAGGTTTTACAGGTGGTCACAACTGAAATGAAAAAGTTAATGCAGTGGTTCAACAAAAATAAATTATCTCTAAATCTAAAAAAAACAAAGATTATGTTGTTTGGAAATTATAAAATAAATCATGAAATAATGGTAACAATAGATGATACCAGAATAGAAACAGTACAGGAAAATAAGTTTCTGGGGGTGACGCTAGACAATAAAATCTGCTGGAAACCTCACATCAGTCACATCCGGGCCAAGTTGGCAAAATGTGTAGGGATACTGGGGAAAACAAGACACATCTTGGACTATAAATAATTGTTCTTACTGTATAATTCACTGTTTCTACCTTATCTTAACTACTGTGTAGAAGTCTGGGGAAACACCTACAAGACCAACCTACAGCCAATATGCTTATTACAAAAAAGAGCTATACGAATAATATATAATGTAGGATATAGAGACCATACCAATTCGTTGTTTTTAAAGTCACATGTCATAAAGTTCATCGATTTAGTTAAATTTAAGACAGCACAAGTCATGTACAGGGCAATTAATAATCAACTCCCAACTAATATACAAAAAATGTTTAAAAAAAGAGACAATGATTATAATTTGAGAGGAGACTTAAACTTTACAAAACCCAAGATACGAACAACCAAGAAAAGTATGTGCATATCTGTCTGTGGGGTGGATTTGTGGAACAGTCTGGAGCCTGAACTGAAACTATGTACAAACAGAAATCAATTCAAAAAGAGGTATAAACATTATTTGCTGAAAGGATATATGTTAGAAGGGTAGTACTTATATGTACGATTCACTATGCTCACTCTGGGACACTATGGAATGGTGGGTGGGACAGTACTGTGTATATCTGTGTTGTTTGAGGCTGGTTTTGATGTATGGACATCAATGTATGTTAGGATGGATGGGTGTTAATGTTGATATGTACAAAAGACAGTTAATTGTTTACTTGGGGTCTTAAATGTGGTAATTTGTATATAATTCACATGGGTGTATATGTGGAAAAGAGGAGTTGGAATTAATAAGTGTTCACTTCTTCCTTCTGCCTTTTGAACTCTGTATACTGTTACTTTATTGCATTTTTCATTTGTTTTGTTTTTGTTTTATTTTTTTGTTTGAAATAAAGTATCTATCTATCTATCTATATTCATTAAAGGTTGGAGATTCTTAATTTGTTGCAGTATGAATTGAAACTACTTCCCTAAAATATTGATTTTTTTCTCTCACCAGAAACTGGAGGGGACTGTATCTAATTTATTATATTACTGAAAATGTTTTGTTTGCCATTGTTTTTAATTTTGAGTAGTATAGTTACTCATTATCATTTAAAAGTAATCTTACTAGAGCACATTTTGATTTGTTGAAAAAGTTTCAATCCAATCTCAACTGGTGCTTGTATGGTATTTTCTCTCATGGAAATAATTTAAACTTTCATTACATAATCTGTTAGCATTACAGCTTGTGTTGCTACTGTGTTGATTTGAGAAATTACGGCAAATATTTGGATGCAATGATAAAGAAAACAGACAGAAGCTTGATATGTTAAAACCACATTATAAAATTGGTAAAAAAAAACAAAACAAAAAAAAAACAAACATTTGCAGCAAGTGAATCTTTCCCCTGGACAAGTGACATTTTCTTTTGCATGAGCGTCTTTGTTTTGTATTTTACATTAAGTGAGGCACCATCATCTCTTGATCCATCAAGTTGCAAGTGATGTATGAACATGAACATTTTAATATTCAAATTCTTCTCAAAGGGTGCAACTGTAGTTTTGGCCTTGTGCCTTTATAATCTTTGTGTTTATATGGTGTCTAGTGCTTTGATTTACTTTGTATGACATCAGATTTATCTACAGCCTATTAGATTTTTTTCAATGTTTTATTTACTTTTTTGCAATGGAATTGTGAGTGATCTTTACCTTTTTTTCCCCTCCAGTTAACCAAAATTAAAAGTTGCAATTTATTATTGTGTCAACTTAACCACGAGAATAGTTAGGAAAATGGACAAAAACACATTTTATACAGTATGTTTGTAATTGTTTGATTAGTTAAATTGGTTCTTAAAGTTTGTTTTGGACTAACAAAACAAACAGTTTGATGTGTCTGTTGTGTCTATGAGAAAAGTTAGAAAACATGGTACATAATATTGAAACCAATTTTAATGTATGTTTTCTAAATCATAGTTTGATGTGTCTGTTGTGTCTGTTAGAAAACATAACATTGAAACCAGTTCTTTTAATGTACATTTTCTAAGGATCTCGATCATTTTAGAAATTTCTCTAAAACAAGTCAAGCAGAACCATGTTTCAGTTGCTTTTTGATAGAGACCAATCAAACTGAGTCACAAAGTCACTGCCTCTTTTTTCATGGTAAAATCAAATAAGATTATTCATTTCTATGTGACTATTTTGAAATTACAGTCTCTGTGCTTACATTGTGGTTGTTAAAACAAGGCTAGGGAACAAGGCTACCTTGGTTGGGGGATAACCTTTAAAGGGATCTCATTTTGTGCATGTTTGAAAATGCCAATAAATGCATGAATGGAAAAATGGATCTAATTGTTGTCCCAGAGTTTTACCTATCAAAAAAGGCCAAGTTTAAAATTCTCTCAGCCAGCAAAAATTGGTTGGAAAAAAATGCTGAAAAGACAATTTTGTAAACCATTTAAATTATTTCTGGATGTGGTTTTAAAGTAAAAGTTGAAAACTTACCTTTGCAAGTTGTTGAACATATGACAATTTTTTTGGGTTAATTAATGTCAATATTAGGCACAGTTCAATTTTCAACAGCTATTTTTGAGTTAAATTAATACTTCAGGGACATCCACACCAAACACTATGAAGATAACTATACCTATAAAATTACAGTTTTAAAAATCGTTCTGACTCAAGTTAATGGCGGAGTCCACACTTATGGTTATCACTGTAGTGTGAACTCTTCCTGTTGGCCCTGTGATGGACTGGCGATCTGTCCAGGGTGTACCCTGCTTCTCACCCAAAGATGATGGGACAGGCTCCAGCTCCCTGAAACCCGAAAAGGAGCATGCGGTTGAAGATGAATGAATGAATAGTTATCTTCATAGTGCTTGGTGTGGATGACCCTTTAGACGAACTGATCAGATTTAATCCAAAAGAAACGTTTCAAATACGCATGGTGCTGGGTGGGCTGTAAATGTTTTTGGAAAAATGAAAACTTATACTCCACTGTTTATTTACATTGCTAAATGTCCAATGTCTTAAAAAATGAAGATGAAAAGCCATACATCCATCCATCTTCTACCACTTTTCCAGAGGTCTGGGTCGCTGAGGCAGCAGTTCAATCAGAGAAGCCCAGACTTCCCTCTCCCCAGCTACCTGCTTCATCTCTTCTGAAAAGATGCCAAAGCATTCCCAGGACAGCTGGGAGACATAGTCTCTCCAGCGGGTCCTGGGTCTGCCCTGGGGTCTCCTCCCAGTGGGACGTGCCCAAAACACCTCAAATGGTGAAAGATGAAAAGCCACCTTTAAAAAAAAAAAAGAACACAGTCACTAACATCCTGATCCTTTTTGAGTTGTGTGTGGCGGGACACTGGGGGAAATTAAAAGTATGTAATCAGAATATGTATTGTTAAAGTAGGCAAATGGATCGAAAGGGAGAGTGATAGGCTTGCCTGAAACTGTGTATAAAGGTCAGGAATGCAGATAACAGAGAACTAAAAAACAGCTTTTGAGTGGGGAGAGGGTGAAAGTGAAAGATGGGGGCACATATGAACAAAGATATGCTGTTGCCACTCATATGGGGGAATGTGTGTGTGTGTGTGTGTGTTGAGAAAGCTGTCCCACAGCAGGCTTAACTCTTGCTGCTATAGAAATGAAGATAAATGATTCCTATGACACCTGATGAAGAAGGATGAGCCCCAGTGGACTGAATAAAAGCAGGAGTAAAACTGTCAGGTAGTGCCTCTCCTTGTCTAGCCACTGCTGAGAATAGAAGCTATAAGGTTAACTTCCCAGAGAGACCCATCAACTGATGTCCTGAAAGGCATGTATTGTAACCCCTGAGCACTCATTTTAATAAATCTCATTTAACTTTAAGGAACACCATTCAGACCTGGTAGACCCAAACGTATAGTGAGGGTGTGCTGGCAACGTCTGGCTGAGGTCCCTGTCCGGGAAGTTTTCAACTCCCACCTCCGGAAGAACTTCAACCACATTCCGAGGGAGTCTGGAGACATGGAGTCTGAATGGGCCATGTTCTCCACCTCTGCTGTTGAAGCAGCGGCACAGAGCTGCGGCCGCAAGGTGGTCAGTGCATCTCGTGGTGGCAACCCCCGAGCCAAGTGGTGGACACCAGTGGTAAGGGGGGCCATTAAGCTGAAGAAGGAGTCCTATCAAGCTTGGTTGGCTTGTGGGACTCCTGAAGCAGCTGAGGTGTACTGGCAGGCCAAGCGGAGTGCAGCTTGGGTCGTTGCTGAAGCAAAAACCCAGGTATGGGAGGAGTTCGGTGAGGCCATGGAACAAGACTTTCGGTCAGCCTCGAAGAGATTCTGGTAAACTGTCCGGTGGCTCAGGAGGGAAAAGCAGCTTCCTGTCCACACTGTGTATGGTGCGGATGGGGCGCTGTTGACTTCGACTGGGGATATTGTCGGGCGGTGGAAGAAATACTTCGAGGATCTCCTCAATCCCACTGATACGCCTTCCACAGAGGAAGCAGGGTTTGTGGACGAGGGGGATGACTCGCCTATCACAGGGGCTGAGGTTGCCAAGGTGGTTAAAAATCTCCTTGGTGGCCGGGCCCCGGGGGTGGACGAGATTTGCCCTGAGTACCTCAAGGTCCTGGATGTTGTTGGGCTGTCATAGTTGACACGCCTCTGCTACATTGCGTGGAGGTCGGGGCAGTGCCTTTGGCATGGCAAACCGGGGTGGTGGTTCCTCTCTTCAAAAAAGGGGACCGGAGGGTGTGTTCCAACTTTAGAAGGATCACACTCCTCAGCCTCCCTGGGAAGGTCTATGCCAAGGTACTGGAGAGGAGAGTCCGGCCGTTGGTCGAACCTCAGTTTCAGGAGGAGCAATGTGGTTTTCGTCCTGGCTGTGGCACATCGGACCAGCTCTTTACCCTCTCGAGAATTCTCGAGGGTTCGTGGAAGTTTGCCCAACCAGTTTACATGTGTTTTGTGGACTTGGAGAAGGCATTTGACCGCTTACCTCATGGTTTTTTGTGGGGGGTGCTTCGGGAGTATGGAGTATCAGGCTTGTTGTTACGAGCTATTCGGTCTCTGTACAACCGTTGTGAGAGTTTGGTTCGTATTGCCAACACTCGGTCGGACTCATTCCCAGTGAGAGTTGGACTCCACCAGGGCTGCCCTTTGACACCGATCCTATTCATAATTTTTATGGACAGGATTTCTGGGCGCAGCCAGGGAATGGAGGGTGTCATGATTGGTGACCACATGATCTCATCTCTGTTGTTTGCAGATGATGTTGTCCTGTTGGCTTCATCCAGCAATGACCTACAGCTCTTGCTGGGATGGTTTGCCGCTGAGTGTGAAGCGGCTGGGATGAGAATCAGCACCTCCAAGTCCGAGTCCATGGTCCTCAGCCGGAAAAAGGTGGATTGTCCTCTCCGGGTTGGGGACAGGCTCCTGCCCCAAGTGGAGGAGTGTAAGTATCTTGGGGTCTTATTCACGAGTGAGGGGAAAATGGAGCGAGAGCTTGACAGATGGATTGGAGCAGCATCTGCAGTGATGCGGACGTTGTACCGGTCTGTTGTGGTGACGAGGGAGCTTAGTTCTAAGGCAAAGCTGTCGATTTACCAGTCAGTCTACTTTCCTACTCTCACCTATGGTCACGAGCTTTGGGTAATGACCGAAAGAACGAGATCGAGGATACAAGCGGCTGAAATGAGCTTTCTCCGTAGGATTGCTGGACTCACCCTCGGAGATAGAGTGAGGAGCTCAGTCACCCGGGAGAGGCTAAGAGTAGAACCGCTGCTCCTCCACATTGAAAGGAGTCATTTGAGGTGGTATGGGCATCTGATTAGGACGCCTCCTGGACGCCTCCCACTTGAGGTGTTTCGGGCATGTCCCACTGGGAAGAGACCCCGGGGCAGACCCAGGACTCGGTGGAGAGACTATGTCTCCCAGCTGGTCTGGGAATTCCATGGTATCCTCTCTGAAGATCTGGAGCAGGTGGCTGGGGAGAGGGAAGTCTGGGCTTCTCTGCTTGAACTGCTGCCTCCGCGACCTGGACCTCCGGAAAAGCGGTAGAAGATGGATGGATGGATGGAACTTTAAGGAACAGCTCTTTGACTTTTATTTACATTTGGTGTCTTAAAGTCCACAGGGAAATTTTGAACACAGCAGTACCAGCATTTCTGGGCAAGAGGCAGAGTACATCCTGGACAGATAGCCAGTCCATCACAGCACCTGGTATTCTCAAGCAGTCTCAAATGGGCCTTTTCCACTAGCCCCGCTTACCCCAACACCGCACCACTCACCCCGCATTTGAGAATTTTTCCATTAGCCCCAGCACCGGTTAGCAGGCGCTATTTTCGTAACTGATCTGGGGCAGGGTCCATTGGAACCGAGTTGGGCCGTGATGTGACGTCAACAGACTGGTCGCCGCTGATTGGTCAGGTCGTAACGTCACAAAAGCGACCGTCTTCGCCGTCTTCTGATAACCGCCATTTGCAATATTGTCATGGACTAACTCGGTCACGGAGTAAATATGATATTAATACAGACAGCATTGTAGGTTTTGCGGAACTCTACACCGTGGTCCAACGAAGAGGTGCAGAGTTTTGTCTGCTTTGTGGCAGATCCACAGTGAGGAGTGACCCGGACCTATATGGCTGCACAGCATAGAAACTGCACTATGGACAAGCTGTAGACGAACGTGAGAGAACCATCGATGGTGAGTGATTTGTAATAATGTGCAGCTGTTTGCTTATTTATCCTGTTGGTGGTAAGCTCACTTTTTTTGAGCCATTACAGTGCTGTTCTGTGCTGGCTAACGTTTTTAAGCTAACGTTTTTTTTGCTAGCTAGCTAGTACCAACTGCTGAATCGCGCTTGTTTTCTCCTAAATATTCGCTTGTGAGAGCAAAATTATGAAATATGTTAATCCTGGTTAAAGTCCTGGTTTGTGTTTTGTATTGCACTTTGGTCCTGCGCATTAAATTGTGTGCAATTTAATGCTAGAATGTGTTTCCACATGCCAGGGGTTAGCCTCCCTGTTTGATACTGGTGAAATGGACCACAGGAGCCGAAATCTCGTCATGTTAAAATTGCTTTTTCAAACCAGTGATTTATAAAGTCATTCATATAATTTTGTAAAGCGTCAGAATAGACCCACACACCTATTCTGTGGATCCTGCAGTGCTTGTCAGGGAAACAAAGCATTTTTGTCATATCCCACCACTCACTCATTTCAGGAAGATAAATCTGTATATTATATAGATTCATTACACAGCCAGTGATATATTTGAAGCATTTATTTATTTTAATTTTGCTGATTACGGCTTACAGCCCCTGAAAACCCCAAATTCTATTTTGCAAAAACTTGGAAGATTACATAAAATTAACTTTAAAAAATAGTTTTTAAATATAAATGTTGGCCGCTGAGGTGTTGGTTAATATGGGCTGTAGCCGTAATCATCAATATTAAAATAAACACTTTCAATATATCACTGTTCCTGTAATGAATCTATATATGGGTTTCACTTTCTGAAATGAGTGACAAAAATATTGCATTTTTTCATGGTATTCTAATTTTTGAGATGTACCTGTATATGTATTGAACTTGCTTGAAACTAACCAACATCCATTTCTGTCGTTTGTCTAGGCAAGACGAAATCAGCTGCCCCACAACCTACCTCGCCACTGTGGAACGTACTGAAATCCTTTGCTTTTATAGGTAAAGTGTCAAAAGCACAATTTCCACTTAATATAAAAGGGACTGAACTGAGATTTATTTGATTGTGCGAATATGGCACATACCTGCCAACTACACCGGTTTTGCCGTAATGGTTACGGTTTTCAAGACCCCATTCCGGGTTACGGCTTTATTATTCAAAATTACGGTTTTTCACTAAAAATTCAGTCAAAAATTTTAAATCGTAAAAAAAAACACGAAAGCAATTCCAAACACGAGATCGCTAGGAATCGTATCTAAATTTAGAACATAGTAGCGTCAGTAGCGTTTCTTTTCGTGGTTCGCTGCTACGCTTTACCTGAAGCGTTTGCTAAGCTAACGCTATCGCTATTGAGGGTATTGAGGTTTCTATTCTCGCGCGAAATCCCGGAGAGGCGTGCGTACATGGCGAGATGTAAACACGATGTAAACTGCTGCTGACATTCGCACGACTGCACTTCAGCCCTGGCAAATGGACCATGGATTCAACATCTAAAGGGAGAATACATTTTATATAATGCCTAAGATTCTGAAGAACACGTGCTGTGTAATTGCAAGCCTTGTCATGCTTGGTGTATCATGTAAACACATAAAATATCAGAGCGATTTTGCCGTCTTTTACGCACGTGCCTGTGCCTGCTCATATTTCTAGTCTTCTAGTTGCCTCCGCCAAGGAGGTTATGTGATCATCAGCGTTGGTTTGTCTGTTTGTTTGTTAGCAAGATAACTCAAAAAGTTATAGACGGATTTTCATGAAATTTTCACAGATTGTCAGAAATGGGGTATCCTACAGAAGATTAGATTTTGGTGGTGATCCAGATCACCGTCTGGATCCAGGAATTTTTTAAAGGATTCTTTTTTTTTTTTTTTTTTAACATTGCGAGATAGGGCCATTTTCAATATTTCATTTATGATGTTAAACACTGTATGGGGGGAACTGTGGCGCTTGGCGGAGGTCTGCGCTGTCAGAGTGCTTTTCTAGTATTCATAATACATCACATCTGGCCTATTCAAAGTTCTATGCAGTGTTAAGATAGTCTTTTGAATGCAAATTTAATGAATGAATGAATCTTTATTTCGGATAGATTAAAAGTAAAGATTAAAAAGAAACAGAATAATATAACAAAGGCGAAAAAATCCAACAAGGTCAAATTAAACAATAACTCCTCTGATTATACAGTTCAACATAAGTTATCTGAAATGGGTGATGGCTGAAGCCGCAGCTTATATTGCCCACTCATATTCCATCCAAGAATTCAAAAGAAAAACAAAACAAGAGCGATTACAATTCAGAACAAAGCTAAGACAAAATGTGACAAAAAAAAACTAAGTAACAACACAACACAGACTGGATATGACAATCCTTATGTGATTTTACATGTCATCTTGTATATATGTTTGGAGTATTTCTTCCTTTAGTTTTTGTTTAAATTGTCCAAGCGTTGTACATGATTTTAATTCAGGTCCAAAATCGTTCCATAATCTTACTCCTTGCACTGAAACACAGTGTTGCTTGGTGGTAGTTCTCACTGAAGGTTTTTGAAATATACATGAGATGACTGTTGTTGTGAAATGGCGCTATATAAATAAAATTGAATTGAATTAAATTGAAATGTTCCTCTGAAATGATATTGTTTCTCCCTTATTTGGAACAGCTTTTGGATATTTGCGGGCAGTGATAGATTCTTAGCTTTAAACATTATTACTGCAGTTTTAAAGTCAACCAGATCTTTCAACTTGAGAGCTTTTAATTTAAGAAAAAGTGGGTTTGTTGGTTCCCTGTAAGCAGCTTTGTTTATTATTCTAATAGCTCTCTTCTGAAGCATAAAGACTGGATATATGTTTGTTTTATATGTATTTCCCCATACTTCAGTACAATATGTCATGTATGGGAGTATTAATGAATGATACAAAGTATATAATTTTTTTTTTTTTTGGACCAAGATGGCGGTGCGTGCACAACGCGAGGCTCAGCGTCCTATCAGATTTTGTGGATTAGCAGTGTTATTTCTTCTCATTTCGGGTATGTTCGTTCAGAACAGCTTTGCTTTTACATCTTACACCCGAGATGAGCTTTTGGACATTGGATTACAAAGCAACAATAACAGTCTTTTTATCAGCAACCTACGCCTCAACCTACATCTCATCCCGGAGCTCCGGAGAACACCCAACGCTCGGCAGGCTTCCCAGCCGACCGGAAGTGCTCGCAGGCGGCATAAGGAACGTAAACAAAGGCGGGGAAAGCGCGGTGGGCTAAGAGCTAAGCTAAAGCTAACACTCTCTTTACCCAGTATTTTCCTTGCTAATGTACGGTCACTGGCGAGCAAAATGAGTGAACTACGGCTTCAGATCACCAACAATAAGAGACTTATGAACTGCAATATCATGATTTTTACGGAAACATGGCTTCACAGTGGAATACCCGACAATGCTATTGAGCTAGCCGGCCTACACACGCTCCGGGCAGACAGAGCAGCAGTTGACTCCGGTAAGACAAGAGGTGGGGGATTGTGCATTTATATTAACAAGGCTTGGTGCACTAACTCTGTCACTGTTGAGAGACACTGCTCAGCTAACCTGGAGTTTCTCATGGTTAAATGTAGACCTTTCTATCTGCCACGCGAGTTCACTTGCACCATCATAACAGCCGCTTACATTTCTCCGGATGCTAATGCTAAGCTTGCTATGAAAGAACTGCATGCAGCTATTAGCAAACAACAAACTGCACACCCAGAGGCAGCATTTATTGTGGCGGGTGATTTTAACCACTCTAACCTCAAGACAGTGCTTCCTAAATTCTACCAGCATGTCTCCTGTCACACAAGAGGGGAAAAAACATTGGACCATGTTTACACCAATATTGTGGGAGCCTACACAGCAACTCCCCTCCCCCACCTAGGTCAGTCTGATCACTTATCTTTGTTCCTTACCCCCAAGTATGTACCGCTCATCAACCGGGTGAAGCCATCAGTGAGGACCATCAAAGTGTGGCCAGAGGGGGTTGACACTGTACTCCAGGAGAAGTTTAGAAACACAGACAGGAGTATGTTCACCTCTCAGGCTACCTGTGACTCCCACATAAACATCGACTCTTACACCCACTCAGTCCTGGACCATATCAACACCACTATTGACAGTGTCACCACGGAAAGACAGATCACCACGTACCCAAATCAGAAGCCGTGGATGAACAGAGAAGTGCGGCTTCTGCTAAAAGCACATAACAATGCCTTTAGATCTGGTGATGCACAGGCCTACAGTTCATCCAGGGCAGATCTGAAGAGGGGCATCAAGAAGGCCAAGCACAGCTACAAGCTGAAGGTGGAGGAACATTTTGGGGACTCTGACCCCCGACGCATGTGGCAGTGCATTCAAGCTATCTCTGATTATAAGCCCAGCAACTCCATACCTATAGCCATGACTGTGCCCTTTCTCAATGAGCTAAATGACTTCTATGCTCGTTTTGACAAGGACAATAACGAAAAGAACATCAATTTCCCACCCTCTGATGACCTCCACCACCTCACACTCACCCACACCGACGTCCGTAACGCACTGAGTCATGTCAACGTACGTAAGGCTGCTGGCCCTGACGGCATTCCTGGGCGTGTGCTGAGGGCATGCGCTGAGCAGCTGGCAGGGGTCTTCACAGACATCTTCAATCTGTCCCTGGCCCAGGCCGTGGTACCAGCGTGCTTCAAGACCACTTCAATAGTACCAGTGCCGAAACATTCAACACCATCGTGCCTAAATGACTATCGCCCTGTGGCACTGACGCCCATAGTCATGAAGTGCTTTGAGCGACTGGTCTTGGCACAGCTCAAAAAAGGCCTGCCCCCTACACTGGACCCTCACCAGTTTGCCTACCGGAGCAACAGGAGTACAGAGGATGCGGTTTCTACAGCGCTGCACTATGTACTCTCACACCTGGATGACAAGAACACCTACGCAAGAATGCTGTTTGTTAACTTCAGCTCAGCATTCAACACAGTTATCCCCTCCAAGTTGCTCACTAAACTTGGGGACCTGGGAATCAGTACCTCCACCTGCAACTGGGTCATGGATTTTCTGACCAACAGACCCCAGCATGTTAGGTCAGGCCCCAACCGCTCTTCCGTCATCACACTCAACACTGGTGTACCACAGGGCTGTGTGCTCAGCCCATTCCTCTACTCCCTCTTCACCCATGACTGCAGGCCTATGTATGGATCCAGTTCCATCATAAAGTTCGCAGATGACACCACGGTGATTGGACTCCTCAGGGACAACGACGAGTCAGATTACAGGGCAGAGGTTGAGCACTTGGCTACTTGGTGCGCTGACAATAACCTGCTCCTTAACACCAGCAAAACCAAGGAGCTCATAGTGGACTACAGGAAGGAGAGGGAAGAGACACATGACCCCATCCATATCAATGGCATAGCTGTTGAACGTGTCCCCAGCTTCAAATTCCTGGGGACTCACATGTCGGAGGACCTGTCCTGGTCAGTTAACACCACCAGCCTGATCAAGAAGGCCCATCAGCGCCTCTTCTTCTTGAGGACACTGAAGAAGAACCATCTGTCAACTGACATCCTGGGCAACTTCTACCGCTGCGTGATAGAGAGCACCCTGACCAACTGTATCACAGTCTGGTATGGGAGCTGCTCTGTTGCTGACCGTAAGGCGCTGCAGCGGGTGGTGAAAACCGCCCAACGCATCACAGGGACTCCACTGCCAGTTATAGAGGACGTCTACAGGAAAAGATGTCTGCGCCGGGCACGCAGCATTCTTAGGGATTCCAACCATCCTGCTCATGGACTGTTCCAGCTTCTCCCCTCCAGAAGACGTTTCAGAAGCCTACGGACTAGAACCAGCAGGTTTAGGAACACTTTCTTTCCAACAGCTGTCACATTATTGAACTTAGTTCCCCGCTGACTCTCTTACCATCATCTCTTACCATCCTCACCTGTACATAACTGCATAACTACATAACTACATCTAACTTATTGTACATTATTTGCACATAACAGTACTCTTAACTTTCTGCACTGCTGCATATATTTGCATATATTTGATTAAATTGCACATACTGTTAATTACCGTATATACTGCACTGCTGACCTTTGCACTTCTGATTGGATGCTAAACTGTGTTTCGTTACCTTGTATTCATACATGTGTAATGACAATAAAGTTGAATCTAATCTAATCTAATCTAATCTAATAATGTGGGTTGTTGATTCAGCAAATATTTCGCTCTGTGTAGTATTGCAATTGATTTAGATATTTTACCTTTAATATAATTAATATGTGACTTCTATGTCAAATGCTAATATTTGTTTGACACTGCGGCCCCTGGACCCCGGCTAGCTACTAGGCTTTTCAGGTTTGAAAGTTGAAGAAATATGAGGTTGTTAGCTACATTCTAACTTGATTTAATGCTAATATTTGTGATGTATGGGAGTTGTTTGAGTTGTATGAGTTGCATTTGCATATGCCACCCCATTGGTGGGCGCTGTATCCTGTGGCATTGCCAATAGTATAAGAGTGTGCTCATTGTGCTCAACTGAACTAAAACGTGTATGTGTGCGTATGCTTGAGTAAACGAGCAAGCTGATGACCTGCAGCCGTGTGTGTCTTTGTGTTTGTTCCTCCGAGTGGTAATCTAAAGTAGAAACCCACGGACATAACATCATTGGCGACGAGGATAACTTTAGGTTTCCAAGTCTCGCCGCGGTATTGACTGCGAGTGACGGAGGAAGAAGAACGTTTGTCCTGGTGGGAGTTTGGCTGGGCGCGGCACGCCAGGTGACAGGACGCCAGGTGACAGCGCGCCAGGTGACAGGACGCCGGGTGACAGGACGCCAGGTGACAGGACGCCGGGTGACAGGACGCCGGGTGACAGGACGCCAGGTGACAGGACGCCAGGTGACAAGATTGCTAAACGCTAGCTAACTGCATGCCATGGCTGGATTTATTGGACACATTAACCCATTCGACAAGTCGGTGGAGCAGTGGACAACCTAAGTTGAGAGGTTTGAGTATTTTGTAACGGCAAATGGTATTGTAGAGGAGAAAAAGCTTGCTGTTTTCTTAAGTGTAATTGGTGCATCAACATATGGACTTTTACGTAGCCTCGTAGCTCCAGATAAGCCAGGGGCTAAGACATATGCTCAACTCACGGAAGTTTTGAAAGACCATTTTTCCCCAAAGCCAATTGTGATTGCTGAAAGATTTCGCTTTCATAAACGGAACCAACAAGAGGGAGAAACTGTGACGCAATACATAGCAGTCATTAAAAAGCTTTCTGAACACTGCGAGTTTGGTATGCACCTGCAAGATGCATTGAGGGATAGGCTCGTTTGTGGACTGAATATAGAAGCTATCCAGAAAAAATTGCTGACGGAGGAGAAGCTTACGTTTTCCAAAGCAATGGAACTAGCCGTGTCAATGGAGACAGTAGCTCGCGAGACACATCAGCTGAGCAACGCGCTGAAAGTGCATGTACTGTCACCACACGACAAACAACACACGAAATGTTTGCGCTGTGGAAAAATGAACCACAAAGAGAGCGATTGTTTTTATAAGGAGCAAAAATGCCATAAATGTGGTAAGAGAGGACATATCTCGAAAATGTGCAGGAACAAAGAGACTGTAAATAAGGAGAAACCAGTGGAGTATAAAGCTAAAAAGAAAAAAAGGGTGCACCAACTGGATGTAAAAGAAATATCTAGTGATGGTAGCACTACAGACACTGAAGTGAGCCTGCATATGGTGTCTCAGCAGAGTAATTTGTCATACATGAGTGTTAAACCAAAAATCGAAGGTAAAAAGGATTATCATGGAATTAGATACCGGTGCTGCCGTTTCTCTGATTTCAAGAAAACTGTATGATGCACACTTTAAGGACTTGCCTTTGCGCCAAACCCATATAATGCTGAAAACATACACGGGCGAGGTGATTCCAGCAGAGGGTGTCATCACCGTTTCAGTGAGGATGAACAAGCAGAGGGCTAGACTACCACTGTATGTGGTTCGGGGAAGTTCACCCCCACTTTTTGGTCGGGAGTGGCTGCGGAGGATTCGAATTGACTGGCGAGAAATAAAGACGGTCCGGGAGGAGACGCTAGAGGGTGTGCTACAAAGACATGCAGAGGTCTTTAAAAAAGAATTAGGCACTCTGAAAGGCATGGAAGCAGCCATAGCGCTGAAGCCGGATCATGTGCCACGGTTCTGTCAAGCGAGAGTCGTTCCCTATGCCCTTTGGCCAAAAGTGGAGTCTGAAATTGACCGATTGTGTGAGCAGGGCATTATATCCCCTGTCAAATTCAGTGAATGGGCAACACCCATTGTGTCCGTTGTGAAAAAGAATGGAGATGTTAGGATATGTGGGGATTTTAAAGTCACAGTTAATCCTGCCCTGTGTGTGGAGAAATACCCAATTCCACGCATTGAAGATCTATTCGCATCACTTTCAGAGGGGCAGCATTTTAGTAAACTGGACTTATCTCATGCCTATTTGCAAATGGTGATAGAGGGAAATTCCAGAAAATATCTCACAATAACCACATCCAAGGGTCTGTTTTGTTACAACAGGCTGGCATTTGGAATTACCTCAGCACCAGCGATATTCCAGCGTGCCATGGACCAAGTCCTCCAGGGTCTGCCAAACGTTCACTGTTACCTGGACGATATATTGGTCAGTGGACAGGATCGTGTGCAGCATCTGAAAAATCTGGATGCAGTCCTAGGGCGCTTGGAAGAATTCGGTTTGCGAGTACGGAAGGAAAAATGTGAATTTTTCAAGGATTCACTGGAATATCTGGGTCACGTCATTGATGCCCAGGGTCTACACAAGGCACCAGAGAAAGTCAGGGCAATTGTGGAGGCTCCTGCACCTACAGACGTGAGTCAGTTACGTTCTTTCTTGGGGCTAATTAATTATTACAGCAGATTTATCCCCAACTTGTCAGCTATCCTAAGCCCACTGAATACGCTGCTGTGCAAAGGAAAACAATGGCAATGGGCATCTGAATGTGCTGCATCTTTCAAAGAGGCAAAAGAGCAGTTACTCTCTCAAAGCGTGTTAACCCATTATGATCCACAACTTCCCATTCGGCTGGCGTGTGATGCATCACCTTATGGTGTAGGTAGTGTCATCTCACATATTCTCCCGAATGGACAAGAGAGGCCCATAGCTTTTGCATCAAGGACTCTGAATAAGGCAGAACGCAATTATGCCCACATTGAGCGCGAAGCTCTTGGCATTATATTTGGAGTTCGTAAATTCCATCATTATCTGTATGGCAGGCAGTTTACACTCCTTACAGATCATCGCCCATTGACCACTATTCTGAGTCCATGCAAAGCCACACCATCTATGGCTGCTGCTAGAAAGCAGCGGTGGGCTCTCCTGTTAGCTGCCCATGGAAATGCGGATGGGCTTTCACGCCTTCCATTACCAACATCATCAAGAGAGAGAATCAGTACTGTGGACAGTTTTCACATTAAGCACCTAGAAGCCTTACCTGTGAACTGTCGAGAAATCTGCCGAGAGGGCAGGGGTGATCCTGTCCTTGCTCAAGTTCTGGAGATGGTCTCCACAGGTCGCTTTCCGAGGGTCCAGGATGTTGCCAGCACATTGGCGCCATTCATCAGCCAGAGGGATGAGTTGACACTCCAGCAAGGTTGCCTTATGTGGGGTGTGCGCGTCGTCATTCCCTCAAAATTGAGATCACGACTGCTGTCGGAACTGCATACGGGACACCCAGGTGTTGTCAAAATGAAAGCTGTCGCCCGCAGTTACGTGTGGTGGCCCGGAATTGACGCTCAAATTGAACAGGTCTCAAAAACATGCCAGTCCTGTCAATTCACACAGAAAGCACCGGGACCAGCACCACTCCACCCATGGACTTGGCCTGGATCCCCGTGGCAGAGAATTCATGTCGACTTTGCTGGGCCGTTCCAAGGCCAAATGTTTATGGTGGTTGTAGACGCCCATTCAAAATGGCCTGAGGTACACCTTATGAGTTCTACTACAACGGCTAATACCATCCAGGTGCTCCGAGGGTTATTTAGTCGCTATGGGCTCCCTGAGGTGTTAGTGAGCGATAATGGTCCTCAGTTTACCTCACACGAGTTTGACACTTTTATGAAAGGCAATGGAGTAAAGCACATTCGCTCTGCACCATTTCATCCATCAACAAATGGTCTTGCAGAACATTTTGTACAGACATTCAAGCAGTCACTGAAGCGTTCCACTGGAACCACTTCCATACAACACCGACTGGACGCCTTTCTACTCACGTACCGTAATACTCCACACTCTACAACGAAGGAGTCCCCGTCTATGCTTTTCATGCATCGCAAGCTGCGATCTCGATTGGACCTGCTGAAGCCTAGCGTGACATCAGAGGTAGAGAAAGTACAAGAGGCACAGTGTGCGTATCGAGGAATGCATGCAAAAGCCAGAACGTTCAAGGTGGGAGATCCAGTTCTTGTTCGGAATTACGGGAGAAGAGAGAAGAAGTGGATACCAGGGGTTGTTTCAGCTGAGACTGGCCCTGTATCCTACACCGTCGACATCGGCGCATCGCAGCACTGGAGGCGACACGCGGACCAGATGCTGGCCAGGGTTGTTGAATTGGATACCTCTACAGACGACGGCGGAGCTGCATCGTCGTGCATCTCAGCAGACCTGCCTGTGCTGGAAAAGACTGTTCCAGAACCAGCTACTCCGGTTCCTGTGAGTGACCCCTCACCATTACCCCAGGTAACCTCAGAGGGAAACACCACATCACCTCCAGAGACTGGTAAGAGATATCCTTCTCGTATTACTAGACCACCAGAGCGTTATGTTCCATGAACTTTTTTTAAGATACTTTTAAGAGACATATATTGGACATTTTTGAATAAGAGACCTTTTTTATGTGTTAGATAAGAGAGTCACGTCTCACCAAAAGGGCAGAATAAACCCTTGACTGACTCAGGGGTTTGGGATCGTCTACTCCCAGCCTCAAGGCTAGTGTGTGTTTTTAAAATAATAAAAGTTGTTTGCTTTGTGTATCTTGGGGGTGGGTACAACATTTAGTGGGGAGGAGATGTGATGTATGGGAGTTGTATGAGTTGCATTTTCATATGCTACCCCATTGGTGGACGCTGTATCCTGTGGCATTGCCAATAGTATAAGAGTGTGCTCATTGAACTGAACTAAAACGTGTATGTGTGCGTATGCTCGAGTAAACGAGCAAGCTGATGACCTGCAGCCGTGTGTGTCTTTGTGTTTGTTCCTCCGAGTGGTAATCTAAAGTAGAAACCCACGGACATAACAATATTTGTTTGGCGTCGGGGGGCTTTGCCCCCCTGAACCCCCCACCAAGACTTTGTCTTGGACCTACCGGGTCCTGCAGCCCCTGGACCCTGGCTAGCTACTAGGCTTTTCAGGTTTGAAAGTTGAAGAAATATGAAGTTGTTAGCTACATTTAACTAGATTTAATTATTAGCATTAGCATCGGCCCCTGGACCCCGGCTAGCTACTAGGCTTTTCAGGTTTGAAAAGTTGGCAGGTATGATGGCACATCAACTGTAAAATAAACCGCTTGTTAATGTATTTATTTTTTTGTCAGATCACTTGTGTGATCCTTTGTGAGTTATGTTCATAACTGTATGTTTTGGCGAATGTGAGATGTTCATTCGTCAATATAATTTACTTTATATGTGTAGTTTATAGTCTATCATCAATAAACTCATGCAGTGTCAGGACACATTACAAATATTTGAGACCCATTGTAGTACTTACTTTTATATTTTAGCAATGCAAGTACAAAACACCGCCCACACATGAAGCCAGGGCAAGAAGAGACACTTTTACAGACAAGACAAACTTTTATTG
Source organism: Pholidichthys leucotaenia (assembly GCA_020510985.1). Taxonomy (NCBI): domain Eukaryota; kingdom Metazoa; phylum Chordata; class Actinopteri; order Cichliformes; family Pholidichthyidae; genus Pholidichthys; species Pholidichthys leucotaenia. Next base: position 285,613,077 of record CM035838.1, read on the forward strand.
ATAAAAACTTCATATTTTGACTGAGTGACTCCATACTCGGTGATTCACAGCATCAGTTAAAGTACTAGATTCCATTCAAGTGAATGTATTAATTCATTCTGATTGCCGAAGCCACAGTAAAAGCAGATGATTTTAAATGTAACGCAGCCCTTGTAAAATCTACCGAAGCGCAGCTACATGAAAATTGTGGTTAAATACAACAACAAAGTACTTTATTGTCACATTCAAATTGTAATCCCTCCTGTTTTGTTTTTCTTTTGAATTCTTGGATGGAATATGGTGGACAATATAAGCTGCGGCTTCAGCCATCACCCATTTCAGATAACCTATGTTGAACTGTATAATCAGAGGAGTTATTGTTTAATTTGACCTTGTTAGATTTTTTTCCCTTTGTTATATTATTCTATTTTCTTTTAATCTTTACCTTTAATCAATCCGAAATAAAGATTCATTCATTAATTCACATTCTACCACTGGCTTTTAGCAACAAGTGGATTTCCCAAATATGTTTTAAACTTGCTTTAACTAACCACCACCCATTTGTCTTTTGTCTAGGCAAGAGGGAAAATGTCCACCCCAACTGGACCTTGCTTCAATATTTACAGAGATGCAGGCTGAAGATCTGCTGGACCAGGACCAGTACCAGGGGCCGATCCATTTGCTTCTCAGTGAGGGAGCGTGACAGCCGTGTGTGACCCATTCCAGTTTTATTCTTTTTTACAGTTTGAATTTTGCACATTCTGAATAATCTGGAATTTGCTGCTGATTGTAATAAAGAATTTAGTGACTTAAGTGTTTGCATCATGATTTTCCATTTTGTCTGTTAAGACACCGGTGGGAAAAGAGTCAACTGTACAAAGGATTTATCGGTGACCTTGAAAATAATGGCTAATTTTTAAGAAAAAAGTAACCAAAACAATTATTTTATTAACTGAAGACTGTATTGTTGGATGTATATGGAGGAATTCTGGGTCATATTAGCATCTGCTCTTAATCATAATGGGTTTGGGCGGGGATGTCTAATCATGTGCCATGGAGGGCCAAGACCCTGCAGGCTTTACCTCCAACCAGTGTCTTCAACAGCAGATTCCACTGAACTTCTTCCACTGACTGATTAGTGACAACACCTGCTGAAGAGACTGGGTAGAAGAGAGAACCTGAAGGGTCTTGGCCCCCCATGACGCCTGATTGGAAGCCCCCGGATTAGGTTTAATGGGATTTAACATTTAACACAAACTGCTTTATGGTTCATAATTTTGTTGGCAGACTTACACCAAATCAAAAGTGATTTCTCAAACTGCTGGATTGTTCTTAGACAGCTTTTCCAGTCTTTCAGTATTTAATTTGTGCCACATGGTGGTAACCTTCACATATATAAAAAAGAGACATCTGTAAAAACTTCACAGGTTTATTGTCAGTGCAATTCCCAGTGCAATACTACATGAATGCATGTATAGTACGTTGTTGATGCAGAGAATATATATTTCTACAGTACATGTATCTATTAAATCAATTATTTTCCATGTAACCTTGTGGCTGCATTATTTTAATTGCCTTTAATCCTAGATCAAGTTTGTTTTGGCCTAAAATACATCATAACTATAAAATATATCTTATTATACGTAACAGTACTGTTTACTTTTTGAATACATATTTTGTGGCTAATATAGTTATTAAACTGGCAATCAAGTTGTGTCAGCTGATCATTTTTTTCTATGACCACACCTCAGACTGCTGCAGAAGCAGGTACGTCTATGATGCCTGAACAGTCTCTCCATGATTTTCACACAGAGCAGAGCAATTTGTTGTACAGGAAATAAACGTTTCTACTGTGGGCACATACGTTGGTTACATATGCTCCACAAATATATTGCTGCGTGTTTATTGTGTGCTGCATGTCTCAGGGAACAAAGGGACTGAGCCTCCTAGAGGTAACGGGAGAGTGCGAGATTTGGCCTTTGTTTCAGGGAGATGACCTGGAGAGATTTCCTGACCACCAGAGACGAAAGGATGAATGGTGTGAAGATCAGAGGAGTTACGTTGTGACTGGGATTAAGTATCATGTGACTGTATGTTTGATTAAACACCATGTGACTGTAGTTTTGATGTCCGGGGTATAAAGGACAGATGTGAGATGATTCATGCTCTTTTTCTGCTTTGAAATTGTTGGAGTATGTGATTGTGAATAAAGCTGAACCTGAGGAATAAACTCAGTCTCATCCTTCAACACATTCTCCACACTGGTGACCTTACGACGAAGCATGAGCAGAGATAATTCTCCCGAGCGGGGCTCGGCAGAAGCCAGCCTGACGAATGCCGCCATGTTCCAGCTACCGGACTTCTGGCACCATAGTCCGCGCTCCTGGTTTAGCGCGGTCGAGGCGCAGTTCAACCTCCGGAGAATCTCGAGAGACGACACAAAATTCTACCATGTGGTGGCGAAGCTGGACAGCCACACAGTCCAAAGGGTGGAGAATCTGGTTAATCACCCACCGGACAGCAACAAGTACAGCGCATTGAAGGCTGCGCTTAACAGCCACTTCACCCCCTCGGTGCAACAGCGAGCAGAGGGGCTCCTAACGTTGACGGAGTTTGAGAACGACAGACCCGTAGACCTGATGGTGAAAATGCTGAGGCTGAGAGACTCCGAAGATGACAACTTTATCCTCGCCCACCTTTTCCTCAGAACCCTGCCACCAGCGGTGAGAGTGACCCTGGCAGGCTCGCCTCTGATGGCGAGACTACCATGGGCTGAGCCAGGAGGCGCAACGACTCGTCGACACCCACAAACGGAGCGCGGCTTCAGCCGCAGCAGCGGAGTTGGGCGCAATGCCCGGAGAAGGCATGGGGCCAGAGGCTGCAGCACCAGACTCACCGACGACGGCAGCAGCAAGGGCCAGGCGACATGGAGCGAACGACGTCCTTTGCTTCTACCATCGCTGTTTCGCAGAGAGAGCGTGCAAGTGCATCCCACCATGCCATTTCAAGCGCTCGGGAAACGCCAAGACCGGGGGTCGGTAGCAGCTGCGTCCCTCGGGGAGGACAACAAGCTGCTCTACCTGACGGATGCACGCTCGGGGAGTGTCATATCCGGCTCTAGGGAGCCGGGCAATCAGAGCCAGGGACAAGCCAGTGAGTCGAGATGGTTTATTTTGGGTAAGGGATAAGGGATGAGGAGAGCACAGATACTCATGCAGAGGTACACTCACAGGTTGCACAGCGCAGAGGTAAGCAGCTCGTACCGGACGTGGGGGTAGCAAGACGTACATCCTCACAGCGGGATACAAACACAGGAATGCTGCAAGGGGAGTTGAGGCTGACACCAGACGAAGGGGCTTCAGCCTAGCAGTGCTTATGTCGCAGCCCCGAGTCATCGAGGCTGCTCCTATTTATCCTCATTGGCAGCGCCCCAGCTGATGAAGACTAATTGGCCCCAGCCGTCCATAATGCTGCCAGCTGGGGCCAGCTGAGACGCCGCTCAATGGGAGGCAGGGATGAGGGAAAACATGGGCTCAGTGCCGAGACGGCATCTCAACCCATGGTGACAGAGCCCCTCCCTCAAGGTCGGGCTCCTGAACGACCAGGAACATCCCAGCCCCCCCCCCCCCCCCCCCACCTAGGGTGGGAGGAAGGGAGGCGGACCGGAGGGGAAGAAGCCAAGGGAAGGACAACACCAATGGGGCAATGTAGGGTAGCGGGAAAGAAAAACCCAAATACAATACTGACAAAACTGAATAATTAACCCAGGAACAGATGGGGAGAAGAACTGGGTCAACACGCCGGTTACATACTACCCAGAGAGTACCAACCATGCGTGACCCAGAGCAAGAAAAAAAAAGAACCACCAAAAAGGTACAGGGCAAAAAATGCTGAGTATGGTCAAATAAAGGGAAAACACAATACACAGCACCAATATAAGTACATACACACAGTCACCAAGAAAAGTGACTGGAACAAATGGACAATTACAGAGCATGGTGTTACGGAAAACAAGGCACATGACTCTATAATGAACCAACAGGGCATAAAAAAGAAACACTGAGTGCAGGCAAAGAAAAACCCACACACATGAATATATAAATACCCACAGTCACCTAAAGAAATGAAAGTGACTGGAATGAATGGGCAACTGCAGAGTATGGTCTGAAAGGGAACAAAACATAACTCTACAATGCAAAAACGAGACTAAAAACATGGTACAAAAAATAAAATGCTGGGTACGAGGGAAGGAAAACGCACAGCACTATAAATACACATCCACCAACAGGACAGACATTACACCCGAGTGACCTTAATAACAAAAGAAAAAGTGACACCCGAGGTGAATGGCAGGCAGAGTCCAAAAATGGCCGAGATGGCTCCGGAGATCTCCCCGCCCATTGTCCAGCTGGCGAATCAGGGAAAGAGAAGTGTTCGGACGGCGAACTCTGGACCCAGATCCCAGGAATCCAGTCCACCGGCAGCCGAACCAGGCTGCCCAGAGGGAAACAGACCAGTGGGGGGAACCAGATCACCGAACCGAAAGTTCTGTGGGTCGGGTCGTCGACCCGCATCACTCAACCACCAGGACCGTTGAGACGGGCGAAGGATCAGAGCGGATCCCGGTGGAAGAGGCTCAGGGGAGAGCCGATGACGAGGGCGGCAGGCCGCAGGAAAACGGCCACCTCCTCACCGGACCTGGACAATACTGGGGCAGCACCCACGTCGGACCCCGATCGGGCCTCAGGCGAACCCACGTTGGACCCCGACTGGGTCTCGGGCGAACCCACGTTGGACACTGCACCAGAACCGACCTCCAACGTTGAACCCGGACCCTCCAGCACCACGAGGAACAGCAACTCCTTGCCGGTGACCCTGGAAGAAGGCTCAGAAGAGAAAACAGAACCGGGATCAGGATCACCGGCAGCGCCAGAACCCGGCGAGACGAGCTCAGACGCAGCGGGCGGCTGCACCCGGCTCGTCTCCCCTGGAGATAGGCTGAAGTGCTCGGGGATAAAAGAGAAAAGAAAGGAGAGCACTCGCCTGATCTCGGGTTCTGACGCCGTCCAGGACTGCGAAGATCCAGGATCCGTCGTCAGGAGGTCGTTGTCAGGCTCCCATCTAGCCGCGTCGGGCCCCGCAGCCAGCACGATGGTCAGCGCAGCTTGAGATTCCTCCGGCTCAGGTAACCCCGCCGACGATCCACTCGGCGTGAAGCCAGAAGAATCTCGTCCCGCCGGACCGAACCGCTCCTCCGTGGAGACCCGGGGACGCTCAGTCGTCGGCGTAGACTCCACGCAGCAGTCAGTCCCCCTCCTCCGTCCGCAATGTAGCTGCGGAACCACAGGCCCTCTCCATATCCCACCACGTTGACCCGGAGCCGGGGACCGCTCGGCGGAGAGAGACACAGAGGATGCGGGATTAGGCATACAGGTTACAGCAGGTGGGGAGAGTTCAGGGAGCTGCGAACCCTGAACTTCTCCTCCAGGGATGTGACAGAGCAAATCATTAAGCAGGTGTGAAAAAACAATGACTTGCCTGCCCCCTGGAGGTTGAGTATCGCCTGCTGTAGTGGAATCAGCTTCTTCCTCTCCCCGCCCGGCGATAACGGAGGACCCCCCGGGAGTTCGTCTGAGGGTCGCTCGCGTTGTCTCCAGCAGAGAGCTCACCAGGCCGGGATTCCAGGCACACACAGCGGTCAGGAAGCGCGTCGAGGAGGAGGGGGAAACAGCCGGGGTGAGCCAGCCCGAATGTCCAGGAATGACAGCGGGGGAACGAGGCTCAGGGGACGAGGCTGTAGAATCTCCACACTGACGAGGCAAAGAGATGACAGCTGCGTGGGAGGAACGGTCCTGACGATGACCCAGAACTGGATCCGGACGAGGTTCGTGCAGAGGTGACTCGGCGATGTGATGACGACTACTCCCAGGGGACGAAGCGAGGGGGAAACCCAGGATTCGCCGCTCCAGATCGGAGATCGTGACGAGGAAGGCGTCGAGCACGGGAAAGCTTCGTAGCCCTGAAGTCCTCACCATCAATCTCACTGCCGCCGCCACATGCCTGAAGGTGGTGACAGGAAACACAGTAGAGGTAAGCAGCTCGTACCGGACGTGGGGGTAGCAAGACGTACATCCTCACAGCGGGATACAAACACAGGAATGCTGCAAGGGGAGTTGAGGCTGACACCAGACGAAGGGGCTTCAGCCTAGCAGTGCTTATGTCGCAGCCCCGAGTCATCGAGGCTGCTCCTATTTATCCTCATTGGCAGCGCCCCAGCTGATGAAGACTAATTGGCCCCAGCCGTCCATAATGCTGCCAGCTGGGGCCAGCTGAGACGCCGCTCAATGGGAGGCAGGGATGAGGGAAAACATGGGCTCAGTGCCGAGACGGCATCTCAACCCATGGTGACAGGGGAGGCATTTCCTCGTGGACACAGGCTCCCAGCTGAGCTTCATCACGCCTTCCTACACAGACCAGCTGACGCCGTCCAAGGGTCCCCGGGTGTCAGCAGCGAACGGCTCAACGATTAAGACCTTCGGTGAGAGGACTCTGCTTCTGTCTTTGCAGGGCCATGCATTTGAATGGACTTTTGTTGTAGCGGCAGTCAATTTCAACATGTTAGGGGCTGATTTTTTGTGCTCACATGGTTTATTGGTTGATCTTCCTAACAGACGTTTGGTTAATGCACTCTCTTTTAACTCTATTCCCTGCACAGCTTGGGTGGCGCCGCCAACTGCACAAGCCAACGTCACAGCTGTGGGTGGTATGTTCCACGCACTCCTCACTCAGTTCCCAGCACTCACAGTCCAAATGTTTTCGGCGACAGTGGCTAAACATGGGGTGGAACATTTTATTACTACCACCGACCCACCTGTTTTTGCAAAAGCTCAGTGCTTGGACTCAGCTAAACTGACCATAGTGTGCGAGGAGTTCGCCAACCTTGAAAAACTGGGCATCATCAGACGTTCTAAAAGCCCCTGGGCTTCACTACTGCACATGGTCCCAAAGGCTGATGGCTCGTGGCGACCTTGCAGTGATTTCCGCAGGTTGAATAACGCCACAGCACACGACTGCTACCCGATTCCGCATATTCAAGATTTTTCGGTTCATTTGGCGGGAGCGCGCATTTTTTCTAAAATAGACTTAGTACGCGGTTACCATCAGGTTCCAGTGCGCGCTCAGGATATATCCAAAACAGCGGTAATAACTCCTTTCGGGCTTTTTGAGTTTTTGCGCATGCCGTTTGGGCTCAAGGGAGCGGCGCAGACGTTCCAACGCATGATGGACGCGGTTCTACGCGACCTCCCTTTCGTGTCCGTCTATTTGGATGACATTTTGGTAGCCAGCACGTCCGAAGACCAACACGAAAGCCACCTCACAGCAGTTTTCCGGAGGTTGGCAGAGCACGGGTTAATAATTAACTCAGCAAAGTGTCAGTTCGGGGTGGCGCAGATAGATTTTTTGGGGTATCGCGTTTCACCAGAAGGAGCGGTCCTGCTGCCCGATAAAGTGCGCGCAATAACAAATTTTCCCCAACCACAAACGGTCAAAGCGTTACAGGAGTTTTTGGGAATGGTTAATTTTTATAACCGTTTCCTCCCCCATGCAGCGCAGCTAATGCAACCATTGTACGCTGCACTAAAAAAACAAAAACCCACAAATAAAATCGAATGGTCTCCTGAGCGGGAGCGCGCATTTTCTCAAGTCAAATCAGCCCTGGCAAACGCTGCTTTGTTGGCTCACCCAGTCCCAACGGCCCGCATGGCGCTCACCACTGATGCGTCAGATGTAGCCATAGGGGCGGTCGTTGAACAGTACGTGGCTGGGGCCTGGCAGCCGCTCGCGTTTTTCAGTAAAACCTTGTACGATAGCGAGCGAAAATACAGCGCATTCGACAGGGAGTTGTTGGCTCTACACTTGGCCATCCGCCACTTCCAGTTCTGGCTGGAAGGGCACCGTTTCATCGCGTTCGTGGACCACAAACCGCTGACTTTCGCGATGGCCAAGATTTCGGAACCTTGGTCGGGCCGGCAGCAGAGACAGCTGGCTGCGATATCGGAGTTTACCACCGATATCCAGCATGTGGCAGGTAAATATAACGTAGTGGCAGACTTCCTCTCGCGTGCTGTGGCGGCTCCAGGTCCCGTGGGGGCAGACTCTGCGGCCATGGCCGCGGACCAGGGTAGCGACGCGGAAGCGCGCGCAGCCCCGGTCCGCGTAGGGATAGATTATACAGCCATGGCCGCGGAGCAGGTTAGTGATGCGGATGTGCGCGCGCTCCAGTCTGGACCAACAGGGTTAAGGTTGGAGGACAGGGTGCTGCAAGATGGTATGCCCCCCCTAATCTGCGATATCTCCACTGGACGGCCGCGTCCGGTGGTACCAGCCGCGTGATGCCGCCGCGTTTTTGACTTGATCCATTCTCTGGCGCACCCGGGGGTGCGCGAGTCGGTCAAAATGGTAGGAGAGAAATTTGTATGGCCGGGCTTGCGCAAACAGGTCAAGGAAGGGGCGACAGCCTGCGTAGCTTGTCAGCGAGCCAAAATACACAAACACACTAGAGCTCCCTTGGAGCCTTTTCACATCCCTGCTAAGCGCTTTGATCATGTGCATGTCGACCTCGTAGGCCCCCTTCCACCGTCACAGGGGTGCACACACCTTTTGACAATGGTGGTCCGCACCACGCGTTGGCCGGAAGCGGTCCCACTGGCATCAACCACAGCCGAAGAGGTGGCGCATGCGTTTTTAACAGCTTGGGTAGCGCGCTTTGGAGTTCCGTCGGACATAACGTCCGACAGAGGTCCTCAATTTGTCTCCGAGCTCTGGTCAGCAATGGCCCGCAGCCTGGGGGTAACGATTCACCGCACTACCGCATACAACCCCCAGGCTAATGGTTTATGCAAACGTTTCCATAGGTCATTGAAAGCAGCCCTCAGAGCGTCACTTACGGATACAAATTGGGTAGACAGGCTACCATGGGTTTTATTGGGGTTGCGTTCTGCACCTAAGGAGGATTTACAAGCCTCCCCAGCTGAGTTAGTTTTTGCACAGCCACTCCGGCTGCCCGGGGAATTTCTCCTGGACAATCCTGCGCCAAATTGCCCGCCCCCCACCGCTCAGCGGTTGCTGAGCGACACAGGATCAAACACGCTTCCTGGCCCAGTTCATCACAGTTTCCCACGCGTTTTTGTGCCAAAAGCTTTAAAAAATGTGGAGTTTGTTTTTGTCAGACATGATGCCCAGCACCCAAACTTGCGGCCGCCGTATGATGGACCGTTTCGGATGCTGGAAACAGGAGAGAAGCATTTTTTGCTAGATTTGGGAGACAGAAAGGAGGTAATTGGTGTCAACAGACTCAAACCCGCTTTTGTTTTGGCGGATGAAGCGGTGCAGTTGGCGAGGGCCCCCCGTCGCGGCAGACCCTCTAGGGGGCATTCTCCAGAACACCCACAGAGATTGACTAACAGTTCTAATCCACAGGCAACAGTCCCACAGCAGGAGGACACTGCAGAGGCGGTAAAGCCGGCTTACAGCAAATACGGCAGAAGACTTAGGCCTAGGCAACAGGTGGATTGATATGTAGTAATGTTATTATTCATGCATCTCAAGTTATGTTTGTTCCATCTTAGACGTTTGGGAGGGGGGTCATGTGGGCACATATGTTGGTTACATATGCTCCAGAAATATATTGCTGTGTGTTTATTGTGTGCTGCACGTCTCAGGGAACAAAGGGACTGAGCCTCCTAGAGGTACCAGGAGAGTGCGAGATTTGGCCTTTGTTTCAGGGAGATGACCTGGAGAGATTTCCTGACCACCGGAGACGAAAGGACGAATGGTGTGAAGATCAGAGGAGTTAAATTGTGACTGGGATTAAGTACCATGTGACTGTATGTTTGATTAAACACCATGTGACTGTAGTTTTGATGTCCGGGGTATAAAGGACAGATGTGAGATGATTCATGCTTTTTTTCTGCTTTGAAATTGTTGGAGTATGTGATTGTGAATAAAGCTGAACCTGAAGAATAAACTCAGTCTCATCCTTCAACACATTCTCCACACTACAGACATTCTTAAGCTCTATAACCACTGATCGTTGGTGAAGCTGTGCTGACATTAGTGACAGGCTGATGACATAAGTGACAGGCTGATGACAGTGAGAGGCTGTGCTGAGCCAGACCGACTGTTTGAAGAGGTAATTTCCCAACAACAGAGCCATCTGAAACACACACACACAGCATACATATTTTAGTACCTAACTTGCAGACATTACAGTGTAGCACAACGTACTTACAGCAAACTAGCATTAGCAACCATTAGCTTACCGTCATATATGACCTAGTTTGTATCCTCATGTCTTCGGCTCTCCCAGAAGCTGCAGAACTATTCCAGAGTGTTTTGTCTCACTGCCTGTACCCTTATCTGGCGGCCCTTTTTGGTATTTACGGCGAAAAAAGCCACAGACCGAGGAGTCGCCTTGTAGAGCAGCCATGTTATGTATGCTTGGGTTGCGCGCTTCACGTCACGAGAGTGTGGCGCCGCCTTGCTGTTCAAGAAATCCCACCCACCGCAGACATGTCAGCAGTAATGTCGAAAACAATCGAGGGTGAATCGAGTCGTGGTGAAACGAGTCGTGTTCTCAACTCGAGGCTGAGCGGGGCTAATGGAAAAGAGCCTTAATTAACCAAGGTAAACCCTACTTAGCTTTCAAGAACAGATGTGTCTGGGGACACCCACTTTTTCCACACAGGGCCATGTAGGTTTGGGGGGGGGGGGTTACCCTTAATAATAAAGACCTTCATTTAAAAACTGTATTTTGTGTTTACTTGTGTTATTTTTGTCTAATATTTAAATTTGTTTGATAATCTGAAACATTTGTGTGAAAAACATACAAAAAAATGAGAAATCAGGAAGGGGCAAACAGTTTTTCACACCACTGTAGATAGATAGATAGATAGATAGATGTACTTTATTGATCCCAAACTGGGAAATTGCAGTGTTTTATACATCAATAAAGACACAACATAAAGAGAATTTGTATAACATACTTGTATTGAAATAGTGCATTTTCAGTGTACAGCACAACAGCACTAGCACCCGTTTCAAATTGTTGTAGATATTATGCAACAAGCACTGCACAAAATGTAGAACTTAAAAAAAGCTAATAAAAAATAGGCATTTTTATAAAGGACTTTTAACAAAGACTCCCAGAGGCTTGACAAGTATATTTGACATTTGAGAGACAGACCCCCACCACTAACACTACAGACGTGGACAAAATTGTTGGTACCCCTCTGTTAATGAAAGAAAAACCCACAATAGTCACAGAAATAACTTGAATCTGACAAAAGTGGTAATAAATAAAAATTCTATGAAAATTAACCATTGAAAATCAGACAATGCTTTTGAATTGTGGTTCAACAGAATTATTTTAAAAAACAAACTCATGAAACAGGCCTGGACAAAAATGATGTTACCCTTAGCTTAATATTTTGTTGCACAACCTTTTGAGGCAATCACTGCAATCAAACAATTTCTGTAACTGTCAATGAGACTTCTACACCTCTCAGCAGGTATTTTGGCCCACTCCTCATGAGCAAACTGTTTCAGTTGTCTCAGGTTTGAAGGGTGCCTTCTCCAGATGGCATGTTTCAGCTCCTTCCACAGATGTTCAATACGATTTAGATCAGGGCTCATATAGAAGGCTACTTTAGAATAGTCCAATGTTTTGCTCTTAGCCATTCTTGGGTGTTTTTAGCTGTGTTTTGGATCATTATCCTGTTGCAAGACCCATGACCTGAGACTGAGACCAAGCTGTCTGACACTGGGCAGCACATTTCTCTCTAGAATACCTTGATAGTCTTGAGATTTCATTGTACCCTGCACAGATTCAAGACACCCTGTGCCAGATGCAGCAAAGCAGCCCCAGAACATAACAGAACCTCCTCCATGTTTCACAGTAGGTACAGTGTTCTTTTCTTGGTATGCTTCATTTTTGCGTCTGTGAACATAGCGCTGATGTGCCTTGCCAAAAAGTTGCAGTTTTGTCTCGTCTGTCCATAGGACATTCTCCCAGAAGCTTTGTGGCTTGTCAACATGCAGTTTGGCAAATTCCAGTTTGGCTTTTTTATGATTTGTTTTCAACAGTGGTGTCCTCCTTGGTCGTCTCCCATGAAGTCCACTTTGGCTCAAACAGCGACAGATGGTACGATCTGACACTGATGTACGTTAACTTTGGAGTTCACCATGAATGTGTTTAAAGGTTGTTCTGGGCTCTTTTGTTACCATTCGTATTATCCGTCTCCTCCTGCGGCCACGTCCAGGGAGGTTGGCTACAGTCCCGTGGATCTTAAATTTCTGAATAATATGTTCAGTTGTAGTCACAGGAACATCAAGCTGCTTGGAGATGGTCTTGTAGATAAGATAAGATAAGATAAGATAAGATAGGATAAGATAAGATAAGCCTTCATTAGTGCCACAATGGGGAAATTCCAGGATTGCAACAGCACAGGGATAGCAACACTCAGAGCAATAATTAAGAAGATACGAAAAATAAAAATAAGAGCAGTGAATATACATACGTACACATAAATATATATACAAAGTGCAGAGCATTGTAGCAAGATGGAATAAACAGCATAACCATCTACTTAGTTATCCTACATAGTATGAATATGTACCCATACATATTGTCACCCTCCGTAGCGACTGATATTGTCCTAGTTGTATACTGGACGGGACCATTTGTGTAAGTCTGTTGCATCCTTTGCATTCAATACTATTAGGTTGCCACGTTTTTTTGCTATTTCTGAGAGCAGCCCTGCTTAGGTTATACAGTCTGACAGCCGTAGGTAGGAAGTACCTGCGAAACCTCTCAGTTGCGCACCGAGGATGATGTAGTCTACTGCTAAATGAGCTCCTCAATGCGCTCAGTATGTCCTGCATAGGGTGGGACTCGGACTCCAGCAGAGATGACAGTTTAGACACCGTCCTTCTCTCTCCCATCTCCTCCACTGGGTCAAGGCGTTGCCCCAGGACAGCTCTAGCTTTCTTGATCACTTTGTTCAGTCTCTTCCTATCGGCTGCTCTAATGCCACTGCCCCAGCAGACCACTCCAAAAGTGATGGCTGATGCTACCACCATGTCGTAGAATGTCTTCAACAGCGCCCCTTGTACACCAAAAGACCTGAGCCTCCTCAGTAGGAACAGCCTGCGCTATCCCTTCTTGTAGAGTGAGTCGGTATTGTGTGACCAGTCTAGTTTATTGTTTAGATGAACACCAAGGTACTTGTAGGATGTCACCATCTCAATGTCCGTTCCCTGTATGTTCACTGGTGCTATGAGGGGTTGTCCTTGCCTGCGGTAGTCCACCACCAGCTCCTTAGTTTTCCTCGTGTTGATCTGGAGACAGTTCTGATGGCACCAGCCCATGAAGTCCTGGATAAGTCCTCTGTACTCAGCTTCATCTCCGTTGGAGATGAGGCCGACGATCACAGAGTCGTCAGAGAATTTCTGTAGATGGCAGTGTGTTGTGTTGTGTGAGAAGTCCGCAGTATAAAGGGTGAACAGGAAGGGAGCCAAAACTGTTCCCTGGGGGGCCCCCGTGCTGCCGATGATCGTGTCGGACACACAATCTCGGATTCTCACAAACTGTGGCCAGTTAGTGAGGTAGTCCAGGATCCATGATGACAGGTGCTGGTCCACCCCTGTGCACAGCAGCTTGTCCTTCAGGATCATAGGTTGGATGGTGTTGAAAGCACTAGAGAAGTCAAAGAACATGATCCTCACCACATTCCCGGGCTTCTCCAGGTGGGACAGAGAACAGTGAAGGAGGAAGATCACTGCATCCTCCACCCCAATGCCATGCTGGTAGGCGAACTGGAGTGGATCCATCTCTGGTCCCACCAGTGGGCGGAGGTGAGCAAGGAGCAGTCTCTCCAGGGTCTTCATCATGTGAGACGTCAGGGCCACTGGTCTGTAGCTGTTCAGATCTTTGGGGTGGGAAGTCTTTGGTACAGGTACCACACAAGATGTTTTCCACAACTGTGCTACCCTCCCCAGCTTCAGGCTCAGGTTGAAGATGTGCTCCACAATCCCACACAGCTTGTCTGCACAGGACTTGAAGAGCTTCGCGCTGATGCTGTCCGGTCCCGACGCCTTCCTCGCCTTGATCTTCCTCAGCTCCATCCTCACCTGGGTCTTAGTGAGGGTCAGGTTGGGGGGCTGTGTGCTGGGAGTGGGGGGGTGGTATTGGTGGAGTGGGGTGTGGACAGCAGGTCTCAATGACTTTAGAGGCAGCAATGGTTGTTGTGCAGTCGGGGGGAGAGGGCGGTTGGTCAAACCTATTAAAAAACAGGTTCAGATTGTTCGCCCACTCCCTGCCCCCCATGACCTTGGGGGAGGTATTCTGGAGCCCAGAGATGGTTTTAAGGTTTCTCCAGACCCCGCCGATGTCGCTCTGTTGCAGCTTGTCCTTCATCTTCTTCCTGAAGCTGTCCTTGCCTTCTCTGATCTTCCTCCTCAGCTCCCTCTGTACGGACTTCAGCATCTCCCTGTTCCCCGACCTGAAGATCCTCTTCTTCTCTCTCAGAAGTATTTTTATCTCAGGGTTGATCCAGGGTTTGTTGTTCGAGCAACACCGTATGGTCTTGGTGGGTACGGTGTTGTCCACACAGAAGCTGATGTAGTCCGTGATGGTGTGAGTGAGGCCGTCGATGTCCTCACCATGTGGCTCACAGAGCTGCTCCCAGGCAGTGGTTTCAAAACAGTCCTTTAGAGCGTGCATTGCCTCCTTAGACTATAACTTCACTGTGCGCATGACCGGAGGTTGTCTGTGTACTAGGGGTTTGTACACCGGCAGGAGATGAACCAAGTTGTGATCCGATCTCCCGAGTGGGGGGAGTGGTGATGAGGTGTATGCCTCCTTAGTATTTGCATAGAATAAGTCCAGTGTTTTATTGTCTCTAGTGTGGCATGTGACATACTGGGTGGGCATGGGTAGAATGGAGGACAGTGAAATATGGTTGAAATCACCTGAGATGAGGAGAAGAGCAACTGGGTGTTCTGTCTGCAGCCTGCCAGTTACTGAGTGGGTGACGTCACGTGCTGTCCCAGCGTTCGCCATCGGATTTGCATAAATAACAATGCAGATCACGTGTGATTATTCCCTCGGGAGATAGGTGGGCCGCATGCTAACAGCTAGCAACTCGATGTCTTTGCTACAGTGCTGTTCCTTAACCGTGATATGCCCCGGTCTGCACCAGTTGTTATTGACATACATTATCACTCCCCCGCCTCTTGCCTTCCCACTGTCTGGTGTCCGGTCTGCCTGTATTGCGTGGAAACCCTCCAGTTTGATGTTAGCATCTGTTGCTAATTCTGTTACCCACGTCTCGGTAAACAGCAACAGGCTAATCTCGCTGTACACGCTCTCGTAGCGGGAGATAGCCGCTAGCTCATTTATTGAGTAGCGATTGAACATTTCCCATAATGACAGATGGGAGGACGGGTCTGTACCTTATATTCCTCGCCCGCCGTCTTACTCCAGCTCGACATCCATGCCATTTCCATCTTTTTTCTCCCAGTATGTCGAGTTTTTGCGTTAGCATCGTGGGCCGGTTAAGTGCTAACAGCTGGTCTCTATTGTACTGCCTCCTGCAAGAAACAGTGGCTCCGTCCGCTGGCTCAGGAGACATTTGGGTGATCTATGTGTTTGGATTGATTAAAGGTGTTGCTGGATCAGAAAGATTAGCAAAAGAGCCAGATAGTAAATAGAAATAGGCAGAAATTGATCCGCTGTTGCAAAAAGGCAGCCTACTCGTGTGGCGCCGGAAGTAGTTAGTAGCCTTTACCTTTAACATGCTTGTCTATAATTTTCTTTCTAATCTCCTGAGACAACTCTCTCCTTTGCTTCTTCTGGTCCATGTTTAGTGTGGTACACACCATGTCAACAAACAGCACAGTGACTACTTGTCACCCTTTAAATAGGCCGACTGACTGATTCCAAGTTTGTAGACACCTGTGATGTTAATTAGAGGACACATCTTGGTTGAAAATGTCCCTATGGTCACATTATTTTCAGTCTTTTCTAGGGGTAGCATCATTTTTGTCCAGGCCTGTTTCATGAGTTTGTTTTTTAAAATAATTCTGTTGAACCAAATTTCAAAAGTATTGTCTGATTTTCATTGGTTAATTTTCATATAATTTGTATTTATTACCACTTTTGCCAGATTCAAGTTATTTCTGTGACCATTGTGGGTTTTTCTTTCATTAACAGAGGGGTACCAACAATTTTGTCCACGTCTGTAAATCCCAAAAACTATTTTGAAGATGAATTTGGGCCAAATCCTGTGGACTAAACAATACAATTACTGGACTATTTTTTGCCCAATTTTCAACAACTTTTTTTCTGATTAAATATGGTCTTTTCAACATCTATCTTTGGCTTAAATACAGTCCGTATTGGAAGGACTAAACCAAATTTTCAATGTCCATTTGGTCCATATTAGATGGACTAACACAGCCCATTTTTCAGTGTCTATTTGTGGGCTAAACTAAGGCTTGGACCGACGGACCTGATTTAGCCCCAAATGCATCTAAATTATGGGTTGTGCTGGGGGGTTATATGTTTATTGTTTAATTTGTTGAGAAGATGGAATAGTGCAGCAAATAAATGATTTTTTTCAGTTGAATCTTTCAAAATGTTATACAAGCACCAAACTTGGTGCAAATGCTCCTTGGGAGTTACATTTTTGAAAAAAATATGCTAGCCACCTGAAATTCAAGATGGCCACCATTTTTTTCAAGATGGCCAAAATAATCAATACCTAAATATTACTTTTTACAACAAATGTGCACAGACTTGCCCAATATGGATGATTCTGGTACCAAATCATACACTTAAGACCATGAAGAATCTGATTTTTGAACTTCTGAATCACTAAGAACCTTCCATTTACCTTATTTGGGACAGAGAGCAGAGTCAGGAGAAAGGCGCACTAAGTGGCGACAAACCAGCTGTGAAGGCTGAGAGTCTGAGTGCTTCATATGCGAAAGAGAAGAACCAGCATCTGAACTGAGAAAGGCCATAACCATAAAGCTCAACAGAAGAATAAATGACTGTGCCAAAAACCTAAATGATGGAAGGCTTCTGGCAGTTCTAAGTGATGAAGATGTTATAGCACAGGAGCTCAAGTTCCACTCTTCATGTCTAACAGGTCTGTACAACCAAGAGAGAGACCACCTGAGGAACACTGAGAAGCAGAAGCAGTGCCAGAGTGTTGAACAACAAGCCTACCCATTGGCATTCTCTAAACTGGTGACCTACATAGTAGAGACCAAATCGCACTCTGAAGGTCCTTCTATCTTCAGACTTGCAGACCTGGTCAGCCTATTCAAGTAGCAACTACAACAGCTGGGACTGGAGACACCTGATGTCAACTCCACCAGACTGAAGAACAAACTGTTGGCAGAAATTTCTGAGTTGGAATCTCAAAGGAAGGAAAATTATGTCTTACTGGCTTTCCAGAAAGATGTGGGCTTCGTCTTGTCACAAACCTCTGACTATGAAGCCATGACCCTTGCTAAAGCAGCTAAGATTTTGAGGAGACACATGCTTGATCACAAGTCCACATTTGATGGAACCTTCCATAAGGAGTCCAATGGAGAACCCATATCAACCAGCCTTCTTCAGTTCATGGGAATTGTTGAACATGGGGCCTACATCAAATCTCAAGTGAGATTTGGTGCCTCAAAGAAAGACCTGACAATTGTGCAGCTGCTGCAGTACAACTGCTATGCAAGATGCAAAAGAAGGAGCAGCTACTCAAAGACACTCCAAAGGTCGGGAAACACCATTCCCTGTCTACATAGGGATGTCTGTCTATGCCAAGATCAGAAAGAGGACACTAATTGAAATGCTTCATGAGAACGGTGTCAGCATTTCGTATGACAGAGTGCTGGAGATGTCTGCACAGCTGGGCGATGCAACAGTGAACAAGTATGTGGATGATGGTGTGGGGTGTCCACCAGTTTTGCGCAGAGGATTGTTCACCACAGCAGTCATGAATAACATAGACCATAAACCCACTGCAACAACAGCTACCACTTCTTTCCATGGCACCAGCATCTCACTTTTTAAGCACCAAACTAAAGATAACAAGGTGACGAGTGTGAACCACTCAAGTTTGGAGGAGAGAAGGGTAAGATAGTTCCAGAACTTCCTGACTCCTATACCAATAACCGTCCTGCCTTCTTTGCCAAGAAGAACCCTTTTCATCCACATGGTGGTGTGACAGTTGCAGATGCCACTCTTCTGAGAGCAAAAACGGCACTCCAGTATGGAAAACGCTGATGATGCTGATGAGACAGATGGGATAGAGAACGTGCCATGGGCAGCCCACCATGCTTCCAAGAAGAGAAGCAACTGCATTTGAGGCCAGCATCTCATCACTGTTACTCCTGCTTTGAGATCCAACCCACTCAGTTGCTACAGTCAGACATGTGATGGACAAGATCAAGGAGACTGTATCATTCCTGAACCCAGGCCAAGTACCTGTCCTGACTGCCGACCAGCCCATCTATGCAGTGGCAAAGCAAATCCAGTGGCACTGGCCTGAACAGTATGGTGAGGACAAGTTCTTCATCATATTTGATGAACATGATGACCCTGGGCTTCACTCCTTTCTTCACTCTCATTGAAATATTTTTTTTGCTGGTCATTAACATCTGTTTGTTCTCTCCCATAAATTGAGTCCCCATCGTCCTGTTTGCTCTCTACATGTCTGTTCTTTTCTTCTTCTCTATCCCCTCACCCCCCAGCCAGTCACAGCAGATGACTGCCCCTCCCTGAGCCTGGTTCTGCTGGAGGTTTCTTCCTATTAAAAGGGAGTTTTTCCTCTCAACCATTGACAAGTGCTTGCTCACAGGGGATCACCTGATTGCTGGGGTCTTTCTGCAATTGTGGGGGTCCCCCCTGCAGTTGAAAGTGCTATGAGATGACTATTGTTGTGAAATAGTGCTATATAAATAAAGTTGAATTGAATTGAATTGAACTGAATGTTTGGAGGCCTACATATAGAGATGGCTACACTGAAGTAAATTGGAAAGCTTCTCCAGGACAGTGGACAGTGCATAGTGGCTGGACAGGGGCCCTAGAGGAGACAGGGGTGACTTCTTCTGGAACAACAGAATCTATCCAAACAGCATCAAGCATCACTAGGACACGCCAAATCCACCAGATAAAAGCATGTGGTCCCTATCAGCACCTGAATGGTAAAAAGAAGCTCCAAAGTGATCTTAGAGTTGTATTTATGGATTCCCCATATTTGAGAACCTACTTTTAACACCAAAATCAACTAAATTGGTTACTGTAGTAAGATTATGTGGCAAAATAAGCAATTTACATATCAAAATTGCAGCCATCTTGAAAACATTGTGGTGGCTCGCGTAATTTTTTTAAAAATGTAATCCCTAAGGAGTGTTTGTGCCAAGTTTCGTGCTTGTATCACATTTTGAAAGATAATTTCACTTATCTGTTGCACTAGAAGGAGTACTTGGAGCTGATGAATGAAGAAAATGAGAGAGAGGAGAATGGATGAAGGAAAGACAGTGAACAAGGAAGTCCCAAAGATTAGCAAGGCGGAAGTGAGGGCAGCTTTGAAGAGGATGAAGAATGGAAAGGTGGTTGGTCCGGATGACATACCTGTAGGTATGGAAATGTTTAGGAGAGATGGCACTGGACTTTTTAACCAGATTGTTTAACACAATCTTGGGGAGTGAGAGGATGCCCGAGGAGTGGAGAAGAAGTGTTTTGGTACCAATTTTCAAGAACAAACGTGATGCTCAGAGCTGTAGTAACTACAGAGGCATAAAGTTGATCAGCAACACTATGAAGATATGGGAAAGAGCTGTTGAAGCCAGGTTAAGAGGAGAGGTGACAATCAGTAAGCAGAAGTATGGTTTCATGCCAAGAAAGAGTACTGCAGATGCACTGTTTGCTTTAAGAGTGTTGATGGAGAAATATAAAGAAGGTCAGAAGGAGTTGTACTGTGTCGTTGTGGATCTAGAGAAAGCATATGATCGGGTGCCAAGAGAGGAAGTATGGTACTGTATGAAAAAGTCAGGAGTAGCAGAGAAGTGTGTGATGGTGGTGCAGGACATGTGAGGACAGCGAGATGGTGGTGAGGTGCGCTGTAAGAGTGACAGATGGATTCAAGGTGGGGGTGGGATTATATCGGGGATCAGCTCTGAGCCCCTTCTTGTTTGCCATGGTGACTGACAGACTGACAGATGAGGTCAGGCAGGAGTTTCGGGCACCATGACACGTCGGGTCACCAATGTGGAGGAATAAATTCAGCAAGATATAACGAGCTGGAAGGTTGCAGAGTTTTATTTCCTCCATCAAAATGAGACGCACTTGTAGCGCTGCGCACTACTGTGTTGTGCTGTGCTGTGCGGTCTGTGCTGTGGTGTGTTGTCTTGAGGCATGTATAGCAAGCTCTTTTATACATGTTATACAAACAGAGAGAATGCATGGCACATAAGCATATTGATATACATATCAGTCAATACATATGATTAGCCTGACCAACTGGCGCCTGGACGTCTTCTCCTCAATCTGGGGATGTATAAGCAATAGTCCAGTGTTCTGTTTGTCCCCCCAAGGGTTCTCTGCCCGTATGTGAATGGTCGTCTGCTTCCTCCGGACTTACTGAGTGTGAGGATTGAATGTCCATGTAGACTGTGGTGGGTCACCACAAAGGACGGTGTGCCGGACAGCAACACGGCAGGTCCTGAGGAGTGACACAGTCGGCGGTGAAGAGGGATATTATGGCAAGAGAGATTGTTTTTGATCCCGGAGGCAGACGGCGGCCACGGGCACACATGTCATGGTCTGCCTGGGGCCTCCGAGCCAGTTTTATCTTCAGCGGCCAGGGGCGTGTATGATTTAGGGCTGCCCTGTGCCCCCGGGCCAGTTCTACCACTGGCTGCCAGTGGACAGAGGTGTGACTTTAACACTATTAATGTAAATATGTATATACGCTGCTGGTGTGCACGCGAGTGTGTGTGATATGGGATTATTTTATGTATTTTAGAGACGTGGTCCAAATTTTGTTATTCTTTTGGATGAGTGCGTTAGGATACTTTATTCCAGTTAATTATTCCTCATTTCCTTAGTGCATGATTCGGGTCCTAAATTGGGGAGGGTCTCAATTGTGTGTGTGGTCTTACACTTTTGTAAGGGGGAGGGGAATGTAGTGTGGTGTGTGTGTGATGCCGTACCCGCCCACTGGCGTGATGTCAGGCGGGCACGGTCCACTGTGTATATAGTTTTGTGTGTGTCTAATAAAGAGTAGTTTGCTGTTCAGTTCAGCGCAGCTCCTGTCTCACGTTATTCATACATAACATTACCTTTTTCAGAAGTGCTTTCTTCTGGCCTTCTTTACAGAGAAATCCTTCATTATGTCCTTTAAGTCCAGCTCACGATTATCGTCATACTTTATGGATGCATGTTTGATCCAGTCTACTTTTTACCAAGTTCGGAGTCCACTGTCCCACGCACAGCTGTCTGGTGTAAGCAATCATGGCCTTTCTCCTCCCTTCTCCAGGTGAGTGCTTTATGGCCCACCTGTCTCCTCCGTACGTAATTAGCAGCCTTCTCCACTCCATGCTCCAACTTAGAAAAATCCTTTCTGCTTTGTTTTTTGTTTTTGTGTTTTTTGACCAATTCATTTTCCCTAAGCTCTTTTCCTCTCAATAATTTTATGAGCACCACTGTGGCGGCAAGAAATAATATGCTGCGAACTGAGAGTTTTTAAGGGTGTTTATTAATCATACCGCCATCACGAAAACTCACTCCAGCGCCATGCAGCGCGCCAGAGCGAGCCCAGAGGCTCTCAGGCAAAGTGTGCAGTCAGAAGCAGTGGTCAGAGTGAGAGTTACAGAGCAATGCAGTTTTTATACCCCACTACAGACAATGCATTCACAGCAGTAGGTATGGACATTTGCAGAGAGTCACACATAACAATAGGAAGATTACTGGCCGGAATTCGTCTCTGCTCCGGAGCTGTAGGACAAAAGAGGTTACAAGGCACATCAACATATTGTTATCAGTCCATAGATCACGCTGCTAAGTTAATTGCTCCAGCTGAGCGCTCTGTTTGTCCCAGTATGTTGTGGGGGTTACCCATACACTCCCCCCCAGAGGGCTCAGCGGGAAGCTGAGGCCTCGATAGTCCGGCTTTGGGAGCGAGCTGCGGGGGAAAGCTCACTACAGGCGGCGGTGGAGGGAGGGGGGTGGGGGTAGCAAGTGCCGGCCTGGGACGGCAAATTTGTCTGGGCCGCGCAAAAATTGCCTGTGGAGCCGCGATGTTGAGGGGCTGTCCCGTTGAACGTGCGGAGGTCCACAGCAGCTGTGAGAAGAAAAATTAGTCTCTGACTCCTCTCGCGGCCATGAAGAAAAAAAGGAGCTGCAGCAGTGTGTGGGACTTGGCGTGTTGACTTTAGGTGCGCGCGCAGTCCTAAAGTCCTCGGGGACAGCTGACGGCTGAATTCCCTTGTGCGCCGTGGCTGAGACCATTACAAAATCCTGTGAGCGAGCTGCGTGCGTGCTTCAGGTGTGTGAGCAGCCCTGAAGGTTCTGTGTGCAGCGGCGAAGGACGATGGCGGTCTGTGTGAAGCCGGTATTGTCCCGTGCGTGGTGCGCTGTCCTCATAACCCCCCGGTGTGCGTGCGGGGTTCGGTGCATGGCAGGTCCGCTGTAGAGGCGAGTTAGGGTCAGGGAGCTTGCTGGAGATCAGCGTCGTTGGCGCCGATGGTCATCCCTGCTGAAGTTGTTGGTCGCTCTTGTCGGGTCATGGTGCGTTGGAGCGGTGAGAGGGAGGAGGAGCGGTGAGAGGGAGAAGATGTTCTGTGTCCCTCGGCCAGTCCAGCTTGGATGTCCCGATCTCAGGCGAGGGTCGCACCATGAAGCCTTCTGCGGCTTTCCCGGTCGTGGATGAGCTCCGGAGAGTTCGCCTGGTGGTGGCTCTGCGTCACGGTCTCCCTGTAGCAGAAGGGAGGGCAGATCATTTGCGTCAGGCTACTGCGTTCGCTTGTCGTCGGAGAGTCACCGCCGGGGGCTGCCAGCGTGTTCTTTTCTTGGCCGGGTCACCAGTGTGGCTGTCCACACCAGAGGTTGCGTTGCACAAAGCGTGTGCTTTCTCGGGGTCACCAATGTGGCGGCAAGAAATAATATGCTGCGAACTGAGAGTTTTTAAGGGTGTTTATTAATCATACCGCCATCACGAGAACTCACTCCAGCGCCGTGCAGCACGCCAGAACGAGCCCAGAGGCTCTCAGGCAAAGTGTGCAGTCAGAAGCAGTGGTCAGAGAGAGTTACAGAGCAATGCAGTTTTTATACCCCACTACAGACAATGCATTCACAGCAGTAGGTATGGACATTTGCATTTGAGAGTCACACATAACAATAGGAAGATTACTGGCCGGAATTCGCCTCTGCTCCGGAGCTGTAGGACAAAAGAGGTTACAGGGCACATCAACATATTGTTATCAGTCCATAGATCACACTGCTACGTTAATTGCTCCAGCTGAGCGCTCTGCTTGTCCCAGTATGTTTGGGGGTTACCCATAACCACTTTCAAACTTTTTTCAGGACATTTTGACCGAGCTAATTACTTCTTAATCTCACTGGCGCTGACATAGTCACATGTCAAAACAATTCCTCTGACAGGCTGTTGTTGCTGGCATAGACGTATAGTATGATAGTTGCGACACTCTGATGGACTTCAATAGAAATGTTGGAATGCGGAAGTCACCTTGGTCATGGAGCAGCGATTAGTTCCAAACAATGTAGTTTTCCCCATAGACCACTATTCATTTCCTGGAGTGTCTGCTTAATTGTCACGAGCTGAGCACTGGAGGTTTTCGCCATGCTCAGTCTCGTGGCTTTTTTTCTGGATATATATACACTACCGTTCAAAAGTTTGGGGTCACTTAGAAATTTCCTTATTTTTGAAAGAAAAACACTTTTTTTAATGAAGAGAACTTTAAACTAATCAGAAATACACTCTATACATTGCTAATGTGGTAAATGACTATTCTAGTTGCAAATGTCTGGTTTTTGGTGCAATATCTAGATAGGTGTAGAGAGGCCCATTTCCAGCAGCTATCACTCCAGTGTTCGAATGGTACAATGTGTTTCATTGCGTCAAAAGGCTAATGGATGATTAGAAAACCCTTGTGCAATCATGTTAGGTCTGCAATGCTGTAATTTCTGCAAATGGAGGATTCTTTGACGAAAGCAAAGTTTGAAGGAAAAAATTATTATATCAAATACAAATCATTATTTCTAACCTTGTCAATGTCTTGACTATATTTTCTATTCATTTTACAACTCATGGTGGTAAATAAGTGTGACTTTTCATGGAAAACACAAAATAATTGTCTGGGTGACCCCAAACTTTTGAACGGTAGTGTATATCCATCCATCTATCCATCTTCTACCGCTTTTCCAGAGGTCAGGGTCGCGGAGGCAGCAGTTCAAGCAGAGAAGCCCAGACTTCCCTCTCCAAAGCCACCTGCTCCAGCTCTTCAGCGAGGATACCAAGGCGTTCCCAGACCAGCTGGGAGACATAGTCTCTCCACTGAGTCCTGGGTCTTTTCCGGGGTCTCCTCCCAGTGGGACATGCCCGAAACACCTCAAGTGGGAGGCGTCCAGGAGGCATCCTAATCAGATGCCCATACCACCTCAACTGACTCCTTTCAATGTGGAGGAGCAGCGGTTCTACTCTGAGCTTCTCCCGGATGACTGAGCTCCTCACCCTATCTCTGAGGGTGAGTCCAGCAATCGTGTGGAAAAAGCTCATTTCAGCCACTTGTATCCGCAATCTTGTTCTTTCGGTCATTACCCAAAGCTTGTGACCATAGGTGAGAGTAGGAACGTAGGTTGACTGGTAAATCAACAGCTTTGCCTTAAAACTAAGCTCCCTCTTCACCACAACAGACCGGTACAACGTCTGCGTCACTGCAGATGCTGCGCCGATCTATCTGTCAATCTCTCGCTCCATTCTTCCCTCACTCGTGAATAAGACCCCAAGATACTTAAATTCCTCCACTTGGGGCAGGAGCTTGTCCCCAACCCGGAGAGGACAATCCACCTTTTTCCGGCTGAGGACCATGGACTCGGACTTGGAGGTGCATATTCTCATCCCAGCTGCTTCACACTCAGCGGCAAACCATCCCAGCAAGAGCTGTAGGTCATTGCTGGATGAAGCCAACAGGACAACATCATCTGCAAACAACAGAGAGGAAATCCTGTGTTCACCAAGGTATATATATATATATATATATATATATATATATATATATATATAAAGTATTTGTTGTATTTTGTGCCTTGCATTTCTGTATTTTTGTACTGGTTCTTATTTTCATGTTTGTGTTTTGGTTTTGTTACTCTCATTTTGTATTAGGCCATATTTATTTCTCTGTCTGCATTTGTTAATATTTTATTCTTTGTATTTCGGACTGTTGTGTTCTTTCTCTGGGTTGAGAGCTGTCAAGTGGCCTTCTGGGTTGTGCTCCATGTGGCCGTTGTCCTGTCAGTTGTCAGCTCCCCTCACTCTCCAGTCATCGCTTGCAGCTGATCCTAATCATCAATCATTAACTCACCCTTTATTGTCATTCAACCATACAACCAATCATTTACAGTAGAACGAAATTGTGTTTTTCCAGTCTACAGTGTTAATTACACACACCCCATATGTAGAATCAGAGGGCCGCTGCCATGCAAGGTGCCGCCACAGATTTCCCTCCTCCATTCCATTATTGCTGAGCACCAAGCTGGATGGCAGGAAGTTCTGCTTTTATTTGGTCTTCGGCATGACCCGGCCGGGATTTGAACCCCTGCCTCCCGGGTGTGGGGCGGATGCTCTACCAACTGAGCCACCACTCCGGTCACTCCAGTTATAACCTTTTTGCCCGCTCATGTGACCCCATACCTGTCATTACTTTTGTTATTTGTTGTGACCCTATTTAAGGACAGCATTTCATTTCATTTTCATTTCGTGTCGCCACAGTCTGAGTTATATTTCCTCCTCGCCACCAGAACCCCTTCCCCGTTCTGGTGAGTTTGTTCTGATTCTCCATCTGTAAGTTTACCTTGTTATCTGTTAGGATTTTGCGTTGATGCACTTTGGAACTTTGTGTTTTGTTAATAAATGCCACAAACTGCAGTTCAGCATCTGGGTTTTTCTCTCTGCCTGGAGGGGCAAATCATGATGTTAATAATCCTTGGTAAGTTAATGAATGACCATTGCTTTGTTCATTTCACCACTTAAGTTAACATGTAGATTATGTAGTCTGTGATACTGTTTTATTTCATCAGCATTTTTTTGTGTTTATTTCTGATAGAAGCTCACAAACTTGCTCATTAGCTTGCTCCACATGAGATTCAGGTGAACAGCAGCTAGCTCAACTTGATAATCTGGTTATCAGTGGCAGTGTTATTTAACGTTCATAAATTAGCATAATTTAGCACCTGGTGGTGGCAGTGTTATTTAACATTCATAAATCAGCTATTTTAGTATTTTATCATTCTGTTGTGTTGAAAATATTCTGTACTTATTTGAAGAAATTGTTGGGAGAAACATGGGGTCAAAGACACGGGATATAGACTGGTTTATTTTTTTTTAATACATTTGAATAAAAAAGTGATTATTTCAAGCTGGTAAACGAAGAGTCGAATGTTAAAAACAAACATTCTAAAAACAATTGTTATATGTACAAATGTGAAATACTCAGTTTTATAAAATGGCTCTCTTGAAATTAATAATAAAAAAACCTAACTGAACTATTAACAGAATATAATTTCTATCCTCTGTCATTCTATTGTGGTTCAAGAAATTCATTTAATTATGACTGTCTGTATATGAATTTGATCGTTTTACAGAGTGCACGTGTATAGTTTGTATTTTTGTCATGTATAAACTTTTAAGAGAAAATATAACATTTCCAAAATAGTTCACAAATGTGTGCATAAAAAGCTGGAATGAAAAAAAAATACAATTTAGTATAAAAATACATAAATCTGTAAGAAAAAAGTAATGATTTTTTAAAAAGCTAAAAAAATCCCAGCCACATTTCAATTTGAAAATAGTCTCAAATGTACAATAAAAATCAGAGTTATGAGACAGAGAAAAACAATATTATGAGGAAAAAGCAACAAATTTATGCGAAAAAAGCAAAATTTAGAATAAAGAAGGTAGTACATTTAAAAGAAAAAAATGCACAATTCTGTCTAAAAAATGTTAATGTTGCTTGTTTGTATTATAATACAGTTAAATCTGTTCATTATAAGTTTAACAATATACCTACTGATATGATATATAATAGGGTATTTTGAATATTTGCCTAATATGGCTAAAAAATGTTTTTTATGCCACACATTGTCACAGCTGCCATTCACACGCCATTATAGAAAGGCCGATGTTTGGAACTATTTGGAGCTCCATGAACCACGTGACCGGGCAGCGGTGAGTTCAAAGCATGTCGCAACCATCATACTATATGGCAGTGGTTACCGGTACCCCCCTCATGGATCGTCACCTTATCGTGGTGGGGTGTTTCACTCGTTAAAGCCCAGCAGAGAGTAGATTTCCCTCATTGAACAAGAAAAGAGAACTGAAAAACACCAAGTGAGGTGGTTAGACTACAAATGTAGGCATGTAAATGCACCAACTAGCAGTGAACTGGGATACTTTCTTTGGAGACCTTTTTTTCAAAATCACAGTTCAGTGACAATCATTGCTATAATATGATGTATCTTGTCTAATATTTGGAGTACAAAGACAATATTGTGATGTCTTTAGAAAGCTAAGAACCACTTTCCAACAGTATATGAAACTCAAAATGTGTTTTAGGGTGAATGCGACTGAAAATGATGACTAATATAATGAGTCACAATGGTAAAAATGTTCACATTTTGTTCACCATTGTTTTGAGAAAAATGATTTTATAAATGACACTGTATGTGAGTATGGGGTATCGGGCTTGTTGTTACGAGCTATTCGGTCTCTGTACGACCGTTGTGAGAGTTTGGTTCGTATTGCCAACACTCGGTCGGAGTCATTCCCAGTGAGAGTTGGACTCCGCCAGGGCTGCCCTTTGTCACCGATCCTGTTCATAATTTTTATGGACAGGATTTCTAGGCGCAGCCAGGGAATGGAGGGTGTCATGCTTGGTGACCACAGGATCTCATCTCTGTTTTTTGCAGATGATGTTGTCCTGTTGGCTTCATCCAGCAATGACCTACAGCTCTTGCTGGGACGGTTTGCCGCTGAGTGTGAAGCGGCTGGGATGAGAATCAGCACCTCCAAGTCCAAGTCCATGGTCCTCAGCCGGAAAAAGGTGGATTGTCCTCTCCGGGTTGGGGACAGGCTCCTGCCCCAAGTGGAGGAGTTTAAGTATCTTGGGGTCTTGTTCACGAGTGAGGGGAGAATGGAGCGAGAGATCGACAGACGGATCGGAGCAGCATCTGCAGTGATGCGGACGTTGTACCGGTCTGTTGTGGTGAAGAGGGAGCTTAGTTCTAAGGCAAAGCTGTCGATTTACCAGTCAATCTACGTTCCTACTCTCACCTATGGTCACGAGCTTTGGGTAATGACCGAAAGAACGAGATCGCGGATACAAGCGGCTGAAATGAGCTTTCTCCGTAGGATTGCTGGACTCACCCTCAGAGATAGGGCGAGGAGCTCAGTCATCAGGGAGAGGCTCAGAGTAGAACCGCTGCTCCTCCACATTGAAAGGAGTCAGTTGAGGTGGTATGGGCATCTGATTAGGATGCCTCCTGGACGCCTCCCACTTGAGGTGTTTCAGGTACGTCCCACTGGGAGCAGACCCAGGACTCGGTGGAGAGACTATGTCTTCCAGCGGGTCTGGGAACGCCTTGGTATCTCCTCTGAAGAGCTGGAGCAGGTGGCTTTGGAGAGGGAAGTCTGGGCTTCTCTGCTTGAACTGCTGCCTCCGCGACCCGGACCTCCGGAAAAGCGGTAGAAGATGGATGGATGGATGGATGGAAAAATGACTTTTTTGTAAGGCAGCTTCACTTTTTCATTGCTCAATCATAGCATATACTCTTACCAGTCTTACCAGCTTGTCAAAACAATGCTATGTGCTGCTTTTTTATAAAGAAATACAATTAATATTGTGCAGAATTGAGTTCAGCCTTTTCTCCCCTCATGGATCGCCACCTTATCGTGGTGGGGGGGTTTGCGTGGCCCAGTGATCCCAGGAGCTATGTTGTCCGGGGCAAGTTGCCTCTTATAGGGTCACCCAAGACAAACTGGTCCTGGGTGAAGGGCCAGACTAAGAACAATCCAACAGACTCTCATGATAAATTGTATATCAAGGATTCAGTGTACCCCGTCCGGTATGGGGTTACCGGGGCCCCACCCTGGAGCCAGGCCTGGGGGAGGGGCTCGAAGGCTAACGTCTGGTGGCCGGGTTTCCACCCATGGGACCCGGCCGGGCTCAGCCCGAAGGAGTTACATGGGTCCGCCCTCG
The DNA here is from genome assembly GCA_020510985.1 of Pholidichthys leucotaenia. Taxonomy (NCBI): domain Eukaryota; kingdom Metazoa; phylum Chordata; class Actinopteri; order Cichliformes; family Pholidichthyidae; genus Pholidichthys; species Pholidichthys leucotaenia. The sequence continues at coordinate 285,642,615 of CM035838.1, forward strand.
AGTGGGCTCACCACCTGCAGGAGGGATCATGGGGGTCCGGTACTATGTGGATTAGGTGGCGGCCAAAGGCGGAGACCTTGGTGGACTGATCCCAAGCTTTCTAAACTGGCTTTTGGTACGTGGAATGTCACCTCCCTGGTGGGGAAGGAGCCTGACCTGGTGTACGAGGTTGAGAGATACCGGCTAGATATAGTCGGCCTCACCTCAACACACAGCTCTGCTTCCGGAACCAGTCTCCTGGAGAAGCGCTGGAGCTTGGCCTTTTCTGGAGTTGCCCCGGGCGAGAGACAACGAGCAGGGGTGGGTATTCTTGAATCCCCCCACCTTCCTGTCTCTATATTGGAGTTTTCCCCGGTGGATGAAAGGGTTGGTTCCTTGTGTCTTCGGGTTGGGAAACGGGTCCTGACCATCATTTGTGCCTATGCACCAAATGATGTTTCAGAGTACCCACCCTTTTTGGAGTCTGTGACTGGGGTGCTGGAGGGTGCTCCTCTTCGAGACTCCATTGTCCTTCTGGGGGACTTCAATGTACACGTGGGCAACGACAGTGAAACCTGGAAGGGGGTGATTGGGAGGAACGGCCTGCCCGATCTGAACCCGAGTGGTGTTCAGTTATTGGACTTCTGTGCTAACCACAGTTTGTCCATAACAAACACCATGTTCAAGCATAAGGGTGTCCATATGTGCACCTGGCACCAGGACACCCTAGGTAGCAGGTCGATGATCGATTTTGTTATCATGTCATCAGACCTGCGACCGTATGTCTTGGACACTCGGGTAAAGAGAGGTGCAGAGCTGTCAACTGATCACCACCTGGTGGTGAGTTGGATCCGATGGAAGAGGAGGAAGCCATTCAGACCTGGTCGAACCAAATGTATAGTGAGGGTTTTGCTGGGAGCGTCTGGCTGAGGCCCCTGTCCGGGAGGTCTTCAACTCCCACCTCCGGAAGAACTTCAACCAACATGGCTGCACGGTGGCGCAGTGGTTTAGCACTGTGGCAGCACTGTTTACCCTCGGCCGGGGGATTGCGGGGGTCATGAGATCGTGGGTTTGATCCCAGCCCTCGACCAACAGTGAGCTGTGTGGAGTTTGCATGTTCTCCCCGTGTTGCGTGGGTTTTCTCCGGGATTTCTCCGGTTTCCTCCCGCATACCAAAAAAAAACATGTAGGTTTAGGGCGCTCGCGCACGCAGCGACCAACAGCCGGTGGCTTGTCACCAGACTGCAAACCGAATCTACCTACGGGTACAAATAAGTAACAAAAAAAAAAAAAAAAAAAAATTCCGAGGGAGTCTGGAGACATGGAGTCTGAATGGGCCATGTTCTCCACCTCTGTTGTTGAAGTGGCGGCCCAGAGCTGTAGCCACAAGGTGGTCAGTGCATCTCGTGGTGGCAACCCCCGAACCAAGTGGTGGACACCAGTGGTGAGGGGGGCCATTAAGCTGAAGAAGGAGTCCTATCAAGCTTGGTTGGCTTGTGGGATTCCCGAAGCAGCTGAGGTGTACAAGCAGGCCAAGCGGAGTGCAGCTAAGGTGGTTGCTGAAGAAAAAACCCGAGTATGGGAGGAGTTCGGTGAGGCCATGGAACAAGACTTTCGGTTGGCCTCGAAGAAATTCTGGCAAACTGTCTGGCGGCTCAGGAGGGGAAAGCAGCTCCCTGTCCACACTGTGTATGGTGCGGATGGGGTGCTGTTGACCTCGACTGGGGATATCGTCGGGCGGTGGAAGAAATACTTCGAGGATCTCCTCAATCCCACTGATACGCCTTCCACAGAGGAAGACAGGGTTTGTGGACAAGGGGGATTACTCGCCTATCACAGGGGCTGAGGTCACCAAGGTGGTTAAAAATCTCCTTGGTGGTTGGGCGCCGGGGGTGGACAAGATTCGCCCTGAGTACCTCAAGGCCCTGGATGATGTTGGGCTGTCATGGTTGACATGCCTCTGCAACATTGCGTGGAGGTCGGGGGCAGTGCCTTTGGTATGGCAAACCGGGGTGGTGGTTCCTCTCTTCAAAAAAGGGGACCGGAGGGTGTGCTCCAACTTCAGAGGGATCACACTCCTCAGCCTACCAGGGAAGGTCTATGCCAAGGTACTGGAGAGGAGAGTCCGGCCATTGGTCGAACCTCGGATTCAGGAGGAGCAATGTGGTTTTCGTCCTAGCCATGGCACATCGAACCAGCTCTTTACCCTCTCGAGAATTCCAACCCGTGTCCAACGGGATGCCCAACCAGAATGCCCAACCAGTTTACAAGTGTTTTGTGGACTTGGAGAAGGCATTTGACCTCGTCCCTCGTGGTTTTTTGTGGGGGGTGCTTTGGGAGTATGGGGTATCGGGCTTGTTGTTACGAGCTATTCGGTCTCTGTACGACCGTTGTGAGAGTTTGGTTCGTATTGCCAACACTCGGTCGGACTCATTTCCAGTGAAAGTCGGACTCCGCCAGGGCTGCCCTTTGTCACCGATCCTGTTCATAATTTTTATGGACATGATTTCTAGGCGCAGCCAGGGAATAGAGGGTGTCATGCTTGGTGACCACAGGATCTCATCTCTGTTGTTTGCAGATGATGTTGTCCTGCTGGCTTCATCCAGCAATGACCTACAGCTCTTGCTGGGACGGTTTGCCGCTGAGTGTGAAGCGGCTGGGATGAGAATATGCACCTCCAAGTCCGAGTCCATGGTCCTCAGCCGGAAAAAGGTGGATTGTCCTCTCCGGGTTGGGGACAGGCTCCTGCCCCAAGTGGAGAAGTTTAAATATCATGGGGTCTTATTCACGAATGAGGGGAAAATGGAGCAAGAGATTGACAGACTGATCGGAGCAGCATCTTCAGTGATGTGGACGTTGTACCGGTCTGTTGTGGTGAAGAGGGAGCTGAGTTCTAAGGCAAAGCTGTCGATTTACCAGTCAGTCTACGTTTCTACTCTCACCTATGGTCACGAGCTTTGGGTAATGACCGAAAGAACAAGATCGCGGATACAAGCGGCTGAAATGAGCATTCTCCGTAGGATTGCTGGACTCACCCTCAGAGATAGGGTGAGGAGCTCAGTCATCCGGGAGAAGCTCAGAGTAAAACCGCTGCTCCTCCACATTGAAAGGAGTTAGTTGAGGTGGTATGGGCATCTGATTAGGATGCCTCCTGGACGCCTCCCACTTGAGGTGTTTCAGGCACGTCCCATTGGGAGGAGACCCCAGGGCAGACCCAGGACTCGGTGGAGAGACTATGTCTCCCAGCTGGTCTGGGAATTCCTTGGTATCCTCGCTGAAGAGCTGGAGCAGGTGGCGGGGGAGAAGGAAGTCTGGGCTTCTCTGCTTGAACTGCTGCCTCCGCGACCCGGACCTCCGGAAAAGCGGTAGAAGATGGATGGATGGATGGATGGTTACCGGTACCCACATGAGGCACTTGTAGATTAGACCAATCAGCAGCCAGCCACACACAAATGTCAAGTGATGGACAAAAATGTAACCTGCAACGTTTTAAAGTTAATATACATGATCAAGACACCAGTTTAGTTACAGAATTCAAATACCTTGGCATTGTACTAGATCCTCAATTCAAATTTAATCTTCATATAAAGAAAATTTCAAAAACAGTAAAAAAAAATCTGAACTGCTTTAAATTAATTAGATATTACATACCATATGAAGCAGCTGCACTGTATATGCATTCTATGTTTTTTTTTTCTCATATATCATTCTGTTTGACAGTCTGGGCTCAAGCAGCCCCTTCTACAATAAGACATATACGTTCATTATATAATCAAACTCTAAAAATCTTGGACAAAAAGCCCATAACGTGGCATCACTGTTATATTTTAAAAAAATACAACCTATTGAGTTTTGAGAGTTTCATTGACCTCTGTTTTCTGAAATTAATTTACAAATGTTTCCATAAATCAGCGCCTGAGCCACTTACTGGTTTCATCCAAAGACAGGACAGCAGCAGAGCCACCAGGAGTTCTGTAAACAATAACTGTAAAATATTCCACCGCAGAACCACATTTGGACAAACAGCTTTCTCTATAAAGGGCAGTCACATCTGGAACACAATGCCAAATGAAATTAAAATAATAACGAACTTTAAAACATTCACTAAAAAGGTTAAAAACTGGCTGAAAAATAAACAAGAAGGTACCCATGTAAGAAATGATTGTCTGCAGGGTGAGAGTGAATGAAGGGAAGGAATGAATGTGTTTATTTATAGTGAGTGACAAAGGGAGGGAGGCCTGAAATAGACAAATGTGAGTCAGGTTGTTATATTGTGTATTTATAATATTTATAATATTTATAATTGTGTATTTATAATGTATTTATAATCTTTTTTGCATTGATGTATGTGGTTATTATTTATTCTGTTTTCATTTTTTTCTTTTCCTTATCCTTTTTTCTTTTTACTTGTTTCTCCTTTCTAAAGCCCATCCAGGGACAAAAGTTGCAAATTAGCTAATAGCTATACACTCTTTGTGCAACACATCAGATTGATTGTCATTTGATTAATTGTCTATGTTTATTGCACTGTCCCTGTCAAATAAACAATAAATCTAATCTAATTTGATAGTAGAATGTGCTTTCATTTTGCAAAAGTCATTCCTTTTCCCAAAATATCAGACTTTTTACCAGATGTGATGTGTATGCATATACTTGCATCTGTGCATGTTTAAATTTTCACATGCGTTTGTTTGGGGAGGAAAACAACAATATGAGCACTTTGATTGCTTGAGCTCTAAACATGGTACATTATCAACACATGAGTTTTAATGTAACTTTTTCTTTTATATAATATTGCAAATTATCTGCAACTTTCTTCCTCACATTATTTAAAGGCAGAAACTTGACATGATTGTCATGCCAATAATGATAGTGTAATTGCACAGGAGACCACATGATGGTAGCAAACACTAAGTGGTCAACTATGGCTCCCTGGCTTTCAAGGTGTGTGTGTGTGTGTGTATCTCTGAGGGTGAATTCAGCAATCTTATGAAGAAAGCTCATTTCAGCTGCTTGTATCCATGATCTCATTCTTTCGGTCATTACCCAAAGCTCATGACCATAGGTGAAGGTAGGGATGTAGACTGACTGGTAAATCGACAGCTTTGCCTTAGAGCTTAGCTCCCTCCTCACCACAACAGACCAGTACAACCGGCCTGGGTTTGGTTCATTCATGTATTAATAATGACAAAACAAAGTGAGTGAGACTAAGCTGTATGAGTGGCTCAAAAATAAAAGTGGAGAAAACATTTTGACAAATACAGAAAAACAGAGCAGATTTGATTTGTTTTTCAATGTTTAATTTGAAAAAAAAATACAATGAATTTTGGTGGTTTTATCATTCTGAGCTTTGAAACAAGATAACAAATACTCTCGTTTTTCCCCCTTTTACCGTCGTTGGTGGAAAAAAGGGATTATCCAGACCAAGAACAATATTTGGTCAGTCAAGTGCACATAATATCTTGTAATAACATAATAATTGTGCATCTGTCATTCTATGAATATTCCCCTCTGGCCTGGTTATTGGGACACTGGTTATGGACATAACAGAAAGGGTGTGGGTTTTGTTCATCCATGCATCTATCTTCTACTTCTTTTCCGGTGGTCCGGATCACGGCGGCAGCAGTTCAAACAGAGAAGCCCAGACTTCCCTCTGCCCAGCCACCTGCTCCAACTCTAGACCCAAAGCTCATGATCATAGGTGAGGGTAGGGATGTAGATTGACTGGTAAATCAACAGCGTTGCCTTAGAGCTTAGCTCCCTCTTCACCACAACAGACCGGTACAACCGGTCTGGATTTGGTTCATTCATGTATTAATAATGACAAAATAAAGTGAATGAGACTAAGCTGTATGAGTTGGCTCAAAAATGAAAGTGGAGAAAACATTTTGACAAGAACAGAAAAACAGAGCAGATTTGATTATTTTTTCAATGTTTAATTTGAAAAAATTACAATGAATTTTGGTAGATAGATACATACTTTATTTTGAAGAAAAAAGTATAACAAAACAAAACTAATGACAAATGCAATAAAGTAACAGTATACAGTGTTCGAAAGGGAGAAGGAAGAAGTGAACACTTATTAATTCCAGCTCCTCTTTTCCATAAATACACTCATGGGAATTATATACAAATTACCACATTTAAGACCCCAAGTAAACAATTAACTGTCTTTTGTACATATCAACATTAACACCCATCCATCCTAACATACATTGATGTCCATACATCAAAACCAGCCTCAAACAACACAGATATACACAGTGCTGTCCCACCCACCATTCCGTAGTGTCCCAGAGTGAGCATAGTGAATCGTACATATAAATACTACCCTTCTAACATATGTCCTTTCAGCAAATAATGTTTATACCTCTTTTTGAATTGATTTCTGTTTGTACATAGTTTCAGTTCCGGCTCCAGACTGTTCCACAAATCCACCCCACAGACAGATATGCACATACTTTTCTTGGTTGTTCGTATCTTGGGTTTTGTCAAGTTGAAGTCTCCTCTCAAATTATGATCATTGTCTCTTTTTTTTAAATAGTTTTTGTATATTAGTTGGGAGTTGATTATTAATTGCCCTGTACATTACTTGTGCTGTCTTAAATTTAACTAAATCGATGAACTTTATGACATGTGACTTTAAAAACAACGAATTGGTATGGTCTCTATATCCTACATTATTTACTATCCTTATAGCTCTTTTTTGTAATGTGCATATTTACTGTAAATTAGTCTTGTAGGTGTTTCCCCAGACTTCTACACAGTAGTTAAGATAAGGTAGAAACAGTGAATTGTACAGTAAGAACAATGATTTATAGTCCAAGATGTGTCTTGTCTTCCCCAGTATGCCTATACATTTTGCCAACTTGGCCCGGATGTGACTGATGTGAGGTTTCCAGCAGATTTTATTGTCTACCATCACCCACAGAAACTTATTGTGACGTTTGCAAGGGTTCACACAAAGAAAATGGAGCAGATGGCTGTGATCAACCAGATTTATTTTACACACACCCCAACCCCAACTTGCAACTTAGTACACAGAGCAGGGGAGGTCATTCTCACAGACCTCTGTTTCAATCATGGTTACACACACAGATACATCTTGCCCTAATCCTGCTAAACACTGCTGGGTCATTATAATGCAGTTATAATGACACAGCAGTATAACTCAGAAATAACACATTTAACACACACAGTAACGTTTCAAACTGGCAAAGCATGCTGGGAAATCCCTGGCCCCCTTAAAATGGCCCCGACGTTACATTATTTTCCTGAACTGTTTCTATTCTGGTATCATCTATCGTTACCATTATTTCATGATTTATTTTATAATTTCCAAACAACATAATCTTTGGGTTTTTTTAGATTTAGAGATAATTTATTTTTGTTGAACCACTGCGTTAACTTTTTCATTTCAGTTGTGACCACCTGTAAAACCTGCTGCAAATTCTCACCAGTGCAAAGGATATTTGTGTCATCCACAAACAAAATAAATTTCAGAATTTTTGATACTTGGCATATGTCATTTATATACAAAATAAAGAGTTTGGGTCCCAAAACTGACCCCTGGGGAACACCACAAGTGATGTCCATGAAGGGTGATTTGTGCTCATCAATTTGTACAAATTGTTGTCTGTTACTTAGATAACTTTCCACCCAACTCAGTCCGACCCCTCTTATCCCATACCTTTCCAGTTTCCTTAGTAGTATTCTGTGGTCAATGGTGTCAAAAGCTTTCTTCAAATCTATAAATACTCCTACAGCAAACTTTTTTTTATCTATACAACTAGTAATTTCTTCAATAAGTTTGATCAGTACCAAAGATGTAGATTTATCTGCTCTAAAACCATACTGACTGTCTGTAAGGAGGTTGTGTTTTTCAGTGAAATCATCCAGTCTCTTAGTGAAGATTTTTTCAAGTATTTTGGAGAACTGTGGGAGTAAAGAGACTGGCCTGTAATTTGTGAAACAATGACTGTCTCCTGTTTTGTATAGAGGTATTACTTTTGCTATTTTTATTTTGTTTGGAAATTTACCAGTTTGAAATGACAAGTTACAGATGTGGGTGAGTGGCTTAACAATTCCTTCAATCGCTTTTTTCACTATTGTCATGTCAATTTCATTCCAGTCCGTTGGTTTTTTGTTCTTAAATTTACTCACATTTTCGATAATTTCCTTTTCAGTAACTGCACCCAAAAAGATTGTGTTTGGATTTCTATCTTCTATTTCATTTACAGAACCACTGTTGTTTGTTTCTGTTGTCTCTATTGATTTTGCTAATTCAGGACCAACATTTACAAAAACTTTATTGAAACCACTGACCACATCCTCAATATTATTTATGAAATTGCCATTTTCAATAAAATATTCTGGATAATTAGCATTCTTAGGTCGACTACTAATAATCCCATTGAGTACTTGCCATATTCTGACAAAATGCACGGCTCAGGAGACACACACATAGGCTCAGAGTAGCTCAAATAGCTTTATTGACAACAAGGGTGTATGAATGTGTGTCTGCGAGGTGTAAATGTGTTGGTGATGGCGTCTGCTTCGGGCACAGAGGCAGGAGACCGTACAGCCGGACAACCCTATGGGAAAAGCACAGGGAGAAGGGTGACGGGCACACACCAACACAGGAGATGTACAAGTTGGAGAGGAGCTTACTTGGAAAGGGCAGGTGGCTGGCACAGCAAGGAACGAGGTCCGGTAGACAGCAACCTGGAGAGCCCGGTGCAGCAGCGAGGGACAGGCGATGGAGAGGAATGGTCCGCCGCCGGGAAATCCACCTGTGCACAGGGGAGCAGACTTGGAGAAGAAAAGGTAAGGGCTTCTTACCGCAATGCTTGCTGAAGTATGAGAGGGAACTCACAGCAATCCATTGAGTGAAGTCTGACGGCTTCAGGCCGAAGCCCAGGGCGAGACGGCTTAAATCCCTCGCCGCTGATGATGTGCAGGTGTGCGTGCAGCTGGCGCCGCTGATGAGCGGCGCGGCGTGACATATTCCTCTTAAGTTTTTTTTATTATCCTCTAATATTCTGTTGTAATATTCTTTCTTACAGGTCCTCATTATATTAGTAAGCTTATTTTTATATCTTTTATATTTGATCTCAGCCTCCACCGTTCTGCACTTATTGAATTGTTTATATAATGCATTCTTCTTTTTACATGCATTTATTAACCCCTTGGTGACCCAAGGAATATTTTTCTTTTGTTGTCTGTCACTGTATTGTTTTATAGGACAGCTTTTATTGTACAATGATTGAAATATTTGTAAAAAATTATCATATGCTTTATTTATATCATTTTCATCATAAACTAGAAAAGCACTCGGAGAGCGCAGACCTCCGCCAAGCGCCACAGTTCCCCCCATACAGTGTTTGTGTGTGCGTTTTCAGATTCCTTGACCATGAAAACATATGACTGTTGAGAAGTGTGGGAAGGACGAGGCTGAGTTTATTTCTCAGGTTTAGTTTTATTCACAACACATTCTCCAACATTAAAAACAAAAAGAAAAATGTATCCCCCAACATCTGTCCGTTTTATACCCCCGGACATCAAAGCACAAAGTCACATTGTCTTTAAATCCCAAACACAATGCATCCCCCTACGGGCCTTTTCGCCCCCACCTCAAATCCCGGTGGTAGGAAATCCTTCACAGCCATCTCTTTGCATACCAAAAGGCCAGATCTCACATACTCCTATAATCCCCAGGAGGTCCAGACCTTTTGTTCCCCTGAGACGTGAAGCTACAATAAGCATACAGTCATATACATGTGAGCATATGAAAAGTAATATACATGTGAGCATATGAAACCACATATGTGCACCAAATATAACCCCCCCTCCCCCAAATGTCTAAGATGGAACAACATAACCACAGATTGCATGTCATAATAAAATCACTACACATCAGTCCACATGCTGTCTTGGCCGCAATCTTCTGCCGTATCTGCTGCAGGTGGGCTTAACCACTTCCGCGGCGTCCTCCTGCTGTGGAGCTGCTGTCTGGGGATTAAAACTGTTTGTCAATCTCTGTGGGTGTTCTGGGGAATGCTGTCTAGGGGTCTGCCCCGCCGAGGAGCCCTCGCCAACTGCACAGTTTCGTCAGCCATCACAAAAGCGGGTTTGAGCCTGTTTATGCCAATCATTTCTTTTCTGCCCCCCGAATCTAGCAAAAAATGCTTATCACCTGTTTCTACCACTCTAAATGGTCCATCATAAGGCGGTTGCAGAGCTGTGCGGTGGGCATCATGTCTGACAAAAACAAACTCCGCATTTTTTAAAGCCTTAGGCACAAAAACACGCGGAAAACTGTGGTGAACAGGGCCAGGTAGCGTGCTTGGGCCCATGCTATTCTGTAACCGCTGAGCCGAGGAGAACTCTGGCTCTGGATTGTCAGGGAGAAATTCTCCAGGCAGCCGAAGTGGCTGTGCAAAAACTAGCTCCGCTGGGGAGGCGTCTAAATCCTCTTTAGGTGCAGAACGCAACCCCAATAAAACCCATGGTAGTTTGTCCACCCAATTTGTATCCGTAAGCGATGCTCTGAGAGCCGCCTTCAGCTACCTGTGAAAACGTTCGCATAACCCGTTAGCCTGCGAGTGATACATGGTCGTGCGGTGGATCGTTGCCCCCAGACTGCGGGCCATCGCTGACCAAAGTTCGGAAACAAACTGCGGACCTCTATCAGACGTAATATCCGACGGGACTCCAAAACGCGCTACCCATGCAGTTAAAAAAGCGCCCGCCACCTCCTCGGCTGTGGTTGACGACAGGGGAACCACTTCCGGCCAGCGCGTGGTGCGGTCAACCATTGTCAGAAGATGTGTGCAGCCTTGCGAGGGCGGTAGGGGGCCTACGAGGTCCACGTGGACATGATCAAACCTTTTAGCTGGGATATGAAACGGCTCCAAGGGAGCTCTCATGTGTCTATGAACCTTGGCCCGCTGACAAACCATGCAGGCTGCCGCCCACTCTCTAACTTGCTTGCGCAGGCTCGGCCATACAAATTTCTCTCCTACCATTTTGACCGAAGCACGCACTCCCGGGTGCGCCAGAGAATGGATCGAGTCAAAAACGCGGCGGCGCCACGAGGCCGGAACCACCGGACAGGGTCACCTGGTGGAAACATCGCAGATTAGGGTTGGCATACCGTCTTGCAGCACCCTGTTCTCCAGCCTTAACCCTGTTGGTCCAGACTGGAGTGCGCACACGTCCGCGTCGCCACCCTGCTCCGCGGCCATGGCTGCGTAATCTATCCCAACGCGGACTGGGGCCACCCGCACTTCTACGTCGCTACCCTGGTCTGCGGCAATGGTTGCGAAATCTACCCCTACGTGGGCTGGAGCTGCCACGGCACGCGAGAGGCAGTCTGCCACTACATTAAGTTTACCCGCTACATGCTGGATATCGGTAGTGAACTCCGAAATCGCGGCCAGCTGTCTCTGCTGCCAGCCCAACCAAGGTTCTGAAATCTTGGCCATCGCGAAAGTCAGCGGCTTGTGGTCAACGAACGCGGTGAAACGGCATCCCTCCAGCCAGAACTGGAAGTGACGAATAGCCAAATGGAGAGCTAACAACTCCCTGTCGAATGCGCTGTATTTTCGCTCACTATCGTGCAAAGTCCTGCTGAAAAACGCGAGCGGTTGCCAGGTTCCGGCCACATACTGTTCCACAACTGCCCCTATGGCCACATCTGACGCGTCAGTAGTGAGCGCCATGCGGGCCGTTGGGACTGGGTGTGCTAACAACGCAGCGTTTGCCAGGGCTGTTTTGACTTCAGAGAATGCGCGCTCCCGCTCCGGAGACCATTTGATTTTATTTGTGGGTTTTTGTTTTTTAAGCGCAGCGTACAATGGTTGCATGAGCTGCACCGCGCGGGGGAGGAAACGGTTATAAAAATTCACCATTCCCAAAAACTCCTGTAACGCTTTGACCGTTTGTGGCTGGGGAAAATTTGCCACCGCATGCACTTTGTCAGGCAGAGGAACCGCTCCTTCAGGAGAGACGCGATGCCCCAAAAAATCAATCTGTGCCACCCCGAACTGACACTTCGCTGGGTTGATTATTAGCCCGTGCTCTGCCAACCTCCGGAAAACTGCCGTGAGGTGGTTTTCGTGTTTGTCTTCAGACGCACTGGCTACTAAAATGTCATCCAGGTAGACGAACACGAAGGGGCGATCGCGCAACACCGCGTCCATCATGCATTGGAAAGTCTGCACTGCGCCTTTAAGCCCAAATGGCATGCACAAAAACTCAAAAAGCCCGAAAGGAGTTATTACCGCTGTTTTGGGTATGTCCTCAGCGCGCACTGGGACCTGGTGATAACCGCGTACCAAGTCTATCTTAGAAAAAACACGTGCCCCCGCCAAATGAACTGAAAAATCCTGGATATGTGGGATTGGGTAGCGGTCGTGTGCTGTAGCATTGTTTAGCCTGCGAAAATCACCACAAGGCCGCCACGAGCCATCAGCTTTAGGGACCATGTGAAGGGGTGAAGCCCATGGGCTCTTTGAACGTCTGATGATGCCCAATTTTTCCAGGCTGGTGAACTCCTCGCGCGCTATGGTCAGTTTAGTTGAATCCAAGCGCCGAGCTTTTGCAAAAATGGGCGGTCCGGTGGTAGTAATAAAATGCTCCACCCCGTGTTTAGCCATGGTCGCCGAAAACGTTGGAACCATGAGTGCGGGAAACTGAGTGAGGAGTGTGTGGAACTTACCACCTGCAGCTGTGACGTTGGCTTGTGCTGTTGGCGGGGCCACTCGCGCTGTACAGGGAATAGAATAAAAAGAGAGTGCATTAACCAGGCGTCTGTTAGCAAGATCAACCAACAAACCATGTGAGCACAAAAAATCAGCACCTAACATGTTGAAATTGACTGCCGCTATGACGAAAGTCCACTCGAATGTACGGCCATGTAGGGACAGAAGCAGAGTCTTCTCCCCGAAGGTCTTAATCGCCGAGCCGTTCACTGCTGACACCCCGGGACCACTGGAAGGCGCCAGCCAGTCAGCGTAGGAAGGTGTGATGAAACTCAGCTGGGAGCCTGTGTCCACGAGGAAGTGCCTCCCCGAGCGCGCGTCCTTCAAGTAGAGCAGCTTGTTCTCCTCTCCGAGAGCCGCAGCTGCTACCGACTACCGGACTTGGCGTTTCCCGAGGGCTTGAAATGGCACAGTGGAATGCACTTGCGTGCCTTCTCGGCGAAACGGTGATGGTAAAAGCAAAGGATGTCGTCTGCTCCGCGTCTCCTGGCCCCCGCCGCCGCCGTCGTCGGTGAGTCTCGTGCTGCAGCCTCTGGCCCCCTGCCATCTCCGGATGTTGTGCTCCGCTCCGCTGCTGCAGCCGTGACTGTGCGCCGTATATTGGCGTCGACGAGTCGCTGCGCCTCCTGGCCCAGCTCGTGGTAGTCTCGTCGGGCCAGCAGTGGTGAACTGGCCAGGGTCACTCTCACCGCTGACGGTAGGGTCCTGAGGAAGAGGTGGGTGAAAATAAAGCCATCATCTTTGGAGTCTCTCAAACTCAGCATCTTCGCCATCAGGTCAGCAGGTATGCCGCCCTCACATTCAGTCAGCGCCAGAAGCTTCTCTGCTCGCTCTTCAGGCGAGGGGGTGAAATAACGGATGAGTGCAGCCTTCAACGTGCTGTACTTGTCGTGGTCTGGCGGGTGGTTGATCAGGCTCTCCACACGCTGGGCTGTGTGGTTGTCCAGCTTTGCAACCACATGGTAGAACTTTGTGGCGTTTGCCGAAATCCTCCAAAGAAGGACCTGTGCCTCGACTGCGTTAAACCAGGAGCGCGGACTGTTCTGCCAGAAGTCCGTTAGCTGGACTGTGGCTGCATTAGTTTGGCCGGCTCCTGATGAGTCTGGCCCGGGAGAATCGTCTCTGGCCATAATACGTCTGAAGGTCACCAGTGTGGAGAAGTGTGGGAAGGACGAGGCTGAGTTTATTTCTCAGGTTTAGTTTTATTCACAACACATTCTCCAACATTCAAAAGCAGTAAGAAAAATGTATCCTCCAACATCTGTCCGTTTTATACCCCTGGACATCAAAGCACAAAGTCACATTGTCTTTAAATCCCAAACACAATGTATCCCCCTATGGGCCTTCTCGCCCCCACCTCAAATCCTGGTGGTAGGAAATCCTTCACAGCCATCTCTTTGCATACCAAAAGGCCAGATCTCACATCCTCCTATAATCCCCAGGAGGTCCAGACCTTTTGTTCCCCTGAGACGTGAAGCTACAATAAGCACACAGTCATATACATGTGAGCATATGAAAAGTAATATACATGTGAGCATATGAAACCACATATGTGCACCACATGACTAGCAATTTGATTGACAATGATATGATTAGTGGTTCAGTAGTTATTCACGAAAATGACATTTTCCGTAATGGCGACCACAGTTCCCCCCATACAGTATTTGTGTGTACATTTTCAGATTCCTTGACCATGAAAACATATGACTAGCAATTGGATTGACAATGATAGGATTAGTGTTTCAGTAGTTATTCAGGAAAATGGCATTTTCCGTAATGGCGGCCACAGTTCCCCCCATACAGTGTTTGTGTGTACATTTTCAGATTCCTTGACCATGAAAACATATGACTAGCAATTGGATTGACAATGATAGGATTAGTGTTTCAGTAGTTATTCAGGAAAATGGCATTTTCCGTAATGGCGGCCACAGTTCCCCCCATACAGTGTTTGTGTGTACATTTTCAGATTCCTTGACCATGAAAACATATGACTAGCAATTGGATTGACAATGATAGGATTAGTGGTTCAGTAGTTATTCAGGAAAATGGCATTTTCCGTAATGGCGGTTTTCTTGTGGACGGTGATCCGGATCACCACCAAAATTTAATCAGTTCTTCCTTGTACCATTTCCAACAGCGCCTGAACGTTTCATCAAAATCCGTCCAAAACTTTTTGAATTATCTTGCTAACCGACAGACAGTCGCTTCTCGGCCTTTTGGCTAAGATCAAGTGTAGTATCTGTTCTTATCAGTTTAATATCTGATACGTCCCCTACCCGGGGACCATATATTAAATTGGTTTTTGGAACAGGGAGATGGAATAGGGGCTTGCTCCGTCCACTCCACGCATCGACCTGGTATTGCAATATCTCCAGGAACGGTGCACCCCCTACCGGAGTGGTGGCTCAGTTGGTAGAGCATCCGCCCCACACCCGGGAGGCAGGGGTTCAAATCCCGGCCGGGTCATGCCAGAGACCATATAAAAGTGGAACTTCCTGCCGTCCAGCTTGGTGCTCAGCAATAAATGGAATGGAGGAGGGAACTCTGTGGCGGCGCCTTGCATGGCAGCGGCCCTCTGATTCTGCACTTGGGGTGTGTGTGATTTACACTGTAGATAGGTAAAACACAATCTCATTCTGCTGTACATGATTGGTTGTACGGTTGAATGACAATAAGGGTGATTTAATTTAATTTAATTTAATTTAATTTTAACAGACAAACAAACAGACAAACAGACAAACCCCGGCAAAAACATTACCTCCTTGAAGGAGGTAACTATCTTCCAATCTTGTATTAATAATTCCTTTGTCAATAAATACAGATATTTTCGGTTCTTATTCTTTTATATTTAATATTTTTGGTATACTTTCTTCCTATAATCACATTGATAGACAACAAAAATCGGCAGGTGGTCACTGATATCATTCAATAAAAGCCCACTCCTGATATTATTTCCCATAATGTTTGTGAATATGTTATCTATTAGTGTGGCACTGTGTGACATGATTCTGCTAGGTCCAGTAATAGTTGGATGTAAGCCCATACTGTTCATTGTGTTGATAAATTCTTCTGTCGAACTATGTTGTTTTGAATTCATCAGATCTATATTGAAATCCCCACAGATGAACATAACTTTATGAGTTAGTTTTGCATACATTTTTTCCATCCAGTCCTTAAATAAGTCAATGTTTGATCCAGGTGTTCTATATACACAGCTCACTACTATATTCTTCACATTGTCCAGACAGATTTCTATTGTAATACATTCAAATAAATCATCCACAGTTACTGACAGATTTTCAACAACCTTGTATTTCAAGCTCTTGTCCACATAAATTGCAACTCCTCCTCCTTTTTTCACTTTTCTATTTATATAATTTAAATCATAGCCACCCATGGTAAAATCCACTTATTTCTCTTCACTGAGCCACGTCTCTGATTTTGCCACAATATTGAATGGCTCTTTAAACTGATGTAAATTCAATTCAATTCAACTTTATTTATATAGCGCCATTTCACAACAACAGTCATCTCATAGCACTATCAACTGTAGGGGGAACCCCCACAGTTGCAGAAAGACCCCAGCAATCAGGCGATCCCCTGTGAGCAAGCACTTGGCGACGGTGAAGAGGAAAAACTCCCTTTTTACACCAAGAAACCTCCAGCAGAACCAAGCTCAGGGAGGGGCAGTCATCTGCTGTGACTGGCTGGGGGGTGAGGCTACAGAGAAGATGAAAAGAACAGACATGTAGAGAGCAAACAGCATGATGGGGACTCAATCTATGGGAGAGAACAAACAGATGTTAATGACCAGCAAAAAAAAAAAAATATTTCATTGAGAGTGAAGAAAGGATTGAGGCCCAATGCATTATTGGAGGTCCCCCGGCTGACTAAACCTATTAGCAGCATAACTGAGGGAGGGTTCAGAAACACATGATCCCTCCCTAATTGTAGGCTATATCAAAAAGGTAGGTTTTAGCCCTATTCTTTAAAACAGAGATCGAGTCTGACTCCCGAATCCAGATTGGCAGCTGGTTCCACAGGAGAGGAGCTTGATAACTGAAGGCTCTGCCTCCCATTGTACTTTTGGAGATTCTAGGTATTACAAGTAATCCTGCATTTTGGGAGCATAGTGCTCTGTTAGGATAATATGGTAGTATCAGATATTTTAAATAAAAAGGGACCTGATTGTTTAGAGCTTTGTAAGTAAGACGAAGGATTTTAAACTTAATTCTAAACTCTATGGGAAGCCAATGAAGGGAGGCCAGAACCGGAGAGATATGATCTCTCTTTCTAGTACCTGTTAAAACTCTTGCTGCAGCATTTTGGATCAGCTGAAGACTTTTAAAGATGTTTTAGGACAGCCTGATAATAAAGAATTACAATAATCTAATCTCGAGCTAACAAAAGTGTGGATCAGTTTCTCAGCATCACTCTGAGACAAGATGCTCCTAATCTTGGCAATATTACGCAAATGATAGAAGGCAGTCTTAGAAACAAATTTAATATGTGAATTGAAGGACAGATCTTGATCAAAAATAATTCCAAGGTTCCTCACAGAGCTATTAAGAGAAAGAGTAACTGCATCCAAACTGAAAGCTTGATTTGGAAAGGTATTTCTAAGGGTTTTTGGACCAACAAGAATGACTTCAGTCTTATCTGAATTTAATAGCAGGAAATTACAAGTCATCCAAGCTTTGATTTCCTTAAGACAGGCGTCTAACTTGGCTAATGATTACTATCATCAGGCTTCACTGACAGGTATAATTGTGTGTCATCTGCATAACAATGAAAATGTATACAGTGCTTTCTAATAATGTTGCCTAATGGAAGCATATGTAAACTAAAAAGAGTAGGGCCTAACATAGATCCCTGTGGAACTCCATGACTAAGCTTTGAGTTGAAAGAAAACTCATTATTTACATGAACAAACTGGAACCTATCAGATAAATAAGATCTAAACCACTGCAACGAAGTTCCATTAAGTCCAACATAGTGTTCTAATCTATCAAGTAGAATATTATGATCGATAGTATCAAAAGCTGCACTAAGGTCTAAAAGGACAAGTACAGAAACCAGTCCATTATCAGATGCGATGAGGAGGTCATTAGTGACCTTCGCTAAGGCTGTTTCAGTACTATGATGGATTCTAAACCCAGATTGAAACTCTTCAAGTAAACCATTTCCCGGCAGGTGGTCAAATAATTGCATAGCAACAACTCTTTCTAAGATTTTTGAAATGAATCAGAATCAGAATCAGAATGAACTTTATTGCCAAGCATGCTTTTACACATACAAGGAATTTTACTTGACATTAAGGTGCGCTCATGTTAAGCGCTCCCTAATGACGCGGCAGCCGACAGGTGCCTCATACAGTGCGGGTAAAGAGGGGGAGGGGGAGGGGGTGACACATTGGGCAGAGAGAAAAAAGCATAGTTATCAAAATAGAGCTCATAAGTGAGCAAGATTATGATCACATAGAAAAAAACAACAACCTCTAATTGCACACTTAGCAGACAAGTTACAGTTTCACACATTAACAGAGCAAGTTGAGAGAGACCAGTGTATGTGTGTCAGTCATGTGATATTCATGGATGCAGTGTGATGTGTCAGTTACTGGTGTACAACAAAATTCCTCCCCCAAGCAACAACTAGATGTTATGTCCATGGCATCCTAAACATAGATAACATGTCCACAAGAGTTCATCTCTCTTCAGTGCATGTCAGATGGTAAAATTCAAAGTTGCTATTCACATGATGACGCTGTCCATAGAGAGTTCAGATTGCTGCACATCAGAATGTTTGGGTTAGAGAAAAGCCAAAACTCCCTTCTGCCTTATCTTTTCTCCTGGAGAAATGAATTCTCCCAAGGACGCCGAATCAAGGCCAGATAAGCACAGTTCACTTAGAGCATAGAATTTTCACCTCTCATGCGATTCTGTGCATCGCAATTAACATTTACATTCCCAGGCTTTAAAATCATTCCCTGGAGAGCACCCAGCGACTCCGAGATGTTTCCCACCTTCCGATTCAGTTCGCCATTAATCGCTATCAGTGCCCTCCCCAACTGGTCAAATTGTTGAAGGAGCTTCGCCGGGTCCGCATTTTGACTAGCTCTTTCCAACTTCTTTAGTTTCCGATACACCAGGAAAACTCCAAAGCCAAACAGCAGAAATCCTGTGATCATGAAGCCAAACAGGTAGATGTCTTCCACATCTTCAATCGAAAGATCACAAAGACACATGAGTTTCCAATTGTCCCATGAGTCTCTCACATAACCCGCAGCCGAAGTGCCTGCAGGACACTTGGGCTCCCCCGGGCCCGTTTTTCTGTTTGAAAAAGTGGTGTCAATTGCATTTAAAGCCCAGCTCACCAATTCCATAATTTTCCGTTTGGATCGAGATGCAGCGAGAAGAAGAGCGAGACACAAACAGGACACAGCAAGCTGGGATCAGTGTAGGGAGGAGAGGAGGGAGGAGAGGAGAAGAAATGCGTCTGCTCTCTCTGACAGCTGGAAGAAAGACTGGGGATGAAATGAAAGGGAGATTAGAGATTGGTCTATAGTTAGCTAAAGCTCCTGGATCTAGCGTTGGCTTTTTGAGTAAGGGTTTAATTACAGCCGTTTTAAAAGCCTGCAGTACATGGCCTTAAGTTAATGAAGAATTGATTATATGAAGAATAAAGCTACCAATAAGTGGGAAGACTTCTTTAAATAACCTGGTAGGAATAGGGTCTAAAAGACAAGTTGAAGGTTTGGATGAGGAAACTATTTTGTCTAACTCACAAAGGTCGATTGGAGTAAACTCATCAAGACAGACATCAATTGAAGGAGTTGTAGTAGTTACAGTATTTAAATTAACTGTGGGAAGAATCTGATTGATTTTATCTCTGATGGATGAAATTTTATTATTGAAAAAGTTCATAAAGTCCTGACTAGTAAGCTCTAAGGGAATGCTAGGATTGACAGAGTCCTGACTCTTTGTCAACCTGAAAAGAAACCTGGGATTATTCTTGTTCTCTTCTATTAATGCAGAATAATAACTTGTTCTAGCTTTTCTAAGAGATTTTTTTATAAATTAAAAGATGATTTCTCCAAGCTAAATAGATTTCATCTAAATTAGTAGAGTACCATTTTCTTTCTAATTGACAAGTCTTCTGTTTTAAGCTACGAGTTTCTGTGTTGAACCAAGGAGTTAGAAATCTCTGATTAGACTTTTTCTTTTTTAAGGGGGCCACCAAGTCTAGAGTCTGATGCAGAGAAGCTGTAACACTATCCACCATGTTATCAATTACAGAAGGAACAAGCTGTCTATAGCTTATTTCCGTTGTGTTGACACATGGCATAGAGGAAACAATCTGCATAAATTTGGTAACAGCATCATCTGAGAGGCATCTACTGTAATAATATTTTTCTTTAGGAGCCAAATAGTCAGAAATAGTAAAATCAAAGGTTAACAGACAATGGTCTGACAGTACAGGGTTATGAGGAGACACTACAAGATTTTCTATTTCTATGCCATATGTCAGAACAAGGTCTAATGTATGGTGGAGGTAATGAGTAGAATTTCCTACTTTCTGAGAAAACCCAATCGAGTCTAATATTGAATTAAATGCCACATTAAGGCAGTCACTATCTACATCCACATGTATATTAAAGTCTCCTACTATATATAAATAATCTTTAATGTTATTAAAGTTGGCATAGAGACTTCTGCTGTTGAAGTGGATCATAGAAATATTGAAATCAGATGTGACCATTGTGTTAAACTGTTCATCCATGTAGTAACTACAGTTATTATTGATGGAGGTAAATAAATTATCAGGGTCTATGTTATATTCTATGTCCAGTGGGTTGTGATCTGTATATTCAAAAACTTTCAGTTCCTGTTGTTCCTGTTTGTTAATCTTTTGTTTCATGTTGTTAAATGTCTTGCTGCAGATGAGTATGATCCTTCAGTGTGCTACAATTGTCTCTTGTTGCTGTGACTCCAGTTCATAACATTCATTGATATTTGTCCAGTTCCATAATATTACAGATGTTAACGACCTTGGCTTCTTCAGGTGATCCATTTAATTTGATGTATATTTTACAGTTTGATGTCCAGGTGTTTTGAATCTTTTTCTGCTTTCTCATGCATCTTGCTTTTCTGGCTATTTCTGCGTTTTCTTTTGTGAGGTGCTCGTTTACGTAAATGTTCATTCCTTTCAGTTTCCTACCTTGTTTTAGCAGCTCAGTCTTGTGTTTTCTGTTGAAAAACCTCATGATGACAGCTGGTTTGTCGCTGTTTTTTCTGGGCAGAGGGTGGCAGGCCTCAGTGGTGTTACAGTCCAGCTGGATTCCTTTGGACTGCAGGAAGGCCGCCACTTGTTGCTCCGTCGATTCGTCTTCCAGCGCGTCGAGCCTCCCTCCGCTGTCCGCGGCCACCGCCTGTGCGTACGATCGAGGTTTAATATGGAGCCCCGTGATGATCACGTCGTTCACCCGAGTGTTCTGCTCCAGGTCCGACACTCTGCTCTCCAGATACGCCAGCCTCTTGTCCTTCTCGGCATTCTGGATCCGCAGTGCTTTCACCTCCTCCAGCAGGCCCAGGATGTTTTTTTGCTGCTGCTTTACAGCAGAAATCTCTTCAGCCAAGAAGTCCAGCGATCTTTTGAGGTCGTCCACCTCCTCAGTCTGCTGAGCTTTCTTGGGACCCATGATTCCAGCTGATGTACGTTGATTGTGATCGTAAAAAAAAAAAAAAAAAAACACGTGGGAGAAATACCTTTGTTCTCCCGGAGTGTGAGGGGACTGATGAATTGCTTCACCAGCCACTACAATATTAAGTTATGAGACTGGCAATTTCTCTCTTTTTCGCACTAGCAGGTTTATTCTCCACTGGCAGTGACAAAGCAACAACTAAAAACGCTCTAAACTGAGTTTTAAAGGAAGATAGCAAGAAACGAACTGGGAGCCTTTACCTGTGCATCCTCACCTTACATGCCACAACCAGAAGTCCTGGTGGTTTTTATCATTCTGAGCTTTGAAACAAGATAACAAATACTCTCATTTTTTTTTTCCCCTTTTACCGTCGTTGGTGGAAAAAAAAAACAACAAAAAAAAACCGGATTATCCAGACCAAGAACAATATATGGTAAGTCAAGTGCACATAATATCTTGTAATAACAAAATAATTGTGCATCTGTCATTCTATGAATATTCCCTTCTGGCCTGGTTATTGGGACACTGGTTATGGACATAACAGAAAGGGTGTGGGTTTGGTCTGTCCATCCATCCATCCATCCATCCATCCATCCATCTTCTACCACTTTTCCGGAGGTCCGGGTCGCAGAAGCAGCAGTTCAAGGTGAGAAGCCCAGACTTCTCTCTGCCCATTCACCTGCTCCAGCTCTTCAGAGAGGATACCAAGGAATTCCCAGACCAGCTGGGAGACATAGTCTCTCCACTGAGTCCTGGGTCTCCCCCGGGGTCTCCTCCCAGTGGGAAGTGCCCGAAACACCTCAAGTGGAAGGCGTCCAGGAGGCATCCTTATCAGATTCCCATACCACCTCAACTGACTCCTTTCAATGTGGAGAAGCAGCGGTTCTCCTCTGAGCCTCTCCCGGATGACTAAGCTCCTCACCCTATCTCTGAGGGTGAGTCCAACAATCCTATGAAGAAAGCTGATGGAAAAAAAATTCTGTTATACTGAGTTATATGAATTTTTATTAATATGATTTTTTCTTGATAAAGCTTAATGTGTATACCTAGGAAATCCTGCTACCATATTTGGAGTTGATGAGTAGTGGAAAAAACAGATTGAAGGATGCTGATGTGATTGTGAATGTTCAGTTCTACCACTGACTGTTCAGCTTATCACCAGTGTTTTCTGCATCGACTCATCAGATACAATCTTAGTCATGAATGAAATAATCAAGAGCCTGAGCAAACTTTATCAACTGAGTTATGAATGAACTATCAAGAAATGACCATAGCCCGACAGCCCCTTGGATATATATATATATATATATATATAGCCAGAATCACTCTGTTAGTTAAGCCAATGCACTGCAGCAGTCTGTGAGAGGTGCACTCTGTATTGTCTTCTGCTGGCCAATTTTTAATTAATTAAATTTGCTGAAACTTTGATCCAGCCTGGTTTTTGACTGAAGGCCTTCAACAATTTTTCTAACAAAAGCTCATTTCAGCCGCTTGTATCTGCGATCTCGTTCTTTTCGTCATTACCCAAAGCTCATGACCATAGGTGAGGGTAGGAACGTAGATTGACTGGTAAATCAACAGCCTTGCCTTAGAGCAGACCTGGGCATTGTAGGCCCTTTGGTTGACTCTGACCAGCCACATGAGGATAATTGTAAATTTCAAAATAAACACATTTTCTAATTTTTACCTAATGCATGGACTAAAGCTGCGCTGCTTTTATTTTGAAGTTGTTTTTTTTTTTTTATTGACGTGCATAATGACACAATACCTAAATCAATACAGGCATGACTGAATCTACCTTGTCACAAGCAGACGACTTTAGACCTCAAAAATGCCCGCACACACTAAAAAAAGAAAGGTAGATGCCGAATGCAGGGTTTTCAACAAAACATGGACTGCTAAGTATTTATTTACTGAAGTCAGAGATAAAGCTGCTTGTTTAGTTTGCAGAGAGCAGATCGCCATGTTTAAGGATTACAATCTTAAACAAACATTCTCAGTGATGAAGTTTACCAAATCCTGGTATAGATCCTCTCTCACTGATGATCATCTGTCAGCTGTGCTTCGCATCTCCACCTCAGACATTCAACCTGACTGTGATGCACTCGTTAAAGCCCAGCAGAGACTAGATTTCTCTCATTGAAGAAGAAAAAGAACTGAAAAACACCATGTGAGGTGGTTAGACTACAAATGTAGGCATGTAAATGCACCAACTAGCAGTGAACTGGGACACTTTCTTTGGAGACCTTTTTCTCAAAATCACAGTTCAGTGACAATCATTGCTATAATATGATGTATCTTGCCTAATATTTGGAGTACAAAGACAATATTGTGATGTCTTTAGAAAGCTAAGAACCACTTTCCAACAGTATATGAAATTCAAAATGTGTTTTAGGGTGAATGCGACTGAAAATGATGACTAATATAATGGGTCACAATGGTAAAAATGTTCACATTTTGTTCACCATTGTTTTGAGAAAATTGATTTTATAAATGACACTTTTTGTAAGGCAGCTTCACTTTTTCATTGCTCAATCATAGCATATACTCTTACCAGTCATACCAGCTTGTCAAAACAATGCTATGTGCTGCTTTTTAAAAAGAAATACAATTAATATTATGCAGAACTGAGTTCTGCCTTTTCTCCCCTTATGGATCGTCACCTTATCGTGGTAGGGAGGTTTGCGTGGCCCAGTGATCCCAGGAGCTATGCTGTCCGGGGCAATGTGCCTCTTATAGGGTCACCCAAGACAAACTGGTCCTGGGTGAAGGGCCAGACTAAGAACGATCCAACAGACTCTCATGATAAATTGTATATCAAGGATTCAGTGTAACCCGCCCGGTATGGGTTTACCGGGGCCCCACACTGGAGCCAGGCCTGGGGGAGGGGCTCGAAGGCTAACGTCTGGTGGCCGGGTTTCCACCCATGGGACCCGGCCAGGCTCAGCCCGAAGGAGTTATATGGGTCCGCCCTCGAGTGGGCTCACCACCTGCAGGAGGGATCATGGGGGTCCGGTGCTATGTGGATTAGGTGGTGGCCAAAGGCGGAGACCTTGGCGGACTGATCCCAAGCTTTCTAAAC
Source organism: Pholidichthys leucotaenia (assembly GCA_020510985.1). Taxonomy (NCBI): domain Eukaryota; kingdom Metazoa; phylum Chordata; class Actinopteri; order Cichliformes; family Pholidichthyidae; genus Pholidichthys; species Pholidichthys leucotaenia. Next base: position 285,667,141 of record CM035838.1, read on the forward strand.
TGGCTTTTGGTAAGTGGAATGTCACCTCCCTGGTGGGGAAGGAGCCTGACCTGGTGTACGAGGTTGAGAGATACTAGCTAGATATAGTGGGCCTCACCTCAACACACAGCTCCGCTTCCGGAACCAGTCTCCTGGAGAGAGGCTGGAGCTTGGCCTTTTCTGGTATTGTCCCGGGCGAGAGGCGACGAGCAGGGGTGGGTATTCTTGTATCCCCCCACCTTCATGTCTCTATATTGGAGTTTTCCCCGGTGGACGAAAGGGTTGCTTCTCTTTGCCTTCGGGTTGGGAAACGGGTCCTGACCATCATTTGTGCCTATGCACCAAATGATGTTTCAGAGTACCCACCCTTTTTGGAGTCTGTGACTGGGGTGCTGGAGGGTGCTCTTCTTGGAGACTTCATTGTCCTACTGGGGGACTTCAATGCGCATGTGGGCAACGACAGTGAAACCTGGAAAGGGGTGATTGGGAGGAACGGCCTGCCCGATCTGAACCCGAGTGGTGGTCAGTTATTGGACTTCTGTGCTAACCACAGTCTGTCCATAACAAACACCATGTTCAAGCATAAGGGTGTCCATATGTGCACCTGGCAGTTGGATCTGATTGCAGAGGAGGAAGCCATTCAGACCCGGTAGACCCAAACGAATAGTGAGGGTGTGCTGGGAACGTCTGGCTGAGGCCCCTGTCCGGGAGGTCTTCAACTCCCACCTCCGGAAGAACTTCATCCACATTCCGATGGAGTCTGGAGACATGGAGTCTGAATGGGCCATGTTCTCCACCTCTGTTGTTGAAGCGGCGGCCCAGAGCTGCGGCCGTAAGGTGGTTGGTGCATCTCATGGTGGCAACCCCGGAACCAAGTGGTGGACACCAGTGGTGAGGGGGGCCATTAAGCTGAAGAAGGAGTCCTATCAAGCTTGGTTGGCTTGTGGGACTCCCGAAGCCCGAAGCAGCTGAGGTGTACCGGCAGGCCAAGTGGAGTGCAGCTCGGGTGGTTGCTGAAGCAAAAACCCGGGTATGGGAGGAGTTCGGTGAGGCCATGGAACAAGACTTTCGGTCAGCCTCAAAGAGATTCTGGCAAACTGTCCGGGGGCTCAGGAGGGGAAAGCAACTCCCCGTCCACACTGTGTGTGGTGCGGATGGGACACTGTTGACTTCGACTGGGGATATCGCCGGGCGGTGGAAGGAATACTTCGAGGATCTCCTCAATCCCACTGATACGCCTTCCACAGAGGAAGCAGGGTTTGGGGACAAGGGGGATGACTTGCCTATCACAGGGGCTGAGGTCGCCAAGGTGGTTAAAAACCTCCTTGGTGGCCGGGCCCCGGGGGTGGAAGAGATTCGCCCTGAGTACCTCAAGGCCCTGGATGTTGTTGGGCTGTCATGGTTGACATGCCTCTGCAACATTGCGTGGAGGTTGGGGGCAGTGCCTTTGGCATGGCAAACCGGGGTGGTGGTTCTTCTCTTCAAAAAAGGGGACCGGAGGGTGTGCTCCAACTTTAGAGGGATCACACTCCTCAGCCTCCCTGGGAAGGTCTATGCCAAGGTATTGGAGAGGAGAGTGCGGCCGTTGGTCGAACCTCGGATTCAGGAAGAGCAATGTGGTTTTCATCCTGGCCGTGGCACAGCGGACAAGCTCTTTACCCTCTCGAGAATTCTTGAGGGTTTGTGGGAGTATGCCCAACCAGTTTACATGTGTTTTGTGGACTTGGAGAAGGCATTTGACCACGTCCCTCGTGGATTTTTGTGGGGGTGCTTCGGGAGTGTGGGGTATCGGGCTTGTTGTTACGAGCTATTCGGTCTCTGTACGACCGTTGTGAGAGTTTGGTTCGTATTGCCAACACTCGGTCGGATTTATTCCCATTGAGAGTTGGGCCCTGCCAGGGCTGCCCTTTGTCATCGATCCTGTTCATAATTTTTATGGACAGGATTTCAAGGTGCAGCCAGGGAATGGAGGGTGTCATGCTTGGTGACCACAGGATCTCATCTCTGTTGTTTGCAGATGATGTTGTCCTGTTGGCTTCATCCAGCAATGACCTACAGCTCTTGCTGGGATGGTTTTCTGCTGAGTGTGAAGCGGCTGGGATGAGAATAAGCACCTCCAAGTCCGAGTCCATGGTCCTCAGCCGGAAAAAGGTGGATTGTCCTCTCTGGGTTGGGGACAGGCTCCTGCCCCAAGTGGAGGAGTTTAAGTATCTTGGGGTCTTGTTCAGGAGTGAGGGGAAAATGGAGCGAGAGATCGACAGACGGATCGGATCAGCATCTGCAGTGATGTGGACGTTGTACCGGTCTGTTGTGGTGAAGAGGGAGCTGTTTTTTCCCCTTACATGTGTGTAGTGCTAAACTAACCTCAGAATTGTTTTTTTGAGGTTGGTGCATCTCAGCGGATTCGTAATATATAATCATTACTCAGGACCTTTCTGCATCTCAGGTTTTGTGAACTGAGATGCAGAAAAGAAGATCGTACTTATGTGAACTGTCAACATGTGGAAAAAATGCTGTTAATTTGAAGATCAAATGCTGAATATTTACAACCATTTTCTCAATAAGTTTGTGGAGATTTTAATGTTCATTTACAGAATCCTCATGATTATTTTAAATCAACTTTTTTTTTTTTAAATATGTGATAAACACGCTCTTTTTAAAAGATTGAGGATTAATAGTAAAGACAACCCCTGGTTTAGTGACACCATTTCCACTCTTATGAGGCAAAAGATGCTGTATGGGCAAATAATCCCTTGGATTGGACTATATTTTGAACATTAAGAAATAAATGTACAAATATGATACAAAACTCTAAATGTGACAGTTATCTTACATTGATAAATAAAAATTTGACTCATCCAACTAAATTCTGCAAGCTAGATAAGTCCTTTCTAACTTCTGTTTTCCCTTCCACTCTTCCTAAGTTTTTAAATGTGAATAAAATGAAATAGGGGAAGTATTAATATTGCTGATACATTTAACAATCACTCTATTTCTGTTTGGTCATTCTCAGTTCCCAGTAATATAGGAGTTCCAGCTGAAAAATTGTGCACTGAGTGTCATGCGGTGGCCCTCGCAAGCCACCATAAGACGCCACACCGTCACCAGAGAGTTGAGTGTCTTTATTAACGGTGAAATCACAACAGAACAAGCAGCTGGGGCTATGACACAGTCTACACACACAGGAAGGCGTAAGGCTGACAGAAAGCTCACTTACGGGTCCACAGGGTTAGACAGTCACACCACAGGCGATCAATGACGTTCAGTACAACGAACCATAGACGATCACAAATGATCAAAGACGACACTGCTGCAAGGATGCTGCTGCTGGCGTCAGTTTAAGAAGCTGGCCACAAACGACTGCAAATGCAGAACAGCTGTTCAGGCCTTGACAGCTGAGCGGAAGCTTCCCCGAGCGCTGTCACAATTAGAGCTCGGAGAGCCGGGATAACGCCGCTGTCAAAGCCTGACAGGAATGGCCCGAGCGCGAATAACATTAGCGCTCGGGTCATAACACTGAGCCTATTTTCAGTTCAGTGTGCCAGCAGTTCACCTTTTCTTCTATCTGTAAACCTGTTCCACATGTTTGTAAAGCACTGTCAAACCTGGATTGCAAAAAGTCTCCTGGTCCTGACAAGATAGAGCCATATTTTTAAAAATTTGCTGCAAATCTTATTGCTGAGCCTATTGCTTCCATTATTAATTTGAGCATTTCTAGATTATCAGTCATGGCTAAAGATAGGATGCCCACCAAAGTTGCAAAGCCTCATCGAATCGTTTCACACCAACATGCAGGGGATAGTGCAGCACGATGGCAACGTCTCAGAGCTATTCAACATACGCAGCGGAGTGAAACAGGGCTGTGTACTTGTGCCAACCCTCTTTGGGATTTTCTTTGCTATGCTCCTGAGGCATGCCTTCAGCACAGCAACAGAAGGAATCTACCTGCACACAAGATCTGACGGCAGGCTTTTCAACCTCGCCCGCCTGAAAGCTAGAACCAAAGTACGCGAGGCTCTAATCAGAGACATGCTGTTCGCAGACGACGCTGCAGTCGCAACCCACACACAGCAGGAGCTTCAGACCCTGATGGACCGCTTCTCCCAGGCATGCAAGGACTTCGGGCTTGCCATCAGCCTGAAGAAGACTAATGTCTTGGCGCAAGGCACGGAAGCACCACCAACCATCACCATCAACGACTACGAGCTGGAGGTTATGAATCAGTTCACGTACCTGGGGTCCACGATCAGCAACAACCTCTCCCTTGATACAGAGATCAACAAGAGGATTGGAAAATCAGCCTTCACACTCTCTCACCTCACCACACGAGTGTGGGAGAATCCCAAACTCCCTGTCAAGACGAAGATGGCAGTGTACAACGCCTGCATCATCAGCACACTGCTCTATGGGAGTGAGACGTGGACAACATACGCCCGGCAGGAAAAGAGACTGAACTCCTTCCACTTGCGCTGCATTCGCCACATCCTGGACATATCCTGGCAGGACAAAGTGCCCAACACAGAAGTTCTGTCCCGCGCCGGCCTTCCCTCCATGTTCACTCTACTCAGGCAGCACAGGCTCCGCTGGCTAGGCCACGTTCACCATATGGAGGATGGCAGAATCCCCAAAGATGTCCTCTACGGAGAACTGGCAACTGGCAGGAGGGACGTTGGCCGCCCACAGCTGCGCTTTAGAGACGTCTGCAAGAGAGACATGAAGGCCCTGGATATCAACACAGAGCGCTGGGAGGACCTTGCAACAGACCGCTCCAAATGGAAAGGCACCCTGACCAGACAGCTCAAGGCGGGTGAAGAGAGACTGACTGCTGCAGCAGATGAAAAAAGGACCCGCAGGAAGAACCGCCACAGACCCAGCAGTACGGAGACCACCCACAAGTGCGACCTGTGTGACAGGGACTGCCATTCGCGCATCGGCCTGTTCAGCCACAGGCGGTGCTGTTCCAGCAGAGTAGACGTTTAGGATTCTCTTCCATGGTCATCATAGACCAACGGAGGCCGACGACGACCTTGATAGTCTTGAGATTTCATTGTACCCTGCACAGATTCAAGACACCCTGTGCCAGATGCAGCAAAGCAGCCCCAGAACATAACAGAACCCCCTCCATGTTTCACAGTAGGGACAGTGTTCATTTCTTGGTATGCTTCATTTTTGCGTCTGTGAACATAGAGCTGATATGCCTTGTCAAAAAGTTCCAGTTTTGTTTCGTCTGTCCATAGGACATTCTCCCAGATGCTTTGTGGCTTGTCAACATGCAGATTGGCGAATTCCAGTCTGGCTTTTTTATGATTTTTTTTCAACAGTGATGTCCTCCTTGGTCGTCTCCCATGAAGTCCACTTTGGCTCAAACAACAACGGATGGTGCGATCTGACACTGATGTACCTTGACCTTGGAGTTCACCATGAATGTGTTTAGAGGTTGTTCTGGGCTCTTTTGTTACCATTCGTATTATCCGTCTCTTCCATTTTTCATCAAGTTTCCTCCTGCAGCCACATCCAGGGAGGTTGTCTACAGTCCCGTGGATCTTAAATTTCTGAATATGTGCAACTGTAGTCACAGGAACATCAAGCTGCTTGGAGATGGTCTTATAGCCTTTACCTTTAACATGCTTGTCTATAATTTTCTTTCTAATCTCCTGAGACAACTCACTCCTTTGCCTCCTCTGGTCCATGTTTAATGTGGTACACACCATGTCACCAAACAGCACAGTGACTACTCGTCACCCTTTAAATATCCCGACTGACTGATTACAAGTTTGTAGACACCTGTGATGTTAATTAGAGGACACATCTTGGTTGAACATGTCCCTATGGTCACATTATTTTCAATCTTTTCTAGGGGTACCATCATTTTTGTCCAGGCCTATTTCATGAGTTTGTTTTTTAAAATAATTCTGTTGAACCACAATTCAAAAGCATTGTCTGATTTTCAAAGGGTAGTTTTCATAGAATTTTTATTTATTCCCACTTTTGTCAGATTCAAGTTATTTCTGTGACCATTGTGGGTTTTTCTTTCATGAACAGAGGGGTACCAACAATTTTGTCCACGTGTGTAAACAGACGTAAAATATATCGCCGAATGTTTATAAGGACAGAACTGCCGGATCAGAGATGGTTGAGACTGCAGTTGCTTTTCAATCAGAGCCTCACTATGGAAATTAAGGTAGCCAGACTTAACAGTAAATTTGTGTTCGCAATTAATGGTTGCTAGAACACCTTTAAAGTGAAGTGATACATATCCAGTGAAAACGTTGGAGTGCAATTATCGTGGAATATAGTAACTCCTGGAATCCCTATTGTCCAATCAAATTGCTCGGTTGGAACTAAATGTTGTATAATAAAAAATAGTTATTGTGAAAATTGTTCTGAACATTCTGATGGTCTTGTTCATAAAAATTATACAAGGACTCTTCATTGTGATCACAGTGACAGTTTCATTGACATAAATATTTGCTTTTGACACAGACTAAACATTTTGAGCAAATTATACACTTTTGCAAGTCATCTACTGTGTTTTTCAGTTTACAAACTTTTTTTGAGAATTGCACTTAGTGTTGTCCTTCAAACTTGATTTCTGTTCTGAGAAATGCACCAAAGCGACTGAGAAAAACTGTAAAAAACCCATTGATAAAGACAGATCTAAAATAGCTGGTAAAGTACACATGGATAATTGTATATTTATTAGAGACACTGATGATATGCTGTATTTGTGGAATAATTAACAGTCAATAATAGCAATCCTACTTGACTTGCCAAATGGGTCGACCCTCTTACTGGCACAGGTAGCATGCCAGACTCCGAAGTGGGAGGTTGTGAGTTCAAACCCCCGGTTGGATGCCACCAGTTGGGTTTGGCCAATCCCCTTGGTCACATAACTCTGGTTTGTATTCACAGATTTCATGCATATTACCATGCTTGGATGATCACTGAATCAGTACCTCCTTAAGTAGATTGAAGTGCCCTTGTCTTGGAATTCAGTACTCAAACTGAATGGCTGCCCTACATGTAGAGATGCTAATTTAGGAAAGATTGTGCAGTAGTCCCCCCCCCCCCCACAAGAGCTATATATTTTGGCTTCCTGTTCCTGTCAACCTGCTGTCAGCTCCTGTCAATCGGTGGATTTCTGTGTTTTGATGCTCGGCTTTTGACTACTGTTTTGGCTTCTGATAACTGAATTTGGATTACGGACTGGACATCCTCGTTTTGACTCCTGCCTGACTTAAGACGCCGATAGCAGCATTTACAAGCTGGGAAAACGAGAGCAGAGCGGAGCGGGCCGCCGCTCAGCTAGCTAAACAGCTGTTCAGTTAGCTGTTTTGTCAACATAAATCGTCCGGGATCATGGGTCCCAAGAAAGATCAGCAGACTGAGGAGGTGGACGATATTAAAATTTTGCTCGACTTCTTGGCTGAAGAAATTTCTGCTGTTAAGCTGCAGCAAAAAAACATTCTGGACCTGGTCGAGGAGGTGAAAGCGCTGCAGCTCCAGAACGCCGAGAAGGACAAGAGACTGGTGTATCTGGAGAGCAGAGTGGCTGACCTGGAACAATACACCCGGGTGAACGACGCGATTATCACAGGGCTCCACATTAAAACCCTGATCATATGCTTGGGCGGTGGCTGCGTACAGTGGCGAGAGGCTCGGTGAGCTGGAAGCTGACTCCACTGAGCAACAATTTGCTGCCTTCCTGCAGTCCAAAAGAATCCAGCTGGACTGTAACACCATTGAGGCCTGCCACTCTCTACCCAGGAAAACCAACAGTGACAAACCAGCTGTCATCATGAGGTTTGTCAGAAGAAAACAAGACTGTGCTGCTAAAACAAGGTAGAAAACTGAAAAGAACGAACATTTACATAAATGAGCACCTTACAAAAGAAAACGCAGAAATAACCAGAAAAGCAAGACGTCTGAGAAAGCAAAAAAAGATTCAAAACACCTGAACAACAAACTGTAAAATATACATCAAATTAAATGGATCACCTGAAGAAGCCAAGGTCATTAACATCCGGAATATTATGAAACTGGACAAATATCAATGAACATTATGAACTGGAGTCAACAACAAGAGAGAACTGCAGGACACTGAAGGATTATACTCATCTGCATCAGGACATAACTGCATGAAACAAATGAACTAACAGGAACTGAAAGTTTTCGACTATACGGATCACAACCCACAGGACGTGGAATATAACAGACCCTGATAATAATTTATTTACCTTCATCATTAATAACTGTAGTTACTACATGGATGAACAGTTTAACAGTGGTCACATCTGATTTTAATACTTCAATTATCCACTTCAACAGCAGAAGTCTCTATGCCAACTTCAATAACATTAAAGATTATTTGCATCAGTTTAAAGAGCAATTCAATATAATGGCAATATCAAAGACGTGGCTCAGTGAAGAGAAAGGAGTGGATTTTACATTGGATGGCTACGAATGAAATTATATAAATAGAAAAGTGAAAAAAGGAGGAGAACTTTAAATTTATGTTGATAAGTGCTTGCAATACAAGGTTGTTGGAAATTTGTCAGTGACTGGATGATTTATTTGAATGTATTTCAATAGAAATCTGTTTAGACAATATGAAGAATACAGTAGTGAGCTGTGTACGTATATAGAACACCTGGATCGACTTATTTAAGGACTGGATGGAAGTAATGTATGCAAAACTTACTCATAAAGTTATGTTCATCTGTGGGGATTTCAGTATAGCTCTTATGAATTCAAAACAACATAGTTCGACAGAAGAATTTATCAGCTCATTGTGCAGTATGGGCTTACATCCAACAATCACCAGACTGAGTAGAATCATGTCACACAGTGCCACATTAATAGAGAACATTCACAAACATTATGGAAATATTATTGTGAGTGGGCTTTTATTAAATGATATCAGTGACCATCTGTCGATTTTTGTTGGCTATCACTGTGATTATTGGAAGAAAAAGTACACCAAAAATATTAAATATAAAAGAATAAGACCTGAAGAATCTATGTATTTACTGGCAAAGGAATTATTAATGCAAGACTGGAATACAGTTTGTGATAAAAATGATATAAATAAAGCATATGATGAATTTTTACAAATATTTCAATCATTGTACAATTAAAAAAAAACAAAAAAACACTGTCCTATAAAACAATACAGTGACAGACAAAACAGAAATATTCCATGGGTCACCAAGGGGCTATTAAATGCATGTAAAAAGAAGAATACTTTATATAATAGACAGTTATGCTGTTTATTCCATCTAGCTACAATGCTCCACACTGTGTGTGTATATATATATATATGTGTGTGTGTACATATGTATATTCACTGCTCCTATTTTCTTATCTCTGAATTATTGCTCTGAGTCTTGCTATCCCTGTGCTTTTGCAATCCTGGAATTTCCCCATTGTGGGACTAAAAGGCTTGTCTTAGCTTATAAACAATTCATTAAGTCTAGAACAGTAGAGGCTGAGATCAAATATAAAAGATATAAAAATAAGCTAACTAATATAACGAGGACTTGCAAGAAAGAATGCTACAACAGAATATTAGGATAATAAGAATAACTTAAGAGGAATATGGCAAGTGCTAAATGGGATTATTAGTAACTGATTAAAGAATGCAAATTATCCAGAATATTTTATTGAAAATTACAATTTGATAAATAATATGGAGGATGTGGTTTGTGGGTTCAATAAATTTTTTGTAAATGTTGGTCCAGAATTAGCATAAACAATAGTGACACCAGAAACAAACGATAGTGGGCCTGTAAATGAAATAGAAGATAGAAATCCAAACACAATCTTTTTGGGTGCAGTAACTGAAAAGGAAATTTGAGACTAAGTAAATTTAAGAACAAAAAAAAAAAAAAAATCAACTGACTGCAATGAAACTGACATGACAATAGTGAAAAAAAGTATTTGAGAGAACTGTTAAACCACTCACCCACATCTGTAACCTGTCATTTCAAACTGGTAAATTTCCAAACAAAATAAAAATAGCAAAAGTATTAGCACTATACAAAACAGGAGACAGTCATCATTTCACAAATTACAGGCCGGTCTCTTTACTCTCACAATTCTCCAAAATACTTGTTTGCTGTAGGAGTATTTATAGATTTAAAGAAAGCTTTTGACACCATTGATCACAGAATTTTACTGAGGAAATTGGAACAATATGGGATAAGAGGGGTCAGACTGAGTTGGGTGGAAAGTTATTTAAGTAACAGACAATTTGTACAAATAGGTGAGCACAAGTCACCCTTCATGGACTTCTCTTGTGGTGTGCCCCAGGGGTCAGTTTTGGGACACAAACTCTTATCTTATATATAAATGACATATGCCAAGTATCAAAAATTCTGAAATTTATTTTGTTTGCAGATGACACAAATATCCTTTGCACTGGTGTCATGATTCCTCATGCACCATAACGCGGCACACGAGGGAGGGGATGAAAAACTCAAGAGCAGGAGTAGAACGTGCCATTTATTAACTTAAATCACAATGAAATAACCAGCCCAGTTGACCACAAAAATACAGAGAGTTGTAATGGTGAGTTAATGGCCACCAGACATACAGGGAAGCCACCCGGATGTTCCACAACCTGGAGAAATGCCTAGTGCCAACGTACGCTGGACACACAGAGAAAGGCAAACATACTTACGGCTGGAACGATCCGAGGCTGTCCGTGCCGTCTGGTGAATGAGGAAGTAAGGCTGAGTCAGACGCTAACATCAAGGAATCCTCCGTCTTGAAATGTCAGGCTGAATACACAAAGGCAGTGATGTGGAGAGCGTGAAATAAAGAGGCTGAATTATTTCTCAATTCAGGTTTATTGTCGATCTCACATCTCCAGCAATCTCTCAACAGTAAAAGAGACCGAACTCCCCCAAACCCCCACTTTTATACTTGTCACATCAAAGACAGAATCACATAGTCATCACATCCCCCCCAAGTCCCGTAGTCTTCCATATGGCCCCAGGAGGTCAGGAAATCCTCTCAGCGCCTTCACCGACGGCACCTCCACCTCCTGCTGTAGTCCTGCTGTAGTCCTCAGGAGGTCCAGACACATTGTTCCTTCAAAGACGTGAGGTTACAGAATACACATGCAATCCCAAGCATCTCAATCCTGTGCTATGCATCTGCAGTCAAAATATGTTCACCATATCACCCCCCCCCCCAAACGTTGAAGAATGAAACAATGCAGCATAATCCACACAACATAATCAAACCACACATTAGTCCACATGCCGTCTGGGCTTCAAGCGTCTCCCAAACTTGCTGTACATGGGCCTCGCCGCCCCTGCGGCACCGTCTTGAAGTGAATCTGTTAACTGGGAGTGAGAACCGTTATTTGATCCCTACGGGGGCCCCAGCACATGCTTCTTGGGGGGTATGCCACGTCGAGGAGGCCTCGCCACCCGTACAGACTCGTCGTTCATCACAAAAGCAGGCTTAAGTCTGTCTATACTAATTGTTTCCCGTCTGCCCCCCAAATCTAACACAAAATGCTTATCACCCGTTTCCAGCACTCTATATGGTCAGTCGTAAGGCGGGCGCAGAGCTGGGCTCAGAGCCCCGTGCCTGACAAAAACAAACTCGGCATTTTTTAAAGATTTGGGAACAAAAACGCACGGAAACGTATGATGGGCGGGGCCTGGAAGCATGTCCGCTCCCATGCCGATCAGTGACCACTGAGCAGGGGGACACCTTGGCGCCGGATGATCTGGCAGAAACTCGCCTGGCAGCCGGAGAGGTTGCGCAAAAACCAACTCCACTGGGGAGGCCTTTAAGTCCTCCTTAGGTGCAGAAAGCAACCCCAATAAGACCCATGGCAGTCTGTTTACCCAATTTGCATCCGTAAGCGACGCTCTGAGGGCTGCCTTCAATGATCTATGAAAACGCTCGCATAAACCATTAGCCTGGGGGTGGTAAGCGGTAGTGCGGTGAATTGTCACACCTAAGCTGTGGGCCATCTCTGACCAAAGCTCAGAAACAAATTGAGGTCCCCTGTGGGGCGTAATATTCGACGGAACCCCGAAACGCGCTATCCAAGCCGTCAAAAATGCGCGGGCCACTTCTGCAGCCGTGGTTGATGCCAGTGGAACCACCTCCGGCCAACGCGTGGTTCGATCCACCATTGTCAAAAGATGTGTAAACCCCTGCGATGATGGTAGGGGGCCCACGAGGTCGACATGCACATGATCAAATCTCTTGGCCGGGATGTGAAAAGGTTCTAAGGGGGCTTTTGTGTGCTTGTGAATTTTGGCCCGCTGGCAAGCCATGCAGGCTCTTGCCCACTCTTTCACGTGCTTGCGCAGGCTCGGCCAAACAAACTTCTCTGCAACCATTTTCACAGACGCGCACACCCCCGGGTGCGACAGGGAGTGAACCGAGTCAAAAACGCGGCGGCGCCAAGCAGCCGGCACCACCGGGCGCGGCCGCCCGGTCGAGACATCGCAGATTAGGGGGGGCATACCATTATGTAAGCTCCTGCTCTCCAGCCTTAACCCTGTTTGTCCAGACTGGAGCGCGCACACGTCCGCATCTCTACCCTGATCCGCTGCGATGGCCGCATAATCTATCCCCACGTGAAATGGGGCCATGTGCGCTTCCGCGCTGCTATTTTGCTCTGCGGCTGCGGTAGTATAATCTACCTCGGCGCGGACTGGTGCTGTTACCGCACGAGAGAGGCAGTCTGCCACTACATTGAGTTTACCCGCTACGTGTTGAATATCAGTTGTAAATTCCAGTTGCCTCTGCTGCCGGCCCGACCAAGGTTCCGAAATTTTGGCCATCGCAAAAGTGAGCGGTTTGTGGTCGATAAACACGGTGAAACGCCGACCTTCCAGCTAGAATTGGAAGTGGCGAATGGCTAAGTGGAGCGCTAACAGCTCCCTGTCAAACGCGTTGTATTTTCGCTCGGCTTCACGCAAGGATCTGCTAAAAAAGGCCAGCGGCTGCCAAACCCCGGCAACGTGCTGCTCCACAACCGCCCCTATGGCCAAATCCGACTCATCAGTGGTGAGCGCTATGCGGGCCGTTGGGTCAGGATGAGCTAACAATGCAGCGTCGCCAGGGCTTTTTTTACCTCCGCGAATGCACTCTCCCGCTCCGGGGACCAATCGATTGCATTGGAGGGTTTTTGCTTTTTAAGTGCGGCATATAGTGGTTGCATGAGCTGGGCTGCGTGGGGAAGGAAACGGTTATAAAAATTCACCATTCCTAAAAACTCCTGTAACGCTTTGACCGTTTGTGGCCGGGGAAAATCTGCCACCGGGCGCACTTTGTCCGGTACCGGAACCGCCCCTTCTGGGGAAACACGGTGCCCCAAAAAATCGATCTGCGTCACCCCGAACTGGCACTTGGCTGGATTGATTATTAACCCGTGCTCTCCCAACCTCCGAAAAACTTCTGTGAGGTGTTTTTCGTGTTCCTCCTCGGATGTGTTCACACCTCATCAGCTGTGTCCAACTACCCCCCTCCCCCCAGCTCCACTGCCTCCTCGGTCCCTAATTCATCAAAAGCGGCCCCCCCTCCTCCTCCTCCCCCCCTGCCCTTGTCATCAGTGAGCAGGACGTGCACAGACAGTTCTCCAGATTGAACCCGCGCAAGGCCCCCGGTCCGGACGGCGTGTCTCCCTCCACCCTGAGACACTGTGCGAAAGAGCTGGCTCCTGTCTTCACAGACATTTTTAACACCTCCCTTAAGCTATGCCACATGCCGACCTGCCTCAAATCCTCCACCATCATCCCTGTCCCCAAGAAGCCACGGATCACTGGACTTAACGACTACAGACCTGTAGTGCTCACCTCTGTAGTCATGAAGTCCTTTGAGCGCCTGGTCCTGCCCCACCTCAAGTCCATCACCACTCCCCTCCTAGACCCGCTGCAGTTTGCCTACCGTGCCAACAGGTCTGTGGACAACGCAGTCAACCTGGCCCTCCACTCCATCCTGCAGCACCTGGACTCCCCGGGAACTTACGCCAGGATCCTGTTTGTGGACTTCAGCTCTGCATTCAATACCATCCACCCCACTCTGCTCCAGGACAAGCTGTCCCTGCTCGACGTGCCTGACTCCCTCTGCAGGTGGATCACCGACTTCCTGACGGACCGGAGGCAGCATGTGCGGCTGGGGAAGTCTGTCTCAGACTCTGTTAGCATCAGCACCGGATCACCCCAGGGCTGTGTACTTTCCCCCCTACTCTTCTCCCTTTATACCAACTCCTGCACCTCCAGCCACCAGTCTGTCAAGCTGATCAAGTTTGCAGACCACACCACCCTCATCGGGCTCATCTCCAATGGCGACGAGTCCGTCTACAGGAGAGAGGTGGCCCAGCTGGTATCCTGGTGCAGCCACAACAACCTGCAGCTGAACGCTATGAAGACAGCGGAGATGATTGTGGACTTCAGGAAGGTCACAACCCCCCTGCCCCCCCCTCACCATCACAGGCTCTCCCATCACCATTGCAGATTCCTTCCGCTTCTTGGGCACCACCATCACCCAGGACCTCAAATGGGAGCCAACCATCAGCTCCCTCATCAAAAAGGCCCAGCAGAGGATATTCTTTCTGCGGCAGCTGAGGAAGCTCAAGCTACCCACCAAGATGTTAGTGCAGTTCTACACGGCCATCATCGAGTCCATCCTCACCTCCTCCATAACCGTGTGGTATGCAGGAGCCACTGCCAGGGACAGACTAAGGCTGCAGCGCATCGTGCGCACTGCTGAGAAGGTGATCGGCTGCAAGCTCCCATCTCTCCAGGACCTGTACATCTCCAGGACCCGGAGGCGTGCAGGCCGGATCATAGCCGATCCTTCACACCCTGGTCACGTACTGTTTGCCCCCCTCCCCTCAGGTAGAAGACTTCGGTCCATTCAGACTAAAACCTCCCGGCACATGAACAGCTTCTTCCCCTCTGCCATCAGACTGCTGAACACTAAGTGACTTACTGACTGTCGGGCACTATGTACAGCAGCTCAACCAGAGTCATGTCAATCATCACTGTTTTTCTGTTGCATTATCGACTGCACTACGTGGTACTCCACAATATCTGCTACTCGCTAATATATTTAAAACTGCTTTGACTAGTATTACTCATTCTTATTCTACACTTATTGCATGTTTAGTTTTTTTAGTTTTTTAGTTTATCTCTTTATCTTATCATGTTTTAATGTTGCAGCATTGCACCGAGACAAATTCCTAGTTTGTGTACTACATGAACAATGGCAATAAATCTGATTCTGATTCTGATTCTGATTCTGATTCTGACCCCAAACTGGCACTTGGCTGGATTGATTATTAACCCGTGCTCTCCCAACCTCCGAAAAACTTCTGTGAGGTGTTTTTCGTGTTCCTCCTCGGATGTGCTGGCGACTAAAATGTCGTTGAGGTAGACGAACACAAAAGGGAGATCGCGTAACACGGCATCCATCATGCGTTGTAAGGTTTGCACGGCGCCTTTGAGGCCGAACGGCATGTGCAAAAACTCAAAAAGTCCAAACGGGGTTATCACTGCTGTTTTGGGAATGTCCGCAGCCCGCACTGGGAATTGATGATAGCCGCGGACCAGGTCTATTTTAGAAAAAATGCACGCCCCCGCCAGATGCACCGAAAAATCCTGAATGTGTGGGATTGGGTAGCGGTCATGCGCTGTGGCGTTGTTCAACCTGCGGTAATCGCCGCAAGGTCTCCACGAGCCGTCAGCTTTAGGGACCATATGCAGTGGGGAGGCCCATGGGCTGTTTGAACGGCGGAGGATGCCCAGCCTTTCCAGGTTGGCGAACTCCTCGCGTGCTATAGACAGTTTAGATGCATCCAAGCGCCGAGCTTTCGCAAAGACGGGGGGGCCAGCTGTGGTGATAAAGTGCTCCACCCCGTGTTTCGCAACTGTTGCCGAAAATGTGGGAACTGTGAGCGCTGGAAACTGGGTGAGGAGTGTGTGAAACTTATCGCCTGCTGTGGCGACGTTGGTCTGTGCTGGTGGCGGGGACACTCGAGCCGCACAAGGGATAGAATAAAAGGAGAGTGCATTAACCAAGCGCCTGTTGGCAAGATCAACTAACAACCCATGTGAGCACAGAAAATCAGCACCTAACATGTTGAAACTCACCGCCGCTATAATAAAAGTCCATTCGTAAGTGCGGCCGTGCAAGGACAGAGGCAGAGTCCTTTCGCCGAAGGTCTTAATGCTCGAGCCGTTCGCCGCTGTTGCTCCGTCACCACGGGGGCCTGCGAGCCGGTCAGCATAGGTTGGGGTGATGAAACTCACTTGGGCGCCCGTGTCCACGAGGAAGTGCCGCCCAGAGCGCGCATCCGTGAGGTACAGCAGCTTGTTCCGCTCGCCGAGGGCCGATGCTGCTAACGACTCCCGGTCCTGGCGTTTCCCGAGCTCTTGAAGTGGCACGGCGGCACACACCTGCGCGCCTTCTCTGCGAAACGCCGATGGTAAAAGCAGAGGTCGTCTCCTCCGCTGCGTGGGGACTGCGCCGCTGCCATTGTTGGCAGGATCGATTCCGCTGCCTCTGGCCTTCCGCTGCTCCCGGCCACCTCTCCGAGGTCTGCTGCTGCTGCGGTGGCCGCCTGCTCCCCGCAGGAGTCGAGGATCCGCTGCGCTTCTCGGGCCAGCGCACGGAAGTCCCGCTGGGTCACACAACGAGTGCCCTACAGGGTCACCCTCATCTGCGTCGGAAGGGTTCTCAGGAAGATGTGCTTGAACAGGAAATCATCATTGTCTGTGTCCCTCAGCTGTAGCATGTCTTCCATCAGGTCGACTGGCCTGCGTCCTCCCAAGTCGTGCAGAGCCAGGAGCCTCCTAGCTCTCTCCTCGGCTGAGGGCGTGAAACACTGGATGAGGGCAGCCTTCAGCTCGTTGTATTTGTCGCCAGCGGGCGGCTGCTGCACCAGGCTCCGCACGTATCGAGCTGTGCGGTTGTCGAGCTTGGCGATGACATGGTAGAATTTTGTGTCATCCGCCGTTATTCCCCGGAGTGCGAACTGGGCTTCGGCCTGGAGGAACCACGAGTCTGGGTTGTCCTGCCAGAACTCTGGTAGCTTGATCGAGACGGCACTCGCTCGAGCGGTCCCTGATGAGTCTGGTTCGGGGGAATTGGTTCTAGACATTGCACGTCTTCGGTCACCAATGTGGAAAGCGTGAAATAAAGAGGCTGAATTATTCCTCAATTCAGGTTTATTGTCGATCTCACATCTCCAGCAATCTCTCAACAGTAAAAGAGACTGAACTCCCCCAAACCCCCACTTTTATACTTGTCACATCAAAGACAGAATCACATAGTCATCACATCCCCCCCAAGTCCCGTAGTCTTCCATATGGCCCCAGGAGGTCAGGAAATCCTCTCAGCGCCTTCACCGACGGCACCTCCACCTCCTGCTGTAGTCCTCAGGAGGTCCAGACACATTGTTCCTTCAAAGACGTGAGGTTACAGAATACACATGCAACCCCAAGCATCTCAATCCTGTGCTATGCATCTGCAGTCAAAATATGTTAATGAGAACCTGCTGCCAAGTATGGAGGCGAATGCTACGACAGCCTCTCCCTGCCAACGCAGCGTTAATGTAATGATGAAACTGACGAGGGAAGAGGCCGCCAGTGTGTGAATACGTGGGCTGAACATAATTGATCCCTGGTGTGAAAGAGTGAGTGTATGAACGTGTGAATGGGAATGAATGGAGTGTGTGTGTGTGTGTGTGTGTGTGTGTGTGTGTGTGTGTGTGTGTGTGTGTGTGTGAAAGCACCGGTAATGAGAAACAGCTGATGGCACTGACAAGAGGAGGAGGCGTGCCCAAGCTGTCAGGGAGCGAAGGATCCAACAGCTGTCTGATGAGCCTGATGGAAAATAGGGCAAATAAATAATAAGTCAGAACAAATGGTGAGAATTTGCAGCAGGTTTTAGAGGTGGTAACAACAGAAATTAAAAGGTTCACACAGTGGTTCAATAAAAATAAATTATCTCTAAATCTGAAAAAACAAAGATTATGTTGTTTGGAAATTATAAAATGAATCATGAATTAATGGTAATGATAGATAATACCAGAATTGAAATAGTACAGGAAAATAAGTTTCTGGGGGTGACGCTAGACAATAAAATCTGCTGGAAACCTCACATCAGTCACATCCGGGCAAAGTTGGCAAAATGTATGGGGATCCTGGGGAAGACAAGACACATCTTGGACTATAAATCATTGTTCTTACTGTACAATTCACTGTTTCTACCATATCTTAACTACTGTGTAGAGGTCTGGGGAAACACCTACAAGACCCCTACAGCTAATATGCACATTACAAAAAAAAGCTAAAAGGATACTAAATAATGTAGGATATAGAGGCCATACTAACTTATTGTTTTTAAAGTCACATGCCATAAAGTTCATGGATTTAGTTCAATGAAAGACAGCACATGTAATGTACAGGGCAATTAATAATCAACTCCCAGCTAATATACAAAAAATATTCAAAAAAGAGACAGTGATTATAATTTGAGAGGAGACTTAAACTTTACAAAACCTAAGGTACGAACAACTAAGAAAAGTATGTGCATATCTCTCTGTGGGGTGGATTTGTGGAACAGTCTGGAGCTGGAACTAAAACAATGTACAAACAGAAATCAATTCAAAATTAGGTATGAACATTATTTGCTGAAAGGATATACGTTAGAGGTGTAGTATTAATATGTACGATGCACTAAGCTCACTCTGGGACACTATGGTATGGTAGGTGGACAGTATCTGTGTATATCTGTGTTGTTTGGGGCTGGGTATAGATGTATGGACCATATGTATGTTTGGATGAATGGGTGTCAATGTTGATATGTACAAAATATAGTTAATTGTTTACTTGGGGTCTTAATTGAGGTAATAGGTATTTCACATGGATTGTATTTACGGAAAAGAGGAGCTGGAGTAAATAAGTGTTAACTTCTTCCTTCTCCCTTTTGAGTGCTGTATACTGTCACTTTTATTGCACTTGTCATTTGTTTTTGTTTTGGTTTTTTTGGCTTTTTGGTCGAAATAATCTATCTATCTATCTATCTATCTATCTATCTATCTATCTATCTATCTATCTATCTATCTATCTATCTATCTATCTATCTATCTATCTATCTATCTATCTATCTATCTATCTAACTTACCCAAAATGAGATTGGCCCTATCATGGATCTGCACTTTAACGTGGTGGGGGGTTTGCGTGCCCCAGTGATCCCAGGAGCTACAGTTTGTTGTCCGGGGCAATTTGCTTCTGGTCGGGTCACCCAAGACAAACTGGTCCTGGGTGAAGGGCCAGACTAAGAACGATCCAACAGACTCTCATGATAAATACTAGAACAAGGATTCAGTGTACCCCGCCCGGTATGGGGTTACCGGGGCCCCACCCTGGAGCTAGGCCTGATGGAGGGGTTCGATGGCTAGCGTCTGGTGGCCGGGTTTCCGCCCATGGGACCCGGCCGGGTACAGCCCGAAGGAGTTACATGGGTCCGCCCTCTAGTGAGCGCACCACCTGCAGGAGGGATCATGGGAGTCCGGTGCTATGTGGATCAGGTCGAGGTCAAAGGCGGAGACCTTGGCGGACTGATCCCAAGCTTCCTAAACTGGCTTTTGGTACGTGGAATGTCACCTCTCTGGTGGGGAAGGAGCCTGAGCTGGTGCATGAGGTTGAGAGATACCAGCTAGATATAGTTGGCCTCATCTCAACACACAGCTCCAGTTCCAGAACCAGTCTCCTGGAGAGAGGCTGGAGCTTGGCCTACTCTGGAGTTGCCCCGGGCAAAAGGCGACGAGAAGGGGTGGGTATTCTTGTATCCCCCACCTTGCTGCCTCTATATTGGAGTTTTCCCTGGTGGACGAAAGGGTTGGTTCCCTGTGCCTTCGGGTTGGGAAATGGGTCCTGACCATCATTTGTGCCTATGCACCAAATCATGGTTCAGAGTACCCACCCTTTTTGGAGTCTCTGACTGGGGTGCTGGAGGGTGCTCCTTTTGGATACTCCATTGTCCTACTGGGGGACTTCAATGCACACGGGGGCAATGACTGTGAAACCTGGAAGGGGGTGATTGGGAGGAACGGCCTGTCCGATCTGAACCCGAGTGGTGTTCAGTTATTGGACTTCTGTGCTAACCACAGTTTGTCCATAACGAACACCATGTTCAAGCATAAGGGTGTTCATATGTGCACCTAGCACCAGGACACCCTAAGTCACAGGTCGATGATTAATTTTGTGATCGTGTCATCAGACCTATGACCGTATGTTTGGACACTCGGGTAAAGAAAGGTGCAGAGCTGTCAACTGATCACCACCTGGTGGTGAGTTGGATCCAATGAAAGGGGAGGATGCCATTCAGACCTGGTAGATCCAAACGTATAGTGAGGGTGTGCTGGGAACGTCTGGCTGAGGCCCCTGTCCGGGAGGTCTTCAACTCCCACCTCCGAAAGAACTTCAGCCACATTCCGAGGGAATCTGGAGACACTGAGTCAGAATGGGCCATGTTCTCCACTTCCATTGTTGAAGTGGCGGCCCAGAGCTACGGCCACAAGGTCATCGGGGCGTCTCATGGTGGCAACCCCCGAACCAAGTGGTGGACACCAGTGGTGAGGGGGACCATTAAGCTGAAGAAGGAATCCTATCAAGGTTGGTTGGCTTGTGGGACTCCCGAAGCAGCTGAGGTATACCGGCAGGCCAAGCGGAGTGCAGCTCGGGTGGTTGCTGAAGCAAAAACTCGGGTATGGGAGGAGTTCGTTAAGACCATGGAACAAGACTTTCAGTCAGCCTTGAAGAGATTCTGGTAAACTGTCTGGCGGCTCAGGAGGGGGAAGCAGCTCCCTGTCCACACTGTGTATGGTGCGGATGGGGCGCTGTTGACTTCGACTGGGGATATCATCTGGCAGTAGAAGGAATACTTTGAGGATCTCCTCAATCCCACTGATACGCTTTTCACAGAGGAAGCAAGGCTTGAGGACTAGGAGGACGACTCGCCTATCACAGGGGCTGAGGTCGCCAAAGTGGTTAAAAATCTCTTTGGTGGCCGGGCCACAGGATTGGATGAGATTCGCCCTGAGTACCTCAAGGCCCTGGATGTTGTAGGGCTGTCATGGTTGACATGCCTCTGCAACATTGCGTGGAGGTCAGGGGCAGTGCCTTTGGCATGGCAAACTGGGGTGGTGGTTCCTCTTTTCAAAAAAGGGGACTGGAGGGTGTGCTCCAACTTTAGAGGGATCACACTCTTCAGCCTCCCTGGGAAGGTCTATGCCAGGGTACTGGAGAGGAGAGTCCGGCTGTTGGTTGAACCTCAAATTCAGGAGGAGCATTGTGGTTTTTGTCCTGGATGTGGCACATCGGACCAGATCTTTACCCTCTCGAGAATCCTCGAGGGTTCGTGGGAATTTACCCAACCAGTTTACATGTGTTTTGTGGACTTGGAGAAGGCATTCAACTGTGTCCCTTGTTTTTTTTTGTGGGGGCTGCTTCGGGAGTATGGGGTATCATGCTTGTTGTTACAAGCTATTTGGTCTCTGTACGACCGTTGTGAGAGTTTGGTTCATATTGCCAACACTTCATTGGACTCATTCCCAGTGAGAGTTGGACTCCGCCAGGGCTGCCCTTTGTCACAGATCCTGTTCATTATTTTTTTGGACAGGATTTCTAGGCGCAGCCAGGGAACAGAGTGTGTCATTCTTGGTGACCACAGGATCTCATCTCTGTTGTTTGCAGATGATGCTGTCCTGCTGGCTTCATCCAGCAATGACCTACAGTTCTTGCTGGGACGGTTTGACGTTGAGTGTGAAGCGGCTGGGGTGAGAATCAGCACCTCCAAGTTCGAGTCCATAGAACTCAGCCAGATAAAGCTGGATTGTCCTCTCTGAGTTGGGGACAGGCTCCTGCCCCAAGTGGAGGAGTTTAAGTATCTTGGGGTCTTATTCACAAGTGAGGGGAGAATGGAGCGAGAGATTGACAGACGGATTGGAGCAGCATCTGCAGTGATGCAGATGTTGTACTTGTCTGTTGTGGTGAAGAGGGAGCTTAGTTCTAAGGCAACGCTGTCGATTTACCAGTCAATCTACGTTCCTACTCTTTCCTATGGTCACAAGCTATGGGTAATGACCGAAAGAATGAGATTGCGGATACAAGCGGCTGAAATGAGCTTTCTCCGTAGGATCGCTGGGCTCAACCTCAGAGATAGGGTGAGGAGCTCAGTCATCTGGGAGAGGCTCAGAGGCTCAGCTAACCGCTACTCCTCCACATTGAAAGGAGCCAGTTGAGGTGGAATGGGCATCTGCTCATGATGCCTCCTGGACGCCCCCCACTTGAGGTGTTTCGGGCATGTCCCACTGGGAGGAGACCCCGGGGCAGACCCAGGACTTGCTGGAGAGACTATGTCTCCCAGCTGGTTTGGGAACGCCTTTGTATCCTCTCTGAAGAGCTGGAGCAGGTGGCTGGGGAGAGGGAAGTCTGGGCTTCTCTGCTTGAACTGCTGCGTCCGTAACCCGGACCTCCGGAAAAGGGGTAGAAGATGGATCGATGGATGGATAGATGGATGGATGGAGATTGGCTGCTGGAAATCACCTCAGAAGTTTACTCCAATTGATCCTGCTTGTTTACCGAATGTCCTTTTTTTGCTTAACTTTTGAGATGTCATTTTCATCCAAGATTTCAGTTTTTGAATTGCCAATATTTATACTACTATTTAGATTTATCTTTCAAGAATTTTAAAAAATAGCTGGAGAAAAAAAAATCCTCTGCATTATTGAGATTTCTTTAATTACACTGGTCAACACCAAATTTATTGTCTAAGTTTGTTTTAGCTGATTTAGGACAATTTTGATGTGCTGAATTCAAAAATCACATTGGTTTTGCTCAATCAGGTCAACCTTTTGAACTATGGCCACATTTTTTTTTATGTTTTTGTTTACATGTACAAGTATTTTTGCTTTATATGATGGAAAATTCTTTATTTCTTGAAATTCTCTGAATTTTGAACAATGACATATTCAGTTTACATGTACTTACCTTTAACAATGTCTACTGTTCAATTTACAGTACAACTGTACAACTGCTTACAAGTTAGCATAAAATCCTGCCCTGATCGAGAGAAATGGATGTCATTTTCGGATTCAGCGGTGCAAAATTGTCTTAAATCAGTTGAAAAAACACAGACAACTTACAAAAAAATTATTTTTGTTGTGTTGTGTTATTAGTGTAATTGCTTGGTTGGACATGATAATCAACATAATATTTGTTTTCATTCCAAGGTGTTGCCATCTACAAGTGATAGAGGTGAGATGCATAGTATGTTATTCATTACATATAATGTTTATGTTTAAAGACAGTGATATTTTTGTTTTAGTTAGCTAAATAAATTAAAATTTTAGGAGAATCCAATGTGACCAACCTTTTTTTTTTCTTTAAAAAAAGCACAATTTGGAAAGAGGAAATATGATCCTCGGGATGATTCCAGCCAGTTGGAGTCACCAACTAAACGACAACAGGACTTTCAAGGACCAGGTATTGTTTATAAATAATGGCAGCTAACAACATACTATACAGTGAAGTTTTTATGCATTTGGAGCTTTTTATAAAGTATCTTGTATGCAGTATGACCATTCTTGTACATGCAACAAAATTTTAAATGCAGCCCTTTTCTTTTCTTCTTTCATTTTCTTTTTTAATAAGTTGAAGACTTTTTTCCCCTCAGCCATTAAAGATGAGGGGGTATTGCTGTAACTCCTGGTGGGCAGTGTCATCATCAACACCTACCTTGTGAATACAAACTGGTATCATTGATGTGTTCAATAAAACTGTTGGACAGTTTTGAACACTGGTGACCTTGACCTCAGTGATTAGGTTAGAGGTTGATTTTTCACAAAATATTTTAAGCACAATAATAGCAAGGAATTTTCAATTGAATACCATTTTCAACTGAAAATGGTATTCAATTGAAAATTCCTGAAAATGGTATTATTTTTGGATTTGAATTTTAGCATCCTTTGTCTCATGGTCAAGGTCAAATGTTTTGGGGTTTTTTTTTTTGTTTTTTTTTTTCCCGAAAACTCTGTGAACATGATAAGCCAAGAAGCATTTGGGCATTCCAAAGCAATACTATCATGTCTGATAAAAGTCTGATAAGGCAGTGTTTTTGGTCTTTCCAGCAAAGACAGTATAAGCTAATGCCACAGCTTTGCATCTGTTGTTTATCCATCTGTCTGTCCGGCCACATTTCACAACAATCACTACTGCTCTCACGCATTTGCCTGGATGGTTACCAATTGTATACACAAGGATCCTCACATGGATCTGCTTTAGTTCAAGATCAAGGTCAAGGGTTAGAAAGAGTAAATGAAAGTCAACTTTAATATTATACAGCAAAGCATAGTATACAGCAGGAAAAAATTAAGTTTCTATCTAATATATTATTTACATGTAGAATTGGACTGCTGCCATGCCATATTCTGGCATGGGCATATCTTTAAACTGAGGGAGGAAACTGGAGCGAATGGAGTAAAGCCATGCAGAATATTGACAATATGCAAATACCACACAGGTTTGACCTTTTATGGTCAAAGTCAACAAAGCTCACAAGGGTATGTTTCATTTCCATATTTAACAGACCTGTATAATTAATAATATGCTTGATCGTCTGGTTTCAAGAACCTTGTGAACATAACTCAAAAAATACTGACAGCTGCCAATGGTACCCTTCAGCCTCTTTCTTTGTTTTTGAGATATGGTTTATACAATATCTCACAAAAGTGAGTACACCCCTCACTGAAGATATGACACTTTGATGCAATGTAAAGTAGTCAGTGTACAGCTTGTATAACAGTGTAAATTTGCTGTCCCCTCAGAATAACTCAACACACAGCCAATAATGTCTAAACCACTGGCAACAAAAGTGAGTACACACCTAAGTGAAAATGTTCAAATTCTGCCCAATTAGCCATTTTCCCTCCCCGGTGTCATGTGACTTGTTAGTGTTACAAGGTCTCAGGTGTGAATGGGGAGCAGGTGTGTTAAATTTGGTGTTATCACTCTCACACTCTCTAATACTGGTCACTGGAAGTGCAACATGGCATCTCATGGCAAAGAACTCTCTGAGGATCTCAAAAAAAGAATTGTTGCTCTACATAAAGACGGTCTTGGCTATAAGAAGATTGCCAACACGATGAAACTGAGCTGCAGCATGGTGGTCAAGACCATACAGGACAGGTTCCACTCACAACAGGTCTCGCCATGGTCAACCAAAGAAGCTGAGTGCACATGCTCAGCGTCATATCCAGAGGTTGTCTTTTGAAAATAGACGTATGAGTGCTGCCAGCATTGCTGCAGAGGTTGAAGGGGTGGGGGTGGTCAGCCTTTCAGAGCACAGACCATACGCCGTACACTGCATCAAATTGGTCTGCATGGCTGTCGTCCCAGAAGAAAGCCCCTTTTAAAGATGATGATTAAGAAAGCCCACAAACAGTTTGCTGAAGACAAGCAGACTCAGGATATAGATTACTAGAACCATGTCCTGTGGTCTGATGAGATCAAGATAAACTTACTTGATTCAGATGGTGTCAAGCCTGTGTGGCAGCAACCAGGTGAGGAGTACACACTGAGAGAACCATGAATGGCAACATGAACTGTGACATACTGAAGCAGAGCATGATCCCTACCCTTTTGAAACTTGGCCGCAGGCCAGTATTCCAACATGATAACAACCCCAAATACATCTCCAAGACAACCACTGCCTTGCTAAAGAAACTGAGGGTAAAGGTGATAGACTGGCCAAGCATGTCTCCAGACCTAAACCCTATTGAGCCTCTGTGGGGCATCCTCAAACGGAAGGTGGAGGAGTGCAAAGTATGTAACATCCACCAGCTCCATGATGTCGTCATGGAGGAGTGGAAGAGGATTCCAGTGGCAACCTGTGAAGCTCTAGTGAACTCCATGCCCAAGAGAGTTAAGGCAGTGCTGAAAAATAATGGTGGCCACACAAAATATTGACACTTTGGGCACAATTTGGACATTTTCACTTAGGGTTGTACTCACTTTTGTTGCCAGTGGTTTAGACATTAATGGCTGTGTGTTATTTTGAGGGGACAGCAAATTTACACTGTTTTACAAGCTGTACACTGACTTCTTTACATTGTATCAAAGTGTCATATCTTCAATGTTGTCCCATGAAAAGATACTAAAATATTTACCAAAATGTGAGGGGTGTACTCAGTATCATCGATACTGTATCTACTTGTGAGATTCTGTATGTCAATTTGACCTTTGACTGTGCAATCACAAAAGCATAGTCATAGTTCAGGGTCACAGGCTGAACCTGTGCTCAAAGTTTTGTGACCCTGTATTTGTTCATTCTATAATGACAGGGCATAGGGAATGCTAACGCTGACCTTTGACACTTTGATCCCAAACGCCCAAACGAGTAGTCAGAGGTCAAGGTCTCAGTGTGAACCCGTGTACAAAGTTTGGTGACTCTGGCTTTCAATGTTGTTGAGATATATTATATATGGCATTTTGACTTTGATTTTGTGATCCCAAATTATAGACATAGTTGAAGGTCACAGAGTGAACCTGTGTGCAAAGTTTGGTGACTCTAGCTGTACTTGTTCTATGGTAATAGGGTGTAGGGAATGCTAACCTTGACCTTTGATCTTTTAACCATAAACCCATAGTCAGAGGTCAGGGTCTAAGCTGTCTAGGATTTGTTTTGGGGTGCTTTCACACCTAAACTCATGTACTTTGGTCCGAATCAGTTAATAAGTTTGTTATTTTGTATCATTTTCTCCTTGGTATGGTTCCCTTTCACGCATGCTAAAATTCAACCGGACCAAACTGCATCACGTTAAATCCTGTGAGACTTATGTCGCAACGTTCTCTGTTCATATTGGTCAGATTTTTTTGCCGTGAGAACAGGAGAGGTAAATACAGGAAGTAAGATTACTATTCATTTATGCATTTCTGTGAGAAAATAATACATATCGTAATGTAATATATGGGGGGGGGGGGTCATCTCCCTGGTTATTTCTTATTACATTACATGCACATACCACTTTGGGTAAATCGTACAATTTGAAAATGAATCACAGTTATAGATGGAAAATAACATGTTAATGTTCATTAATCCTCCTGAACCATGACATGCTCAGCCACAGATATTTTCGAAGATATATCAGGTATGTACAGTGGCATAAAATGTTTCACCATTTGCCACTGGTCCTGTTTTAGAACGGTCCCTTTCTCACCTGCAGAACTGCACCAGAGTTTGCCATTTGATTCAAATCGAGACCACCTCTTTCAAGAGGTCTCGGTTCGGTAGGTTTGATGTGCACCTGAGTGGGATCACTGTGTTCTAACCAGACAAAACGAACCGCACTAATGGAAAAAACGAACCAGAGTTATATTGAAATTAAAGTGTCGTTGCCTGTAGGTGTGAAAGCACCCTTAGATACAGTGGTGATATCAGTTTGAAAAGCCTTCATCATTTCTTTCTGTAGTTACAGTAGTGTGAAAAAAAATGTTTGCCCTCTTCCTGTTACGACCCGAGCGCTGGGTTCTGATCGCGCTCGGGCTAAGTTCAACTCGCTGCCGGCCTTGACAGCTGTGGGTTGTATTCTGGTCTCACCGGGCTCTTATTGTGAAGGTGCTCGGTGGGGCTTCCGCCTGTCAAGGCTGGTCAGCTGTGTGTCATTACTGCTTGTTAGTGTTCGCCTTCGTAAAGCAAGCACTAGCGACAGTAATGTTGCAGGAGTATTGTCAACATCTTCTCAGTTATGGTCTACACCTCGTCAAGCTTTGTCAGAGCATCGTTAG
The DNA here is from genome assembly GCA_020510985.1 of Pholidichthys leucotaenia. Lineage (NCBI taxonomy): Eukaryota > Metazoa > Chordata > Actinopteri > Cichliformes > Pholidichthyidae > Pholidichthys > Pholidichthys leucotaenia. The sequence goes on from CM035838.1 coordinate 285,694,947, forward strand.
ACCTTCATGTCAGGTTCGTGATTTGCCATGTCACAGTTTAGCTCATAGTGGCTGGGGTCAGCCCTGCGAGCCCATGTATTGATTTATGTGTGTTTTTGCCGAGAGCGGCTCACAGTCTTGTCCTGTCTCGTCTTGTGTTAATAAACCATCATTGCAAAACTCACTGGTGGACTCTTGGCGTCTCATGGTGATCCGTGAGGATCACCGCATGACAGTATGCTCCTGCCAGGATGTCTGAACGGAGATGCCACACCGAGACCCCTTTCACTGTGAGTTTTTGCAGTAATTGGACAATTGTTCTTCCCTGTTTGGGTGTCAACATCTGGGAGAATGCCGTCATCCAGGGGCCGCGGTTGACGCCTGAGCAAGGAGCTAGCGAGCGCGCTGAAGTACGCCGACGGGGCGCTCCTCGCCGCTACCTTCGACGACATCTCCCGCTATATGCGCTGGCATCTAAACTGCGCTGAGGAATTCCTGGACAACCTCCCTCCCCATTATGACGATCACCCGGAGGTGATTTCGAGGAGAGAAGAACTCGCTACGCAGCGTGAGATACTTCGTGGGATGGAGGAGGAAGAGAGCAGGAAGCAGAGGAGGAGGCATCCTCGCTCCCCGGGTGGGAGTCCCATTCCTGTCCCGGAACCGGTCCAGGAGTTCACGCTGTCTGGGGGCCGACGACGATGTCGGCGCAACGGCCCAAGTATTCCTCAGCAGAATCCCCGGCTGGACCCGCTGCCGGCAAAGGCTGTCAGTGAACCTCTGAGAGCTGCCCCACGTCGTCCATCCAGGGGGCCCTCTGTCGCCATCCAGTGGGGAGAAGGAGGAACGATGTCCCCTACAGCAGGAACCATCTCTGCCCTGGGAGAATGGCAAGTGCATGATAATTTATTACATCCTGATTATAATCTGCCTTGTCTGACTCCTGGGGGTGGAGTTCGGGGTTCGCGGCCCTCAGAGCTTCCTCCACCTGCTGTAGAAAAAATTATTAAACCTGCTGCCTCTGTGTTCCCCCCTGTCGAGCGGTCTACAATGCCAGGCCAGCGTCGTCGGATGAAGAGGGGGCCTGCAGTGCTGGAAAGCCTGGATCCGGCCCTGCAGCCACGTCGTGGACAGAGGAGAAGAGCGGACTGTGGCCCGGAGCCTGAGCCGACGAAGAAGCGTCCCCGGGTCTCCTCTCCGGAGCGGTCCGAGCCAGTGGGTCGAGGGTCCCCTGCCCCCACGCCTAACGGGTCATCGGCGTGGACAGCAGCGTGGGAGGAACGTCGGGCTGCAAATGACATCCTGCCAGCTGCGGAGCCCGACGCAGCTGAGTTCGAGCCTGCTGACGAGAGTCGCCGCCCTGAACCTGGATCGTCGGAGTCCTGGGTGGCAACAGAACCTGAGTGCAGGCAAGTGCTCCCTCTTTTGTCTCTGTCCCCAGTGTTGGAGCATTTTTGCCTGCCTCTCGGGGAGGCGAGTGAGGAGCAGCCGCCTGCTGCGCCCGAGCTCGTCTCACTGGGTTCTGTTGCTACCGGTGATTCTGATCCCAGTTTTCTTGTTTCTGAGCCTTGTTGCAGTGTCGCCGGCGTGGAACGAGTCGGAGTCACTGGGTTGGAGATCCCAGGTTCGGGGGTGGAGATCGTCAGCGGAGCAGCACCGACTCAATTGGGTTCCACCGTGGGGGCGGTTCTGGCCCAATTGGGGTCCAACGTGGGTGCACCGGAGGCCCAATCGGGGTCCGCCGCAGGTGTGTTTCTGGCCCAATCGGGGTCCGACGTGGGTGCATCGGAGGCCCAATTGGGGTCCACCGCGGGTGCGGATCTGGCCCAATCGGGGTCCAATGTGGGTGCACCGGGGGCTCGATCGGGGTCCACCGCGGGTGCGGTTCTGGCCAAAATGGGGCCCAACGTGGGTGCAGCTGGGACTCAATCTGGGTCCAGCGGAGGTGCAGCCCCAGCGTGGTCCGCGTACGGGGGAGGAGCTGCAGACCTTTCACCGTCGAACAGATTACAGGCTCATCCTGGTCCTCTGTCCCCTCTGAGTCACCGCCCCTGTACATCATCGCCGGGGGCCGTGGGGGCTCCTGTTCGCTCGCCCCGGCTCTCCCAAGTTTTGTCCTCGTCAGGGAGGCCGCCGTGGGCTGTTTTTCCCCAGGACTGGTGGCTGAGGGACACGGGTCGGCCGTCGGAGGAACTGTTTCGCCGGTTCGGCGCCTCGGGTCGGCCACCCGACGTGTTGTGTGTGTCTTCGGGTGACCTGGTTCGACCACCGGAGGGGCTGGCGTGCTGGGCATTGGACTCTGGTGAACCACCTGGTCACGCTCCGGCTCCTAAGACCATCCGCCGGCTGTTGGACGAGGGGAGACCACCTGAACTGTTCCTGTGGCGCTTGGTCTCCTCCTGTCAGTATAAACTGTCTGGGGGGGGTAGTGGTTTTCTGGGTTAATCCGTCAGTGATTGTTGTGTTTTTTTTTTTCCTTGTCCTTGCTGTTCTGTGTATTTTGTGTTTTGGGTTATGTCTTGCAGTTGCCCTAGCATGTGTTATGTAGCCTTGTTTTTCCTCTGTATTTTGTCTGTTTTTTTTTTAAATATCTGGCATGTCGTCTTAGTCTCGTGTTTAGTATTTCTGATCCGGTAGTTCTGTTTTTTTGTTCTTCCCCATGTGCATTTTCTTGAGTTAATCTGAGTAGTTTTTCTGGTCATTGTCCTGTTTTGAATATTTGGTATGTTGTCATTGTCTTGCGTTTAATATTTCTGACCCAGTAGTTCTGGTTTTTCGTTTCCTCCATGTGCATTTTTTGATTTTGTCTGAGTAGTTGCTCTTGTCATTGTCCTGTATGTTGTTTTTTTTTCTCGTCTCTATTTTGTCTTTGGGTTTGGTGTCTCCCTCCGCTCCTACCCCCAGCCAGCCATCCACCCTGGGGGGTGGGGGGGTGGCAGGGTGGTCCTTGGGGCGTTCTGAGCACGCCCGTGGAGGGAGGGTGCTGCTACGACCCGAGCGCTGTGTTCTGATCGCGCTCGGGCTAAGTTCAACTCGCTGCCGGCCTTGACAGCTGTGGGTTGTTTTCTGGTCTCACCGGGCTCTTATTGTGAAGGTGCTTGGTGGGGCTTCCGCCTGTCAAGGCTGGTCAGCTGTGTGTCATTACTGCTCGTTAGTGTTCGCCTTCGTAAAGCAAGCACTAGCGACAGTAATGTTGCAGGAGTATTGTCAACATCTTCTCAGTTATGGTCTACACCTCGTCAAGCTTTGTCAGAGCATCGTTAGACCTTCATGTCAGGTTTGTGATTTGCCATGTCACAGTTTAGCTCGTAGTGGCTGGGGTCAGCCCTGCGAGCCCATGTACTGATTTATGTGTGTTTTTGCCGAGAGCGGCTCACAGTCTTGTCCTGTCTCGTCTTGTGTTAATAAACCATCATCTCAAAACTCACTGGTGGACTCTTGGCGTCTCATGGTGTTCTGCGAGGATCACCGCATGACACTTCCTGATTTCTAATTTTTTTGGATGTTTGTCACACTTAAATGTTTCAGATCATCAAACAAATTTAAATATTCAACAGAGATAACACAAAGTGCAGTTTTAAAATGAAGGTGTTTATGATTAAGGGGGAAAAAAATCCAAACCTACATAGCTCTGTGTGAAAAAATGATTGCCTCTAAACATAACTGGTTGGGCTACTCTTAGCAGCAACAACTGCAATCAAGCATTTGTGATAACTGACAATGAGTCTTTTACAGCGATGTGGAGGAATTTTGGCCCTCTCATCTTTGCAGAATTGTTGTAATTGAGCCATATTGGAAGGTTTTCGAGCATGAATTGCCTTTTTAGTCTTTTAAGTCTTGGGGATCATCAAGATGTTTTCTGGCAAAACTGAGACGAGCCTTCATGTTCTTTTTGCTCAGCAGTGGTTTTCGTCTTGGAACTCTGCCATGCAGGCCATTTTTGCCCAGTCTCATTTATATGGTGGAGTCATGAACACTGACCTTAACTGAGGCAAGTGAGGCCTGCAGTTCTTTGGATGATGTTGTGGGTCTTTTTGACCTCTTGGATGAGTCGTCACTCCACTCTTGGGGTAATTTTGGTCAGTGGCCACTCCTGGGAAGGTTCACCACTCTTCCATGTTTTCACCATTTGTGGATAATGGCTCTCACTGTGGTTTGCTGGAGTCCCAAAGCTTTAGAAATGGCTAGAAAATTGAACTTGGCTTTCAAAGATGTGATAAACCACAGTTAATTTATGTTTTAACAGAGGGGCTATCACTTTTTCACACAGGGCCATGTAGGTTTTAATTTTTTTATTTTTAAACTCAAAAATAAACACCTTGTAGACAGAAATGATCAGGCGAGGCAGTGAGCTGGATCAGCGTGGACTTTATTCTCTCTACTCTCCAGTCAACAAGAATAAACCCAGGTCGCGGGGCATCTCTCTTTTATATGTTACATCCTTGCCTAGCAACCTGGGGGCTCACACCACAATACACCATTACAATGCCTGTCGACACATTAACATACAGTGCTTTAACGCCTCCACCTCCGCTGTCTCGTCTCGACCCCCTGTCGGCTTCTCTCCTCCTGTGCCCTTCAGTGTGAGTGGAGAATGTGATGTCTAGGTCCCCCACAACCTTCAATTAAAAACTGCATTTTGCGTTTACTTGTGTTATCCTTGTCTAATATTTAAATTTGTTTGATGATCTGAAACATTTAAGTGTGACAAACATACAAAAAAAATGAGAAATCAGGAAGGGGGCAAGCACTTTTTCACAACACTTTATTGCGTTCACAAGATTTTGAAAGATTGACCTCTGACCTCGACCTAAAGGTCAGAGGTGACCTAAATTCAAACTTGTCCTAGATTTTTCATATATACAACTACAGCCTCTTTTCCACTAGTACCCGTTTAGCCCGGTACAGCACAGCACAGCACAGTTCGGTCCACTTGTGTTTCCATTACACCAAAGTACCGCTTGATGTGGGTGGGATTTGTTACAGAGAGGAGGCGCAACCTCCCATGACGTAAAACAAGCGACCCAGGCAAAACACAGGATGGCAAGATACGAGGCCACTGCGGTCTCTGGCTTTTTTTGCCAGAGTAAATGCAAGAAAGGAGAGCCAGAGAAGGCCATAGGCGGCAAAACGACACACTCTGGAAAAGTACTGGAGTGTTTAGGAAGCCATATAGAGCAGTATAAAGTGGAAGACATGAGGATACAAACTACATCACATGTGAAGGTAAGCTCATGATTGCGAATGTTACTTTGCTTTAAGACCGCCGTACTACATTGTAATGCTGGCAAGTTATCGTTATTAGGTACTAAAATATGTATTCTCTTTGTGTGTATGTTTCAGATGTCACTCTTATGGCAAAATTATCTCTTCAAACCGTGAGTCTGGGCATTCAACACAGGCTCCCAGTGATGAGATGTAACCCCTGCTTCACGAACGCGCGGTGGTTACAGAACTTTAGAATGTCTGTAGAAATGTTTCGCTTCCTGTGCACAAATTGCTCTGATCTGTGTGAAAATCATGGAGAGACTGCTGAGACATTATGGGATGTACTGCTCCAGCCAGTGGTGTTGTGACAAAAAGTGATCAGCTGCCAAAACTTGATAGCCAGGTACCATGTTGTAGTTATGTGGTTATATTAGCCGTAAAACATATATTTCAACGGGTAAACAGTACTGAGTTAGGTATAATAATATGATGGGCGGCCGGCAGCAGGGCAGGGTGGCCGTACCAGCAGCAACTCTCTCGTGTCTTTGTGTTTCTATCTGTTTATACCTGTATATAGTGTGTCTCTTACTAACCAGGGCTCTGTAGGAATACTCAGACTAAGACTGAACCAACTTTTTTCTCTATTTTAGCCGGTCTTTTTTCTAGTTTTTGTTTCTTTTTCTCTTCCTCAATGGAGGTCAATGGAGATCAACAGAGGTGGGGGCGGACGCATTGTTTACAAATGCGAACAGCTGATTGCGCTGAGGAGGCTGGAGCCTGGAGCACTGTGGCCGGCAGTGAAGCCCCTCATCCCGGATGAGCTGAAGAGGAGACACCGAGGGCGAAGGGCTGGAGCAAAGGTGAGGAGGAGGAGGAGGAAGCATAAGCCGGCTGTACCGATGATCATCACCGGGGACGTGCGATCGCTGGGAGATAAAGCAGACAAGCTTACAGCGCTGGTCAGGACGCAAAAGGAGTATCGTGAGTGTAGTTTCATGTGTTTTACGGAGACGTGGTTACACTCACAGATCCCGGATATAAACGTAGCGATACCTGGCTTCAGGACTATACGGGGGGACAGAGACGTGATAAGCAGCAGGAAAAAGAGAGGAGGAGGAGTGGTACTTCTTGTTAATGAACGGTGGTGTCATCCCAGGCACATTTATGTGAAGGAAAAGTGCTGCAGCCCGGACATTGAACTGCTGACTGTCAGTATGAGAGCTTATTATATGCCGCGAGAAATGAAGTGCACTTTAATTGTTATCGTCTACGTCCCTCTGTCAGCTGACGCAGCGGTGGCCTGTGACGTCATCAGCTCCACTGCGGCCACATTACTGGAGAAGCACCCGGATGCATTCATGGCCATCACAGGTGATTTTAACCATGTCTCAGTGGGAAAAACACTACCAAACTTTCACCAGTTTGTTGACTGTGCCACCAGAGAGAACAAAACACTGGATTTACTGTATGCCAATGTCAGGGATGCATATAGTGCAACAGCTCTACCCCCCATTGGTAAATCAGATCACTGCATGGTCATGTTAACACCCAAGTATGTCACCCTTGTGCAAAGGCAGCCTGCTTATACACAGACTGTGAGGAGGTGGACACAGGAGGCTGCTGATGCACTACAGGACTGCTTCGAGACGACAGACTGGAGCGTACTCTGTGAACCACATGGAGTGGACATAGACAATATGACCGACTGCATCACAGAATACATTAGATTCTGTGAAGACATGACCATGCCAGCTCAGACTGTACACTGCTTTTCCAACAACAGACCATGGGTAACCAGTGACCTGAAAGCACTTCTGAACAAAAAGAAGAGAGCTTTTAGGGCTGGAGACAAGGACAAGCTGAGGGGAGTGCAGCATGAGCTGAGAGAGCTGCTGAGGAGGTGCAAGGACAATTATAGGAGGAAGTTGGAAGAGAAACTCAAGCAAAACAACACTAAAGATGTGTGGGAGGGAATGAAGCAAATAACTGGATACAAAGGGAGAGTCAGGCAGCCATCTGGGAGCCAGGAGAGAGCTGAGGAACTGAATCTGTTTTTTAATAGGTTCAACTCACAGTCTGTCACCCGAACAACACAACCAGACCCCCACGCACCCCTCCCCACCCACGCTCCCATGCAGAACCTCTCTCCACCCCCCCCTCCTCCTCCTCAGGGGGGCACCAGGTCCCTCCCTTACCTCACGGTGACTACAGATCAGGTGGAGAAACAGCTGGAGAGACTCCGTCAGCAGAAGGCTTCGGGCCCTGACGGCATCTCTGCAAGGACCTTGAGGACCTGTGCCAACCAACGAGCTCCGGTACTGAAACACCTGTACAACCTGAGCCTGAGTCTGGAGAGAGTACCGGTGCTGTGGAAGACATCCTGCCTGGTTCCTGTCCCCAAGAAGTCATCTCCATTGGATTTGAATGACTACCGACCAGTTGCCCTCACATCCCATGTGATGAAGGTCCTGGAGAGACTGGTCTTAGCCCACCTGAGTCCGCAGGTGAAGACGTGGTTGGACCCTCTGCAGTTTGCATATCAGCCCCATTTAGGAGTTGAAGATGCTGTCATCTACCTGCTGCAACGAGCCCATCTGCACCTGGATGGTGGGGGAGATACTGTGAGAATCACTTTTTTTGATTTCTCCAGTGCCTTTAACACCATCCAGCCACTGCTGCTGGTTAAGAAGCTGTGGGTGACGGGGGTTGACAGCTCTGTGATCTCCTTGATTACTGACTACCTGACAGGCAGACCACAGTTTGTCCGGCTGGGTAGTGTCTTGTCTGGAGTGGTGGCTAGTGATACGGGAGCGCCACAGGGGACTGTGCTCTCTCCTTTTCTTTTTACCTTGTACACCACTGACTTTCAGTACAATACTGAGTCATGCCACTTGTAAAATTTCTCTGATGACTCAGCTGTTGTGGGGTGTATAAGAGAAGGAGAGGAGGGGGAGTACAGAGCACTGGTAGACAGATTTGTGGAGTGGACGGAGCAGAATCACCTGAGGTTGAATGTCAGCAAGACATTGTGTTGACATTGTCAGCAAGAGATGGTGTTTGACTTCAGGAAGAGGAAGGCTCCTTCTCAGCCACTGCAGATTAGGGGGGAGGATGTGGGAGTGGTTGAGGACTACAAATATCTGGGTGTCAGGATTAGCAGCGGGTTGGACTGGAGATCCAACATCGATGCTGCGCACAAGAAGGGGATGAGCAGACTCTACTTCCTGAGAAAGCAGAGATCCTTCAACGTGTGCAGCAGGATGCTGGAGCTTTTCTATCAGACTGTTGTTGCCAGCGCCATCTTATTTGCTGTGGTCTGTTGGGGTAGCAGTATCAGGGCCAGAGATACCAACAGACTTGACAAGATTATCAAGAGGGCTGGCTCTGTAATTGGTCTCAGACCGGAGACCTTTGAGACAGTGATGGAGAGGAGAACACTAAATAAACTGCTATCCATCATGGACAATCCCGATCACCCCCTCCACCACACACTAGATAGACAGTGAAGCACTTTCTCCAGTAGACTACTACAGCTTCGTTGTCGAACGGCCAGGTACAGGAAATTTTTCCTGCCACATGCAATTTCACTGTACAATAACTCACTATGATGTTGTATTCTGGCATAGCTATGCTGCCACACTACATCTTACAGACTAACAGGTACATCACTTTTCACTCTGCTCCTGATAGTCCTTCTTTGTGCAATGGGATAATTCATGTGTTTATATGGGTCATCATATATTAAGTTATAATGTATATAGGTTTTATAGTCATGTTAGTTTTTACTTTCCATGGGTAATCCCTTTGTCTGTCATGTGTGTGTTTCTGTTGTTTGGTTGTCAACTGTCACGATGCTGTTACACTGTAATTTCCCAGTTTGGGATCAATAAAGTACATCTATCTATCTATCTATGTAATAAGATATATTTAACAATTATGATGCATTTTAAGCCAAAACAAACTGGATCTAGGATTAAAAGCAATTAAAATAACGCAGTCACAAGGTTACATGGAGAAATACATGGATTTACTGGATATATAATCAGAATCAGAATCAGGTTTATTGCCATTGTTCATGTAGTACACAAACTAGGAATTTGTCTCGGTGCAATGCTGCAACATTAAACATGATAAGATAAGAGAAATAAACTATACATGTAATAAAGTGTAGGATAAGATTAAGTGATACTGGTCAACAGTTAAAATATATATTAGCCAGCAGCAGATACTGTGGAGAACTATATAGTGCAGTCGGTAATGCAGGAAGAAAACAGTGATGATTGACATGAGTCTGGTTGAGCTGCTGTACATGGTGCACGAGAGTCAATAAGTCACTTAGTGTTCAGCAGTCTAATGGCAGAGGGGAAGAAGCTGTTCATGTGACGGGAGGTTTTAGTCTGGATGGACCGAAGTCTTCTACCAGAGGGGAGGGGGGCAAACAGTACGTGACCAGGGTGTGAGGGATCGGCTATGATCCGGCCAGCACGCCTCCGGGTCCTGGAGATGTACAGATCCTGGAGAGATGGGAGCTTGCAGCCGATCACCTTCTCAGCAGTGCGCATGACGCGCTGCAGCCTTAGTCTGTCCCTGGCAGTGGCTCCTGCGTACCACACGGTTATGGAGGTGGTGAGGATGGACTCGATGATGGCTGTGTAGAACTGCACTAACATCTTGGTGGGTAGCTTGAGCTTCCTCAGCTGCCGCAGGAAGAACATCCTCTGCTGGGCTTTTTTGATGAGTGAGCTGATGGTCAGCTCCCATTTGAGGTCCCTGGTGATGGTAGTGCCTAGGAAGCGGAAGGAATCTGCAGTGGTGATGGGAGAGCCTGAGAGGGTGAGGGGGGGCAGAGGAGTAGTGACTTTCCTGAAGTCTACAATCATCTCCACTGTCTTCAGAGCGTTCAGCTGCAGGTTGTTATTGCTGCACCAGGACGCCAGCTGGGCCACCTCTCTCCTGTAGGCGGACTCGTCGCCGTTGGAGATGAGCCCGATGAGGGTGGTGTGGTCCGCAAACTTGATCAACTTGACAGACTGGTGGCTGGAGGTGCAGGAGTTGGTGTAAAGGGAGAAGAGTAGGGGGGAAAGTACACAGCCCTGGGGTGATCCGGTGCTGATGCTAGTATAGTCTGAGACAGTCTTTCCCAGCCGCACATGCTGCCTCCGGTCCGTCAGGAAGTCGATGATCCACCTGCAGAGGGAGTCAGGCACGTTGAGCAGGGACAGCTTGTCCCGGAGCAGAGCGGGGCGGATGGTGTTGAATGCGGAGCTGAAGTCCACAAACAGGATCCTGGCGTAGGTTCCCGGGGAGTCCAGGTGCTGCAGGATGGAGTGGAGGGCCAGGTTGACTGCATCGTCTACAGACCTGTTGGCTCGATAGGCAAACTGCAGCGGGTCCAGGAGAGGGGTGGTGATGGACTTGAGGTGGGACAGGACCAGGCGCTCAAAGGACTTCATGACTACAGAGGTGAGCGCTACAGGTCTGTAGTCATTAAGTCCAGTGATCCGTGGCTTCTTGGGGACAGGGATGATGGTGGAGGATTTGAGGCAGGACGGCACGTGGCATAACTTAAGGGAGGTGTTAAAAATGTCTGTGAATACAGGAGCCAGCTGTTTCGCACAGAGTCTCAGGGTGGAGGGAGACACGCCGTCTGGGCCGGGGGCCTTGCGCGGGTTCAGTCTGGAGAACTGTTTGAGCACATCCTGCTCACTGATGATAAGGGGAGGGGGGGAGGAGGGGGGGGGTGCCTTAAATGAAGTAGGGAATGTGGAGGCTGTGGAGCTGGAGGGAGGGGGGGAGTTGGACACAGATGACGAGGTGTCAAAACGGGCATAGTGTTGGGACAGTCTTTGACAAAGGGCTTTGTCATCCTGACCTTTAGGAGCCTTAGGTCGATAGTTGGTGATTTGCCTCAGTCCTCTCCACACGGAAGCCGAATCATTAGCAGTGAACTGCTGCTGGAGTCTCTCTGAGTATAGAGATTTAGCCCTCTTCAGCTCTCTGTTAAACCGGTATTTAACCTCCCTGTAGCAGTCCCTGTCTCCACTTTTCAGCGCTGCTTCCTTCTCCTTCCTGATCCGTCTGAGCTTAGCTGTGAACCAGGGTTTGTCATTAGAGTAACTCACCCTGGTGCGTGATGGAAGAATGTTCTCTTCACAAAAGTGGATATATGAGTTCACAGTGTCCGTGTACTCATCCAGATCATGCGTGGCTCCTTTAAGCATGCCCCAGTCAGATATTTCCATGCACGTTTCCAGCTTCTCCTCAGCATCACTGGTCCGTATCTTCGTAGTGCTCACAACAGGTTTAGTGAGCTTCAATCTCTGTCTGTATGTGGGAATGAGGTGAACCATCACGTGATCAGATAATCCCAGCGCAGCTCGAGGGACAGCGCGATATGCGTCTTTCACTGTGGTGGAACAGTGATCCAGTGTGTTTAATCCTCTGGTGGGGCATTTAATAAACTGTTTGTAGCGGGGGAGATCGTGGCTCAGATTGCACTGATTAAAGTCGATACTTTATACATATAGTCGATACTATATACATGTAGATACTGTATAAATATATATTCTCTGCATCAACAATGAACTATACATGTATTCATTTAGTATAGCACTAGGAATTTTGACAATAAACCTTTGTACTTTTTGCAGATGTGTCTCCACTTTTATTTTATGTGTGAAGGTTACCACCAAGTGACATAAAATAAATACTAAAAGATTGGAAAAGCTGTCTAAGAACAATCCAGCAGTTTGAGAAATCACTTTTTATTTGGTGTAAGTCTGCAATCAGAATTATGAGCCATAAAGCAGTTTGTGTTAAAATGTTAAATCCCATTAAACCCTAACTCAGGGGTCTCCAATCATGTGCCATGGAGGCCCAAGACCCTGCAGGTTCTCTCTTCTACCCAGTCTCTTCAGCAAGTGTTTTCACTGATCAGCAGTCAGTTGACGAAATTCAGTGGAATCTGCTGTTGAAGACACTGGTTGGAGGTAAAGGCTGCAGGGTCTTGGCCCTCCATGGCACATGATTGGACACCCCTGCCCTAACCCATTATTAGAAAACACAGATGCTAATATGGCCCAGAATTCCTCCATATGCTGGTACTATAACTAAAGTATGCAGTGTCTCCTGCACTGGCATGTCCAACAATACAGTCTTCAGTAAATAAAAAATTGTTTTTGGTTACTTTTTCTTAAAAATGAATGAATACAAATGCCATTATTTTCATCGTCACTGATAAATGGTTTGTATTGTTTACTCTTTTCCCACCGGTGTCTTTACAGACAAAACAGAAACTCATGATGCAAACACATAAGTCACTAAATTGTTTATGACAATAAGAAGCAAATTCCAGATTATTTAGAATATGCAAAATTGAAATTGTAAAAAAAAAAAAAAAAAGAGAATGGGTCACACATGTAGACCACGCTACCTTACTGAGAAGCAACTGGATGTGCCGCTCAAGCTGGTCCCAGTTCAGCAGCTCTTCAGCCTGCATCTCTGTAAACAGTGACACAAGGTCTTGTTTGGGGTGGATCGTTTTCCTCTTGCCTAGATGAAAAGAGAGAAAAGGGTGGTGGTTAATTAATGCAAGTTTACAACATATTTGGGAAATACACACGGTGACCACAGGATCTAATATCTGCTATTTTCAGATGATGTTGTCCTGTTGGCTTCATCAAACAATGACCTACAGGTCTTGCTGGGATGGTTTGCTACTGAGTTTGAAGTGGCCGGGGTGAGAATCAGTACCTCCAAATCTGAGTCCATGGTACTCAACCAGAAAAGGGTGGATTGTCCTCTCCGGGTTGGGGACAAGCTCCTGCCCCAAGTTGAGGAGTTCAGGTATCTCGGGGTCTTATTTGCAAGTGAAGAGAGAATGGAGTGGGAGGTTGATAAATGAATCAGAGCAGCATCTGCAGTGATGCAAACATTGTCTCAGTCTGTCGTGGTAAAGAGGAGGCAGAACCTTAAAGTAAAGCTGTCGATTTAGGCTGCATGTCCACCGAACGCGTTTTTTTGTCACCCAACCGCCCTGAACGTCTTTTTTTCAGTGCTTGTGTGCTGCACTGCGCTCTGAAAAAAAAAAAAAAGTCTGTGCCCTGTATTCCAGCAACAGCTTGCCACTCACAGCTCAGCACTTCCACTTTTCCTATGGTCAGACTTTCTACTTATTTTTTAATAGCAGTCTCTAAATAACAATTTACAGGAAACGTATTCTACCATTGGTAGCAGCTCTGGATGCAAAATAGATGACACTGTACCACTGTCTTATGTCCTGCCCTTCCTTATTCCCATTGGCTGCTTAGAAAGGTCTGACACTGATGAGCTCAGCTGCAATCTGAAAAGTTGAAATTTTTTCAACTCTGAGCACCTTGAGTGCCTCGGCAAAAAGCTGCCGCTGCCAAGAGAGTTTCAGCACCGAGGGCGCTCAGCGCTGGAGACGCTGAACTACATAGAGAATGAATAGAAAATAGTCACTCACAGCTGAAAAAAACACATTTAGTGGACACAGCCTTACTGCTCAGTCTATCTTCCTACCCTCCTGTGGTAGGAACTACCACATGAACTCATGAACTTTGGGTAATGACTAAAAGAATGAGATCACAGATACAAGCGGCTGAAATGAGCTTTCCCTGTGGGATTTCTGCACTCGCCCTTAGAGATAGAGTGAGGAGCTCAGTTATCTGCGACAGGCTGAGTGTTGAGCTGTTTCTCCTCCACACTGAAAGGAGCCAGTTGAGGTGGTTTGAGCATCTGATCAGGATGCCTCCTGGATGCCTCCCACTTGAGGTGTTTTGGGCATGTCCCATGGGGAGGAGACCCTGGGGCAGACCCAGGACATGCTGGAAAGGTTGTTTCCCAGTTGACCTGGGAATGCCTTGGTGTACCCTCTGAATAGCTAGAAGAGGTGGCTGGGGAGCGCAAAATCTAGGCTTCTGTACTTGAACTGCTGCCTCCATCTCCTGGATAGCCAGAAAAGTGGTAGAAGATGGATGGATGGATAGATGGATGGACACCTGTAGTACTGATTTGAAAAGCCTAAACTATTTCTTTCTCTAGTTATTGCATTCACAAGGTAGGTGTTAACGCTGTCGTGGCCCATCTGCCTAGCGGGGTGACAACAATACCCCTTCATCCTTTTAGATGTTGAGGGGTAAAAAGGAAGTCATTCTGGATTATAAAATACATATCATAAATGTAGCAACTTAAAATCTTATTACTTAAATGGGCCAGTTTCGATGTCAGCAATTTCACACACCATTTCCCCCAAAATTTAGTGACCCAGCAAAGTTATTGCCGGGACGATGAGGGACTATGGTAAGGATGGGTGCTGTTATGTCTGATCCTGCAAATATTGCAATGGTTGCAAGGTGCAAAAACACATAACTACATATAGCTACGGGTTATTATTAGTACTACATCCATCCATCCATCCATCCATCAATCAATCCATCCCCAACCATTTATCCAGGCGTCCAGGTCTCAGGTACAGCAGTCCAAACAGAGTAGCCCAGACTGCCACCCAGTTCACAAGCACCATGATCCCTCCTGCAGGTAGTGAGCCCAGTGGAAAGTGGACCCATGTGGCTCTTTCAGGAACATTGGTTCTTTGATGTCATTTTTTTCATGGGGATCCCCTACCACTCTTTTTCTGGCCCCTCATTTAGGACCAATTTGTCTTGGGAGACCCTAGCAGGGGCAGGTTTCCCCTAACAACATAGCTCCTGGGATTATTGAGGCACGCAAACCCCTCCACCATGATGAGGTGGTGATCCATGGAGGGGTACTGCTACTACAATGTGCTAGTATTTTCAAGATAGTGTTGCTGGGTAAGTTTTAATTGCAGACAATAGTTTGGCTTATAAACATTTTCCATATTTATCATGTTCTTCATCACCACTGGCTTCATTATCTTCACTGATGATGACCTACACAGTTGAAAGTGGCCTTCTACTGAGACTAGAGATGAGCCGATATGACTTTTTCAAGTCCAATACCGTCATCCATTATTATTATTATAAATATTCTCTAGGTTCTCAGTTTATTTAGCAGTGTTTCTGATATTATTCTCTGTCCATTCTTAGTTTTTAGCTTTGCTCTTGTTTTTAAGTCATTCTTGTTCCATTTACTGTAGCCTTATTGCTGTAGTCCTGCTTCCAGTTTACTGTTATGATTTGCTATTTACGTTTCTGTTACCTAACGCTCCTCAGCTGTTCCTCGTTCTCCACCGAAAGGTAAACCCACATTATGTCTTCATTCCTGTCATTTTGTCACACTCCCATCTGGTTTGTTCTTTAAGTTTCGTTCTTTTGTTTGCACTTTAGTTTTAGCATCTTCCAGCTTCCGAGGTGGAAAAGCAGTGGCTAGGGATGCGTGACACACTTCCTTCTGCTCGGTTCTTGACAAAATTCAGCATACTCCTTTACTCCTATACTCCTTTATTTACTCATGTATAAACTGATTGTCTGCAAGGTGAGAGTGAATGAAGGGAAGGAATGAATGTGTTTGTTTATAGTGAGTGACGAAGGGAGGGAGGCCTGAAATAGGCAAATGTGAATCAGGTTGTTATATTTGTGTATTTATAATATTTATAATATTTATAATTGTGTATTTATAATGTATTTATAATCTTTTTTGCATTGATGTATGTGGTTATTGTGTATTCTGTTTTCCTTTTTTATCTTTTTCTTTCCCTTTTTTTTTTTTTATTTGATTCTCTTTTCTAAAGCCCATCCAGGGACAAGAGCTGCAAATTAGCTAATAGCTATACACTCTTTGTGCAACACATCAGATTGATTGTCATTGATTAATTGTCTATGTTTATTGCACTGTCCCTGTCAAATAAACTAATCTATCTATCTACTTGACACTTTTGCAAGTGGTTTATCAAGTTGGTGGTGTTAAAATTGTAAATGCTGGCACCACCCCGTGAAACTGTTCACACAGCAAACATACTGAGGCGAGTCTCACAAACAGGCTGCAGTGACACATGACACTTGTCGCTTCTGGTTACAGAAGCCGTGCGCAGCGTGGCTGAAAATGATGACTGCACCTTCTTTTTAATATTATTAATGTATTGGATCGGTAAAATACTTTTATTCCTTACTGATACCGATTCAGCCATTTTGCCTGGATCAAACCTGATACCGATACCGCAGATTGGATCAGCTCATCCCTAATTGAGACCACCATGAAGCACAATGGTGAAACAATTAATTATGTTTAATCTGCATCTTAATATGTCGCACTTCAAGTGAATTAATTATCTTGGGCAAAGAAATGCTAACACAAAAAAATACCTCATTTATAAAATAGTACATATCAAAGTGTATAGTGAAATGTTTATACTGTGGAGAATGTGCGGAAGGATGAGACTGAGTTATTCCTCAGATTCAGCTTTATTGACAATCACATATTCCAACAATCTCAAAGCAGGAAAAGAGGAAGTATATTCTCACATCTGACTTTTATACCCCGGACATCGAAACAGCAGTCACATGGTGTTTAATCAACCATACAGTCACATGGTACTTAATCCCAGTCACAATGTAACCCCTTTGATCTTCCACCATTGTCCTTTAGTCTCCGGTGGTCCGGAAATCTCTTCAGGTCGTCTCCCTGAAACAAAGGCCAAATCTCACACTCTTCCGTTGTCTCTCAGAGGCTCAGTCCTTTTGTTCCATGAGACGTGCAGCACACAATAAACACACAGCAATATATTTGTGGAGAATATGTAACCAACATATGTGCCCACAATACTTTATTTCTCTTTTTCCTTTTTTTGCATTTCAAGTGGCACTGTTTTATAATTCCAGCTAAATATTACTTTACCTTTACCATGACAGAAGCAGATACATTAAAGGATGTGAAAAACATCATGGATCATGTGAAAGAACAACTTGGCAATAACATGCTCAGTGAGTTCCTACGGTGAGTATTAAGTTTTTTTTTGTTTGTTTTTTTTTTTTATAAACTATGCTATATCATCCTCATTTCACTCTTATTGCCATGTGCCAGATTCAAAGAGTTTGGTTTTAGTATATTCAAAACAGCACAACAAGAAACAGTGCAGAATACATTTGAAAAATGTTCCGATATCTCTTTCTTGCATAATCTAAGCATGAATACTACTTATTTATTTTATATACAGTGGTGTGAAAAAGTGTTTGCCCCTTTCCTGATTTCTCATTTTTTTGTATGTTTGTCACTCTTAAATGTCTCAGACCATCAAACCAATTTAAATAGTAGAAGATAACACAAGTAAACACAAAATGCATTTTTTAAATGAAGGTGTTTATTATTAAGGGTTAAAAAAAATCCAGACCTACGTGGTCCTATGTGAAAAAAATGATTCCCCCACCCCCCGTTAAAACATAAATTAACTGTGGTTTATCACATGTTTGGAAAGCTGGGTTCAGTTTCTCTAGCCACAACCAGGCCTGATTACTGCCACATCTGTTCTCAATCAAGAAATCACTTAAATAGGACCTTCCTGACAAAGTGAAGTAGACCAAAAGATCCTCAAAAGCTAAACATCATGCTGTGATCTAAAGAAACTGAGGAACAAATGAGAAACAAAGTAACTGAGATCTATCAGTCTGGAAAAGGTGGCGAGTGCAAATAAAGGAACCAGACTTGCACGGCAGACGCACTTTATTTCTCTCTCTCACTTCATTCATACACAGAAAAGTACACAGAACTTCATTCATACACAGAAATCCCAGCGTGCGTTCCCTACACCATCTCCCCCAGAGTCTCAGACTGAGTTTCAACTCTCACGTCCATTTGGCTTCAGTCTCCTCCCATATCTGCTGTAACGAGGGTTCTTCAACTCTGCGGCGCTGCTGTGCCGGTGGGGGGCTCTTAGGGGTGTGTCTGTCTGTGGGTGGGCAATGGCGAGGGGGGGGGGGGGACATTTGACTTGTTCGTGTGGCTGCTCTGATGAATCTTCTACCTGGGGAGTTCTCAGTGGGGGTCTTCCATGCCGAGGAGCCCGAGCCAACATCATTTGGTTGTCCGCCACCACAAAGGCGGGCTTAAGTCTGTCTATACATATTTTCTCCCGACGACCCCCCGAGTCTAACAAAAAATGTTTGTCCCCTGGTTCCAGCACTCTGAATGGGCCATCGTAGGGTGGGCGCAGTGGGGGCCGGTGGGCATCGTGGCTGACAAACACGAATGCCGCGTTCTTCAAAATTTTTGGCACAAAAGCGTGTGGAAAACAGTGGTGGGCCGGGCCCGGTAGCGTGCCTGTGTCTGCGCAATGCTGCGAAAGCTGAGACAGATAGTTGTCCGGCGTGAGATTATCTTGTAAAAATTCCCCAGGGAGCCACAGTGGCTGAGAAAAAACAAGCTCCACCGGGGAAGCCACCAAATCCTCTTTTGGTGCGGAACACAATCCTAACAGAACCCACGGCAACCGGTCTACCCAATTTGCATCCGTAAGTGAAGCCCTGAGCGCTGCTTTCAGCGACCTATGGAAACGCTTGCATAACCCATTGGCCTGTGGGTTGTACGCCGTTGTGCGATGAATTGCTAACCCCAGGCTATGGGCCATTGTGGACCAGAGGTCAGAAAAAAACTGAAGGCACCTATCAGACGTGATGTCCGACGGGATGCCAAAACGTGCCACCCATGTTGTCAAAAAGGCATGCACCACGTCCGCGGACGTGGTCGCCACTAGCGGGACTGCTTCTGGCCAGCGTGTGGTGCGGTCCACCACTGTCAGAAGGTGCGTGAACCCCTGCGATGGTGGGAGGAGGCCCACGAGGTCCACGTGAACATGGTCGAACCTCTTAGCCGGTATACGAAACGGCTTCAAAGGGGCTTTCGTGTGTCTGTGTACTTTGGCTCGTTGGCACGCTACGCAGGCTGCAGCCCACTCTTTCACTTGTTTGCGCAGGCCTGGCCATACGAACTTCTCTCCCACCATTTTGACTGATGCGTGCACTCCTGGGTGCGCCACAGCGTGAACTGACTCAAACACAACTGGGACCACCAGGCGCGGGCGTCCCGAGGAGACGTCACAGATTGGGGGGCTGCTGTCTTGCAGTTCTCTGCTCTCCAGCCTTAACCCTGTTGGTCCAGACTGGAGCGCGCACACACATCGCCAATCTGCTCTGCGTCCATGGCTGTATAATCTATCCCTACGCAGACTGGGGCCACTACTGCACGCGAGAGGCAGTCCACCACCACATCCAGTTTACCGGCCACATGCTGAATATCGGTCGTAAACTCCGAGATCACAGCCAGCTGTCTCTGCTGCCGGCCCGATCATGGTTCCGAAACCTTGGCCATCGTGTACATTAGCGGCTTGTGGTCCACGAACGTAGTGAAGCTGCGCCCTTCCAGCCAGAAATGGAAGTGGCGTATGGCCAGGTGGAGAGCCAGCAACTGTCTGTCGAACACGTATTTACGCTCACTGTCACGCAAAGCCCTGCTGAAAAAAGCGTGCGGCTGCCAAGAACCAGCGGCACGTTGCTCCACGACAGCCCCTATGGCCACGTCCGAGGCGTTGGTAGTGAGCACTATCCGGGCTGCCGGGTCCTGGTGCGCCAACAGAGCGGCATTTGCCAGGGCTGTTTTAACCTCAGAGAATGCCTGCTCCCACTCCAGAGTCCAGTCGACTCTGTCCGCTGGCTTCCGTTTCTTGAGCGAGGCGTACAATGACTGCATGAGCTGAGCTGCATGGGGGAGGAACTGGTTATAAAAGTTAACCATCCCCAAAAACTCTTGCAGTGCCCTGACCATCTGAGGCCGGGGAAAATTCACCACGGCGCGCACCTTTTCTGGTAAAGGTATCACTCCCTCCGGTCAGATGCGTTGCCCCAAAAAGTCAATCCCCATCATGCTGAACTGTCATTTCGCCGGGTTGATTATTAACCTGTGCTCCTCCAACCTCCGGAAAACCATCCTGAGGTGGGTTACGTGTTTGTCCTCGGACGCGCTGGCCACCAGGATGTCATCCAGGTAGACAAACACAAACGGCAGATCGTGCAACACTGCATCCATCATGCTTTGGAATGTCTGTGCCGCGCCTTTTAATCTGAAGGGCATGCGTAAAAACTCAAACAAGCCAAACGGAGTTATTACCGCTGTTTTGGGTATGTCCTCCACATGCACTGGGACCTGGTGGTAACCGCAGACCAGGTCTATTTTAGAAAAAATGCGTGCCCTGGCGAGGTGAATGGAAAAATCCTGAATATGGGGAATCGGGTAGCGGTCATGTGCTGTGGCATTATTCAATCTGCAGAAATCTCCGCACGGTCGCCACGATCCCTTGGCCTTAGGGACCATGTGTAGAGGGGACGCCCATGGGCTGTTTGAGCGCCTGATGATGGCCAGCCTTTCCAAGTTGGAAAACTCCTCGCGCACTATGGCCAGTTTAGCTGCGCCCAGGCGCCGAGATCATGCCAAAACGGGCGGCCCAGTGGTGGTGATAAAGTGTTCCACCCCGTGTTTAGTGATGGCCACCGAAAATGTCGGGACCGTGAGTGCTGGGAAGTGAGTGAGCAGTGTGTGGAACTTACCGCCTGGAGCTATGACGTTGGCTAGCGTTGTTGGCCCGGCCCCTCGAGCTGTACAGGGGAGAGGATCAAAAGACATTGCATTAACCAGGCGTCTGTTAGCAACATCGACTAGCAACCCGTGTGCACACAGAAAATCAGCTCCCAAGATTGGTAAACTGCATGCCGCTATGACGAATGTCCACTCGTACATACGGCTGTGTAGGGATACAGTCAGTGTCCTCTCACCAAAAGTCCTAATGTCCGAGCCATTTGCGGCTATCAGCTCGGGGCCGCTAGCTCCCGCTAGCCGGTCAGCGAAGGACGGCAGAATGAGGCTCTTTTGGGAGCCAGTGTCTATGAGGAACCATCTCCCCGAGCATGAGTCCGTCACGTAGAGCTGCTTGTTTTCTTCTGACTGCCGGCCTTGGCATTTCCTGAACACTTGAATTGGCATGGTGGCACACATCTGCGTGCGTTCTCTCCAAAACGGCTGTGGTAGGAGCAGAGCGTGTCTCTCTGGCGCTTTCTGGCCCCTGTTGCTGCTACCGTCACCGGCTCCTCACCTCTGCTGGTCGTCTCTTTGGGTTCCGACACCTCCGCGTTCACTGTGAGGGTGAGGATGATCCGATCTGCCTCCTGGGCTAGCGCACGGTAGTTGCGTGTGGCCAGCAACGGCGAGTTGGCCAGGACTGCTCTTGCCTCTGTTGGGAGGTTCCAGAGGAAAAGGTGGGCAAACAGAAAATGCCCGTCGTCCGTGCCCATCAATGCCAACATCTTCTCCATCAGTTCAACCGCCGACCCATCTCCTAACTTGGAGCGTCTCAGGAGCCTCTCTGCTCTCTCACAGTCCGAGAGTGTGTAGCGCCGGGTCAGCGCGGCCTTGAGAGGCCCGTATTTATCGTGGGCTGGGGGCTGTTGGATCAGGCTTGCTACTTGCTGATTCGTGCGAGCATCCAGCGCTGTGATCACATAGTAATATCTGGTGTCATCTGCCGTTATTCCCCGGAGGGCGAACTGAGCCTCGGTGTGGAGGAACCAAGACCGCGGGTCGTGCAGCCAAAAGTCTGGTAGTTTGACCAAAACAGCGCACGCATTGCTGGGGCTTTCAGTCTGGGCCGTCTCTGGGATGCTTGCCGCGTTGCTGGGGCTTCCCGTCCGGGCCGACTCCGGGGTTCTTGCCTCGTGTTCCATAATTCGTCAAGGGTCACCAGTGTGGAGAGTGCAAATAAAGGAACCAGAGTTGCATGGCAGACACACTTTATTTCTCTCTCTCACTTCATTCATACACAGAAAAAGAATTTTTCAATACACCAGGGTCTCTCCTTTTATATCACTCCATTCCTTCCCCCAGCTGCCTGAAATCTGATCCAAGAGGTCAGAAAAGACCCCACAACAACATCCAAAGAACTGCAGGCCTCACTTGTCTCAGTTAAGGTCAGTGTTCATGACCCCACTATAAGAAAGAGACTGGGCAAAAATGGCCTGCATGGCAGAGTACCAAGATGAAAACCACTGCTGAGAGAAAAGAACATGAAGGCTTGTCTCAGTTTTGCCAGAAAACATCTTGATGATCCCAAAGACTTTGGGGAAAATACTCTGTGGACTGACAAGACAAAATCTGAACTTTTTGGAAGGTGTGTGTCCCATTGCATCCGGCATAAAAGTAACACATCATTTCAGAAAAGGAACATCATACCAACAGTAAAATATGGTGGTGGTAGTGTGATGGTCTGGGGCTGTTTTGCTGCTTCAGGACCTGGAAGACTTGCTTTGGTAAATGTAACCATGAATTCTGTCTGCCAAAAAATCCTGAAGGAGAATGTCCGGCCATCTGTTTGTGACCTCAATCTGAAGCGCACTTGGGTTCTGCAGCAGGACAATGATCCAAATCACACCAGCAAGTCCACCTCTGAATGGCTTTAGAAAAACAAAATGAAGACTTTGGAGTGGCCTAGTCAAAGTCCTGACCTGAATGTGACTGAGATGCTGTGGCATGACCTTCAAAAGGGAGTTCATGCTCAAAAAACCTCCAATGTGGCTGAATTACAACAATTGTGTAAAGATGAGCGTGCCAAAATTCCTCCACAGCACTGTAAAAGACTCATTGCCAGTTATCACAAACGCTTGATTGCTGTTGTTGCTGCAAAGAGTGGCCAATCTTGTCCCTCCTGGTCGCTCCCAATGAAAATCTTAGCATCTTCAACTCCGCCACCTCCAGCTCCACCGCTTGTCTATTTGTCACCACCACTGTCTCCAAACCATACATCATAGTAGGTCTCACTACTGTCTTGTAAATCTTTCCTTTCACTCTTGCTCCTACCTTTCTGTCACAAATCACCCCTGACACTCGTCTCCACCCACTCCACCCTGTCTGCACTCTCTTCTTCACCTCTCTTGTACATTTTCCATTGCTTTGGATGGTTGACCCCAGGTATTTAAACTCATCTACTTTCACTACCGCTACTCCTTCCATCTTCACTGTTGCACCTGCTTCCCTCTCATTCACACTCATGTATTCTGTCTTGCTTCTACTGACTTTCATTCCTCTTCTCTCCAGAGCATACATCCACCTCTCCAGGCTCTCTTCCACCAGCTCCCTATTCTCAGTGCAGATCACAATGTTGTCTGGAAACATTATGGTCCACAGAGATCCCTGCCTGACTTCGTCTGTCAACCTGTCCGTCACCATGGCAAACAAGAAGGGGCTCAGAGCCGATCCCTAATGTAATCCCACCCCCACCTTGAATCCATCCGTCACTCCTACAATGCACTTCACCACCGTCTCACTATCCTGATACATGTCCTGAACCACCCTCACATACTTCTCTGCCACTCCTGACTTTCTCATACAGTACCACACTTCCCTTCTTGGCACCTTATATGCATTCTCTAGATCCACAAAGATAGAGTGCAGCTCCTTCTGACCTTCTCGATACTTCTCCATTAGCACTGTTAGAGCAAACACTGCATCTGTAGTACTCTTTCTTGGCATGAAACCGTACTGTGGCTAACTGATTGTCACCTCTCCTCTTAACCTGGCTTCAGCAACTCTTTCCCATATCTTCATAGTGTGGCTGATCAACTTTGTGCCTCTGTAGTTACTACAGCTCTGAGCATCACCTTTGTTCTTGAAAATTTGTACAAAAACACTTCTTCTCTACTCCTCATGCATCTTCTCACTCTCCAAGATTATGTTAAACAATCTGGTTAAAAAGTCCAGTGCCATCTCTCCTAAACATCTCCATACCTCCACAGGTATGTCATCTGGATCAACCACCTTTCCATTCGTCATCGTCTTCAAAGCTGCCCTCACTTCTGCCTTGCTAATACTCGGTACTTCTTTGATCACTATCTTTCCTTCATCCACCCCCCCAACCCCCCACCCCCCGTGAGCATGCATGAGCGTTTAAGGGGGCAGGTGTGTGGAGTGGCGTCGAGTGAGTACTCTTAACTTTGTTTTTCTAACTTTTTTCTATCTTGTGTGTTGAGGTGTGTGTGTTTACTATATAGCGGATTGAGTGTGTGTGTGTGTGTGTGTGTGTGTGTGTGTGTGTGTGTGTGTGTGCTGGGGTGTGTGTGTGTGTGTGCTGGGGTGTGAGTTTTGGAGTGAGTGTGTCGGGCAATGGTAGCTTCTGCTGCCCGTTTTTTCCTGGTCAGCATCATGCCGGTAGTTGACGGTGGCATGGAGTTCGAGCGCTTGACCCGGAGGCATGGCGTGAGAATCCTCCTGACAGTTTCCTGTTCTGTGGAGGAGGCCGACCTCACAGTGGGACAGGTGGTTGGGCATGACAGTATGAAGTCAGCGTCAAGGATGAACAGCGCAGTTGTCATTTTTCTGGATCAAACTGAAAAAGCTGATCAGCTGGTGGAACAGGGAGTTGTCATAAATGACACTTTTACTGCTGTTTTACCACTGGTGGACCCTTCTAGGAGGATCACCATCTCTAACGCTTCTTCTTTCATTAAAAATGATCAGCTGATAAGAGAGTTGTCCCATTTTGGTCAAGTTGTTTCTCCCATCAGAATGGTCTCTCTGGGTAGTAAATCACCCCTGCTGAACCATGTTGTGTGTCACAGGAGGCAGTGTTTTATGGTGTTAAAAGATAGCTCTCCAGAACTGAACGTGTCTTTTAACTTCAGGATTGACGGCTTTAGTTATTTAGTTTTTGCAACATCTGACACTATGAAGTGTTTTGCGTGTGGTGCAGAAGGCTATCTTATCAGATCATGTCCTGAAAAAGTTAACACGAATAATACTGGGAGTAAGAAAGGTGATGCTGGTGTTTCTAGTGGTCCAGAGGGTAGCACTACATGTGATGCGGCGGGTGCCGCTGCGGTGTCCGCTTCTGCTGGGGTGGCCGCGGCCGCGGCGAGGGAGGCCGCAGCGGGCACGGTGGTTGCTCCTCCAAACAGTGATGGTGGGGAGTTTCTGTCTGGCGGCAGCTGTGATCACTGTGACGAGCCTGTCACCCAGAGTAAAAAGGTGAAGGGCAAAAAGAGTGTACTGTAGTTAAAGAAAAAATTGTGAATGAACAGATTTTGCAGGCGGAGGAGGAGCAGACCGGGGCTGTGATGGACACACCGAGTAAACACTGCATGACAAACACTGCAGTTGATGAGGAAATGCAGGAATATAATTTTGTTGAGGAGGATCCTTTTTAAAGCTGCACAACAAAGACAAAGTGCTGAAAACTTGCAGAGTACTGCTAAATCTAGTCGGGTTTGGAAGTGCTGGATGAGAGACTTCTGATGACACTGAAGCTGTCACGGTGGCCCTCATGGACCACCATAAGACGCCACAGTCACCAGTGAGTTTGCAGTGATGTTTATTTACAGTGAGGGATGGACAAGCACAGAATACATACAATGAAAGGGTGACGTCTGAGCCGGGGAGCACCCGATGCGCCAGACGAGATAATAATGGAGGTGAAGTCTAAGGGAACGTACCTTACAAGACGACAATGTTAACAGATGGGTTACAGGAGATTCCCAAGTCAGTTAACAGCGATGAACCGAGATCAACAGAGACTGCCGCATTGGGGAGCATTCAGCACCTGCTTTTAACTCTGGCAACTAATGACCCCGATGCAGCACAGCTGTAGAGTTTGACAGCAGCAAGCTGCTGACTCTGACAGCAGGGAGCTTCCCCAGGCGCTTTCACAATAAGAGCCCGAGGAGCTAGAAGGAATCCTCTGCTGTCAAAGCCAGGGAATTATGAAATAAGACCCGAGTGTGGACGGAACCGACACTCGGGCTATGACAGTACCTCCCCCTCGAGGCCGAGCCCCTGAGCGGCCCAAGTAACACCCAAGCCCCCCACCCCCACCCCCTCTAGGGTGGGCGGATGGGGCGCTGGTAGGAGGGAGAGAGACCAAAAAGGACAAGGAAATAACAGGGAACCAACAAGACTATAGAGAGAGAAAAAAAAAACATACTCCCTTAAATGTGGGTACAAAAACAGAACCAAACAGGCAGTGCATATATTGGCAAAACAACAAATTGACATTGAATGGAGGAAGGAACAGACTACCAAATACAGGAACGAAAAAGGAGTGAGCCACAAAAATCACATATCACCCCCCCCCCCCGCACACCCCATCAGTTTCACAAACATAACGAGAAACCCCGGGAATAGTGCAGTTCTGAACCTGAGGGATGGAGGCAGAAAGTTCGGGGGCCGACCGGCATCACGTGGCCAAAAAAAAATAGGCAGGGGGGAAAAGAACAGTTCGGACGGCCTACCCCGGTCCCATGCTTGGAAGCAGAAAGTTTCAGGCGGCTGGACCAGGTTGCCACACAGAGGGTCCAATGTGTCAGGAGGCCGACCCAAAGAACCAAATTGGCGAGACAGTCCTTCAGGCGGCCGACCCGCATCGCTAGCCCACCAGAACCGTTGTGTCGAAGTAGCCGGCGGTCCCGCTGAAAAGGGGAGAGACGAGGGAGAACCGGGCGGAGTGATTGAAACCCCAACGGCCCCAGGTGGAGATGGGTCATGCTCCTCAGAAGGGCGCGGAGGATGACGAGGGTGATGAGAATGAAGAAGGGAATGAGTCTGTCCAGCATCCGGCGGCAGGGGATCTGCAGCTCCCTCACCGAATCCAGAACCTGCTGGTGCTGCACCCATGTTGGACCCCGATTGGGCCAGAACCGAACCCACGGTGGACCCCGATTGGGCCTCCGGTGCACCCACGGTGGACCCTGATTGGGCCTCCGGTGCAGCTCCGCTGACAACCTCAGCCCCCGAACCTGGAATCTCCAACTCGGCAACACCGACCCGTTCCACGCCGGCGACACTGAAACAAGGCTCAAGAACAGGAAAACCGGGATCAGCATCACCGGTAGCAACGGAACCCAGCGAGACGAGCTCGGGTGCAGCAAACGGCTGCTCCTCACTCGCCTCCCCGAGAGGCAGGCAAAAATGCTCAATAGGGGAAAGAGACAGAAGAGGGAGCACTTGCCTGCACTCGGGTTCCGTTGCCACCCAGGACTCCGACGACCCAGGTTCTAGGCGACTCTCGTCAGCAGACTCGGGTTCAGCTGCGTCGGGCTCCGCAGCTGACCAGATGTTGTATCCAGCCTGAGGTTCCACCCACGCCGCTGTCCACGCCGAAGACCTGTATGGCGTGGAGGCAGGGGACCCTCGACCCACTGGCTCGGACCGCTCCGGCGAGGAGACCCGGGGACGCTTCACCGTCGGCTCAGGCTCCGGACCGCAGTCCGTTCCTCTCCTCCGTCCGCAGCGTAGCAGCAGGGCCGGATCCAGGCCTTCTCGCGCTGCAGGGGCCCTCTTCGTCCGACGACGCTGGCCTGGCGTCATGGACCGCTCGACGGGGGAGAACACAGAGACAGCAGGTTTAATTACTACATCCACAGCAGGTGGAGGGAGCTCGGAGGGCTGCATACCCCGAACTCCACCCCCAGGAGGCAAACAAGGCAGAACAATATCGAGATGAGAGAAATTATCGTGCACTTGCCTTTCTCCTGAGGTTGAGATGGTTCCTGCTGTGGGGGACGTCGTTCCTCCTTCTCCCCGCTGGATGGCGACAGAGGGCCCTCTGGGAAGACGAGGTGGGGCCACTCGAGAAGGTTCCGGGATGGGGCTCACTGAAACGGAGCTCCCGAGACACACAGCAGCCGGGATAGGCGACGAGGAGGAGGGGGCAACAGCCGAGATAAGCCGGGCATGGAGCGCTGACGGGACAGCAGAAGAAGAAGGCCCGGGGGGAGATGAGGCTGCGGGGATTCCCCTTTGACGAGGCGCAGGAGTGACAGCTGTGTGGGGGGTTGAGCCCTTGCGGTGACCCGGAACTGGATCCAGACGGGAATTCTGCTGAGGAGAGCCCGCGTCGTTACGCCGACGTCGTCATCGGCCCCCAGACGGTGTGTACTCCTGGACCTGCTCCGGGACGGGAACGGAACACCGACGCAGGGAGCGAGGATGCCTCTTCCCCTGCTTCCTGCTCTTCTCCTCCAGCCCACGAAGTAACTCGCGCTGAGCGGCGAGTTCCTCCCACCTCGTTATCACCTCCGGGTGATCGTCATACTCGAGGGGAAGGTTGAGCAGAAACTCCTCAGCGTAGTCCAAATGTCTATAAATGTCGCTGGGAGCGTCCCACAGCGTAGCGGAAAAGATGGTGCTGTACACATTCTCCAGAACTTCCGCTAGCTGCCTGCCCAGACGCCGCCCACGGCCCCTGGATGACGGCATACTCCCAGCTACAGACACTCAGACAGGGGGAACAAGTCCAAAACTGCAAACTTCTCGGTGAATGGCGTCTTAGTGCGACGCCTCTTCTCCGGGCGTTCTGGCGGCAGTCTACTGTCACGGTGGCCCTCACGGACCACCATAAGACGCCACAGTCACCAGTGAGTTTGCAGTGATGTTTATTTACAGTGAGGGATGGACAAGCACAGGATACATACAATGAAAGGGTGACGTCTGAGCCGGGGAGCACCTGATGCGCCAGACGAGATAATAATGGAGGTGAAGTCTAAGGGAACGTACCTTACAAGACGACAACGTTAACAGATGGGTTACAGGAGATTCCCAAGTCAGTTAACAGCAATGAACCGAGATCAACAGAGACTGCCGCATCGGGGAGCATTCAGCACCTGCTTTTAACTCTGGCAACTAATGACCCCGATGCAGCACAGCTGTAGAGTTTGACAGCAGCAAGCTGCTGACTCTGACAGCAGGGAGCTTCACCGGGCACTTTCACAATAAGAGCCCGAGGAGCTAGAAGGAATCCACTGCTGTCAAAGCCAGGGAATTATGAAATAAGACCCGAGTGTGGACGGAACCGACACTCGGACTATGACAGAAGCTGAGTCTGAGCTGATGCAGACGCATGAGGAGCAAAGCTTCTACTGCTTTACCAAGATCAGGAAGTTTCTTCAAGTGACTAAGGGTAGTAGAGCTGTGAAAGTAGAAAATTACTTTCCAGATCTGGAATTATTTGTTTCATCAGTTCGCAAGTTTATGAAACTGAATGATGGGAATGAGACTTTCACTGATCAGGAAATATACTGTTTAAAGAAACTTGTGCTTAAACTGAAATCACAAATCACTAACAGTCATGTTGACTCTTAGTTTGTCTTTTCCCTTTTCTGCTGCGTGTGTGTGTTTGTTTGTTTTTACTGTACCTTATTTTTATCCTTTTTAATGCCTCACATTAGAACTGGCACTCTTAATATTAATGGGGCCAGGGATGATGTAAAAAGGGCCTCTTTATACAAGCTTTTTAATTTAAAGTAGCTTGATGTGCTGATGCTACAGGAGACTCACAGCACTGTAGACATTGAGAGCCAGTGGAGAAAAGAGTGGGATGGCTGCATTTTTTTTTTTTTTAGCCACAAATCAAATAGCAGTGGAGGGGGGGCGGTGGTTGTACTTTTCTCGAGGGGTTGTGTGCCTGTCTCTCATGCGGTAGAAGAGGTGGTGAAAGGCCAGTTACTCTTATTAAAGGTACAGTTTGAAAACGTGAACTTGGTTTTTATAAATGTGTATGTGCCAACACAGAGAGCAGAGAGGATCAGGTTCTTTGACGTGTTATCGGACACGGTTAGATCCTGTAATTCGAATATTTTTTTATTTCTGGGGGGTGATTTTAATTGTACATTAAACCACAGACTAGACAGGAACCATCAGGAGCCTCACCCTGCTTCTGCCAATAGGCTGAGGGAACTAGTGAAGGAACAGGAAATGGCCGATGTGTGGAGATCACATCATGGGGACCAGAGGCAATACACCTGGAGCCTTGTTAAAGATAACCTTTTATCTATGGCTAGGTTAGACCGTTTTTATGGTTTTAAACATCAAATGAGTATTTTTAAAAACAGTTGTATCTGTCCTGTTGGTTTCACTGATCACTGCCTGCTGTTTTGTTCTGTTTTTATTGAAAATGTCAAGTGTAAGAATGGTGTTGGGCATTTTAATAATACACTTTCCCTAAAAATGCCAAAAAATAACGTGCCCAAAGTAAATCAAAAGCTGTTCTTTAACCCTTTGCAGCATCTTCATGGGGTTGGTCTCATTTAAAAGAAAACACTGAATTTTTTGGCAAAATAGTCATAATCTCTCTAAGTGCTCCGGCCACTGAGTAACAGTCATCTAAACATAGTGAACTTGAAGAAAATAAATTTCGCCTGGGTGTTTTTTTTGATACAAATGCTTGCAAATAGCACACAGCTTCAGATCCGGGCTGGAAAATGCAACAGAAATGTTGAACCAAGTGTTATCCAGCTGAGGTCCAAATTTTTTAACAATACCACAAAAAATGAATATATTACACAGCTTTGTTCTCAGGTTGTTCCCAGGCGTTTTTGAACTGTGCCAAATTGTGCCAAATGGCACAGTTTGGAAAAACGTCTGTAATTTTTGAATGATTCAATATAGAAGCTTCATCTTGGGCTCTAATGAAAGGTGACACTCAGGGCTGTGTGTGTGTGACAACCCCCCCGCTACAGAGGACGGACATCGCCCGTTGCGCCGCGGTCACGGTGCACCGCGGTCTACTATGCACAGCTGTAATTTACCGATCGGTCAAAGTCATTTTTAATTACAATTTTCAGGGATAAAGAATAATTTAGCTTATAACACTTACCTGTTCACAACAGCAGCGTAGCTGGCGAACTTCTCTTCCTCATTGTCAGACGAACATGATGCTGGTCCGCTTATTACGGACTCGTGGTTCTGGTCTCGCGACCCGGTCAAAACATAATTCCATTATTGCGGTTTTGCGCTTCCATGATTGCGGTTTTGGTGAATGATTTTTCAAAACAAATAACAGTAGTAATAAAAAAAAAGACTGGCGAACGCGTGTGTGTCACCCAGCCTTCGTCGTCGGCCTCCGTCGGTCTATGATGACCATGGAAGAGAATCCTAAACGTCTACTCTGCTGGGACAGCACCGCCTGTGGCTGAACAGGCCGATGCGCGAATGGCAGTCCCTGTCACACAAGTCGCACTTGTGGGTGGTCTCCGTGCTGCTGGGTCTGTGGCGGTTCTTCCTGCGGGTCCTTTTTTCATCTGCTGCAGCAGTCAGTCTCCCTTCACCCAGCCTTACACAAAACAGGTTTCGAACTTCTGTGCTTCAATTGGCTGGCTGCATTCACAGCCGTTGGTAGGCGGGTCCTTCTTGCTAGGTTTTCAGTCATTGGTTCTTCAAGGTTTCAGAAACCCAATTCAAGGCTCTTATTAGTCGAATGAGAGGTCAATCACATCTAATCTATTCGCGGCTGTGTCTGTAGTGGAAGAACGGAAATGCAGCTTTTTTTTTCAGTGTGCTCTAGGACGCAGCGCCCTCGTGCGCCCTCGTGCACTCTAGGATGCAGAGACGTGCCCGCCCGCGGTACACCAGAGTGCAAGAGGTTAAATGAGGTGTCTTTTGAAGGAGTTTTTCATTGTTTATGGAAGTCACACAGGGATCAAAAAACCTCTTTTAAATCTCTTCAAATGTGGTGGGATTTTGGTAAGGCACAAATAAAACAACTCTGTCAACAGTACACTGGAAATGTCACTCGTAGCTTGACCCAATCCTTGAAAGCTCTAGAGACTGAGGTGGTAGAGCTAGAGGAGTTGCTCAGTTCTACACGAAAACAAGAGCACTTAGAGGCTCTTAAATCAGAAAGATCAGCCTTGGCTAGCTTGCTAGGGGTCACCGCACAAGGAGCTCTGGTCTGCTCACGCTACATTGATGTAGCTCTGATGGACTCGCCCTCCCAGTACTTTTTTGGACTGGAGTCGAAAAATGGCCAGAAAAAGCTTATTCACTCCTTGCTGGAGGATGATGGGAGAACAATTTCCGCAGCAGCAGAGATCAGGAAATATGCTGCTAGTTTCTACAGCGAACTGTATAAAGCAGAGTGGAGGGAAGACACGTCACTGAGCCAGAGTTTCCTTGGTGGTCTTCCAGTGCTCTCAGAGGACCTTGTTGCCGGCTTGGATGCTCCACTGTCTCTGTCTGAGCTGCATGCAGCGCTAATGAGCCTCCAGAATGGAAAATCACCAGGCATAGATGGTCTCTCTGTGGACTTTTAAAAGGAATTCTAGCCCCTGCTTGGTCCAGACCTGCTGGAGATTCTCCAAGATAGTTTGAAAAGGGGGACCCTACCCATGACCTGCAAGAAGGCCATCATCACGCTGTTGCCAAAAAAAAAGGGGACCTACACAGCCTAAAGAATTGGAGGCCAGTCTCTCTGCTCTGCACAGACTACAAAATTCTTTCAGAAGCTCTGGCCCGAAGACTGAAAAAAGTGATGAGCAAGCTCATTCATGTAGACCAGATTTACTGTGTGCCTGGCAGGCTGATTAGTGACAACGTCACTTTAACCCTTAGATGCATAAGTGGGGTAACAATGACCCCTGCGGTTGTTGTTTTTTTTGTAATATCTTTGTAATTTTAATTTTTTATCATTTAATCTTCCATGTATTCCTCAAATAGGTTGTATTTGACATGAGGCCATATGGATTTGTATCTAACTGTTATATTTTTTAAGTAATTGCATTTTTTGTATCAGTACCACACTATTCCATATGTGGGGTCAAAAATGACCCCAAACATTTCTCAAAGCTGTCCC
This sequence comes from Pholidichthys leucotaenia, assembly GCA_020510985.1. Lineage (NCBI taxonomy): Eukaryota > Metazoa > Chordata > Actinopteri > Cichliformes > Pholidichthyidae > Pholidichthys > Pholidichthys leucotaenia. The sequence continues at coordinate 285,727,723 of CM035838.1, forward strand.
CTTGGAATTTCACCACGGTTATAAGTACCACTGTAGACACTGCAATTAACATCACAGACTGGATGCCGAGGGCAAACAGAGAGGGTAAACAGATGAGGACAATAGGTATTGAGATGGGAGAGATTATGATGACTGATGACTCAGCATCTGACATTTCAGATGAAGAGGACCCAATAGAGGACCCAAACTAATGTCCACCTGGAGTTGTCAGGCCACCGAGAAATCACCCCCCCCCCCCCAATGAACAATATCAGTCAGACACAGAAGAGTCTTCTGACGAGGCCTCCGAAGAGGAAGAGGAAATGGATGGGCCTATCGTGTCCAACAGAATGAGCCGCAAGGGCTCTTACTGGGCAGAGTTACCTCTCAGCCAGGGCAGAACACCAAAGCACAATATCAGAATCAGAATCAGAATCAGAATCAGAATCAGCTTTATTGGCCAAGTATGCACAACACATACAAGGAATTTGACTTTGGCTAAAAACTTGCTCTCGTTGTTCAGGTGGAGGATTAAAATAAGGATTCAATGACAACAGAGTATGTACAGTAAATTACAGTCTGTCCACGTTTCTATAAAAGGATGCAAATATATACAGGAATATATGCAGTTATTTACTCAGACTAACCACACTTTGCAGAAATATATGAAAAAATATACAATCACACAGTATTTCAATGTGGACTCAGATTCAGTGATATAATGTGAATGAAGTAAAAAGCAGTGTGAGAGTTATGTGCAATGTAATAATGGATGAAAAGTCATGAGTACAGCAAACAGGTAGGGCTAGGTGAATGTTAGGAGTTCATCAGAGTGATGGCTTGAGGAAAGAAACTGTTCCTGTGACGGGTGGTTTTGACCTTCAGTGATCTGTAACGACGACCAGAAGATAGAAGTTCAACGGGTCTGCGGGTCTGCACAAATATTGTGAGAAGCCGGTCAGGACCAGCACCTGGGCTTACCACCATCTCACCAAAAGATGCATGGAGGCTGTTTATCACTGATAATATAATAGAAGAGATAAGAGATAAGATAAGATAAGCCTTTATTAGTCCCACAACGGGGAAATTCCAGGATTGCAACAGCACAGGGATAGCAACACTCAGAGCAACAATCAGAAGGCAAAAAAAGCAAGCAAGAGCAGCTAATATACATATGTACATATTACTATAAAATATATATATACACACACACACACACACACAGACACACAGTGCAGAGCATTGTAGCTGGATGGAATAAATATATGAATATATGAACACACAGTGCAGAGCATTGTAGCTAGATGGAATAAATATGTAAATATATAAACACCCACAGTATGGAGCATTGCAGCTAGGTGGAATAAATATGCAAGTATATAAACACACACAGTGCGGAGCAATGTAGCTAGATGGAATAATATGTAGATATATAAAAACACAGTGCGGAGCATTGTAGCTAGATGGAATAAAAATATAGATATATAAATATAAACACACCCAGTGCAGAGCATTGTAGCTAGATGGAATAAGTATGTAAATATATAAACACACACAGTGCAGAGCATTGTTGCTAGGTGGGATGAAACAGCATAACCGTCTATTTAGTTATCCTACATGGTATGATTATGTGCCCATACATATTCTCACCCTCCATAGCGACCGGTATGTTCCTAGTTGTATGCCGGAGAGGACCATTGTGTAAGTCTATTGCATCTTTTGCATTCAAAAACTATTAGTTTGTTACGTCTTTTTGCTATCTCTGCGAGCAGCCCTGCTTAGGTTGTACAGTCTGACAGCCGTTGGTAGGAAGGACCTACGAAACCTCTCGGTTGTGCACCTGGGATGATGTAGTCTGCTGCTAAATGAGCTCCTCAGTGCATCCAGTATGTCCTGCATAGGGTGGAACTCGGACTCCAGCAGAGATGACAGTTTAGCCACCGTCCTTCTCTCTCCTATCTCCTCCATCGGATCAAGGCGTTGCCCCAGGACAGAGCTAGCTTTCTTAATCAGTTTGTTCAGTCTCTTCCTATCGGCTGCAGTAATGCCACTGCCCCAGCAGACCACTCCAAAAGTGATGGCTGATGCCACCACCGTGTCATAGAATGACTTCAGCAGCGCCCCTTGTACACCAAAAGACCTGAGTCTCCTCAGCAGGAACAGCCTGCGCTGTCCCTTCTTGTAGAGTGCGTCAGTATTGTGTGACCAGTCTAGTTTATTGTTCAGATGAATACCCAGGTACTTGTAGGATGTCACCATCTCGATGTCTGTTCCCTGTATATTTACTGGTGCTGTGAGGGGCTGCCCATGCCTGCGGCAGTCCACCACCAGCTCCTTAGTTTTCCTCGCGTTGATCTGGAGGCAGTTCCGATGGCACCAGTCCACAAAGTCCTGGATAAGCCCTCTGTACTCAGCTTCATCTCCGCTGGAGATGAGACCAACGATCGCAGAGTCATCAGAGAACTTCTGTAGATGGCAATGTGTTGTGTTGTGTGAGAAGTCCGCAGTATAAAGAGTGAACAAGAAGGGAGCCAGCACCGTTCCCTGGGGGGCCCCCGTGCTACTGATGATCGTGTCGGAAACACAGTCCCGGGTTCTCACAAACTGAGGCCGGTTCGTGAGGTAGTCCAGGATCCATGATGACAGGTGCTGGTCCACCCCTGCGCGCAGCAGCTTGTCCTTCAGGATCATCGGTTGGATGGTGTTGAAAGCACTGGAGAAGTCAAAGAACATGATCCTCACCATATTCCCGGGCTTCTCCAGGTGGGACAGAGAACGATGAAGGAGGAAGATCACCGCATCCTCCACCCCAATGCCATGCTGGTAGGCGAACTGGAGTGGATCCATCGCTGGTTCCACCAGGGGGCGGAGATGAGCAAGGAGCAGTCTCTCCAGGGTCTTCATCAAGTGGGACGTCAAGGCCACCGGTCTGAAGCTGTTCAGGTCTTTGGGGTGGGAAGTTTTTGGTACAGGTACCACACAAGATGTTTTCCACAGCTGTGGTACCCTCCCCAGTTTCAGGCTCATGTTGAAGATATACGTCACAATCCCACACAGCTGGTCTGCACAGGACTTGAGGAGCTTTGCGCTGATGCCGTCCGGTCCCGACGCCTTCCTCGCCTTGATCTTCCTCAGCTCCGTCCTCACCTGGGTCTTGGTCAGGGTCAGGATGGGGGGCTGTGTGTTGGGAGTGGGGGGGGTGTCGGTGGAGTGGGGAGTGGGTAGCAGGACTTGATTTCTTAGAGGCAGCAGTGGTTGTTGTGCAGACAGGGGGGAGGGCGGTTGGTCAAATCTATTGAAAAACAGATTCAGGTTGTTCGCCCACTCCCTGCCCCCCGTGGCCTGGGGGGAGGTATTCTGGAGCCCCGAGATGGTTTTGAGGTTTCTCCAGACCCCGCTGATGTCGCTCTGTTGCAGCTTGTCCTCCATCTTCTTCCTGAAGCTGTCCTTGCCTTCTCTGATCTTTCTCCTCAGCTCCCTCTGTACGGACTTCAGCATCTCCCTGTTCCCCGACCTGAAGATCCTCTTCTTCTCTCTCAGAAGTGTTTTTATCTCAGGGTTGATCCAGGGTTTGTTGTTTGAGTGACGCCGTATGGTCTTGGTGGGAACGGATTTGTCCACACAGAAGCTGAGGTAGCCCGTGAAGGTGTGAATGAGGCCATCGATGTCCTCACCATGTGGATCGCAGAGCTGCTTCCAGGCAGTGGCTTCAAAACAGTCCCTTAGAGTGTCCATTGTCTCCTCAGACCATAACTCCACTGTGTGCATTGCCGGAGGTTGTCTGTGCACTAGAGGTTTGTACACCGGTCGGAGATGAACCAAGTTGTGATCCGATCTCCCAAGTGGGGGGAGTTGTGATGAGGTGTACGCCTCCTTAGTGTTTGCGTAGAACAAATCCAGTGTTTTATTGTCTCTAGTGTGGCATGTGACATACTGGGTGAAAGTGGGCAGAATGGGAGACAGTGAAACGTGGTTGAAATCGCCTGAGATGAGGAGAAGAGCATCTGGGTGTTCTGTCTGCAGCCTGCTGGTTACTGAATGGATGACGTCACGCGCTGTCCCAGCGTTCGCCGTCGGATTTGCATAAACAACAATGCAGATCACGTGTGAGTATTCTCTCGGGAGATATGTAGGCCTCATGCTAACAGCTAGCAACTCAATGTCTTTGCTGCAGTGTCGTTGTTTAACAGTGATATGTCCCGGTCTGCACCAGTTGTTGTTAACATACATGATCACTCCACCGCCCCTAGTTTTGCCACTCTCTGGTGTTCGGTCAGCTCGTATCGTGTGAAAACCCTCCAGCTCAATGTTAGCATCTGCTGCTAGTTCAGTTAGCCACGTCTCAGTAAACAAAAGGAGACAGCACTCCCGGTAAGTGCTATCATAACGGGAGATAGCCGCTAGCTCATCTAACTTTCCCAGTATCGACCGTACATTTCCCATGACAACAGATGGAAGGGAGGGTCTGTACCTTATATTTTTTGTCCTCCGCCTTACTCCAGCCCGGCAGCCGCGGCGTTTTCGCCTCAGTTCTCTCGGTATGTCGAGATTTTCCAGTGGGACCGGGTGGCGGTTAAATGCTAGCAGCTCTTCCCTGTTATATCGTATCCTGCTATAAACAGTGGCTCCGTCCACCGGCTCAGGAGACATTTGGGATGATCTGTGTGTCCGTGATATAAGTGGGGTGAAAAAAAAAAAAAAAAAAGTGATCAAAAGAGAGAGGAAGGGAAAAAAAACTCGGAATCGAGCCGCTGTTGCAAAAGGCAGCCGACTGGTGTGGCGCCGAGACGTGAAAAAGAGGTGCTGAGATGTACAAATATGGAGGGACGAAGAGTAGCTGCAGGTAGAAGAAAGGAGTGGAAAAAGGTCAGCAAAGATGAACTCATGGCCTTCATTGGATTGACCATTCTTGCAGGAAGTGAGAAGAACTGGGATGTATCAATCCGTGAGCTCTTTGGGAGTCCTCTATAAAACCCCATGTACAAGGCCACTATGTCAGTTGGACGATTTGAAGATATTCGCCAATTCTTGCGCTTTGATGACAAGAGGACCAGAGCCACCCGACTGGAAACAGACCACTTGGCACCCTTCCGCTACGTATGGGACCTGTTCCTAGTCAACTGCAGGCAGAGATTCATCCCCAGTGATTGTATCACAGTGGACGAACAACTTGTGCCATTCAGAGGGAGGACCAAGTTTATACAATATATGAAGAGCAAGCCCGCGAAGTACGGCATAAAGATCTTCTGGGCTTGTGATGCAAAACCCCCCTACGCAATTGATGGGATTGTGTACACTAGGAGACAACCAGGGGAAGAAGCCAGTAAGAATCTGGGTCTTAACATTGTCAGTCAGTTGTGCAGTGGACTCAGACACACAGGTCGCAACATCACCACAGACAACTTTTTCACCAGTGTGCCTCTTGCAGAGCATCTCCTGGAGAAAAGTCTGACTATTGTGGGAACATTTGGACAAAACAAGCCAGACATCCCTCCTGTGATGAAGGCTTCCAAGACCAGGGAGCTCTTCAGCACTGAATTTGGGTTCAATGGCAGCATGACCATGGTCAGCTATGTCGGAAAAAAGGGGAAGGCTGTTCTGCTCCTCAGCACAATGCACCACAGCAAAATGGTGGATGAAAACACCCAGAAAAAAAAAAAAAACAGAAGTGATCCACTTCTACAACCAGACAAAAAGAGGTATAGATATTGTGGACCAGATGGTTGGCACCTACACCTGTAAACGCCAAACGCAGAGGTGGCCCATGGTGCTGTGGTACAATGTGATTGATGTTGCCACCCTGAATGTCTACTCCTTTTTCAAGGCTCAGCACCCTGAATTCTGTGCAGGTGTCACAAACGCCCGGCGGCACTTTCTTGCAGAGCTCTCACATGAGTTTGTGATGCCTTATATGAGAATTTGACTGGAAGGTAACCCAAGCCTACCAACCTACATCCCTGCAGCAATGGAAAGGTGTGGGGTGATAAAAGCTGCAATCCAGCCACACGAGGGAAACACACAGGGCCAACAGAAGAAGAAGAGGTGTAAGATGTGCACAAGAAAACAAGACCGCAAAGTCAACAATTGTTGTTGGAAATTCAATGACCCTGCGTGCAGTGCTCACAGCCAGAAAGGGATACTGTGTAACAGCTGCTCACAGTGAGCTCACAAACTCTCACACCTTCACCTATTTATCGCTCAGTATGTTTTCATTATTGCGGTGTACATATTGTATTCACCTTTTAGGTAATATTGTTTCAAGCATTATTTATTATTGTAATTATAAGAATGTTAAATGCATGAGTAAACTGTGAATGTGATAGTTTGTTTTTAGGGAGCAGTATCTCAATGTTGTTGCATTGTTTATTAGCAATGGAATGACAATAAAGGCACTTTGACTTTGACTTTGACTTTACCTTTTTTTCCATTCTGATTGTTTACCTTTTTTTTACCTTTCTGTGATAAAATGTTAATAAAAAGTAATAAATGAACATATCAAACATGAAATAATTCTTTTGTTGACCAAAATATAATTTAAAATAATAATAATAATAATAATAAAATAATAATAATAATAATAATAATAATAATAATAATAATAATAATAATAATAATAATAATAATAATAATAATAATCACCCAAAATATAATAAAAATAATCATCTTTAACCAAAATGAAAGACATTTCTTAAGTTTACAGCATAAAACACAGTCATTGTAATTGGGGTCATTTTTGACCACACTCATGGAAGAGTGTAGGAATTGGTATTGGTTGGTCATGCATCTAAGGGTTAATTCGGGATGTTTTGGAGGTCTCTGGTTCGTTGGCTGTGGAAACTGGTTTGATTTCAATAGACCAGGAAAAGGCTTTTGACCGGGGTGAACACCATGTATTTATGGAAAGTTTTAGTTGCTTTTGGGTTCAGCCCAGGCTTCATAGCCAGGATACGGGTCTTGTACAGTGACATTGAGAGTGTACTGAAGATAAATGGAGGCCTGTCTGCCCCTTTAAAAGTCCAGAGGGGGGTTCGGCAGGGCTGCCCTCTCTCAGGGATGCTTTACTCCCTCGCCATAGAGCCTTTGCTTCATCGTCTGAGAAGGGACCTATCAGGAGTCATGTTTCCTGGCTGTGAAACCACTTTTAGGCTGTCGGCCTATGCAGGCGATGTAGTCATTCTGCTAAACAAGCAGAGTGACATTGACATTTTGGTTAAGAGTGTTAATCTTTTTGGTCAACTTTCTTCTGCAAAAATAAACTGGGAAAAAAGCGAGGCTCTGATGGTGGGGTTAAACTAGAAAATCAGCTTACGCTGCCTGGTGGGCTGAATTGGAAAAAAGGAGGATTCAAGTATCTTGGTGTTTTTATTGGAAATCAACAATTTGAGCAAAAAAAATGGAATGGGGTCATAGAGAAAATCAAGGGGAGACTAAATAAGTGGAAGTGGATAATGCCAAAAATATCTTTTAGAGGATGAGTGCTCATTTTAAATAATCTTGTTTCCTCATCCCTGTGGCACCGCCTCATGTGCATGGACCCCCCTGTTGGTTTGTTGTCCAAAATTCAGTATGTTATGGTGGACTTTTTTGGGGGGGTGGACTCCACTGGGTCCCTCAAGCCCTGTTATTTCATCCCAAAGAGGAAGGGGGGCAAGGAGTGGTTCATTTAGCTAGTAGCAGGTGCTGCTTTTAGACTGACTTTCATACAGAAACTGCTGATAGGCCCCTAAGACCTGGTGTGGAGGCCTTTGGCCTGTATTATTTTACAGAGAGTCCTTGGGCTTGGACTAGACCTCCTTGTGTTTTTAATGGATTTTAAGAACTCTAGTGCACTGTCTTGACCCAGTTTTTACCGCAGTCTGTTTTCAGTGTGGACTGTTTTTAAAAAACAAAGACGGCCATGCGTTTCCCTCCACTGGTTGTTGAGGGAGCCGCTGGTTTTTGGTGGTCATCTTGGTGTCCTGCCGGGAGTTGGAAGGACCTTCTTTGATAGGCTGTGTTCCAGGAATGTTCTCACTTTGAAGCAAGTAGTGGAACTGGCTGGTCCTGGCCTCAACAAAGCCTCAGCTTTGGCAGCACATCTCGGTTTTAGATCAAATCGTTTCATCAGTGGTCCTCTTGCACACTGGAAACAGGAGCTTCATGGACTTCATGGACACGCTGCAGCCAGAAAGCACGGAGCCTTTTCCCTCCCTCACACTGTATATGGACTTTGACATTTCTCCTAGCTCCTTACTGGCATTCTCTGCTCTCACTGGTGTGGATTTTGGAGGAGCCAGTGGTAAGGAACTCTACAGACTTGTGGTGATGGCACTCAACATGGACAGATTGAACATCTGTGTGGACACTCCATGGAGAGCCTACTTTAGACTGGAAAAAGGGCATCGGCCTGCCTGGAGGGCTCTTTATAAAGCCCCTCTTCCTAAGAGGCATGGAGATTTTCAGTGGAGGGTCCTGCATGGCATTATAGCTGTCAATGCTTTTGCTTCTGTGATTAACAGCAGTGTCAGTGATCAGTGTGTTTTCTGTTCCTCCAGAGAAGCAGTTTTTTCATTGTTTTACTGAATGTCAGTGTCTGAGTGGTCTCTTTAAGTTGGATGTGATCTCTCTCGCAGATCACATCCAACTTACGGAGAGGAACTTTCCAGACTCCCTGGTTATCGTGGTGGGCGATTTTAACAAGAGCAATCTGAGTCACGAGCTCCCCCGCTACAAACAGTGTATTAAATGTCCAACCAGAGGAAATAACACGCTAGATCACTGTTATACTTCAGTAAAGGACGCATATCGCGCTGTTCCCCGCGCAGCGCTGGGACTATCTGATCACGTGATGGTTCACCTCATCCCCACATACAGACAGAGACTGAAACTCACTAAACCTGTGGTGACCACCACAAAGAAATTGACCAGTGAAGCTGGAGAGAAACTGAACACATGCATGGAAATAACTGACTGGGGCATGTTTAAAAGAGCCACACATGATCTTAATGAGTACACATACACTGTGAACTCATATATCAACTTCTGTGAAGAGCACATTCTCCCATCGCGCACCAGGATAAGATATTCTAATGACAAGCCTTGGTTCACAGCTAAGCTCAGACGGATCAGGAAGGAGAAGGAAGCAGCGTTGAAAAGTGGAGACAGGGACTGCTACAGGGAGGTCAAATATCGGTTTAACAGAGAGCTGAGGAGAGCTAAATCTGTATATTCTGAGAGACTCCAGCAGCAGTTCACTGCTAATGACTCGGCTTCTGTGTGGAGAGGACTGAGGCAAATCACCAACTATCGGCCTCAGGCTTCTAAAGGTCAGGATGACAAAGCCCTTTGTCAAAGACTGTCCCAACACTATGCCCGTTTTGACACCTCGTCAGCTGTGTCCAACTCACCCACTCCACCCAGCTCCTCTGCCTCCTCAGCCCCTAATTCATCAAGAGCGGTCCCCCCCTCCTCCTCCTCCTCCTCCCCCCCCTCCCCTTGTCATCAGTGAGCAGGACGTGCACAGACAGTTCTCCAGACTGAACCCGCGCAAGGCCCCCGGGCCGGACGGTGTGTCTCCCTCCACCCTGAGACACTGTGCGAAAGAGCTGGCTCCTGTCTTCACAGACATTTTTAACACCTCCCTTAAGCAATGTCACATGCCGACCTGCCTCAAATCCTCCACCATCATCCCTGTCCCCAAGAAGCCATGGATTACTGGACTTAACGACTACAGACCTGTAGCGCTCACCTCTGTAGTCATGAAGTCCTTTGAGCGCCTGGTCCTGTCTCACCTCAAGTCCATCACCACACCCCTCCTAGACCCGCTGCAGTTTGCCTACTGTGCTAACAGGTCTGTGGACGACGCAGTCAACCTGGCCCTCCACTCCATCCTGCAGCACCTGGACTCCCCGGGAACCTACGCCAAGATTCTGTTTGTGGACTTCAGCTCCGCATTCAACACCATCCGCCCCGAACTGCTCCAGGACAAGCTGTCCCTGCTCAACGTGCCTGACTCCCTCTGCAGGTGGATCACCGACTTCCTGACGGACCGGAGGCAGCATGTGCGGCTGGGGAAGTCTGTCTCAGACTCTGTTAGCATCAGCATTGGATCACCCCAGGGCTGTGTACTTTCCCCCCTACTCTTCTCCCTTTATACCAACTCCTGCACCTCCTCCCACCAGTCTGTTAAGCTGATTAAGTTTGCGGACGACACCACCCTCATCGGGCTCATCTCCAACGGTGACGAGTCCGCCTACAGGGAAGAGGTGGCCCAGCTGGTGTCCTGGTGCAGCCACAACAACCTGCAGCTGAATGCTCTGAAGACAGCGGAGATGATTGTGGACTTCAGGAAAGTCACATCCCCCCTGCCCCCCCTCACCATCACAGGCTCTCCCATCACCTTTGCAGATTCCTTCCGCTTCTTGGGCACCACCATCACCCGAGACCTCAAATGGGAGCCAACCATCAGCTCCCTCATCAAAAAGGCCCAGCAGAGGATGTTCTTTCTGCGGCAGCTGAGGAAGCTCAAGCTACCTACCAAGATGTTAGTGCAGTTCTACACGGCCATCATCGAGTCCATCCTCACCTCCTCCATAACTGTGTGGTACGCAGGAGCCACTGCCAGGGACAGACTAAGGCTGCAGCGTGTCGTGCGCACTGCTGAGAAGGTGATAGGCTGCAAGCTCCCATCTCTCCAGGACCTGTACATCTCCAGGACCCGGAGGCGTGCTGGCCGGATCATAGCCGATCCTTCACATCCTGGTCACGTGCTGTTTGCCCCCCTCCCCTCAGGTAGAAGGCTTCGGTCCATTCGGACTAAAACCTCCCGGCACATGAACAGCTTTTTCCCCTCTGCCATCAGACTGCTGAACACTAAGTGACTTTTGACTCTCGTGCACTATGTACAGCAGCTCAACCAGACTCATGTCATTCATCACTGTTTTTCTGTTGCATTATTGACTGCACTATGTGGTACTTCACATTATCTGCTACATGCTAATTTTTTAACTGTCTTGACTAGTACTACTCATTATTACTAGTATTATTATTATTATTACTTATTATTACTTATTTTTCTACACTTATTGCACGTTTCTAGTCCTTTAGGTTTTTAGTTTATCCCTTTATCTCATTATGTTTTTAATGTTGCAGCATGGCACTGAGACAAATTCCTAGTTTGTGTATCACATGAACAATGGCAATAAACCTGATTCTGATTCTGATTCTGATTCTTTGAACTACTCACAGTGTCACAGCCGCTGCATAATCATGAAGCAGACCAAAGAAATTACACAAGCCTACGTGCGAGTGTAACGTGAAGTTTAATAAACAAAGTATGAGATACACATGTCCATGAAAAACATTCAGGCAGAGGATTAGTTAACCAGTGTCCATGAAAACAGTCCAAGCAGGTAAACAACAAATACACAGGGAAATTAACTCCACAGGTAGTGAAGGGGTTACGTCACGCCTCAGGGTGAAATCCTCCACTGAGGGAAAAGACAACGTAACCCAAAAATAAGGACAACTTACTATCAAGTGCCGGAGCGCAGCTAGGCTCTGGACAACACCTAAAACAGTCCACGGAACACCCCGATGGGAGAAAGAGCCTGAGCATCAAATGCTGCACATCACCAATATGGACCGGAGAAAACTCTTGGACCCAGTAGACTGATGCCGCCGTGCTGAGCCATCACACTGCCAGACATTAAATATCCTCATAGACTGCTGAGTGGCAAGTGGAAGCAGGTGCAGTGGCAATTGATGAATAATGAGTGAGTGCACATGTGAGTAAGAATGGCAGTGTGTGTGTGTGTGCATGAGTGAGAGGGAATGAATGTGTGTGAATGCGTATGTGCACGTGTGTGTGCATGAATGAACCCTAAGGGATGATGGCAGACAGCTGGTGAGTGTCTAGCAGAGAGAGAGAGAAGGGGTGCGGCCGTAGGCTGGCCAGGGGCCCCAGCCTGGGGCTCTAACAACCTGCCAGCTGAACAAAATAAACAACACTTCAGGAAACCACAGCCACGAGTCATGGGCAGGGCCGAACATAGCCCCACTCATGACAGAGCCCCTCCCTCTAGGGGTGGATTCCAGACACCCACCGTGCCATCAAAACCCATAAAGAAAACCTGCCCCCCACCCCCAGAACCCTACATGACAACCCAGGGTGGGAAGCGGGGAGAAACAGGTCAGGAGGGAACAACCCAACACAAACACACCATACAACCCCAAGAGTCCCTCAGTTCTGGTGGCCGACCAAAGTCCAAGACCCAGCAGGTGGCCCATAGAATGGCGTCCAGTGGCCTGCCAGGGCAAGCAGACTACCCAGCTAGAAACCCCAGTTCTTCGGGCGGCCGGCCATCATTGTTTAGCCACCAGGATTGGAGGGGAGAGCAAGGAGGTGGCCTACCCACCGGAAGGCTGACTGGTGGGTAATCAGACCGGGGAGAAGGAACCTCCACGGCATCCTCAGGGTGGTCCGCAATGGCACCCATGGTGGCCCCCAACTGGGCCAGCTCTGCTGCACCCACAGTGACCTCCGGCCGAGGCTCTGCTGCACCCACGGTGACCTCCGACCGAGTCTCTGCTGCACCTGCGGTGACCTCCGGCTGAGGCTCTGCTGCACCCATGGTGAACTCTGGCCGAGGCTCTGCTGCACCCGCGGTGACATCCAGCCGAAGCTCTGCTGCACCCGCGATGGACCTCGGCTGAGGCTCTGCTGCACCCGTGATGGGACCCGGCTGGGTCACTGTTGAGCCCAATGCAGCCTTCACTACAGGCCAGTCGACCCGTATAAGTGTCCGTGCTAGGAGGCAATCTACCACGGGCGCCCCGGAGTAGGGCAGAGTACCCACGACAACCCCCTCCGAGTAGATGGTGGCAGCACCGGTGACCTCCACGAGCGAGCCTGAATCCTTGGACTCGTCGGGTAATGGATCCAGACTCCCGGCAACCCTGAAAGAGGACTCATACACAGAAGAGGAGGGGCCAGGGTTGCTGGCAGCGGCGGAGCCCAGTGGGGAGGGCTCATGTGCAGCGTGTGGCTGCAACTGGCACTCCTGACCTAGAGCTAGACAAAAATGCTGTAAAGTAGAAAGACAAAAGAGTGCACTAGCCTGAGGACACTGCTGAACCTCCCTCTCAGCCAGTGCCACATACCAAAGGACATCTTCGGGTGTGGAATAAACATTAGCCGAGGAGATTAGCCCGTCAATGTTCATAAGGGCCCGACAGCATTCCCAACCCAGGCTCAGAGGATAGCTGTGGCCCGTCGCCATCTCAAGCAGGTAAGGGTTACACCGCTAGGCTCTGACTGGCGGCGGCATACTGTCACGGCCGCTGTATAATCATGCAGCAGACCAAAGAAATTACACAAGCCTACGTGTGAGTGTAGTGTGAGGTTTATTAAACAGAGTATGAGATACACATGTCCATGAAAAACATTCAGGCAGAGGATTAGTTAACCAGTGTCCATGAAAACAGTCCAAGCAGGTAAACAACAGATACACAGGGGAATTAACTCCACAGGTAGTGAAGGGGTTACGTCACGCCTCAGGGTGAAAACCGCCACTGAGGGAAAGTGTGTGTGAGTGCATGAGTGAGAGGGAATGAGTGTGTGTGCATGTGTGTGTGCATGAGTGAACCCTAAGGGATGATGGCAGACAGCTGGTGAGTGTCTAGCAGAGAGAGAGAGAAGGGGTGTGGCTGTAGGCTGGCCAGGGGCCCCAGCCTGGGGCTCTAACAACCTGCCAGCTGAACACAATAAACAACACTTCAGGAAACCACAGCCACGAGTCATGGGCGGGGCCGAACATAGCCCCACTCATGACACATGGAACTTTTTAATAACTTTAAGGAAGTTTTCTCCAAGCAAGTTTTCTTTTTCGGTTTTATGTACAATCATTGTTTTAAACAGAAGTGTCAACTACTGAGCTTTGTTTTAGGGCAGGCAAAGTTGGCCATCTATGTCAGTCGGAGAAGAAAACTTGAGACCGTTGAGAATGATGTTGATGTCAAAATTTTATTTGTGAGGCTACTTAAAGCCAGAATCAGGCTGGATTTTGAGTTTTTTATGGGGAATGGGGTTGTGGAAGGTTTTAGGACCCTCTGGTCCCTTGAGGATGTCTTTTGTTTAGTCCATGACGGGCAGCTTTTGTTCAGGCATTTTTCGGGAAATAATTCTTTGTAATATGGTATGGTGTAGTAATTGTACTGAATGATGGAAAAATGTGTTTATTAAAGACCTTTTAAAAATCAAAATCTCTCTCTCTCGCGCTCTCTCTCTCTCTCTCTCTCTCTCTCTCTCTCTCTCTCTCTCTCTCTCTCTCTCTCTCATTTTCTTTATTCATCAGCTCTTCAAAGTACTCCATCCACCTTCTCAATACACTCTCGTCACTTGTTAGCACATTACCATTTCTGTCTTCAACCAAAATCAACCAAACCTGCTGTACATCCTTTCCAGCTCCATCTCTCTGTCTAGCCAGTTGATACAACTCCTTATCTCCTTCCTTAGTGTTCAGCCTCTCATACAACTCACTATATGCCTTATCCTTTGCCACCTCTCTCTTTGCCATGCACCTAGAATCCAAATACTCTTGTCTACTTTCTTCATCTCCCTGACTATACCACTTTTTCTTTGTCAACCTCTTCCTTTGGATACTTTCCTGTACCTCCTTGTTCCACCACCAAGTCTCCTTGTCTTACTTCTTCTGTCCACTGGATACACCACATACCCATCTACCCGTTTCCCTCAATACTTTTGCTGTACTTTCCCAGCCATCTGGTAATTCTTCCCTACCACCCAGAGCCTGTATCAATTCCTTCTTCAACTCTGTGCAACCTTCTTCCTTCTGTAACTTTCCCCACTTAATCTTTGGTTCTGCCTTCACTGTTTTCCTCTTCTTGCTTTGCAAAGTCATCCTACAGACTACCATCCGATGCTGTCTTGCTACCTTCTCCCCTGCCACCACCTTGCAGTCTCCGAGCTCTTTCAGATTTCTCCTTCTGCATAAGATGTAGTCCACCTGTGTGCACCTTCCTCCACTCGTGTAAGTCACCCTATGTTCCTCTCTCTTCTTGAAATATGTGTTCACCACAGCCATTTCCATCCTTTTAGCAAAATCCACAACCATCTGTCCTTCCACATTTCTCTCCTTAAGACCATACCTACCCAGAACCTCCTCATCACCTCTGTTCCCTTCATCTACATGTCCATTAAAGTCTGCTCCAATTACCACTTTCTCCTCCCTGGGAACACTCTCTACCACTTCATCCAACTTACTCCAGAATTCCTCTTTCTCTTCTACTTGACATCCAACTTGTGGGGCATACGCACTGACAACATTCAACATCACACCTTTGACTTCTAGCTTCAAACTCATGATTCTGTCTGACTCCCTCTTTACCTTCTGAAGACTCTTCATATACTCTTCCTTGGAGATTACTCCTACTCCATTTTTCTTCCTATCTACACTATGGTAGAACAGTTTAAATCCACCTCCAATGCTCCTAGCCTTGCTTCCCTTACATCTAGTTTCTTGAACACACAGTATATCTACCTTTCCTCTCTCCATCATATCAGCTAACTCTCTGCCTTTGCCATTGATAGTCCCTACATTGAGCGTCCCTATTCTCACCTCCACACTTCTGCCTTTCCTTTTCTCTCTCTCCCTCCTTCCCCTCCTCCTCCTCCTCAATCTTTGACCAAGATAGTCCAATTTCCACCAGCAGCCTGTGGCTTAACAACACCTGTGGCAATCGTTGTTAATCCGGGCCTTGACTGATTCAGTGTAAAAGTCTCGTTTGTCATGGCAAATTATTTATGTCAGATGCCCTTCCTGACACAGTCCTCCTCATTTACCCAGGCTTGGGACCAGAACTAGGAATACACTGGTTTGTGCACCCCCTATGGCTGGGTTGCTCATGTCTTTTAAATGTGCTGCTTAAATAGCAACTGATACTGTGTCACTGACTTAAGATGTTGTTTTATTGATCAGACATGTTTTCTTATAAAATGCAATATAATATGAACACACAGAAGTTCACACCGAGCCCCATCTACTTTAATTGAGTCCCCTTCTATGAACACAGCGTGCATGCAGTCAAATGGTATTTAGATGGTGAAGGTGCAAAGCATCAAAAAAGACAATGTACTAGTAGAAAACCACTGACGCAAGAAGCAAAGAGGGGCACAAATGCCCACTTTAGATCATCATAATAGGGCCCTGGTTTATGTTTGCTTTTTTAATTGAATTGATCAATTCATATTCTTTGTACATCAGTAACAAAATCAAAAGCTTGGAGACTAACAAACGGGAGCTGGTCGGTGTTTTCGGAAGAACTGGGGCTGGAAAGAGCTCTTTGATAAATGCCATCATTGGGGAGAAGGATCTTTTGCCCTCTGGAGATGAAGATTGCTCTGCATGTACCTCAGTGATGATTAAAGTGGAAGCTAACATGACTGACTCAAAGTACAGAGCGGAGATTGAGTTCATTAAAACAGAGGTAAAATTAGTTTCAAAATTTTAAATGTTTGTCTATAAATTGCTTAAGTTAAAATGTTAGTGAAAAATCTTTTCTCCTGGTTAAGCTAAATTTAACTGAAATTATGTACAAATTACTTTTTAGGAATGGAAAGAGGAAGCCCATTCATGGCATCAGTTTCTTCCGAATAAAGGAGTTCAGGAAGAGGAAGAAGAAGATGATGATGAAAATGATGAGGATGATGGTGAAGCAGAGATGTCAGCATTGTATGGAAATAAATAGAAACACATGTCACCCAGTTGCTTTATGGATGCAAAATATTTCAAAGAAATCCCTGAATTTCTCATGTCAAAGAAGAAGGAAGTAATATGTGCAACAGTAAGATGAAAAAAATTCTTTAATCTCTTCATAGAAAACGTCATCATCACAAGATTAAATTTTATTTACATTGGAATAAATTACATAAAGATTATTCAATTTCAGGTTTGACTTCATTGCACCAGATACCGTACATATCTGTGGTTACAGGCCTATACTGTATACTGTAAAATTTGCTCTTTATAAGAAAATCTTGATGATTTGACAGCTGGGTGTAAACATATCTCATTCCGGAAGTTAAATTTCAAAGAACAAAGTTGTTTGGGTTTCAAGACTCGGTTGAGCTCAGTTAGAACTGGTCTAAGTGTTGTATGCAGGATAGGCTATATTTTAAAGTCAGGGTTTTTTTTGTCTTAGAATTATACAAGTAAACAAAGTCTGGCAACAGTATTTTCAAATGATATGAAATAAAAAAAATGACTTAAAGTTTTGACAAAACTTTAACATCTGTTTCTCCATGAAAATTGTCTTGTCTTTTGTGACAGGCTGAAGAATTATCAGCGAAAATTGTCAGATACACAAAAAATGGTGACAAAAACCAACAGCTGTTTTGGCCACTGGTGAAGTGTGTGACTGTGAAGGTTCCAAACAGTGATCTTCTGAAACATGTCACATTGGTGGACATTCCTGGAACTGGCGACGATAACAAGAGCAGAGATCAGATGTGGAAAGAGGTTATTGATTCTCGTTCATTGTTTGTTGTGTAAACTGCAGATGGTAAAATCATCTTTTGATGGGGCATTATTACCTAACAGATTATCAGAGATTGTTCTACTGTGTGGATTGTGACTGACATCAGCAGAGCAGCATCAGAAAAAGAAACCTGGGAGATCCTGAAAAATGCCTCTAGTCTCATTGGAAATGGTGGCGAGTGTCAGCAGATAGATTTTATCTGCACCAAATCTGATATTTGTGGGAACTTAGATGACCTGTAAGTATATTCAGAAAACAGGGGAATTTCTTTGAACTTTGTTCCAAAGTTTCACATTAAAAAAAAAAAAATGGTGCCCATCATAGTCAACACCCAGTGGCGGACCGTGTATTTTACAACTAGGCCTTCAGTGGTAATCTACCCGATTGAAGTGCCATCAAGCACCATAAAAATATTCTTTTGAGCCATCCACACAAAGTACGTTAATGATAACTTTAACTCTAAAATTATAGTTTTAAAAATCTTTACCTTTTCGTTGTAGACCTCCATTTCTCTGCACACTTGTTCATTGAGCTGCAGATCCACTCTTGTTTCCCCAAAGGTTTAAAAGTACTGTTGCTTGTAAGTGTCCGGCTGGCAGCTGTGCTTTAGTGTCTCGCTGTTGCCTTAGTTAAGGCCTTGTCACACCCAGATGATTTATGCAGCCAAAACGTATGAAAAATTTGAAGAATATGCTGGAGTACGTCGAATCAGTTATGGCTAAGTTTTGTCTAAGTTAAGAGAACACTGAAGTATGCTGAAGCACGCTGGTATACGGCATTGTTCACTGAGCTCCTCTGAAAATTAGTGTTCAGTATGCTGAAAGTTTTCCGACGTATCCAGCTTATGGCTGATATGTCCCACATTTGCGGTGCAAATGGCATATTTGCAGTGTTGGTTCACAGGAAAAAACTGTACAGAGTTCTGCCTGCAGGCACACACACACACACACACACACACACACACACACACACACACACACACACACACACACACACACACACACACACAAAGAGACAGCTAAACACACGTTTGTATAACAGGACCAGTCAAGGTTTTTTAAATTTGACTGAAGTTTGTACGATCAGCTGTCCAGTGTTGTTCTGATAGATATGCAAAAATGACAGAACACCGGAGGAGGAGGATCCAATCAGTTGATCTCCTGAAGCGTTGAGCACAGCTGTTTACTTTGCTTTTGGCTGAGCCTCCCAGCACAAGAACACGTGCATTACCGTGTTGGTTTTTTTTTTCACTTTATTGAAAATAAACTTTTTTATTGCCATCAGTTCGCATGCCTTTGAGCCAGGTTGTAACAACTGTTATCTGATGTTCCTGATGTGTCACATCAGCTGTTTTAGGCACAACTGACCTGACATGACAGCTCTGCCAGGTTGGTCATCCCCTCAGCTGTGGTCTTTGGAGGGGAGAATCATCTCGGTTGAACAGAGATGATCTCTCGCACACCTAGGATTCATGGATCAGAGGGCAACAGGAGTTTGGCATGACTGCGCTATGCAGAAGTCAGACTATTGTTGCGCATCCCACAATTTCATTATCCTATACTACTTCTTGTGTGTAGAATTTGGGGTGTGTGTGTGACTCTTAGCCTCTTGACACCTGAATTTATTTCCAATTATGAAAAAAAAATCACTTGTGTTTTTGCTTTCAAGTAGATGCTAAATTAAGTTCAGAAAATTGATTTGACTATAGCACATAAAATAGATATAATTTTAGGTGTGATGCAAATTAGCGACAACAGGCATCTAAGGTAAAAAAACGATAAAAAAGCACCTGTTCCCATCTCAAGTATGAAGAGCCTTTTATTTATGCAACAAAGTTATTTTCAGTATTTTCAACTCTCATGACTGCCAAACTATCATTAACCACTACAATGAACTATAAAAAACACATTATAAACACAAAACACAAGCAATGAACAAGAACAAAAACCTGCTGGAAACACCTCTTTCCTCCCAATCAGTTTGACTGTCTTTTCAATGCGAAGAGTGTGCATTGCTTCAGTTTATTTGTGGAATTCCCGAAAGCAGTTGTGGTTTTTGTTGAGGCACAGATGAATGTTGCACTTTGCACATTTGTACACAGTCTGGCCCTTGTATTGTGGAAGTTTGGAGCGTTGCCGCCCATTTTCCACCTCTGGCCAGTGTCCCACAGCATCTGTGTGGACTTCCTGTGCTGGAATGGCCTTGGCTGGACCTCGACATTTCTTCCTCTCAAAGTGCCGTTCAATGTCAGATGAAGGCCGCCCCCTTTTCTTCTCCTTCAGGTCCTTCCCTTCCATGCAGAGGGCCTGTGCGATGGACGATCTGAATTCCAGCAAATCCTTCTGCTTCTTTCTGAGTACACCTAGTGACTCACAATCACACCGATACAACAACCAGCTGTTTACCATATCCACAAAGTGAAAAAACAACTGGTGGTAGTATTTTTTGGACCTGATGTGGATGTGGTAGTAGGCGATCAGTGCATCAAGAGAATCAACGCCACCCATGAACTTGTTATAAAGGCTGATGATGCTTGGGCATTCCACAGACACGTTCCTTTTCAGTTTTCTATCCCATCTTTGTATCATGGAAACGGGTTGGGAGCTGGCAAAAGTGCTGGCAACAATCACGCTTCTGTTGTCAAACCACTTGACTGCTCTAATGTCCACGTTATCCACCACGGCCTGCTGCTCTCCAAATGTCCCTCCTCCCTAGTCGCAAAGCCCCGGTACTCCACCAACCTGTTCACGTTTCTAATCGTTTTTCCCTGCTCAGCGACACACCCGCTGAGGAAAAAACTCTGATCATTGGCGACTCTGTAGCCAGAAACGTGAACCTAGAGACTCCAGCGGCCATAGTCAAATGCATTCCTGGGGCCAGAGCAGGCGACATCGAGTCAAATTTGAAAATGCTGGCTAAAAGTAACTGTAAATATTCCACAATTGTTATTCACGCCGGCATTAATGACATCCGTCTCCGGCAGTCGGAAGTCACGAAGCTTAATATAGAATCGGTGTGTGACTTTGCAAAAAACGATGTCTGCCACTGTAGTATTCTCTGGGCCCCTCCCCAATCTGACCAATGATGACATGTTTAGCCGCTCGTCATCCTTGAACCGCTGGCTGTCTGTGTGGTGTCCTAAAAATGACGTGGGCTACATTGACAATTGGAGCTCTTTTTGGGGAAAACCTGGTCTTATGAGACGAGACAGCATTCATCCCACTTTGGATGGTGCTTCTCATTTATCTAACAATCTGGCATCTTTTTTATCCAAATTTCCCAAACCCTGACTACTCAGAGTTGGGACCAGGAAGCAGAGTCGCAGTCTTACACGCCTCTCTGCAGCTCCTCTTCATCCGCCACCCCTCAGCTTAGCCCCTGTCTTCCCCATCAGAGAATCGTTGTCTGCTCCCTCCAAAGTAAATAAAAATATAATATATAAGCATCCCAAAGTGATAAAGCAAAATATTGGTAAAACTCAAATTAAACATAAAGCCTCTAAATTGAATGATTTGGCCTCTGTTCCTCCTCATAATTTAAAAATTAAATGTGGTTTATTAAATATTAGGTCTCTAACTCCCAAGTCTCTGTTAGTCCATGATCTGTTAATTGATCATCAGATTGATTTAATTTCCCTTACAGAGACTTGGTTAGGGCAAGAGGATTATGTTGGTTTAAATGAATCAACTCCCTCTGGTTATTTAAACTGTCAAAATCCCAGAAGTTCTGGTCGTGGAGGAGGAGTAGCAACAATTTACCATTCCAAATTACTAGTTAATGTAAAGCAAAAATCATGTTATAATTCCTTTGAGGGCCTGGTCCTCAGTATTGGGCACTTAAGCAATTTTAGGTTAAACCCAATTTTATTTGCCATAGTTTATCGTCCCCCATCAACCTACTCAGAATTTTTATCCGAATTTGCTGATTTCTTAGCTGATTTAGTGCTGAAATCTGTTAGAATAATTATAGTAGGGGACTTTAATATACATGTGGATGTAGATAGTGACTGCCTTAATGTGGCATTTAATTCAATATTAGACTCGATTGGGTTTTCTCAGAAAGTAGGAAATTCTACTCATTACCTCCACCATACATTGGACCCTGTTCTGACATATGGCATAGATATAGAAAATCTTGTAGTGTCTCCTCATAACCCTGTACTGTCAGACCATTGTCTGTTAACCTTTGATTTTACTATTTCTGACTATTTGGCTCCTAAAGAAAAATATTATTACAGTAGATGCCTCTCAGATGATGCTGTTACCAAATTTATGCAGATTGTTTCCTCTATGCCATGTGTCAACACAACGGAAATAAGCTATAGACAGCTTGCTCCTTCTGTAATTGATAACATGGTGGATAGTGTTTCAGCTTCTCTGCATCAGACTCTAGACTTGGTGGCCCCCTTAAAAAAGAAAAAGTCTAATCAGAGATTTCTAACTCCTTGGTTCAACACAGAAACTCGTAGCTTAAAACAGAAGACTCGTCAATTAGAAAGAAAATGGTGCTCCACTAATTTAGATGAAATCTATTTAGCTTGGAGAAATCATCTTTTAATTTATAAAACATCTCTTAGAAAAGCTAGAACGAGTTATTACTCTGCATTAATAGAAGAGAACAAGAATAATCGAAGGTTTCTTTTCAGTACTGTAGCCAGGTTGACAAAGAGTCAGGACTCTGTCAATCCTAGCATTCCCTTAGAGCTTACTAGTCAGGACTTTATGAACTTTTTCAATAATAAAATTTCATCCATCAGAGATAAAATCAATCAGATTCTTCCCACAGTTAACTTAAATACTGTAACTACTACAACTCCTTCTATTGATGTCTGTCTTGATGAGTTTACTCCAATCGACCTTTGTGAGTTAGACAAAATAGTTTCCTCATCCAAACCTTCAACTTGTCTTTTAGACCCTATTCCTACCAGGTTATTTAAAGAAGTCTTCCCACTTATTGGTAGCTTTATTCTTCATATAATCAATTATTCATTAACTTTAGGCCATGTACCGCAGGCTTTTAAAACGGCTGTAATTAAACCCTTACTCAAAAAGCCAACGCTCGATCCAGGAGCTTTAGCTAACTATAGACCAATCTCTAATCTCCCTTTCATTTCAAAAATCTTAGAAAGAGCTGTTGCTACGCAATTATTTGACCACCTGCAGGGAAATGGTTTACTTGAAGAGTTTCAATCTGGGTTTAGAATCCATCATAGTACTGAAACAGCCTTAGCGAAGGTCACTAACGACCTCCTCATTGCAACTTTCAGAATAAAGTTACCAATAAGTGGGAAGATTTCTTTAAATAACTCTGGTAGAAATAGGGTCTAAAAGACAAGTGCCCAATACTGAGGACCAGGCCCTCAAAGGAATTATAACATGTTTTTTGCTTTACATTAACTAGTAATTTGGAATGGTAAATTGTTGCTACTCCTCCACGACCAGAACTTCTGGGATTTTGACAGTTTAAATAACCAGAGGGAGTTGATTCATTTAAACCAACATAATCCTCTTGCCCTAACCAAGTCTCTGTAAGGGAAATTAAATCAATCTGATGATCAATTAACAGATCATGGACTAACAGAGACTTGGGAGTTAGAGACCTAATATTTAATAAACCACATTTAATTTTTAAATTATGAGGAGGAACAGAGGCCAAATCATTCAATTTAGATGCTTTATGTTTAATTTGAGTTTTACCAATATTTTGCTTAATCACTTTGGGGTGCTTATACATTATATTTTTATTTACTTTGGAGGGAGCAGACAACGCTTCTCTGATGGGGAAGACAGGGGCTAAGCTGAGGGGTGGCGGATGAAGAGGAGCTGCAGAGAGGCATGTAAGACTGCGACTCCGCTTCCTGGTCCCAACTCTGAGTAGTCAAGGTTTTGGAAATTTGGATAAAAAAGATGCCAGATTGTTAGATAAATGAGAAGCACCATCCAAAGTGGGATGAACGCTGTCTCGTCTCATAAGACCAGGTTTTCCCCAAAAAGTGTTCCAGTTGTCAATGTAGCCTACGTTATTTGCAGTACACCACTCAGACAGCCAGCGGTTCAAGGATGACGAGTGACTAAACATGTCATCACTGGTCAGATTGGGGAGGGGCCCAGAGAATACTACAGTGGCAGACATCGTTTTTGCAAAGTCACACACCGATTCTACATTAAGTTTTGTGACTTCCGACTGCCGGAGACGGATGTCATTAATGCTGGCGTGAATAACAATTGTGGAGTATTTACAATTACTTTTAGCCAGCATTTTCAAATTTGACTCGATGTCGCCTGCTCTGGCCCCAGGAATGCATTTGACTATGGCCGCTGGAGTCTCTAGGTTCACGTTTCTGACTACAGAATCGCCAATGATCAGAGTTTTTTCCTCAGCGGGTGTGTCGCTGAGCGGGGAAAAACGATTAGAAACGTGAACAGGTTGATGGTGTACCGGGGCTTTGCGACTAGGCTTCCTTCTCACCGTCACCCACCCAGTCTCCTCGCTGCTGAGGAGAGCCGGGGGACCGCTAACAGGGGGGCCTAAGCAACTAGCTCCGCTGCAGCTAAGGGGCGTCCGTCAAGAGTAACTGGCGCAGACGGTGTTTCAATGCAGCGGAACCCATCCATCCATCCATCCATCTTCTACCGCTTTTCCGGAGGTCCGGGTCGTGGAGGCAGCAGTTCAAGCAGAGAAGCCAAGACTTCCCTCTCCCCAGCCACCTGCTCCAGCTCTTCAGAGGGGATACCAAGGCGTTCCCAGACCAGCTGGGAGGCATAGTCTCTCCACCAAGTCCTGGGTCTGCCCCGGGGTCTCCTCCCAGTGGGACGTGCCTGAAACACCTCAAGTGGGAGGCGTCCAGGAGGCATCCTAATCAGATGCCCATACCACCTCAACTGACTCCTTTCAAGGCTAGCGTCTGGTGGCCGGGTTTCCACCCATGGGACCCGGCCGGGCTCAGCCCGAAGGAGTTACATGGGTCCGCCCTCCAGTGGGCTTACCACCTGCAGGAGGGATCATGGGGTTCCGGTGCTATGTGGATCAGGTGGCGGTCAAAGGCGGAGACCTTGGCGGACTGATTCCAAGCTTTCTAAACTGGCTTTTGGTACATGGAATGTCACCTTTGCAGCGGAGCCGGGATTCCAAATCACACAACCTCGCCTCGAGCGCCTCAAAAAGACAACATTTATTACATTTACCGTTATCACTAAAAGAGGCAGAGGTGTAGCTAAACATCTGACAGAGAGAGCACACCAGAGGAGGAGAGGAAGGAGAGCTAGTAGCCATAGCTAGTGGCTAACCCAAAGCTCAGGAGAGTAAGAAGAGCAAACCACACAGGCAGACAGCAAAACAGGAAGTGACGATACGTTACCACAAGGAAGTGGCGATCAATCCCTCAGTGTTCAAGTGCATCAAGTGTGATGCTGGGAGCCCTGGGAGAGAGCAGTGATAGCCAGGCACAGAGGCAGGGCAGTGGAGTGCCTTGGACGAGGGTGCTGGGCGCATTGGCGAAGCACCTGGATCGACAAGCGATGCCGATGAGTGGGCTAAGGATCTCCCCGAAGTTCGGCCATGGGGGGCTGGAGTGTCTGGGGCTACAACGGTGGCAGATACAGCAGTTTTGAAGATGGTTGGGGGCAGACTGACGGACACGGAGGGACGGCGTGCTGGGCAGAAGCACTGCGAGTCCAGACGAGAGAAGCGGTCGGTGGTGAGACAGGACATTCTTGCCGGGCGTCTTAACAGATGTCTTCAACTACCACCTCCGGAAGAACTGCAACCCCATTCCGAGGGAGTCTGGAGACATGAAGTCTGAATGGGCCATGTTGTCCACCTCCATTGGTGAAGCAGCTGCCCAGAGCTGTGGCCACATGGTTGTTGATGCATCTCGTAGTGGCAGTCCCAGCCAGCCCCAACCAAGTGGTGGACACCAGTTGCAAGGGCAGCCATCAAGCTGAAAAAGGAGTCCTGTCAAGCTCGGTTGGCTTGTGGGACTCCTGAAGCAGCTGGGATGTACTGATAGGCCAAGATAAGTGCAGCCCGGGTGGTTGCTGAAGCAAAAACTCAAGTATAAGAGGAGTTTAGTGAGCCCATGGAACAAGAAGAGATTCTAGCAAACTGTCTGGCAACTCGGGAGGGGGAAATGGTGCAGATGGGGCACTGCTGACTTCGACTGGGGACATCGTCGGGTGGTGGAAGGAATACTTCTAGGATCTCCTCAATCCCACTGACATACCTTCCACAGAGGAAGCAGGGCTTGAGGGCGAGGGGGATGACTTGCCCATCACAGGGACTGAGGGCATTGAAGTGGTTAAAAAAAACTCTTTAGTGGCCAGGCCTGAGGGGTGGATGAGATTCTCCTTGAGTACCTCAAGTCCGTGGATGTTGTAGGGCTGTCACGGTTGACACGCCTCTGCAACATTGTATGGGATGCCCTTGCCATGGCAAACTGGGGTGGTGGTTCTTCTCTTCAAGAAGGGAGACCAGAGGGTGTGTTCCAACTTTTGGGGGATCACACTTCTCAGTCTCCCTGGGAAGGTCTGTGCCAGGGTACTGGAGAGGAGAGTCCAATGGGGTTTTTGTCCTGGCCATGGCACATTGGATCAACTCTTTACCCTCTTGAGAATCCTTGAGGGTTTGTAGGAGTTTGCTCAACCAGTCTAGGAGCTCCTCCAGTCGAGGAGGAGCAATGGGGTTTTTGTCCTGGCCATGGCACATTGGATCAACTCTTTACCCTCTTGAGAATCCTTGAGGGTTTGTAGGAGTTTGCTCAACCAGTCTACATGTGTTTTGTGGACTTGGAGAAAGCATTTGGGCAGCACAGTGCTACAGTGGTTAGCACTGTTGCCTAGTAGCTAGAATGTTTCAAGTTTGAATCCTCGCGCTGTCGGGGGTGGGAACCTTTCTGTGTGGAGTTTGCATGTTCTCTCTGTGCTGCATGGATTTACTCTGGGAGTTCTGGTTTCCTCCCATAATCCAAAGACATGCATGTTAAGTTAATTGGCGATTCTAAGATTCTAAGATTTTCCCTAGGTATCCATCTCTGATAGGCACTTAGAATACAGGGTCAGTACAAC
This sequence comes from Pholidichthys leucotaenia, assembly GCA_020510985.1. Classification (NCBI taxonomy): domain Eukaryota; kingdom Metazoa; phylum Chordata; class Actinopteri; order Cichliformes; family Pholidichthyidae; genus Pholidichthys; species Pholidichthys leucotaenia. Next base: position 285,754,299 of record CM035838.1, read on the forward strand.
TGAAGTGCTTTGAGTGGTCTTTGAGACTAGAAAAGCGCTATAAAAGTACAGGACCTTATCTCTTATTTGACCGCATCCCTCGTGATCCCTTGTGTGGGTGCTGTGGGAGTATGGGGTATCAGACTTGTTGCTACGAGCTATTCGGTCCCTATATGATCATTGCAATTTTCCTTCGTATTGCCAGCACTAGGGGTGTAACGGTACGCTTAAAATAACGTTCAGTAAGTACCTTGGTTTTAAGGTCACGGTTCAGTTCATTTTCAGTGCAGTACGGAAACAAAATGCAAAACATAAAACTGCTTATCTTTTGTATAAGTGGGAACAGCTTTACTGACCAAAAAAATTTACAAACTGCCAGCAGTAAATTCTCCAATAAAAAAAAAAAAATTCTCAAATAAACAAAATTAAAATGTATACAGTAAATAAATTCTCTTTTTAGGAAATGAACAATGCAGACAAGTGCAACAATAAATGTTTGAACAGCCTATTATAAAAAGTTCCCATAGCTAAATGAAATAATGACCCATGAAACATGAGTTGGAAACTTGAACTTTAAACTGTCATGGAGCGGTCCTCGCGGACCTCTAATGAAACACCATAGGCAGCCCTAGAGTTTGCACATTTATTAAATAAGGACATACAGTACAAAATAATGAGTCTCGTGGGGCAAAACATAAATAAAGACTAGGACTAAGACACACTATAATATACTGAGAACTAGGGAGACTGACGGGAGACAAGAATACAACACTTACATGCAAATAGGACGCTGAAAGGAACTGGCTTCGGACGTAGGGAAACCAGTCTGGAAAATGCAAGGTCGCAGCCCCGAGTGACAGGAGCTGCTCCCTTAAATAGGGCAGGATAATTAATCAGCTGATGAGGGTGTCATCCGCTGAATCAGCACCAACTGTGCTTCTTGGCTCTGACAGCCGGAAGCCCCGCAGAGACGCTGTCAGAATAAGAGGTCAGAGAGCCCACCAGGACTAAATACAGAATAGGAGGAAAATACTGCATGACCCGAGCGCGGACGAGATCGGCGCTCTGACAATGACAGTACTCCCCCCCGAAGGACGCACTCTGGGCATAAACATAACATCCAAGCCCCACCCACCCCCACCCACCCACCCAGAAGGCTATGAAATCCCACCCAGGGCTGGTGGAGGGGGAAAAAGGCTCGGCGGGCAAGATTCAAAAAAAAAAAAAAAAAAAAAAGGGAAAAAAAACACCAAGGAAAGGAACCAGAGGAAAAAAAAACAAAAAAACAATGACCAGGGCCAATACAGAACAAATATGAGCATGGTGGACAACAGTGCAAGGAAGCAAAACCCACAAATATACTCCATAAAGCACAGGTAGAAGACAGAATATATGGATACAGAATATATAGAATATATACGTAGATACAGAATATATATATATAGATATAGAATATATAGATACAAGGTTAAACCATAATATGCAGGCATCTCTCAACCAGAGAAAGGGAAAACACAAAATCACGCTAAATAGCGGTGAAATACAGGCAGTACAATAATTCCAAATGACTGGCAGAGGCAACAGAACAATAAATGCAAATAATAGAAATACAATGCCTACAGACCAAAATACACAGGCTCAAAGAAACAAAAGGAACCACATACCTCTCAAACTGAGGCAGGGAAAACAAAAATCACGCTAAACAGCGGCAAAATACAAACAGTTCCATAAGTCCAAATAAGCTGGCAGAGGCGACAAAAGCGCATATTTCAGACTACAGAGGGGGAGAAAGAAAAAAAAACACATGCTAAAGAGCGGCAAAATACAAACAGTTTAAATCAGTTCAAATAAACGGCCATAGGCAACAAAAGAACATCTGTCAGACTACGGAGGGGACAATCAAAAGGAGAGAAAAAAAAATCATTACAGGAATGCAGGCAGGCAGAGCACAATAACAAAAAACAAATAGTTCGGGAGGTCTACCTGCATCCAGATTGCTGGCAGAGGGAAAAGAAAGAGTTCGGGCGGTCTACCCCAGTCCCAGGCCCGGAGAAACAGAACCTCTGGCAGCCGGACCAGGTTGCCGAACAGAAATTCCAGTTTGTCGGGTGGCCGACCCAGAACGCCGAACAGGCAAAGGAGTCTCCCAGGCGGCCGACCCGAGTCAAAAGGCCACCAGGACCGAAGGGAAGGGCTCGGAGGTGGCCTCCCTACAGAAAGGGATAACGAGGGAGAGCTGGGTCAAGTAAGGGAAATCGCAACGGCACCAGGTGGAGAAGAAAAGGGATCGGGGAAACAATGAGGGACCAGCCTGGCGTCGATCGGCAGAGGATCTGCAGCTCCTTCTCCGAACTCCACACAGACTGGCGCTGGGCTTTCGTTGGATCCCAAGCGGGATCGTGCTGCACCCACGACGGACCCTGGCTGGGCCGGAACCATGCCCACGACAGACCCCGATTGGGTCAATGTAGCACCCACGATGGCAGGCAGAGCACAATAACAAAAAACAAATAGTTCGGGAGGTCTACCTGCATCCAGATCGCTGGCAGAGGAAAAAGAAAGAGTTTGGGCGGTCTACCCCAGTCCCAGGCCCGGAGAAACAGAACCTCTGGCGGCCGGACCAGGTTGCCGAACAGAAATTCCAGTTTGTCGGGTGGCTGACCCAGAACGCTGAACCGGCGAAGGAGTTTCCCAGGCGGCCGACCCGAGTCAAAAGGCCACCAGGACCGAAGGGAAGAGCTCAGAGGTGGCCTCCCTACCAAAAGGGATAACGAGGGAGAGCTGGGTCAAGTAAGGGAAATCGCAATGGCACCAGGTGGAGAACAAAAGGGATCGGGGAAACAATGAGGGACCAGCCCGGCGTTGATCGGCAGAGGATCTGCAGCTCCTTCTCCGAACTCCACACAGACTGGCGCTGGGCTTTCGTTGGATCCCAAGCGGGATCGTGCTGCACCCACGACGGACCCTGACTGGGCCGGAACCATGCCCATGACGGACCCCGATTGGGTCAATGTAGCACCCACAATGGACCCCGACTGGGCCGGAACCACACCCACGATGGACCTCGACTGGGCCAGCGCAGCACCAGGGATGACCTCCAAACCCGAACCCGGAACCTCCAGAACAATGACCGGAATTGACTCAACACCGGTGACCCTGGGAGAAGGCCCAGGAGAAGAAAGAGAACCGAGATCAGGATCACCGGCAGCGACAGAGCACAGCGAGACAAGCTCGGATGCGGACGGCTGCACCCTGCTTGTCTCCCCAAGAGACAGGCAAAAATGCTCCAGAATAGACAGGAGAAAGACATAATAGACTACTTGCCTGATCTCGAGTTCTGCCTCCGTCCAGGACTTCGGCGATCTGGGTTCAGCAGGTAGAAGGTCCTCCTCTGGTTCCCACTCAGCTACGGCGGGCTCCACAGCTGGCATGATGGAGTCCACAGTCCGGGGATTCCCTGACGCTCACGTCCACGTCGAGGGCCCACACGGCGTGGTGGCAGGGGATCCATGACCTTCCGGGTCGGACTGTCCCTCCGTGGAGACCCGGGCACACTTGCTCATCAGCGCAGGCTCCAGTTTGCAGTCCGCCCTCCTGCTCTGCCCATGACATGGCTGCGGAGCTGGAACTAGGTACTCAAGGGCCGCAGGCTCCTTCCTTGCCCAACGGCGTAGACCTGGCGCTAAACAATGCTCAGGGGAAGGAGACACAAAGGTAGCAGGTTCATAATTAATCACTGCAGCAGGTTGAGGGAGCTCAGGGGACTGTGAACCCCAAAATCCACCCCCAGGGATCAAACAAGGCAATTCACCCAGTGAAGGAAGAGAATGAAAAGACACTAGTCTGATCCGCTGAGGGCCGATGGAAGCTGCTGCGGTGGGCTTGGTTCTTCCCTTTCCCCGCTGGATGATGACGGAGGGCCCCCCGGGAAGATGAGGAAGAGCCGTTTGCACAGGATCGATGACGGGCATCGCCGGGGCAGGACTCGTGGAGCTCACAACAGCTGGAGAGAGCGCTGAGGAGGAGGGAGAAACAGCCGAGGCGGGCCGGGGATGAGGTACATACAACCCGGAGGCAGCGGTGGCAGTCTTACCCCTCTGATGAGACGCAGAGGCTGCAGCTGGCTGGGAGACAGAGTTTGTGTGGCTACCCAGAACAGTATCCGGGTGGGGTTCTCGCTGAGGATACGCCGTGGAATCCCAGCTGACGTCTTTCACCGCTGGGGATGACCCCTGGGTGGTACGAACTCCTGGACTGGATGGGGGACAAGAATGGGATTCCGAGACAAGGAGTGAGGATGTCTCCTCTTCGGCTTCCTGCCGGAGTTTCCCTTCAGCCCATGGAGCTTCTCCCGGTGAGCAGAGATGCCCGCCATCCTCGCCGTGATTTCAGGGTGGTCACTGTAGCGAGGATGGCGGTTAATAGCCGCCTCAGCGAGGTCCAGGTACCAGCGTGCATCGTTGGGAGTGTCGTAAGGCCGAGTGATGGAGAGGATACCATCAGTGTCAATGAGGGCCATAACCAGCTCGTAGCCCAAGCTCATCACATAGGCCTTGGGCGGCGCCATCTCCCAGCACACTGGTATGAGAACAGGGTGAAAAACTACAAGCCCAAATTAGGCAAACTCATGGTCACCGGCGTATCGTTTGGCTGCGACCTACTGTCATGGAGCGGTCCTCGCGGACCACTACTGAAACACTATAAGCAGCCGTACAGTTTGCACATTTATTAAATAAGGACATGCACTACAAAATAATTAGCCTCGTGGGGCAAAACACAAATAAAGATTATGACTAAGACACACTCTAATATACTGAGAACTACGGAGACTGACGGGAGGTCGCAGCCCTGAGTGACAGGAGCTGCTCCCTTAAATAGGGCAGGATACAGTAATTAATCAGCTGATGAGGGTGTCATCCACTGAATCAGCACCAGCTGATTCAGTGATTAAGATCCAGCTGATTAAGATCCAAGATGGCGCCGCGGATGGCAGCCACTGGCTTCTGCTCTCTGATGTTTTTGATGATTTTGTGTGTTTTTTTGGACTTCTGCTCTTCCGTCCGAGTCACCTATTCAAGGGAGGAACTACTTTCACTCAGACTATCTCCCAATGCAACTTCTCCGCCAGTTTCTGCTGCTGATTTGAAGTTTTTTCAGTCGATCTTAGCTGTGGGAGCAGCAGCTATTGGCACTGGCCGGAAACGAAGGCGGCGTGGTAAACGTGCCGGTGCGCTAGTCAGGCTGAAGAAACGAGGATATCGCACGCCGCTCCCATCAATCCATCTGACCAATGTCCGCTCTTTGGCGAACAAAATGGACGAACTGCTGCTCCTGTCTCACAAAAACCTGGATTTTAGCAGATCTGGCGCCCTGTGTTTCACGGAGTCCTGGCTGAGTGAACACATCCCGGAAAGCGCGGTTCGCCTGGACGGATTCCGACTGTTTCGCGCTGATCGCAGCCGAGAATTCTGTGGAAAGACTAAAGGTGGTGGAATCTGCTTCTACATAAACGAAGGTTGGTGTACTGATGTCACAGTGTTGAAGAAGTTTTGTAGCCCTAACCTAGAGTCAATGTTCATAAACTGTAAACCCTTTTATTCACCGCGAGAGTTCTCCTCGTTTATTCTGGTCAGAATTTATATCCCGCCTGCTGCTTGTACAACGGAGGCACTGCAGCACCTCGCTGACCAGATTGCAGAGGTGGAGGAAAAACATCCAGACTCTCTGCTTATCATTCTGGGTGATTTCAATAGAGCTAATCTCACAAATGAGCTTCCTAAATACAGACAGCATATTAAATGTCCCACCAGGGACACAAATACACTTGACCACTGTTACACAGTTTTAAGAAACGCCTATCATGCCGTCCCCCGTGCAGCTCTGGGTTTTTCTGACCACTGTCTGCTCCATCTTATTCCAACATACAGACAGAAACTAAAAACTTCCAAGTCTGTTGTAAGGACTGTGAAGAAATGGACTGAGGAATCAAAGCTGGAGTTACAAGCCTGCTTTGACTGCACAGACTGGAGTGTTTTTGAAGATGCAGCCATCATCCAATCTGTCCTCTGCTTTTCCATCACTGTCTGGTTTGGATCTTCCACTAAACAGGACAAGACCAGACTGCAGCGGATCATTAAGTCTGCGAAGAGAATCATTGGTACTGACCTACCCTCCATTGAGAACTTATATCGGTCCATAACCAGGAAACGGGCGGGAACCATCTGTGTTGACCCGTCACACCTCGGCCTCAAACTGTTTGAACTTCTATCTTCTGGTCGTCGTTACAGATCACTAAAGGTCAAAACCACCCGTCACAGGAACAGTTTCTTTCCTCAAGCCATCACTCTGATGAACTCTTAACATTCACCTAGTCCTACCTGTTGCTGTACTCATGACTTTTCATCCATTCTTACATTGCACATAACTCTCACACTGCTTTTTACTTCATTCACATTATATCACTGAATCTGAGTTCACACTGAAATACTGTGTGACTGTATATTTTTTCATACATTTCTGCAAAGTGTGAATAGTCTGAGTAAATAAACTGCATATATTCCTGTATATATTTGCATCCTTTTATAGAAACGTGGACAGACTGTAATTTACTGTACATACTCTGTTGTCATTGAATCCTTATTTAAATCTTATTTAAATCCTCCACCTGAACAACGAGAGCAAGTTTTTAGCCAAAGTCAAATTCCTTGTATGTGTTGTGCATACTTGGCCAATAAAGCTGGTTTTGATTCTGATTCTGATTCTGTGCTGCCTGACAGCCGGAAGCCCCACAGAGACACTGTCAGAATAAGAGCTCAGAGAGCCCACCAGGACTAAATACAGAATGGGAGGAAAGTACTGCATGACCCGAGCGCGGACGAGATCGGCGCTCAGACCATGACATACAGCCTAATCAAAAGTGTCTGTAGCGTCACAATTATTTATTTATTTTATTTTTATTTATTTTATTTTATTTATTTATTTCGGATAGTACATTACAGGTTAAAAGAAACTGTATAATATAACAACAAGGTCAAATTAGACAAAGACTCCTTCTACTATACAATTCCACGTGAGTTATCCGAAATGGGTGATGGCTGAAGCCGCAGCTTATATTGCCCACCCATATTCCATCCAAGAATTCAAAGGAGAAAAAGTTAAATTAAAAAATTAAAAAATTAAATTAAATTAAAAAATTAAATTAAATTAAGTTAAATTAAAAAATTAAATAACAGACACTAAAGTTTGGTCTTTTAACCCAAAAACTAAAGAAATAGAACTCAAATATCAGATTCTACTATTCCATACAGGGCTGTTGTAACTCTACTGTTCAAAACTGGAGTAAGAATATTCAACTCCATTAAAGTCATGAAGAAAATAACAGTCTAGTCCATCCTGTCTGAAACCTTGCTGAGTCTAGAAGTTTAAATGTTTAAGAATTAGGCTTCAGAATGAAAATGAAAAGAACTTTTTCCAAGCTGAATTAACAGTTTACAAATGCTGTAAGTTACAGTAGAGGAATGTGAGTCTTCACTACAGATACAGTGAAATATTTAAGCTGTTTTAATTTATTTGTGATGATTATGGTTATCTTTTTTAGATTAAATTACACTCATGGTATTCTAATTTAAGGTGGATTCATACTACAACGTTTGGACCGACTTTTACTGACATTTTGGCAAACGTCTGGCTCTGCTGGTGAAAGTTAATGATAGTTGGTGTTTGTTGGCAAATGCTGGCGAAAGTTGTGTACCTTGAAAATTTTCAGCATTAGGAAAATTTGCGGATGTTTGGAAATAAACGTTGGTGAAAGTTATGCTCAGTTTGTAAGAGTTCCTGAGCGCTGGGCTATAAGTTATGCAGAGTTTACCGAAATCAGCCTCAGTTAACATTGGGTTCACACTTGCGTTTGGACCAACTTTTGCAGACGTTTTGAAAAATCAGAGAAGTGCTCAGGGCAGATCAGCTGACATCAGCGTCAGGTGATGCTCATATAAAGATCAGTGTTTGTGGAAGCTTCCTGTCATTCTGGAATAAACACATCTCCTTTGGGCATAGGTTTCAGTCCATCCATCCATCCATCTTCTACCGCTTTTCCGGAGGTCCGGGTCGCGGAGGCAGCAGTTCAAGCAGAGAAGCCCAGACTTCCCTCTCCCCAGCCACCTGCTCCAGCTCTTCAGAGGGGATACCAAGGCGTTCCCAGACCAGCTGGGAGACATAGTCTCTCCACCGAGTCCTGGGTCTGCCCCGGGGTCTCCTCCCAGTGGGACGTGCCTGAAACACCTCAAGTGGGAGGCGTCCAGGAGGCATCCTAATCAGATGCCCATACCTGACTCCTTTCAATGTGGAGGAGCAGCGGTTCTACTCTGAGCCTCTCCCGGATAACTGAGCTCCTCACCCTATCTCTGAGGGTGAGTCCAGCAATCCTACGGAGAAAGCTCATTTCAGCCGCTTGTATCCGCGATCTCGTTCTTTCGGTCATTACCCAAAGCTCGTGACCATAGGTGAGAGTAGGAACATAGATTGACTGGTAAATCGACAGCTTTGCCTTAGAACTAAGCTCCCTCTCAGTATTTATTTTAATTTGAGATTCCTATGTAATTACTTCTGAACCCCCTTTTCCCCTGTTCGTTCATTCATTCATTCATTCATTCATTCATTCATTCATCTAAAAAAATAATAAAATAATGCATAGACTCAGGGTTTCCTTTGATAACATTTCCCGGTGGCAGCCTACCCCCCCCCCCCCCGGTAAATTTCCCACCATTCCTATGAGGAAATATAAATTTCAGAAAAGATGAAGGAATTATGGTCCGCAAGTGCAAACACCAACAATGTGCGTGACTGTCATCTGCACAGAGTTCAGAAGCACCGCGCCCACGTGACAGCTCCAGTCACCAGGCAGAGTGTCTCGCTCGCGTCACTGTCCGAGAGAAACACGAGCTTATTAAAGTACTTTAAACATGGGAAAAAAGCAGAAGAGGTATGTGAGCACTCGAGGCATTTGTCATGGTTTTAACCTGCTGGTAATGGGAGCAATAATGGAAGAGTCGCTTCGCTAACAGATGTGGGTAAGAGCTCGAGTTGGTTCATTTTGTCTTCTTTTTAATCATTAGTTTTTTGTTTTTCTTATTTCAGACACGAATGAGAAGGAGTTGTTTTTACCTTTACCTTAGTTGATATAAATTAACTAATTTATGTTCAATATTATGTACCTGGAAAGTTAAGATGACCAAAATTCACAAATGGCTTAAATCTGTCTGCAGCCTTCAGACAAACTAAATGTGCCAACATTTGAATTTCAAAATAAGAGAGGTTTTTCCTGCTGTCTAGTTGGTGAGGAGATTCCTCAAAAAAAACGCAACTATAAATATAAAGAAATATTTTAACCGAAATAACTGCATCTTTGGTCATTTAAGTTAATTTATCTCATTAAGTACAATTTTTTTTTTTTTCTTTGAAATCAGAGTTAAATTATTGTTCTCTTCTGGCTCTGCAAAATTATGCAGTCTGAAACATTGAACTTTTTTCAACTCTGAGCGCCCTGAGTGCCACGACACAAAGCGGCCACTGCTGAGAACGTGCAAAAAAATCCCACAAACCAACAAACAATTCAACAATTCAAAACTAATCAAATGTCTGTTATATATATATTTCATAAATTAAAAAAATAAAAAACATGTCATACACACCATGTTACCACCAAACAAATATTGTAGATTGTCCTCTTACGTATATATTTTCTTTTTTTAAAATTACCCCTTCTCTCTATTTATCTTTCATTCCTGCATGTCTGAACTCCGTTTTGATCTAAAAACCTCTGTTTTTACCAGCATTTCAGTCAATGTTTGCCAAAGGAGTTTAATTTAGGCTGACTTAGGCAAACTCTCCATAACTTTGAGGAACTTTTGCAAACTGAGCACAACTTTCACCAGTGTTTATTTCCAAACGTTGGCAAATTTTCAACATGCTGAAAATTCTCAACAAATACAACTTTCACCAACAAACACCAACTATCATTACTTTTATCAACTTTTGCCAGCAGAGCAAGACGTTTGCCAAAACGTCAGTAAAAGTTGGTCCGAACATTGTAGTGTGAATCCACCCAAAAACGCAGGTCCAGGATGACAGGAAGCCTCCACAACCACTGATCTTTATATCAGCGTCGCCTGACGCTGATGTCAGCTGACCTGCACTGAGTATTTGTTTGCTTAAGTTAACCTAAGTTGGCAACTGCTATACATACGTTAGCCTAAATTGGCAAAGGTTTGACAATGCTGAATGCAACGCTGGGAAATGCTAACAAAAGTTTATAAAAGTTTGTAAAAGTTTGTTAAAGTTGGTGTGTGCTCACGAATGTAATTTCACCAACGTTTGGACTGATTTCTCTGATTTACCAAAACGTCAGTAAAAGTCAGTCCAAACGTTACAGTGTGAACCCAGCTTTACCAAGATGCACTAGTGTTCAGAATGAGGGCTTATTACTATGATAATAATAGAGAAGATGAAAAAGAGTGTTACGACCCATTTCCTGGGCCAAGGCCAGAATAGCCTGTTTCTGTTTCAACACACTTTCTGGGCCAAGGCCAGAACTGCCTAAATCAGCCGGGGATCATTTAGGTCTGTCTCGGCTCCTATGCCAAGGTGTACAAACCTAGTCACTTTTACCCTTTTTCTCAGGCAAGGTAGACATTCACCTGGTCTCTTCTGCTCACAGCAAGGCAGACCTCCACCTCATGTCACCATGATCCCCACACCTCCTGCTCTACCACTGAGCCAAAGGGGAATTCCTCCCTAGCAACTTGGCTAGGAGTGGGGGTATACCCGAATGGTGTCATGACCTGCACCACTGACCAATTACCCATGGAGAGGGTCTTCACACCTCCCCCCTTATGGGAGTGGTGCTCATATCCCAGCGAGCCCCCATTGTCTGGGTCAAGGCCAGAATAGCCTATTTATGCCTGGGATCATTTAGGTCCATCCCGGCCACTCTGCCAAGGTGTACAAACCTAGTCACTTTCACCCTTTCCTTGGGTAAGGTAGACATTCACCTGGTCTCTTCTGCTCACAACAAGGCAGACCTCCACCTCATGTCCCAGGCTGGGATTTGAACTCATGACACCATGATCACCACACCTCCTGCTCTTCCACTGAACCAGAGAGGAATTCTTCCCTAGCAACCTGGCTAGGAGTGGGGTGAACTCTAATGGTGCCATGACCTGCACCACTGACTAATTTCCCATGGAGGGGGCATATTCTTTTTATCCCTGACGAGCCCCCCCCCCCCCCGCCCCCGCTTCCCCCAAAGGAAGTGGTGCAGGTGCCAGGTGAATTTCTACCTTGCCTAAGAAAAGGGTGAAAGTGACTAGGTTTGTACACCTTGGCATAGGGGCCGAGACGGACCTAAATGACCCCAGGCTGATCTAGGCAGTTCTGGCCTTGCCCCAGAAAGTAGGCTGAAACAGAAATAGGTTATTCTGGCCTTGGCCCAGAAAATGGGTCGTAACAAAGAGTAAGGTACTCATGTAATTCACTCATTTACTGCAGTAAACACATTACCAGCAGAAATGAAACAGCTCAGCTGTCAGCAAACATCATTTACAAGAGATTATTATCTGGCAGGTAATGTTAGCACATGCTAACAGTTTAATCAGCTTTCTAAAACTGAGACAGTCATTCATTGAAAATAAGAAGCGCTAACTTTACTCGCTAAAAACTCATTAACCTTACCAGTGTTGTGTTTAGATTAGAAGTAGTCCAATTTCAGTCATTCTTCACCGGGGCAGAACACTGCAGAAGTCCGCTGACAGGCGGCCGGAGATGGAGAAACTGAGAGGAGGAGGGGGCGTGATATGACAGTTACACTTTCTAGCCATACTCAATATAGTCCGTGTCATACCTCAGTTTGTGTCTGAACCATACTGTGGGTGGCGTACCGAAAAATCCAAATACGAATACAAGTACCATTATACTCCTAGCAAACACCCAGTTGAACTTGTTTCCAGTGAGAGCTGGACTCCGCTGGGGCTGCCTTCCTGACAGAGGGTGTCATGTTCACTGACCACAGGATCTCATCTCTGCTGTTTGCCGATGATGTCCTGTTGGCTTCATCGAGCGATGGCCTACAGGTCTTGCTGGGATGATTTGTTGCTGAGTGTGAAGTGCCTTCGATAAGAATCAACACCTCCAACTCCAAGTCCATGGTCCTTAGCTGGCAAAGGGTGGCTTGTCCTCTCTGGGTTGGGGACAAGTTCTTGCCCCAAGTGGATGAGTTTAAGTATCTCGGGATCTCATTCACGAGTGAGGGGAGAATGGAGCGAGAGATTGACCAAAGGATCAGCGCAGCATTTGCACTGATGCGGATGTTGTACCAGTCTGTTGTGGTGAAGAGGGAGCTCAGCTCTAAGGCAAAACTGTCAATTTAAGGATAAGGATGAGCTATCTTTTTTGTCATTCAAATCCATACAGCCAATGATGTACAGTAGAACGAAATTATGTTTCTCTTATCTACAATGTTAATCACACACATATATAGAATCAGAGGGGTCGCTGCCATGCAAGGCGCCTCCAAAAATTTCCCTCCTCTGTTCTATTATTGCTGAGCACTAAGCTGGACATCAGGAAGTTCCGCTTTTATATGGTCTTCGACATGACCCGGCTGGGATTTGAACCTCGGCCTCCCGGGTGTGGGACGGATGCTCTACCAACTAAGCCACGACTCTGGAAATTTACCGGTCAATCTACATTCCTACTTGCACCTATGTAATGAGCTTTGGCTACTGACCAAAATAATGAGATTGCGGATACAAGTGGCTGAAATGAGCCTTCTCTGTAGGATTGCTGGACTCACCCTTCGAGATAGGGTGAGGAGCTCAGTCATCCAGGAGAGGCTCAGAGTAGAACCGCTGCTCCTCCACATCGAAAGGAGCCAGTTGAGGTTGTTTGGGTGTCTGATCAGGATGCCTCCTATATGAGGTGTTTCGGGGACGTCCCACTGGTAGAGGACACCGGGGCAAACCCAGGACACACTGGAGAGATTGCATCTCCCAGCTGTCCTGGGAATTTCTTGGTGTCTTCTTTGAAAAGCTGGAGCAGGTGGCCAGGGAGAGGGAAGACTGGGCTTCTCTGCTTGAGCTGTTGCCTCCTCAACCTGGACCTCTGCAAAAAATGTAGAAGATGGCTGGCTTCATGGATGGATGGATGGATGCATGCATGCATGCATCTTCTTCTTCCGGCTCCCAGAGAGAGCAGTCACATTTTTCCTCCCTCCTCCTGTCTGCTTTCCTGACCTATTCCCAGCTTTGCAATGTTGCGTTTGTGTCTGTGTTTAGTCGCTCTTCTTCTGCTGAATCTTAATCTAAACGGAAATTATGGATTTGGAAGTGGCTTAAATGTGCTATTGTCACCACTTTTCAACAAGAACCGGGCCAAGGGGGAGCCCAAGAATTGGAACCTGCTGAGTGTATGATTTGACTGGAGATGCAGAAGACATCTATTGGCTATGACACAGGATTTCTATTTTTGGCTCTGGAGTTTCCTGGTGTTTCAGAAATTGAGGAAGGTGAAGAGCTGTTCAAAATGCGGATCCAGGCAAGCTCCTTCACCAATTCGACCAGTTGGGGTGTGCACGAGGCAGCATGGTGAACTGAAAGGTGATTCAGATGGTGGAATACATCTTGAAGTCGCCAGTGCTCTCCAGAGAATGTTAAAGTTTAAGCCTGTACATGGAAATTATGAAGCACAGAATTGCACGGGTGAGGAAAATTCTATTCTCTGAGTGCACTGTGCAGATTTGACCTTGTCTTTGGTGCCCTGTTTACATTTACATTCCTCCTCGATGAAGATAAGCGGAAGGAGCAGCTCTGCTAACCCAAACAATCGACACAATCGCTGTTGTTTCAACAGAGTGGACTCTTCAAGGACAGTGCCATGTGTCTTCAACTCGCCACCTGCAAGCAAGAGAGAGAGACTCTGGACTTGCTTATAGATCACATGATTAACATCCATCCACTGCCAGGAGGCGCCCTCTGCTGTTCACTAGCGATTGACACACCTACACTTCACTGCATACAACATTACAGGACTGATACACACACTGATATATAACTGACTCTCTCAATTCTTGTTTTGTGTGAACTATTGTCTGCTAATTTATATGTGCATTAGAGAGTTTTTTTTTCTAGGTAATCACAATTTTGGTCATATAATGAGCTTTATTTTGATTAACAATGCTTTTTTCTCTCTGCCCATTGTGTTTCCCTACCCCCCCTTCCCCCCTCCCCCTCTTTACCCCCCACTGTATGACAGGCGCCTTGCATGGCTGCCGCGTCATTGGGATGCGCTTATCTAGCGCGCCCAATGTCAAGTCAAATTCCTCGTATGTTTACTTGTGTTTCCTTGTAAACGTGCTTGGCAATAAAGTCTGATTCTGATGGAATCAGCTTGTATATTTGCTAATGGCCAAAACCCCTTCTTTGTCAGGGAAGCTCACTCTTTTCAGGGTTCTCAGTGTGACAGTGGGAATCAAACTCTTCACTTCGTTTGTCAAATAGGTCAACCTCTTTGGTGCCCATTGATAGCAATGGATTGATACATGTTTATTTCACATTGCCAGTCTTTTTGATGGTTTCACGTGCATGCAAATAAAAGTGTACCTTGACTTTTTTTTAGCTCACCGGCTGAGGAGAAAGATAAAATTTTAAAAAGGAACAAGACAGCCAAAAAAAAAGTGAAAGATAAATTCCAAAACAAAAAATTTGTTAAGGTAAGGTTTATACAGCGAGTAAAATAAGTATTGAACACATCAATTTTTTTTCTCATTAATCAGTATTTCTGGTGGAGCCATTGACCTGAGATTTTTACCCAATATCAACAACCCAAGTAATCCATACATACAAAGGAATCAAGGTAACTATGTTCATAAAGCAAGTTATATTTAATAAAGTGGGATGACACAGGGAATAAATGTTGAACACATGACGAAAAAGAGGTGCAAAAAGGAGTAGAAAGCCAAAAAAAAAACAAAACAGCTAAAATCATCAGAATTGAGGAAGCCATCCCATCCCCCATCAGTGTAAATTAATTTCAGCTGGTTAAGTCCTGACTGATTGCCTTTAAAAAGGTCTGTGAGTATCAGATTGTCACACCACAAAGAACGTGCGATGGGTAGAAGCAAAGAGCTCTCTCTAGACCTTGGCAACCTTATTGTTGCAAAACAAAATGATGGAAATGGTTACAGGCACATTTTTAAACCTCTGAATGTTCAGTGAGCACTGTTGGAGCCATCATTCAGAAGTGAAAATAATATCATTTTACCATAAACTGGCCACGTCCAGGAGCTCCTCACAAGATTTCTGACAGAGGAGTAAAAAGAATTATCGGAAGAGTTATCCAAGAGCTAGAGACCACTCGTGGAGAGCTCTAGAAAGACCTGGAGTTAGCGGGTACTGCTGTTTTAAAGAAAACAATAATTTATGCACTCCGCTGACATGGGGTCTATGCCTGCTCACCTCACAAGACTCTACTGTTGAAGAAAAAGCACGATGAAGCTTGTTAAAAGTTTGCTGCACAACATTTGGGCAAGCCAGTAAAATACTCGGAGAATATAGTCTGGTCAAATGAGACCAAAATTGAACTTTTTGAATGCCACAAGACACAGCATGTTTGGAGGAGAAATGGCACTGCCACATCCCATCATGGTATGTTGGTGTTTTTCAGCACATGGTACAGGCAAACTTCATATAAATGAAGGAAAGATGAATTGACAAATGTACAGAGACATCCTTGATAAGAACATGTTGCCATCTGCCAAGATGCTGAAGATGAAATGAGGGTGGACATTTCAGCAAGACAATGATCCCAAATACAGCCAAGGAAACTCCCAACTGGCTCCAGAGAAGGAAAATAAAGCTGCTAGACTGGCCCAGTCAGTCACCTAACCTGAATCCAATTGAAAATCTATAGAACGAACTAAAGATCAGAGTTCATATTAGACACCCATGGACCCTTCAAGATTTGAAGACAGTTTGTGTGGAAGAATGTGACATAATGTCTGGCTCAGGAAACACGCACGCAGGCTCAGGGTAGATTTAACAACTTTATTCAACAAGCAGGCGTGTATGGATGGATGTGTGAGATATGTATAGCCTGTTTTCCACTAGCCCAGCACACCTCGGTACGGCTCGATTCACTTCAGTACGGCTCGGAATGCTTCTGTCTCCATTAGCACGGTGTTGTGCTTGTGCTGTGATGGTTTGTTTTAGGAGGTTTTAGAAGCGGGGCAGCAGCAGATTCTCAGCGAGGCGGGGCCACACTCCCGTGACGTTACGCACCCGAATGAGTCCTTATTTACACGAGACAAAAAAGGATCCAAGGATTATTGCCTTGCTCGCTCTGTGGATTTATCTCACAATTAATTTTATCTCATAATTAAGCTGCAACAACACAAGTCACTTTTGTTTTGAATTAACTGCCAAATGACCTAGAAATAATGAGCTGAAACTTGTTTTTATTCGTATTAAATAATGAGACGGTGGCACACTGCCCTACACCAAATTATTATTTTTTACATCCTAGGGCATTTTGGATGTACTGAATTAAAAAAAAATCCTGTTTTTCACCTTCAGGTCAATGTTTGGAACAACAGTATTATTATTTTCCGTTTAGATGATGCTACACTCCTTCTAAAGTATTGTAATTCTCTGAATTTGGAATGCCGATAGAACATTCAATTTACATATACTTACTTTTTTTTACCTACTTTGACTTGTAAGCTTGATCAGTCTCTCCTGCTGCATTTTAAAGTCCAACGGTGCAACTTTTTATAAGTTAACATAAAAAATGTACCCAAAGTTTAGAACTGGATCATGTGGGGCTAATTTTTTATGATATTTCAATAAAAAGAACAGAAAGCTTACAAAAACATTTGTTTTTTGGTCTAGTTAAAAATTACATTACCTTTACAATGGTTGACCCCTGACAGGAAGATCAGATCAGATTAGGCAATGGAATTTCTATGTAATTATACTGTTTTATAATTCAGTGTTATAACAGACAAACCACACTTTCCAAAACAATTCCATTTTATTATATACAAAATATTAAAAGAAAAAAAAAACTTTGCAACACAACATGAAGGTTAATCGACATTTTATACACGCCGACCACTGAGTGTCTACACCAGCTTCCCAAACTGGGTCACGACTCGGATGAATGAAGCCGTCTCTGCCAGCTGTGGGTCAGGATGGCTCGGTTGAATAATCCGGACGGGCTGTCGCGGCGGACGCGTGGGATGATTCTACAAGGAAAATGCACACAATAAAATACAGCACGAAAGTGCAATATATACAGAAAAGACAATAGTTTTTAACAAGAATACATAAGCTTATTTCAGCGTATTGTTCACATGAATAATTAAAATAAAAGCTTTAGTCCGCAGTGTACTGCAATAAAGCAGCAATCCATCCACAAATGAACAGCTTTTTTATTGCATAAATAAACTGAGCATCTTACCGAATATATTTGCGAAAAAACGCACAATAAAAAAAAATTAAAACTCACCGTTAAAGGACTCCGATGTCGAGACCTCCCGGTATATTTTTTCATTCCGGGCGGCTCCGTCTAACTCGCGCTGCATACGTTCGTCTGACAATGCAGTGAGCAGACACTGCAGCTCCTTATTGGTCCATGGAACACCCTTATTACATGAAGCCATTTTTGATAGAGAATAAATGAAAATAGCACAGCAATACACTGAAAAGGAACCGCCAACAGTGGTTGCGTGCTGAGTAATGGCGGTCGTGAAGATTCTTTTTTTTTTTTTTCAAAAACTTTATTGAGAAGGTCGTGAAGATTTGGTAGATGAGGAGGAGGAGAGGGGCGGTTACAACCTGACCAATCAGCGTCGGTTACGACCTGACAAATCAGCGGCGACCAGTCTGTTAACGTCACAACACGGCACAGCTCAGCACTGCTGTACCCTGCCCTGCAGCGGGGCTGAGAATCGCGGCTGTTAAACCGTGTTGGGGCTTGTGGAAAAGCGTACAAAGCGTGCTGAGCCGTCCCGTGTCGCGCTAAAGCGTGCTAGTGGAAAAGGCCCTTATATGTGGTGAGGGTGAACGCCGATGCACAGGAAGCAGAGCGGTGCACCGTACAGCCGGGCAACCCTATGGAGAGAACAGAGGACAGGGGTAAAGGGCACCACACCTAGACAGGAATAATGAGCAGTGTGCTGCTTACTTGTGGATGACAGGTGGCTGGCGTTGGCCAAGGGAGAAGCCCGGAAGACAGCGTCCTGCAGAGCCTGTGACGACGGTGAGGGTTGGATGGCGATGACGGGATATCCGCCACCAAGGAATCCACCTGTGCACAGGGGAGAAGACTTGCAAAAGGTAAGGGAAGAGATGCTTACATAGAAGCGTAGTTTAGCTGTCGTTTAGGAGACGATCCAGCTGCGAAGAAGTGCCGATGCGAACAGTTGGCTCCAGACCGCTGCACAGGGTTGAGTGGGCTAAATAGCTCGTGGCTGATGAGGCGCAGGTGTGCGTGCAGCTGAGGCAGATGATGAGCGGCAAGTCGTGACAGTTCTCCCCCCCCCCCCAGCAGCGCCTTCTGGCGCTGGTTTGTCCGGATGCGCCCGGTGGAACTCCATGATGAGACTCCTGTCCAACACCAAGGAAGAGCGCACCCAGGACCTCCACTCAGGACCGATTCCCTCCCAGTCCACCAAGTACTGCAGCCCGCGACCTCGGCGCCGGGAGTCCATGATGGAAGCGACTCTCCAGGCCGGGTGGCCGTCGATCATCAGAGGTGACACAGCGTAAGGCAGCTTCCAGCTCCTGGTTGGCCCGTTCACACTGCCCATTGGACTGAGGGTGGTGGCCGGAGGAGAGGCTTACCGTGGCCCCCAGGGCATTGCAGAAACACCTCCATAGTCTGAGACAAATTGGGGCCCCCGATCAGAGACAACGTCCACCGGTATCCCATGCAGCCTGACCACGTGTTGAACCAGAAGGTCCGCTGTCTCCCGTGCCGTAGGGAGGCCCCGGAGCGGCACGAAATGAGCAGCCTTGGAGAACCGATCCACGATGGTCAGCCCAGCATCATAGGTGTTGGGGACCGGAAGACCGGTGACGAAGTCGAGGGCTATGTGGGACCAGGGCCTGCCAGGGACCGGCAGGGGCTGGAGCAGACCCGCGGGGGGAGAGTTACCTGGCTTGCCGGTGGCACACACAGGGCATGCCTGGACGTAGTTGGTGGCGTCCTTCTGAAGTCCCGGCCACCAGAAGGAACGCTGGAGGAGATCCACTAGCCGGGAGACACCAGGGTGAAAGGCGAGTTTGAAGGTGTGAACCCAATGGATGACCTCCCCCCGGACAGTAGATGGAACAAACAGCTTCCCCTCCGGTCCGCTGCCAGGGTCCGGTTCGATCTCCTGCGCCTTCCGGATCTTGTCCCTGATGGACCAGGAAATCGCCCCCACAACATATGAGCTAGGCAGAATGGTATGACCCGGTTCCTCCGACGTCTCAGGGGCAAACTTCCTGGACAGGGCATCGGGCAGGCCGTTCTTAGAACCAGGGCGGTAGGTGATGGTAAAACGGAACCGGACGAAGAACAAGGACCAGCACGCCTGGCGGGCATTCAGTCGTCTGGCAGATCTTAGATATTCCAGGTTCTTGTGGTCCGTCAGCATCACAAACGGCAAAGCAGCCCCCTCCAGCCAGTGGCGCCACTCCTGCAGGGCGAGCTTGATGGCGAGAAGCTCCCTGTCCCCGACGTCGTAGTTACACTCAGCCAGAGACAGGCGCCGTGAGAAGAAGGCGCAGGGTCGCTTGACCCTGTCGGTGGGTGATCGCTGGGACAGCACCGCCCCCACTCCCATATCAGACGCGTCGACTTCCACCAAACACTGCAGCGCGGGGTCAACCTGGGTCAGGACTCGGGAGGAGGAGAACTCTGTCTTCAACGCCTGAAACGCCGCTGCAACCTCTTCGGTCCACCGGAAGGGGGTTTTGGGAGAAGTGAGGTGGGTCAACGGGGCAACGATGGCACTGAAATTGGGCACAAAACGGCGGTAGAAGTTGGCAAACCCAATACATTGCTGCACCTGCTTCCTGGAGGTCGGCGTGGGCCACTCAACCACCGCTTTGACCTTCGCGGGGTCGGGAAGGACTTAGTTGTGCGAGATTACGAATCCTAGGAAGGAGGTGATCTTGGCGTAAAACTCACACTTTTCGGCCTTGACGTACAGCCTGTTCTCCAGCAGCCGTTGTAAGACCCGCCTCACGTGGACCTGGTGTTCCTCCCGTGACCTGGAGAAGATAAGGATGTCATCCAGGTACACGAACACGAAGAGGCCAAGGAAATCAGTAGGACGTCGTTAATGAGGCGTTGAAACACAGCGGGGGCGTTGGTCAGCCCAAACGGCATTACCAGATACTCGAAGTGACCACTAGGCGTACGAAAGGCCGTCTTCCAATCATCCCCCTCCCGGATCCGGACGAGGTGGTAAGCACTGCGGAGATCCAACTTGGTGAACCAGGTCGCCCCCTGGAGGGAGTGGAAGGCAGTGTCCATTAATGGCAGAGTATAACCGTCCTTCTCCGTGATGTCATTAAGGGCCCGAAAATCAATACAGGGGCAGAGCGACCCATCCTTCTTAGAGACGAAGAAGAACCCTGCACCGAGCGGGGACGAAGAGGGGCGGATGATTCCAGCGTTGAGTGACTCCTTGATGTAGCTATCCATGGCCTCCCGCTCCGGCGCTGACAGGCTGTAGAGGCATCCGGATGGCAAAGACGCCCCCGGGCGGATGTTGATGGCGCAGTCATAGGGCCGGTGAGGAAGGAGAGACATCGCCCTGGACTTACTAAACACGAGGCCCAGGTCATGGAACTCCGAGGGCAGCAGGGTGAGATCCGGAGGCGCGGCGTCCTTGGCCGGAGGGGGAGAGGATGGGGCACAAGCTGCGGACTGAAGGCAGGTGCCCATGCAGAAGGAGCTCCAGGCAGTGACTCTTCCTGTCTGCCAATCCAGTGCAGGGTTGTGCAGGTGCAACCAGGGGTAGCCTAGGATGACAGGCGACACAGAGGAGGACAGGACGTACAAAGTGAGATCCTCCCGGTGATTACCTGAGATTATAACAGGGACCGGCTGCGATGAGTCACTTGTCCAAGGGGCGCATGGGAGAGGGTGACCAGGCTGAGAGGAGCGGCCAGAGGGTGGCAGGGGATGCCCAATTGGGTTGCCAGGCTCTTTGAAATGAAGCTCTGCTCTGTTCCTGAGTCCACCAGTGCGTGTGTGAGGTGTCCCGTGGCAGTGTGACAGAATTGAATGGGCAGAAATAGACTAGTGAGGGGATTCGACCGGTTAGAGTCCGCGAGGCCCCCTACAGTGACTCGCGGACCTCCCTGTTTGGCTTCTCCGGGCAATGCTCCACGGTATGTTGATTGCCTCCGTAATACATGCAGAGGCCCAACTCACGGCGGCGCTGTTTCTCCGCTAGGGGGAGCCTTGACCGATCAACCACCATTGCCTCCGATTCCTCGGGGGACTCCGGAGGAGGTAACGCCAGGGGGCGAGCTTGAGGCGTGTGGACGGAGCCTCCACGCGAGCGGCCAATTAACTTCCACTCGGTGGATCGTTCACGCAGCCTGTTATCCAAGCTAATTGTTAAGGAGATTAGCTCCGAGAGTGTCTCTGGAAGATCTCGGCCGCCCAGCTCATCCCTCAGACCAGAGCTGAGGCTGCAGAGGAAGATACTACAGAGTGACGCCTCACCCCAGCCCACCTCCTCCGCTGCGACCTGGAAGTCGATAGTGTAATCCGCCGCTGACAGGCTTCCCTGTTGGAGGCCAAGGAGACGGTCAGCGAGGATGCTATCACGCCGGGAATGATCAAACACTTCGAGAAAGCTCTGCACGAACTGACTGTAGGAGAGGTTTGCGTAACTGGGCTTCGCCATGACAGCGTAAGCCCAAGTTAATGCTCGCCCCTCCAGGAGATTACCAATGTAGCCAATTTGGCTGTGGTCCGAGGGAAAATCCCCGGGAACGCGCAAAAACACCGACTCACACTGCATGATGAACCCCCGCGCTCCGCCAAGCTTCCCACTGAAGCGGGCAGGGGTTGGGATTGGTGTGAGTCGGGTTGGCGTTACCGTGGCAGACTGGCCGGCCACCGGAGCGGCAGGAGCTACCCCTCCCTGACGAGCCGAGGGGAACGCCTGCTGGGGGTCCAAGCGGTCTAAGCGGTGAGTGATGTTAGTCAATTGATTCAGAATCACCTGCTGTTGGTGGGCTATTAAATCCACCCGAGCCTCGAGGGTGGAAAGACGGTGTGCGAGCCCGCTGTCTGCTGAGCTGCTCTGCTGGAGCCATACTGACATAATGTCCGGCTCAGGAAACACGCACGCAGGCTCAGGGTAGATTTAACAGCTTTATTCAACAAGCAGGCGTGTATGGATGGATGTGTGAGATATGTATATGTGGTGAGGGTGAACGCTGATGCACAGGAAGCAGAGTGGTGCGCCGTACAGCCGGGCAACCCTATGGAGAGAACAGAGGACAGGGGTAAAGGGCACCACACCTAGACAGGAATAATGAGCAGTGTGCTGCTTACTTGTGGACGACAGGTGGCTGGCGTTGGCCAAGGGAGAAGCCCGGAAGACAGCGTCCTGCAGAGCCTGTGACGACGGTGAGGGTTGGATGGCGATGACGGGATATCCGCCACCAAGGAATCCACCTGTGCACAGGGGAGAAGACTTGCAAAAGGTAAGGGAAGAGATGCTTACGTAGAAGCGCAGTTTAGCTGTCGTTTAGGAGACGATCCAGCTGCAAAGAAGTGCCGATGCGAACAGACGGCTCCAGAGCACTGCACAGGGCTGAGTGGGCTAAATAGCTCGTGGCTGATGAGGCGCAGGTGTGCGCGCAGCTGAGGCAGATGATGAGCGGCGAGTCGTGACAGAATGGGTTAAACTCATTCCTGAGCAATGCCTCCACCTAGTTTATCCATGCAGGAGGCATCTGGAAGCTGTTATTACCAACAAAGGCTTTTCTGCTAAATATTACTGTAAATCAATTTCACCAAGTGTGTTCAATACTTATTCCCTGTGTCATTCCACTCTGTTAAATATAGCTTGTTTTTTGAACACAGTTGCCTTGATTTCTTTGTATGTATGGATTACTTCGGTTGTTACTGATATCTGGTGAAAATCTCAGGTCAATGGCTCCATCAGAAATATGTTTAATGAGAAAAATGTTGATGTGTTCAATACTTATTTTCCCTTCGGTAAATGGGTAGAAAATTGTGAAATCACTTCATAAAAATGCAATGGCTCCTTAATTTTTAACTCATTTTTCTAGGAACAATTGAGTGATTGCCGTTTCAAAGTGTTCACTGTGAGCTCCAAAGAGTTCCTCAAAAAAAAACATCTAGACCAAGATGACACTGGTGAGTAATGTTTCCATGAGATGTGAAAGTTTTTTTGAAATAAAATATATTGTTGTGTTTGGGGCATGTCCCACTGGGAGGAGATCCTGGGGCAGACCCAGGACTTGCTGGAGAGACTACGTCTCCCAGCTGATCTGGGAGTGCCTTGGTATCCTCTCTGAAGAGCTGGAGCAGGTGGCTGGGGAGAGGGAAGTCTGAGCTTGTCTGCTTGCACTGCTGCCTCTGCAACCTGGACCTCCAGAAAAGCGGTAGAAGATGAATGGATGGATGGATGGAATGTATTGTTCAGATCTATGAGTTATTGTGGTTTATTTGTGCACAGTGTTGATAACATAGATTATGCATTTCAAATTAATGTGCTGTTTGTTGTTTGAGTTGACTTATTTTATTTCCCATCCATGTAATACTGTGCAAGCACACACAAAAAAACATAACCATTTGTAAAAATTATATGGGTGAAAGATGCAGGAAGAAAAACAAAGTCTTATCTGATCTTGTCCTGTCTTCTTGTCACACACTTTCTTGAACATAAAAAAACAAGCTTTCAGTTCATTCTCCAATGAATTCCAAGGTTAGATTAAGCTACTGAAATACACGTTTGTGTGTCAATCATGCAAACTGAATATAAAATTGTACAAGCTCCATCATCTCTTGATAACATAATTATCACACTTTGATTTGTTATTTTAATTTGTGCTATTAATCGTGTTTTACTCAATCATTGTCATAGTGCCGGCCCCAACAGGGTAAAGAACAGGACCCAATTGTAAGGAGGAGTTCGTACATGGTTGTTTTAATGAAAGTAAGCAGAACATAGCTCGTGGGCTGGAGAGCATAACATAAGCCATAACAGCAGATAATTAAAGTTGATGCCACTAATGTCATGGTGGAGGGAGTGTGAGAAAACAAAGACGAGTTCACCGCACTGAGAACAGAGGGCAGCAGCTATTAATAGGAGAACACAAATTACCAAGTGAAAAGCAGCCATGATTAATTAACAACACAAACCAGCAAACAAAGAACAGGAAATAACTAAGGGTGTTGTCAAAATAAGAGTAAATACAGGAATGATAAATAGGACAGGAGTAATGATAATTAAACAAAGGATTAAACATAACTAAGAGTTGAAGACGCAATAAACAATAATGATAATTAAGGTTGGGACATAGCAGAAAGCAAGGACATGAGCTGAGCCCAAAACTTGATCATGATAGTACCCCCACCTTCCTTAAGGGGTGGATTCCAGATGACCCTGAACAAACAAAAGATCACCCTCCCAGGTTCATGCCACCCCAGACCAGGAAACATGGTGGGTCATGTGGCCTCCAAGAGTCCCCGGACCACCGGCCCAGAGAACATGATGCGGACGGTGGCCTCCCAAAGTCCAAGGACCACCAGAAGGAGGAGCATGGTGCCACAGGAGCATTGAGTTCAGGAGCCAGCAGCAGGAAAGCTTTAATAAACAGCTGCTGAGGAGCTCCCAACTCAGGAGATGGCAGCTACAGCATGCTGATCTCAGAATGAGATGGCTGGGTTGTGCCGACCATAGGAGCTGACATCTTGACGTCAGGAGCTGACAGTTGGAGCGTGCTGAACTCAGGAGCTGATGGTTGAAGCAAACTGACCCCAGGGACAGGCGCCGGAGGCACACCGGCCTCAGGAACTCACGGCAAAGGTGCACTAGCCTCAGTAAACACACAGCGGAGGGGCACCAGCCTCAGGAACACACAGTGGCGGCGCATCGACCTCAGGAACACACGGCAGAGATGCATCAGCCTCAGGAACACATGATAGAGGTGCACCGGCCTCAGGAACACATAATAGAGGAGCGCTGACCACCAGAGACAGGTGCTGAGGTGCATCGAAAATGGGAGACAGCAGCTATGATGAGCTGACCATAGGAGATAGTAGCTGAGGTTGAAGAGCATCCAGCCCAGTTGCCTGGAAGGCCATCCCTGATGCAGCCACCTCAGACGAAGGAGAAAGGCAGGGAGTGAGTGAGGCAACACCAAAATCACCAGAGCAAGGCAAGTCTTTTCTAAAATTGATGTTATAAATGTAAAGAAAAGAACATAAGTTTGCTCCTGGTCCACTGCTGCTGGGGTGACCGCCTCAGGATGAGCTGCAGGAGCGATAGCCTCAGGAAAGAACTATGACTGGGGAGCGTCAACCACAGAGATGGCTGGAGCTGTAATGTGCACCTTGGAGACAGCTGGAGCCATGATGTGCACCTCGGGAACAGCTGGAGCTGAGCTCAGGAGAAGCAGCAGCTGGGGCTCTCTGGAGATGAGGAGATGCTAAAGCGTGCATGTCCTTGAGAGCTGGAATTGCCAGAGCATGCAGGTGGAGAGGAGCAGTTACTGCAGGAGCATGCGCGTGGAGAGGAGCAGTTACTGCTGAAGCATGCATGTGGAGAGGAGCAGTCACTGCAGGAGTAGGCACGTGGAGAGGAGCTGTGGCAGCAGTTGAGCTCACCTCCTCAATTGTGGAACCAGCTGAGGTGGAGATGATCTTGGGGAAACAAGGAGTAGAGATGAGTGGTGGAATACACATGGAGGCAGCAGAAGAATCAAATGGTGAGGGCTCAGTGACAGCTGACGACTGCCGCTGAGATGCTTTGTCTGAAGCAAGGCAAGATACTTCACTCAAAGTGAATAAAGGGAAAGGAGTATGTACTTGCCGCTGCCGCTGAAGCCCTCTGGATGACAGTGGAGCTGGCCTGGAGAGAAGCCGGGGCAGGTGCTGGAACGGAGTGGAGTGGCATCTCCCGGAACCTTCCGTCCACCCAGGCCCCCCATGTGCCAGTCGACTACCGAGGAAGAACTCCCTCCGCTCCACAGGAGCATGCACTGGTGGCCAGTCAGCTGGCTCCAGTGAGGAAGAGACTGGTGGTGCGGGTAGGGCAGGGAGTGGGAGCCCCTGAATCCAGGGAAGGGAGCGCGGGCTCAGGCAGGCTTCCAGAATGTTCACGACAGCCCCCCAGCAGTCTTCCGGGGAGAGCGAACTGCAGGGCGAAACATTGAGGTCCAGCAGCACCTCTGTGATTGGCAGCTCTCTCCCGCTCTGCCTCCTACTGCTCCTTTCATCCACTGGGTTCAATACTGGCAGCAGTCCTCTGTCATAACAGTGGCCCCTACGGGGCGAAGAAGAGGACCCAGTTGTGAGGCGAAATTTGTACATGGTTTATTTAACGAAAACAAACAGAGCACAGCTCCTGGGCAAGAGAGCATAGCATAAACCATAACGGCAGATATCTATGCCACTAACGTAGTGGTGGAGGGAGTGTGAGCAAACAAAGTCAAGACTGCCGCACTGAGAACATTGAGCGGTAGCTATAAATAGGAGAACACAAATTATCATATGAAGAGGAGTCGTGATTCAGTTTCTCTAGGATTTCACGATGTTGCAATTGCGTCAATTTATGCGAAATCAGCCAATCAGCATGACTATTGCTTGACCTTGAAACTTTGTCCAATCACTGCAACTTTCCCACAATTCTGGCCAATCCTCATCAACTACCGCCAATTTCGCCAATCACATTTGTCACTGAGTAGCGCTCAAATGCTCAGTCTAACCAAACAAATGTGTCACTGCACTGCGCTCACTTCCATGTTTACAGTAAATACTAATCAAATTAATTAAAGACTTTGATAGACAATACAGAGCAATAGAATAAATTATTTCTTTTTTTCTCTGTGCTCGGTACCGAGTGGTTGGGACTGCTGTGGTTAGGGAGTTTTCAAATGAAGGTGCTGCCATAATTTCCAAATCTGTATTCTTTAATATGCATTCAGTGCAGTTTAGCTGTTGTAACTGATATTGTGTTAAAGTCTGTATTTGCTGTTGCACAAGAGTTTTTCTGTATAGCAGAAGTTTCTGCTTAATTTACAAATCACTGTTTAATAGGAAATTTTTGACAATCCTGTGCTTTTCTTGTGGTGTTATAGAACATCATTGCAGTAAACCATGGGAAAAAGCATCTGCTTTAAAATTTGTAATTCATCCCACAACCTTTAGTGCCAAAAAAACTTCGCAAAACATTGCGACTTTTATTGCAACTTTTTTAAAAAGCTCCCACAAATTCAGACTTTTTGGGCCACAGCAATCATAAAAACATCCCGCAAAATCCTGGAGCTGACTGGTGACTAATTAACAACACAAAACAACAAACGAGAACAGGAAATAACTAGAAAAGCACTCGGAGAGCGCAGACCTCCGCCAAGCGCCACAGTTCCCCCCATACAGTGTTTGTGTGTACGTTTTCAGATTCCTTGACCATGAAAACATATGACTAGCAATTGGATTGACAATGATAGGATTAGTGTTTCAGTAGTTATTCAGGAAAATGGCATTTTCCAAAATTGCGGCCACAGTTCCCCCATACAGTATTTGTGTGTACGTTTTCAGATTCCTTGACCATGAAAAGATATGACTAGCAATTGGATTGACAATGATAGGATTAGTGTTTCAGTAGTTATTCAGGAAAATGGCATTTTCCGTAATGGCGGCCACAGTTCCCCCCATAAAGTGTTTGGGTGTACGTTTTCAGATTCCTTGACCATGAAAACATATGACTAGCAATTGGATTGACAATGATAGGATTAGTGTTTCAGTAGTTCATCCATCCATCCATCCATCTTCTACCGCTTTTCCGGAGGTCCGGGTCGCGGAGGCAGCAGTTCAAGCAGAGAAGCCCAGACTTCCCTCTCCCCAGCCACCTGCTCCAGCTCTTCAGAGGGGATACCAAGGCGTTCCCAGACTA
This sequence comes from Pholidichthys leucotaenia, assembly GCA_020510985.1. Lineage (NCBI taxonomy): Eukaryota > Metazoa > Chordata > Actinopteri > Cichliformes > Pholidichthyidae > Pholidichthys > Pholidichthys leucotaenia. The sequence goes on from CM035838.1 coordinate 285,782,488, forward strand.
GCTGGGAGACATAGTCTCTCCACCGAGTCCTGGGTCTGCCCCGGGGTCTCCTCCCAGTGGGACGTGCCTGAAACACCTCAAGTGGGAGACGTCCAGGAGGCATCCTAATCAGATGCCCATACCACCTCAACTGACTCCTTTCAATGTGGAGGAGCAGCGGTTCTACTCTGAGCCTCTCCCGGATGACTGAGCTCCTCACCCTATCTCTGAGGGTGAGTCCAGCAATCCTACGGAGAAAGCTCATTTCAGCCGCTTGTATCCGCGATCTCGTTCTTTCGGTCATTACCCAAAGCTCGTGACCATAGGTGAGAGTAGGAACGTAGATTGACTGGTAAATCGACAGCTTTGCCTTAGAACTAAGCTCCCTCTTCACCACAACAGACCGGTACAACGTCCGCATCACTGCAGATGCTGCTCCAATCCGTCTGTCGATCTCTCGCTCCATTTTCCCCTCACTCGTGAACAAGACCCCAAGATACTTAAACTCCTCCACTTGGGGCAGGAGCCTGTCCCCAACCCGGAGAGGACAATCCACCTTTTTCCGGCTGAGGACCATGGACTCGGACTTGGAGGTGCTGATTCTCATCCCAGCCGCTTCACACTCAGCGGCAAACCGTCCCAGCAAGAGCTGTAGGTCATTGCTGGATGAAGCCAACAGGACAACATCATCTGCAAACAACAGAGATGAGATCCTGTGGTCACCAAGTATGACACCCTCCATTCCCTGGCTGCGCCTAGAAATCCTGTCCATAAAAATTATGAACAGGACCGGTGACAAAGGGCAGCCCTGGCGGAGTCCAACTCTCACTGGGAATGACTCCGACCGAGTGTTGGCAATACGAACTAAACTCTCACAACGGTCGTACAGAGACCGAATAGCTCGTAACAACAAGCCCGATACCCCATACTCCCGAAGCACCCCCCACAAAAATCCACGAGGGACGCGGTCAAATGCCTTCTCCAAGTCCACAAAACACATGTAAACTGGTTGGGCAAACTCCCACGAACCCTCAAGAATTCTCGAGAGGGTAAAGAGCTGGTCCGATGTGCCACGGCCAGGACGAAAACCACATTGCTCCTCCTGAATCCGAGGTTCGACCAACGGCCGGACTCTCCTCTCCAGTACCTTGGCATAGACCTTCCCAGGGAGGCTGAGGAGTGTGATCCCTCTAAAGTTGGAGCACACCCTCCGGTCCCCTTTTTTGAAGAGAGGAACCACCACCCCGGTTTGCCATGCCAAAGGCACTGCCCCCGACCTCCACGCAATGTTGCAGAGGCGTGTCAACCATGACAGCCCAACAACATCCAGGGCCTTGAGGTACTCGGGGCGAATCTCGTCCACCCCCGGGGCCCGGCCACCAAGGAGATTTTTAACCACCTTGGCGACCTCAGCCCCTGTGATAGGCGAGTCATCCCCCTTGTCCCCAAACCCTGCTTCCTCTGTGGAAGGCGTATCAGTGGGATTGAGGAGATCCTCGAAGTATTCCTTCCACCGCCCGACGATATCCCCAGTTGAAGTCAACAGTGTCCCATCCGCACCATACACAGTGTGGACGGGGAGCTGCTTTCCCCTCCTGAGCCGCCGAACAGTTTGCCAGAATCTCTTTGAAGCCGACCGAAAGTCTTGTTCCATGGCCTCACCGAACTCCTCCCATACCCGGGTTTTTGCTTCAGCAACCACCCGAGCTGCACTCCGCTTGGCCTGCCGGTACACCTCAGCTGCTTCGGGAGTCCCACAAGCCAACCAAGCTTGATAGGACTCCTTCTTCAGCTTAATGGCCCCCCTCACCACTGGTGTCCACCACTTGGTTCGGGGGTTGCCACCACGAGATGCACCGACCACCTTGCGGCCGCAGCTCTGGGCCGCCGCTTCAACAACAGAGGTGGAGAACATGGCCCATTCAGACTCCATGTCTCCAGACTCCCTCGGAATGTGGTTGAAGTTCTTCCGGAGGTGGGAGTTGAAGACCTCCCGGACAGGGGCCTCAGCCAGACGCTCCCAGCACACCCTCACTATACGTTTGGGTCTACCAGGTCTGAATGGCTTCCTCCCCTGCCATCGGATCCAACTCACCACCAGGTGGTGATCAGTTGACAGCTCTGCACCTCTCTTTACTCGGGTGTCCAAGACATACGGTCGCAGGTCTGATGATACGATAACAAAATCGATCATCGACCTGCGGCCTAGGGTGTCCTGGTGCCAGGTGCACATATGGACACCCTTATGCTTGAACATGGTGTTCGTTATGGACAGACTGTGGTTAGCACAGAAGTCCAATAACTGAACACCACTCGGGTTCAGATCGGGCAGGCCGTTCCTCCCAATCACCCCCCTCCAGGTTTCACTGTCGTTGCCCACGTGCGCATTGAAGTCCCCCAGTAGGACAATGGAGTCTCCAGGAGGAGCACCCTCCAGCACCCCAGTCACAGACTCCAAAAAGGGTGGGTACTCTGAAACATCATTTGGTGCATAGGCACAAATGATGGTCAGGACCCGTTTCCCAACCCGAAGGCGCAGGGAAGCAACCCTTTCGTCCACCGGGGAAAACTCCAATATAGAGGCAGCAAGGTGGGGCGATACAAGAATACCTACCCCTGCTCGTCGCCTCTCGCCCGGGGCAACTCCAGAAAAGGCCAAGCTCCAGCCCCTCTCCAGGAGACTGGTTCCGGAACCGGAGCTGTGTGTTGAGGTGAGGCCGACTATATCTAGCCGGTATCGCTCAATCTCGTACACCAGCTCAGGCTCCTTCCCCACCAGAGAGGTGACATTCCACGTACCAAAAGCCAGTTTAGAAAGCTTGGGATCAGTCCGCCAAGGTCTCCGCCTTTGACTGCTACCTAATCCACATAGCACCGGACTTCCATGATCCCTCCTGCAGGTGGTGAACCTACTGGAGGGCGGACCCATGTAACTCCTTCGGGCTGAGCCCGGCCGGGTCCCATGGGTGGAAACCTGGCCACCAGACGCTAGCCTTCGAGCCCCTCCCCCAGGCCTGGCTCCAGGGTGGGGCCCCGGTAACCCCATACCGGGCGGGGTACACTGAATCCTTGATATACAATTTATCATGAGAGTCTGTTGGATCGTTCTTAGTCTGGCCCTTCACCCAGGACCAGTTTGTCTTGGGAGACCCTATCAGAGGCAAATTGCCCCGGACAACATAGCTCCTGGGATCACTGGGGCCCGCAAACCCCCCCACCACGATAAGGTGACGATCCATGAGGGGGGTTTCAGTAGTTATTCAGGAAAATGGCATTTTCCGTAATGGCGGCCACAGTTCCCCCCATACAGTGTTTGTGTGTACATTTTCAGATTCCTTGACCATGAAAACATATGACTAGCAATTGGATTGACAATGATAGGATTAGTGTTTCAGTAGTTATTCAGGAAAATGGCATTTTCCGTAATGGCGGCCACAGTTCCCCCCATACAGTGTTTGTGTGTACGTTTTCAGATTCCTTGACCATGAAAACATGTGACTAGCAATTGGATTGACAATGATAGGATTAGTGGTTCAGTGGTTATTCACGAAAATGGCATTTTCCGTAATGGTGGTTTTCTTCTGGACAGTGATCCGGATCACCACCAAAATTTAATCAGTTCTTCCTTCTACCATTTCCAACAACGCCTGAAAGTTTCATCGAAATCCGTCCAAAACTTTTTGAGTTATCTTGCTAACCAACAGACAGACAGACAGACAAACAGACAGACAGACAAACAGACAAACCCCGGCAAAAACATTACCTCCTTGGCGGAGGTAACTAAGTCCACTGTCAGAATAAGATTAAGTACAGGAATGATAAATATGACAGCAGTAACGATAATAACGCAAAGGATTAAATATAATTAAGAGTTGAGGACAACAATGAAAACCAAGGTTGGAACATAACAGAAAGTAAGGACATAAACTGAGCCCATGTTCTCATCATGATCATCATAACCAGAACAAAATAAAATATAATTTATTAACAAGAATCAGTGGACAATTTGATGTTAAAGTGCATTGTTCATTTGTTTTGAATCCCCATTGTGGGACTAATAAAGGCTTATCTTGTCTTATCTTAAATCACAGAAATACCCGAACTTCAGAAGATTTTGCAAAATCTCAATGATGAGCACTCTGAGACATATAACTATGTGTCTGGAGCATATGGGATTCTCTCTTTGATTCAAGGAGCTACACACAAAGATGTGGTAAGTGTAAATAATGAAAGTTCTTTCACTTAACTTTAACCACTTTCAGACTATAGTTGGAGAGCTGAAATCATGGGTTCCATTAGCACAGTGTTTTTCATCAAGGGTGCTCTGGTATGTTCAGCTTTCTGTGGGAAATTATCTATTTTCACTTCTTAATTGGTACAAAAAAATTTGCAAAAAATCTGTATTTTTGTGCATGGATTGTGTAGGCACCCATACACGACAATTGCAAATTATTTGCAATTTTTTTGTACCAATTAAGAAGTGAAAAGAGATAATTTCCCACAAAGTGTTATGATCTGAGCGTGGGGGGTTTTCACCAGGCTCAGTCTTTTTTGCCTTTTTTCTTATTTGTACAGTGTTGTTATTTTTGAGTTCCTTGGTTAATTTGTCATGTATTCTGTATTGTTTCTGAGTATAATTTATTTTCCTGTTTACATTCATTATAGTTTGTTATTTACATTGTTGAGGTTATTCGTCGTTATTTTGCCATTTCATTACTTTTGTACTCTGTTGTGGGTTGACAGCTGTCAAGTGACATTTCCGGGGTTTTGCTCCACATAGGCGGGGTTCCTGTCAGCTGTCAGCCTGGTTTCTCCTCTCTCACTGCTCCCAGCTGGTCTTAATTGTATCCTTATTAACTCCTGCCCGCTCAGGTGACCCACACCTGCTAACACTTGTTTCATTTGTTCTTGCTGTATTTAAGGACTGTTGTTTTCATTTTTGTTTGCTGGAGTATTGAGATTTCTTCCCCCTCATCCTCACCAGAGCCCTGCCCTTGCTCTGGTGAGCATACTCAAAAGTTTATTTATTTGCTTGACAGTTTGGATTTTTGTGTTGGTGCACTTTGTGTTTTTGTTTCTTCATAAATTTTGCAAACTAGCAGTTCAGCATCTGGGTCTTTCTCTCTGCCCTGAGGGGCAATTCATAACACAAAGACCTGAAGGTACCAGGGCACTCTGGTTGAAAAACACTGCATTAGCTTAAATTAACACATAAGCAACCCTGGATGGCTTTTTCAAACTGTCAGCAGACCAGGGCCTGAGCCCCTGCAGATAACAGTACATTTCTCTCCTGTATCAAATATCATGTCCTCACGTCGCTGATGTTACATAAACACTTCGGTCAGTCTGGATTCTGGTGATGCTGTGCGTAGTCACCTGCCACTGGTCTATATTACAATATAGTTTAGTGTGACCAGTGTTTTTCTGGACTTTTAGTTTTTTGCTCTGCCAAGCTCCATGCATATCAGTGGTTGACCTGCATAATTATCATCATTTTTCATATCGGCAGTGAAAAACTTTCGTAGCAGATGAAGACACGGTGTGTGTGTGTGTGTGTGTGTGTGTGTGTGTGTGTGTGTGTGTGTGTATGCACGCTTTGCACGTGTCATGGTTCGAGTGCTGATCTCGTCTGCGCTCGAGCCATGCATCATCTTCACCAGGTTTGACAGCAGTGTGTACCTTCCAGCTCCCCAAGCCTTTATTGTGGAGGGGAGGGGTTTCCTGCTGTCAAGTCTGACAGCTGTGCTGCATTTCGGCTCATCAGCAGCTCTCCATTTAAGAGGGCTCTGGGAGAGGAATAATGCAGCAGTTTCGTCAAAGATTTCTCCTTTGCCAGACATTGAGCGAGCGTTCCTTGGCTCAGACATCAACAATTCCTTCATGGTCTGACGTATTGACCATCCAGGGGTTATGATTGTAAGTGTGCTTCGTATTACCTTATGATCATCGGTGTGTAGTGTTGTATGTTTTAGCCCACCGTGGCTCATTGTTTTGTTTTCTTTTGTTAATAATAAACTGTGCAAACTTCACCAGTGACTTGTGGTGTCTTATGGTGGCTCGCGAGGGCCACCGCATGACAGTAGACTGCCGCCAAACTAAAACGCCTTTCACCGTGAGTTTGCCATGGTGTGGAGTTTTTTTCCTTCATTCGGGCTTGTGAATAGGATGTCCGCCCTCGAGCGTGGGTATTGCCCGGAGTGGTTTGAGGAGATCGACGGCTATCTGGCTGAAGCCGCTCGTCTCATGCCCACTGAAGCAGCCGATCACTATTTGTCCCTCGCCCAGCAGACTTTATTACGGTAGCACCTCACCTCTTTTCCGGAAGGAGGGGAGAGGATATCATGGATTGTAGCTCAGCGAGGGTTAATGGTAAAGGCGCTCGAGGAACCTTCTCCCCCTCCCGCGAGTTCAGCGTTCCCGACGAGAGTGGAGATCCATAGGCTGGAGGGAAATCCAGGCAGGAGACCGACGGATCGGAATCCAGCTCCTGTCACCCGTCCAGTCCCAGTGTCATGTGTTCCTGGGCCCCTCGCTGCACCGTCGGCCGGTAAGCTTCATCACCGTGCCAGAGCCAGGTCCCAGCGAGAATCCCATCCGGATCCAGCTCCGGGTCATCGGAGGAACCCAGCCTCCCAGTCAGCTGCATCTCACACATCACGACAGGAGGGAACCCCCGCAGTCGCCAACTCCTCGACGTCATCTCCAGCTGCTGTGAGTGCTGAGTTGTACTTCGGCGAGGCCCGTCAGCAATCCACCACAAGTGGCTCCTCCTCGTCATCCAGAGGGGTCCTCCGTCACCATCCGGAGGGGAAGAAGGAAGACTCCACCCGCTGCAGCAGGCACCATCCATCCTCCAGGAACCAGGCAAGTGCAAGTTCATTCTTCTCGTCATAGTTGTGATTTGCCTTGTCTGACTCCTGGGGGTGGAGTTCGGGGTTTGCAGTCCCCCGAGCTCCCACCACCTGCTGTAGCTCTTATCAGTAAACCTGCTGCCTCTGTGTCTCCCTCCGCTGAGCGGTCCACGACGCCAGGCCTACGTCGCCAGACGAGGAGGGGGCCTGCGGTTCTGGAGAGCCTGGTTCCAGCCCCGCAGCCACGTCATAGGCAGAGGAGAAGAGCAGACTGCAACAGGGAGCCTGCGCCGATGATGAAGCGTCCCGGGTCTCCACGTTGGAGCAGTTCAAGCCAGCGGATCGAGGGTCCCCTGCCACCACGCCGTGCGGGTTATCAGCGTGGACGTCAGTGCCAGAGGGTCTTCAGACTGCAGAGACCATCATGCTGGCTGCGGAACCAGCCGTGGCCGAGTGGGAGCCTGATGATGAACTTCTTCGTCCTGAGCCTTGATTGACGAAGTCCTGGACGGCGACAGAACCCTAGTGCAGGCAAGTGCTCTACTTTGTTTTTCTCCTTTCTATCTTGGAGCATTTCTGCCTGCCTCTCAGGGAGGTGAGTCAGGGGCAGCCGGCTGCTGCACCCGAGCTCGTCTCGCTAGGCTCTGTCTCTACTGGTGATTCTGATCCCGGTTCTTTCTTGTCTTCTGAGCCTTCTACCAGAGTCACTGGTGCAGAGCCAGTCGCAATCGCTGTGCTGGAGGTTTCAGGTTCGGGGTCGGAGGTCGTCACCGGTGCCGCGCCGACCCAGTCGGGGTCCGACGCGGGTGCAGCCGCGACCCAGTTGGGGTCCAATGCGGGTGCAGCCGAGACCCAATCGGGGTCCAATGCGGGTGCAGCCACGAGTGCAGCATCGGTATGGGTCAAGGTCGGTGAAGGAGCTGCAGACCCTTTGCCACTTGACATTGTGCGGGCTCGTCGTCACCATCATCTCCCTCATTACAGTCACCAACCCAGCTCATCACCGCCGGGGGCCGTTTTGTTTTGTTTTTTTCCCCCTCTTCTGTCTGAGGGATGTAACGTACTTAACTTGTGGGTTTTATTTTTCTTCCTTCTCTTGCCCTGTGCGTTACTGTGCATTATGGAGTGTCGTATTCTCTGTTAACCGTGCTCTGTAATTGCCTCATTTGTGCCCTGTTTTAGTTATGATTTGTGCTTTAGGGAGTATTGTGTTTTTCTGGGAAGTCTACTCTGTAATTATTCAATGTGCTGCCGGCCATTGTCATGGTGTTTTTCTGTTGCTGGTCCTCTCCCTCCAGGCCTACTCCCCCATCTGCCCACCCTGGGGGTGGGGGGCCTGGGTATCTTTGAGCGTTCGGAGCTCGCCCTTGGGGGGAGGTACTGTCATGGTTCGAGCGCCAATCTCGTCCGCGTTTGAGCCATGCATCATCTTCACCAGGTTTGAAAGCAGTGTGTACCTTCCGGCTCCCCGAGCCTTTATTGTGACAGCGCTAGGAGGGGTTTCCTGCTGTCAAGTCTGACAGCTGTGCTGCATTTCGGCTCATCAGCAGCTCTCCATTTAAGAGGGCTCTGGGAGCAGAATAATGCGGCAGTCTCGTCAAAGATTTCTCCTTTGCCGGACGTTGAGCGAGCGTTCCTCGGCTCAGACGTCAACAATTCCTTCATGGTCTGACGTATTGACCATCCCTGGGTTATGATTGTAAGTGAGCTTCGTATTGCATTATGATTGTCCGTGTGTAGTGTTGTATGTTTTATCCCACCGTGGCTCATTGTTTTGTGTTTTCTTTTGTTAATAATAAACTGTGCAAACTTCACCGGTGACTTGTGGTGTCTTATGGTGGCTCGCGAGGGCCCCCGCATGACAGCACCGTACAGTCTACGCAGGTTGAATAGGGAGATTGTCCCAGGCAGAACTGATGTGACTCCCACAGCTTTTGTTCTTGGTTTGCCTGGATTGTCTGAGTGGTTTGAGAGGGGCTTTGTATCTTTTGGTTATTGGATTTAAATTTTCAGAAATGGATATTAAAAAGCAAAAAATGGATGGTTATTTCATTTTCACTTAAATACAAAATTGAAAATTCAAAAACCAAATATTTTTCAACATATTTCATGGTCAAAGATGGATGAGTGACATTTTCAAAAGGGTTTGATTTTAATTTTCTATTTCAAATTTTAAAAAATTAAGTCACAAGAAAAGAATTAGAAAAAAACTGAAGATTACATGAGTAATCACGTTCCTTAAAGGAGGGGAACTTGGTACAACGGCGTGGGTAATGTATGCACATCTCTAAATCAAAACCTTTACTCTCACTTTTTAGGCAGTGTGTGCATAATGATAAGTGTGGGGCTCTTGCCCTTTGCTCTATATAACCCTCTCTTCCAACCATCATCATGCAAGACCTCAGTCCCTCATTCTTCCTCACCAAGCCCAGGTGCGAGGCGGGGCTGCGGAGAGTTGTATGGAGTTCTCCTTTGGGGAACATACAGTAGTTACTCCATGTAACCTTCCATTCGCCGACACTCATTCCACTTGGTACAACTGTATGGGACTTGTAAAAGTGCCTCGATGAGCTGAACAAATAATGGCAGGTGTTTGCACCACAGAGCAGGGTAGCACCAGTTGAAAGTACACGGTGGACCACCAATGGGGCTATCACATTCAAGGAGTAATACTGAACAAAAGTGAACAGATTTGAATAAACAGCAGCAGCAAAGGTGACTGCACCCTTAAAAAGAGCCCACAAAGTGGCCAAGCCCCGAGTAGACTGTGTTCTGACACCCTTGGATGTCAGCGCACAACAGGACCTGGACATGTCAGGAAAGACCTGAGTGCAGGAGAAGTGGACAGACAAAGCGTGCCTTCTCTACAGGGACAAGTGTCAGAAAAAAGGTAGTCTTGGAAATGGACTTGAAGACCATTGCCATCAGGCTCAGGGGTGGACCTTTCAGAGTCAGAATCTTTGCTAGCCAGGGCTTGACTGGCCATTTGGGGGCTTTTAGGGTGAGTGTGTGATGATGAAAAAACAGCCTCTCTAGCAACTGCCGAATCAGTCCTGAGGGCTGATGAAGCAGGGAGTTGGGCCATAGTTGAGACAGCACGTCCTCAAGCAAGGGTCATAGTCCACAATCGAAAAAAGGAGGGAGCAGCGAGTGTTCACCTTGGAGGTGAAAAGGTCCACGGGCAGCATCCCGAACCTGTCAACTGGTTATTAATTACTAAATATTGTTGAAGGAGTTGGATTAAATTTGTTTTTGTTAGTTTTTGAAATAAATTATTCATTCATTCATTCATTCATTCATTCATACGTCCTGATATATAATGTAAAAAATAATATAAGGATGCTCATTAAGTGTCATTACAATGATACTTAATCCTTGATGATAATAAAGACACTGAACCCTCAGTTGCTCCTGGTGGGTCAGCCCAGCGCCTGTGTATGGCAGCTCCACCACCATCAGTGTGTGAATGGGTGGATAGCAGGATCTGTAAAGCGCTTTGGTCATTTAGAGATGAGGAAAAAGCATTATATAAGTGAATGCCATTTACCAATGAGCTGAAAGCATGAATTATAATCAATCCAGTTTTGTTGCACTGAATAACTGTTTTGTTTTGTTTTTTTTCAGAATAACAAAAAACGTGACGTGTATAGATGCCTTCAAGCTAAATTGGTTCATGAACTTAATCAAGTCAAATACAAAATGGAAAAGGTGCACAAGGTTTTAAAAGCATGCCTTAACAAGGGAGTTAAAAAGTCCAAACGGTCATATGAAAAAACTCTGCATTGCCTTTTATATTGGGTAAGTATTTTCATCTAATTTAACCTCTTGCACTCCGGAATACCCCGGGTGGTCACGTCTCTGCGTCCTAGTGCATCCTCGTGCACACTGTGTGTCTCAGTGCGCACTAAAAAAAAAAAAGCTGCATTTCCGTTCTTCCAGTACAGCCGCGAACAGAAAACCAAAGGAGTATTTTGATTGGTTTAGATTTGATTGGCCTGTGATTCGACTAATAAGAGCCTTGAATTGGGTTTCTGAAACCTTGAAGAACCAATGACTGAAAACCTAGCAAGAAGAACCCGCGTACCAACGACTGCGAATACAACGAGCCAATTGAAGCAGAGAAGTTCGACAATTGAAAGCGTGCGTCCCGTGCGTAAAATCTGTTTTGTGTAAGCCGCTGTGTGTAACGGTAGCGTTCGCCAGTCTTTTTTTATTACTATTGTTCTTATTTGTTTTGAAAAATCGTTCGCCAAAACTGCAATCATGGAATCATGGTTTGACCGGGTCGCATGACCAGAACCACGAGTCGTAACAAGCGGACCGGTGTCATGTTCGTCTGACAATGAGGAACAGATGTTCGCCAACGACACTGCTGTTGTGGACAGGTAAGTGTTATAAGCTAAATTATTCTTAATCACTGAAAATAGTTATAAAAATAAAAATGACTTTTGACCGATCGGTAATTACAACGTTGCGCCACATGACGGACCGAGCTCCTCTGTAGCGGGGGAGGGAGTTGTTATCCTCTACATTGCAGATATTTTAGTATAATTTTTATTGCACTGTAGGTCATATTTTCTTGTAAAAATAGGCCACACATTTTTTACGTGGCATGCTTCTTTGTGTGTGGGGGGCTTGTTTGTTCATTCATTCATTCATGAATGAATAAACAGCCCCCCCCACACACACACACAGCCATGAGTGTCACCTTTCATTAGAGCCCAAGATGAAGCTTCTATGTTGAATCATTCAAAAGTTATAGACGTTTTTCCAAACTATGCCATTTGGCACAATTTGGCACAGTTCAAAAACGCCTGGGAACAACCTGAGAAAAAAGTTGTGTAATATATTCCTTTTTTCATGGTATTGTTACAAAATTTTGACCTCAGCTTGATAACACTTGGCTCTACATTTATGTTGCATTTTCCTGCCAGTATCTGACAGCTGTGTGTTATTTGCAAGCATTTGTATCTAAAAAAAAACACCCAGGCGAACTTTATTTTCTTCATGTTCAGTATGTTTAGATGACTGTTACTCAGTGGCCGGAGCACTTAGAGAGATTATGACTGTTTTGCCAAAAACTTCAAAGTGTTTTCTTTTAAATGAGACCAACCCCATGAAGATGCTGCAAAGGGTTGAAGAACAGCTTTTGATTTACTTTGGGTACGTTATTTTTAGGCGTTTTTAGGGAAATTGACCAGAGTGCAAGGGGTTAAACAAAAAATGCCTTACTTTTATCCTGGGTTTGAAATAATTCATATCTTGTTTTTTTGTTTTGTTTTGTTTTGTTTTTTTTTTCAGAAAAAGAAGGGTGGGTCATTTCACAGGGTGCTAAAGTGTGTGGTTCAGAATGATGGTGTCCACAAAACAAAAAAGGGAGCACAAATAGACTACAATCTTCAGTTATCTTCAGAACTGACTCACAGCATTAATGAGGAGTTCAGAAAGACTTTCCCGTAAGAAGGAACCTAATGGTGACATGAAAACTTTAGCCATTCAGCCAACTATACCAGAGCATTAGCTATACAAATATAACTACAGATGAGAAGTTGCATAGAGACATTAAAATTAATCCTGTCATATTAAAACACTCTGTTAATGTCTTTCAGAAATAATGCAAAAGCTGCACCATTTAACGGAGCCATCAAAAAATTTTCACTTACAACAGATGAACTCATTTCAAAGCACAGCGCTCTTGAGCTGCAGCTGAGCTTTCTCAAGACAGAGGTAAAAGATAAACCTATTTTAACAATCTTTATGTCATGTGGTGATCCTCGCGGATCACCAAGAGACGCCACAGAGTTCACCAGAGAGTTTGGCTGAGATGTTATTTATTTACAGACATGACAAAACACAACTATGAACCCCTTAGGGCAAACACACACAAGACCTAGACTTGGGCTCGTAGGGCTAACCCAGCCGCTACGAGCTAACTGTGACAAGACTATGATACATGAACCTGACATGAAGGTCTCACGGCACTCCCAAACATGGCGAGGCGTAGACCCAGACTTGAACAGCAAAACGAGACGAGACGTTGACAGAATGTTGACCAATACTCCTGCGCCCTACCGTCGTCAGTGCCGGGCTTAAAAGGGCGAAGCACTAACGACGGTAATGACAATCAGCTGACCGGCCGTTGACAGGCGGAAGCCCCACCGAGCACTTTCACAATAAGAGCCCGGCGAGGCCAGAATACAGCCCGCAGCTGTCACGGCCGGCAGCGAGAATAACTTAGCCCGAGCGCGATCAGAACCGGCGCTCGGGTCATAACAGTACCCTCCCTCCACGGGCGGACTCCGAACACCCCATGGAACCACCCTGCCCCCCCCGCCCCCCCAGGGTGGGAGGTTGGGGGACAGGTGCGGAGGGAGAGAAACCAACCCATGAACAAGACTAAAAAAAACAAACAAGACAATGACAAGACTAAAAAAACCATACAAGACAATGACAAGACTAAACAAGAAAAAATGTACAAATGAAAACAAAAACCAGAACTACAGGTTCAGATAAACTAGATACAAGAACACATTATCTGCTCATACCAGACTTAACCTGAAACAAAAAAAAAACCAGAGCACTGCTCGCTCATACCAGACTATACATAAAAAACAAAAACAGAGCATTACCCGCTCATACCAGACTATGAAACAAAAACAGAGCATTACTCGCTCAAACCAAACTATACATGAAACAAACAAAAAAAAAAAACCCAGAGCACTACACACTCTACCCAGACTATACATAAGCCAGCAGGGCTACTGCAAACACACATGAAGCAAACTAAAATTGCTTAACATAACTTTACTATGGCTAGGCTGTGGCTTTCAAAAACACAGGAGGCAATCTAAAATTGCTTAGACATAACATGACTGACTTGACTGTGGCTTTCAAAACAAAGACATGAGCACTAGATACAAAATAACCAGGACAAAAAAAAAAAAGCACAAATACAGAGACACACCCAGGGACCACTACCACCCCCCGACAGTTTATGTCTACCGATGGTCAACGGAGGCGGACCAGGCGGCTCACCAGAGTCCAAAGTCCCGCACGTCCGCTTCTCCGGAGGTCGAACTAGGTAGTCCCATGGCACACATAACAGGTCGGGTGGCCGAACCAAGGCGCCGAACCGGCGAAACAGTCCCTCCGGCGGCCGACCCGTGTCTCTCAGCCACCAGTCCAGGGCATCAACAACCTGCAGCGGCCGCCCAGACGAGAACAAAACTCGGGAGAACCAGGGCGAGCGAACAGGGACCCCCATGGCCCCCGGCGATGATGAATGGGGCGGTGACTCACAGGGAAACGATGAGCAGGGTGAGCCAAGAATCCGTTCCACGAAGAAGGGTCTGCAGCTCCTCCTCCGCCTATGGGCCATGCTCGCACTGCATCATCGCTTGACCCAGATTGGGTCCCAGCTGCACCCACGTTGGGCCCCGATTGGGCCAGAACCGCTCCTGCGGTGGGACCCGATTGGGCCTCCGGTGCAGCTCCGCTGACGAACTCCACCCCCGAACCTGGGACCTCCACCTCGGTGACTCCGACCCGTTCCCCGCCGGCGACACTAAAACAAAGCTCAGGGACAGGAAAACCGGGATCAGCATCACCGGTAGCAACGGAACCCAGCGAGACGAGCTCGGGCACAGCAGACGGCTGCTCCTCACTTGTCTCCCCGAGAGGCAGGCAAAAATGCTCAACAAAAGAGGACAGAGACATAAGAGGGAGCACTTGCCTGCACTCGGGTTCCGTTGCCACCCAGGACTCCGATGATCCGGGTTCAGGGCGACTCTCGTCAGCTGACTCGGACTCAGCTGCATCGGGCTCCGCAGCTGGCACGATGTCATCAGCAGCCTCAGGTTCCTCCCACGCTGTTGTCCACGCCGACGACCCGTAAGGCATGGAGGCAGGGAACCCTTGACCCACTGGCTCGGACCGCTCCGGCGAGGAGACCCGGGGATGCTTCTTCGTCGGCTCAGGCTCCGGGCCGCAGTCCGCTCCTCTCCTCCGTCCAAGACGTGACTGCAGGGCCGGATGCAGGCTATCCAGCACTGCAGGGGCCCTCTTCGTCCGGCGACGCTGGCCTGGCGTCGTGGACCACTCCACGGGGGAGAACACAGAGGCAGTAGGTTTAATAATTTTATCCACAGCAGGTGGAGGGAGCTCGGGGGGCTGCGAACCCCGAACTCTGCCCCCAGGAGTCAGACAAGGCTGATCATTATTAAGATGTGACAAACAAACGAGCACTTGCCTTCCTCCGGGGGCAGAGATGGTTCCTGCTGTGGGGGACGTCGTTCCTCCTTCTCCCCGCTGGATGGCGACAGAGGGCCCCCTGGGAAAATGAGGTGGGGCCGCTCTCGGAGATTCGCTGACGGGATACGCCAGCAGCGAGTCGAGCCGGGGATTCCGCTGAGCGTTGCCCACGCCGTTACGCCGACGTCCTCGTCGGCCCCCAGACGGCGCGCACTCCTGGACCTGCTCCGGGACGGGAACGGAACACCAACGCGGGGAGCGAGGATGCCTCCTCCTCTGCTTCCCGCTCTCTTCCTCCTCCAGCCCACGAAGAACCTCGCGCTGAGCGGCGAGTTCCTCCCACCTTGATATCACCTCCGGATGATCGTCGTAGTCGAGGGGAAGGCTGTCCAGGTACTCCTCAGCGACGCCCAGATGCCAACACATGTAGCTGGGGGTGTCGTCAAATGTAGCGGCGAGGAGCGCCCCATCGGCGTATTCCAGAGCGCTCGCTAGCTCCTTGTCCAGGCGCCGACCGCGGCCCCTGGATGACGGCATTCTCCCAGATGTTGACACCCGAACGAGAAGAAACAACAGTCCAGATATGGCACAAACTCCCGGTGAAACGGCGTCTCGATGCGGCGCCTCAGTTTAGGCGACCTGGCAGGAGTATACTGTCATGTGGTGATCCTCGCGGATCACCAAGAGACGCCACAGAGTTCACCAGAGAGTTTGGCTGAGATGTTATTTATTTACAGACATGACAAAACACAACTATGAACCCCTTAGGGCAAACACACACAAGACCTAGACTTGGGCTCGTAGGGCTAACCCAGCCGCTATGAGCTAACTGTGACAAGACTATGATACACGAACCTGACATGAAGGTCTCACGGCACTCCCAAACATGGCGAGGCGTAGACCCAGACTTGAACAGCAAAACGAGACGAGACGTTGACAGAATGTTGACCAATACTCCTGCGTCCTACCGTCGTCAGTGCTGGGCTTAAAAGGGCGAAGCACTAACGACGGTAATGACAATCAGCTGACCGGCCGTTGACAGGCGGAAGCCCCACCGAGCACTTTCACAATAAGAGCCTGGTGAGGCCAGAATACAGCCCGCAGCTGTCACGGCCGGCAGCGAGAATAACTTAGCCCGAGCGCGATCAGAACCGGCGCTCGGGTCATAACACTTTACCATAATACTAAAAAAGGGTAATCTGGTTTGTAATGTGGTTTTGTTTTGTTTTTTTAAATGCATGCATATGTAAATGTAATGTCCCTTTTTAAGGAAGAAAAAGTGAAAGCCAAACTATACAAAAATATCCTGAAGGGCAAGAAAGAAATCTACAGTAGTCTGACAGAGACAATTCAGGAAAACATGCAGGAAGCCTATAAAAGTAAGAAAGAAGAACTATACTATACATTGTTTCTTCCAACCTGATATTACATAAAATCTGTTAAACAAAATATTCCTGTGTTTTTGTAGAAGCTGCCGAAATCAGGGGAAAAGGTGCTCTAAAAAAAATGAGGGTCACAATTGAGAACCACATGAAGTCAAACAAAGAAATGTTTGAGCTTGCAAAAAATGCCCTGTTGGAGAAGCTAAATAACTTGCAGGTTTACATTTTACAATATTATATATACAGTATGTACAGTGCTGTGAAAAAGTATTTGCCCCCTCCTGATTTCTTATGTTTTTGCATATTTGTCACATTTAAATGTTTCAGATCATCAAACAAATTTAATATTAGACAAAGATAACTTAAATTTAAAATTATGATTAAAATTTCTTAAGGGAAAAAAGCTATCCAAACCTACCTGGCAACATATGAAAAAGTCATTGCCCCTAAACCTAATAATTGGTTGTGTCACCCTTGGTGGCAACAACTGCAGTCAAGCGTTTGCGAAAAATGGCAACAAGTCTTTTATATTGCTGTTGAAGAATTTTGGCCAACTCTTCCTTGCAGATTTGTTTTAAATCAACAAAACTGGAGAGTTTTTGAGAATGAATGGCTTGTTTGAGGTCATGCCACAGCATCTCAAATGGAGTTAAGTCCAAACTTTGACTAGACCACTCCAAATCTTTGATTTTATTTTTTAAAAGCCATTCAGCAGTGGACTGTGTGTTTTGACAAAGGGCCCAGACAATTCTGGACGATAGCAGGTGACGCCAGCGAGTCTCGGTTTACTGTAAGTAGTGGAGGGGGCCTTTCCCCCTGTGGTCATCTGTAGTTATATATGCTAGAATGAAATGTAAGGATTCTGAGATGTGTTCTGATCTCCCAGCACTGTAATAAAGACTGCCTTAATTGAAGATCAACAGTGTCAGCCTCTTTGTTCATTGAACCATCAGAAGACTTCCTATCAATCAGTTACAGCAAGTCATCCACGTCCTGAAGCAGCAAAGCAGCCCCAGACCATCACACTGCATACACCATGTTTGACTGTTGGAATGTATTTGTTTGTTTGTTTGTTTGTTTGTGAAATGCTGTTAGTTTTAGGCTAGATGTAATGGGACACACGCCTTCCAGAAAGTTCAACTTTTGTCTTGTCTTCGCAGAATAGTTTCCCAAAAGTCTTGGGGACGATCAGGATGTTTTTTGAAAAATGTGAGATGACCCTTTGTGTTCTTTTTGGTCAGCAGTACTTTTCACCTTGAAACTCTCTCATGGATGCCATTTTGCCCAGTCACTTTCTTATTGTTGAATCATGGACCAGCGCACAAACTGAGGCAAGTTAGGTCCACAGTTCTTTAGATGTTTAGAGGCCAAAAACATGCAGGTTAGGTTAACTGGATACTCTAAAGTGGCCCTAGGTGTGAATGTGTGTATGAATGGTTAAGGGATAGCGCCGTACCGTGGCTGCTTCATCCATCCAGGTGGATGCCCTCAGTTTCCCCTCTGGGGATCAATAAAGTATACAAAATCAAAAATTAAAAAACAATGTTGTTCTGTTTTTGTTTGTTTTTTTGTTTTTTGTTTTGTTTCTCATCTGTTCTTGAATTTCTTCAGATTGTAGCATGATGTGTTGATTTTTGAGATATTTTAACCTACTTCATTTTGTCAGATTGGTTCAATTTAAGTGATTTCTTGATTCAACAGGTCTGGCACTAATCAGGCCTAGGTGTGGCTAGTGAAATTGAACTCAGTTTCATTATGTAATGGGGGGTATGTTTTCACAAGGTAGGTTTGGATAGCTTTTTTCCCTTAGTGAATGAAATCATAATTTATAACTAAATTTTGTATTTACTCAGGTTCTCTTTGTCTAATATTGGTTATTAGACAATATTGGTTTGATGATCTGAAACATTTAAGTGTGACAAATATTCAAAAATACAAGAAATCAGGAAAGGGACAATTACTTTTTCACAGAACTCTGTGTGTGTGTGTGTGTGTGTGTGTGTGTGTGTGTGTGTGTGTGTGTGTGTGTGTGTGTGTGTGTGTGTGTGTTGTGTTTTTGAAATCCTCTATCTAAAGAAAGACCCAAATATACTTTAAGGGATATGTTGAAAAAGTCTTCAGCAAGAAATTGCGGATTATTACAATTGATCAGTTGTAATTAATCGAAGACAAAATCATACAAAAATGAATGTGGTCATCTGTCCATTAATCTAAAAAGTGTTTTTATTTGATTTCAGTAATCTTGTCTGTGACATTAAAAATCTTGGTTTTGAATTAGGGGGAAATCAGTAAAACACTCAAGCAAACTCTGCAGGAATCTATTGAATTCTCACTCAACACTGAGGACTACTCACTCCCAGGTAAAGAAACATTTGCACTGACTGAACATTCTCACCCCCCCCCCCCCCCCGTGCACATGCGTGAGCATTTGAGGGAGCAGATGTGTGGAGTGGTGTCGAGTGAGTAGTCTAAACTTTGTTTTTCTAACTTTTCTCTATCGTGTGTGTTGAGGTTTGTGTGTTTAGTATATAGCGGTTTGAGTGTGTGTGTGCTGGAGTGTGAGTGTTGGTATGAGTGTGTCTGGGAACGGTAGCTTCTGCTTCCCGTTTTTCCTGGACGGCGTCATGCCGGTGTTTGACGGTGGTGTGGAGTTCGAGCGCTTGACCCGGCGGAATGGCATGAGAATCCCACCGACAGTTTCCTGTTCTGTGGAGGAGGCCGGCCTCACTGTAGGACAGGTGGTTGGGCATGACAGTATAAAATCAGCATCGAGGATGAACAGCGCAATTGTCATTTTTCTGGATTCAACTGAAAAAGCTGATCAGATGGTGGAACAGGGAGTTGTCATAAATGACACTTTTACTGCTGTTTTACCGCTGGTGAACCCTTCGAGGAGGATCACCATCTCTAACACTCCTCCTTTCATTAAAAATGATCAGCTGATCAGAGAGTTATCCCATTTAGGCCAAGTTGTTTCCCCCATCAGAATGGTCTGTTTGGGTAGTAAATCACCCCTGCTGAAGCATGTCGTGTGTCACAGGAGGCAGTGTTTCATGGTGTTAAAAGACAGCCCAGCAGAACTGACCGTGTCTTCTAACTTCAAGATTGATGGCTTCAGCCACGTAGCTCGTCTGAGTGTAGCATGGTCTGGGCAGTCTTGGAGGAGGTGTTCGCTGGTCATTTGGGCAGTACCACATGGGCATCTGTCCGATTGTCCAACTTTAAGTTTCTGGTGCATGTGAGCATGCATTCTGTTATGTCCAGTTCGGAGTCTGAACAGAACGACTTGGTCAGCCCAGCTCAGACTGTAGTAGTTGTCATCCTTGCAGAAGTTTGGGTGTTGCTGCTGCCACTTCTTGTGAGACAGGGCCTTAATAATGGTTTTCTCCTCACTGTAAGAGGCCTGACCGCACATCGCTGAACCAAAAGCTGCATGGGGACCTCGGGGACCTCCGCAGGATGGCAGCATTCGTCAGGGCAGCTGGTGTGACCATCTAGAGATCGACAAAGAAGAAGAAGAAGATGGCTTTAGCTACAGTACTTAGTCTTTGCAACATCTGAAACCATGAAGTGTTTTGTGTGTGGTGTAGAAGGCCATCTTATTAGATCATGTCCTGAAAAGGTGAACACGAAGAACACTGGCAGTAAGAAAGGTGACACCGGGTTTTCTGGTGGTCCGGAGGGTAGCGCTACATGTGGTGAGGCGGATGCCGCTGTGGCGTCTGCTTCCGCTGGGGCGGCCACGGCCGCGTCCGCTTCTGCTGTGGCGGCCGCGGTGGGCACGGTAGTTGCCCCTCCAAACAGTGGTGGTG
Organism: Pholidichthys leucotaenia; assembly: GCA_020510985.1. NCBI lineage: Eukaryota > Metazoa > Chordata > Actinopteri > Cichliformes > Pholidichthyidae > Pholidichthys > Pholidichthys leucotaenia. Next base: position 285,802,762 of record CM035838.1, read on the forward strand.
GGGAGCTTCTGCCTGGCGGCAGCTCTGATCATTGTGATGAGCCTATCACCCGGAGTAAAGAGGTGGAGGGTGAAATGAGTGCAGTTAAACGAAAGAACGCTTTGAAGGTGGGGGAGGAGTGGACTGAGGCTGTGGCGGACATACAGAGTAAACACTGCATGACAAACGTTGCAATTGACGAAGAAATGCAGGAATGTAATTTTGTTGAGGAGGATCATTTTAAAGCTACACAAAAAAGAAAAAGTGCTGAAAATTTGCAGAGCTCTGCTAAATCTAGTAGGTTGGGGAATTTGGAAATACTGGACGAAAGCGCTTCTGAGGAAAGTGGAGCTGAGTCTGAACTGATGCAGACGCAAGAGGAGCAAAGCTCCTACTGCTTTACCAAGATTAGGAAATTTTTTCAGGTGACTAAGGGGAGCAGAGCTGTGAAAGTGGAAAATTACTTACCAGATCTGGAGTTATTCGTGGCATCAGCTTGCAAGTTTATGAAACTGAATGATGGGAATGAGACTTTCACTGATCAGGAAGTATATCGTTTAAAGAAACTGGTTCTTAAACTGAAATCACAAATTATTAACAGTCATGTTGACTCTTAGTTTGTTTCTTCCCTTTTATGCTACGTGTGTGTTTTTTTTTTTACTGTACCTTATTTTTATCCTTTTTAATGGCCCACCTTAGAATTGGCACTCTTAATATAAATGGGGCCAGGGATAATGTAAAAAGGGCCTCTTTATACAAGCTTTTAAATTTAAAGAAACTTGACGTGCTGATGCTCCAGGAGACTCACAGCACTGTAGATATTGAGAGCCAGTGGAGAAAAGAGTGGGATGGCTGCATTTTTTTTAGCCACAAATCTAATAGCAGAGGCGGGGGGGGGGGGGTTGCTGTACTTTTCTCTAGGGGTTGTGTGCCTGTCTCTTATGAGGTAGAAGAGGTGGTGAAAGAACATGTACTCTTATTAAAGGTACAGTTTGAAAACGTGAACTTGGTTTTTATAAACGTGTATGTGCCAACACAGAGGGCAGAGAGGATCAGGGTCTTTGATGTGCTATCGGATACGGTTAGGTCCTGTAATCTGAATATTTTTTTTTTTTTATTTCTGGGGGGTGAGTTTAACTGTACATTAAACCACAGACTAGACAGGAACCATCAGGAGCCTCACCCTGCTTCTGCCAATAGGCTGAGGGAACTGGTGAAGACACATGAAATGGCTGATGTGTGGAGATCACATCATGGGGTCCAGAGGCAATACACCTGGAGCCATGTTAAAGATAACCTTTTATCTATGGCTAGGTTAGACCGTTTTTATGGTTTTAAACATCAAATGAGTGTTTTTAAAAATAGTTGTATCTGTCCTGTTGGTTTCACTGATCACTGCCTGCTGTTTTGTTCTGTGTTTATTGAAAATGTAAAGTGTAAGAGTGCTTTTTGGCATTTTAATAATACACTTTTAAATGATGTGTTTTTTAAAGGAGTTTTCCATGATGTATGGAAGTCACACAGGGAATAAAAACCCTCTTTTAGTTCTCTCCAAATGTGGTGGGATTTTGGTAAGGCACAGATAAAACAACTCTGCCAACAGTACACTCGAAATGTCACTCGTAGCTTGACCCAATCCTTGAAAGTTCTGGAGACTGAAGTGGTAGAGCTAGAGGAGTTGCTCAGTTCTACACGAAAACAAGAGCACTTAGAGGCTCTTAAGTCAAAAAGGTCAGCCTTGGCTAGCCTGCTAGGGGTCACCGCACAAGGTGCTCTTGTCCGCTCACGCTACATGGATGTAGCTCTGATGGACTCGCCCTCCCAGTACTTTTTTGGACTGGAGTGGAAAAATGGACAGAGAAAACTCATTCACTCCTTGTTGGACGATGATGGGAGAACAATCTCCACAGCAGCAGAGATCAGGAAATATGCTGCTAGCTTCTACAGTGAATTGTTTAAAGCAGAGTGGAGGGACGACACGTCACTGGGCCAGGTTTTCCTTGATGGTCTTCCAGTGCTCTCAGAGGACCTTGTTGCCAGCTTGGATGCTCCACTGTCTCTGTCTGAACTGCATACGGCGCTAATGAGCCTCCAGAATGGAAAATCACCAGGCATAGATGGTGTCTCTGTGGACATTTTTAAGAAATTCTGGCCCCTGCTTGGTCCAGACCTGCTGGAGGTTCTCCAAGATAGCTTGAAAAGGGGGACCCTACCCATGACCTGCAGGAGGGCCATCATCACACTTTTGCCAAAAAAAGGGGACCTACAGAGTCTAAAGAACTGGAGGCCAGTCTCTCTGCTCTGCACAGACTATAAGATTCTTTCAAAAGCTCTGGCCCGAAGACTGAGAAAGGTGATGAGCAAGCTCATTCATGTAGACCAGACTTACTGTGTGCCTGGCAGGCTGATTAGTGACAACGTCACTTTAATTCGGAGTGTTTTGGAGGTCTCTGGTCCATTGGCGGTGGAAACTGGTTTGATTTCAATTGCCCAGGAAAAGGCGTTTGACCGGGTTGAACACCAATATTTATGGACAGTTTTAGCAGCTTTTGTGTTCAGCCCAGGCTTCATAGCCAGGATACGGGCCTTGTACAGTGACATTGAGAGTGTGCTGAAGATAAATGGGGGCCTGTCTGCCCCTTTAAAAGTCCAGAGGGGGGTTCGGCAGGGCTGCCCTCTCTCAGGGATGCTGTACTCCCTCGCCATAGAGCCTTTGCTTCACTGCTTGAGAAGGAACCTATCAGGAGTCACTTTTCCTGGCTGTGACACCACGTTCAAGCTGTCGGCCTATGCAGATGATGTAGTCATTCTGCTAAACAAGTAGAGTGACATTGACGTTTTGGTTAGTGTGGTGTAATCTAGGCATTACATATGTGGAGCCACTAGGGGGCGACACAGACCGGATGTTGTCAGGTGTACAGCATGATGGATATTAATATGGCGGAGTTCGTGTGTTAATGTGTTGCAGCCAGTCAATAAAGGAGGCTCTGTGTTCACCCAAAGCAGCAGTCTTTATTTATTAAAGAACCCAACACAACACGGTGTCAGAAGTTGGTGCGCTTTGAGGTGAGAAAAGTCAGCTTTGCAACCGGCTAGCGGCTATGCCAGACGAAGCTCAAAGGGCTGCAGCTGCGCCAATTGATCCTGTAATGGCGGCGGCTACTCCAGCGGCAACCTTCACCATCAAACCACCGGAGCCCTTCGACTTTGCGAAACCCCAAGAGTGGGAAAAGTGGATAAGACGTTTTGAGCGTTTTAGACTGGCAAGTAACCTGAATAACTCATCTGAGGCAAACCAAGTAAATATGCTGGTTTATTGCATGGGAGATGAGGCTGACGACGTGCTAAGAGGGCTCGAGCTAACGAGTGTGCAGCGCCAGCAGTACGATGCCGTTAAAACAGCCTTTGATAGACATTTCGTTCCCAGAAAGAACGTGATTTATGAACGAGCAAAATTCAACAAGCGAGTGCAACAGCCGGCAGAACCAGTAGACTCGTTCATAACAGCACTCTATGCACTGGCAGAAAACTGTGAGTACGGTGCACTTCATGATGACCTTTTGAGAGACAGGCTTGTAGTGGGTCTAAAAGATTCGTCGCTGTCAGAAAGAATGCCGCTTGACAAAGATCTTACCCTAGCTAAAGCTATAACAATGGCAAGACAATCTGAAGAAATAAAACGACAACAAACTGACCTAAGAGGTGAAACTAGCGTTAACAGAACAGCCGTGGATGCGGTACACATCAGAAAAGCCAAGCCAAACAAGTTCATAATCAAGGAACAAAAACAGATTAAGTCCTCAAGGCCTCAGCAGACAAAACAAGACAGTAAAGTTTGTTCCAAGTGTGGCAAAACACCAGCACATGCAGCCGTACAGTGCCCAGCTAAAAACGCGGAATGCCATAACTGTAAAAAACGTGGACACTATATTAGAGTCTGTAGGTCCAACCCAACTGTGAATGAGGTTGCTGACAATGCAGACGGACTTCTTCTGGGTGAAGTGGATCTAGGGGAGGATCCATGGCTGGCAGACATAAATGTGAGAGGAAATAAAGTGACTTTTAAGTTAGATTCCGGAGCGGACGTCACAGCGGTTTCTGACCAAACATTTGAAATCTTCAAGAAGAAAAATGAACAGTTGGAAAAGGCACAAAAACCACTCTACGGACCGGGTGGAACTGCACTAACCGTGTTGGGGTCTATGACAGAGACTATTACATACGGTGACAAGAGAGCCACTGAGAAAATCTATGTTGTCAAAAATCTACGCATGGCACTACTGAGTAGAACAGGTTCCGTGAGACTGAAACTAATTGCCAGAGTTGACACTATAGACCAAGAGACAGTGAGAAAAGCGTACCCCAAGTTATGCGATGGACTTGGGCTTGTTCAAAAGCCATACACAATTAAACTGAAACCTGATGCTAAGCCCTTTTCGCTCAAGGTGCCAAGGCGTGTGCCACTGCCGCTCATGGGTAAAGTGAAAGAAGAGCTCAAGAGGATGGAAAAGTTGGGAGTCATCAGTCGCGTGGAGCAGCCAACAGATTGGTGCTGTGGCATGGTTGTAGCTCCCAAAAAGGACAAAGAAAAGGTGCGTATCTGTGTAGACATGACACCTTTAAATGAGTCAGTGTGTCGCGAAAGATACATCCTCCCGTCTGTGGACCAAACGCTAGGCATGCTCACAGGTGCTCAGTACTTTTCAAAGCTCGATGCAAATATGGGATTTTGGCAAATACCACTGTCTATAGAGTCGGCCTTTCTCACCACATTCATTATGCCATTTGGCAGATACCACTTCAACCGTTTGCCATTTGGTATTTCCAGTGCACCTGAACATTTCCAAAACATGATGGTGACAGAGGTTACAGTGGGTCTTGACGGAGTCGTCTGTCACATGGACGATATCCTGGTCTGGGGATCCACCAAGAAGCAGCACGATGCAAGACTGCACGCTGTCCTGGAGCGTGCGGAGAAAGCCGGCGTTATGTTGAATATGTCAAAATGCGAGTTTGGCAAAAGAGAGGTCAAATTTCTTGGGTTTATTGTTTCAGCAGAAGGAATGAGGCCAGATCCAGACAAAACCCAAGCTGTTCAGGGCATGAAAGAGTCAAGCAACGTGAGTGAGCTCAGGAGCATTCTCGGAATGGTGAACCAGCTGGGGAAGTTCATTCCGAACCTTTCTGAAAAGGACAAACCATTGAGAGACTTGCTTTCAACAAAGAACATGTGGTACTGGGGGCATGAACAACAAAATGCGTTTTGTAACCTCAAACAAGAACTGTCCTCTGCTCCTGTATTGCAGCTCTATGACCCAAACAAACCACAGAACATATCTGCAGATGCCTCTTCATACGGATTGGGGGCAGTCATGCTACAGAAGGAGAGAGACGTGTGGTCACCAGTTGCTTACGCTTCCCGATCATTGACGCCTACAGAGCAGCGCTACGCCCAGCTGGAAAAAGAAGCGCTGGCTCTCACGTGGGCCTGCGAAAGATTCAATGACTTTATCCTGGGTCTGCACTTTGAACTAGAAACTGACCATAAGCCACTAGTGAGTCTACTGGGAGGACAAGCTTTGGATGCGCTTCCACCGCGTATACAGAGATTTCGTATGCGCCTAATGAGGTACTCATACACTATAAAGCACATCCCTGGCAAAAGTCTCACCACTGCCGACACGCTCTCACACTTACCGCTCACAAACAGTGTTACTCACACAGACACAGATCTTATGGAGGACACTAACATTTATGTTGACTCTGTGCTAGAGGGACTCCCTACAAGCAGCAAATATCTTGCGGATCTCCAAGAGCAACTGCAGTCCAACAGCGCCTGTTCACAAGTCATGAAATACTGCACAGAAGGCTGGCCGGATCGTAACCAGCTACAGGGAGCGGTGAAGCACTACTGGTCTGAGAGAGCCGTTTTGAGTGTGCATAATAGACTACTACTGAGAGGCACGAGGTTAGTTATCCCCGCTAACATGAGAAATGCAGTTTTGGACAAGATACATGAGGGCCACCAGGGGGTGGTTAAATGCAGAGAGCGCACCCGTCAGGCTGTATGGTGGCCAGGTTTAAGCAACCAGATCAGTGAAGTTGTACTCAAATGTAGACAGTGCATACAGGAAAGAGTTAATGTGAGAGAGCCTTTAATGCCCACAGATTTACCAGAAAGGCCATGGCAGAAGTTGGGAGCTGATTTGTTCATGCTACAAGACAAAAACTACCTGTTATTAGTGGACTACTTCTCTAGGTATATAGAGATCGCCCAGCTCAGCCCAACTCGCTCTGCCAATGTCATTGTGCATTTAAAATCAATGTTTGCACTTCATGGAATACCGGAGATACTGATCACAGATAACGGCCCGCGGTTCGCAAGTCAGGAAATGGAAGACTTTGCAAAGGAGTACTGTTTTGAGCACGTGACCAGTAGTCCCAGGTACCCCCAAAGTAACAGTGATGCAGAAAGGGCTGTCCGAACAGTCAAAAACCTTATCAAGAAAGCCAGTGATCCATACCGAGCACTGTTAGCCTACAGAACCACAGCGATGGCAAATGGCTACAGCCCAGCACAGCTTCTCATGGGGCGTAGGCTTCGTACCACCCTGCCAATGCTTCCAGAGGCCTTGCAGCCATGCGTGCCGAATCTGCAACAAATTCGTCACGTGGAAAAGGAGAGACGGATGAGGCAAACAGAATGCTTTAACAAAAGACACAGATTTGGACAAACTGTTACCCGGAAACTCTGTTTGGATTACAGATGTGAAAGCACAGGGCACAGTGACATCTGTCCACAAAACTCCACGGTCCTATGTCATCAGTGTACCACAAGGGACAATCAGGAGGAACCACACTCATCTTGTGCCTATGTCGATACCAAAGACTGAGATGGAACCACAACGGACCCACTCAAATGGAAAAGACACTCCTACAGAAATTGCTTCTGAGCCCAATGCACAGGAAACACCAGGTGTTGTTCGAACCAGGTCTGGTAGAGAAGTGATTAAACCAAAGAGACTGGATCTGTAGAGTTGCATGTTAATATTTGTGAAAGCAGAGTTGAGTTCTAAAAATGCCTTCCTTAAATAGAAAATAAGAGGCCTTTGCATAATATGTTCTTACATGGCAACAGTGTTGGAAAAAAAAGAGAAATGTTATAGATTTGTAAAAGGGGGTGATGTGTTAAATTTATGCTGTCATAGTTGACAAAAGGGAACAGAAACGATCTCATATAAAAATGTATTTTGTGTTTTCAGCTAAAAGGGGTCAACTTAGCTTCAGTAAGGGGGATGTGGTGTAATCTAGGCATTACATATGTGGAGCCACTAGGGGGCGACACAGACCGGATGTTGTCAGGTGTACAGCATGATGGATATTAATATGGCGGAGTTCGTGTGTTAATGTGCTGCAGACAGTCAATAAAGGAGGCTCCGTGTTCACCCAAAGCAGCAGTCTTTATTTATAAAAGAACCCAACACAACAGTTAGGAGTGTTAATCTTTTTGGCCAATTTTTCTCTGCAAAAATAAACGGGAAAAAGCGAGGCTGTGATGGTGGGGGAGAAACTAGAAAATCAGCTTATGCTGCCTGGTGGGCTGATTTGGAAAAAAGGAGGGTTCAAGTATCTTGGTGTCTTTATTAGAAATCAACAATTTGAGCAAAAAAATTGGGACGGGGTCAAAGAGAAAATCAACGGGAGACTAAATAAATGGAAGTGGATAATGCCAAAAATATCTTTTAGAGGAAGAGTGCTCATTTTAAATAATCTTGTTTCCTCATCCCTGTGGCACCGCCTCATGTGCATGGACCCCCCTGCTGGTTTGTTGTCAAAAATATAGTCTGTTATGGTGGACTTTTTTTGGGGGGGTGGACTCCACTGGGTCCCTCAAGCCCTGTTATTTCTTCCCAAAGAGGAAGGGGGGCAAGGAGTGGTTCATTTAGCTAGAAGCAGGTGCTGCTTTTAGACTGACTTTCATACAGAGACTGCTGACGGGCCCCCAGGACCTGGTATGGAGGCCTTTGGCCTATTATTTTACAGAGTCCTTGGGCTTGGGCTAGACCTCCCTGTGTTTTTAATGATTTATAAGAACTCTAGTGCATGGTCTTTGCCCAGTTTTTACCATAGTCTCTTTTCAGTATGGACTCTTTTTTTAAAAATAAAGAGGGCCATGCGTTTCCCTCCACTGGTTGTTGAGGGATCCGCTGGTTTTTGGTGGTTGCCTTGGTGTCCTGCCGGGAGTTGGAAGGACCTTCCTTGATAGGCTGTGTTCCAGGAATGTTCTCACTCTGAAGCAAGTGATGGAACTGGCTGGTCCTGGCCTCAACAACGCCTCAGCTGTAGCAGCTCATCTTGGTGTTAGATCAAATCGTTTCATCGGTGGTCTTCTTGCACACTGGAAACAGGAGCTTCATGGACTTGAGCGCTCCCTACTCATGGACTTTAGCAATGGCACGCTGCAGCCAGAAAGCACGGACCCGTTTCCCTCTCTCACGCTTTATATGGACTTTGACGTTTCTCCTTGCTTCTTACTGGCATTCTGTGTTCCCACTGGTGTGGACTTTGGAGGAGCCAGTGGTAAGGAACTCTACAGACTTGTGGCGATGGCACTCATCAAGGACAGATTGAACACCTGTGTGAACACTCCATGGAGAGCCTATTTTAGACTAGAAAAATGGCATCAGCCTGCCTGGAGGGCTCTTTATAAAGCCCCTCTCCCTAAGAGGCATGGAGACTTACAGTGGAGGGTCCTGCATGGCATTATAGCTGTCAATGCTATTGATTAACAGCAGTGTCAGTGATCAGTGTGTTTTTTGTTCCTCTAGGGAGACAGTTTTTCATTGTTTTACTGAATGTCAGCGTCTGAGTGGTCTCTTTGAACTTCTCACAGAACTTTTTCACATTTTTAAGGAAGTTTTCTCTAAGCAGGTTTTCATTTGTGGTTTTATGTACAATCGTCGTTTTAAACAGAAGTGCCAACTACTGAACTTTGTTTTAGAGTAGGCAAAGTTGGCTATCTATGTAAGCCAGAGAAGAAAACTTGAGAATGTTGAGAATGATGTTGATGTCAAAATTTTATTTGTGAGGCTACTTAAAGCCAGAATCAGGCTGGACTTTGAGTTTTTTATGGGGATGTGGAAGGTTTTAGGACCCTCTGGTCCCTGGAGGATGTCCTCTGTTTAGTTTGTGATGGGCAGCTTCTGTTCGGGCATTTTTTGGGGGTCTCTCTCTCTCTCTCTCTCTGAGTGGCTGTGGTCGTGAGTGCGAGCTGAGAGCGTGTGACAGCGTGAGTGAATCATTTCAAACTTTTCTCTATCTTTTGGTGTTTAAGGTGTTTTTTTGTTAAATAATCTTAATTTTTGTTGTCTTCTGTAGCTGGGGTGGGGTAGGCGTTTTGGGAGGGGGGTTTCTGCTGCCAGCTCTGCTGGTCAGCATGGTTTTGGAGCGAGGCTCCGGTTTTGAGCAGCTGACACGCCGCCATGCTGTCAAACTGACACCGGCTGTCAGCTGCTCGGTGGAGGAATGTAGTCTGGCTGTGGGGGAGCTGGTCGGTTATGAAAGCATTTGTTAGAACAAAAATGAATTGACTGAGGCTGAAACAATAATCAATAGGCAGTTTTCCAAGTTCTGAGTCATTTATTCTCCTTCTGATCAGAAAGGAGGAAATCAGTATCAGCATACACTCGCCTCAGAGCTTCACAGCACCGACTCCCTAACATATATCCAAGGATGTTGATTTTTATACCCCGGTCTCTTATCTAAGCTAGACTGGCAGGAGCCAACTCTCCAAGTGACTCCTTCTTTATCTGTGGTCAGCAATGAACATTCTAACATGATCTGGTCATCCTGACAATACAGTACAGCTTGGTATGATAAAACAAAGAAACTTTCGTCATTATTCACAATCTTGCTCATCCTAATCTTGCTCTGAAAACAGACAGTCTTTTCAAGCTCTGAGGCAATGAAAATATCACAGTGACCCAGACATTGGATTTTATATGCACCAGAAACAATTATAATATAAAATAGAACAATATAGCATTAAAATCATATAGAATAATTAATGGAACTTGAAAATATCCTATCATTCCCCCCTATGATGCTCAAAAAGCATCAGAGATGAAACATTATGGCTTCTAAAACCTCATTGGGCAGCTCGCCAAGTTCCGGTGCATTTTATGCTAAAGCACTGTATTGCAAAAGATCCTAACTCGCTTTTTAATGAGGAAAGTCCGCCATCGGCCTCGCTGCCACTCCCGAGCGCCGCTGGAATGTTTCATTTCCTGGGGAGCATGTGAGGATATTACCTTTTATTTCAAAAAAGAAATCAATCATCTAATTAAGTCATAAAAGAGAAAAATTGAATCAGTGATGGTGATTAGCCATAAATTAAGATGAAATAGTGTATGTATTTGTCATTCTATGTGTCAGTAAATTAGCAGTGATTAGCAGTGATTTAATAAAAAGTTAATACTTGTATGTAAATGTAAAGAACAATAAAAACAATAAAAATAACTAAAAACCTATTATGTGTAAAAAACATATGTGTATGTTTGTATCAGAGATCTATGTGTGCTAGCATCCTAACCTATGTGTATTAGTACCTCAACGTGAAACTGCAACAAGGTATCAACAATGAAACAACAATCAATATAGTAAAACTGTAAATAGTGATCAGTAACATAATGGTTTCAAATACGACATAAATTAAGACAGAACATAAACAGGATAAAGTGAAAAAATCTCAAATAAGGAAAACAACTTCTCTGAACTTCAAGGCATATTTGATTACTCTTGCAATTCAGTACATTTCAAATTCACATCATGAACATACATCTCCTTTCGGTTTTCTGCATGTCAATCATACTTTTACTCTGTACTCATAAGACATTAAGCTGGTGTTGTTTCCCCATCATCTCCAGTGGTGGCCTCATGATATAACACTAAATTCACCTGAACAAGTTTCAACATCATATCACGGATACAAGGAATGAAACATGAAAAGATCAAAAGTATCACTACAGTAATCACCACTAAGTTTATGACAAGACTCCTCCATGAGGAAAACAACCAGTTTATCCAGTGTGATGAATCATCAACATTATCCTTGGCCCCAGCAGTCTGCAAAGCAGTCAGATTACGTATGGCTGAAGCAATGACGCCTCCATCTGCATCATGTGCAGGTATAAAGGTGCAACAGTACTGACCTATAATTGTGCACACACCCCCACGGGCGGCCGTCAACTGACCAAGTACCATTCTATTCTGTGTTGCTACAAGTCTTATAGCAGTCATTTCCTCCCTTTCACCTTTCCAGGCAGCTAAGGAAAAATTCACAAAAGACTGTAGTCTATAATTAAGAGTCTCAATCCACAAGGTATTTTTCCCACTCCCACCCAAGGGAATAGCGATTGAACTACCTTTTGACCTGTAGTAAGTATCTTGAACTGCTCTGGCACGTCCCTACCCCAGATGGAATCATGTGGTGTGAAAAGGGCATCCTGTGATAGGTCTCTCTTCCCTCTGCTCGTCTGACCCGCTGACATAATCAGGGTGTTGTCAGTCACAAAGACGGGGGCACAGGTTCCTGCCCAGTTCATAGGCAGATGGGAATACGCCTTACGACCACACAGCCACCAGCCACCCGTCACCATATGTGCGCCGTACATATGAAAGTTGCAGATAGCAGCACTGCAGAGCTCCAGCATGGTGATAGGTCCATAATGACAACGGTTAACCCGTGGACACCACCTGCCCACCCGAATGGTCAGGGTACTAGCATCACAGGTGCGGTGTACACTGTACACCTCCTCACACCGAGAAAGGGGTAGGTCGCCCAGAGGGTTGTTACCACTTCCCTTCAGACAAAAAGAAAAAGTTCCTGATGAAACTAACCTTGCCCTTACAGAGTAAGGGGTACCATAAGTTCTCTGATTGGTAGAGTGATGAAAGATTTCACAAGAGTGATTCAAAATAATCTTTTTTTATGTAGTCCCTTTTCATAGCCTTCTGTAAAAAACAGAGAGCCTTTGCTGGTTCCATCATTTTGGCTACAACAGCAGTCTGTCCAGCCGACGTTGGCACTAAGGAGCAAACATAACAATTGGAACGATTAGCTGCCCTAGCCGTATAATTAGCATACCTCCACCACGTATTGGCAGCATATTCATGATCGTGATGCTCATATAGCTCTAGCCAATTATGCTGAATATGTGCAAGGTCCCTAGCACTACGATGTATGGTTTGTGGTGCAGCTAAAGGAAACCAAAATAATAATGTCACCCCTAGGATGATGATGTAAAGGAAACAACAACAACACCCTTTAATGATCAAACGTCTTTCTTGCGCTTCTTGTCTCTCCATGATGGTCAACCACTTGCTTCCCTATCCCAAGCCGGTACTGGACACCACGTAGGGCGTCGTCAGTCGACACTTGTATAGGAAAAACAATTAAGAAAAGTCTCTTGCTGAGAGTCTTTAATGGAATGAAGTTGAAAATATTTATTCAGAAGTCCCTTACTGTGAGTTCAGAGCAGGGTAAAGTTTACAGTGTGTTAAATGCACCCAAGAGTCCCGTCCTTCAACTTTCACCGCTGTTGGCGTTGACAAAAAAACTTTATGTGGTCCTTGCCAGGGTGAATCAGTCCAATTCTTCTTTTTGATGGCTTTGATGAGGACGAGGTCTCCTGGCTTGGCCAAGATCGGTGCAGTTTCCTTGTGAACCCTCCTAGGGAGAGTAGCAGCGATAATATCTCTGTTAAGATAAGATAAGATAAGATAAGATAAGCCTTTATTAGTCCCACAACGGGGAAATTCCAGGATTGCAACAGCACAGGGATAGCAACACTCAGAGCAACAATCAGAAGGCAAGAAAAAAAAAAAACAAGCAAGCAAGAGCAGCTAATATACATATGTACATATTACTATAAAATATATATATACACACACACACACAGACACACAGTGCAGAGCATTGTAGCTGGATGGAATAAATATATGAATATATGAACACAGTGCAGAGCATTGTAGCTAGATGGAATAAATATGTAAATATATAAACACCCACAGTACGGAGCATTGCAGCTAGGTGGAATAAATATGCAAGTATATAAACACACACAGTGCGGAGCAATGTAGCTAGATAGAATAATATGTAGATATATAAAAACACAGTGCGGAGCATTGTAGCTAGATGGAATAAATATATAGATATATAAATATAAACACACCCAGTGCTGAGCATTGTAGCTAGATGGAATAAATATGTAAATATATAAACACACACAGTGCAGAGCATTGTTGCTAGATGGGATGAAACAGCATAACCGTCTACTTAGTTATCCTACATGGTATGATTATGTGCCCATACATATTCTCACCCTCCATAGCGACCGATATGTTCCTAGTTGTATGCCGGAGAGGACCATGTTAGTCAACATCCTTCTCATGTAATCTGCTAAACACACTTCTTCATCACCAGGATTGAATGGTCTCAAAGGTGGCAACAAGTATGGTTTGCCATACATGATTTCAAATGGAGACAACCCCCCTTTGGTTGGGATTATCCTCATGTAAAACAAAACTAATGGAAGGCAGTAAATCCAATTTTGTCTTGTTTCTGCCATTGTTTTTCTGAGTCTTTCTTTAATAGTTCTGTTTGTGCGTTCTACCAGTTCTGCAGATTGTGGGTGATAAGCTGAATGATTCTTCAAAATGATGTTCAGTGCTGTGCCTAAATGTGACATAACTTGATTTACAAAATGTGTACTATTATCTGAGTAAATTTTCTCAGGTATTCCCAATTTTCTCAGGTATTCCAAACCTAGGTACAATTTCTGCAAGCAATTTCTTTGCAACTGTGATTGCATTTGGATGTGTGCAAGGAAAAGCTTCTGTCCATTTAGAAAACATATCACAAATGACCAAACAATATTTCTTGCCTTCACATTTATTCAGTTCAATAAAATCCATGCAAATGTTCTGAAATGGATAAGTAGAAGCTGGGAAAGTGCCTCTCTCAGGTTTGAAGTTTCCCTGTGCATTGTTTTTTGCACAGATCAGACATTTCTTACAAAACTGTGTGGCAAACTGGCTAAACCCATAAGCAGTAAAGGTTTTATTCAATGTAGATACCATCCTCCCTCTTGCTACATGCGAAACGCCATGGAGCAAGGTAGAGACTTGGTGAAACAGTTTGCGTGGTAGAATAGGCTTGTTTGCCTTACATTTATAGAGCTTTAAGGTGTCACCTTTAAGGTGTCATTAAGAATAGCTCCCTCGTTCATTCATTTGTAAATTTCAGCCTGTGGTGCTGCTTTTTTTTGAGCCTCAACAAGAATATCATGTGATAGCTCTTCAGTCAATGTCAAAACAGAATCAAATGTGCTTTGTTTAGGTTGCAAGCCTTGTGCAACCGCCTTTGCAGTTTAATCTGCAAAATAATTGCCTTTAGAAACTGGATTATTACCATTCGTATGAACAGCACATTTGCATATGGCCCGTTGTAATGGCAGTTTGACACTTTCAAGCAGTTCCAGAATGAGGTGTTTATGTTGAATAGGCTTCCCCGTTGATGTAATCATGCCTCTATTTTTCCACTGTTGTGCAAAATGATGAATAGTGGAAAATGCATACTGGCTATCAATGTAAACTGAGTATTTTTTTTTTTTTCCCCAATTTGCATGCTTCAATTAGAGCGATCAACTCTGCTTCAGGTGTCCGCACAATCTTGTCCACCTGTGCCATTGGTTTTTTGGAAATAAAGTCAGACAATGGTTGCACTTCAAATGAATAATTTGCAATCCAGGAGCGACAATAATTTAATGTCCCAAAGAATGACATCATGTCTATTTTTGTGATTGGTTTAGGCGCTGCCAAAATAGCCTCTTTGCGAACAGGATCAACATGTCTCCCTTCTGCTGACAGAATGTGGCCTAAGTATTTCACTTCTGGCTTCCACAACTGTAGCTTTGCTTTGTTAACCTTGTGATCCTGCTCAGCTAAAAATTTCAACAAGGCAATGGTGTCTTTTTTTTTTTTTTTTTTCCCAAATGATTTCATCAGGGGATGCCAGCAAAATGTAACTAGGCCAAATTTGCTGACATTGCCTGTGAAAAAAAATGGTTGGTGATTCACAATAGCCCTGTGGTAGCCTCGTGAATGTGTACCTCTTGCCTTCAAATTTGAATACAACCCAAAACTGATGATCTGGGTAGATGGGAATGCTGGAAAAAGCATTACTGATGTCAATCACTGTGAAAAATTTTAATTTGTGATTGTAGATCATTTAACAAAGTATATTGCACAGTATTTTTAGATCTAATACTATAACCCCTGCATCTATGAGTCCCTGTATACCAGGTTTAATACCTTCTTGAATTCAATTCAATTCAACTTTATTTATATAGCACTATATCTCAACAACAGTCATCTCATGGCTCCTGGGCATAAAAGATATTGTCTCTGATAAGGCCTAAAATAAGGTTTTACATTTATTATTACCAATTCTGTATTATTCATTAAGCCTACGTCCTTCCATTGCATGTGTTTAGGCTTGCTCAATGCAATGTGTGATGACTCCTAGTGTTTAAAGTGACCTTTATTTTTTTATCATAATAACCTCACAGATGTTTCTGCATAGACCTTTGGCGACCAGTACAAATTTGCAATAATTTTTTTTCTGGAGGATGAGTTTACAAAAAATGTTTTCTCAAATTTGTCATCTGAGCCACTCAGATATTTGTCATACATGTTGCAATGATTTTGATTTGTGGCTTGCACGGTTGTAGGAACCCGTGTTTTGAAATATTGCATTATTTTGGCCTCCAAACTCTCAGCCACTCCGGTTGGTCCGGCCGGTACCAAGCGAAGTGACCATGAGCTGGTACTGCAAAATCTTGCAAAATATGAATTTCTGATACATGTGGGAATTGTGATGCCCTCATACCACCTTCTGTCGGAATTAGGGCGATATTGAGAGTTGTGAGCAAATCCCTTTCTAATAAGTTAACTAGACACACTTGTGACAAAATGAATGAACCTTCTGCACTGTCCTCTGTAACATCTTTTTACTGTTACAATTTCAGAAAAATACTTCTTTTTTAGCTTCCCATTTGCTGATTTAATGATCACTGTGTTCTGATTTTGTGAGCCCCAGAATCATGAAGAAATTTCAAAGAAGTTCCCTGAACTTCTAGAGTAACCCCTGATAAACCCTTTAGTGTCATGATTAGGTCAAAGTCAGGTAAATGAAATACTGTACGTCAAATATCATTGTCAGTAGCTGTACTTAGCTTTGGTTCGGTCAGTCACATGTCGGGATGTGATGAGTCCGGTTGTCGCTGTTGCTGTCGTTGTTGTGGCTTCGAGCAGGGCTTAGTCCCTTCCCCTCCCTCTGGCCTCCTGAACGTGGCCCGCAGACCCAGCACCAAGGCCTCCCCCCACCTCCTCCACACCGGGGACCCTGGGAAAATACAGAAGTGGGGGAAGCAAAGGCCTCCCCCTGAGGGTCAGCTCAGTTGTTCTGCGTGTTTTGCATACATCAACACATCAGCAAATGAACATGTGTGATATATTACAAGGTGTATGCGTACATGCTGTGCTAAATTTGGATGCATGTTCTGTAGGAATACACTTCTCAAATGTTGTCAATAGGGTTCTGAACCTGTATCTGCAGTAGGATTTTCCAAACTAACTAACTAACTAACTAACCTGCACTTATATAGCGCTTTTCTAGTCACAAAGACCACTCAAAGCGCTTTCATCAACACTAACCCTCTATTCTAAGGGCCTATAGGAAACAGATATCTAGGGACAATTTAGAACAGCCAATTAACCTAACATGCATGTTTTTTTTGGCATGTGGGAGGAAACCGGAGAAATCCCGGAGTAAACCCACGCAACACGGGGAGAACATGCAAACTCCACACAGATCACTGTTGGTCGGGGGCTGGGATTGAACCCACGATCCCACGATCCCCACAATCCCCCGGCCAAGGGTAAACTGTGCTGCCGCAGTGCTAACCACTGCGCCACCGTGCAGCAGTGCAGCAGCAAACCGTGCAGCAGCAAACCGTGCAGCAGCAAACCGTGCAGCAGCAAACCTGAATGACTGTCCAAAAACATTTTGCAACCTACACCTATAGGCTTCAACACTTTCTGTTTTATGTTAAGTGGAATTCTGAATAGCTGTCAAATCATGTTTTAATCTCCACTTGTTCCTAATATGTTCATTTAATTCTTTCATCTGCTGAGTTAATGCTGCATCAGTTGGTGGTTAACTAGCACAGTGGGAATGTTTTAAAGAATGTTTTGGCTATTGACTTCAGCACCTTCAGCCGCTGGACCAACATAAGCCGGGTTGTATAGTTTAACCATAGGAAATTGTCCTAATTCTATTGCATGTTCCTCTTCCTTAATGTGTTCATCTAAGGGTGAGGATGTGTGTGCTGTTGAAATGGCATAATGTGAAGGTGCATAATCACTTAACTTTTTTGTCAGATGAGAAAGCTGGACTCTAGGTTTGATGTCCGGCCTGCGTTGAAAGGAAGGAGGAGGTGGGCGTGGAGGAGGGGGCCGGGGAGGAGCCAAGGAAGGCGGGTCCGCAGTTGGCGACGTGGGAGTGGTCACCGTCTCAAGATCCGGATGCAGAGAGGGAGGGGTCAGGTTGTCTCGCCACCTGCTCCGGCCATTATTTCCTTCGTCACCTCGGAATTTTGAGAAAAAATATGCATTAGCCAAATCCTTCTTATTACAAACATCCGAGTCTTTTAAGGTCTGGTCTTTCCTATTCAAATCAGCTTGCTGTTGCCTGGCAATCTGAAGCCATTGTTCAGCCTCAAAAAGTTCATATTTTAACTCTTTTTGCCTCCTGCCGTCTGCTGCTAATTTGATGGCAGAAATCAAACTCTTACAATCTTTAACCTCAAGTTCCCCACTGAAATCAAATTTCTTTCTCCATTTTGCCAGAAACCTTGTGCTATTTCTGTCTTCTTTGTTCATAAATTTACCGTCTCCTGCCAAAACATAAATTTCATTCTCATCTGGTTGTGTTCTGCAACCCTTACAGCAAAATGAGGCATTATTTAAATGAGGCATTATGATTAAGAAAGCTAGCTCTGTCCTGGGGCAGCGCCTTGATCCGATGGAGGAGATAGGAGAGAGAAGGACGGTGGCTAAACTGTCATCTCTGCTGGAGTCCGAGTTCCACCCTATGCAGGACATACTGGATGCACTGAGGAGCTCATTTAGCAGCAGACTACATCATCCCAGGTGCACAACCGAGAGGTTTCGTAGGTCCTTCCTACCAACGGCTGTCAGACTGTACAACCTAAGCAGGGCTGCTCGCAGAGATAGCAAAAAGACGTAACAAACTAATAGTTTTTTTGAATGCAAAAGATGCAATAGACTTACACAATGGTCCTCTCCGGCATACAACTAGGAACATACCGGTCGCTATGGAGGGTGAGAATATGTATGGGCACATAATCATACCATGTAGGATAACTAAATAGACGGTTATGCTGTTTCATCCCACCTAGCAACAATGCTCTGCACTGTGTGTGTTTATATATTTACATATTTATTCCATCTAGCTTCAATGCTCAGCACTGGGTGTGTTTATATTTATATATCTATATATTTATTCCATCTAGCTACAATGCTCCGCACTGTGTTTTTATATATCTACATATTATTCCATCTAGCTACATTGCTCCGCACTGTGTGTGTTTATATACTTGCATATTTATTCCACCTAGCTGCAATGCTCCGTACTGTGGGTGTTTATATATTTACATATTTATTCCATCTAGCTACAATGCTCTGCACTGTGTGTTCATATATTCATATATTTATTCCATCCAGCTACAATGCTCTGCACTGTGTGTTCATATATTCATATATTTATTCCATCCAGCTACAATGCTCTGCACTGTGTGTCTGTGTGTGTGTGTGTGTATATATATATTTTATAGTAATATGTACATATGTATATTAGCTGCTCTTGCTTGCTTGTTTTTTTTCTTGCCTTCTGATTGTTGCTCTGAGTGTTGCTATCCCTGTGCTGTTGCAATCCTGGAATTTCCCCGTTGTGGGACTAATAAAGGCTTATCTTATCTTATCTTATCTTATCTTATTTCTTCCTATCTGGACACTTTGTGGCTGCTTTACACTTTTGCTATAACAGCAACCCATGTTTGAAAGTTTTTTTTTTTTTTTTTTTTTTTATTAATTCCCCAAACTCTCTGTTTCTTTTTTCTCCTTCTCTCAAGGACACACACAGAATCTCAAACAGATACACATTGAGACAGACATTACACACAGACAGACAGGTACAGACAGACAGGGCCCAGACATGTTTTCTTTTGCGTTATCTCTACAAGGTCATACAATGAAGACTTTTAGGTTCATGCCAAAGCCCAAAACAGCATGAGAATTACTTCAATTAATTTCCAGATCTGGCAACCTCAGCGGAAAAAATCAAATATGGCAACCATCACACCGCCACTGGCAGCGTGAAGCTTCCCCTTTCATTAGTTTTTTTTTTTTTTTTTTACACTGCCATAAAGCACAACATCAGTCGACTGTTTCTGCTCAAGGCTACTATTTTCAAATACCTATAATTTTAAACACTTCCCAAAAGATAATTAACTAACCAACCCTTTTATGCTCCACAAATATTAGGGAGAAAAAACCACAGACATCAATTTCACACCATATTCACTCCGCCTCCGTGGGAACTCAGCCTCTCTATGTTTCACACCGGAGCGGATTTCATGTAACACAGACAAAACAAACTCAGAACACAGTAACTCCTCTTTTTTTTTTTTATTCTAGCGCTTCAACAAACTCACAAGACAAACAATTTCAACGGTCACGTCTGCCCCCCTGCTGTGTGTCTAAAGCCCAGAGTTAAACCTCCCTCGCCATCTTGCAATAGCTCACCGTAGCGGAGCCAATGGGCGATAAACAGACCCGATAAAGGCACGAATCTTCCGTGAAAACAACTTTTTCCCTTTTTCAGGGTTCACGTCGCCTCCCCACTAATGCTGACAAGTCCAAAACTGAAACATAAGCAGAAGCAGTCCCAAAAGGCACGCCAGAATTTGGCACGAATCTTACCCCGAAAAATTAACTTCTCTGGGATCACGTGGCTCTTCCGTAGAGGAACGAGAACACGTATCTTTCCCGTTATTAACCCAGTACTGGCTTCTAGACCTCCACTGTGACTTATTCGAAAGTCAGAAAACGGCGAATTTCTAACAATTACCCCGGATCTAGGAATATTGATCACCGCTTGGAAAGGAAAATCCCATCTCCCCAAGGGATTATTGCAATATCCGCACCGTAAGTAATATAACTTATCAATTAGGCTGTAGGTCTCTTTCTTTCAGTCTTTCACCCAGTGTACAATCGGTCTAGGCAATCACTCTCTGGCCATAACAACAATAACAAAAACTGGAATAAATTACTCACACCTGGAATTCGCCTCTGAGTTCCGGTAGACCCGTCAGAGCACCACGCCGCTCCCCGACGTCACCAGGGCCTTTGAAGAGGGAAATTCAGCGTTGTTTTTTTTTCCAGCGCTTCCCAGAAATGTGGGTCTCTCCTCTCTTTTGACTGTGCACTTGTCTAAAGTCCAGGCTCGTCGGAAAACGCCGTGGATCACTCTATATCGGGTCCCACGTCGGGCGCCAATTATGTTAGAACAAAAATGAATTGACTGAGGCTGAAACAATAATCAATAGGCGGTTTTCCAAGTTCTGAGTCATTTATTCTCCTTCTGATCAGAAAGGAGGAAATCAGTATCAGCATACACTCGCCTCAGAGCTTCACAGCACCAACTCCCTAACATGTATCCAAGGATGTTGATTTTTATACCCCGGTCTCTTATCTAAGCTAGACTGGCAGGAGCCAACTCTCCAAGTGACTCATTCTTTATCTGTGGTCAGCAATGAACATTCTAACATGATCTGGTCATCCTGACAATACAGTACAGCTTGGTATGATAAAACAAAGAAACTTTCATCATTATTCACAATCTTGCTCATCCTAATCTTGCTCTGAAAACAGACAGTCTTTTCAAGCTCTGAGGCAATGAAAATATCACAGTGACCCAGACATTGGATTTTATATGCAC
Source organism: Pholidichthys leucotaenia (assembly GCA_020510985.1). Taxonomy (NCBI): domain Eukaryota; kingdom Metazoa; phylum Chordata; class Actinopteri; order Cichliformes; family Pholidichthyidae; genus Pholidichthys; species Pholidichthys leucotaenia. The sequence continues at coordinate 285,823,883 of CM035838.1, forward strand.
CAGAAACAATTATAATATAAAATAGAATAATATAGCATTAAAATCATATAGAATAATTAATGGAACTTGAAAATATCCTATCAGCATTAGATCAGCTTCTAGAATGAATAGTGCCGTGGTAATTTTCCTGGATAGTATTGAAAAAGTTAACCGGGTAGTGGAGAGCGGGGTTGTGATTAAAGACACACTGGTTCCTGTTCTGTCTCTGGTGAATCCCGCGAAGAGAATTACCATCTCAAATGTTCCACCATTTTTAAAGAATGAGCTGTTGGAGAAGGAGCTGTCGAGACACGGGCAGCTTTTGTCCCCCATTAAGCACATCCCTCTCGGTTGTAAGTCCCCGCGTTTAAAGCATGTCATGTCTTTTAGGCGGCAGGTGCTCATGATTTTAAAGAATAGCGAGGAAAGCCTCAACCTCGTATTTAAATACCGGATTGACGGCTTTGATTACACCATCCACGTCACCTCCGATAATATGAAGTGTTTCGGCTGCGGAATGGAGGGACACTTGATTCGATCATGCCCTCGGGGAGTGGGGGGTGATCACTCGGGGGAGGCCGCTAGTGCGGCCTCGGGGCCGTCTGGCGGCGGAGCGGCTTTGCCGGTCTCCAAGACTGACGGCGCTATCGCGCCGTCGGGCGCTTCGGCCAAGGCCGCGGGGCCGTCTGGCAGCGGGGCGGCTTTGCCGCCCTCGGCAGCCGGCCTGTCGATCATAAATGAAACAGCAGCGAAAGTTAAAGCACATCGCAGGGCTGCTGCACAGACCAACATTGTGGACAAGGGTGAGATTACCGAGAGGGATCACGCTGAGGGTCAGACAGATGAGCCAAATGAGGCCCAGGTAGATGGTGGGACTAGAAAAATGAATATAAAAGCACAGCACAGGGTGAGCGAAAGACAGGAAGAGACAGCTACCAGGGTGGCTGAGTCAGTGTTGGAGGACGAGGATAACATCGAATTAGATGAAGAATTATGTAAAATCTCAATCAAGCGGAAGAATTTGGAAACCAAACAGCAGAGGAGCAAAGTAAAAAGGGTTGTCAAAGACAGTTCTGAGGTTTCTCTATCTCAGCCAGATTCTTATGCTGGGTCTGAGATAGAGAGTGATGGTGAAAGCAGTGATGATGTGGCCAGTGGAGGTGGTTACCCCTTCACAAAAATACAGAAGTTTTTGCAGGGCACTAAGGGATCCAGACTGGTTAAAGTTGAAAATTTCTTCCCCAATCTAAAACGTTTTGTTGACTCTGCTCGGGCCTACATGAAAAATAGGGGAGAGCTTGAGCAGGAAAGTTTTACTGATCAGGAGATCTACAGACTAAAAAAGCTTGTGCTAAAAGTTAAGAACCAAATTGCCCAGGATGATTAATCTTTTATCGCTCATTCTTTCTTTTCTGTTTTTGTATTGGTTTTACCCTTTTATATGCATGTGCAGTTTTAATTTTGGCACACTCAACATCAATGGGGCAAGAGAAATGTCCAAGCGAGCGAGTGTTTTTACTCTTGCAGAATGCAAGAAAATTAATGTTCTGTTTGTTCAGGAGACTCATAGTTCTGAGGACAATGCTGCTGACTGGAGGAGGGAATTTCGGGGTGAAATTATTCTTAGTCATAAAAACAGCAGTAGTGGTGGAGTGGGTATTTTATTTTCTCGAGATTTTATTCCACTTTCTTATGACATTGATGAGATAATTGCAGGCCACATTTTAAAAGTTCGAGCTGTTTTTGAGAATGTGAAAGTTGTTTTTATAAATGTGTATGCTCCAACCGTAGGCACAGAAAGATTGGCCTTTTTAAATATTTTAGATGGCACGATCAAAAATTGCAGTAATGATGACTTTTTATTTGTGGGGGGTGATTTTAATTGTACAGAAAATCCTCTTATGGATAGGAATCACCCAGAGCCACATGCTGCATCCAAAAGAGTTTTAAAAGGTCTCATAGAAGCTCATGATCTGTGTGATGTGTGGAGAAATTTTCATGGCAAGGCTAGACAATACACATGGAGCCATAGAAAGGACAATATTCTGTCCTTAGCTAGACTGGATAGGGTTTACAGTTTTAAGCACCATTTTAGCATTTTTAAAAGTGCTTTTATAGTCCCTGTTGGCTTCACAGATCATTCCCTGGTTCAGTGTTGTGTTTTTATCAAGAATATAAAGTGCAGTAGTGCATACTGGCATTTTAACACGTCACTTTTATCGGATAACAGTTTTAAAACTGCTTTTATGTTTTTTTGGAGTAATTTTAAATTAACAAAATCAAATTTTAGTTCTTTGCAGCAGTGGTGGGATGTAGGGAAGAGCCAAATAAAGAATCTGTGCCTACAGTATACTCGCAATGTCTCTGGAGACTTGGCCAGGTCTGTCAGGGACCTGGAGAGAGAAGTAGTGGAGCTGCAGTCTTTGGCAGGCTCCACAGGAGAAAGAGGACATTTTGAGGCCCTCAGTGGCAAAAAGTCTGTTTTAACTGACCTACTGGGTGTGGCTGCCAGGGGCGCTGTGGTACGCAGTAGGTTCCAGAACATCACACTAATGGACGCTCCATCTCATTTTTTCTTTGGTCTGGAGAGGAAGAATGGTCAGAGGAGGATGATCCACTCTCTTAGCTCCGAGGACGGGCGGCCAATCCATGAGTCTGCGGAGATCCGTCGCTTTGCAGTTGCTTTCTACAAGGATCTCTTTAAGAAAGAATTTGTTGAGAATCCACATGCACTGAGTCATTTTTGACGGACTTGCCAAAGGTGATGGCTAGCGTGAATGCGGAGCTGGAGAGCGGGATCACTCTGCAAGAACTGGCAGTGGCTGTCCAGTCTCTTCAGTGTGGAAAAGCCCCAGGGATAGATGGCCTACCAGCGGAGTTCTACAAGGCGTTCTGGTCTGAGATCTGTGAGGACTTGCTGGAAGTACTGTCTGACAGTCTGCGGAAGGGTCACCTGCCCCTAAGTTGTAGGAGAGCAGTCCTCACCCTCCTTCCAAAAAAAGGCGACTTGAAAGACATTAAGAACTGGCGTCCGGTGGCCCTCCTCTGTACTGACTACAAAATTCTCTCCAAAGTGTTGGCTACCAGACTGAGGAAGGCGATGGAGCAGGTCATACATGTAGACCAGACCTACTGTGTACCTGGTAGGTTGGTTACAGACAACATTTTTTTAATTCGTGATGTTTTGGACCTCTCCAGCTCATTGGTCAAAGAACTTGGTCTTATTTCAATAGACCAAGAAAAGGCGTTTGACCGAGTTGAACATCCATACCTTTGGCAGACATTAGAGGCCTTTGGTTTCAGCTCAGGGTTCATCGCCATGATCCAGGCTTTGTATAGAGACATTGAGAGTATTCTTAAGATTAATGGTGGTTTGAGTGCTCCTTTCAAAGCTGAGAGGGGTGTCCGACAGGGCTGCCCCCTCTCAGGTATGCTGTACTCTCTTGCCATTGAGCCCCTCCTTTGTAAACTAAGGCAAGGCCTCACTGGTTTTAAAGTCCCCAACTCTGACTCTGTTTTTAAAGTGTCTGCCTATGCTGATGACGTTGTTGTTTTTACAAGAAATCAAAATGATGTAGACTACCTTTTAAGAACTGTCAATCTTTTTGGTGAATGCTCCTCAGCGAGAGTGAATTGGGGTAAGAGTGAAGCTGTTGTGGTGGGGGGGAGACCACAAAAAATTGCCCTACCTGGTGGCCTCTCGTGGACACAAGGTGGTTTTAAATATCTTGGTGTGTTCTTAGGGAATCAGACTTTTACTGGGAAAAATTGGGAGTGTTTATTAGAAAAAGTTGAAGGAAGACTGAAAAAATGGAAATGGATTCTGCCAAACTTGTCCTTCAGAGGTCGTGTTTTAATCATCAACAATTTGATTGCTTCGATGCTGTGGCATCGACTGTCTTGTCTGGATCCTCCACCCAATTTGCTGGCCAGAGTGCAGTCTATAGTCGTGGACTTTTTCTGGGACCGTCTTCACTGGGTTCCACAGAGCATTCTGTTTTTACCGAGGGAAGAAGGTGGTCAAGGGCTCATCCATCTGGCCAGCAGGGGGGCTGTCTTCCGCCTGCAGTTCATTCAGCGACTGCTGAGTGGCCCCCTGGACCTTGTGTGGAGACCTATTGCCAGGGCTGTCCTGGCTCGCTGTGGAGGGCTTGGACTAGAGGAGTCGCTGTTTTTAATGGACTTAAGGAGCCAAAAACTCCCAGAACTTCCCCAGTTTTACCAAAGTGCTTTTAAAATCTGGGGACTTTTTAAAAAGAACTCTCCCCAGGCTTCCTTGTCACCTTTCTGGCTTTTAAAGGAGCCACTTGTGTTCGGGACCCGTTTTGATGTGGGCAATGCTTTAGGACCTTCTGTTTTAAAAAAGTTCATTTCTGCAAAGGTCACAACGCTGGGACACTTGGTAAATTTATGTGGTCCTAACTTGGACAATGCTGTTGCCCTGTGCTCTGCTCTTGGCGTTTCTTCAGTCAGAACTATAGTGAATTTGCTGAAAGATTGGAGAGACTGCCTGTCTGCAGAAGAACACTCTGCTATTGTTTTACACTGCAAAAACTCTATGCGAACTTCTGATGATCCTTTTCCTTTTAGTGTTTTATCTCCTGATTTTAAAGATGGCACTGGTGTGTTTTTAAACTCTGAACACATTAACATTTGTGACTCTCCGGGTAAAAAAATGTATGGACTCTTGGTGAAAGTTTTAAATGTAAATAAGTTAAAAGGTCGAGCTGATACACCATGGAGGAAACACTTAGGCTTGGGTTCAGAGGTGAGGCCTGCCTGGAGAGCACTCTATAAACCACCATTAACTAAGAAGGTTGTAGACCTACAATGGCGAGTTTTACATGGTGCTGTGGCTGTAAATGCTTTTATCTCCATTTTAAACCCAAATGTTGTTGAGGTTTGTCCTTTTTGTCCTCAGAAAGAGACTGTGTTTCATTGTTTTCTGGACTGTAACAGACTGCATTTGTTGTTTGTTTTTTTGGGGAAACTGTTTTATCTGTTTGGAGAAGTCTTTTCCCTGCAGATTTTTATCTTGGGTTTTCCATATAGGCAGAGAACTAAGAAAAAGAGTGAACTTTTAAATTTCATCCTGGGTCAGGCTAAAATGGCTATTTATGTTAGTAGAAAAAGAAAAATTGAACAAATACTGGATTGTAATGTAAAAGACATGCTGGTTGGCATGATTAAGGCTCGAATAATGATCGATTACAATTACTATCATCTGATGCAGAATGTTGAAACCTTTGAGGCTATGTGGTGCTTTAAGCACATCCTGTGTTGTGTTAAGGAGGGGAAAATTACCTATGGTATAATCCTGATGTAAGAAGCAAGTTTTTTGTTTTAGTTTTCTTTGTTTGGTTACTTGTGTCTTTGATTTCTTGTCAGTGAGACATTTTTCTTTTCCATTGCTTCTTTTAGTTGTTTTAGTTGTTGTGTTTTTCTGTTGAATTTGTGACAATAAAGGTGTGTTGAAAAATCAAAAAAAAAAATCTCTCTCTCTCTCTCTCTCTCTCTCTCTCTCTCTCTCTCTCTCTCTCTCTCTCTCTCTCTCTGCTGATCCCTTTAGGGGTCACCACAGCGGGTCATCTACCTTCATCTCACCATATCCCTTGCATCCTGTAACACCAACCCTCTCCATGTCCCCCTTCACTGCATTCATGAATCTTCTCTGTGGTCTTCCTCTTTTCCTCCTACCTGGCAGCTCCAGCTTCAATATCCTTTGTCCAATATATCCACTATCCTTCCTCTGCACATGTCCAAACCATCTCAGCCTTGCCTCTCTTTGTCTCCAAACGGCTCAACCTGAGCTGTTCATTTTTAATTCTGTCCCTCCTAGTCACTCCCAATGAGAATCTTAGTATCTTCAACTCTGCCACCTCCAGCGCCGTCTCCTTTTGCTTTGTCATCGCCACCGTTTCAAAACCATACATCAAAGCAGGTCTCACTACCGTCTTGTAAATTTTCCCTTTCACTCTAGTGCTATCTTTCTGGCACAAATCACCCCTGACATCGTCTCCACCCACTCCACCCTGCCTGCACTCTCTTCTTCTCCTCTCTTCTACATTTCACATTGCTTTGGACGGTTGACCCCAGGTATTTAAACTCATCTACCTTTACGACCTCTACTCTTTACAGCTTTATTGAACGTTGATGGAACAGTGGTTACACGGTAGGCACGAGGCAGAGGGCACCGGTCAAAGAGGCTGCAAAATGGATGCCCTCTGGTATTTATAAGCGGTGCAGTAGCGGAACAGAAAGTGCCCGACAAAACACTGCACCTCACAATAAAGGTGCCGAATCACAATATCACCCCCCTCCCTTAGAAAAGTCCAAAACCACACACACAATTAACCCCCCCCCCCAATTTAGGACCCAAATCATACTCTAACATAACAAAAACTAATGTATTTAAATGGCCTAACACATTCACACAACAAAACCTAAAATAGAGCTGACGGGTGGACCACCGTACAGCCCACACACCACTGTGGATTATTCTGCCACCTGATAAGCTAAAGAAAAAAGTCCATTACCAAACTAAAATCACTGCCGTGTTCCTATACTAAACAATAATACATTTATCATATACATATACAAAAGAACATCAGAAATATTAATGTAAATTTACAGCACTGTTCCTTGGGCAGGAGGAGCAGAACTGAAATGGTGGGGCCCAGCGCAGCCCATCAGCAAGCGCGCCCCTGGAAGCAGCAGACCCTCGGGATGATGGCTGATCTTCCGAACAAAAGCGCCTTTCTTCCTCACCACCGACTCCCGCTCTCATCCAGCCCCGTCACCTGAAGCCTCTTCCCAGACACGCCGAAGCTGATTGGCTTGCCTCGCCAAGCCATTGGACAGCTTGAAGTATGCTACGCCTAGCTTAGCTACTATGCCCAGACATTAATGATGTTTCGCTGGCTGTTGTCTGGCCCATCTTTGCCATGGACGTTCCTTTCCTTGAACCCGAACCAAGTCCAAAACCCTCAGAGGGGCTCGGCTCGGCCTCACATGGTGCTGTTGAGCACGTGGTTTACCTGTGCTTGTTGGTCTGGCCCTGACCTCTTTTGAAGTCGTCGTAGCGGTCAACATTGCTGCAGACCCTCCATCCCTCTGCGGCTAGGCTCTGGAGGAATCTGGGGCTAGCACATTGGTGTCACTCGCCGGCGCAGGCGCCTCGCCACTGCACTCAGTACCCCCACCACCACCACCATTTCCCGAGCGCCGGCACTGAGACCCTCCTGCGCCAAACCTGAGTGAGACTGGTCCTGCTTGACTGCTGTAGTGTTTGTTAGCTCTTCGTCCCACACAACGTTCTCATCGACCACCGGAACTGGAGAGTTCCACTGGTCACAACCCAACCATTCTTCCCCAGTGTCTTCTTTAATGGTGAAACCCAGTCTGTAGAACAAGTCACAGCCCATGATGTTATCGCCTTAGGCTGTCACGTGGAACGTGAAGTCAACCATCGTCTCAGACTTGTACCGAACTGTTAGCTCCAAAGTCCTAACCGTGCACAGCCTGCAACCTCCATAACCATAAAGTGGCGCTGGGTTACCTCTTACCCTGTAGTGGGGGAAAAACTTCCTCACTGTGGCCCAATTCAGCAACGACCCCTCTGCCCCTGTGTCGAGCAGCAGTGGCACCTCCACGCCATCTAGTTCCACTGTGCAGAACGTGAACCCATTGGTACTGAGGGACATCATATGGATGGTTGCTGGGGGCAGGCTTAATGATTTCTTCCGTGGGCTCTCCGGCTCAGATACACGACACACTCTAGTATAATGGTTCAAATGTCCACATCTGCTACAATGCTTCCTTCTAGTCGAGCAGTCCTTAGCCTTGTTGCGGTGTGTCATGAACCCACAACCCTTGCACAGGGGTTTTTCCGGGCCAGACCTTTGGCTGGCAGCACTGGCTTCCGTAGTGTCGTCATCCAAGCTATCCTTACTATCCGAGTTTGCAACATTTGCCTCAGCAGGAGGCTCCAGCGGCTGTTGTGACTGGTGCCAGTTTAGCTCCTAAGCTAGCTTGTCTGAGGCCTCTAGCTTGAGAGCTTGTAACACTCTTCTATTCTATAGACAATATTTCTAAAACACGGGATGAAATGACTTCACTCTACCCAGGCTCGCATGGTATTGTGGGTTATTATTATAATCCAAAAGGGCACCCAGTAAATGATCATACAGCAACATGTCTCCCATCCCTTATTTACAATGCCCACAATGCATTTACACCATTTATATTCAAACAACAAAACCATTCCATATAGTGTGCAATTGTCCATTAATGTTTCCATATCTTCGCTGGCAAAAAAATAAACAAAAGGAGAAAAATAAAGGGTCCCAATAAAGTCACCCAAAATCAAACAGGACGTCACTGTATAATTGAAAAAAAAAACAAACCCTGAGCTCAGTCACAGTAATTATGATAAGAAATTGGATGAGGGAGAGACAAGAGGAATGACCTCACCGGCTTTGGGTCCACTGCCCTTTTCGTCGGTCAACCAGCGAAATCCCCAGTCCAGTGTCCTCCTCCTGGGTCAACCAACCTGCCCTTTCCTGGCAATGAATGCGCTGTCAGCCACCAGTCCCTCATAGATTCCCAGCGGTATGACGCTCCTCCTGTTTGCTCCAAAAGTCTCTTTAAAGGCCTTTATTTTAATTAATCACGGGACTGCCACTCCTGATGACAGCGTGCCTGTCGGTCTGTCAGTTAATGAAAGTATGTCGCGGCGACTTCTGCCTTTCTTTTAATGCCGCTCACCACTGCTGAAAATCAGCGGGCCCCTCCCATGACCAGCTGATGTTCATAACAGGTAAATTAATGTTTTCTCATGCAAACACACAGAAAATAGAACACAATTAACACGAGGCACAGACGTGAACTCCCTCATGGATCGTCACCTTATCGTGGTGGGGGGGTTTGCGTGCCCCAGTGATCCCAGGAGCTATGTTGTCCGGGGCAATTTGCCTCTGATAAGGTCACCCAAGACAAACTGGTCCTGGGTGAAGGGCCAGACTAAGAACGATCCAACAGACTCTCATGATAAATTCTATATCAAGGATTCAGTGTACCCCGCCCGGTATGGGGTTACCGGGGCCCCACCCTGGAGCCAGGCCTGGGGGAGGGGCTTGAAGGCTAGCATCTGGTGGTCGGGTTTCCACCTATGGGACCCGGCTGGGCTCAGCCCGAAGGAGTTACGTGGGTCCGCCCTCCAGTGGGCTCACCACCTGCAGGAGGGATCATGGGGGTCCGGTGCTATGTGGATTAGGTGGCCATCAAAGGCAGAGACCTTGGCGGACTGATCCCAAGCTTTCTAAACTGGCTTTTGGTACGTGGAATGTCACCTCTCTGGTGGGGAAGGAGCCTGAGCTGGTGCACGAGGTTGAGAGATACCAGCTAGATATAGTTGGCCTCACCTCAACACACAGCTCCGGTTCCAGAACCAGTCTCCTGGAGAGGGGCTGGAGCTTGGCCTTTTCTGGAGTTGCCCCGGGCGAGAGGCGATGAGCAGGGGTGGGTATTCTTGTATTCCCCCACCTTGCTGCCTCTATATTGGAGTTTTCCCCGGTGGACGAAAGGGTTGCTTCCCTGCGCCTTCGGGTTGGGAAACGGGTCCTGGCCATCATTTGTGCCTATGCACCAAATGATGGTTCAGAGTACCCACCCTTTTTGGAGTCTGTGACTGGGGTGCTGGAGGGTGCTCCGCTTGGAGACTCCATTGTCCTACTGGGGGACTTCAATGCGCACATGGGCAATGACAGTGAAACCTGGAGTGGGGTGATTGGGAGGAACGGCCTGCACGATCTGAACTCAAGTGGTGTTCAGTTATTGGACTTCTGTGCAAACCAGAGTTTGTCCATAACGAACACCATGTCCAAGCATAAGGGTGTCGATATGTGCACTTGGCACCAGGACACCCTAGGTCGCAGGTCGATGATCGATTTTGTTATCGTGTCATCAGACCTGCGACCGTATGTCTTGGACACCCGGGTAAAGAGAGGTGCAGAGCTGTCAACTGATCACCACCTGGTGGTGAGTTGGATCCGATGGCAGGGGAGGAAGCCATTCAAACCTGGTAGACCCAAACGTATAGTGAGGGTGTGCTGGGAACGTCTGGCTGAGGCCCCTGTCCGGGAGGTCTTCAACTCCCACCTCCGGAAGAACTTCAGCCACATTCTGAGGGAGTCTGGAGACATGGAGTCTGAATGGGCCATGCTCTCCACCTCTGTTGTTGAAGCGGCGGCCCAGATCTGCGGCCGCAAGGTGGTCGGTGCATCTCGTGGTGGCAACCCCCGAACCAAGTGGTGGACACCAGTGGTGAGGGGGGCCATTAGGCTGAAGAAGGAGTCCTATGAAGCTTGGTTGGCTTGTGGGACTCCCGAAGCAACTGAGGTGTACCGGCAGGCTAAGCAGAGTGCAGCTCGGGAGGTTGCTGAAGCAAAAACATGGGTATGGGAGGAGTTTGGTGAGGCCATGGAACAAGACTTTCGGTCGGCCTCGAAGAGATTCTGGCAAACTGTCCGACGCCTCAGGAGGGGAAAGCAGCTCCCCGTCCACACTGTGTATGGTGCGAATGGGACACTGTTGACTTCGACTGGGGATATCGTCGGGCGGTGGAAGGAATACTTCAAGGGTCTCCTCAATCCCACTGATACGCCTTCCACAGAGGAAGCAGGGTTTGGGGACGAGGGGGATGACTCGCCTGTCACAGGGGCTGAGGTCGCCAAGGTGGTTAAAAGTCTCCTTGGTGGCCGGGCCCCGGGGGTGGACAAGATTCACCCTGAGTACCTCAAGGCCCTGGATGTTGTTGGGCTGTCATGGTTGACACGCCTCTGCAACATTGCGTGGAGGTCAGGGGCAGTGCCTTTGGCATGGCAAACTGGGGTGGTGGTTCCTCTCTTCAAAAAAGGGGACCGGAGGGTGTGCTCCAACTTTAGAGGGATCACAGTCCTCAGCCTCCCTGGGAAGGTCTCTGCCAAGGTACTAGAGAGGAGAATCCAGCCGTTGGTCGAACCTCGGATTCAGGACGAGCAATGTGGTTTTCATCCTGGCCGTGGCACATCGGACCAGCTCTTTACCCTCTCGAGAATTCTTGAGGGTTCGTGGGAGTTTGCCCAACCAGTTTACATGTGTTTTGTGGACTTGGAGAAGGCATTTGACCGTGTCCCTCGTGGTTTTTTGTGTGGGGTGCTTTGGGAGTATGGGGTATCGGGCTTGTTGTTACGAGCTATTCGGTCTCTGTACGACCGTTGTGAGAGTTTGGTTCGTATTGCCAACACTCGGTCAGAGTCATTCCCAGTGAGAGTTGGACTCCGCCAGGGCTGCCCTTTGTCACTGATCCTGTTCATAATTTTTATGGATAGGATTTCTAGGAGCATCCAGGAAATGGAGGGTGTCATGCTTGCTGACCAAAGGATCTCATCTCTGTTGTTTGCAAATGATGTTGTCCTGTTGGCTTCATCCAGCAATGACCTACAGCTCTTGCTGGGACGGTTTTCCACTGAGTGTGAAGCGGCTGGGATGAGAATCAGCACCTCCAAGTCCGAGTCCATGGTCCTCAGCCGGAAGAAGGTGGCTTGTCCTCTCTGGATTGGGGACAGGCTCCTGCCCCAAGTGGAGGAGTTTAAGTATCTTGGGGTCTTGTTCACGAGTGAGGGGAAAATGGAGCGAGAGATTGACAGACGGATCCGAGCAGCATCTGCAGTGATGCGGACATTGTACCGGTCTGTTGTGGTGAAGAGGGAGCTTAGTTGTAAAGCAAAGCTGTCGATTTACCAGTCAATCTAAGTTCCTACTCTCACCTATGGTCACGAGCTTTGGGTAATGATCGAAAGAACAAGATCGCGGATGCAAGTGGCTGAAATGAGCTTTCTCCGTAGGATTGCTGGACTCACCCTTAGAGATAGGGTGAGGAGCTCAGTCATCTGGGAGAGGCTCAGAGTAGAACCGCTGCTCCTCCACATTGAAAGGAGTCAGTTGAGGTGGTATGGGCATCTGATTAGGATGTCTCCTGGACGCCTCCCACTTGAGGTGTTTCAGGTACGTCCCACTGGGAGGAGACCCCGGGGCAGACCCAGGACTCGGTGGAGAGACTATGTCTCCCAGCTGGTCTGGGAACGTCTTGGTATCCTCTCTGGAGAGCTGAAGCATGTGGCTGGCGAGAGGGAAGTCTGGGCTTCTCTGCTTGAACTGCTGCCTCTGCGACCCGGACCTCTGGAAAAGCGGTAGAAGATGGATGGATGGACAAACGTGAAATGGAGCATTTTGAATATTGCATTATATCACTTAAGATACCTGAGACCTCCCTTTATGCGGTAACATTTTCTACACAAAAAGGGCAATGCAACTAAATATGTGGCAGTGCTACAAGCTACCTCAATAGCCCTGGCTAACGTTAAGTCATTCGGCACCATAAGTAGCCTAACCCACAATGCAGCACTACACATGTGCTCCGCAAGCTGGTCACGTATCAATTCATCTTCCAACGGCCCAAAGCGACACTCACTAGCTAACTGCCTTAAGTCAACGACAAACTGATGAATAGGCTCACCCACTCGTGGATGTCACTGCTGAAAGCGAATCCTCCGGAGAGTTACGCTATCTGGGGTATGAAAGTGATTTGTTAGCAGCTCGACGACGTCTTCGAAAGAGTCCGAAGCTCCAAGTGTTGCAGATGTGCTGCAACGAGCACATCTGCACCTGGATGGTGGAGGAGATACTGTGAGAATCACTTTTTTTTATTTCTCCAATGCCTTTAACACCATTCAGCCACTGCTGCTGGGTGAGAAGCTGCGAGTGATGGTGGTTGACAGCTCTGTGATCTCCTGGATTACTGACTACCTTACAGGCAGACCACAGTTTCTGGGCAGTGTCTTGTCTGGAGTGGTGGCTTGTGATACGGGAGCTCTACAGGGGACTGTGCTCTCTCCTTTTCTCTTTACCTTATACACCACTGACTTTCAGTACAACACAGAGTCATGTCACCTGCAGAAATTCTCTGACGACTCAGCTGTTGTGAGGTGTATTAGAGGAGGAGAGGAGGGGGAGTACAGGACACTAGTAGACAGATTTGTGGAGTGGACGGAGCAGAATCACCTGAGGTTGAATGTCAGCAAGAGCAGAGAGATGGTGATTGACTTCAGGAAGAGGAAGACACCTTCTCAGCCACTACAGATTAGGGGGGGAGGATGTGGGAGTGGTTGAGGACTACAAATATCTGGGTGTCAGGATCAGCAGCGGGTTGGACTGGAGATCCAACACCTATGCTACGCACAAGAAGGGGATGAGCAGACTCTACTTCCCGAGGAAACTGAGATCCTTCAACGTGTGCAGCAGGGTGCTGGAGCTTTTCTACCAGACCATTGTCGCCAGCGCCATCTTATTTGCTGCTGTCTGTTGGGGTAGCAGTATCAGGGCCAGAGACACCAACAGACTTGACAAGATTATCAAGAGGGCTGGCTCTGTAATTGGTCTCAGACCGGAGACCTTTGAGACAGTGGTGGAGAGGAGAACACTAAATAAACTGTGATCCATCATGGACAATCCTGATCACCCCTTCAACCACACACTAGACAGACAGCGGAGCACTTTCTCCAGTAGACTACTACAGCTTCTCTGTCGAACGGCCAGGTACAGAAAATCTTTCCTGCCACATGCAGTTTCAGTGTACAATAACTCACTATGATGTAGTATTCTGGCATAGCTATGCTGCCACAGTGCACATTACAGACTAACTGGTACCTCACATTTCACTCTGCTCCTGATAGTGCTTTTTTGTGCAATGGGATGATTCATGTGTTTATACAGGTCATCATATGTTAAGCTATGATGTATATAGGTTTTATAGTCGTGTTAGTTTTTACTTTCCATGGGTAATCCCTTTGTCTGTAATGTGTGTGTTTCTGTTGTTTGGTTGTTTACTGTCATGCTGCTATTACACTGTAATTTCCCAGTTTGGGATCAATAAAGTACATCTATCTATCTATCTATCTATGAATGAATGAATGAATGAATCTTTATTTCAGATAGTACAGGTTAAAAGGAACTGAATAATATAGCAAAAGGGGGAAATAAAATCCAACAAGGTCAAATTAGACAATAACTCCTCTGATTGTACAGTTCAACAAAAGTTATCCGAAATGGGTGATGGCTGAAGCCGCAGCTTATATTGCCCACCCATATTCCATCCAAGAATTCAAAAGAAAAAAAAAAACAAAACAAGAGCGATTACAATTCAGAACAAAGCTAAGACAAAATGTGACAAAAAAAAAAAAAAAGCTAAGTAACAGCACAACACAGACTGGATATGACAATCCTTATGTGATTTTACATGTCATCTTGTAAATATGTTTGGAGTATTTCTTCCTTTAGTTTTTGTTTAAATTGTCCAAGCGTTGTACATGATTTTAATTCAGGTCCAAAATCGTTCCATAATCTGACTCCTTGCACTGAAACACAAGTGTTGCTTGGTGGTAGTTCTCACTGTAGGCTTTTGAAATATACATGTTCCTCTGAAATGATATTGTTTCTCCCTTATTTGGAACAACTTTTGGATATTTGCGGGCAGTGATAAATTCTTCACTTTAAACATTATTATTGCAGTTTTAAAGTCAACCAGATCTTTCAACTTGAGAGCTTTTAGTTTAAGAAAAAGTGGGTTTGTTGGTTCCCTGTAAGCTGCTTTGTTTATTATTCTAATAGCTCTCTTTTGAAGCATAAAGAGTGGATGTATGTTTGTTTTATATGTATTTCCCCATACTTCATTACAATATGTCATGTATGGGAGTATTAATGAATGATACAAGGTATATAGTGTGGGTTGATTCAGCAAATATTTCACTCTGTGTAATATTGCAATTGATTTGGATATTTTACCTTTAATATAATTAATATGTGACTTCCAACACAGTTTATTATCAATTATTACTCCAAGAAATTTAGTTTCAGATACCCTTTCAATCTCTACACCATTTACACTGAGTTTAGATACTGAGTTGTTGTGATGGTTGTTAAAGACTATAAATTTTGTCTTACTTAAATTGAGCGTTAATTTGTTTGAATCAAACCACAGTTTAAGCTTTCCTAATTCCTTTCCGAGTGTATCCAGAAGTTGTTCCAAATTGTTTCCACTGCATAATAGATTAGTGTCATCGGCAAACAATATTAATTCCATTTTTTCTGAAACTTTACATATATCATTTATATACATATTGAATAATAATGGCCCCAAAACTGAACCCTGTGGGACTCCACAAGTAACCTTCAGTAACTGAGTTTTTGTTACTAACACATACATACTGATATCTATTCTTTAAGTAACTACTTAACCAGGACAGTGCTACCCCTCTAATACCACAATTTTGTAGTTTCTTTAATAATAAATTATGATCTACTGTATCAAATGCTTTTTTAAGATCCAGGAATACTCCAACTGAATACTCTTTATTTTCAATGGCTGTTGATATTTTTTCTATAAATTCCATTAGAGCAAATGCAGTTGTCCTCTTGTGTCTGAACCCGTATTGCTACTCACACAATAAATTATTCTTCAGTATGAAGTTGTCAGTTCTCTCATAGAATATTTTTTCAAGTATCTTGGAAAATTGCGTCAGTAGTGAAATTGGTCTATAGTTTGAGAATTCCCCTCTGTCACCCTTCTTGTGTATTGGAAATACTTTAGCTATTTTCATTGCATTGGGAAATATACCTGTTTGGAGAGACAGGTTAGGTTCAGGTTCAGGTTCAGGTTACTTTATTTGTACCCGTAGGTAGATTTGTTTTGCAGTTGGTGACATCCATATTTACAAGCCACTAATTACATTCAACATAGACACAAACACAGGTACACATCTTACAAAATAGGTAAATATAAAATATGTACAATATAATTTTTATAGCTTGTTCAACTCTTTGACAGCAGCAGGGACAAAGCTGTTTTTGTAGCGCTGGGTTCTACTTTTTGGGACAGCAAACCTCCGTCTGGAGGGAAGAAGCTGAAAGTTGCAGTGCAAAGGGTGGGAGTCATCATTTAAAATCGAGTCGGCCATCCTCTGTACTTGTCTGGTGTACAGGGATGTCAGGCTCAGCTGTGACTCACCAAGCAAACGACTGGACCATCTGACTACCTGATCCAAGGATTTCCTCTGTTTCAGTTTTATCTGACCAAACCATGACATTAAAGAAAAGGATAAAACAGATTCAATAAAAGCCCGATAGAACATAGTCATTATGGTTCGGTCAATTTGGAAGCGTGCAAGTTTCCTCAAACAATGCAAATTTTGCTGACCCTTTTTGCACACCCTTTCACAGTTCACCTCAAAGTTCAATCCACTATCAATAATTGTCCCAAGATATTTGTACGATTGTACACATTTGGTGGTCTGGCCTTTTAGTATGGTGACTTTGTGCCTGGGAGTTTTCCTCCTAAAGTCAATAATCATATCTTTCGTTTTTGTTGTATTCAGCTGCAGGTAGGAATCCTCACACCAGTGAACAAAGTCATCAACTACTGGGCCGTGGCCACTCTCACCATCCTGGAGGAGACTGACAATGACTGAGTCATCAGCATACTTTATAATGTGTCTGTTGTCATGTCTGCTCCGACACATGTTTGTGTACAGGATGAAGAGTAGTGGTGACAACACACACCCCTGAGGAGAGCCAGTAGAAGAGCACTTTAGGTCAGACAATGTGCCATTGACCCTTACTCTCTGCGTCCTGTTGGTTAAGAAATCCAGAATCCAACCCACCAGATTATTGCTTAAATCAAATTGTTGCAGGAGCCTTTCAACTAAAATATGAGGTTGGATTGTATTAAAGGCAGAAGAAAAGTCCACAAATAAAAGCCTGGCGTGTGTCCCATTAAAATCCAGATGTTTAAAAAGCATGTCAAACAGAGTGACAGTGGCATCCTCCACTCCTCTGTGAGGCCTATAGGCAAACTGCAGAGGATCCAATGCATGTTCAGTCTGCCTTAGGACCTCACATCTGACCAGTTTTTCAAAAATTTTCATTAAAATTGAAGTCAAAGCAACTGGTCTAAAGTCGTTTACCGTTTTAGGACAGCTGGATTTTGGAATGGGAACAACCACGGCATCTTTCCAGATCTTAGGCACATGTTGTGTCTGTAAGGACTTATTGAAAATATAATGAAATATAGGACTCAGTTCATGTGCACAGGACTTTACCAGGCGTCCACATATATTATCAGGGCCCTGACTTTTGTTCACTTTTACAGCGCGGAACTCCCTTTTAACATCCTGCATCTCAATATTAAAGTGCTGATTGTCTTTGAGTTTCTGTTTCAAATCTTGGATTTCTGTGCTAAAATCAAAGGAGTCAAAACGACCATAAAAACAATTAAGAGCATTAGCCAGCTCTGTGTCTGAACTAAAACCATCTAAAAACACACGATTACTGCGCTCTGTGCTCTGAAGGCCTGCAATAGTTTTCATACTGGCCCAGGCCGAACCAAGTTTATTTGCTGCCATCTTGCTTTCCAACTCTGATTTATAATTCTGTTTTGCTCTTAAAATTTCGGCCTTCAGCTCCTTGGTGGCAACCTGTAGCGCAGAAACAGACCCTTGTTTAAAGGGAAGAGCTTTCCTCTGTAAGCAGGATTTAACTGATTTAGTAACCCATGGTTTGTTGTTGGGATATATTTTGACACGTTTACGTGGAACAAACTTATTTTGACAGTGAGCCATGTATGATCATGTGAGCTCAGCCAGAGAGTCCAAATCATCCCCGCAGGCCATTATGAACATCTTCCAGTCTGTACAGTCAAAGCATTCCTGGAGACTGTGCTCTGAATCTTCTGTCCACACATCAATGTCTCTGGTCTCCACTTTGCCTCTTCTGAGAGCAGTTTTATATGTGGGCAGCAAATGAACACAGTTGTGATCTGATGATCCTAAAGGAGGAAGGGGGAGTGATTTATAGGCCCTCTCTATGGATCCATAGCACAGGTCCAATGTCTTTTTCCGCCTGGTTGGGCAGGAGACATACTGATGAAAGTTTTTAAGTGTCTTCTTTAAAGAAACATGGTTAAAATCCCCAAGAATGAAGTTTGGCGCCTCTGGAGAAATTGACTGCAGCCGCTGCACCACATCAGAGATGGTGCTGGAGGCGGAGTCAGCGTCTGCCCTCGGATGAATGTACACAGTTGTGATGAAAAGTTGGGGAAACTCTCGAAGCAAATAAAAGGGGCGTAGTGACACAGACAGCAGCTCCACATGGGGTGTACAGATGCGCTCTCTGACCGTGACAGATGTGCAGTACTGCTTATTAATGTATAAACATACTCCGCCCCCCTGACGCTTCCCAGTTAGTTGGTCGCTGCGTGCGCATGCGCCCTTCCAGCGCACGGTTACAGATATACGTCAGTGGTTTTACTAAGCATTCAATAATTGTTTTGACTAAGAGCATGTCAATACCATCACAGTCCGTAGATGTTTTACTTTTAAACGATTTAACAGTTTCAATGACCTCTCTTTCGTCTGTGTTCTTTATGAGTGTTACTGCATATTGTATCACCTGTAGGCACCGTAATGGGTATTTCTCGAGCCAAATTAGGACCAATGTTAACAAAAAAGTTATTAAATTCATCTGCAGGTGAAGCTACATTCACACTCTGAGTCGTTTTATTATTTTTTGGAATATTGGTTGGGTTGCTTGTATTTCTGCTTTTATTTCCAAGGATACTGTTAAGTATTGTCCATGTATTTTTAATATTGTCTTCGTTTTTCTCCAGTTCTTTATTGTAATAGTCTCTTTTACTACATCTTATTATATATGTTAACTTATTTTTGTATGTTTTATACCGCTGCTCTGCTTCGTTAGTCCTTTTCTTTACGGAAGCTTTATATAATAAATTTTTCTTTTTACACGCCTTTTGTAGTCCTTTGGTTAGCCATGGCTTATCGGCAAATTTATGTTTAAGCTTTTTTTTTTACTAATGGACAGTTTTTTTCATAAAGAGTGGTTACAATGTTTATAAATATGTCATAGGCTTCATTTACATCTGATACATAGACTTCTGTCCAGTCTTGCTTCAGCAAGTCCTCTTTAAAAAAAACTGATTGCGTTTGGTGATTTGTATCTGAACGATTTTAAAATTTTTTCTGTATTGGCCCCCGTGTGGCCATGGATAAGTGCAAAGGTTGGCAAGTGGTCACTTATATCATTTATCAATAATCCACTTTCTATTTTCTTATCAATAACATTGACAAACAGGTTGTCAATAAGTGTAGCAGTGTGAACTGTGATTCTACTGGGATGTGTTATTGTGGGATATAGACTAATGCTGTACATAGAGTTCATGAACTCTGTAATTACATTTTGTTGATGTGGATTTAGTAAATCAATATTGAAATCTACACAAATTGCTACCATTGTCTTACTAGTAATATTATTGTACAGCTCGACTAATTTATCTCTGAATGTCTCAATGCAAGTTCCCGGCGTTCTATATATACAACTTATAATTAGATTTTTTGTTTTATCTTGGTCAATCTCAACAGTAACACATTCCAAGATCCCTGGTAGTGCAACGGACATTCCATTTACAAGCTTACACCTATACAGGTCATCAATATACAGTGCAACACCACCACCCTTTTTTTGAGATCTGTTAATATGAAACATCTGATATCCCTCTATTGCCATCAGGGGAGCCTGCTCTTCATTAAGCCAGGTTTCAGAGACTGCAATAGCAGTAAATTTTCTGTCTAGCTGTTTTAAATAGTCCTGGATCTGTGGAAAGTTTTTGTTAAGGCTTCTGCTGTTGAAGTGTATTATTGATAGTTTACCATCTAGTTGCACTTGACTTTTGAATTGCTTTTCAGTGTAATATTCACAATGGTTATGAATATTATTGAAAAGGTGGCTATCAGGATCAATATCATTCTCCATCTCTTGTGGTTTATGATCAGCATAATGGCATATTTTCAGAGTTTGAGTTTCCTCACTCTGTGTCAAATGACTTCCTCCAACAGGGGATAATTGATGTCTACTCAAGTCAGTCATAAGTTTTTGTTTGTTTTGCTTATTTTTTTAAAGTACTTTGGCATGGTGTATCAAAAGAACTATTCTTACAGTGTGTGTGAATATGGATTATCATTGACTCATAATTTTCTTAATCAGTGTTCATCTGTATTTATCTAAGTCAGTAGCATCTCTGATCATTATACTTTTCGCTTGCTCAGGTGTTCCATTTAGTTTAATCCAAATTCTACAATTTCTTGTCCAGGTTGCCTGTATCTTATTTTGTCTTTTCAGCATCCGTGCTTGCCGTGCTATTTCAGCGTTATCTATCTATCTATCTATCTATCTATCTATCTATCTATCTATCTATCTATCTATCTATCTATCTATCTATCTATCTATCTATCTAAGCAAACACAAAATGCAGTTTTTTAAATTAAGGTATTTATGATTAAAACATCCAAACCTACATTGCCCTGTGTGAAAAAGTGATTGCCACCAAAACCTAATAACTAGCTGGGCCTCCCATAGCAGCAACAACTGCAATCAAGCATTTACGATAACTGGCAATGAGTCTTTTACAGCACTGTGGAGGAATTTTGGCCCACTCAGCTGTGCAGAATTGTTGTAATTCAGCCACATTGGAGGGTTTTCGAGCATCAACCACCTTTTTAAAGTCATGCCAAAGCATTTCATCCAGATTCAGGTCAGGACTTTGATAAAGCCACTCCAAAGTCTTCATCTTGTTTTTCTTAAGCCATTCAGAGGTGGACTTGTTGGTTTGTTTTCGATCATTGTCCTACTGCAGAACCCAAGTGCGCTTCAGCTTGAGGTCACAAGCAGATGGCCGGACATTCTCCTTCAGGATTTTTTGGTAGACAGCAGCATTCATGGTTCCATTTACCACAGCAAGTCTTCCAGGTCCTGAAGCACCAAAACAGCCCCAGACCATCACACTACCACCAACATATTTTACTGCTGGTATGATGTTCTTTTTTCTGAAATGCTGTGTTACTTTTATGCCAGATGTAATGGGACACACACCTTCCACAAAGTTCAGTTTTTGTTTCATCAGTCCACAAAGTAATTTTCCCAAAAGTCTTGGAGATCATCAAGATGTTTTCTGGCAAAACTGAGATGAGCCTTTATATTCTTTTTGCTCAGCAGTGGTTTTCGTCTTGGAACTCTGCCACTCAGGCCATTTTTGCCCAGTCTGTTTCTTATGGTGGAGTCATGAACACTGACCTTAACTGAGGCAAGTGAGGCCTGCAGTTCTTTGGATGTCGTTGTGGGGTCTTTTGTGACTTCTTGGATGAGTCATCACTGCGCTCTTGGTGTAATTTTGGTCAGCCAGCCACTCCTGGGAAGGTTCACCACTGTTTCATGTTTTCACCATTTCTGGATAATGGCTCTCCACGTGGTTTGCTGGAGTCCCAAAGCTTTAGCGATGACTAGAAAATTAAACTCAGCTTTCCAAAGATGTGATAAACCACAGTTAATTTATGTTTTAACAGGGGGGGGCAATCACTTTTTCACACAGGGCCATGTAGGTTTGGATTTTTTTTTCCATCCGTCCATCTTTTACCGCTTCTCCGGAGGTCCAGGTCATGGAGGCAGCAGCTGAAGCAGAGAAGCCCAGACTTCCTTCTCCCCAGCCACCTGCTCCAGCTCTTCAGAGAAGATACCAAGGTGTTCCCAGACCAGTGCCCAAAACACCTCAAGTGGGAGGCGTTCAGGAGGCAACCTGATCAGATACCCATACCACCTCAACTGGGTCCTTTCAAAGTGGAGGAGCAGTGGTTCTACTCTGAGCCTCTCCCGGGTGACTGAGCTCCTCACCTTATCTCTGAGGGTGAGTCCAGCAATCCTATGAAGAAAGCTCATTTCAGCCACTTGTATCCGTGATTTCATTCTTTCGGTCATTACCCAACGCTCATGACCATAGGTGAGGGTAGGAACGTAGATTGACTGGTAAATCGACATCATTGCCTTAGAGCTTAGCTCCCTCTTCACCACAACAGACCGGTACAACGTCCGCTTCATTGCAGATGCTGCTCCAATCCGTCTGTCAATATCTCACTCCAAACTCCCCTCACTCATGAATAAAACCCCAAGATACTTAAACTCCTCCACTTGGGGCAGGAGCTTATCCCTTACCCGGATAGGGAAATCCAGCTTTTTCCAGCTGAGAACCATGATCTCGGACTTGGAGGTATTGATTCTCATCCCAGTCACTTCACAATCAGCGGCAAACCATCCCAGTAAGACGTGTAGGTCATTGCTGGATGAAGCCAACAGAATATCATCTGCAAAAAACAGAGATGAGATCCTGTGGTCACCAAGCATGACACCTTCCATTCCCTGGCTACGCCTAGAAATCCTGCCCTTAAAAATTATGAACAGGATCAGTGACAAAGGGCAGCCCTGGCGGAGTCCAACTCTCACTGGGAATGAGTCCGTCAGAGTGTTGGCAATACGAACCAAACTCTCACAATGGTTGTACAGAGACCAAATAGCTCGTAACATCAAGCCTGATACCCCATACTCCCAAAGCACCCCCCCACAAAAAACCATGAGGGACGCGGTTGAATGCCTTCTCCAAGTCCACAAAACACATGTAAACTGGTTGGGCAAACTCCCACGAACCTTTGAGGATTCTCGAGAGGGTAGAGAGCTGGTCCGATGTGCCACATCCAGGACGAAAACCACATTGCTCGTTCTGAATCCGAGGTTCAACCTATGGCTGGAGTCTTCTCTCCAGGACCTTGGCATAGACCTTCCCAGTGAGGGTGAGGAGTGTGCGCCTTCTAAAGTTGGAGCACACTCTCTGGTCCCCATTTTTGAAGAGAGGAACCACCACCCCGGTTGGCCATGCCAAAGGCACTGCCCCCGACCTCCGCACAATGTTACAGAGGCGTGTCAACCATGACAGCCCAACAACATCCAGGGCATTGAGGTACTAAGGGTGAATCTCGTCCACCCCCGGGTCCCGGCCACCAAGGAGACTTTTAACCACCTTGGTGACCTCAGCCCCTGTGATAGGCAAGTCGTCCCCCTTGTCCACAAACCCTGCTTCCTCTGTGGAAGGCGTATCAGTGGGATTGAGGAGATCCTTGAAGTATTCCTTCCACCGCTCGACGATATCCCCAGTCGAAGTCAAAAGTGCCACATCTGCACCATACACAGTGTGGACAGGGAGCTGCTTCCCCCTCCTGAGCCACCGGACAGTTTGCCAGAATTTGTTTGAGACCGACTGAAAGTCTTGTTCCATGGCCTCACTGAGCTCCTCCCATACCCGAGTTTTTGCTTCAGCAACCACCCAAGCTGCACTCCGCTTGACCTTCCGGTACACCTCAGCTGCTTCAGCAGTCCCACAAGCCAACCAAGCTTGATAGGACTCCTTCTTCAGCTTAATGGCCCCCCTAAACACCGGTGTCCACCACTTGATGCCCCCAACGAGCTTTGGGCAGCAGCTTCAGCAAAGGAGGTGGAAAACATGGCCCATTCAGACTCCATGTCTCCAGACTCCCTCAGAATGTGGTTGAAGTTCTTCCGGAGCTGGTGACCTCCCGGATGGGGCCTCATCCTCATCCAGACATCTTCAATCTGTCCCTGGCCCAGGCCGTGGTACCAGCGTGCTTCAAAACCACTTCAATAGTACCAGTGCCGAAACATTCAACACCATCGTGCCTAAATGACTATTGCCCTGTGGCACTGACGCCCATAGTCATGAAGTGCTTTGAGCGACTGGTCTTGGCACAGCTCAAAAAAGGCCTGCCCCCTACACTGGACCCTCATCAGTTCGCCTACCGGAGCAACAGGAGTACAGAGGATGCGGTTTCTACAGCGCTGCACTATGTACTCTCACACCTGGATGACAAGAACACCTACGCAAGAATGCTGTTTGTTGACTTCAGCTCAGCATTCAACACAGTTATCCCCTCCAAGTTGCTCACTAAACTTGGGGACGTGGGAATCAGTACCTTCACCTGCAACTGGATCATGGATTTTCTGACCAACAGACCCCAGCATGTTAGATCAGGCCCCAACCGTTCTTCCGTCATCACACTCAACACTGGTGTACCACAGGGCTGTGTGCTCAGCCCATTCCTCTACTCCCTCTACACCCATGACTGCAGGCCTATGTATGGATCCAATTCCATCATAAAGTTCGCAGATGACACCACGGTGATTGGACTCCTCAGGGACAACGACGAGTCAGATTACAGGGCAGAGGTTGAGCACTTGGCTACTTGGTGCGCTGACAATAACCTGCTCCTTATCACCAGCAAAACCAAGGAGCTCATAGTGGACTACAGGAAGGAGAGGGAAGAGACACATGACCCCATCCATATCAATGGCATAGCTGTTGAACGTGTCCCCAGCTTCAAATTCCTGGGGACCCACATCTCGGAGGACCTGTCCTGGTCAGTTAACACCACCAGCCTGATCAAGAAGGCCCATCAGCGCCTCTTCTTCTTGAGGACACTGAAGAAGAACCATCTGTCAACTGACATCCTGGGCAACTTCTACCGCTGCGTGATAGAGAGCACCCTGACCAACTGTATCACAGTCTGGTATGGGAGCTGCTCTGTCGCTGACCGCCAGGCGCTGCAGCGGGTGGTGAAAACCGGCCAACGCATCACAGGGACTCCACTTTCAGTTATAGAGGACGTCTACAGGAAAAGATGTCTGCGCCGGGCACGCAGCATTCTTTGGGACTCCAACCATCCTGCTCATGGACTGTTCCAGCTTCTCCCCTCCAGAAGACGTTTCAGAAGCCTTCGGACTAGAACCAGCAGGTTTAGGAACAGTTTCTTTCTTACAGCTGTCACGTTATTGAACTTAGTTCCCCGCTGACTCTCTTACCATCATCTCTTACCATCCTCACCTGTACATAACTGCATAACTACATAACTACATCTAACTTATTGCACATTATTTGCACATAACAGTACTCTTAACTTTCTGCACTGCTGCATATATTTGCATATATTTGCTTAAATTGCACATACTGTTAATTACCGTATATACTGCACTGCTGTCCTTTGCACTTCTGATTGGATGCTAAACTGTGTTTCGTTACCTTGTATTCATACATGTGTAATGACAATAAAGTTGAATCTAATCTAATCTAATCCAGACATTCCCAGCAAACCCTCACTATAAGTTTGGGTCTACCAGGTCTGAATAGCATCCTCCCCTGCCATCGAATCCAACTCACCACCAGGTGGTGATCAGTTGACAGCTCGGCACCTCTCTTTACCCGATTGTCCAAGACACGCGGTCGCAGGTCTGATGACACGATAATAAAATCAATCATCAACCTGCAACATAGGGTGTCCTGGTGCCTGGTGCACATATGGACAACCTTATGCTTGAACATGGTGTTCGTTATGGACAAACTGTGGATAGCACATAAGTCCAATAACTGAACAACACTCGGGTTGAGATTTGGCAGGCTGTTCCTCCCGATCAACCCCCTCCAGGTTTCACTCTCATCACCCACATGTGCATTGAAGTCCCCCAGTAAGACAATAGAGTCTCCAAGAGGAGCATCCTCCAGCACCCAAGTCAGAGACTCCAAAAAGGGTGGGTACTCTGGACCATCATTTGGTGCATAGGCACAAATGATGGTCAAGACCCATTTCCCAACCCAAAGATGCAGGGAAAGAACCCTTTCGTCCACTGGAGAAAACTCCAAAATAGAGGCAGCAAGGTGGGGGGATAAAAGAATACTCACCCCTGCTCATCACCTCTTGCCCGGGCAATTCCAGAGTAGGCCAAGCTCCAGCCCCTCTCTAGGAAACTGGTTCCGGAACTGGAGCTGTGTGTTGAGGTGAGGCCGACTACATCTAGCCGGTATCTCTCAACCTCATGTACCAGTTCACGCTCCTTCCCCACCAGAGAGGTGACATTCCACATCCCAAAAGCCAGTTTAGGAAGCCGGGGATCAGACCGCCAAGGTCTTCGCCTTTGACCGCCACCTGATCCACACAGCACCTGACCCCCATGGTTCCTCCTGCAGGTGGTGAGCCCACTGGAGGCCGGACCCATGTAACTCCTTCGGGCTAAGCCCGGCTGGGTCCCTTTGGCGGAAACCCGGCCACCAGACGTTAGCCACCGAACCCCTTCCACAGGCCTGGCTCCAGGGTGGGGCCCTGGTAACCCCATACCTGGCAGGGTACACTGGATCCCTGTTCTCGCATTCATCATGATTGTCTGTTGGATCGTTCTTTGTCTGGCCCTTCACCCAGGACCAGTTTGTCTTGGGTGACCCTACCAGAGACAAATTGACCTGGACAACATAGCTCCTGGGATCACTAGGGCACGCAAACCCCCCGCCACGATAAGGTGGCGATCCATGAGGGGATTTTTTTTTTACCCTTAATAATAAAATCCTTCAATTAAAAACTGCATTTTGTGTTTACTTGTGTTATCTTTGTTGAATATTTAAATTTGCTTGATGATCTGAAGCATTTAAGTATGACAAACATACAAAAAAATGAGACATCGGGAACGGGGCAAACACTTTTTCACACCACTGTAAGTAAATAAGTATGTAAATGGAAGATGTGCCATTACCAAAAGTGCATTATAGACAAAGAGGTGTGGAAATACTGATGACAGTAAATACTGTATATACTGTATAGTCTCAAAGACATATATACAGTTGATATAAAAAATCTACACACCCCTGTTCCACCATTAATGTGACCTATAACTGGTACAACCCAATTGAAAAATAAACTGAAATCTTTTAAGGGAAAAAAAAAAAAAACTTATATTAACCTGGTTGCATAAATATGCACATCCTTAAATTAACACTTTGTTGCAGCATACTTGGCTTTTATTACAGCACTCAGTCTTCTTGGGTAGGAGTCTATCAGCGTGGCACATTTTGATGTGGCAATATTTGCCCACTCTTCTTTGCAAAAACACTCCAAATCTGTCAGATTGCAAGGGCATCTCCTGTGCACAGCCCTCTTCAGATCACCCCACAGATGTTTGATCAGATGCAGATCTGGACTGTGGCTGGGCCATTCCTTTCTTCTGGTGAAGCCATTCTTTTGTTGATTTGGATGTATGCTTTGGGTCATTGTTGTGCTGAAAGATGAAGTTCCTCTTCATCTTCAGCTTTCTAGCAGACGCCGGAAGGTTTTGTGCCAACACTGACTGGTATTTGGAACAGTTCATTATTCCCTCCACCTTGACTATGGCCCCAGTTCCAGCTGAAGAAAAACAGCCCCAATGTATGATGCTGCCACCACCATGCTTCACTGTAGGTATGGTGTTCTTTTGGTGATGAGCAGTGTTGTATGTGTGCCAAATATACCTTTTGGAATTATGGCCAAACAGTTCAACCTTGGTTTCATCGGACCATAACACATTTTCCCACATGTGTTTGGGATATTTCAAATGTGTTTTTGCAAAATATAGCCAGGCTTGGATGTTTTTCTTCATAAGATAAGGCTTCCATCTTGCCACCCTAGATGGGAGATTGTTGTCACATGTACTAAACAGCCAGTACTTGCCAGAAATTTCTGCAGCTGCTTCAGTGTTGCTGTCAGCCTCTTGGCAGCCTCCCTGACCAGTTTTCTTCTCGTCTTTTCATCAGTTTTGGAGGGATGTCCAGTTCTTGGTAATATCACTGTTGTGCCATATTTTCTCCATTTGATGATGACTGTCTTCACTGTGTTCCATGGTATATTTAATGCCTTGGAAATTGTTTTGTACCTTTCTCTTGACTGATAACTTTGAATAATGAGATCCCTCTGATGCTTTGGAAACTCTCTGCAGACCATGGACATTTTTGCTGTCACATCTTACAGCGGCTTGTGCTGTAAGATGTGACAACAAAAATGTCAGGTAAAGCCTGCTAGAACAGCTGAACTTTATTTGGGGTTAATCGGAGGCACTTTAAATTGTGGCAGGTGTGTGCTGATTCCCATTTAACATGAGTTTGAATGTGATTGGTTAATTCTGACCACAGCCACATCCCCATTTATAAGAGGGTGTGGATATTTATGCAAACAGGTTATTGTGAGATTTTTTTTTCCCCTTAAAAGATTTCAGTTTATTTTTCAATAGGATTACATAGGTTATAGGTCACATTAATGATGAAAAAAGTTTTGAAAGAATTTGTCTTGGTCTCAATTTTTTACATCACAAAAACCTGGCATTTGAACACGGGTGTGTAAATTTTTTATATCCACTGTACTAGCATCAAACTGTCCATAACAGTGGAGGTTACTAACCAAGACTTTTAATGGAAATGGCCCCATCTTAAATGCTGGAATGTAAAATTCAAAATTTGGTTTGTGTTTGAAGAGCCCCCACAGTGCTATACCTGGGGCCCAAAATTTTGTACTTCACCCCTGCTCATACAGCACCCTCACCACCATCTCACTGTCCTCATACATGTCCTGCACCTCCTTTACATACTTCTCTGCTACTCCTGACTTTCTCATACAGTACCACACTTCCTCTCTTGGCACCATATCAGCTGCTTTATCTAGTTCCACAAAGACACATGCAGCTCCTTCTGACCTTCTTTATACTTCTCCATCAACACTCGTCGTCGGTGGCGGCGGCCTCCGTCGGTCTATGATGACCATGGAAGAGAATCCTAAACGTCTACTCTGCTGGAACAGCACCGCCTGTGGCTGAACAGGCCGATGCGCACCGGTGTTCTACCTTCCAGCGTTGGGCGTTGGTAGGATTCAAACCTGGGCAGGAAGATATGGAGGACAAGATGTTACCCATGCAGCATGTCCTCCCTCTCCACGTCACTGATGAATCCAAAGGAACAGCAGGGCTGCTATAGTTTGGCACCAGCGCCGTCGCAGGAGCTGCCAGAACAATGTTGAGCATTTGGTTTTTAAGGCGCCAGAGATCCGCCCTCGCCCCTTCTCCTATTAGTAAAAGCAGTTCCACCGGGCTTAGAGAATAAACCACACAGGCAGGCTAGGACTTGGACTTAGTTGTCAGAGGCTTTTCGAGACGCACGCCATAAAGAGCATTTTATGAGCACTGGGAGCTTAACCCCAGTACCGCTCCTGGCTATGACAACCTTGGAACCCATCAACACTCGTAGAGCAAAAATCGCATCTGTCGTACTCTTTCTTGGCAAGAAACCATATTGTTCCTCTTAACCTGGCTTCAACAACTCTTTCCCATATCTTCATAGTGTGGCTGATCAACTTTATGCCTCTGTAGTTACTACAGCTCTGAGCATCATCTTTGTTCTTGAAAATTGGAAACAAAACACTTCTTCTCCACTCCTGAGCCATTCTCTCACTCTCCAAGATTGTGTTAAACAATCTGGTTAAAAATTCCACTGCCATCTCTCCTAAGCATCTCCATACCTTCACAGGTATGCCATCTGAACTAACCACCTTTCCATTCTTCATCCTCTTCAATACCGCTCTCACTTCCGCCTTGCTAATCTTCAGGACGTCCTTGTTCACCATCTTTCCTTCATCCATCCTCCTTTCTCTCTCATTTTCTTTATTCATCAGCTCTTCAAAGTACTCCTTCCACCTTCTCAACACACTTTCGTCTCTTGTTAGTACATTGCCATTTCTGTCCTTAATCAGCCTAACTTGCTGCAGATCCTTTCCAGCTTGATCTCTCTGTCTAGCCAATTGATACAAGGCTTCTCCTTAGTGTCCACCCTCTTATACAACTCACTATATGCCTTTTCCTTTTTTCTTTTCCAAGTCTCTCTTTGCCATGTATCTAGCTTCCAAGTACTCCTGTCTTCTTTCTTCATCTCCCTGACTATCCCACTTTTTCTTTGCTAGCCTCTTCCTTAGGATACTTTCTGGTACCTCCTCATTCCACCACCAGGTCTCCTTGTCTTCCTTCCTCTGTGCAAAGGATACATCACGTACCTTTCTACCCATTTCCCTCAATACTTTTGCTGTACTTTCCCAGTCATCTAGTAATTCTTCCCTACCACCCAGAGCCTGTATCAACTCCTTCTGACATGTTTCGGGACCCAGGAGACAGACGCTGACACGAGTAGATATCAGACAATTATTCTTTATTAATAATTGGTGAGTGTGGTGTGAGAGTGAGCGAGTGTGTGGATGTCTGGTCACTGGAGCTGAGCGTTTCTGATGGCTACCTGGCAACCCTGGAACACACAAGCAAAAACAATTACAGCTGTTCGTGAAGATGGAGGATCTGCAGATGGTAACGCTTACTTGCAGGTGCCACAGGGTATGTCTTGTTGGCTCCGAGTGCCCGTGCGAAGTGGTGCCCGTGGTGCTCGCCGTAGCGGAGGTGAGGAGGAGCTCCGAGGAGGAGGAGGTGATGCCCCGTCAGCTGGGGTGGTTTGTCCACCACCAGGGAGGTCCATCTGTGCACAGGGGAAAAGGCTAGGAGAAGGTGAATGTAGAGATCTCTTACGTGGCTTGGCTTGGCAAGAGGTCCTAGTCTTGGCTTGAGGGCGTGATCTCGGCTCATTGCTGGGCAAAGGCGACAGACGACTCCGTGCCGAGCCGTCAGTGGTTCTGGCCTTTAAAGGCCGCTGATTGACACCTGCCGGTGTGTGCGCAGCTGACGGTGATGATGATGATGATGACGGCCCAGCGGCCGCCATGACAGTACTCCCCCCTCTAGAGGTGCCTCCAGCCACCTGCCCAATCCTACCTGGATTCGCCCGATGGAAATCGCGGATCAGCTGCTTGTCGAGGATCAACGCTGGGCAAATCCAAGAGCGATGTTCAGGACCAAACCCCTCCCAGTCCACTAAACACTGAAGACCTCTGCCCCGCCGGCGGACATCCAAGATGGCAGTCACCCCCCAGGCCGGATGGCCATCGATCATCCTCGGGGGGGCAGGAGCCGCGAGGGGGGGGCACAGACAGTCGGAGATGTACGGCTTGACCTGGGAGACATGAAAGGTGGGTCAGATGCACATGGAAAGGGGGAGAGCAAGACGCACAGACACAGGATTGTCAATACGAGAAATAACGTAGGGGCCGATGAAGCGCTTGGTTAGCTTGGGCTTCTCAGCCAGCACACCAATGTTCCTAGTGGACAACCAGACCTTTTGACCCACCTTATAGTCTGGGGCGGGTCTCCTGTGGCGGTTGGCCACCTGGATGTTGCATTCTGTGGTTCTCAGAAGGGCCCTGCGGGTGATGGACCAGACCCGCCTACAACGCCTGGCGTGGGTCTGTACTGACGGAACCGCTACCTCCTTCTCCTCCTCTGGAAACAGTGGTGGATCAAACCCTAGAGACGCCTTGAAGGGGGACATCCCCGTAGCAGAGGAAACTGTGGTGTTATGGGTGTACTCGATCCAAGGTAGATACGTGCTCCAAGAAGAGGAGCAGGAGGAGATGACACAGTGCAGCACAGCCTCCAGCTCCTGATTTGCACGCTCGCACTGGCCGTTGCTCTGCGGGTGGTACCCAGAGGAGAGGCTGGCTGTGGCCCCCAGTACTGCGCAGAACGCATTCGAAACTTGGGAAACAAACTGTGGTCCTCGGTCCGAAACAATGTCAGCGGGGATGCCATGAAGACGGACCACATGTTGGACAAGAAGGTCCACTGTCTCCCGCGCCGAAGGCAGCCCCTGGAGAGGCACAAAATGGGCCGCCTTAGAAAAATGGTCCACAATCGTCAAAACTGTAGTAAAGTGATCGGAGGGGGGCAGGCCGGTCACAAAGTCCATGGCAACATGGGACCAGGGGCGAGAAGGAACGGGCAAAGGGTGCAGAAGACCCGCCGGGGGGGATGATGTTTTCCCAGTAGCGCATTGAGCGCAGGCCCGAACATAACTTTGGACATCCTTTCTCAACCCTGGCCACCAGAACATCCTCTGGAGGAGATCAATGGTCCGACCCACACCCGGATGGCACTCCAGTTTGGACGCGTGGCCCCATTCAATTACCTGGCCCCTGATAGAGCGGGGAACGAACAAGCGACCTGGAGGACCCTCATCCGGATCTGGCTCCATCTCCTGCGCTCTTCGGACCCTCTTGCAGATACCCCAAGACAATGCACCCACCACACAAGAGGACGGTAGGATGGTCACCTCCTGATCTTCGGTGGATGGTGCATCGAACTGCCACAAGAGGGCGTTGGGCTTGCCATTCTTGCTCCCCGGCCGGTAGGTGATGGTAAAGTTAAAGCGGCTGAAGAAGAGTAACCAGCGAGCCTGGCGTGCGTTCAAACGCTTAGCCGTCCTGAGGTACTCAAGGTTGCGGTGGTCAGTCCAAGCGACGAACGGCTGGGCAGCACCCTCCAGCCAGTGTCTCCACTCCTCCAAGGCGAGTTTCACCGCCAGCAGCTCCCTGTCCCCTATGCAGTAATTCCTTTCTGTGGGTGTCAGGCGATGGGAGAAGTAAGCACACGGTCAAATCTTGCCATCCACTGGAGAGCGCTGTGAGAGAACGGCCCCCACTCCCGAATCCGAAGCGTCTACCTCCACCAAGCACTGCAGCTCCGGGTCCACCTGGGTCAGCACACGGGTCGAAGCGAACTCCTCCTTAAGTTTCTCGAACGCCCCGGCAGCCTCCTCACTCCAGTGAAAAGGGGTCTTAGGGGAAGTGAGGGCAGTCGGGGGCGGGCGATGTTTCCAAAATTAGGCACAAAACGACGGTAGAAATTGGTGAAGCCCAGGAATCCCTGTAACTGTTTCCTGGACGTCGGCGTGGGCCAATCCACCACCGCCTTGACCTTGGCCGGGTCGGGGAGCACCTGATTCCGGGCGATGATGAAACCAAGGAAAGAGGTCCGGTCTGTGTGGAATTCGCATTTCTCTGACTTGATGAACAGCTGTTTCTCCAGGAGGCGCTGCAAGACCCGTCGCACATGCACCTGGTGTTCCTCCAATGTGCGTGAGAAGATGAGTATGTCATCGAGGTAGACAAACACGAAGGAGTTGAGGAAGTCCCGAAGAACGTCGTTTATCAACCGCTGGAAAACGGCCGGAGCGTTGGTTAACCCAAACGGCATCACTAGGTATTCGAAATGTCCGCTTGGGGTCCGAAAAGCCATCTTCCACTCATCGCCTTCTCTGATGCGCACCAGGTGATAGGCATCCCGCAGGTCCAACTTGGTGAACCAGGACGCCCCTTGGAGGGAGTCAAAGGAGGTGTTCATCAAGGGCAGAGTATATTTATCCTTGACCGTGATCTCGTTGAGACCCCGGAAGTCGATGCAGAGGCGTAGCGAACCGTCCTTCTTCCCCACGAAGAAGAACCCAGCACCTACGGTCGAGGACGAAGGGCGGATGATACCAGAGGCCAGAGACTCCTTGATATAAGTATCCATGGCCTCGCGCTCCGGGGCGGACAGGCTGTACAGGCGGCTCGCCGGAAGAGGGGCCCCAGCCTTGAGGTTGATCGCACAGTCATACGGACGGTGGGGGGGAAGGGACAGCGCCCGTGACTTGCTGAATACTGACCCCAGGTCATGGTAGACTTCAGGTACCTTGGACAGGTCCGGGGGTGGCGTCGAAGGTAGAGGCACCGAGACTGAAGGGGCACACGCCGCAGATTGAAGGCAGGCACTCAGACAGAACCAACTCCACGCTGTAATACTCCCAGCTTGCCAGTCAAAGGTGGGGTTATGAAGCCGAAGCCAGGGGTACCCCATGATGACGGGTGAGGAGGAGATGGGCAAAATTAAGAACCTAATTTCCTCTCTGTGATTTCCAGAGACTATCACTGACACAGGGGCAGTCTGATGGGAAACAGATGTCAGTGACGCCTTGGACAAGGTGACGAGATGGACAGGAGGACATAGAGGTTGACAGCTGAGGCCCATCTGGGTTGCCAGGTCTCTGGAGATAAAATTTTGCTCAGCTCCAGAGTCAACTAAGGCATGTGTGGAGTGTTCCTTGTGTTTATGTAGTAGCCTAATGGGAATGCAGCAACTAGTGAGGGGCTTTTTTTGGTTTTTGTCCGTGAATCCCCCTACTGTGATCCACGGACCGCCCCTTTTTAACCGATTCGGGCATTCAGCCACCCCATGAGACCCATTGCCACAATAAAAACAAAGGCCCAGATCCCTGCGGTGCTGTCTTTCAGCCGCTGACACCCCCGATTGCCCTATTATCATATCTTCTTGCTCCGGAAGTTCCTCTGACGAGAGTAGAGCGAGAAGGGGAGAGCTAGTGGAGCGAGGGCAGGGTTTACTCGAACGGGGAGCTGTCCGCCTTTCGGCTGCTTGCTCCTTTAGTCTACTGTCCAGGCTAATGGTGAGGGCAATTAACTCCCCTAGCTTGTCTGGTTTGTCCCGTGCCACTAGCTCATCCTTCAACTCAGAGCTAAGACTGCGGAGGAAGATACCACAAAGCGCTGGCTCCCCCCACCCAATCTCAGTGGCTAAGACCCAGAAGTCAATGGCCCCAGACCATCACACTACCACCACCATATTTTACTGTTGGTCTGATGTTCCTTTTCTGAAATGCTGTTACTTTTATGCCAGATATACACACCTTCCAAAAAGTTTTACTTTTGTCTCATCAGTCCAGAGTATTTTCCCAAAAATCTTGGGGATCATCAAGATGTTTTCTGGCAAAACTGAAATGAGCCATTGTTATTTTTTCTCAGCAGTGGTTTTTGTCCCCTCATTCATCGTCCCCCTTATCGTGGTGGTGGGGTTTGTGTGCCCAAGTGATGTGTTGTCCGGGGCAATTTGCCTCTGGTAGGGTTACCCAAGACAAAGTGGTCCTGGGTGAAGGGCCAGACTAAGAACGATCCAACAGACTCTCATGATGAATGCTAGAACAAGGATTCAGTGTACCCCGCCCGGTATGGTGTTATCGGGTCCCCACCCTGGAGCCAGGCCTGGGGGAGGGGCTTGATGGCTAGCGTCTGGTGCCCGGGTTTCTGCCCATGGGACCTGGCCAGGCTCAGCCCGAAGGAGTTACATGGGTTTGCATTCCAGTGGGCTCACCACCTGCAGGAGCGACCATGGGGGTCTGGTGCTATGTGGATCAGGTGGCGGTCAAAGGCGGAGACCTTGACGGTCTGATCCCAGTCTTCCTAAACTGGCTTTTGGGACGTGGAATGTCACCTCTCTGGTGGGGAAGGAGCCTGAGCTGGTGCATGAGGTTGAGAGATACCGTCGAGATATAGTCGGCTTCACCTCAACACACAGCTCCAGTTCTGGAACCAGTCTCCCGGAGAGGGGCTGGAGCATGGCCTACTCCGGAGTTGCCCTGGGCGAGAGGTGATGAGCAGGGGTGGGTATTCTTGTATCCCCCCACCTTGCTGCCTCTATATTAGAGTCTTCCCTGGTGGATGAAAGGGTTGTTTCCCTGTGCCTTCGGATTGGGAAACGGGTCCTGACCATCGTTTGTGCCTATGCACCAAGTGATGGTTCAGAGTACCCACCTTTTTGGAGTCTCTGACTGAGGTGCTGGAGAGGGCTCCTCTTGGAGACTCCATTATCCTACTGGGGGACTTCAATGCGCATGTGGGCAACGACAGTGAAACCTGGAGTGGGGTGATTAGGAGGAACGGCCTGCCTGATCTGAACCTGAGTGGTGTTCTGTTATTGGACTTCTGTGCTAACCACAGTTTATTCATAACAAACACCATGTTCAAGCATAAGGGTGTCCATATGTGCACCTGGTACCAGGACACCCTAAGTTGCAGGTCAGTGATCGATTTTGTTATTGTGTCATCAGACCTGCGACCGTATGTCTTGGACACTCGGGTAAAGAGAGGTGCAGAGCTGTCAACTGATCACCACCTGGTGGTGAGTTGGATCCGATGGCAGGGGAGGATGCCATTCAGACCTAGTAGATCCAAACGTATAGTGAGGGTGTGCTGGGAATGTCTGGCTGAGGCCCCTGTCCGGGAGGTCTTCAACTCCCACCTCCGGAATGTGGTTGAAGAACTTCAACCACATTCCGAGGGAGTCTGGAGACATGGAGTCTCAATGAGCCTTGTTCTCCACCTCCATTGTTGAAGCGGCTGCCCAGAGCTGCGGCAGCAAGGTTGTCGGGGCATCTCGTGGTGGCAACCCCCGAACCAAGTGGTGGACACCAGTGGTGAGGGGGGCCATTAAGCTGAAGAAGGAGTCCTATCAAGCTTGATTGGCTTGTGGGACTCCTGAAGCAGCTGAGGTGTACCAGCAGGCCAAGCGGAGTCCAGCTCAGACGGTTGATGAAGCAGAAACTGGGGTATGGGAGGAGATCGGTGAGGCCATGGAACAAGACTTTTGGTCATCCTTGAGATTCTGGCAAACTGTCCGGTGGTTCAGGAGGGGGAAGCAGCTCCCTGTCCACACTGTGTATGGTGCAGATGGGGCACTGCTGACTTCAACTGGGGATATCGTTGGGTGGTGGAAGGAATACTTCAAGGATCCCCTCAATCCCAAAGATATGCCTTCCACAGAGGAAGCAGGGCTTGTGGACGAGGGGGACGACTCACCTATCACAGGGGCTGAGGTCGCCAAGGTGGTTAAAAATCTCTTTGGTGGCCGGGCCATGGGGGTGGGCGAGATTCACCCTGAGTACCGCAAGGCCCTGGATGTTGTTGGGCTGTAATGGTTGACACGCCTCTGCAACATTGCGTGGAGGTTGGGGGCAGTGCCTTTGGCATGGCAAACTGGGGTGGTGGTTCCTCTCTTCAAAAAAGGGGACCGGAGGGTGTGCTCCAACTTTAGAGGAAACAAACTAGTCAGCCTCCCTGGGAAGGTCTATGTCAAGGTACTGGAGAGGAGAGTCCAGCCGTTGGTTGAGCTTCAGATTAAGGAGGAGCAATGTGTTTTTTGTCCTTTCCATGGCACATCGAACCAGCTGTTTAATTCAATTCAATTCAATTCATTTCAATTCAACTTTATTTATATTGCGCCATTTCACAACAGTCATCTCATAGCACTTTCAAATGTAGGGGAAACCCTCACAATTGCAGAAAGACCCCAGCAATCAGCGATCCCCTGTGAGCAAGCACTTGGCGACGGTGGAGAGGAAAAACTCCCTTTTAACAGGAAGAAACCTCTAGCAGAACCAGGCTCAGGGAGGGGCAGTCATCTGCTGCGACTTGCTGGGGGGTGAGGGGATAGAGAAGATGAGAAGAACAAACATGTAGAGAGCAAACATTAAAGGGGAGAAGGACAGTACATTATTGGAGGTCCCCCGGCTATCTAAATCTATTAGCAACATAACTAAGGGAGGGTTTAGAGACACATGATCCCTCCTAATTGTAAGCTATATCGAAAAGGAAGGTTTTTACCCCATTCTTAAAAACAGAGATCGAGTCTGACTCTCGAATCCAGATTGGTAACTGGTTCCACAGGAAAGGATCTTGATAACTAAAGGATCTGCCTCCCATTGTCCTTTTGGAGATTCTAGGTATTACAAGTAATGCAGCATTTTGGGAACGTAATGCTCTATTAGGATGGTAGAGTAGTATCAGATCTTTTAAATAAAAAGGGGTCTGATTGTTAAGAGCTTTGTAAGTGAGAAGAAGGGTTTTAAACTTAATTCTGAACTCTATGGGAAGCCAATGAAGGGAGGCCAGAGCCGGAGAGATATGATCTCTCTAGTACCTGTTAAAACTCTTGCAGCAGCATTTTGGATCAACTGAAGACTTTTTAAAGATATTTTAGGACAACCAGATAATAAAGAGTTACAATAATCTAATCTAGAGCTAACAAAAGCATGGATCAGTTTCTCAGCATCACTCTAAGACAAGATGCTCCTAATCTTGACAATGTTACGCAAATGATAGAAGGCAGCCTTAGAAACAAATTTAATATGTGAATTGAAAAACAGAGCTTGATCAAAAATAACTCCAAGGTTCCTCACAGAACTATTCAGAGAAAGAATAACTGCATCCAAACTAAGAGTTTGATTTGGAAAGGTATTTCTAAGATTTTTTTGGACCAACAAGAATGACTTCAGTCTTATCTGAATTTAATAGCAGGAAATTACAAGTCATCCAAGCTTTGATTTCCTTAAGACAGGCTTCCAACTTGGCTAATTGATTACTATCATCTGGCTTCATTGACAGGTATAATTGTGTGTCTTCTGCATAACAAAGAAAATGTATACAGTGCTTTCTAATGATGCTGCCTAACGGAAGCATATGCTGTATAAACTAAAAAGAGTAGGGCCTAGCACAGATCCCTGTTGAACTCCATGACTGAGCTTTGAGTTGGAAGAAAACTCATTACTGACATGAACAAACTGGAGCCTATCAGACAAATAAGATCTAAACCACTGCAGCGAAGTTCCATTAAGTCCAACATAGTGTTCTAATCTATCGAGTAGAATATTATGGTCGATAGTATCAAAGGCTGCACTAAGGTCTAAAAG
This sequence comes from Pholidichthys leucotaenia, assembly GCA_020510985.1. NCBI lineage: Eukaryota > Metazoa > Chordata > Actinopteri > Cichliformes > Pholidichthyidae > Pholidichthys > Pholidichthys leucotaenia. Next base: position 285,862,146 of record CM035838.1, read on the forward strand.
AACAAGTACAGAAACAAGTCCATTATCAGATGTGATAAGGATGTCATTAGTGACCTTCACTAAGGCTGTTTCAGTACTATGATGGATTCTAAACCCAGACTGAAACTCTTCAAATAAACCACTTCCCTGCAAGTGATCGAATAATTGTGTAGCAACAACTCTTTCTTCGATTTTTGAAATGAAAGGCAGATTTGAGATTGGTCGATAGTTAGCTAAAACTCCTGGATCCAACGTTGGCTTGTTGAGTAAGTGTTTAATTACAGCAGTTTTAAAAGCCTGAGGTACATGGCCTAATGTTAAAGAAGAATTGATTATTTGAAGAATACAGCTGCCAATAAATGGGAAGACTTTTTTGAATAACCTGGTAGGAATAGGGTCTAAAAGACAAGTTGAAGGCTTGGATGAGGAAACTATTTTATCGAACTCAGAAAGTTCAATTGGAATAAACCTGTCCAAACAGATATCAATTGAAGGAGTTGTAGTAGTTATTGTATTTAAGCTAACGGTGGGAAGAATCTGACTGATTTTATCTCTAATAGATGAAATTGTATTATTGAAAAGGTTCATAAAGTCCTGACTTGTAAGCTCTAAGGGAATGCAAGGATTGACAGAGTCCTGACTCTTTGTCAGCTTGGCCACAGTGCTGAAAAGAAACCTGAGATTATTCTTGTTCTCTTCTATTAATGCAGAGCAATAACTTGTTCTGCCTTTTCCAAGAGATTTTTTGTAAATTAAAAGATGATTTCTCCAAGCTGAATAGCTTTCATCTAAATTAGTGGAATGCCATTTTCTTTCTAATTGACGAGTCTTCTGTTTTAAGCTACAAGTTTCTGTGTTAAACCAATGGGTTAGAAATCTCTGATTGGACTTTTTTCTTTTTTAAAGGGGCCACCAAGTCTAGAGTCTGATGCAGAGAAGCTGTAACACTATCTACCATGCTATCAATTACAGAAGGAGCAAGCTCTCCATAGCTTATTTCCGTTGTGTTGACACATGGCATAGAGGAAACAATCTGCATAAATTTGGTAACAACATTATCTGAAAGACATCCGCTGTAGTATTATTTTTCTTTAGGAATCAAATAGGAATAGTGAAATCAAAAGTTAACAGTGGTCTGACAGTACAGGATTATGAGGAGACACTACCAGATTTTCTATTTCTATGCCATATGTCAGAACAAGGTCCAATGTGTGGTGGAGATAATGGGTAGAATTTTCTACTTTCTGAGAAAACCCCATTGAGTCTAATATTGAATTAACCTCTTGCACTCCGGGATACCGCGGGCGGTCACGTCTCTGCGTCCTAGTGCGTCCTCATGCGTCCTGAGATGCACAGTGCGCACTGAAAAAAAAAAAAAGCTGCATTTCCATTCTTCCACTACAGACACAGCCGCAAACAAAAAGCCAAAGGAGTGCTTTGATTGGTTTAGATTTAATTGACCTCTCATTCAACTAATAAGAGCCTTGAATTGGGTTTCTGCAAACTTGAAGAACCAATGACTGAAAACCTAGCAACAAGGACCCGCCTACCAACGACTGCGAATACAATGAGCCAATTGAAGCAGAGAAGTTTGACGATTGAAAGCATGTGTCCCGTGTGTAAAATCTGTTTTGTGTAAGCCACTGTGTGTAACTGTAGCGTTTGCCAGTCTTTTTTTATTACTACTGTTCTTATTTGTTTTGAAAAATCGTTCGCCAAAACTGCAATCATGGAAGCGCAAAACCGCAATAATGGAATCATGGTTTGACCGGGTCGCGTGACCAGAACCACGAGTCGTAACAAGCGGACCAGCGTCATGTTCGTCTGACAATGAGGAACAGATGTTCGCCAGCGACACTGCTGTTGTGGACAGGTAAGTGTTATTAGCTAAATTACTCTTTATCACTGAAAATAGTAATAAAAATGACTTTTGACCGATTGGTAAATTACAACTGTGCATCATCGCCACATGACGGACCGCGGCGCACGGAGAGGACCGTGCACCACACTCCTCTGTAGCGGGTGGGGAGTTGTTATCCTCTACATTGCAGATATTTTAGTATAATTTTTATTGCAATGTAGGTTATTTTTTCTTGTAAAAAAAAAGCCATTTCATCCATTCCATCCATTTCAGCCATTCATTCATTCATAAATGAATAAACAACCCCCCCACACACACACACACACAGCCCTGAGTGTCACCTTTCATTAGAGCCCAAGATCAAGCTTCTATATTGAATCATTCAAAAGTTAAAGATGTTTTTCCAAACTGTGCCATTTGGCACAATTTGGCACAGTTCAAAAACACCTGGGAACAACCTGAGAAAAAAGCTGTGTAATATATTCATTTTTTGTGGTATTGTTACAAAATTTTGAACTCAGCTGGACAACACTTGGTTCTACATTTCTGTTGCATTTTCAAGCCAAAAAACACCCAGGCGAACTTTATTTTTTTCAAGTTCAGTATGTTTAGATGACTGTTACTCAGTGGCAGAAGCACTTAGATTATGACTGTTTTGCCAAAAAATTCAAAGTGTTTTCTTTTAAATGAGACCAACCCCATGAAGATGCTGCAAAGGGTTGAAGAACAGCTTTTGATTTACTTTGGGTATGTTATTTTTAGGTGTTTTTAGGGAAATTGACCAGAGTGCAAGGGGTTAAATGCCTTATTAAGACAGTCACTATCTACATCTACATGTATATTAAAATCCCCTACTATAATTATGCTATCTGATTTCAGCACTTAATCAGCTAAAAATTCAGCAAATTCGGATAAAAACTCTGAGAAGGCTGAGGGAGGATGATAAACTATGGCAAAGAAAATTGGGTTTAACCTAAGATTGCTAACATGCCCGATACTGAGGACCAGGCCCTCAAAGGAATTAAAGCATGTTTTTTGCTTTACATTAACTAGTAATTTAGAATGGTAAATTGTCGCTACTCCTCCTCCACAACTAGAACTTCTGGGATTTTGATTGTTTAAATAACCAGAGGGAGTCGATTCATTTAAACCAACATAATCCTCTTGCCCTAACCAAGTCTCTGTAAGGAATATTAAATCAATCTGATGATCAATTAACAGATCAGAATCAGAATCAGAATCAGAATCAGAATCAGATTTATTGCCATTGTTCATGTAATACACAAACTAGGAATTTGTCTCGGTGCCATGCTGCAACATTAAAAACATAATGAGAAAAAGGGATAAACTAAAAAACTAAAGGACTAGAAACGTGCAATAAGTGTAGAAAAATAAGTAATAATAAGTAATAATAATAATAATAATAATAATAGTAATAATGAGTAGTACTAGTCAAGGCAGTTTTAAAAAATTAGCAAGTAGCAGATAATGTGAAGTACCACATAGTGCAGTCGATAATGCAACAGAAAAACAGTGATGAATGACGTGAGTCTGGTTGAGCTGCTGTACATAGTGCACGAGAGTCAAAAAGTCACTTAATGTTCAGCAGTCTGATGGCAGAGGGGAAAAAGCTGTTCATGTGCCAGGAGGTTTTAGTCCGAATGGACCGAAGCCTTCTACCTGAGGGGAGGGGGGCAAACAGCACGTGACCAGGATGTGAAGGATCGGCTATGATCCGGCCAGCACGCCTCCGGGTCCTGGAGATGTACAGGTCCTGGAGAGATGGGAGCTCGCAGCCTATCACCTTCTCAGCAGTGCGCACGACGCGCTGCAGCCTTAGTCTGTCCCTGGCAGTGGCTCCTGCGTACCACACAGTTATGGAGGAGGTGAGGATGGACTCGATGATGGCCGTGTAGAACTGCACTAACATCTTGGTGGGTAGCTTGAGCTTCCTCAGCTGCCGCAGAAAGAACATCCTCTGCTGGGCCTTTTTGATGAGGGAGCTGATGGTTGGCTCCCATTTGAGGTCTCGGGTGATGGTGGTGCCCAAGAAGCGGAAGGAATCTGCAATGGTGATGGGAGAGCCTGTGATGGTGAGGGGGGGCAGGGGGGATCTGACTTTCCTGAAGTCCACAATCATCTCCGCTGTCTTCAGAGCATTCAGCTGCAGGTTGTTGTGGCTGCACCAGGACACCAGCTGGGCCACCTCTTTCCTGTAGGCGGACTCGTCACCATTGGAGATGAGCCCGATGAGGGTGGTGTCGTCCGCAAACTTAATCAGCTTAACAGACTGGTGGGAGGAGGTGCAGAAGTTGGTATAAAGGGAGAAGAGTAGGGGGGAAAGTACACAGCCCTGGGGTGATCCAATGCTGATGCTAACAGAGTCTGAGACAGACTTCCCCAGCTGCACATGGTGTCTCCGGTCCGTCAGGAAGTCGGTGATCCACCTGCAGAGGGAGTCAGGCACGTTGAGCAGGGACAGCTTGTCCTGGAGCAGATCGGGGCGGATGGTGTTGAATGCGGAGCTGAAGTCCACAAACAGAATCCTGGCGTAGGTTCCCGGGGAGTCCAGGTGCTGCAGGATGGAGTGGAGGGCCAGGTTGACTGCGTCGTCCACAGACCTGTTAGCATGGTAGGCAAACTGCAGCGGGTCTAGGAGGGGTGTGGTGATGGACTTGAGGTGAGACAGGACCAGGCGCTCAAAGGACTTCATGACTACAGAGGTGAGCACTACAGGTCTGTAGTCGTTAAGTCCAGTAATCCGTGGCTTCTTGGGGACAGGGATGATGGTGGAGGATTTGAGGCAGGTCGGCACGTGACATTGCTTAAGGGAGGTGTTAAAAATGTCTGTGAAGACAGGAGCCAGCTCTTTCGCACAGTGTCTCAGGGTGGAGGGAGACACACCGTCCGGCCCGGGGGCCTTGCGCGGGTTCAGTCTGGAGAACTGTCTGTGCACGTCCTGCTCACTGATGACAAGGGGAGGGGGGGAGGAGGAGGAGGAGGAGGGGGGACCGCTTTTGATGAATTAGGGGCTGAGGAGGCGGTGGAGCTGGGTGGAGTGGGTGAGTTGGACACAGCTGACGAGGTGTCAAAACGGGCTTAATGTTGGGACAGTTTTTGACAAAGGGCTTTGTCATCCTGACCTTTAGAAGCCTGAGGCCGATAGTTGGTGATTTGCCTCAGTCCTCTCCACACAGAAGCCGAGTCATTAGCAGTGAACTGCTGCTGGAGTTTCTCAGAATACACAGATTTAGCTCTCCTGCTGCCTGATGACCAGTATCACTTAATCTTATCCTACACTTTATTACATGTATAGTTTATTTCTCTTATCTTATCATGTTTAATGTTGCAGCATTGTACCGAGACAAATTCCTAGTTTGTGTACTACATGAACAATGGCAATAAACCTGATTCTGATTCTGATTCTGATTCTGATTCCTCAGCTCTCTGTTAAACCGATATTTGACCTCTCTGTAGCAGTCCCTGTCTCCACTTTTCAACGCTGCTTCCTTCTCCTTCCTGATCCGTCTGAGCTTAGCTGTGAACCAAGGCTTGTCATTAGAATATCTTACCCTGGTGCGCGATGGGAGAATGTCCTCCTCACAGAAGTTGATATACGAGTTCACAGTGTCTGTGTACTCATTAAGATCATGTGTGGCTCTTTTAAACATGCCCCAGTCAGTTATTTCCATGCATGTGTTCAGTTTCTCTCCAGCTTCACTGGTCAATTTCTTTGTGGTGGTCACAACAGGTTTAGTGAGTTTCAGTCTTTGTTTGTATGTGGGGATGAGGTGAACCATCACGTGATCAGATAGTCCCAGCGCAGCGCGGGGAACAGCGCAATATGCGTCCTTTACTGAAGTATAACAGTGATCTAGCGTGTTATTTCCTCTGGTTGGACATTTAATAAACTGTTTGTAGCGGGGGAGCTCGTGACTCAGATTGCTCTGGTTAAAATCGGCCACCACGATAACCAGGGAGTCTGGAAAGTTCCGCTCCGTAAGTTGGATGTGATCTGCGAGCACGCGCTGAGCTTCGCGCGTGTCCGCGTCGGGAGGGGCGTACACAGCGACGAGGATGAATGAGGAAAACTCCCGCGGGGAATAAAATGGCTTGCAGTTAATGAAAAGAAATTCCAGGGCGGGAGAACAGTGTTTGGAAATCACCGTTACATCAGAGCACCAGCTGTTGTTAATATAGAAGCACACTCCTCCTCCAAAGAATCATGGAATAGCAGAGACTTGGGAGTTAGAGACCTAATATTTAACAAACCACATTTAATTTTATGAGGAGGAATTATGAGGAGGAAGAGATGCCAAATCATTAAATTTAGAGACTTGATGTTTAATTTGAGTTTTACCAGCTGTTTGTTTAATCATTTTGGGATGCTTATATATTATATTTTTATTAACTTTGGAGGGAGCAGACAATGATTCTCTGGTGGGGAAGACAGGGGCTAAGTTGAGGGGTGGCGGATGAAGAGGAGCTGCAGAAAGGCGTGTATTTATCAAGTTATGTTGTATTTGTCTTGGGTTATAATGTTTTGGGTAATGGGAGACAGACACAATCTCTATGGGGTTATGAATTGAAGACTGATCTAAACAGTGAGAATTATTTGGAATAATAGGATTAAGTAGGATTAGGATTAGTATTCTGTTAGGATGAAAATAGAGTTGGAGATGGAGCGGTTGCTGTTTTTTTTGCAACCAGCTGGAGTGTTGTTATAGGTTTGGTTGTTGGATTTTTTTATTTTATTTTTTTTTATTTTTATTTATTTATTTATTTATTTATTTATTTATTTATTTTTTGTTTTGTGTTATGGTTTTATTTACACCCCCCTTACCCCCTCCTTTTTTTTTTTTTTTTTACCCGTACCTCACTTTACTCTTCTTTGGGCTACACAACATAATATATAAATTTTACTCTCTGAATGAATAGTAATCTTACTTTGGTAAGCTGGAATGTGAAGGGGTTGAACCATCCAATTAAACGAAAGAGAGTCATGTCACGTCTAAAGCAGTTTAAGCCTGGGGTATTGTTTTTGCAGGAAACCCATTTGCAGGATTCCGACCACTTGCGTTTGTCAAAATGTTGGTCAGGACAATTTTTTCATTCAAATTTTAAAGCTAAGGCCAGGGGCGCTGCTATTCTTATTGATCGAAATATCCCATTTACTCCCTCTAATGTTGTATCAGATAAAAATGGACGATTTGTAATAGTATCAGGTAAACTTGGCGATAAACATGTCACTTTGGCTAATCTGTATGCACCGAATTTTGATGATGTGCACTTTTTTCGCAACCTTTTTTCGCAACTTCTAGATTTAAATACTCATTCTCTAATTCTTGGGGGTGACTTTAATTTGTATATGGATCCGATCTTAGATCGCTCATCTTCAAAACCTGCTAGTCTTAATAAATCTGCAACTTATGTTAAGTCTTTTCTTGAGGAATATAGCCTTACAGATCCTTGGCGTTTTTTACATCCTAACGGCAGGGACTATTCTTTTTTCTCTCACGTACACCATACTTATACCAGAATAGATTATTTTTTTGTTGACAATTTATTAATTAATAACCTTTGCTCTTGCAGTTATGATAGCATCTCGGTTTCTGATCATGCCCCTCTTGTACTTAAAATGATCCTCCATGGATGTGACTCCATGAGAAAGCATTGGAGATTGGATCCATTATTACTTACAGATGAAAAATTGGTTGCGAATATTTCTTCTAAAATTAATTTTTTTTGAAAGAAAATAAAACTCCTGGTATGTCAAATAAAACGATATGGGAGGCCATGAAGGCATTTCTTAGGGGGGAATTTATTTCATTGGCAGCATTTAAAAGACGATCCTTAATACAGGAACAGAAGGCTATTTTAGATCAAATCCTGGACATTGACAGACAATATGCTCAATCTCCATCACCCGCTCTGTACAAGGAACGTATGACATTACAAACTAAACTTAATTTACTTTCTACTCGACAAATTGAAGGTTGTTTAATAAGGAACAAGAGTGAATTTTATGAACATGGCGAAAAAACCAGTAAACTTCTAGCTAATCAACTACGTGGTATTAGAGCTAAGCAAATTATTACTGGAGTTAGGACAGATAAAGGAGAGGTGACATCTGACCAACAAGTGATTAATGATATTTTCAGGTCATTTTATTCCAAATTATATACCTCAGAATACACAACAAACTTAAAGGATTTGGAAATTTTTTTTGATTCTATTGATATTCCTTCGATTTCTTCAGAATCTCGGCAAATTTTAGAAGCTCCCATCACAAAAGAAGAAATTCAGCTGGCAATATCATCCATGCAATCAGGAAAATCTCCAGGACCTGATGGGTTTTCTGCTGATTTTTTCAAAAAATTCTCTGACGACCTCGCCCCTTTCCTTTGTCAAGTTTTTACAGAGTCGCTTGACTCTGGTACACTTCCTCCTTCATGCTATCAGGCCTGTATCACTGTGTTGCTTAAAAAGGATAAGGATCCTGTTGATTGTGCTTCTTACAGGCCTATTTCCTTGTTAAATACCGATGTTAAAATTTTGTCAAAGTTGTTAGCTTCAAGGTTGGAAAAGATTCTTCCTTTTATAATTTCACAGGACCAAACCGGTTTCATTAAAAATCGCCATTCTTTTTTTAACTTGCGGCGGTTGTTTAATATTATTTATACTCCTCACCACAACATACCTGAATGTCTTATTAATTTGGACGCTGAAAAGGCATTCGATAGGGTTGAGTGGGAGTATTTGTTTTTTACTTTGGAGAGGTTCGGTTTTGGTCCTTCCTCCTGTTCCTGGATTAAACTTCTCTATGCTAGTCCTTTAGCTTCAGTGTTAACTAATTGTCGCTATTCTGACTATTTTAGACTTTACCGTGGTACGAGGCAAGGCTGTCCTTTGAGCCCGTTGCTCTTTGCCTTGGCAGTTGAGCCGTTAGCTACTGCAATCCGTGGGAGCCGGGACTTTCTAGGCATTCGTAGGGGTGGCATTGAGCATAGGGTTTCACTCTATGCTGACGATCTTTTATTATTTCTCTCCAACCCACTTACTTCATTACCCGCTATATTCAATATTTTGGATAGTTTTAGTAGGTTTTCTGGTTATAAAATTAATCTTAATAAGAGTGAACTGTTTCTGATTAATGAAAAGATTCAAGTTCAGGATTTTGAAAATTTTCCTTTCAAGGTTGTTATTGATCATTTTAATTATCTTGGGATATGTGTCACTAAACAATTTAATTACTTGTTTAAAAATAATTTTCTCCCCTTACTTGACCAGTGCAAGCTAATACTTTCCAAATGGTCCCCATTATCCTTGTCTTTAATTGGCAGAATCAATTCTGTAAAAATGATGTTACTTCCAAAGTTTTTATATTTGTTTCAATGTCTCCCCATTTTTATTCCTAAATCCTTTTTTAAGTCTTTGGACTCTCTGATTACCTCATTTATTTGGAATGGTAAACATTCGAGATTGAGGAAAGTTTTTCTTCAAAGACCCAAATCAGTAGGTGGCATGGCTCTGCCTAACTTTCAATATTACTACTGGGCAGCAAATATCAGGTGCATGTTATATTGGAAACATTTTTATCTGGAACCCAAATCACCTATTTGGATCCTTATGGAGTCACATGTGGACAATCAAACCTCCCTACCGGCAATTTTAGGTTCACCACTTCCCCTTGCTTTGTCTACACTGGGTAATAATAAAGTAGTTCGTCAGTCTCTTAGAATTTGGTCTCAATTCAGGAAAAATTTCGGTCTTCAGTTTTTTTCCATTAGAAGTCCAATTGCCGCAAATCATTTATTTACCCCATCAACTATTGATAGTGCATTTCATATATGGTACAGAAAAGGTTTAAAATCTTTTGCGGATTTATATTTTGATGGTCAATTTGCAAGTTTTTCTCAACTTTCCACCAAATTCGACATCACTTCTACACATTTTTTCCGCTTCCTTCAGGTCAGACATTATGTGCAAACCATGACAAAACAATTCCCTCAAAAACCTTCTGATAATCCTCTAGATGATTTTTTATTAGTTAAACCAACTTCTAAGGGGGTAATATCAGTTTTATATAATTTAATTTCAAATTTACAATCTTCTTCTCTGGCCGCTATCAAATTGAACTGGGAACAAGATCTTAATTTTACTTTTACTGATGAACTGTGGGACTCTATTCTTGGCCAGGTTCACACTGTATCAATGTGTGCTCGTCACGCTCTTATTCAATTTAAGATTGTACACTGGATGCACCTGTCCAAGGTTAAGTTAGCACGTATTTACTCGGATATAGACCCAACTTGTGAAAAGTGTGGTAGCGCTCCTGGCACTTTGCTTCACATGTATTGGTCCTGCCCTGCATTGATGAATTTTTGGCATTCTGTTTTTATCACTATGTCTGAAGTCCTGCAATATCAAATTAAACCTGATCCATTATGCGCCATTTTTGGTGTGGCTCCAGAACTTGTCTTGCCAAGTTCCAAATTAAAAGTATTCAAATTTTCATTATTATTGGCCAGACGTGCTGTATTACTGAAGTGGAAAGACTCTTCGCCCCCTTCACATTTACAGTGGATAAAAGATATAATGTCCTGTTTGGATTTAGAAAAAATCAGATATACAGTCTGTGGCTCTGAAAACAAATTCTATAAATTATGGCGCCCGTTTCTTGATTTCTTTGAAAGACCCACGATTATAGTTTCTGAGTAGCTCATATCCCCTTTACCCCACCCCCATTTCACACACACAATTTTTCTTTGTATTTTTTTTTTTTTAATTATTGTTTATTTAAAGGTTTTTGTGCTTTGAAGCATTTACATTTGTTGGCTTTAAGTTCTAGTTTTTTACTGTTTGGTTGAAACAAAAATGAAAATTTCTAATACTTTGTATTGTATTGATACTTCAATTAATAATAATAAAAAGACCTTTGAAAGAAAGAAATGGCAAAGTGAACTTGGTGTAAATATTTGTGAGGATTCATGGGATGCAATCTGGGAGTGTGCCAAGATGATTTCAATATGCAATCGTGCAAGACTATTGCAATACAAAATCTTACATCGCTTACAAATCTCTCCCAGTAAAAGATCCAACATGAATCCCCAGCTTTCACCCATGTGTCTGAAATGTAAAATTTCAGTTGGTACCAATTCTCATTGTGTTTGGTCTTGTCCTAAAATCCAAGCATACTGGCTAGACGTTGTACAAGACATGAGTCAGATATCTGGTGTGAATGTAGACATGGATCCTCGCTCTCTGCTACAAGGACACCCAAACCAGGACTTACTTTTTGGAAGCTCTGCAAGACTGTACAATATCCTTGCATACACGGCAAGAAGGAATTTTTTTTTGTCATGGATATGTGACAAACCACCAGTTAAAACAAACTGGCATAAAATCATCATGGAGTGTTTCCCTCTGCAATATTTAAAATGTTTACTTCACTCAACAAAGAGATATTTTATGAAAATATGCACCCCATATCTCAAATAACCTTACGGTGGCTTTGATTCTTGGGAGTGTTAACTTGGATTAAATATGACTTCTTTTTTCCTGGACCTTCTTTGTGGTGCCATGATGGTTACGCTCCTCTGTACAAGTGTACAAGTGCTGGTTTATGTATGTACATGTATGAGTTTCTAGCTGTGAAGTATATCCCCTTTTTTCCCCTTTCCCCTTTTTTTTAAAAAATTTCAATCTCTAATTTTGTGTAGATTAATGTTGTGCTGAGCTGTTTTTCACGTTTTGATTGTTGGAGGGGGGGTTGTGTGTGTGTGTGCAAAACCAAAAAAGTCAATAAATACAATTTGAAAAAAAAAATGGGCACATGGTGCAAAGGGGAGGTCTGTACCCTCTCGAGAATCCTCAAGGGTTCGTGGGAGTTTGCCCAACCAGTTTACATGTGTTTTGTGGACTTGGAGAAGGCATTTAACTGCGTCCCTCATGGTTTTTTGTGGGGGGTGCTTCGGGATTATGGGATATCGGGCTTGTTGTTATGAGCTATTTGGTCTCTGTATGACCGTTGTGAGAGTTTGGTTGGTATTGCTAACATTCAGTCGGATTCATTCCCAGTGAGAGTTGGACTCTGCTAGGGTTGCCCTTTGTCACCGTTCCTGTTCATAAGTTTTATGGACAGGATTTCTAGGCGCAGCAAGGGAATGGAGGGTGTCATGCTTGGTGACCACAGGATCTCATCTCTGTTGTTTGCAGATGATGTTGTCCTGCTGGCTTCATCCAGCAATGACCTACAGGTCTTACTGGGACGGGTTGCTGCTGAGTATACCTCCAAGTCCGAGTCCATGGTGCTCAACCAGAAAAAGGTGGATTGTCCTCTCCGGGTTGGGTACAAGCTCCTGCCCCAAGTGGAGGAGTTTAAGTATCTTGGGGTCTTATTCACGAGTGAGGGGAGAATGGAATGAGAGATTGGCAGATGGACTGGAGCAGCATTTGCAGTGATGCAGACGTTGTACTGGTCTGTTGTGGTGAAGAGGGAGCTAAGCTCTAAGGCAGAGCTGTTGATTTACCAATTAATCTACGTTCCTACCCTCACCTATGGTCATGAGCTTTGGGTAATGACTGAAAAAACGAGATCACGGATACAAGCGGCTGAAATGAGCTTTCTTCGTAGGATTGCTGGACTCACTGTCAGAGATAGGGTGAGGAGCTCAGTCATCTGGGAGAGGCTCAGAGTAGAACCGCTGCTCTTCCACACTGAAAGGAGCCAGTTGAGATGGTATGGGCATCTGATCAGGATGCCTCCTGGATGCCTCCCACTTGAGGTGTTTTGGGCATGTCCCACTGGGAGGAGACCCCGGGGCAGACCAAGGACTCACTGGAGAGACTATGTCTCCTAGCTGGTCTGGCAATGCCTTGGTATCCTCTCTGAAGAGCTGGAGCAGGTGGCTGGGCAGAGTGATGTCTGGGCTTCTCTGCTTGAACTGCTGCCTCCGCGACCCGGACCTCCAGAAACGTGGTAGAAGATGGATGGATGGATGGTTTTCATCTTGGAACTCTGCCATGCAGGCCATTTTTGCCCAGTCTCTTTCTTATGGCGGAGTCATGAACACTGACCTTAACTGAGGTAAGTGAGGCCTGCAATTATTTGGATGTTGTTGTGGGGTCTTTTGTGACCTCTTGGATGAGGCGTTGCTGCGCTCTTGGGGTAATTTTGGTCAGCCGTCTACTCCTGGGAAGGTTCACTACTGTTCCATGTTTGTGCCAGTTGTGAATAATGGCTCTCACTGTGGTTAGCTGGAGTCCCAAAGCTTTAGAAATGGCTTTATAACCTTTTCCAGACTGATATATCTCAATTTCTTTGTTTCTCATTTGTTCCTGAATTTCTTTGGATCACAGCATGATGTCTAGCTTTTGAGGATCTTTTGGTCTACTTCACTTTGTCAGGCAGGTCCTATTTAAGTGATTTCTTAATTGAGAACAGGTGTGGCAGTAATCAGGCCTGGGTGTGGCTAGAGAAATTGAACTCAGATTTCCAAAGATGTGATAAACCACAGTTAATTTTTGTTTTAATGGGGTGGGGGGCAATCACTTTTTCACACAGGGCCATGTAGGTTTGGATTTTTTTTACCCTTAATAATAAATACCATTTAAAAACTGCATTTTGTGTTTACTTGTGTTATCTTTGTCTAATATTTAAATTTGTTTGACGATTTAAAACATTTAAGTGTGACAAACATACAAAAAAATGAGAAATCAGGAAGGGGGCAAACACTTTTTCACACCACTGTATAATTACAAATATGTTTGTAATTTCTTATCAACTTGTGCAACAAAAAAGCATTGTTCGCTGTGTTTCCCTGGTCTTACTTGAAGGCTACACTGCGCTTACAATTTCCAATGACACTACGACATTTAGTCTGTATCTGTAAGCTTTCACATGTGCAGTAATATGGGTGTTGTGTTGGTTTTCAGGGACCTTTGTTGTGTGACACAGGTGATGGCTCCACCTTTTCACCACCACGCAGGGTATAAGACAGCGGTGAGAGAGAGGGGCGTCTCTTGGCCTCCTCTTTGCCTGGCGGGTGCGCATGTATGGTGAGAAGGTGTCACTAATAAACCTGTGTGCAGTTCAACACTCAGTCTCGTCCTTGGCTCCTACTACTGACATAAGACTTGGCAAAGAGGATAAAAGGTATGGACTAGTGTGTCACTTTGATTCGACCATTTTTGGAGCTTCCTGATGAGCCGCCCGTCTCTTGGGCAAGGTGGTTCACCGCTTTTCAAATATACTTGGTGGCACTGGACCTTGGAAGACTGGAGAAGTTGAGGGGACAAGTACTGCTGGTTCATAATTTAGGAATGGAGGGACAGTGTATTTTAAGCACTTTAGGTGAGTGTGGTAGCTTTGAGGAAGTGGTGGAGCTAATGGCACGACATTTTCGCGCCCCGAAAAATGTCATCGTCCATAGGATCCCGTTTCAACAGTGCCGCCAGTGGACTGGCGAGCCGGTGCAACGGTTTGTGGCAGACTTGTGCCAGCTGGCCAAAGACTGTCAGTTTGGAGAGTTGGAGGAAGAGATGGTCTGTGACCAGTTGGCAAAACATACTATTTGCCCAGCTACAAGGTCAAAGCTTCTTATGTTTTCGGGTGAACTGATGTTATCCAAGGCCATCGAGTTAGCTGATGGGAGGTGGCAGATAAGCTATCAAGGATGTTCGGCAAGAGAGTGCCACATCGCCAGTTTGAACCACAGTTGACAACGCAGGCAGTGGACCCGGACAGTGATGAGTGTGGAAGATGAAGGAAGCTACATTCATGCTGTCAAGATGAGGTCCACCCCGGGAACACCAAGGTGTTTGGGTTGTGGGTCCACGAAGCACCGCTACAAGGCCAGGGAGTGTCTAGCAAGAGGGAAACTCTCTGGCAAGTGACTCTTGCATCATTTCGCCAAGGCATGACACAAGTTCGAGCAAGGGGATCCGAGACGTAAGGAGGACCCTCCCACTTCCACGGTTATTCACACTGTATCCCTGAGTACCAACGACCATTCCTACTGTATGGTGGAACTGGACGGGGTAACAATGCCATTGCTGACTGACACGGGAGCAGTGAGCTCCATGTTGAATTGGGCAATTGTGAGGAGTTTTTTTCCCCACATTATCGTATTAGAGGTGATTCAACGCCGCTGTGTGGCTATGGTGGAGGAAAATTGGCCACGGTGGGATCGGTGAGACTGACAACTAGGTACAAGTCGGTGGAGGTGTGCAACCTGAGGTTCATCGTGACTGCCAGTGAAGAGAACATAATGGGATGTGATTTGTTTTATGGCCTGGGCTTCACCATCACGAGCAGCGTTGGAGAAGAGTGGTCGAGTTGTGGTTTGTGGGATGAGAACTTGCCTGGCACTCTGGAGGATGAGCAGAATCAGTCCCACCCACGGCCATCATGCGAGAGTTCCGGCACCAGTGCCCAAGTAGCCCTAACTGAGGAAACTGGGCAGCACGGTGGGATGCCCGTGATGGCGGGTGGTGCCAAGTGACTGGCTCCATCTGCTCCCGGATTTTGGCTGGGAGGGGCCGGACAGCAGGGGGTCACAATGGCGATGCCAGCAGAGGAAATGAAAGCGAGCGGGGCAGGACCAGCCGGCACGGTGAGACGACGTGTCAAACAGAAACAGTGGAAGCAGAGTAGGGTCCTCCTGGGGGTCGTGGACGTGGTCCGGCCCCGGGAGGAGGCCCGGTTGAGAGGAGTTCAGGTCAGGCATCGGAGAGAAGATGACCAGGGGCGGCTGCAGGTGGTGGCTGTTCGGGAGGATGCCTACCTCCAGCTATCAGATGGCTCGTGGAGGCATCCTAATGAGCTGCAGTGTGCCCAGGAGAAGAGGGAGGTTCTTGGGCCTGAACGTGGGTCATCCCCGGTGGTGAGGAAGAGGAGGCAAACTGGAGTTGAATCGACCGATGGTTATCCGAGGGGTGGTTCTTCTCCTGGGGCAGACTGATGGTTGGATAGTATGTTTAATGCATGTGTAAGAAAGTGGGACAACCATTGTGTTCTTATTGTTCTTGTTCATAGGGATTATTTTGTTTTTCTGTTAATTTAGGAACATGGCAGTTATTTTCTTTAGTTGGACTGTTTCTTTAATACAGATGGCAGAATAATCCATCTTGTGTGGGGGGTGGGACGGTAGTCCACCTGTCCTCCCCTAGTTTTAGTTGCTTTGAGTGATGGTGATAGGTCCCTTTTACATATTTCTGTTTAGTTTTCTTAGTACATGATTCAGTTTCCAAATTGGGGAGGGTCTCGATTGTATGTGTGTGTTTTGGACCTTTTTGAAGGGGCGGGAGAATGTTGTGTTGGGTTTCAGGGACCTTTATTGTGTGACACGGGTTGTGGCTCCACCTTTCCGGTTCCACCACCACCCAGGGTATAAGACGGCAGTGAGAGAGAGGGGCGGTCTCTTGGCCTCCTATCTGCCTGGTGGGTGCGTATGTTTGGTGAGAAGACATCACAAATAAACCTGTGTCCAGTTCAACACTCAGTCTCGTCCTTGGCTCCTACTACCGACATCACAATAGACACAACTAAACCAGAGTATGGAAGAAGCCTCAATTTCTGTATGCATGTCTACCATGGAATATAAGAGACCTAAACGTACAGTATATTGCTGCACTTCAGTCCATACTTTTCCTTTAATCCTGCACAAAACTTTTACATTCATCAGCCTTTAATTTTCCTCTAAAACCAAACTTCCTTCTCCATTTCTGTCCACTTTCACCATACAAAATTCACTTCACCATACATACATCTCCACAACATTTATTTGTTTTATTTTTTCCCTTTTTTCTTTGGTAGTGTTTGAATTACCCCTATTTTTAAAATATATTCTCAACCTAGGATTTTGAGAACATCACATACCCTTTTATAAATAGGAATAAATCTACTTATTCTCTCCTCTGCCCAGATAAAAGTTGAACCTCTTCACTCTTCAGCTGATTGGGGGTAGCCTCTCTGTGCCTCACTGCGCCAAACTTGCTGTTGAGCAAGTGGGGGAGGTCATTCTTTGTTTTTTGCCGTGCGCAGTCTTAAAGCTTTCCTTTAAGCCAGAGAGATCTTAAGGTCCCCAAAATTGGTGGAAAAATTTCCTTTAGTCTATAATGCAATGAATCCATCGCCCTCACCTCAATGGTTGGGTAGACTCCCAGCCGTGCTCTTGAGGATGATGGCCAGCGCTTAAGCTTTGCAAGTAGAATGACTGAACCTTGTGGCATCGGCCCATGGTGCTTTCTTAGGGTCATCAGGTGGGTACCCTCCTTCATCAGTGTTTCGTCAATTAGCCCACAACACCTCCAGGGAGCTTGACAGCTGACTCCAGCGTCCTAAGGCTGCCCCCTCGGCCCCATGAGTTCCACCACCACTGCTCTGCAGTGTTTCCTTCATGCCCGATGGGTTGTTCCAGCACTTGCAGCGCTTCAGCCACAGCCATCTCAATGCTGTCGACTCTCATGTCCCAGTCAACAGCAGATGCCAGGATTCCTACACTTGTTTGTGCCCCGCTAGAGGTTTCCCCTGCCCTAACAAACACCTAATCAGGCAGGGCCCTGTCATCCTGGTGGCATTGTGGGTCTTCCTCCTCTCCACCTCCAGACCTACGGCAAGCTCAGACAATATCTGATCATGTCTCCATCTGAACTTGCTGTCCACCAGACTAGCTTGGCATGATGACAACACGTGCTCAAGGCTTGCCGGCTTTCCACACAACATACAACCTGGATTCTCAACCAGAACCCAACGATGGAGGTTTACCGGTGTTGGCAGGACATCGTATGTGGCGCATAAGAGGAAATTTAGTCGCTGGTCCTCCGTGCCCCACATACAGTTAGGCCCAAAAATATTTGGACAGTGACACAAGTTTTGTTATTTTAGCTGTTTACGAAAACATATTCAGGATACAATTATATAATCAATAAGATAAGATAAGATAAGCCTTTATTAGTCCCACAACGGGGAAATTCCAGGATTGCAACAGCACAGGGATAGCAACACTCAGAGCAACAATCAGAAGGCAAAAAAAGCAAGCAAGAGCAGCTAATATACATATGTACATATTACTATAAAATATATATATACACACACACACACACACACAGACACACAGTGCAGAGCATTGTAGCTGGATGGAATAAATATATGAATATATGAACACACAGTGCAGAGCATTGTAGCTAGATGGAATAAATATGTAAATATATAAACACCCACAGTATGGAAAATTGCAGCTAGGTGGAATAAATATGCAAGTATATAAACACACACAGTGCGGAGCAATGTAGCTAGATGGAATAATATGTAGATATATAAAAACACAGTGCGGAGCATTGTAGCTAGATGGAATAAAAATATAGATATATAAATATAAACACACCCAGTGCAGAGCATTGTAGCTAGATGGAATAAGTATGTAAATATATAAACACACACAGTGCAGAGCATTGTTGCTAGGTGGGATGAAACAGCATAACCGTCTATTTAGTTATCCTACATGGTATGATTATGTGCCCATACATATTCTCACCCTCCATAGCGACCGGTATGTTCCTAGTTGTATGCCGGAGAGGACCATTGTGTAAGTCTATTGCATCTTTTGCATTCAAAAACTATTAGTTTGTTACGTCTTTTTGCTATCTCTGCGAGCAGCCCTGCTTAGGTTGTACAGTCTGACAGCCGTTGGTAGGAAGGACCTACGAAACCTCTCGGTTGTGCACCTGGGATGATGTAGTCTGCTGCTAAATGAGCTCCTCAGTGCATCCAGTATGTCCTGCATAGGGTGGAACTCGGACTCCAGCAGAGATGACAGTTTAGCCACCGTCCTTCTCTCTCCTATCTCCTCCATCGGATCAAGGCGTTGCCCCAGGACAGAGCTAGCTTTCTTAATCAGTTTGTTCAGTCTCTTCCTATCGGCTGCAGTAATGCCACTGCCCCAGCAGACCACTCCAAAAGTGATGGCTGATGCCACCACCGTGTCATAGAATGACTTCAGCAGCGCCCCTTGTACACCAAAAGACCTGAGTCTCCTCAGCAGGAACAGCCTGCGCTGTCCCTTCTTGTAGAGTGCGTCAGTATTGTGTGACCAGTCTAGTTTATTGTTCAGATGAATACCCAGGTACTTGTAGGATGTCACCATCTCGATGTCTGTTCCCTGTATATTTACTGGTGCTGTGAGGGGCTGCCCATGCCTGCGGCAGTCCACCACCAGCTCCTTAGTTTTCCTCGCGTTGATCTGGAGGCAGTTCCGATGGCACCAGTCCACAAAGTCCTGGATAAGCCCTCTGTACTCAGCTTCATCTCCGCTGGAGATGAGACCAACGATCGCAGAGTCATCAGAGAACTTCTGTAGATGGCAATGTGTTGTGTTGTGTGAGAAGTCCGCAGTATAAAGAGTGAACAAGAAGGGAGCCAGCACCGTTCCCTGGGGGGCCCCCGTGCTACTGATGATCGTGTCGGAAACACAGTCCCGGGTTCTCACAAACTGAGGCCGGTTCGTGAGGTAGTCCAGGATCCATGATGACAGGTGCTGGTCCACCCCTGCGCGCAGCAGCTTGTCCTTCAGGATCATCGGTTGGATGGTGTTGAAAGCACTGGAGAAGTCAAAGAACATGATCCTCACCATATTCCCGGGCTTCTCCAGGTGGGACAGAGAACGATGAAGGAGGAAGATCACCGCATCCTCCACCCCAATGCCATGCTGGTAGGCGAACTGGAGTGGATCCATCGCTGGTTCCACCAGGGGGCGGAGATGAGCAAGGAGCAGTCTCTCCAGGGTCTTCATCAAGTGGGACGTCAAGGCCACCGGTCTGAAGCTGTTCAGGTCTTTGGAGTGGGAAGTTTTTGGTACAGGTACCACACAAGATGTTTTCCACAGCTGTGGTACCCTCCCCAGTTTCAGGCTCATGTTGAAGATATACGTCACAATCCCACACAGCTGGTCTGCACAGGACTTGAGGAGCTTTGCGCTGATGCCGTCCGGTCCCGACGCCTTCCTCGCCTTGATCTTCCTCAGCTCCGTCCTCACCTGGGTCTTGGTCAGGGTCAGGATGGGGGGCTGTGTGTTGGGAGTGGGGGGGGTGTCGGTGGAGTGGGGAGTGGGTAGCAGGACTTGATTTCTTAGAGGCAGCAGTGGTTGTTGTGCAGACAGGGGGGAGGGCGGTTGGTCAAATCTATTGAAAAACAGATTCAGGTTGTTCGCCCACTCCCTGCCCCCCGTGGCCTGGGGGGAGGTATTCTGGAGCCCCGAGATGGTTTTGAGGTTTCTCCAGACCCCGCTGATGTCGCTCTGTTGCAGCTTGTCCTCCATCTTCTTCCTGAAGCTGTCCTTGCCTTCTCTGATCTTTCTCCTCAGCTCCCTCTGTACGGACTTCAGCATCTCCCTGTTCCCCGACCTGAAGATCCTCTTCTTCTCTCTCAGAAGTGTTTTTATCTCAGGGTTGATCCAGGGTTTGTTGTTTGAGTGACGCCGTATGGTCTTGGTGGGAACGGATTTGTCCACACAGAAGCTGAGGTAGCCCGTGAAGGTGTGAATGAGGCCATCGATGTCCTCACCATGTGAATCGCAGAGCTGCTTCCAGGCAGTGGCTTCAAAACAGTCCTTTAGAGTGTCCATTGTCTCCTCAGACCATAACTCCACTGTGTGCATGGCCGGAGGTTGTCTGTGCACTAGAGGTTTGTACACCGGTCGGAGATGAACCAAGTTGTGATCCGATCTCCCAAGTGGGGGGAGTTGTGATTAGGTGTACGCCTCCTTAGTGTTTGCGTAGAACAAATCCAGTGTTTTATTGTCTCTAGTGTGGCATGTGACATACTGGGTGAAAGTGGGCAGAATGGGAGACAGTGAAACGTGGTTGAAATCGCCTGAGATGAGGAGAAGAGCATCTGGGTGTTCTGTCTGCAGCCTGCTGGTTACTGAATGGATGACGTCACGCGCTGTCCCAGCGTTCGCCGTCGGATTTGCATAATCAACAATGCAGATCACGTGTGAGTATTCTCTCGGGAGATATGTAGGCCTCATGCTAACAGCTAGCAACTCAATGTCTTTGCTGCAGTGTCGTTGTTTAACAGTGATATGTCCCGGTCTGCACCAGTTGTTGTTAACATACATGATCACTCCACCGCCCCTAGTTTTGCCACTCTCTGGTGTTCGGTCAGCTCGTATCGTGTGAAAACCCTCCAGCTCAATGTTAGCATCTGCTGCTAGTTCAGTTAGCCACGTCTCAGTAAACAAAAGGAGAGAGCACTCCCGGTAAGTGCTATCATAACGGGAGATAGCCGCTAGCTCATCTAACTTTCCCAGTATCGACCGTACATTTCCCATGACAACAGATGGAAGGGAGGGTCTGTACCTTATATTTTTTGTCCTCCGTCTTACTCCAGCCCGGCAGCCGCGGCGTTTTCGCCTCAGTTCTCTCGGTATGTCGAGTTTTTCCAGTGGGACCGGGTGGCGGTTAAATGCTAGCAGCTCTTCCCTGTTATATCGTATCCTGCTATAAACAGTGGCTCCGTCCACCGGCTCAGGAGACATTTGGGATGATCTGTGTGTCCGTGATATAAGTGGGGTGAAAAAAAAAAGTGATCAAAAGAGAGAGGAAGGGAAAAAAAAAAACTCGGAATCGAGCCGCTGTTGCAAAAGGCAGCCGACTGGTGTGGCGCCGAGACGATATGGGCTTAAAGTGCAGACTCTCAGCTGTAATTTGAGAGTATTCACATCCAAATTGGAGCAAGGGTTTAGGAATTACAGCTGTTTAATACGTAGCCGCCTCTTTTTCAAGGGAACAAAAGTAATTGGACAATTGACTCAGAAGGCTGCAAAAAAAAAAAAAAAATAACAAGGCTGCATGGGCTCTTCCCTCGTTAACCTGTCATCAGTTATGCAGTTAAAAGGTGTGGAGTTGATTCCAGGTGTGGCGTTTGCATTTGGAAGCTGTTGCTGTGAACACAACATGCGGTCAAACTAGCTCTCAATGGAGGTGAAACAGACCATCCTGAGGCTGAAAAAAAGAAGAAATCCATCAGAGAGATAGCAGAAATGTTAGGAGTGGCCAAATCAACAGTTTGGTACATTCTGAGAAAAAAAAAGTGCACTGGTGAGCTTGGGAACTCAAAAAGGCCTGGACGTTCATGGAAGACAACAACGGTGAATGATCACAGAATCCTTTCCTGTGAAGAACAACCCATTTACCACATCCACTCAAGTGAAGAACACTCTCCAGGAAGAAGGTGTATCAGTATCTAAGTCTACCATAAAGAGAAGACTTCATGAGAGTAAATACAAAGGATTCACCACAAGGTACAAACCATGAATCAGCCTCAAAAATAGAAAGGCCAGAATTGACTTTGCCAAAATAGACCTGAAGAAGCCAGCCCAGTTCTGGAACAGCATTCTTTGGACAGATGAGACTAAGATCAACCTGTACCAGAATGATGGGAAGAAGAAAGTTTGGAGAAGAATTGGAACAGCTCATGATCCAAAGCACTACATCTTCTGTAAAACATGGAGGAGGCAGTGTGATGGCATGGGCATGCATGGCTTCCAATGGCACTGGGTCACTTGTGTTTATTGATGATGTGACAAAAGACAGAAGCAGCCGGATGAATTCTGAAGTGTATAAGGATAAACTTTCTGCTCAGATTCAGCCAAATGCAGCAAAGTTGATTGGACGGCGCTTCACCAATGATCAAAAAACATACTGCAAAAGCAACCCAGGAGTTTTTTAACCCCTTGCACTCCGGTCAATTTCCCTAAAAACGCCACAAAATAATGTGCCCAAAGTAAATTGAAAGCTGTTCTTCAACCCTTTGCAGCATCTTCATGGGGTTGGTCTCATTTAAAAGAAAACACTTTGAATTTTTTGGCAAAACAGTCATAATCTCTCTAAGTGCTCCGGCCACTGAGTTACAGTCATCTAAACATAGTGAACTTGAAGAAAATAAATTTGGCCTGGGTGTTCTTTTTGGATACAAATGCTTGCAAATAACACACAGCTTCAGATCCGGGCTGGAAAATGCAACAGAAATGTAGAACCAAGTGTTATCCAGCTGAGGTCAAAATTATGTAACGATACCATAAAAAATTAATATATTACACAGCTTTTTCCTCAGGTAGTTCCCAGGCATTTTGGAACTGTGCCAAATTGTGCCAAATGGCACAGTTTGGAAAAAACGTCTGTAACTTTTGAATGATTCAATGTAGAAGCTTCATTTTGGGCTCTAATGAAAGGTCACACTCAGGGCTGTGTCTGTGTGTGTGACGGGGGGGTTGTCCCCGCCCCCGCTACAGAGGAAAGACATCGCCCGTTACGCCACGGTCCGTCATGCAGCGATGACGCACAGCTGTAATTTACCTACCGGTCAAAAGTCATTTTGATTACAATTTTCAGGGATAAAGAATAATTTAGCTTAGAACACCTTACCTCTTCACAGCAGAAGCGGAGCTGGCGAACTTCTTCCTCATTGTCAGACGAACGCGACGCTGGTCTCGCGATCCGATCAAAACATAATTCCATTATTGCGGTTTTGCGCTTCCATGAATGCGGTTTTTGGCGAACGATTTTTCAAAACAAATAACAGTAGTAATTAAAAATAGACTGGCAAACGCATGTGTGTCACTCAGCATTCGTCGTCAGCCTCCGTCGATCTATGATGACCATAGAAGACAATCCTAATATAAATAGAGGTCAATCAGATGAACTAATCTGTTCGCGGCTGTGTCTGCAGCTTTTATTTTCAGTGCGCGCATGGACGCCATCACCATCTCCATCATGCATCCTACATCACCATCTTCATCATGCGTCCTAGAGTGCACGAGGGTGCACGAGAGTGCCCCATGCGCTCTGGGATGCAGAGACTTGCCCGCCCTCAGTACAACGGCGTGCAAGAGGTTAAAGCAACGAAGTGGAATATTCTGCAATGGCCGAGTCAATCACCAGATCTCAACCCAATCGAGCATGCATTTCACTTGCTCAAGACAAAACTTAAGGCAGAAAGACCCACAAACAAGCAACAACTGAAGACAGTTGCAGTAAAGGCCTGGCAAAGCATCACAAAGGAGGAAACCCAGCGTTTGGTGATGTCCATGGGTTCCAGACTTCAGGCAGTCATTGCATGCAAAGGATTCTCAACAAAATATTGAAAAGTAACATTTTACTTAGGGTTATGTTTATTTGTCCAATTACTTTTGAGCCCCTGAAATGAGGAGTGTTTGTATAAAAATAGCTACAATTCCTACATGTTTAATCATATATTTTTTGTTCAACCCCTTGAATTAAACCTTAAAGTCTGCACTTCAATTCTGTTGTAGTTGTTTCATTTCAAATCCAATGTGGTGGCATGCAGAGCCCAAATCATGAAGATTCTGTCACTGTCCAAATATTTCTGGGCCTAACTGTATCTCTCCACCCCAATGACCTTCCTTGAACAGATGTCCAACATGTCCACCTCCCCTGGCTATTCATGGATGCAGCCCTGACTTGTCTGCCCTCCTCCATCAGGTGAAGCTCTTCTGGGATTAGACTATGGCGGCCTTTGGTGTCTGCCTCCCTCCACCTTGCCATGGTTATGACTCCTAGGCCCAGCCGGCCTTTGTTGACTGTCCCCACAATGTCCTTGTGGCATAGCCTTTCCTCTGCATCTGCCACAGCCTTACTTACTAAATTAACTTGAAGCTCCATTTGGAGATAAATTTATGAAAGAATGCAATTCTTATAGTTGACCACAAGATGGAGGCAGTTCCTTCTGCACTCAAGGAGGAGAAGACACAGTGACAGGTTGGTTGAAGGTGGTCTAGCTGCCACAGCTCTAAGATGGTGCCCAGGATTGACTCACCCTGGTAATTTTCAGGATGGTGTTTACACTGCTTAATCTGCACATGTGTAGTTCTCATGCAACGGAATGCCACGTGGCCGTTTCAGTCACACACAAATGTGAACACAACGTGGCGCAAAGTGCACTGACCACAAACCATGCCTTGTTTTTTCAAAGAAAATGGAGTGCCTTTTCCTTAACTGAATTTTATTCATGCAAGAATAATCTTACAACTTTAACTTTGGATACAGTTCAGCACTGTTACCTCAAATAATCTCTATCAGTAACTTTTATCATGCTTTAAACACAATCTCTCAGCTCAACTCAGGTGAGTGGGTGAATTTCCCTCCTCCCCTTTGTCAACAAAGATACACACAGACTCGCCTTTGCCTCTTGCACTGTGAGAAGTGTGCCGCTTTAGTTAAATTGCCTATATATACATATATACACTATGGTGGAAAAAGAGTTAGTATATATTTACAGAGTTATTGTGTGTGTATATTTCTCCCTACCACTTAATAAAACCAGTTTAACTACTATGTAAAGGCTATTTACATTGAGCTGCATCCAGTCATCAATACCAGTGATAGCTTATCATATTTTCACGAACTGGGGCTGGGATTCCTGCCAGACCCTGTTTCATGGCTTTTTCTGTGTATTTATTTGTCCATTGTATTTTTGTGCTCCTTTTTGTGTTATTTTGCTTTTTATTTTCCCCAGATGTGTTGTAGTTACTTTGACCATGTCCTGTTTTGGTTGTATTGTTCTGGTTCATGTTTTTTTCTCATTTTTATTCTGTGGTCTGACGGCTGTCAGATGACATCTGGGGTTGTGCCCAGCTTGGCCATCATCTGTCAAGCTGTCAGATCAATTGCTCCTCCCTCTCCTCCCATTACCGTCAGCCGCTCTGTCTCTCATTATTACT
Organism: Pholidichthys leucotaenia; assembly: GCA_020510985.1. Taxonomy (NCBI): domain Eukaryota; kingdom Metazoa; phylum Chordata; class Actinopteri; order Cichliformes; family Pholidichthyidae; genus Pholidichthys; species Pholidichthys leucotaenia. The sequence continues at coordinate 285,887,727 of CM035838.1, forward strand.
ATCAGCTGTTTCCAATTAGTAGTTGTTGTGTCCCTCTCCTGCTCAGGTCAGCCCACACTTGTCACTACTCTTGTTACCACGTCACTCACTACTTACCCAATGACTGCCACAGGCGCTCAGTTGTACCATAAGCCCCTAGTGGTCAAGATTTTTTTCAAGAAAATATTCAGTTCAGATGTCAGAGATTTCCAAGGCTATAACTTGAAAGTGGTAATAGATAATGGGTTACTGTCAATTAGAAAGATGTAGAATATGATCCAAAGTTTGAGATAGGAGTAAATTTATGCATCTAATTTGCATAATGCCACAGCAGCTATATCAAATTACATAACTTTCAGTTAAAAGTGGACTTTGGATATATTTACACAAAGAATGGTTTGTTTTTTTGTCACCGTTTTTTGTTTTGGGCATTTTGTTATCTTGTCTCCGAAGTATATGAACCAGAAAATCAATACAATGTAAACAAACAAAGACATTCGTCAGACTTCCCGCTGGCCACATGGCTCGCTTCGTCCTTTTTGCGGCATTCTGGTCGTTATTTTGTCTTCTGTCGGTCATTTTGGCTTTCTTTGAAAGTGTTATGATTACTCCACCTCAATTTTGCTTTTATTCCGCCGCTATTTCCAGGACTTCGTGGACTGGTGCCATCGAAACTGCCTCCAGATCAACACGAGGAAAACTAAGGAGCTGGTGGTGGATTGCCGCAGGCAAGGACAACCCCTCACAGCACCAGTAAACATCCAGGGAACAGACATCGAGATGGTGACATCCTACAAGTACCTTGGTGTTCATCTGAACAATAAACTAGACTGGTCACACAATACCGACACACTCTACAAGAAGGGACAGCACAGGCTGTTCCTACTGAGGAGGCTCAGGTCTTTTGGTGTACAAGGGGCGCTGCTGAAGACATTCTATGACATGGTGGTAACATCAGCCATCACTTTTGGAGTGGTCTGCTGGGGCAACGGCATTACAGCAGCTGATAGGAAGAGACTGAACAAACTGATCAAGGAAGCTAGCTCTGTCCTGGGGCACCGCCTTGACCCAGTGGATGAGATAGAGGAGAGAAGGATGGTGGCTCAACTGTCATCTCTTCTGGAGTCTGAGTCCCACCCTATGCAGGACATACTGAACGCACTGAGGAGCTCATTTAGCAGTAGACTACATCATCCTAGGTGGGCAAACAAGAGGTTTCGCAGGTCCTTCCTACCTACAGCTGTCAGACTGTGTAACCTAAGCAGGGCTGCTCGCAGAAATAGCAAAAAAACGTGACGACCTAATAGTATTGAATGCAAAAGGCGCAACAGACTTACACAAATGGTCCCCTCCAGTATACAACTAGGACAATATCAGTCACTACAGAGGGTAACAATATGTATGGGTACATATTCATACTATGTAGGATAACTAAGTAGACGGTTATGCTGTTTATTCCATCTTGCTACAATGCTCGGCACTTTGTATATGTATTTATATATTTATGTGTATGTATGTATATTCACTGCTCTTATTTTTATTTTTCGTATCTTCTTAATTATTGATCTGAATGTTGCTAACCCTGTGCTGTTGCAATCCTGGAATTTCCCCATTGTGGGACTAATAAAGGCTTACCTTATCTTATCTTATCTTATCTTATTTATCATATACGACGACATGGAACCTGCGAGAATGTTCTACCCAGTCACATGGCGATGGCGTCGATCACAGGTGAACAACAACAAGCTTTGCCCACCCTCAGTAATAGCAAAATGTAGATATTTACCTTCAAAAGCTAAATAATCTCTTTTTTGAATCATAGTTGGCAAATTTGGGAGCAAATGCCTCCTCAGTCATTTGTTTACAAAACTCTTCTTCTCTGGTGTAGAGAAGTGAGGTTCGATGTCCGCCATGAGTCCTCCAAAGCAAGATCAGTAAGTTATACGTGTCTGCCACCTTGTGAGGTGGAATCCTTTTTACAACTTAAATCAACTGGGGAGTTTTTGGCCACATCATATAACATCAGATGACAGGTGCAGCGTGGGGGCACTATCTGTCCATGAAATCTTGCCACAATAAGGGTTAAGTTCTATCTGTGCACTTACTCCTCGCCGCAACCCTTCTCCTGTTTATTCTCCTACGTGCTGTATTTTCCTCCAGAGCTTTGCCCAGCTCTGAGGCACGTCTACAAGACATGTCTAGTATAGACACATGTCTACACAACTTGTCTACCTATGGTTCACTGGTTAATCCTCTGTAGTGCTGTTTTTTCCCTCCGGAGCAGTTTCCCCACTCTGAGGTACTACATATTATATTTCCTCATTTTGCATTTTTGTATTTGGCCCATTTTAAACTATTTATTCCCTGCACTGCTGGTTTTTCCTCCAGAGCCTTTATCCCGCTCTGAGGCACTACATGTTATTTTCACGTTTGGCATTTCTGTATTGGACACCTTTGTACTGTTGCTCTTTTGTTAATAAACACAAGGCACCATCCATCATTTGGGTTTGTCTCTCTCTGCCTCGTAGAGGCCAACATTCAATTCAATTCAACTTTATTTATATAGCGCCATTTCACAACAACAGTCATCTCATAGCACTTTGAACTGTAGGGGAAACTCCCACAATTGCAGAAAGACCCCAGCAATCAGGCAATCCCCTGTGAGCAAGCACTTGGTGAAGGTGGAGAGGAAAAAATCCCTTTAAACGGGAAGAAACCTCCAGCAGAACCAGGCTCAGGGAGGGGCATTCTTCTGCTGTGACTGGCTGGGGGGGGGGGGGGGGGGGCAGAGAAGAAGAAGAAAAGAACAGACATGTAGAAAGCAAACAGCATGACGGGGACTCAATCATGACACATGCAGATTAGTCCAACTAATTTTAACAAACTGGTCCACACAATTACTCACTATTTGTTGATACTTAAGTTTCTTGTATTTGTGTTATATATTCCTTATAGTGACACAATTCCCTCACTATTTGTTTTTACATAAGAGTCTTGTGTTGTGTCCCTTAAATTCCCATTTTCATTCATATATTACTCAATCGATCAAAATTAATATTCTTTTAATATACAGATGTGGACAAAATTGTTGGTACTCCTCTGTTAATGAAAGAAAAACCCACAATGGTCACAGAAATAACTTGAATCTGACAAAAGTGGTAATAAATAAAAATTCTATGAAAATTAACCAATAAAAATCAGACAATACTTTTGAATTGTGGTTCAACAGAATTACTTTAAAAAAACAATCTCATGAAACAGGCCTGGACAAAAATGATGGTACCCTTAACTTAATATTTTGTTGCACAACCTTTTGAGGCAATCACTGCAATCAAACGATTTCTGTAACTGTCAATGAGACCTCTGCACCTCTTAGCAGGTATTTTGGCCCACTCCTCATGAGCAAACTGCTCCAGTTGTCTCAGGTTTGAAGGGTGCCTTCTCCAGATGGCATGTTTCAGCTCCTTCCACAGATGTTCAATAGGATTTAGATCAGGGCTCATAGAAGGCCACTTTAGAATAAGATAAGATAAGATAAGATAAGCCTTTATTAGTCCCACAATGGGGAGATTCCAGGATTGCAACAGCACAGGGATAGCAACACTCAGAGCAATAATTAAGAAGATACGAAAAATATAAATAAGAGCAGTGAATATACATATGTACACATTGCAGCGGCATATAAAATAAGGCAGCGAAGTGAGGGTTTTAAATAGGTTTATTATCATAAAGCCGTCACGGGGCTTGCTCCATGAGCGAGCCCTCGGGCTCTCCAGCAAAGTGTGCAGATGAGCAGTAGCAGAGAATGAGAGAGAGATTTACAGAATAATGCAGCTTATATACCCAACTACAGACAATACATGAAAGGCATTCACAGCAGTAGGTATGGGCATTTGCATTTGAGAGACACACATAACAATAAGGAGATTGCTAGCCAGGATTTGCCTCTGCTCCAGAACTGCAGGACAAAAGAGGTTACAAGGCACATCTACATATTGTCATCAGTGTATAGACACAGTAAGGACAGGAAGCATGAACACAATGCATGAATGGCACATTAACATCACAGTAGTGAGCCGGAAAAAGCCAGAAGAAGCGGGCTGTCTGTAGACATTAATACACACATTGCTGTGCCTGTCCCAGCTGTTGTGGGGATTACGCCACACGCTCCCCCCCAGAGGGCTCGGCAGGCGGCCGAGGCCTCGATAGTCCGGCTTTGGCAGCGAGCAGGGAAAGCTCTGTGCAGGCGGAGGTGGAGGGGGTGGGGGGTAGTAAATGCCGGCCGGGGATGGTGAAATCGTCTGAGCCGCGCAAAAATTGCTTGTTGGTCTGCGATGTCGAGGGGCTGTCCCGTTGAATGTGCGGAGATCCACAAGAAGAAAAATTAGTCACTGGCTCCTCTCGCGATTAAGTCCTGCAAGGATTAATAGTGGCAGTGAAGAAAAAAGGAAGCGGCGAGGATTAACAGCGGCCATGAAGAAAAAACAGGGGCGGCTGTAAGAAAAAAACAAAAGCAAAGGGACTTGGCGTGTTGACTTTAGGTGCGGGCGCAACCCTAAAGCCCTCGGGAACCGCAGACTGCTGAATTCCCTATGTGCGCCTTGGCTAAGACCATTAGCAAATCCAGTGAGCAAGCTGCATGCGTGCCTCAGGTGTACGAGCAACCCTGAAGGGCCTGTGTGCAGCGGCGAAGGAGGATGGGGGTCTGTAGAGCTGTATGCGTCCCGTGCGTGGTGCGCCGTCCTCGTAACTCCCCGGTGCGTGTGCCGGGGCTCCGTGCGTGGGTGGGCCAGCTGGAGGGGAGAACCAGGGTCAGGGAGCTTAATCATCCCTGTTCAATATGTTGGAGCGGTGAAAGGAAGTAGACGATCTTTGTCCCTCAGGCTCGTGCAGATGCGTTGAAGCAGTGAGAGGGAGGAGACGATCTTTGTCACTCGCTTGGCCATGGTGTGTTCAGGTCCACGTGCTGCATTCTCCGTCGGCCATGGAGGTCGCCGTCGTGGAGATAGGACGAGGTGCGTGCGCTCTCGTGTGCTGTGAGAGCGGCCGGTCCACCGTGGATGTGCCGATCTCAGACGTGCAGATCTCACCATGAAGAACGGGTCACTAGTGTAGCTGTCCAGACCAGAAGGTTGCATCGCACAAAACGTGCGCTTTTTCGGGGTCACCAGCGTAACTGTCCAGACCAGAAGGTTGTGTCGCATAAAACATGTGCTTCCTCAGGGTCACCAGTGCGGCAGCATGAAAAATAAGGCAGCGAAGTGAGGTTTTTAAATAGGTTTATTATCATACCGCCATCACGGGGTTCTCGGGATCTCCAGCAAAGTGTGCAGATGAGCAGTAGCAGAGAATGAGAGAGAGATTTACAGAATAATGCAGCTTATATACCCAACTACAGACAATACATGAAAGGCATTCACAGCAGTAGGTATGGGCATTTGCATTTGAGAGACACACATAACAATAAGGAGATTGCTAGCCAGGATTCGCCTCTGCTCTAGAACTGCAGGACAAAAGAGGTTACAAGGCACATCTACATATTGTCATCAGTGTATAGACACAGTAAGGACAGGAAGCATGAACACAATGCATGAATGGCACATTAACATCACAGTAGTGAGCCGGAAAAAGCCAGAAGAAGCGGGCTGTCTGTAGACATTAATACACACATTGCTGTGCCTGTCCCAGCTGTTGTGGGGATTACGCCACACACATAAATATACGTATAAATATATATACAAAGTGCAAAGCACTGTAGCAAGATGGAAAAAACAGCATAACCGTCTACTTAGTTATCCTACATAGACTTAGACTTAGACTTAGACTTAGACTTAGATTTAATTTTATTAATCCCTTTGGGATGAGACTCTCTGGGAAATTTAAAATTTCCAGCAGCACATAAAAGAAGCATACAGATCAGAAAAGCAAAAAAGAAAAAAATAAACACTTAGCATAATATACACAATATAAATACAGGGCTGAATATGACTTGTACAAGTATGGTTAAGTTAAAATTATTGCACTATGAATGCCCTACAGTCCTCTGTACTCTATGTCCCCCCCCCCCCCCAAGTGAGGAGTTATAGAGTTTGATGGCGTGGTGGACAAAAGAGTTCTTGAGCCTGTTGGTCCGACACTTGGGAAGGAGCAGTCTTTCACTGAACAGGCTCCTCTGGTCACTGATGACGGTGTGCAGAGGGTGGCTGACATTGTCCATTATATCCAACAGTTTATCCAGTATGAATATGTACCCATACATATTGTCACCCTCCGTAGCGACTGATATTGTCCTAGTTGTATACTGGAGGGGACCATTTGTGTAAGTCTGTTGCATCTTTTGCATTCAATACTACTAGGTTGTCACGTTTTTTGCTGTCTCTGCGAGCAGCCCTGCTTAGGTTGTACAGTCTGACAGCCGTAGGTAGGAAGGACCTGCGAAACCTCTCGGTTGCGCACCTAGGATGATGTAGTCTACTGCTAAATGAGCTCCTCATTAGTCCAATGTTTCACTCTTAGTCATTCTTGGGTGTTTTTAGCTGTGTGTTTTGGGTCATTATCCTGTTGCGAGACCCATGACCTGCGACTGAGACCAAGCTGTCTGACACTGAGCAGCACATTTCTCTCTAGAATACCTTGATAGTCTTGAGATTTCATTGTACCCTGCACAGATTCAAGACACCCTGTGCCAGATGCAGCAAAGCAGCCACACAACATAACAGAACCTCCTCCATGTTTCACAGTAGGGACAGTGTTCTTTTCTTGGTATGCTTCATTTTTGTGTCTGTGAACACAGAGCTGATGTGCCTTGACAAAAAGTTCCAGTTTTGTCTTGTCTGTCCATAGGACATTCTCCCAGAAGCTTTGTGGCTTGTCAACATGCAGTTTGGCAAATTCCAGTCTGGCTTTTTATGATTTGTTTTCAACAGTGGTGTCCTCCTTGGTCGTCTCCCATGAAGTCCACTTTGGCTCAAACAATGACGGATGGTACAATCTGACAGTGATGTACCTTGACCTTGGAGTTCACCTTGAATGTGTTTAGAGGTTGTTCTGGGCTCTTTTGTTACCATTCGTATTATCTGTCTCCTCCTGCAGCCACGTCCAGGGAGGTTGGCTACAGTCCCGTGGATCTTAAATTTCAGAATAATATGTGCAACTGTAGTCACAGGAACATCAAGCTGTTTGGAGATGGTCTTATAGCCTTTACCTTTAACATGCTTGTCTATAATTTTCTTTCTAATCTCCTGAGACAACTCTCTCCTTTGCTTTCTCTGGTTCATGTTTAGTGTGGTAAACACCATGTCACCAAACAGCACAGTGACTACTTTTCACCCTTTAAATAGGCCGACTGACTGATTACAAGTTTGTAGACACCTGTGAGGTTAATTAGAGGACACATCTTGGTTGAACATGTCCCTATGGTCACATTATTTTCAATCTTTTCTAGGGGTACCATCATTTTTATCCAGGCCTGTTTCATGAGTTTGTTTTTTAAAATAATTCTGTTGAACCACAATTCAAAAGCATTGTCTGATTTTCATTGGTTAATTTTCATAGAATTTTTATTTATTACCACTTTTGTCAGATTCAAGTTATTTCTGTGACCATTGTGGGTTTTTCTTTCATTAACCACTGCCTGGGAGCAGCTCTGTGAGCCATATGGTGAGGACATCGATGGCCTCACTCACACCATCACGGACTACATCAGCTTCTGTGTGGACAACACCGTACCCACCAAGACCATACGGTGTTGCTCGAACAACAAACCCTGGATCAACCCTGAGATAAAAAGACTTCTGAGAGAGAAGAAGAGGATCTTCAGGTCGGGGAACAGGGAGATGCTGAAGTCCATACAGAGGGAGCTGAGGAGGAAGATCAGAGAAGGCAAGGACAGCTTCAGGAAGAAGATGGAGGACACGCTGCAACAGAGCGACATCGGTGGAGTCTGGAGAAACCTTAAAACCATCTCTCGGCTCCAGGATACCTCCCCCCAGGCCATGGTGGGCAGGGAGTGGGCGAACAATCTAAACCTGTTTTTTAATAGGTTTGACCAACCGCCCTCCCCCCCGACTGCACAACAACCACTGCTGCCTCTAAAGACATCGAGTCCTGCTGCCCACACCCCACTCCACCAACACTCCCCCACTCCCAACACACAGCCCCCCAACATGACCCTCACTAAGACCCAGGTGAGGACGGAGCTGAGGAAGATCAAGGCGAGGAAGGCATCGGGACAGGACGGCATCAGCGCAAAGCTCCTCAAGTCCTGTGCAGACCAGCTGTGTGGGATTGTGGAGCACATCTTCAACCTGAGTCTGAAGCTGGGGAGGGTACCACAGTTGTGGAAAACATCTTGTGTGGTACCTGTACCAAAGACTTCCCACCCAAAAGACCTGAACAGCTACAGACCAGTGGCCCTGACGTCCCACATGATGAAGACCCTGGAGAGACTGCTCCTTGCTCACCTCTGCCCCCTGGTGGGACCAGCGATGGATCCACTCCAGTTTGACTACCAGCATGGCATTGGGGTGGAGGATGCAGTGATATTCCTTCTTCACCGTTTTCTGTCCCACCTGGAGAAGCCCGGGAATGTGATGAGGATCATGTTCTTTGACTTCTCCAGTGCTTTCAACACCATCTAACCGATGATCCTGAAGGACAAGCTGCTGTGCGCAGGGGTGGACCAGCACCTGTCATCATGGATTCTGGACTACCTCACTAACCGGCCACAGTTTGTGAGAACCCGGGACTGTGTGTCTGACACGATCATCGGTAGCACGGGGGCCCCCCAGGGAATGGTTTTGGCTCCCTTCCTGTTCACCCTTTATACTGCGGACTTCTCACACAACACAACACACTGCCATCTACAGAAGTTTTCTAACGACTCTGCGATCGTCGGCCTCATCTCCAACGGAGATAAAGCTGAGTACAGAAGACTTATCAAGGACTTCGTGGACTGGTGCCATTGGAACTGCCTCCAGATCAACACGAGGAAAACTAGGGAGCTGGTGGTGGACTGCCGCAGGCAAGGACAACCCCTCACAGCACCAGTAAACGTACAGGGAACAGACATTGAGATGGTGACATCCTACAAGTACCTTGGTGTTCATCTGAACAATAAACTAGACTGGTCACACAATACCGACACACTCTACAAGAAGGGACAGCGCAGGCTGTTCCTACTGAGGAGGCTCGGGTCTTTTGGTGTACAAGGGGCGCTGCTGAAGACATTCTACGACATGGTGGTGGCATCAGCCATCACTTTTGGAGAGGTCTGCTGGGGCAGTGGCATCACAGCAGCCGATAGGAAGAGACTGAACAAACTGATCAAGAAAGCTAGCTCTGTCCTGGGGCAGCGCCTTGACCCAGTGGAGGAGATAGGAGAGAGAAGGATGGTGGCTAAACTGTCATCTCTTCTGGAGTCCGAGTCCGAGTCCCACCCTATGCAAGACATACTGAACGCACTGAGGATCTCATTTAGCAGTAGACTACATCATCCTAGGTGCGCAACTGAGAGGTTTCACAGGTCCTTCCTACCTATGGCTGTCAGACTGTATAACCTAAGCAGGGCTGCTCGCAGAGATAGCAAAAAAGCGTGACGACCTAATAGTATTGAATGCAAAAGACGCAATAGACTTACACAATGGTCCCCTCCAGTATACAACTAGGACAATATCGGTCGCTATGGAGGGTGACAATATGTATGGGTACATATTCATACTATGTAGGATAACTAAGCAGATGGTTATGCTGTTTATTCCATCCAGCTACAATGTTCCGCACTGTGTTTATATATTTATATATTTATATGTACATATGTATATTTGCTGCTCTTGTTTTTCTTGTCTTCTTGATTGTTGCTCTGAGTGTTGCTATCCCTGTACTGTTGCAATCCTGGAATTTCCCCATTGTGGGACTAATAAAGGCTTATCTTATCTTATCTTATCTTATCTTATCTTAGACTTACTTTGACTGAATGTTGCAGACAATCCTGCCAGAAACCGAGCTGGCTTGGTTCCCCCCGGCTCGGTCCTGGCCTCTCTGTGGGTACGTGCCATGTTGTATGTATGTTAATATGTATTTCTGTGTACTCTGCCATACCCATAGCTACTGCTGTCTGGCCGGCAACGGTGAGGCAGCCTCTTGGGCTCATGCTTGAGTGAGTGCTGTCGAGCTGTCTGCCGGTCGGACCATGCCCCCTCTCTACTGCTGCCAGCTGTTCCCACTCCCGTATGCCATCTTCCCTCTCCTCGCCCAGGTGTACCCAATTTGTGAAACCAGCAATGCATGTTCTTAAGGAGCCTGTCTCCAGTCATGCATTGCTGGGTCATTGTACTTCTTTGGCGGTTATCGTATGGAGTCACGTCAACTGTGTTTCACCTTGTGCTTTTTCAGACATACTCAGACAGCTCCAGTCTCGTGATTATTATATCTGAGTGTGTTCTTTCCCTGGTAATCTCACCCTGACTGTTGAGCGTCCTGGAGGACTCCCTAGCCAGCGTGATTTGTAGACACTGTAACTGTTGCCAGTGTGTTGAACTGAATAAACGTGTGCGTGGTGTAACCCAGCACATAAATCCTCATCCTTTTTCCCCTCCTCCGTGCACTGTGGAAAAGCACACGAAGAGTTCATGACAAATCCTACAGAGATTTTTAGAAAAGGCTGTCACCTTCTGATCAGTGGGCCCTCGAATGTCCATGACATGCAGACAAAGGCTTTGTCTCCTGATGTCCATCGCCTTTTATCTTCTTCTTTTTTTTTTTCTCCAAAAGTAGTTGGCAAACTCCCCGCATTCTCCACCAAAATTGTGAAAAAAATAATTTTCTGGACAATTAGCAGAATCTTTTCAGTTAGCCAACCAATAATCACAGAAGGAATACTATTTCTCAGCTTAACTTTTATTGAACCATTCAGGGAGTCAGCGTACATGGCCACAGATCCTCCCAGCTATGTCTCCGGGAAAGGACCCCGCACAAAGGAATTCACACCTATAAAAAAAGTTTCCAGTTAGTGGGGCATTTCCCTGTAAATTTCCAACTGTGGAGCATGTGAAATAATGAGTCTGAGTTTATCTCACAAGTCAGGTTTATTCACATTCTCCAACATCAGCAGAACAGAAAGAGAGTGAACTCCAGACATTCGTCCCTTTTATACCCCAGGACATCAAAGCGCACAGTAACATTGTATTTTAATCCCAAATAACAATGCATCCCTTTCAGCCTTTATCACCTTCACCCAAAGTCACTGGGAGTCAGGAAATCTCCCCAAGGCCATCTCTTTGCATATCAAAGACCACATTTCACATCTTCCTGTTATCTCCCAGGAGGCTCAGTCCTTTGTTCATCTGAGACGTGAAGCACACAGTAAGCATATAGTGGTATACATATGAAGCATCAGGTTATATACATTTGTGCATATGAAACCCACATATGTGTCCCACATGACCCCCCCCCCAAACATCTAAGATGGAACAACGTAATAACAGTTTGCACGTCATGATAGAATCATTACACATCAGTCCACGTGCTGCTTGGGTCTCAATCTCCTCCCGTATCTGCTGTAAGCAGGCTTCAACACTTCCGCGGCGCCATCCCGCTGGGGAGCTGCTGTCTGACGATAAGAACTGTTAGTCAAGCCCTCTGGGTGTTCAGGGAAATGATCCCTAGGGGGTCTGCTGCACCCTGGCCAAGAGCACATCCTCGTCAGCCAACACAATAGCAGGTTTGAGCCTGTTTATGCCAATCTTTAATTTTCTGCCCCCCAAATCTAGCAAAAAATGCTTATCCCCTGTTTCCAGCACTCTAAATGGTCCGTCGTAAGGAGGTCGCAACGGTGGGCGATGGGCATCGTGTCTGACAAAAACAAACTCCACATTTTTTAAAGCCTTAGGCACAAAAACACACGAAAAAGTGTGGTGAACGGGGCCAGGTAGCGTGCCCGATTCCATGCCACTCTGCAACCGCTGAACCGGGGAACATTCTGGAGCAGGGTTGTCTGGGAGAAACTCCCTAGGCAGCAGAAGTGGCTGCAGAAAAACTAGCTCAGCCGGGGAGGCTTCTAAATCCTGTTTAGGTGCAGAACGCAACCCCAATAAAACCCACGGTAGCCTGTCCACCCAATTTGCATCCGTAAGCGACGCTCTGAGAGCCGCCTTCAATGACCTGTGAAAACGTTCGCATAACCCGTAAGCCTGCGGATTGTATGCGGTTGTGCGGTGAATCGTCACCCCCAGTCTGCGGGCCATTGCTGACCAAAGTTCGGAAACAAATTGAGGGCCTCTGTCAGACGTAATGTCCGACGGGACTCCAAAGCGCGCTACCCATGCTGTTAAAAACGCGTGCGCCACCTCCTCGGCTGTGGTTCTTCTTCTTCCGGCTTTCAGAGAGAGCAGACGCTTTTCTTTCCCTCTCCCACCTTCCATTCCCTTACTGATCCCAGCTTGCTGTGTTCTGTCTGTGTCGCTCTTCTTCTGGCTGAATCTTATTCCAATGGAAAATTATGGATTTGGTGGGCTTTATATGCGATTGACACCACTTCAAAAGAAGATTGGGCTAGGGGGAGCCCAAGTGGACTCATGGACAATTGGGAATTCATGTGTCTGTGTGATTCGACTGAGATGCGGAAGACATCTCTATTTGTTTGGCTCTTGATCACAGGATTTCTATTTTGGCTCTGGAATTTCCTAATGTATCAGAAATTAAAGAAGTTGGGAGAGCTGATCAAAATGCGGACCCGGCAAAGCTCCTTCAACAACAAATTCGACCAGTTGGGGAGTGCACCGATAGCGGCAATGGTGAACTGAATGGTGGCTGATTCAGTAGGTGGTATACATCTGGAGTCGCTGGTGCTCTCCAGGGAATGATTTTAAAGCCTGTATATGGAAATTATGAAGCACAGAATTGCAAGAGAGATGGAAATTTTGAGCTCTGGGTGAACTGTGCCTTTGACCTTGATTAGGCGCCCTCTCCTCCTGGATGAAGACAAAACAGCAGAGAGTTTGGCTTCTCTTTAACCCAAACAATTAACATCAATTGCTGTTGTTCAGCAGACCGGACTCTTCAAGGACAGCGCTATCATGTGTCTAATACAGAACTTTGCCATCTGGCATGCACAAAGAGAGAGAGACTCTGGGACATGCTTATCTGTGTTTTGAATACATGAACATAACAACTATCCGTTGCCAGGAGGCGCCCCCCTTTGTTGTACATCAGCAACTGATACATTCAACACTGCACTCACACTGATTATTATTACAGCTGACTACACACACACTGGTCTCTCTTCGCTCCTTTGTATTGTGTGATCTGTATTAGTCTGCTAATTGTGCTTAGAGGGTTTTTTTCTATGTAATCACAATTCTGATTATCTATGTAATCTTTATTTTGATTAACTATGTTTTTTCTCTCTGTCTATTGTGTCATTCCCTCCCCCATTCCACCTCTTTACCCTCCACTGATGACAGGCGCCCTCATGGCAGCCGCGTCATTGGAGGCGCTTATCGCGCGCCCAATGTCAAGTCAAATTCCTCGTTTGTTTACACTGTAAACATGCTTGGCAATAAAGCTTTCTGATTCTGATTCTGGTTGACGCCAGTGGGACCACTTCCGGCCAGCGGGACCACTTCCGGCCAGCGGGTGGTGCGGTCCACCATTGTCAGAAGGTGTGTGCACCCCTGTGACGGCGGAAGGGGGCCTACGAGGTCCACATGAACATGATCGAACCTCTTAGCCGGGATGTGAAACGGCTCCAAGGTAGCTCTTGTTGTGTCTGTGTACCTTGGCTCGTTGGCAGGCCGTGCAGTCTGCTGCCCACTCTCTAACTTGTTTGCGCAGGCTCGGCCATACAAATTTCTCTCCCACCATTTTGACCGACGCGCGCGTTCCCGGGTGTGCCAGAGAATGAATCGAGTCAAAAACGCGGCGGCGCCACGCGGCCGGTACCACAGGACGCGGTCGCCCAGCGGAGACATCGCAGATTAGGGGGGGCATACCGTCTTGCAGCGCCCTGTTCTCCAGCCTTAACCCTGTTGGTCCAGCCTGGAGCATGCACACGTCTGCATCGCTAACTTGATCCGCGGCCATGGCTGCATAATCTATCCCTATGCAGACTGGGGCCGCGTGCACTTCCGCGTCGCTAACCTGATCTGCGGCCATGGCTACAAAATCTACCCCTACACGGGCTGGAGCCGCCGCGGCACGCGAGAGACAGTCTGCCACTACATTAAGTTTACCCGCCACATGCTGGATATCGGTAGTAAACTCTGAGATCGAGGCCAGCTGTCTCTGCTGCCGGCCTGACCACGGTTCTGAAACCTTGGCCATCGCGTAAGTCAGCGGCTTGTGGTCAACGAACGCGGTGAAACGGTGTCCCTCCAGCCAGAACTGGAAGTGGCGAAGGGCCAAGTGGAGAGCTAACAACTCCCTGTCGAATGCGCTGTATTTTCGTTCACTATCGCGCAAGGTCCTGCTGAAAAAGGCTAGCGGTTGCCAAACCCCGGCTACATGCTGCTCCACGACCACCCCTATTGCCACATCTGACGCGTCAGTAGTGAGCGCTATGCAGGCCGTTGGGTCTGGATGTGCTAACAACGCAGCGTTTGCCAGGGCTGTTTTGACTTCCGAGAATGCTTGTTCTCGCTCCGAAGACCATTCGATTTTATTTGTGGGCTTTTGTTTTTTTAGTGCGGCATACAATGGTTGCATGAGCTGCGCTGCACGGGGGAGGAAACGATTATAAAAATTAACCATTCCCCAAAACTCCTGTAACGTTTTGACCGTTTGTGGCTGGGGAAAATTTGCTACTGCGCGCACTTTGTCAGGCAGAAGAACCGCCCCTTCTGGAGAGACGCGATGCCCCAAAAAATCAATCTGCGCCACCCCGAACTGACACTTCGCTGGGTTGATTATTAACCCGTGCTCCCCCAACCTCCGGAAAACTGCCGTGAGGTGGTTTTCGTGTTCGTTTTCGGACGTACTGGCTACCAATATGTCGTCCAGGTAGACGGACACGAAGGGGAGATCACGCAACACTGCGTCCATCATGCACTGGAACGTCTGCGCCGCGCCTTTAAGACCAAACGGCATGCGCAAAAACTCGAATAGACCGAACGGAGTTATTACTGCTGTTTTGGGTATGTCCTCAGCACGCACTGGGACCTGGTGGTAACTGCGAACCAAGTCTATCTTAGAAAAAACGCGCGCCCCCGCCAAATGAACTGAAAAATCTTGGATATGCGGGATTGGGTAGCGATCGTGTGCTGTAGCGTTGTTCAACCTGCGGAAATCTCCGCAAGGTCACCACGAGCCATCAGCTTTCGGGACCATGTGCAGCGGTGAAGCCCATGGGCTTTTCGAACGCCTGATGATGCCCAACTTTTCCAGGTTGGCAAACTCCTCGCACGCTATGGTCAGTTTAGCTGAATCCAAGCACCGGGCTTTTGCAAAAACGGGTGGTCCGGTGGTAGTAATAAAATGTTCCACCCCATGTTTAGCCACGACGGCCGAAAATGTTGGGACCATGAGTGCTGGGAACTGAGTGAGCAGTGTGTGGAACTTACCGCTTGCGGCTGTGACGTTGGCTTGTGCTGTTGGCAGGGCCACTCGAGCTGTACAGGGGATAGAATAAAAAGAGAGTGCATTAACAGGTGCCTGTTAGCAAGATCAACCAACAACCCATGTGAGCACGGAAAATCAGCCCCTAACATATTGAAATTCACTGCTGCTATGATAAAAGTCCACTGAAATGAACGGCCCTGCAGAGACAGAAGCAGAGTCTTCTCACCAAAGGTCTTAATCTCCTAGCCGTTCGCTGCTGTCACCCGGGGACCTTTGGAACCTGTTAGCCTGTCTGCGTAGGAAGGTGTGATGAAACTCAGCTGGGAGCCCGTGTCCAGGAGGAAATGCCTCCCCGAGCGGGCGTCCAACAAATAAAGCAGCTTGTTCTCCTCCACGAGGGCCGCAGCTGCTACCAACTCCTGGTCTTGGCGTTTCCAGAACACCCGAACTGGCATGGTGGTACACATTTGTGTGCCCTCTCTGCGAAGCGGCGATGGTAGAAACAAAGGACGTCATCTGATCCGTGTTTCTTGGCCCTTGCCGCCGCCGTCGTCGGTGAGTCTGGCACTGCTGTCTCCGGCTCCCTGCCATCTCTGGACGCCGCGCTGAGCTCCGCTGCCGCGGCCGTGGCCACGCACCATTTGGTGGCGTTGACGAGTTGTTGCACCTCCTGGCCCAACGTGTGGTAGTCCCATTGGGCCAACAGCGGCAAACTGGCCAGGGTCGCTCTCACCGCTGACGGTAGAGTCCTGAGGAAGAGGTGGGTGAAGATGAAGTGGTCATCTCCAGAGTTTTTCAACCTCAACAGCTTCTCCATCAGGTCCGCGGGCCTGTCGCTTTCAAATTCAGTCAGCGCCAGGAGCCCCTCTGCTCGCTCCTCCACCAAGGGGGTGAAGCGCCGGACGAGTGCAGCCTTCAACGCGTCATACTTGTCGGTGTCCTGCGGCTGGTTGATTAGGCTCTCCACATGCTGGGCTGTGTGGTTGTCCAGTTTTGCAACCACATGGTAGAACTTTGTGGCATCTACCGAAATCCCCCGGAGGATGAACTGCGCCTCAACCGCATTAAACCAGGAGCGTGGATTGTTCTGCCAGAAGTCCGGCAGCTGGACTGTGGCTCCATTCGCTTGGCTGGCTCCTGTCGAGTCTGGCTCGGGGGAATTTCTTCCACTCATGATATGTCTAAGGGTCACCAGTGTGGAGCATGTGAAATAATGAGTCTGAGTTTATCTCACAAGTCAGGTTTATTCACATTCTCCAACATCAGCAGAACAGAAAGAGAGTGAACTCCAGACATTCGTCCCTTTTATACCCCAGGACATCAAAGCACACAGTAACATCGTATTTTAATCCCAAATAACAATGCATCCCTTTCAGCCTTTATCACCTTCACCCAAAGTCACTGGGAGTCAGGAAATCTCCCCAAGGCCATCTCTTTGCATATCAAAGACCACATTTCACATCTTCCTGTTATCTCCCAGGAGGCTCAGTCCTTTGTTCATCTGAGACGTGAAGCACACAGTAAGCATATAGTGGTATACATATGAAGCATCAGGTTATATACATTTGTGCATATGAAACCCACATATGTGTTCCACACAACAATACATGTCCATTGTCCAAACTGTCCTCCTGGTGTCCAGAAGGCTCCTCTTTTATGGCTTTTATGGCTTTTTATGGCTTCCACATCCTTCCTTTCAGTGTCCAGATGTGTCCTTTACATGCCCATATATGGAAAACGGAACAGAGACTTTCCGGTGGGGTTTGTCTGTGTGTGTGTGTGTGGGGGGGGGGGGGGGGGGGGGTATGTGTGGATCTAAGAAATATGTGTATGCAAGCACATTGTGTAACATGTAATTAACTAATCTTCACTATTTATTATAACAGCACTTAAACACATCCCAAACAACAAGTTTCCGGGACCAGATGGTTTTCCAGTAGAATCCTATAAAGAATTCTGGGCTGCGATGGCACCTACTTTCTTTAAAATGGTGAACCAAATTAAAGAAGATAATGTAATCCCTCCAAATATGAATTTGACTAGTATTATCCTGCTCTTTAAACCTGGAAAAGAACATATACCGTATTTCTATCCAGCTACCATCCCATCTCACTTATGCATGTCGATCTTAAAATAATTTGCAAAGCTCTCACCAAAAGGCTGGAAAGGATAATTCCGGTTATTATACATCCAGATCAAACAGGTTTCATCAAGGGTAGGCACTCGGCTAATAATACACGCAGGCTATTTAATTTAATAGACTACTGTAAGATGAATGACTTAGAAACTACAATTTTATCTCTGGATTCAGAGAAAGCCTTTGACCGTGTTAATTGGAAATTTATTTCTATGGTGTTAAATAATTTTGGGTTTGGTTCATCTTTCATAAACTGGATTAAAACACTATATAGCTGTCCAACTGCGTCTGTCCAAACAAATGATCAGACTTCCTTAAGCTTTAATCTCCAGAGGTACTAGGCAGGGTTGTCCACTCTCTCCCTCACTTTTAACCATCTTTATCAAACCATTAGCAGCAGCCATACTTCAGAATGTTGATATCAGAGGTATCCAAATTGGAGAAAAGAACACAAGATAAGTCTTTATGCTGATGATGCATTGATTTTTCTTGAAAACTCACAAAGGCCAGACCACTGAATGTGTACAATCCTACAAATATCTTGGGACGATTATTGATAGTAATTTAAACTTTGAAGAGAACTGTGAAAGGGTGTGCAAAAAGGGTCAGCAACATTTGCATCGATTGAGAGAACTTGCACGCTTCCAAATTGACCGAACCATAATGACAATGTTTTATCGGGCTTTTATTGAATCTGTTTTATCGTTTTCTTTAGTGTCATGGTTTGGTTAGATAAAACTGAAACAGAGGAAATCCTTGGATCAGGTAGTTAGATGGTCCAGTCGTTTTCTTGGTGAGTCACAGCTGAGCCTGACATCCCTGTACACCAGACAAGTACAGAGGATGGCTACCTCCATTTTAAATGATGACTCCTGTAGCCCATGTATTTGTGCCTACATATGCTTAAGCATAAAGGGGTTGCATGTGTGGATTGACCTCACGTCCTGAATGGAACAATACGTCTGGACCACCTGCGGTTAACAACAAGAGGACGGAGGTACGGGGATAAGAGACTGGAAGGACTTCCCGACCTCCTGGGGGACAGGTGGAGGACCGAGAGACCGGAGGGGGACTTAATGTCAATAGGGGGTTTTGACAGGGATATGTGATTCTCCCTTTGTGTGAGATGTATAAATGTGAAGGTCTGATGCAGCTCACTCTCTTTTGTTTCTTGAGAGAAGGCTGGGGATGAAGTGCTCGAATAAAACCTGAATTAAAAGCCAATTCAGCTTCGTTATTTCACGCTCCCCACATTGGTGACCAGTGACGTGTGAGAATGCCTGGAAATGCTCTCCACGATCAGGACTCATTGGAGTCTGCCCTAGCGAGCGCCATCGCCGTCAAACTGCCGGAATTCTGGCAGGACAACCCAGACTCGTGGTTCCTCCAGGCGGAGGCACAGTTCACGCTCCCAGGCATAATGGCGGATGACACTAAGTTCTACCACGTCATCACTAGACTTGACAACCGCACAGCTCAATGCATGCGGAGCTTGGTACAGCAGCCACCCGCCGAAGACAAATACGGCAGATTGAAGGCTGCCCTCACCAAGTGTTTCACGCCCTCAGCCGAAGAGAGGGTTAGGAGGCTCCTGGCTATGCTCAACCAAGGAGATCACAGGCCAGTCGCCCTGATGGAAGACATGCTGCAGCTGAGGGGGTCAGACGACGATGATTTCCTCTTTAAGTACATCTTCCTGACTAACCTCCCGATGCATATGAGAGGAACGCTGTCCAGCATGCGTTGTGACACCCAGCAGGATTTCCGTGACCTGGCCCAAGAGGCGCAGAGGCTCCTCAGCTCCTGCGGCGAGCAGGCGACCGCGGCGGCGACCCGAGGCAGCGACGAGCCGGAGACAGCCGAGCCGAACCTACCAACCATGGTAGCAGCGCGGCCCCGACGCGGCAGAGGTGATGGCCCAGCGGCAGAGGCGTGGCCCCGACGCAGCGGAGAAGAGGATCTCTGCTTTTATCATTGGCGGTTCGCAGAGAGGGCGCACAGGTGTGTGCCACCGTGCAACTTCAAGAAGTCGGGAAACGGCAGGACCGAGAATCGTTAGCAGCTTCGGCTCTCGGCGAAAGAAATAAGCTGCTGTACATCACAGATACGAGCTCCGGGCGCCAGTTCCTTATAGACACCGGAGCCCAAGTGAGTTTCATCACCCCAACCTATGCTGACCGGGTGGCTGGCCACCGTGGAAACGGGGCAACGGCGGCGAACGGCTCGAGCATCAACACCTACGGGGAAAGGACTTTTTCTCTGTCCTTACACGGCCGCTCTTATGAATGGACTTTTGTCATAGCGGCTGTGAGTTTCAACATGTTAGGTGCTGATTTTCTGTGCTCACATGGTTTGTTAGTTGATCTTGCCAATAGGCGGCTGGTAAATGCACTCTCTTTTTACTCTATTCCCTGTGCAGCTCGAGTGTCCCCGCCACCAGTGCAGACCAACGTCGCCACAGCAGGTGGTAAGTTTAACACAATACTCACCCATTTTCCGGAACTCACGGTTCCCACATTCTCGGCAACAGTTGCGAAACACGGGGTGGAGCATTTTATCACTACAACTGGCCCCCCCGTCTTTGCGAAAGCTCGGCGCCTGGATGCTGCTAAACTCTCCATGGTGCGCGAGGAGTTCGCCAGCCTAGAGAGGCTGGGCATTATTCGCCGTTCGAAAAGCCCATGGGCTTCGCCGCTGCATATGGTCCCGAAAGCCAACGGCTCATGGAGACCTTGCGGCGATTACCGCAGGCTAAACAACGCCACGGCACACGATCACTAGCCCATCCCACACATCCAGGATTTTTCGGTGCATTTAGCGGGGGCGCGCATTTTTTCTAAAATAGACCTCGTTCGCGGCTACCATCAGGTTCCGGTCCAGCCGGAGGACATTCCTAAAACGGCGGTTATAACCCCTTTTGGACTTTTTGAGTTTTTGCGCATGCCGTTTGGCTTGAAAGGCGCCGCACAAACATTCCAACGCATGATGGATGCCGTGTTACGTGATCTTCCATTCGTGTTCGTTTACCTCAACGACATTTTGGTCGCCAGTACCTCAGAGGAAGAACATGAAAAACACCTCATTGCGGTTTTTTGGAGGTTGGAAGAGCACGGCTTAATAATTAATCCAGCCAAGTGCCAGTTTGGCGCTGCGCAGATTGATTTTTTGGGCCACCGCATGTCCCCAGAAGGGGCAGTTCCGCTGCCGGATAAGGTGCGCGCAGTAGCATGTTTTCCCCGACCACAAACGGTCAAATCATTGCAGGAATTTTTAGGAATGGGGAATTTTTATAACTGTTTCCTACCCCACGCAGCGCAGCTCATGCAGCCATTATACGCCGCGCTCAGAAAGCAAAAACCCTCCAATACAATCGAGTGGTCCCCGGAGTGGGAGCGCGCGTTCACGGAGGTAAAAAAAAGCCTTGGCTGAAGCCGCGCTTCTAGCTCATCCAGACCCATCGGCCCGCATCGCGCTAACTACTGACGCATCAGATTTGGCCATAGGGGCAGTTATAGAGCAGCACGTTGCCGGTGTTTGGCAGCCGCTAGCTTTCTTCAGCAAATCCTTGAGAGAAGCTGAGCGGAAATACAGCACGTTTGACAGGGAGTTGTTAGCGCTCCATTTGGCCATCTGCCATTTCCAGTTCTGGCTGGAAGGTCGGCGTTTCACCGCTTTTGTTGGCCATAAACCGCTCACTTTCGCGATGTTTAAAATTTCAGATCCGTGGTCGGGCCGGCAGCAGAGGCAGCTGGCCGCAATTTCAGAATTTACCACTGATATTCAGCACGTAGCGGGTAAACTCAACATAGTAGCAGACTGCCTATCTCGCGCGGCCACAGCACCGGCGCGCGCAGAGGCAGATTATACTGCAGCAGCCGCGAAGCAAAATAGTAGTGCGGAAGCGCACGTGGCCCCAGTTCATGTGGGGATAGATTACGCAGCCATGGCAGCGGAGCAGGGCAGAGATGCGGACGTGTGCGCGCTCCAGTCTGGACCAACAGGGTTAAGGCTGGAGAGCAGGTGTTTGCAAACGGGTATGCCCCCCCTATTGCGATGTGTCAACCGGGCGGCCACGCCCGGTAGTCCCGGCCGCGTGGCGCCGCCGCGTTTTTGACTCGGTTCACTCCCTGGCACATCCAGGGGTGTGCGCTTCTGTGAAAATGGTAGCGGAGAAGTTTGTTTGGCCGAGCCTGCGCAAGCACGTGAAAGAGTGGGCGAGGACCTGCATGGCTTGTCAGCGGGACAAAATTCATAAGCACACAAGAGCCCCTTTAGAACTGTTCCACATTCCGGCCAACAATGGTGGACCAAACCACATGCTGGCAGGAAGTGGTCCCACTGACATCGACCACGGCCGCAGAAGTGGCTCGCGTTTTTTTGACGGCCTGGGTAACGCGTTTCGGGGTCCCGTCGGATATTACGTCCGACAGAGGGCCTCAATTCGTCTCTGAGCTGTGGTCAGCAATGACCAGCAGCTTAGGAGTGAAAATTCACCGCACTACCGCTTATCACCCTCAGGCTAACGGTTTGTGCGAGTGTTTTCATAGGTCTTTGAAGGCAGCCCTCAGAGCGTCGCTTACGGATGCAGATTGGGTAAACAAACTACCATGGGTTTTATTAGGGTTGCGTTCTGCGCCTAAGGAGGATTTAAATGCCTCCCCAGCGGAGTTAGTTTTTGCTCAACCTCTCAGGTTGCCCGGTGAGTTTTTACCAGAGCATCCGGAACCGGGACGCCTCCCGGCTCTTGGACCACCGATCGGCATGGGAGTGGACATGCTCCCGGGCCCCGTTCATCACACTTTTCCACGCGTTTTTGTTCCCAAAGCTTTAAAAAATGCTGAGTTCATTTTTGTCAGGCACGAGGCTCTAAGACCAACCCTCCGACCGCCGTATGATGGGCCATATAGGGTGCTGGAGACAGGTGATAAGCATTTTGTGCTAGATTTGGGAGACAGAAAAGAGACAGTCAGTATTGACAGACTAAAGCCTGCTTTTGTGATGAACGATGAGTCTGTACGGGTAGTGAGGGCACCTCGACGCGGCAGACTCCCCAGGGAACGCGTCCCGGAGGCCCTGCAGGGATCAAATAACCACTCTCTTCCTCAATTCAATTCAATTCAATTCAACTTTATTTATATAGCGCCATTTCACAACAACAGTCATCTCATAGCACTATCAACTGTAGGGAGGACCCCCACAGTTGCAGAAAGACCCCAGCAATCAGGCGATCCCCTGTGAGCAAGCACTTGGCGACGGTGGAGAGGAAAAACTCCCTTTTAACAGGAAGAAACCTCCAGCAGAACCAGGCTCAGGGAGGGGCAGTCATCTGCTGCGACTGGCTGGGGGGTGAGGGGATAGAGAAGAAGAAAAGAACAGACATGTAGAGAGCAAACAGCACGATGGGGACTCAATCTATGGGAGAGAACAAACAAATGTTAATGGCCAGCAAAAAAAAAATATTTCATAGAGAGTGAGGAAAGGAGTGAGGCCCAGTGCATTACTGGAGGTCCCCCGGCTGACTAAACCTATTAGCAGCATAACTAAGGGAGGGTTCAGAAAACACATGATCCCTCCCTAATTGTAGGCTATATCAAAAAGGTAGGTTTTAGCCCTATTCTTAAAAACAGAGATCGAGTCTGACTCCCGAATCCAGATTGGCAGCTGATTCCACAGGAGAGGAGCTTGATAACTGAAGGCTCTGCCTCCCATTGTACTTTTGGAGATTCTAGGTATTACAAGTAAACCTGCATTTTGGGAGCGTAGTGCTCTGTTAGGATGATACGGTAGTATCAGATCTTTTAAATAAAAAGGAGCCTGATTGTTTAGAGCTTTGTAAGTAAGAAGAAGGATTTTAAACTTAATTCTAAACTCTATGGGAAGCCAATGAAGGGAGGCCAGAACCGGAGAGATATGATCTCTCTTTCTAGTACCTGTTAAAACTCTTGCTGCAGCATTTTGGATTAGCTGAAGACTTTTTAAAGATGTTTTAGGACAACCTGATAATAAAGAATTACAATAATCTAATCTCGAGCTAACAAAAGCGTGGATCAGCTTCTCAGCATCACTCTGAGACAAGATGCTCCTAATCTTGGCAATATTACGCAAATGATAGAAGGCAGTCTTAGAAACAAATTTAATATGTGAATTGAAGGACAAATCCTGATCAAAAATAACTCCAAGGTTCCTCACAGAGCTATTAAGAAAAAGAGTAACTGCATCCAAACTGAAAGTTTGATTTGGAAAGGAATTTCTAAGGTTTTTTGGACCAACAAGAATGACTTCAGTCTTATCTGAATTTAATAGCAGGAAATTACAAGTCATCCAAACTTTGATTTCCTTAAGACAGGCTTCTAACTTGGCTAATTGATTAGTATCATCTGGCTTCATTGACAGGTATAATTGTGTGTCATCTGCATAACAGTGAAAATGTATACAGTGCTTTCTAATAATGTTGCCTAATGGAAGCATATATAAACTAAAAAGAGTAGGGCTAAGCACAGATCCCTGTGGAACTCCATGACTAAGCTTTGAGCTGAGAGAAAACTCATCATTTACATGAACAAACTGGAACCTATCAGATAAATAAGATCTAAACCACTGCAACGAAGTTCCATTAAGTCCAACATAGTGTTCTAATCTATCAAGTAGAATATTATGATCAATAGTATCAAAAGCTGCACTAAGATCTAAAAGGACAAGTACAGAAACTAGTCCATTATCAGATGCAATGAGGAGGTCGTTAGTGACCTTCGCTAAGGCTGTTTCAGTGCTATGATGGATTCTAAACCCAGATTGAAACTCCTCAAATAAACCATTTCCCTGCAGGTGGTCAAATAATTGCATAGTCAGTCAGCAGATTCTTTGCAGGACGGCGCTGCAGGGACGCCGAGACCTGCTTACAGCAGATTTGGAAGACGGTTGAAGCCCAGACGGCGTACGGACTGACTGTTTGGTGTTTGAGGAGGAGGCGGTCCCCCCCTCCTCCTCCTCCTCCTCCTCCCCCCCTCCCCTTGTCATCAGTGAGCAGGACGTGCACAGACAGTTCTCCAGACTGAACCCGCGCAAGGCCCCCGGGCCGGACGGTGTGTCTCCCTCCACCCTGAGACACTGGGCGAAAGAGCTGGCTCCTGTCTTCACAGACATTTTTAACACCTCCCTTAAGCAATGTCATGTGCCGACCTGCCTCAAATCCTCCACCGTCATCCCTGTCCCCAAGAAGCCACGGATTACTGGACTTAACGACTACAGACCTGTAGCGCTCACCTCTGTAGTCATGAAGTCCTTTGAGCGCCTGGTCCTGTCTCACTTCAAGTCCATCACCACACCCCTCCTAGACCTGCTGCAGTTTGCCTACCGTGCTAACAGGTCTGTGGATGATGCAGTCAACCTGGCCCTCCACTCCATCCTGCAGCACCTGGACTCCCCGGGAACCTATGCCAGGATTCTGTTTGTGGACTTCAGCTCCGCATTCAACACCATCCGCCCCGATCTGCTCCAGGACAAGCTGTCCCTGCTCAACGTGCCTGACTCCCTCTGCAGGTGGATCACCGACTTCCTGACGGACCGGAGACAGCATGTGCAGCTGGGGAAGTCTGTCTCAGACTCTGTTAGCATCAGCATTGGATCACCCCAGGGCTGTGTACTTTCCCCCCTACTCTTCTCCCTTTATACCAACTCCTGTACCTCCTCCCACCAGTCTGTTAAGCTGATTAAGTTTGCGGACGACACCACCCTCATCGGACTCATCTCCAACGGCGACGAGTCCGCCTACAGGGAAGAGGTGGCCCAGCTGGTGTCCTGGTGCAGCCACAACAACCTGCAGCTGAATGCTCTGAAGACAGCGGAGATGATTGTGGACTTCAGGAAAGTCACAACCCCCCTGCCCCCCCTCACCATCACAGGCTCTCCCATCACCATTGCAGATTCCTTCCGCTTCTTGGGCACCACCATCACCCGAGACCTCAAATGGGAGCCAACCATCAGCTCCCTCATCAAAAAGGCCCAGCAGAGGATGTTCTTTCTGCGGCAGCTGAGGAAGCTCAAGCTACCCACCAAGATGTTAGTGCAGTTCTACACGGCCATCATCGAGTCCATCCTCACCTCCTCCATAACTGTGTGGTATGCAGGAGCCACTGCCAGGGACAGATTAAGGCTGCAGCGCGTCGTGCGCACTGCTGAGAAGGTGATAGGCTGCGAGCTCCCATCTCTCCAGGACCTGTACATCTCCAGGACCCGGAGGCGTGCTGGCCGGAC
This sequence comes from Pholidichthys leucotaenia, assembly GCA_020510985.1. Lineage (NCBI taxonomy): Eukaryota > Metazoa > Chordata > Actinopteri > Cichliformes > Pholidichthyidae > Pholidichthys > Pholidichthys leucotaenia. The sequence continues at coordinate 285,913,648 of CM035838.1, forward strand.
CATAGCCAATCCTTCACATCCTGGTCACGTACTGTTTGCTCCCCTCCCCTCAGGTAGAAGACTTCGGTCCATTCGGATTAAAACCTCCCGGCACATGAACAGCTTTTTCCCCTCTGCCATCAGAATGCTGAACATTAAGTGACTTTTTGACTCTCGTGCACTATGTACAGCAGCTCAACCAGACTCACGTCATTCATCACTGTTTTTCTGTTGCATTATCGACTGCACTATGTGGTATTTCACATTATCTGCTACTTGCTAATTTTTTAAAACTGCCTTGACTAGTACTACTCATTATTACTAGTATTATTATTATTATTATTATTATCATTATTACTTATTAATAATAATAATCTCGGCAATAATCTCGGCAATAATCTCGGCGCCACACGAGTAGGCTGCCTTTTGCAACAGCGGCTCGATTCCGAGTTTTTTTCCCTTCCTCTCTCTTTTGATCAGTCTTTTTTTTTCACCCCACTTATATCACGGACACACAGATCGTCCCAAATGTCTCCTGAGCCGGTGGACGGAGCCACTGTTTATAGCAGGATACGATACAACAGGGAAGAGCTGCTAGCATTTAACCGCCACCCGGTCCCATTGGAAAAACTCGACATACCGAGAGAACTGAGGCGAAAGCGTCGCGGCTGCCGGGCTGGAGTAAGGCGGAGGACAAAAAATATTAGGTACAGACCCTCCCTTCCATCTGTTGTCATGGGAAATGTACGGTCGATACTGGGAAAGTTAGATGAGCTAGCGGCTATCTCCCGTTATGATAGCACTTACTGGGAGTGCTCTCTCCTTTTGTTTACTGAGACGTGGCTAACTGAACTAGCAGCAGATGCTAACATTGAGCTGGAGGGTTTTCACATGATACGAGCTGACCGAACACCGGACAGTGGCAAAGCTAGGGCCGGTGGAGTGATAATGTATGTTAACAACAACTGGTGCAGACGGGACATATCACTGTTAAACAACGACACTGCAGCAAAGACATTGAGTTGCTAGCTGTTAGCATGAGGCCTACATATCTCCCGAGAGAACACTCACATGTGATCTGCATTGTTGTTTATGCAAATCCGACGGCGAACGCTGGGACAGCGCGTGACGTCATCCATTCAGTAACCAGCAGGCTGCAGACAGAACACCCAGATGTTCTTCTCCTCATCTCAGGCGATTTCAACCACGTTTCACTGTCTCCCATTCTACCCACGTTCACCCAGTATGTCACATGCCACACTAGAGACAATAAAACACTGGATTTATTCTACGCAAACACTAAGGAGGCGTACACCTCATCACAACTCCCCCCACTCGGGAGATCGGATCACAACTTGGTTCATCTCCGGCTGGTGTACAAACCCCTAGTGTACAGACAACCTCCGGCCATGCACACTGTGGAGTTATGGTCTGAGGAGACAATGGACACTCTAAAGGACTGTTTTGAAGCCACCGCCTGGAAGCAGCTCTGCGATCCATATGGTGAGGACATCGATGGCCTCATTCACACCTTCACGGGCTACCTCAGCTTCTGTGTGGACAAATCCGTTCCCACCAAGACCATACGGCGTCACTCAAACAACAAACCCTGGATCAACCCTGAGATAAAAACACTTCTGAGAGAGAAGAAGAGGATCTTCAGGTCGGGGAACAGGGAGATGCTGAAGTCCGTACAGAGGGAGCTGAGGAGAAAGATCAGAGAAGGCAAGGACAGCTTCAGGAAGAAGATGGAGGACAAGCTGCAACAGAGCGACATCAGCGGGGTCTGGAGAAACCTCAAAACCATCTCGGGGCTCCAGAATACCTCCCCCCAGGCCATGGGGGGCAGGGAGTGGGCGAACAACCTGAATCTGTTTTTCAATAGATTTGACCAACCGCCCTCCCCCCTGTCTGCACAACAACCACTGCTGCCTCTAAGAAATCAAGTCCTGCTGCCCACTCCCCACTCCACCGACACCCCCCCCACTCCCAACACACAGCTCCCCATCCTGACCCTGACCAAGACCCAGGTGAGGACGGAGCTGAGGAAGATCAAGGCGAGGAAGGCGTCGGGACCGGACGGCATCAGCGCAAAGCTCCTCAAGTCCTGTGCAGACCAGCTGTGTGGGATTGTGACGTATATCTTCAACATGAGCCTGAAACTGGGGAGGGTACCACAGCTGTGGAAAACATCTTGTGTGGTACCTGTACCAAAAACTTCCCACCCCAAAGACCTGAACAGCTACAGACCGGTGGCCTTGACGTCCCACTTGATGAAGACCCTGGAGAGACTGCTCCTTGCTCATCTCCGCCCCCTGGTGGAACCAGCGATGGATCCACTCCAGTTCGCCTACCAGCATGGCATTGGGGTGGAGGATGCGGTGATCTTCCTCCTTCACCGTTCTCTGTCCCACCTGGAGAAGCCCGGGAATATGGTGAGGATCATGTTCTTTGACTTCTCCAGTGCTTTCAACACCATCCAACCGATGATCCTGAAGGACAAGCTGCTGCGCGCAGGGGTGGACCAGCACCTGTCATCATGGATCCTGGACTACCTCACGAACCGGCCTCAGCTTGTGAGAACCCGGGACTGTGTTTCCGACACGATCATCAGTAGCACGGGGGCCCCCCAGGGAACGGTGCTGGCTCCCTTCCTGTTCACTCTTTATACTGCGGACTTCTCACACAACACAACACACTGCCATCTACAGAAGTTCTCTGATGACTCTGCGATCGTTGGTCTCATCTCCAACGGAGATGAAGCTGAGTACAGAGGGCTTATCCAGGACTTCGTGGACTGGTGCCATCGGAACTGCCTCCAGATCAACGCGAGGAAAACTAAGGAGCTGGTGGTGGACTGCCGCAGGCATGGGCAGCCCCTCACAGCACCAGTTAATATACAGGGAACAGACATCGAGATGGTGACATCCTATAAGTACCTGGGTGTTCATCTGAACAATAAACTAGACTGGTCACACAATACTGACGCACTCTACAAGAAGGGACAGCGCAGGCTGTTCCTGCTGAGGAGACTCAGGTCTTTTGGTGTACAAGGGGCACTGCTGAAGTCATTCTATGACACGGTGGTGGCATCAGCCATCACTTTTGGAGTGGTCTGCTGGGGCAGTGGCATTACTGCAGCCGATAGGAAGAGACTGAACAAACTGATTAAGAAAGCTAGCTCTGTCCTGGGGCAGCGCCTTGATCCGATGGAGGAGATAGGAGAGAGAAGGACGGTGGCTAAACTGTCATCTCTGCTGGAGTCTGAGTTCCACCCTATGCAGGACATACTGGATGCACTGAGGAGCTCATTTAGCAGCAGACTACATCATCCCAGGTGCACAACCGAGAGGTTTCGTAGGTCCTTCCTACCAACGGCTATCAGACTGTACAACCTAAGCAGGGCTGCTCGCAGAGATAGCAAAAAGACGTAACAAACTAATAGTTTTTTTGAATGCAAAAGATGCAATAGACTTACACAATGGTCCTCTCCGGCATACAACTAGGAACATACCGGTCGCTATGGAGGGTGAGAATATGTATGGGCACATAATCATACCATGTAGGATAACTAAGTAGACGGTTATGCTGTTTCATCCCATCTAGCAACAATGCTCTGCACTGTGTGTGTTTATATATTTACATATTTATTCCATCTAGCTACAATGCTCAGCACTGGGTGTGTTTATATTTATATATCTATATATTTATTCCATCTAGCTACAATGCTCCGCACTGTGTTTTTATATATCTACATATTATTCCATCTAGCTACATTGCTCCGCACTGTGTGTGTTTATATACTTGCATATTTATTCCACCTAGCTGCAATGCTCTGTACTGTGGGGGTTTATATATTTACATATTTATTCCATCTAGCTACAATGCTCTGCACTGTGTTCATATATTCATATATTTATTCCATCCAGCTACAATGCTCTGCACTGTGTGTGTGTGTGTGTGTGTGTGTGTGTGTGTGTGTGTGTGTGTGTGTGTGTGTGTGTGTATATATATTTTATAGTAATATGTACATATGTATATTAGCTGCTCTTGCTTGCTTGTTTTTTTTTTCTTGCCTTCTGATTGTTGCTCTGAGTGTTGCTATCCCTGTGCTGTTGCAATCCTGGAATTTCCCCGTTGTGGGACTAATAAAGGCTTATCTTATCTTATCTTATCTTATCTTATTATTACTTATTTTTCTGCACTTATTGCACGTTTTCAGTCCTTTAGTTTTTTAGTTTATCTCTTTTTCTCATCATGTTTTTAATGTTGCAGCATGGCACCGAGACAAATTCCTAGTTTGTGTACTACATGAACAATGGCAATAAATCTGATTCTGATTCTCATTCTGATTCTGATGTTTGATGTTTGATGGGATCATGTGGTATAGACTATGCTATTGATGTTATCACTGATTTTTGATGTGGTCATGTGGTATAGACTGTGCTGCTGATATTAACATGTTCTCTTAATTTTAATATATTGTCCATTCTTCGACGTTTGGGGTGGGGGGTTATGTAGCCCATGTATTTGTGCCTACATATGCTTAAGCATAAAGGGGTTGCATGTGTGGATTGACCTCACGTCCTGAATGGAACAATACGTCTGGACCACCTGCGGTTAACAACAAGAGGACGGAGGTACGGGGATAAGAGACTGGAAGGACTTCCCGACCTCCTGGGGGACAGGTGGAGGACTGAGAGACCGGAGGGGGAGTTAATGTCAATAGGGGGTTTTGACAGGGATATGTGATTCTCCCTTTGTGTGAGATGTATAAATGTGAAGGTCTGATGCAGCTCACTCTCTTGCTCTCTCGATGATGATGGATGACTATACATCACTGTATTCGATCATTGCTCTTTGACACTCATTGTGACACTCTCTTTTGGACTTGGTGCGGATGTTCGAGGTCCTCTCGGAGATACTCTCACGACTTCACCTTTTTTTTGATCATATGTGATTACGAGCTCACGGAGCCCCACGATTGGCGTCCAGCGTTTTCTTCACCTCACGGACGTCGGAACGGACCAGACTGAGTGGAAGAACGAATCGACAGAAAGCGGTACTGGCATATTTTTGATTGAGACTGATTCAGAATGGCATGTAGTAGTAGCGGGGGTCTGACTGATGACGAAGATATGGAGATGGGATGGAATTCAGTATGGAGTAGGAAGAGTAAAGTAGGAAAGAGCAAGAATGAAGGAGACGTAAAGCAGAATGGCAAGCGGCAGCTATCAGGTGACGAGGAAAGACGCGAGGTGAGGAGGAAAATAGTAGCGGAAGAATTCAAAATTATCTTGAGGTTTAAACCAGGACAAGAAATTACAGCTGTGAGCCCACTAGCTCTAACCAATGGATTAAGAAGTGCTATTGGAGACATAGAAATGGCCAAAGTGTTAAGAGATGGAAATCTCCTAGTGAAATGTAAGAATGTAGAACAAAAGAACAAAGCACTCCAGCTGCAGAGAGTGTGCAAGAAAGAGATTGCAGAAAGGAAAGAAGTCACAGGGTTTGATGGTGTTAGGGGGGTGATATCTGGAATCCCAGTGGGGGAAAACTTGGAAGAACTAAAAAAAATGGTTAAAGGAGGAACAGTTGTGGGGATTAGACGCCTACAAGCAGTCAGGAATGGGGAAAAGGTGGATAGCCCATCTGTAATGCTGGAATTTAGAGACAAGACCTTGCCAGAAAAAGTGCTGATTGGATACTTGAGTTTTCCTGTTAGGGCTTATATCCCCCCTCCTCTCAGGTGTTATAAATGCCAGAGATATGGGCATATAGCTAGTGTGTGCAAAGGAAAGCAGAGGTGTGGAAGATGTGGTGGTGAGCACAGTTATGGAGAATATGGAAGTAACAGCATAATTAAATGCTGTAATTGTGGAGGGAATCACACAGCAGCTTATGGAGGCTGTGTAATGAGAAAACAGGCAGTAGAAATCCAGCAAGCAAGAGTAGAGAAGAAGTTGACATACGCAGAAGCAGCAAGGGTCGTGAATCAACAGGAGAAAGAAGAACACACTGTCAATAACAAGGAAGTAGAACCACCAAATTGCCAGACTAATATCACAACAGATAAGCTTGTTCTTTTTCTAGCCTATGTCATCAACTGCTCGGAGCAGGCCAAAACTAGAACTGAGAAGATAAAGATCATTGTGAAAGCGGCAACAAAATTCTTTAATACCAAGGATCTATCCTGGGAAAAAATCCATACAGAACTGAGTCAAGGAGAGGGAGCTGTAGAGGGGGGCCAACAGGTTAACTCATGACAACCATCCTCCAGTGGAACGCAAGGAGTCTGATTGCAAACGGGCAGGAATTTAAAGGATTTCTCCAGAAACTGACAACAAAACCAGATATTATTTGTGTGCAGGAGACATGGCTTAAACCATCACTAGATTTCACAATTAAGGGATATTCTGGAATACGTAAAGATAGGAAGGATGGGGGAGGTGGGGGTTGTGCAATTTTCGTTAGACAAGGGGTGAAGTATAGGCAACTGATCACAGTACAAGAGCTGGAAGTAATTGTCATCGAGATATCGACTAAAGAGGGCAGTATGAAAATAATCAGTTTCTACAATCCATGTAAGCAACTAGTCAAAAGTGAGTTGGAGACAATTCTCCAGGACTGGAGGGGGAGAGTGGTCTGGTGCGGGGATTTCAATGCGCATAGTACATTATGGGGGAAACAAGATGACACTAGCGGAGAGGTTATAGAAGAGATCATGGAGGACAAGGAGTTAGTGTGTTTGAATGATAGTTCAGGCACTAGGGTGAATTTGGCGAGGGGGACAGAATCTGCTATAGATCTCACTTTGATCTCACAAAGCTTGGCTGGCAGGTGCAGGTGGAGGGTAATAAGGGAAAGCACTATAGGAAGTGATCACTTCCCAATAGTGGTTGATATTGGAGTAGGAAATGATATTGACCAAGAAGGAAGAGACAAGAGGTGGGCATTTGATAAGGCAGATTGGGGAAAATTTTCAATTTTAAGTGAGAGGAAACTGAAGGAAATAAAACTAAACCAGACAGTGGAAGAGATGAATGCAGGAATCACAACAGCAATCATTAAAGCAGCAAAGGAAACTATCCCAAGAAGATGTTGGGGAAAAAGGAAAAAACTAGTTCCTTGGTGGACTCCAGAGTGTTCTGAAGCAGTTAAAAATCGGAACAAAGCTTTTAAAGTTTTAAAAAATGTATTGAGTATGGATAACTTGATCAGTTATAAACGGGAGCAGGCTAAAGTGCGGAGAATAATTAAACAGACCAAAAAAGAGTTTTGGAGGAAATACTGTGAATCATTGGGAAGAAGTACCCCCTTGGAGAAGGTATGAGGAACAATTAAAAGGATGTCTGGGATAAGGAGGGAGCTAAAGTATCCAATTATGGAGAACGGGGACAGTTTGATAGTGGACGACAATGAAAAGGCAGAGCATTTAGTTAAAATCTTCAGTAAAATAAGTAGTGCAGAAAATTTGAGCTTTGAGGAAAAAAATGGAAGAGAGCAGACAAAATTAAATAATGCGGAAGCGTTGCAAGCTGAGGGAGAATTTGAGAATGGGCTAAATCGGGAGTTTTCAATGGCTGAATTAAATCATACGTTAAGGAAAATATGTAAGACAACTCCAGGGAAAGATCAAGTGACGTATAAAATGATTAAAAACCTGAGTGAAGCTGGTAAAAAGACATTATTAAAGTTGTACAACAAGGTTTGGGAAGAAGGGATATTGCCTACTTCATGGAAAGAAGCGGTTGTTGTCCCAATATGCAAGCCAGGTAAAAATCCAGGTTTAGGTGAGAGTTACAGACCGATCGCTCTAACATCCCATGTTGGTAAAACTATGGAAAGAATGATTAATAAAAGGTTAACATACTATCTGGAGTCTAGAGAGGCATTAAAAAATTACCAAAGCGGATTTAGAAAAGGGAGAAGTACTACTGATTCTGCTGTCTGTTTGGAACATGAGATTAGGAAGGCCCAAATGAATAAGGAAAGTGTGGTAGCGGTGTTTTTGGATGTTGAGAAGGAATATGACATGATGTGGAAGGAGGGGCTGATTATCAAACTACATAAGCTAGGCATTAGAGGGAGAATGAAAAGATGGATTAAAAAGTTTTTGAGTGACAGGAAAATTTCGGTAAGAATAGGGAAGCAGCATAGCTCAAGCCAAATAATAGAAAATGGAACCCCACAAGGCAGTAGTATTAGTCCCATTTTGTTTTCAGTCATGATCAATGACATTTTTTCTAGAGTTAAGAGTTCTGTTGGTGTCTCTTTGTTTGCAGATGATGGTGCTATGTGGACAAGAGGGAAAAATCTATCATTTATTGTTAAAAAGTTGCAGCAGGCGATTAACGAAATTGAGGCTTGGGCAGTGGAATGGGGATTTAGGTTTTCGGTGGGAAAAACAAAGGCTATGGTCTTCACAAGGAAGAGAACAAACAATCAAGTAAATCTTAAAATATATGATTAAAACATAGAAAGTGTGGAGTGTTTCAAGTATTTGAGAGTGTGGTTTGATAAGGGTTGTTCTTGGAAGATTCACGTTGAAAAAATTGTGGCAAAATCTAAGAAGGTCTTAAATATTATTAGATGTTTGAGGGGAAGAGAATGGGGAGCAAGTAGAGGAGCTTTAAAAACATTATACGCAGCATTAGTTAGGTCAGTGTTTGATTATGGGTGTGTTATATATGGATCAGCTTCAGAAACATTATTGAAAAAATTGGATATAATTCAATACCAAGCTCTGAAGCTATGCTGTGGGGCCATAAAAACTACTCCAGTAACAGCACTCCAGGTGGAGATGGGTGAAATGCCTCTGGAGTTAAGAAGAACCCAAATAGCAGCCACATACTGGGCCAACATCAGAGGATTCAGTGACAGTCACCCAGTGCACAGTGTGCTGAAACCTTGCCAAGAGAAGGAAAAGAGACAAATGAGAAGCTTTGGATGGACAATAAAGAATAAAGTCAGGGAGCTAAGGGTTGCTGATAAAGCAGTATGTCCAACAGAGTCCCTCTCTCTGCAGAACCACCACGGAGTCTGGAAGAAGTAAAGGTGGATTTTAGACTTTTAACAAATGACATAAGAGGGAGGATAAACAAGAAGGAGGTCAATAACTATTTAGACGGTAGCTATCCTGACTTTATAAAGATTTATACGGATGCATCTAAATCGACAAAAAACATTGTGGGAATAGCATTCATCATTCCAGAATTAGATGTCATGAAGAAGGAAAGGGTTAGTGATGACCTGGCTGTGTATACTGGGGAGCTTCTGGCAATCTGCTTGGCATTGGGCTGGGTGGAAGAAGTAAAACCCAGAAAGGTTTTGATAGGGTCTGACTCTAGCAGCGCAATGGAGAGTATTGGGCAAATGCATTCAGAGTCAAGACAGGATTTGGTGATGGAAATTGTACATTCAGTAGGGAGAATCTCAAAGGCAGGAGTGAACATCAGATTCATTTGGATCCCGGCGCACATTGGAGTGGAGGGGAATGAGCTAGCAGATAAATATGCAAAAAGGGCAACTAGGATGAGTCAAGTTAGTTGGAATGTGCAACATAGCAAAGCAGAGGTCAAGAGCATTATCAAAAGGCAAATGAAAAAGAAGTGGCAGGAAGAGTGGGACAAAGGAAGTAAAGGACGAAGCCTGTATGGCATACAAAAGAAAGTAGGCGGAGCTAGAGAAGGACAAAGGAGCAGAAAGGAGGAGGACATCATATCCAGGTTAAGATTAGGTCACACAGGGCTGAATAGTACATTAGTTATCATGGAAAAACACCCAAATGGAAAATGTGATTATTGTGGAAATGATGAAACAGTTGAACATGTATTTAAGCACTGTCCAAAGTATGAAGTTGCACGGTTAGCATTGGTGGACAGTCTATACAGGAACAAAACCCAGCTCAGTATAAAAGACATTTTGCAGAGAAGTTCAGGGGATGCGGTCTATAAGGCAGTTTTTAGGTTTATGAGGGCAACAGGACTAATTTCAAGGATATAGGAGAGTAATGCCATTCTGAATCACACTCCATTCCAGAAGTTGGCGGTAATGCACCTACAAGCTGTTTGCCAACCGCCATAAAACATCATAAGAAGAAGAAGAAGAAGAAGAAGAAGAAGCTCACTCTCTTTTGTTTCTTGAGAGAAGGCTGGGGATGAAGTGCTTGAATAAAACCTGAATTAAAAGCCAATTCAGCTTCGTTATTTCACACTCCCCACAACTCCCACCCTTTGCACTGCAACTTTCAGCTTCTTCCCTCAAGACGGAGGTTTGCTGTCCCAAAAAGTAAAACCCAGCGCTACAAAAACAACTTTATTCCTGCTGCTGTCAAAGAGTTGAACAAGCTGTAACAATATATTACACATAATTTAGGTAGCTATTTATTAACTCCATTTTATATTTACTTATTTTTGTAGGATGTTTCTTGGGTTCTAAATATTTTATTGAGTTTTAGACCTTTGAGTTTTTAACCTCTTTAGTTTTTAACTTTTAATATGACTCTTCTCTCTTACCTCTGGTTTTTCTCTCATCTCTTTGTCTTTTTATACCCTGATTGATGGAGCCTTGAGTATTTTTATCATGTTCATAGTCAATTTCATGTGTGCCTGTGTTTGTGTCTATGTTGAATGTAATTTGTGGCTTGTAAATATGGATGTCACCAGACTGCAAAACAAATCTACCTATGGGTACAATTAAAGTAACCTGAACCTGAGATCTCTACTTCAGACAGTGGCCCTCATTGATCAATTTTCATCATTATCAGACTACTCTACTAACTGGGGTAGAGCAACAGTTTTACCTATAAATTGCAATTTCTCAAATACATCTGTTTTTCCAATACAATTAGGTAATGTTAAATACTTAAGAATAGATATCTCCCCCAGGCTCTCAGAGTTATGACTAAATCCCACTCCCCTTTTAAAAGCAATACAAGACGACCATACGCGCTGGAGGAAACTACCTATATCACTAATGGGAGGAGTCGCAACCGTTAAAATGATGGTCCTTCCTAAAATCACTTATTTGTTCTCAATGATTCTTACCCAACCATCTATGGCCTGGTTTAAGTCTTTACACTCAAATATAAGTACATTTTTATGGAAGGATAAACCATCACAGATCAGTCTAAAAACTCTTAAAAAGCAAGAGAGCAGAGGTTTAGATCAGGGGTCCCCAAACTTTTTCCTGTGAGGGCCACAAAACTTTTGCCTTCTCTGATGGGGGCCGGGGACAGTTTGTAACAGAAAAAGTGTGACAATCACAGGGGTGCCTAAACGTAAACATTTATTGCTTTCCAGAAAGCCACACATAACCAAATATTAATAACCCTTTCCGGGATCTTCACAGGAAAAAAAGTCAGAAAATAAATAATAACACTATTAATGAAATAAATAACACTATTTATGAAATAAATAATAACCAAATAACCCTCTCTGGGTTCTTCACAGAAAAAAGGCCACGGAACATTAACTTTCTGTTGTGCCATGCACAATCTTAACAGGTAAAAGTTCAGCTTAGTTGTCAGAGCAGAATCTCTTACTTAAATGACTCATATGAGCAGTCTCTCAAAGTTCTTGTGTTTCTTCCTTATAATCCTTTTGTAGGTTCCAGCAGGCTTGTAGACACCGCTGCTGAACAGCCTTTTCTTTGCATCGAACAAAAAAATAATCGTTTGTCCACTGCAGGTTAAATACCCTGCATTCTGAGTCAATTTTTCTCTTACCTAACCTTTTCGCCATCATTCCGTCTTATTTGACAGGATTGAGTCTAGGATTTATTTTTTTTTTCTGCGGGGGGGGGGGGGGTTCAGATAGGGGCACAGACTGCAGAAGGGTGGAATAGAATGTCACATTCTATGCGTGTATTAGTATCAATCGCGTGGCCAGACTGAAAAAAAAAAAAAATCATAACGCTTACCGGTGTGGAGGCAAAAAAATAGTCCACAGCACGGCAGAAGGGAGAGACAGTCCATTCACATCAGGTCACCAGTGTGGAGGAAAAAATAAGTGCAGGCGGACACAGCGAGCCGAAGTTTAAAGGTGTTTTATTCCTCCATCACGAGGCTCACCCAGCCTCTGGCTGCGCGCTGTGAGTGAGCTCTGAGCAGTTGTCTAAGAGCGAATTCTAAGTGCGATAGTGAGGCATGTGCAGTCAACCCTTTTATACAGTGATACAGAGAATGCATGGCACAGAATGCATGGCTGAGCACAAGCTCAGCAGGGGAACGAGACGGCGCTCGGCCGGCTTTGGAAGCGAGGTTCAGGAAAAGCTCTGTGCAGGAGGAGGTGGAGGGGGGTGGGGGTAAGCATCTCTGGTATTGTTCAGGGGGCCGGGCCAAATGTGGAGGCGGGCCATATCCGGCTCGCGGGCCATAGTTTGGGGACCACTGGTTTAGATCTACCAATTTTTTTTTTAATTACTTCTTAGCCAATAGATTGCAGTTTGTTTCTAAATGGACAAAATCAACCCCACTAGGAAACCCATGGTTAGATGCTGAACAGTCTCTCTGTGGGTTGCTAAATATCTCTGACTTACCTTTTATGAGTCCCTGTATTGCCCCACACCCGGGAGGCAGGGGTTCAAATCCCAGCCGGGTCATGCCAAAGACCATATAAAAGTGGAACTTCCTGCCATCCAGCATGGTGCTCAGCAAAAATGGAATGGAGGAGGGAAATTTGTGGCGGCGCCTTGCATGGCAGTGGCCCTCTGATTCTACACTTGGGGTGTGTGTGATTAACACAGTAGATAGGTAAAACACAATCTTGTTCCACTGTACATGATTGGTTGTACAGTTGAATGACAATAAAGGGTGATTTAATTTAATTTAATTTAATTTAATTTAAATGTCTTGACTGTTTTAAAAGCATTAATATCAGCTCCTCTCTGACAGCTTGGTGGAAATTTTTAAAAATAATGGGGTCTTTGCTTGTCCCTTACAAATTCACACCCATTTTGAATAATCCTGATATTTTGCAACAAAATAGAACTGTTAAACTTTCCACTATGAAAAGAGAAGGGAATAAAAACTTAGAGCATCTTATTCAAGGTGGAAATTTTATCCAATTTCAGGAATTAGTGTCACAGTTCGATATCAGTGATAAAAAGTTTCTTGAGTACCAACAGCTTAAACCCATAATAAAAGCAAGATTCAATCTTAATCAGACAAGAGGTACCAGTTAAGGTGGCAGAGTTTTTAAATCTTTGTTCCCCTAAATTGATTTCAAATATATACAGACTATTATCAAACCGGATGAGTCAGTATCTCTTCCAATATCAAAATGGGAGACAGACTCATCTATCAAAAAGGATGAAAGCTTTTGGACACAAATATATTAAATAACTTTTAAGATGACTAACAACTCGAATTTACAATTCATACAGTATAAAGTTTGACATAGAATTCATTACACAGGGCAAAGGATGTTCAAAATGGGCTTTAGTCACACAAAGATCTGCTTCTACTGCACCAGCAACATTCCAAATAGCTATATGCATGCTATGTGCAAGCCATCGCCCACCACTCAAGGGGTGGTGGGCGATGGCTTGCTCTCCTTGGCGCCTCTGGTGGCTGGCTGCACCCCAACCACAAGGGGCCGGTGTCCGGGGGACCTGTTCTGGGGTGGCCGTGTGTCTGACCCAGGGGGGGTTGGTTGGGGGGTCTGCCGGGGGTGGGCTGTGGCCCCCGGCCGGCTGGCCTTGCCTCCCGGGGGGGGGGGGGCTGATGCTGGGGGGCCATTCCTGCCCTGGGCGGGGGTCGGGTGTGCGCTGGTGGTGTGGGACGGCCCCGGTGCATCCTTGCGCCGCAGGGTCATGTCCTCCCTGGGGCCCTGGTGGCACCCTGGTCAGGTGCCTGCATCCTGGGGGGTTGCCCTCCCTGTCCTCTGGGGTCTGTGGGTGTGTGTGTGTATGTGTGTGAGAGTGACTGTGAGTGGGGGCATGTGTGTGAGCAGGTGCGGAAGTGGGTGTGTGGGTGTGTGTGTTGTGTGTGGGCATGTGGGGTTGTGTGTGGTTGTAGGTGGGCATGTGTGATGCTGAGTATGTGTATATGTGTGCACATGAGGGTGGGCGTGTGTGTGTGTCTGTATGGGTGTGGTTACCAGTGGGTGGATGTGTAGGGGTGGAGGCTGTGCTTATGGGTAGGAGAACTTCGCTGGGTGGCGGGGGTGGGGCAGTCCATCTGGTAGCATAGGGGTTGGTGATTTGGGGTCTGCTTGTCCCAGCTGCCCTGCTGTTGTGTCACAGGGTGGGGCACTTTGTCGCATTGCCCCTGGTGTCATTAGCGGCGGGTGTGTGTGGGTGGTTGGGGGGACTGTTGGTGTCAGTTGGTGGCCGTGTTGCCATCAGGCTGCTGCGGGGTGGCTGTGGCTGCGGGGTGGCCTGCTGCTGTCGGTGTGCGTCTGGGGTGGGTGGTCGGTGGGCTTGCGGTGGGCGCTTGGGGGTGTCACTTGGCGTGTGGGGTGCCGTGTGGGTCTGGTACATTGTTCACTATTGTGACTATTGTTGTTGTGCGTGTTTGTGTGTGCAAGATGAGTGGGAATGTTTGTGGTGCTGGGAGCACCAGGACATGACGCTGGTGGGTCCTGGGCTGCTCGACTGGGCGACTTTCACCCTGGGTTGGGATTTTGGGGCAGTGGGTGGCCTCATGAACCAGTTTGCGAACTAGCTTCTGGCTGGGGATGGCCTCACTTTTGGACCGCCTTCCTCCCTGTCTTATTTCCCACCCCCTCCCCCTGATTCTGGGTGGAATGTACATCTTCTTGGATACATTTAGGGCTTTGGGGCGGGGGGGGGGTGCTGCACTGTGTCGGCGAAGGGGATACCTCTGCTGTGCGGTGGGGCTGCCCTCACCTCAATTTTAATTGCATTTTAGACACAGAGGGGTGGGAGAATGGGGGCCCCGTTGCCTATCGCAGTGGCTAGTGGTGCTCCAACCACCATCCCCCCAATTTTAACTGCACTATGGTAGTCCACACATTTACACACAATCACATCATACAATCAACATACACCTACCATGTTTTGTGCAAGGGGGAGGGAATGTGGGGGTCTTTCCCCACCCCTGTCGCCCTCCTCCTGCTTGGGGCCTGGGGGCCCGGCGGGGGGCATGGGACCTGTCATGTTGTCAAAATCCCTGGGAGCTGCTTGCTGAATGTATAGATACAAGCAAGGGAGTGAGAGAGGGACTGAATAAGAGATTAAGCGAGAGTGAGGGAGTGATGAATGGACATGGTGATGGTGGGCGCTGGGGGTGGGGGTCTGCTTCTGTGGCCGCGGCGGCCCTGGGGTAGCTCGTGGGGGGGGGGGTGGCTGCTGGCCTGCACGAGCAGTCTCCCCAGCCGCTGCCAGGTGTTGGTGCGCATTCAGGTTTGCTGCATCTGCATTGCAGTCACCCTAAGAAATAAGGGTGAATGAGGGTGGGTGAGTGTGAGGGGGAGAGCATGAATGGATGTGAGTAGGTCGGAGTGTGAGTGAGAGTGCATGTGTGGGTGAATGTGACTGGGTGTGGGTGACCCTGAAGGCAAGTGGGAGTGAGACTGAATGGATACAGGAGTGAGAGAGAATGGGCGGGTCCCGGAGTGTGACAGTGGGTGAGTGAGAGTCAGTGAGTGCATGTGGGTACGTGTGAGAGCATGAGGGTGTGAATGTGTGGGAATGGGTGTGGGTGTTTCTCTGAGTCGGGAGGTGCTGGATTGAGGGGGGGTAGTGCCTCGCACCTATGTGGGCTCCCCTGGGTGGGGGGAATTCTTTGGGCATGGGGGTCCCCGGGATGTGCTGTGGTGGGGCTGGGGGGGGGCAGACCCACTGTGGGGGCGCCTGGGGGGGCTCGCACCGGTGGGTGCAGGCCGGTCTCTGGCCCAGGGGGTGGGGGTGCTGGCCTCCTGGCGCTTGGGGGCCGGGGACTGGCGTTGGCGGGTTGGCAGGCCCGGGGATGTGGGCCCACCGTGCCGGCAGCCTGGCGGCCTGACCTCCCTCAATCATCCCTCCAGGGGCGGATGCCTAAACGCTTTCCTGGGGCTTGCTGACCTCGGGCATTTGTGCCCTGTGGGGGTTGGCGGCACTGCCTTGCCTGCTCGGGGTTCCTGGGGGAAGGGTGGGTGCTGAGACTGGCCCCCCTCTTCGTATCTTTCCTGACAAACCACTCACATGCACACACTTATTTTGCGCACGCTCTCATATATACACACACGGACGCACACACACACACAAATGTCTCTCCTTTAACAGATGCAGATACCAGACTTGTGTTGAAACATCTTCAGTGGAAGAAGCAGTTTGTCTTTTGTTTGTTTTAGCTGTTGGTTTGTTTGCCTTTATGTCTGTTCCCCTCCCTTTTCTTTCCCCCTCCACACACTTCCTTTCCCTATTCCCCATCCTGTCGGGTCCTCCATGGATAAAATAATTTAAATTAGGTATTAAAAGTTATTACAAGAGGAGTTTACAACAATATACAGTACATAGTTAGGTACTATATAAAGCTCCTTTTGGCAAAGTAAATCTGTTTTGGCACAATAAGGGGAACAGATCTCTGTTCTGATTACCTAGCTACCTGCCTTCGGTGCTTCTTCCACCGAAGATGTCTCAACACGAGTCTGGTATTGCAAGAGTTTGCAAGTAGCAGTGATATAGGTTACCCAGTGTGCCCATGCAACACTTTGAGCGACTGATGACTACATAACTGAAATATATGAATTAAAGCAGCTTAGCAACTGTTGTCCATGGTGATATAATGATAACATACTGTGTGCTAATGGCTCTCAAGTGGAGAGGTTAATGTCATCTCATGGGTACACACAGCTCATGAAGAGTGCCACTACAGACAGGGTAACTTTGATTGATCACGCTTATTTCAGCAGAGAGTGTGATGATGTGTTAGTGCAGGTCCGAGATGTGTACTACAGTGACCATGATGCTGTGTATTGCTCAATTCCTGTGTGTCTGTTGTAAATTGTGGCAAATTTTAAGTACAGTAGCAGTTATGACAGATCATACGTTCAGTAGGCTAGCATGAGGGGAGAGCATGGTATCATCAGGGAGCTAAGCTGAGAATTGTCATGTAGGGCATGACGCAGTATATGATCTTTGCTGAGTTGCTGGGCTTCACTGCTGCTGCTCTGCCTGTCTCCACTGTTGCTGCCACCCCTGATTGGGCTACTCAGTTGTCGGCTCATGCGCCTGTTGGTGAGCTACCCAAGCCGCTTTAGCAGACTTGAATGGGGTCCCCAGACCACAGCCCTTAGTACTACCTCCTACTCCTTGGTGGTCTGGGTCATCCCCTGTCTTTCCAGCAGCCCATGGATCATTGATTAGACTCTCCCCAGACTCTCCCCCTCAGCTCAGTTTAGCCCGTGAACTGCGTTACCCTTAGAGAGGAAAGAATGAAAAGAACAGGGAAAAAAAACACTTTCCCCTTGTGTTTTTCTTTTTTTTTTTGCTCTGAACTGTTCAGTTTCTCTTTAAAGAAAAATAAATAAAAGACAATATCTTCCCCTTTGTGATGTCAGAAATTGATATCCCAACTGTATTTTTGTTTCATTTAGAACTAGAAAAGCACTCGGAGAGCGCAGACCTCCTCCAAGCGCCACAGTTCCCCCCATACAGTGTTTGTGTGTACGTTTTCAGATTCCTTGAGCATGAAAAGATATGACTAACAATTGGATTCACAATGATTATTTGTTTATTTGACAGGGACAGTGCAATAAACATAGACAATTAATCAATGACAATGAATGTGATAGTGATAGGATTAGTGGTTCAGTAGTAAAAGCATTGGCTCCTTGGCGGAGGTAATAAACTGAAGTGTTGCTGTTGTGTCCATCTCCTCCACTGACGGATGCAGATTGGGTAAACAGGTTGGCGTGGGTTTTATATTATATTATATTGGGGTTGCGCTCCGTGGCAAACGAGAATTTAGAAGCTTCCCCGGCAGAGAGCTCGTGTTTGCGCAGCGCCTATGGCTGGCCGGTGAATTTGTGCCAAATGCGCAGCGCCTATGGCTGGCCGGGGAATGTCTGCCAAAGAATCCGGCGGTGGACAGCTGCCTGTGTCAGGTTTTGCAGCTGCGCGCAAACACAGGCACGCTGGAGGGCCTAGGCCACCAGTGTTTTCCACGTGCTTTTGTGCCTAAAACGTTGAAGAACGCGGAGTTTGTGTTGCAGACACGCTGACCAGCGCCCTCCATTGCGCCTGCGCACATGTTGAAAATGGCTGTATGTCACAGTGTTAAAAAATGCTTTAAAAAATTCCTGTATCCAGACGGAGATCCGGATCATCCCCAAAATGTAATCAGTTCTTCCTTGTACCATTTCCAAGAACGCCTGAAAGTTTCATGGAAATCCGTCCAAGACTTTTTGAGTTATCTTGCTAACCAACAGACAAACAGACAGACAGACAGACAGACAGACAAACAAACAAACCCTGGCAAAAACATAACCTCCTCCTGGCCTTTTCGGCCTGGCGGAGGTAACTATACTATGGGAGTGTTTTTATTTCAGTGAAGACTTAACCACCTGAAACAGTTAAACAAAAGTTTTTCTCATTACAATTTCTGTCAAATGCCAGCTCTAAGCATTATTCAGCTTTGAGGCATCATTGCACATACTGTATCTCTACAAATGTTGTTCTTACTGTATTATGTTGTTGTTATCTCTATGAACAGTATATCTTCTCTGCCCCCCAACCAGTCATGGTAGAAGACTGCCCCTCCCTGAGCTTGGTTCTGCCAGAGGTTTTGCCATATAAGGGAGTTTTTACTTCCTGCTGTTGCCTTGCACTTGCTCGTTGGGCTTTTGTTTAAATTACTTATGATTCATGCCTTATGTATAAGTTATCAGTTTTTTGCCAGTAATCGGTTTATTGTGACCATGTAACCACTGTTACACTGTTCAAAATTCAAACAAGTTCCAGGACTAAACAGTAGATGGCAGCAATATCATATCTAGTTCCTTAAATGGCATTTGTGTTTATCATGATTGAGATATTGTTCATCAGCAGCTTCAGGTCAAAACAGAGCAGAAAAAAAATTCAGGTTGTTCAGACTTTGATGAAGAGTCATCAGTCAGGTTGTTCATGTTTTGTAAAAGATCATTAGTTCAATAAATGTAAACATTTCATAATGTACTTGTACTTATTCATACTAAATTTGGAGTTGCCACTAGCTTGTTTTGCTATTATTTTACTGGTCCGGCGCACTTGACATTAAATCTGGTGGTATATGGCCCCCGAGCTAAAATGAGTTTGACACCACTGCTGCAGGGTCTCTCAGCGTGACAAAAACTACAATGGCTCCCTGCCCTCGGATCTATACATGCTACATTGTCATGTGCGGTGAGTGCTCACCCCCTCCTTCCTTTTACCAGCTTTGTCATCAGATGCACCTGCTGATTCCTGCCTGCCAGCGTTTATAAGAAAACAGTCTTCAGTGACTCAGCGCTGGCTCGTTTGGGTATACCGCTCTATTGTAAGCGGTTGTTTGTCTTATGACTTTGTCTTACGATCTCTTCTCTTCCACCTTTTCCAGGTTGCTGCCAACGGAGCGGTGCGTCTGCAGGGATTTGGTGCTCTCGCCAGCCTGTTGCTCCACCTCTAAGGAGCCTTCCTTCTCTACCCGGTCAGACCCAACCATCTAACCCATCTGGCAGTTCCGTCTGCTGATTCCTCTCCTTCACTGGGTTCTGTGCTGGTCTCCTATCTCCCACGTGAGTGGCATTATTTGTTTTCCCATTAAATCTCCATTCCTCTCTAATCAGCCTCATCTGTCCTCCATAGCGCTCATGCTTTTCTGGCAAGTGACTGGCGTTTTTCCCTCAAGAGTTCTGTTTTGAACATTCTAATAAAAGGTCAAACGTTTTTTGTGTGTTTGCTTGGTGATTGCACGTTGCACTCAGGTGGCTTGTCCAGCCAATACGACAGAATGAGCCAGCCAGAGCCACCACCTGGCAGGTGCATCATCATCAACCGATCACTCCGCGCTCCACAGAGAGGCAGGTGGGTGAGCACACTCAGCTGCTGCAGGCAATTACACAGCAGCTGAGTGTCCTTACTTATCGATTGGGCCATGCTGGTGTCCTGGCTACTCCACCTTCGCCTGCTCCTCCTTCTTCCATTATCCGCAGAACCCTTGCTATTTTCACTCCTGCCCCGTACACGGGGGAGGTGGGGAAATGCAAGGGTTTTTTATGTCAGATTGGGCTTTATTTTGGGCAGGTGCAGGGGAGTTCCCGGATGACATTTCTAAGATTCATCAGTTTGTTCTTCTGCTTTGGGGCTGCGCTCTTAGTTGGGCGCGAGCTGTTATCGATAGTCAGAGAGCTTCGCCACCAACGTTTGACCAATTCGTGGCCGAGTTCACCCGCACCTTCGACCTTTCTGAGAGTGAAGGGAACATCATGAGTCGCCTGATGTCACTCCATCAGGGCAGTCGGTCGGTGGACAACTTCTTGATGGAGTTCCGGGTTGAGGCAGCAGATTCGGGGTGGAACGAGGCTGCGTTACACAGCGCGTTCCTCCACGGACTGAATCCTCGTCTCTGGGATGACTTGGCGGTCTATGCTGTTCCTGCCACCTTCGACGGCCTGATAGATCAGGTGGTCGGTTTAGAAAATTCATTCCATCAACATGACTGGGAGCTGTACCTCAGCCTCGTACCCAAGGTCTATCATGACCTCGGGGAGGTGTTTAGCAAGTCGTGAGCGTTAGCGCTTCCCCCACATTGCTCGTACGACGGTGCCATAGACCTCCTCCCGGGGGTGAGGTTGCCATCCAGCAAACTCTATAGTATTTCTGGGCCTGAGAGAGAGAGGCGATGGAAAGGTACATTAAGGATTCGCTGAACACCGGCCTCATTCAGCCATCCTCAGCTCCCTTAGGGGCAGGGTTTTTCTTTGTAGGCAAAAAGGACAGGTCTTTGCATCCATGCACTGACTATCGGGACCTTAATGCCGTCACTGTCAAAGACAAATGCCCTCTGCCCCTGATGAACTCCACTTTCGAGCTCCTGCAGCATTCACCTGTATTCTCTAAGCTTGACCTACGTAAAGTTTATCACCTACTTAGAATACCGAGGAGGACAAGTGGAAAACAGCGTTTAAAACTCATCTGGTGCATTTTGAATATCTAGTTATGCCTTTTGGGCTAACTAATGCCCCTGCTGTGTTCCAGCATTTAATCAATGACGTCCTCCGCGATATGCTTAATCGGTTTGTTTTCATCTATTTAGACGACATCCTGATTTTTTCTTGCACGCCAGAGGAACACGAGACCCATGTTAGAGCCTTGTTACAATGGCTCTTAGAGAACGAACTATACGTCAAGGCAGAGAAGTGTGAATTTCCTACATCTTCCACTTCTTTCCTTGGCTTCATTATAGCAGAGGGAGAACTGAGAGCTGACCCAGCCAAGGTGAAGGCTGTGCTAGATTGGCCAACCCCCCAACTCCTGCAAGGAGCTGCAATGCTTCTTGGGGTTTGCAAATTTTTATCGCAGGTTTATTCAAAACTATAGTGGGATAGCACAGCCTTTAACTAAGCTGACCTCTGTTAAGGTGCCATTTGTATGAACCAAGGCAGCTGAGCAGGCCTTTAACAAATTAAAGGTCCTGTTCACTGGCGATCAAGTCTTGGCTCAGGTCGACCCTCAGCTCCAGTTCACCCTGGAGGTGGATGTTTCAGAGACGGGGGTGTGCACTGTTTTATCTCAGTGTTCTTCCCCGGATTTGAAGCTCCACCCATGTGCGTATTTCTCTCGGTGGCTCACCCCGCCCGAGAGGAATTACGACGTATGTGATCGCGAACTGTTGGCCATTAAATTGGTGTTTGAGGAATGGAGACACTGGAGGGAGCTGCTCACCTTGTAGTCGTGTGGACGGACCACAAAAACTTAGAGTATCTGTGGTCGGCCCGCCGGCTTAACCCTAGACAGGCTCGCTGGGCCTTATTTTTCCAGCGCTTTAACTTTACTGTCACTTACAGGCCCGGCTCCCATAACAGGAAGCCTGATGCTCTCTCCAGGCAGTTCAGTCAGGATGTGGCTGACCCCCCTTCCTGCCCCCAGTTCATTCTCCCGCCTTCGTGCATCCTGGGAGCTCTCATCTGGGAGATCGAGAAGCGAATCTGCCAGGCCCAGTCTTCTGCCCCCGAACATGCGGGCTGCCCCCTAACCGCCTGTACGTCCCGGCTACTCTCTGCAGCGAAGTCATCCAGTGGGGGCACACTGATCATTTCGCCTGTCACCCGGGGGTGGTGCGGACTATTGACATCATCAGGCGAGCGTTTTGGTGGCCTACGTTATGGCGGGACGTGCAGGTGTATGTTAAAGCCTGTCAGACATGTGCCCAGAACAAGTCCTCCTCCACCCCTCCCGCTGGTCTTCTTCACCCCTTCCCCATTCCCAGTTGGCCTTGGTCTCATATTGCCATGGATTTTGTCACTGGTCTTCCCCCTTCCCATGGCAACACAGAGATTTTGACCATTGTGGACAGGTTCTCCAAGGCCATACACCTGGTTCCCCTTCCCAAGCTGCTGTCCGCCGCCAAGACAGCGGAGCTCCTTTCCTACCACGTCATCAGGCTACACGGCATTCCTATGGACATTGTGTCTGACCGGGGTCCGCAATTCACTTCATGAGTCTGGAAGGCCTTCTGTCACTGTCTGGGTACCACCGTCAGTCTCATCTCCGGCTACCACCCCCAGAGCAATGGGCAGGCTGAGCGTGCCAACCAGTCCCTGGAGGCCACCCTTCGTTGTATGGCAGCCGAAGACCCCGCTTCATGGAGCTCCAATCTCACTTGGGTAGAATATTCATTAAATTCCATGGTCTCCTCAGCTTCGAGCCGTCTGTGGGCTACACCCCACCCCCCCGCCGCTATCTATGGCTGAGAGAGAGGGTGCGGTGCCGTCCGTGGGAGCTCACTTTCATTGCTGCTGCCGGGCTTGGAGATCCACCAGAGCTGCGCTTCAGTGTGCCACCGAGCTCAATCAGCGCTACGCTGACCACAAGAGGGTTCCGGCACCGAGCTATGAAAAGGGACAGCAGGTTTGGGTAGCCACGGACCAGGTTCCACTGAAGACGGAGTGTCACAAACTTGCCCGGTTCGTGGGCCTCTTTCCCGTCATTGGTAATGTCGGCGACTCTGCTGTCCGGCTCCAACTTCCACGAACGCTCTGCGCGCACCCTACCTTCCACGTCTCCAAGGTGAAGCCTCTCTCTTCCAGCCCTCTCTGCCCTCCCCCGGACCCCCCCCCCCCCTCCCAAGGTCCTTGACAGGCACGTCACGCACACAGTGAGGGAGATCTTGGATGTAAGGCATCGGGGTCAGGCCTTCCAGTATTTGGTCGACTGGGAAGGCTATGGCCTGGAGCATTGGTCATGGGTCCCCTGATCCAAGTTCCATGACAAGGAGATGGTCCGGGACTACCATTGTGCTCATCTGGAGAAGACTGGGCGACCGCCAGGAGGCGTTCCTTAAGAGGGGAGCACTGTCATGTGCGGCGAACGCTCGCCCCCTCCTTCCTGTTCACCAGCTCTCTCATCAGATGCACCTGCTGATTCCTGCCTGTCAACGTTTATAAGGAAACAGTCTTCAGTGATTCAACGCTGGCTCATTTGGGTATACTGCTCAACAGACAGCTCTATTGTAAGCGGTTGTTTGTCTTATGACTTTGTCTTATGATCTCTTCTCTTCCACCTTTTCCAGGTTGCTGCTAACGGAGCGGTGCGTCTGCGGGGATTTGGTGTGCTCGCCAGCCTGTTGCTCCACCTCTAAGCAGCCTTCCTTCTCTGCCTGGTCAGATCCAACCATCTAACCCATCCGGCAGTTCCGTCTGCTGGTTCCTCTCCTTCACTGGGTTCTGTGCTGGTCTCCTATCTCCCACGTGAGTGGCATTATTTGTTTTCCCATTAAATCTCCATTCCTCTCTAATCAGCCTCATCTGTCCTCCACAGCACTCCTGCTTTTCTGGCGAGTGACTGGCATTTTTCCCTCAAGATTTCTGTTTTGAACATTCTAATAAAAGGTCAAACGTTTTTTGTGTGTTTGCTTGGCGATTGCACGTTGCACTCAGGTGGCTTGTCCAGCCAGTACAACACGCATGTCTGTTTGTAGCCACGGCCCCATGCATCACCCTCCACTGGAGATCAACAGTCCGTTTCTCTCTTTGAGGTTTGTACAGGGACCTCCAGCTGGCCCTGAGAGATAAACCCGGTGGCAAAAGACCAAGCCACTTCCACGCATGGACACCAGCTAATAACCGAGCTGCTCTCACACTGTCCCCAGTAATTTTTACTCATGTATACTGCCTAATTGCCATATAACATTTTCTCCACATATCTATGAGATCACTTTCAGTGATTACATCACACAGGAGAGAGACTGAAGGCAAATAATGCTCCTCTGCATTTCTGTCAAACATGTGTGGTACAGTTCCAGTCTCCTCCTACTACTATGATCAAACCATTATTTAACTCTTTCAGTTTGGTATTTAACTTATGAAATAATCTTACACGATCAGCACCAGAATTGTGAGCATTTCCTGTGCTTTATAAAAACAAAGCAAGTATTCCTGATCACCTGTACTACCTGCCTGCCTTGCTCCACCTCACATACAGTTGCATCTGCTAAATGGAGATGCTGTGAGAATAATATTACTGCAGCTGCACTGAAATTAGTGCCATGACTAAGAAAAAACTGCCCTCTCAATCCATTCCCCATTCTACTTCATTATTTGCTGTGCTGTGTGTCTCCTGTAGGAGAAACATCTCTATGTGTTTAGTTTTACTCAGCTCAGCTATCACTGTCTCTATCCCTGCCTCCATTTATGTTTAATGTAGCCACTCTCCATAGGGAGTAGAAAGAGAAAGAAAAAGGAAGGAGGAGTAAAACCTTTCCAAGATAGAAAAATCACCTTCAGTATTTCACCTATAATCTACTATTATACTCCTGAGCAGGGCCACCTTAACTTGCCGTTGAGCCCTGGGGCTGAGAGGTTTTGTAGGCCCCCCTCCCCAACAGAATCTCAGTTTAAAAATGTGTAATAGCTCTGTTTTAATAATGAATTGCAGTTATATAGCACTTTTCATGACACCCAAAGACACTTTACAATGAGTCCATTATTCATTCACTCCACAGACAATGATAGTGGTAAGCTACCTCTGTAGCCACAGCTGCCCTGGGGCAGACTGATGGAAACATGGGTGCTGATCCATGCCAACAGCCTCTCTGACCACCACCGAACGTTTATTCACATTCATACATCAATGACATGAACCATGAACACACTAGAGGCAAGGTGGGAAAAGTGTCTTGCCCAAGGACACAACAGTAAGGTGAGGGAGTGGGATTCGAACCACCAACCCTCCAGTTATTGGGCAACCTGCTCTACCGCCTGAGCCACGACGACCTCATTTTTGTTTCTCTTTGAGAAATAATGCAACTGTGAGCTAGAAAACACAACTACACTGCAAAAAGTCAAATATAAGTAAAATGAAATAAATTAAGGCTGTTTATGCTTGTTTTTGTCTGACAAGATATTTATTCTTGCTGCGCAGTTCATGTGTAAGAAAATTTTACATGCTTTCATGTAGTTTTAACATGCTTTAAGCAATTTGATAAGTCAGATTTTCTTGCTCTGTTGGCAGATAATTTTATTTTAAGTAAAAAAGAAAAAATACCTGCCAACAAAGTAAGATTAAATTGTTTAAAACAAGTAAAAACTTTTGTAAAGCAAGTAAAATCTTATAGAAAACTACACAACAAAAAAATTCTTGTCTTGTCAATATTATCTTGGAGAGAAAAACAAGCATAAAGCCTTGATTTAAGAAATTTTATCTTACTGAGATTTTCATTTTTACAGTGTGACAGATACTGCCTTCAGCATAAAATTACATCAGCGAAGTATTCCTGTTTCAAACAATGCACAACAGCAGCAATGAAAAACGTGCACAGGTGGCTGGAAACCTGAAAACAGCATGTCTTACCTGTAGTGCAGTGTGTGTGTGATGCCGTACCCGTCCACTGGTGTGACGTCAGGTGGGCACGGCCCACTGTGTATATAGTTTTATGTGTGTCTAATAAAGACTAGTTCGCTGTTCAGTTCAGCACGGCTCCTGTCTCACATTATTCATGCATAACATTTTGGCAACGAGAAGAGAAATTATGGCAGCATATGGGCTACTTCAACCCTAGTGCCTTTTCTGGAGTACACGGGACAGCCGGTGATCCTGTGGCCAAAGTGGAGGGCCATGTTTGAGGGTTACATCAGGGCGCTGGGCCTAGGTGGACTCGACGGGAGAAGACGACGAGCGCTCCTGGCCCATCATCTCGGCGCAGAGGGCTGAAGAATTCTCGGTACGTTGGGAGAGATGGAGCACTATGAGGATGCTGTCGAGCGGTTGGCAGAATTTTTCGCCAGGCAGACGAGGACCATGATGCTGTGGGTGGAGGGAGTGTTGGCGCCAAACGAGGCTAGGCTAGTTAGCTTGGAGAAACTAACGGCACAGTCAGTGTCTATGGACGGGCTAGCCACAAAGCTAACTGCGTGCCAAAAAAGAGTCCAGGCTACCAGCTGGGCATCGAGGTGAGACCGGGGGAGTCTCCGGTCACTGAAGATGGCGGGGAAGCTGCAAAGCGCAAGAAGGTGGAGGACCAGAGCGCTGATGAGTTGGACGGCGTGGTGTGCGACAACAGCGGAGAAGGAGAGCAGCAGGAGTCATCCCCACAGCAGGAGGCTAGGCAGTGAGTGAGCAGGACCATGGAGGCTGAGAGCCCCGAGGAAGAGCAGCGACAGTCAGGCCCAGAGACGATGCAGCAGAGCGCCTGGGATGAGGGTGCTGAGAGCAGCGACGAAGCGCCTGGGTTGGAGAGTGGAGCCGACAAGAATGACACTGAGAGCCCCAAGGGAGAGTAGCTGCAGCTGGACATGAAGTAGACGCAGCAGAGCGCCTGGGACGAGAGTACTGAGAGCAGCAACGAGGCGCATGGGTCGGAGAGTGATGCTGACCAGAGCAAAGCTGAGAGCCCGGGAGAGAGCAGCTACGACTGGACATGGAGACAGTGCAGTGGAGTGCCTTGAACAAGGGTGCTTGGAACAATGGCGAGGTGCCTGGGTCGGGAAACGACACCGGCGAAAGCGATGTTGTGAGCCCCGGGAGTGAGAGCAGAAACGGCTGGGCACGGAGACAGCGCAGCGGAGCA
Source organism: Pholidichthys leucotaenia (assembly GCA_020510985.1). Lineage (NCBI taxonomy): Eukaryota > Metazoa > Chordata > Actinopteri > Cichliformes > Pholidichthyidae > Pholidichthys > Pholidichthys leucotaenia. The sequence continues at coordinate 285,940,817 of CM035838.1, forward strand.
CCTGTGACAAGGGTCCTAAGTGCAGCGGCAAGGTGCCCGGGTCAGCGAGCGGTGCCAACAAGCAGGCTTTGGGTCTTCCCGGAGTTCGGCCACAGGGGACTGGAGTGTTTAGAGCCATGACAGTGGTGTTGAAAGTGGTCGGGAGCGGACCGACAAGCACGGAGGGACAGTGTGCCAGACAGCAACACGACGGGTCCTGAGGAGTGATGCAGTCAGCGGTGAAGAGGGGCATTGTGGCAAGAGAGATCGTTTTTGATCCTGGAGGCAGACGGCAGCCACGGGCACACATGTCGTGGTCTGCCCGGGGCCTCTGAGCCGGTTTTATCTTCAACGGCCAGGGGCGTGTATGATTTGGGGTTGCTCTGCGCCCCCGCGCCGGTTTTACCACTGACTGCCAGTGGACAGAGCTGTGACTTTAACACTATTAATGTAAATATGTATATATGCTGCTGGTGTGCATGTGAGTGTGTGTGATATGGGATTATTTAATAAGGCCGATCTGAAGACCGTACTCCCAAAATTTTATCAACATGTTAAGTGTTCTACTAGAGGGGAGAACATTTTAGACCATGTTTACACTAACATCAAGCATGCATACAGAGCCATATCCCTCCCCCACCTCGGCCAGTAGGATCATCTTTCCCTCCTGCTCTCCCCAGCCTACACCCCCCTCAGGCGTAGAGACAGGCCTACTATAAAGACTGTCACAACTTGCCCTGACAACGCTCTCCCCAAACTGCAGGATTGCTTCACAGAGACAGACTGGGATTTATTTGGACAACAGGAGTTGGAAACATCCACTGATACAGCCTTGGACTACATTAAGTTTTGTATCGGTAATGTGACTGTGGACAAAAATATTAGGGTTTTTCCCAACCAGAAACCCTGGATGACCAGCCAGATCCGCACACTCCTCAGAGCCCGTGATGCTGCCTTCAGATCAGGTGACAGAGACCTTTATACGTCTACTCGAGCCGATCTGAAAAGAGGAGTTAAAAAAGCTAAAGCGGACTACAAGATGAGAATAGAGTCCCACTTGTCTAGTAACAACATACGGGAGGTCCATCCATCCATCTTCTACCGCTTAATCCTTTCGGGTCGCGGGGGGGCTGGAGCCTATCCCAGCATCTTTGGGCAAGAGGCAGGGTACACCCTGGACAGATCGCCAGTCCATCGCAGGGCCAACACAGAGAGACAGACAACCATTCACTCTCGCATCCATACCTAAGGACAATTTAGAATCCCCAGCTTTTGATGCCAATTAACCTAACTTGCATGTTTTTGGCATGTGGGAGGAAACCGGAGTGCCCGGAGTAAACCCACGCAGACACAGGGAGAACATGCAAACTCCACACAGAAGGGTCACCATACGGGAGGTGTGGCAGGGAATTCAAAACATCAGAAATTACAGAGGCTGTGCTACAACATCAGAGAACCTGAGTGCACCGCTGGCAGAGGAGCTAAATAGCTTCTTTGCTTGCTTTGAAATTACTCAACAGCAGCACTCATCAGCCTCAGCCCTGCCCCCACCCCCACCCAACTCCTGCACCACCACTTTCACTGTCAGTGAGCATGACGTCAGACGGGTGCTCCTGACAGTGAACCCCAAGAAGGCTGCCTGCCCAGATGGAGTTCCTGGTAAGGTGCTTAGAGCGTGTGCTTCCCAGCTCACCTCCATCTTTACCAGGATTTTCAACCTATCCCTGGCAAAGGCAGTCGGGACGTCCTGTCTGAAATCCGCCATAATCATTCCGGTACCAGAGAAGTCTCCCACCACCAGCCTAAATGATTACTGTCCTGTGGCCCTCACCCTGGTAATTATGAAGTGCTTCGAGAGACTGTTTCTTCAGCACATTAAGAGCCATCTTCCCCCAGACCTTGATTCTTACCAGTCTGCATATCATGAAAACCGATCCACTGAAGATGCCATCGCCGTAGCCCTCCATTTTGCACTGTCCCACTTGGAGCGGCAGCAGAGCTACGTCCGAATGCTCTTCCTGGACTACAGCTCGGCCTTCAATACAATTATCCCGGACATTCTCATTACCAAACTGAACACCCTTCGTCTCCCACCTCTCACATGTGCTTGGATAAAGAACTTTCTCACGAACCAGTCCCAGACTGTGAGACTTGGCTCCTACTTCTCCTCCACACGGACGCTGAGTACTGGCTCCCCACAGGGCTGTGTGCTGAGCCCCCTCCTGTACTGTCTCTACACCTATGACTGTCGTCCGGCCTACAACAACAACCTCATCGTGAAGTTTGCTGACGACACCACGGTGGTTGGACTCATTTCTGGAGGGGACAAGACAGCCTATGGGGGGAGGTCCTGAAGTTGGCAACTTAGTGTTTAGAAAATAACCTGACTCTGAACACCAAGAAAACCAAGGAAATCAGTGTCAACTTCAGGAGGACCAATACAGACCCAGCCCCCCTCTTCATTAATGGCGAGTGTGTGGAGAGGGTCCACACATTCCGGTACCTCGACGTCCTTATCTCCTCTGACATCTCCTGGACAGACAACATCTCGGCGATTATTAAGAAGGCTCAGCAGCGGCTACACTTCCTGAGAGTCCTCAGGAAGTACGACCTCAACTCCACCCTGCTGCTGACATTCTATCGCTCATCCCAGCCCCCGACCAACAGTGATCTGTGTGGAGTTTGCATGTTCTCCCCGTGTTGCGTGGGTTTACTCCGGGATTTCTCCGGTTTCCTCCCACATGCCAAAAACATGCATGTTAGGTTAATTGGCTGTTCTAAATTGTCCCTAGATATCTGTTTCCTATAGGCCCTTAGAATAGAGGGTTAGTATTAATGAAAGCGCTTTGAGTGGTCTTTGTGACTAGAAAAGCGCTATATAAGTGCAGGTTAGTTAGTTAGTTAGTCATCCATTGAGAATCTGCTCACATACTGCATTACAGTGTGGTATGGGAATTGCACAATGGTAGACAGGGAGAGGTTGCAGAGGGTAGTAAAGGCAGCACAGAAGATCATCGGCCACCCTCTCCCCTCCCTGACAGACATTTACACCGCCCGCTGCCTTAGGAGAGCACAATACATCATCAAGGACATCTACCACCCTGGAGCTGACCTGTTTGACCTGCTGCCCTCAGGGAGGCGCTACAGATGCATCAGAGCCAGGACAAATAGACTTAAGAACAGTTTTTTTCCAAAAGCCATCATGGCTCTGAATTCTCAGTCCAACCCTCCCTGACCTTCTCAGTACACCTCTAAACACATCACTGTGTAATTGACATTTACGGTCCAGAATGCTGTGCAGTCTTTTTAATATTTTTATTTTTATATTGTATATATGACTTATTTTATCTTAGATTATGTACATTGTACACACTATACATTATATATTGCAGGAATTTATTGTTTTTATGCTTTTTATTTTTCTCTTTTACATATATTGCACTGAAGAAGATGCTTAAATCTCATTGTACATTTGTTTGTATAATGACAATAAAGGCTATCTATCGATCTATCTATCTATCTATTTTATGTACAGGTATTTTAGAGGCGTCGTCCAAATTTTGTTATTCTTTTGGATGAGTGCGTTAGGATATTTTATTTTAGTTTGTGGCGTAACCCCCACAACAGACTGAGTCAGGCACAGCGCTCGACTAGAGCAATTAACAGAACAATGAAATGTGTGTATTAATGTCTACAGACAGCCCGCTCCTTCTGGCTTTTTCCGGCTCACTACTGTGATGTTAATGTGCCATTCATGCATTGTGTTCATGCATCCTGCCCTTACTGTGTCTCTCAAATGCAAATGTCTCATGCCTGTCTGCAGTCTCTTTGATGATACCATGCCTTTCATGTATTGTCTGTAACTGGGTATATAAGCTCACTGAAATCCATGTTCACTCTCTCATTCTCTGCTACTTCTCATCTGCACACTTGCTGGAGAGCCTCTGAGGGCTCGCCCATGGGGCGAGCTCCGTGACGGCGGTATGATAATAAACCTATTTAAAACCTCACTTGGCTGCTTTTATTTTATCATCCGCCTCACTGGTGACCCCGAGAATGCACACGCTTTGTGCATCGCAACCTTCTGGTTTGGACAGCCACGCTGATGTCCTGATGGCAATGAACGCAGCACCCGGCGGTGATTCTCCGACGACAAGCGAACGCGGCAGCCTGACTGATCTGCCCTCCCTTCTGCTTCAGGGAGACTTTGACGCAGAGTTTCCAGGCGAAACTCTCCGGAGACCACCCATGACCGGGAAAGCTGAGGAACATTTCATGGTGAGATCTGCACGCCTAGATCGGCACATCCACGCTTGGACCAGCCGCTCTCACAGCTTCTGACACACGATTCTGTGTATCCTTACGAGAGCGCACGCACCTCGTCCTTTCTCCACGATGGCGACCTCCACGGCCGACGGAGCACACGTGGACCTGAACGCACCATGACCCATCTTCAACAACTACAACAGGGATGATTAAGCTCCTTGAGTTACAAGGACGGCGCACCACGCACGGGACACATACGGCTCCACTGACCGCCTTCCTCCTTCGCCGCTGCAAACTGGCCCTTCAGGCTTGCTCGTACACCTGAGGCACGCACGCAGCTTGCTCACTGGATTTTATGGTCTTAGCCATGGCGCACAACGGGAATTCAGCAGTCTGCAGTCCCCGAAGGCTTTAAGGTTGTGCCCGCACCTAAAGTCAACACGCCAAGTCCCTTTGCTTTTATTTTTTTCTTACAGCCGCCCCTGTTTTCTTCATGGCCGCTGTTAATCCTCGCCGCTTCCTTTTTTCTGCACGGCCGCTATTAATCCTTGCAGGACTTAATCGCGAGAGGAGTCAGTGACTAATTTTTCTTCTTGTGGATTTCCACATGTTCAACGGGACAGCCCCTCAACATCGCAGACCTACAAGCAATTTTTGCGCGGCTCAGACGATTTCACCTTCCCCGGCCGGCATTTACTACCCCCCACCCCCCTCCACCTCCGCCTGCACAGAGCTTTCCCTGCTCGCTGCAAAAGCCGGACTATCGAGGCCTCGGCCCCCTGCCGAGCCCTCTGGGAGGGAGCGTGTGGCGTAACCCCCACAACAGACTGGGTCAGGCACAGCGCTCGACTAGAGCAATTAACAGAACAATGAAATGTGTGTATTAATGTCTACAGACAGCCCGCTCCTTCTGGCTTTTTCCGGCTCACTACTGTGATGTTAATGTGCCATTCATGCATTGTGTTCATGCATCCTGCCCTTACTGTGTCTCTCAAATGCAAATGTCTCATGCCTGTCTGCAGTCTCTTTGATGATACCATGCCTTTCATGTATTGTCTGTAACTGGGTATATAAGCTCACTGAAATCCATGTTCAGTCTCTCATTCTCTGGTACTGCTCATCTGCACACTTGCTGGAGAGCCTCCAAGGGCTCGCCCATGGGGCGAGCTCCGTGATGGCGGTATGATAATAAACCTATTTAAAACCTCACTTCGCTGCTTTTATTTTATCATCCGCCTCAAGTTAATTATTCCTTGTTTCCTTAGTGTGTGATTCCGGTCCTAAATTGAGGAGGGTCTCAATTGTGTGCGTGGTCTTACACTTTTGTAAGGGGGAGGGGAATGTAGTGTAGTGTGTGTGTGATGCCGTACCCGCCCACTGGCGTGACGTCAGGCGGGCACGGTCCACTGTGTATATAGTTTTGTGTGTTTCTAATGAAGAGTAGTTTGCTGTTCAGTTCAGCACAGCTCCTGTCTCACGTTATTCATACATAACATTACTTTTTTCAGAAGTGCTTTCTTCTGGCCTTCTTTAAAGAGAAATCCTTCATTATGTCCTTTAAGTCCAGCTCATGATTATTGTCATACTTTTTGGATGCATGTTTGATCCAGTCTACTTTTTACCAAGTTCGGAGTCCACTGTCCCACGCACAGCTGTCTGGTGTAAGCAATCATGGCCTTTCTCCTCCCTTCTCCAGGTGAGTGCTTTATGGCCCACCTGTCTTCTCCGTACGTAATTAGCAGCCTTCTCCACTCCATGCTCCAGCTTAAAAAATCCTTTCTGCTTCGGGGTTTTTTTTTTTTTTTGACCAATTCGTTTTCCCTAAGCCCTTTTCCTCACAATAATTTTATGAGCACCACTTTCAAACTTTTTTCCGGACATTTTGACCGAGCTAATTACTTCTTACTCTCACTGGTGCTGACATAGTCACATGTCAAAACAATTCCTCTGACAGGCTGTTGTTGCTGGCATAGCCATATAGTATGATAGTTGAGACACTCTGATAGACTTCAATAGAAGCTTTGGAATGCGGAAGTCACGTGGGTCATGGAGCAGCGATTAGTTCCAAACAATGTAGTTTTCCCCATCGACCACCATTCATTTCCCAGAGTGTCTGCTTAACTGTCACGAGCTGAGCACTGGAGGTTTTCGCCATGCTCAGTCTCGTGGCTTTTTTTCTGTATATATATATGTATATATACGTATATTTGTTGTATTTTTGTGCCTTGCGTTTCTGTATTTTCATATTTGTTCTTATTTTCTTGTTTGTGTTTTGGTTTTGTTACTCTCATTTTGTATTAGGTCATATTTATTTCTCTGTCTGCATTTATTGATATTTTATTCTTTGTATTTCGGACTGTTGTGTTCTTTCTCTGGGCTGATAGCTGTCAAGTGGCCTTCTGGGTTGTGCTCCATGTGGGCGTTGCCCTGTCAGCTGTCAGCTCCCCTCACTCTCCTCTCATCGCTCGCAGCTGATCCTAATCATCAATCATTATTACCTTTTTGCCCGCTCATGTGACCCCACACCTGTCATTACTTGTGTTATTTGTTGTGACCCAATTTAAGGACAGCATTTTCATTTCATGTCACCGCAGTCTTAGTTATACTTCCTCCTCGCCACCAGAACCCCTTCCCTGTTTTGGTGAGTTCGTTCTGATCCATCTGTAAGTTTACCTTGTTATCTGTTTGGATTTTGTGTTGATGCACTTTGGAACTTTGTGTTTTGTTAATAAATGCCACAAACTGCAGTTCAGCATCTGGGTTTTTCTCTCTGCCTTGAGGGGCAAATCATGACGTTAATAATCCTTGGTAAGGATCTGTGTGTGTGTGTGTGTGTGTATATATATTTTATAGTAATATGTACATATGTATATTAGCTGCTCTTGCTTGCTTGTTTTTTATTTTTTTTTCTTGCCTTCTGATTGTTGCTCTGAGTGTTGCTATCCCTGTGCTGTTGCAATCCTGGAATTTCCCCGTTGTGGGACTAATAAAGGCTTATCTTATCTTATCTTAAGTTAATGAATGACCATTGCTTTGTTCATTTCACCACTTAAGTTAACATGTAGATCATGTAGTCTGTGACAGTGTTTTATTTCATCAGCATTTTTTGTGTTTATGTCCGATACAAGCTCACAAACTTGCTCAGTAGCTTGCTCCACACTAGATTCAGGTGAACAGCAACTAGCTCAACTTGATAACCTGGTTATCAGTGGAAGTGTTATTTAACATTCATCAATCAGCAATTTTAATATTTTATCATTCTGTTGTGTTGAAAATATTCTGTACTTATTTGAAGAAATTGTTAGGAGAAACATGGGGTGAAAGACACTTGGGATATAGACTGGTTTAGTTTTTAATACATTTGAAAACAAGTGATTATTTTAAGTTGGTAAACGAAGAGTTGACTGTTAAAAACAAACATTCTAAAAACAATTGTTATATTTACAAATGTGAAATACTCAGTTTTATAAAATGGCTCACTTGAAATTAATAAAAAAAACTAACTGAACTAGTAACAGAATATATTTTCTATCGTCTGTAATTCCATTGTGGTTCAAGAAATTCATTTTATTTATGACTGTCTGTATATGAATTTGATCGTTTTACAGAGTGCACGTGTATAGTTTGTATTTTTGTCCTCATGTTTAAACTTTTTAGAAAAAAATGTAGCATTTCCAGAATAGTTCACAAATGTGTGCATAAAAAGCTGAAATGAAAAAAAAGTTTAAAATTTAGTATAAAAATACATAAATCTGTAAGAAAAAAGTAATGATTTTTTTAAACTAATAAAAACAGCCACATTTCAATTTGAAAATAGTCTCAAACGTACAATAAAAATCAGAGTTATGAGACAGAGAAATACAATATTATGAGGAAAAAATAACAAATTTATGTGAAAAAGTAAAATTTAGAGTAAAGAAGGTAGAACATTTAAAAGGATAAAAATGCACAATTCTGTCAGAAAAATGTTGATGTTGCTTGTTTGTATTATAATACAGTTAAATCTGTTCATTATAAGTTTAACAATATACCTGCTGATAGGTATTTTGAATATTTACTTAATATGGCTAAAAAGTGTTTTGTTTTTTTTTTTGTCACAGCTGTCATTCACACGCCATTATAGAAAGGCTGATGTATTGAACTATTTGGAGCTCCATGAACCACGTGACCGGGCAGCGGCGAGTTCAAAGCGTGTCGCAACCATCATACTATATGGCGATGGTTACTGATACCCACATGAGGCACTTGTAAATTAGACCAATCAACAGCCAGCCACACACAAATGTCAAGTGATGGACATTTGATGGTACAATGTGCTTTCATTTTGCAAGAGTCAGTCCTTTTCCCAAAATATCAGACTTTTTACCAGATGTGATGTGTATGCATATACTTGTGTCTGTGCATGTTTAAATTTTCACGTGTTTGGGGAGGAAAACAACAATCTGAGCACTTTGATTGCTTGAGCTCTAAACATGATACATTATCAACACATGAATTTTATGTAACTTTTTCATTTATATAATATTGCAAATTATCTAACTTTCTTCCTAACATTATTTAAAGGCATAAACTTGACATGACTGTCATGCCAGTAATTGCACAGGAGACCACATGGTGGTAGCAAACACTAAGTGGCCAACTATGACTCCCTGGCTTTCAAGGTGTGTGTGTGTGTGTGTGTGTGTGTGTGTGTGTGTGTGTGTGTGTGTGTGTGTGTGAGGGTGAGGAGAGTGTGAATAAGGAGGCAGGTTTATGAACAGACGACTTTTATTACACTCTCTCATCAGTCATACACAGAAAAAGCATGAGTCAATACACCATGGGTTCTCCTTTTATACCAAATGCTCATCTCACATTTGCATGACATTTAACATCACAATACAGCCATCCTTTCTCACCCCAACTCCTTCTTCCTGCTATCTCACCATGATCTCCCTAGCTATTGTTCTCCTCTGTTTACCCTCTGCATCCAGTCTGAGATGATTAACCCAGTCTCCACACTGCCCCCCTCAGAATCTCAGAGAGAGTTTCAGTCCTCACGTCTTTTTGGCTTCAGTCTCCTCCCATATCTGCTGTAACGGGGGTTTACCGCCTCCGCGGCGCTGCTGTGCCGGCGGGAGGGTCCTGCTGGTGTGTCTGTCTGCTCACGGGCCATGGCGAGGGGGGAGGCAACTTCGATTTGCCCATGTGGCTGCTCTGATGAATCGTTTACCTGGGGAGTTCTCAGTGGGGGTCTTCCACGCCAAGGGGCCCGAGCCAACAACACTTGCTCGTCCACCACCACAAAGGCGAGCTTAAGTCTGTCCATGCATATTTTCTCCCGACGACCCCCCAAGTCTAACAAAAAATGTTTGTCCCCTTTTTCCAGCACTCTGAACGGGCCATCATAGGGTGGGCGCAATGGAGGGCGGTGGGCATTGTGCCTGACAAACACGAACGCCGCGTTCTTCAAAGTTTTTGGCACAAAAGCGAGTGGAAAACAGTGGTGGGCCGGGCCCGGCAGCGTGCCTGTGTCTGTGCTATGCTGCAAACACTGAGACGGGCAGTTGTCCGGCGCGGGATTATCTGGCAAAAATTCCCCGGGCAGCCGCAGTGGCTGAGAAAAAACCAGCTCCGCCGGGGAAGCTTCCAAATCCTCTTTTGGTGCGGAACGCAACCCCAATAAAACCCACGGCAACCGGTCTACACAATTTGCATCCGTCAGCGAAGCCCTGAGTGCTGCTTTCAGTGAGCTATGAAAACACTTGCATAACCCATTCGCCTGTGGGTTGTATGCGGTTGTGTGATGAATTGCAACACCCAGGCTACGGGCCATCGCGGACCAGAGATCGAAAACAAACTGAGGGCCCCTATCGGACGTGATGTCCGACGGGATGCCAAAATGTGCCACCCATGTCGTCAAAAAAGCTCGCGCCACGTCCGCGGACGTGGTTGCCGCCAGCGGGACTGCTTCTGGCTAGTGTGTGGTGCAGTCCACCACTGCCAGAGGGTGCGTGCACCCCTGCGATGGCGGGAGGGGACCCACGAGGTCCACGTGAACATGGTCAAACCTTTTAGTCAGTATACGAAACTGCTCCAAAGGAGCCTTCGTGTGTCTGTGTACTTTGGCTCGTTGGCACGCTACACAGGCTGTAGCCCACTTTTTCACTTGTTTGCACAGGCTTGGTCACACGAACTTCGCTCCCACCATTTTGACTGACGCGCGCACTCCTGGGTGCGCCAGAGCATGAACTGACTCAAACACGCGGTGTCGCCACGCGACTGGGACCACCGGGTGTGGGCGTCCCGTGGAGACGTCACAAATTAGGGCGGGCTTTCCCTATTGCAGTACTCGGCTCTCCAGCCCTAACCCTGTTGGTCCAGACTGGAGCGTGCGCACGTCCGTGTCGCTAATCTGCTCTGCGGCCATGGCTGTATAATCTATCCCCACGCAAACCGGGGCCACCACTGCACGCGAGAGGCAGTCCGCCACCACATTCAGTTTACCCTACACATGCTGAATGTCAGTCGTAAACTCCGAGATCGCGGCCAGCTGTCTCTGCTGCCGGCCCGACCATGGTTCTGAAACCTTGGCCATCGCAAACGTCAGCGGCTTGTGGTCCACAAACGCGGTGAAGCTGTGCTCTTCCAGCCAGAACTGGAAATGGCGTATGGACAGGTGGAGAGCCAGCAACTCTCTGTCGAATGCGCTGTATTTACGCTCACTGTCGCGCAAAGCCCTGCTGAAAAAAGCGAGCAGCTGCCAAGAACCAGCGACACGTTGCTCCACGACGGACCCTATGGTCATGTCCGAGGCGTAGGTAGTGAGCGCTATCCGGGCCGCCGGGTCTGGGTGCACCAACAGTGCGGCGTTTGCCAGGGCTGTTTTAACCTCAGAGAACGGCTGCTCTTGCTCCGGAGTCCATTCGACTATCCGCGGGTTTCCGTCTCTTGAGCGCAGCGTACAATGGCTGCATGAGTTGAGCTGCGCGGGGGAGGAACTGGTTATAAAAGTTACCCATCCCAAAAAATTCTTGCAGCGCCCTGACCGTCTGAAGCCGGAGAAAATTTGCCATGGTGCGCATTTTGTCGGGCAATGGTATCGCTCCTTCCGGTGAAACGCGGTGCCCCAAAAAATCAATCCCCGTCACGCCGAACTGGCATTTCGCTGGGTTGATTATCAACCCGTGCTCCTCCAACCTCCGGAAAAACGTCCTGAGGTGGGTTATGTGTTCATCTTCGGACGCACTGGCTACCAGGATATCATCCAGGTAGACAAACACAAACGGGAGATCGTGCAGCACTGCATCCATCATGCGCTGGAACATCTGTGCCGTTCCTTTTAATCCGAATGGCATGCGCAGAAACTCGAACAAGCCAAACGGAGTTATTACCGCTGTTTTGAGTACATCCTCCGTACCGTATGCCCAACCTTTCCAGGTTGGCAAACTCCTCACACGCTATGGCCAGTTTAGCTGCGTCCAAGCGTCGAGGTCTTGCGAAAACGGGTGGCCCGGTGGTGGTGATAAAGTGTTCCACCCTGTGTTTAGCGATGGCCGCCGAAAACGTCCGGACCGTGAGTGCTGGGAACTGAGTGAGCAGTGTGTGGAACTTACCGCCTGGAGCTGTGACATTGGCTTGTGTTATTGGCTCCGCCCCTCGAGCTGTACAGGGGATAGAGTCAAAGGACAGTGCATTATCTACAACATGCAGTTATCTACAACAGTGCATTATCTACAACATGGATTTCCTCTCCTCTCTCGCACTGCTGCTATCTGTGCTGTGGCTCTTTGTCTCTGAGGTAAATGCGTTTGGCTCCATGGCGAGCAGAATAGCGGGCAGAATACAATATTCCAGGGACGTGTTGCTATGCTTTAACACAGCTGATGCAGCGTCTGTGATTGAGCCCAAACTGCAACTGCCGGACTTTATTTTGAGAGACGGACACAGCGGTGAAAAGAGAGGCGGCAGAAGGAAGCGTGGAAGACGTGGAGGTGTGAAATTGCGCCTTAGGAGACGTCAGTTTGGTAACATTCCTCTTCCTTCGATAATTTTTGGGAATGCACAGTCTGTGAGAAACAAGGTGGATGAAATTCAAGGCAATGTACGTTACCAGAAGGATTTTAAGAACTGCTGCGTCATGGCTTTCACTGAATCTTGGCTTACTGCGCATGATCGTGATGCAGACCTGTGGATTGACGGCTTTGGAGCCACGCTGCGCTCTGATCGGCAGGAAGAGGTAACAGGGAAGCGTCAGGGGGGCGGAGTATGTTTATACATTAATAAGCAGTACTGCACATCTGTCACGGTCAGAGAGTGCATCTGTACACCCGATGTAGAGCTGCTGTCTGTGTCACTACGCCCCTTTTACTTGCCTCGTGAGTTTCCCCAACTTTTCATCACAACTGTGTACATTCATCCGAGGGCAGACGCTGACTCCGCCTCCAGAACCATCTCTGATGTGGTGCAGCGGCTGCAGTCAATTTCTCCAGAGGCGCCAAACTTCATTCTTGGGGATTTTAACCATGTTTCTTTAAAGAAGACACTTAAAAACTTTCATCAGTATGTCTCCTGCCCAACCAGGCGAAAAAAGACATTGGACCTGTGCTATGGATCCATAGAGAGGGCCTATAAATCACTCCCCCTTCCTCCTTTAGGATCCTCAGATCACAACTGTGTTCATTTGCTGCCCACATATAAAACTGCTCTCAGAAGAGGCAAGGTGGAGATGAGAGACATTGATGTGTGGACAGAAGATTCAGAGCACAGCCTCCAGGAATGCTTTGACTGTACAGACTGGGAGATGTTCATAATGGCCTGCGGGGATGATTTGGACTCTCTGGCTGAGCTCACATGCTCATACATGGCTTACTGTCAAAATAAGATTGTTCCACGTAAACGTGTCAAAATATACCCCAACAACAAACCATGGGTTACTAAATCAGTTAAATCCTGCTTACAGAGGAAAGAACTTGCCTTTAAACAGGGGTCTGTTTCTGAGCTACAGGTTGCCACTAAGGAGCTGAAGGCCGAAATTTTAAGAGCAAAACAGAATTATAAATCAGAGTTGGAAAGCAAGATGGCAGCAAATAAACTTGGTTCAGCCTGGGCCAGTAAGAAAACTATTGCAGGCCTTCAGAGCACAGAGCGCAGTAATCGTGTGTTTTTAGATGGTTTTAGTTCAGACACAGAGCTGGCTAATGCTCTTAATTGTTTTTATGGTCGTTTTGACTCCTTTGATTTCAGCACAGAAATCCAAGATTTGAAACAGAAACTCAAAGACAATCAGCACTTTAATATCGAGATGCAGGATGTTAAAAGGGAGTTCTGCGCTGTAAAAGTGAACAAAAGTCAGGGCCCTGATAATATATGTGGGCGCCTGGTAAAGTCCTGTGCACATGGACTTCCGGGAAGATGGCGGAGAGACATAACACTTAAACAAAGAGCTCTCCCTAGCCGGATTAAAAATCATCGGTAAATGGCCAACTCGACATAAACGGATCAATAAACTAAGGGATGAAAACACGAAGGAACCGGGCACAAGGACAAAAACAGGGTAAAATTGAAGAATTCCTCTCCAACAATGCAGGAAAAACCGCTGTACGCAAAGCCCAAAAAAACGAGATGTCTACAGCAGAGAAAATGGAGGACACCAGACTCGACAACATGAACACTGGCATCGCCAGTTTGGGTAAAGAGTTAAGAGAATTCAAGCGACAGTTACAACAGGATTTAGCGGCTCTTAAGGAGGAACTGAAAAAAGAAATTAAGGAGGAAATCATGGACCTCCGAAGAGAAATGGAGCGTAAATTAACGGAAAACATGGAGGAGCTGCGCTCCCAGCGGACGTGTATGACAGAAGCGCAGACCCGAATTTCGGAACTAGAAGATTGGAAAAGCGAGGCAAACGAACAACTACAGACCTTGACGACGCAAACGCAGAGGATGCAGGAGAAAATAAACGACTTGGAGAGCAGATCCAGACGAAGCAATATGCGCATCTTTGGAATTCCGGAGGGCATTGAAGGCAACTCGATGACAAAATTCATGGATCAGTTCTTAAAAAAAGAACTGGAAATACCCGGAGAAACGGATCTACAGATTCAACGGGCGCACAGAACACCGGCACAGAACCCGAAAACAAACGCTACACCCAGGTCAGTTGTGGTAAACTTTGTGAAATATGACATAAAGGAAAGAATCCTGACGCAAGCATGGAAAAAAAAAGATACGAATCGGCGACAAACAGGTATTTTTTGACCATGACTACCTGACAGAAATCGTGCAGCAGCGGAAGAAATATGCCAACATTAAAAAAACGCTGAAAGAGAAAAAAATTAGATTCCAAACGCCGCTAACGAAAATGAGGATTCATTGGGAGGAAGGCACAAGAACCTACAACACGGCCGAAGAGGCAGCGCGGGATATGATGGAGCGAGGCCTTGAGGTGAGCGTGCCGAAGGAGACGGCTGGAGCAGTGGCGGCCCTGAACGCACCACGACAGACGGAGTGGAGACGAGCGTATGGCGGAAGAAGGGGGAGAGACGTAGAGCAGCGGGCCCAGGACAAGCTACAAGGCTTTCAACTGAAAGCCTAGATCATAACAAAGATTAAGAAAGGCACAGAAGAAATGAAGGCCAAGAAGACAAGGTAAAAGAGAAACAGACGGCTAGGAGAGGTTTAAGTGATATTTGTTGGACATTTCTAGACTAATGACTATTTCTTGGATAGTAAATACAGGTCTAGGGAGGGCCCTACACTCGGTGAGGACATTCCCTCCACCCACCAACAGGGACCAGTGGGCAGAAGAAAGGCCCAAAGTACGGAGGTCGAGATTTTTTAATGTGTTTTTATATAAATATGTATTATTTTTGTTGTTAAAGGGGCTAGGAGCACAAGTTAAAAAAATGGAAAAACATGAATATGGGTAAAAATCTTAAGATAATGACACTAAACGTGAATGGTCTGAACTCACCTGTTAAAAGGGAAAGAATAATAAGAAAATTCAAGAAGGAAAAAGCTGAAATTATATTTATGCAAGAGACACATTTGAGCAAGGCAGAACATGTGAAACTAAAGAGATTTGGCTATAAGAACTCCTACTACAGTTCATTTAAGGGAGGAGCTAAAAGGGGGGTTATGATACTAATCTCAAACAAAATACAATTTGAAAGTGAACAGGAAATCCAGGATAAAGAAGGCAGGTATGTAATAATAAAGGGAAGAATAGATGGTATGCAGATTACATTAGTGAACATCTATGCCCCACCAGAAAGTGACAAGGGTTTTTTTCAACATCTGTTTGATCTCATAGCAACACACAGTGAAGGAGTCCTAATTTGTGAAGGAGACTTAAATGCTGTCATGGATCATGAAGTTGACACAACAAGTGTTAAGAAGACAAAAAAACATGTAACAAAGTTCATAAGAACCTCACTGGCAGAAATGGGTATGGTAGACATATGGAGGGACCTACACCCACTCGAAAAAGACTATACACATTATTCAGCAGTCCATAAAGTACACTCTAGAATAGATTACTTCCTTATGAATGAAGGTGACAGACACAGGGTGAGAAATTGTTGGATTGGAGGGGCAGAAATATCAGATCATAATCCTATATACATGGAAATATATTTAAACAATAGAAAACGACAAACAACATGGAAACTTAACGTAGGACTGTTAAATGATGAGAAAATGAAAGAAAGAATAAAAATAAACATAAACGAATATATCCAAGAGAATGACAATGAAGAAGTGGACCCAACAATACTATGGGACGCACTAAAAGCCGTGTTAAGGGGTAAATTAATTGTTGAAACAGGAAAAGCAAATAAGACTAAACTGGAAGCGTATGAACAAAGATGTGAGAGACTGAGGGAATTAGAACGTAAACATCAAAGCACAAATGATCCAAAAATATATCAAGAAATTAAAGAAGAAAAAACAAAGATAAAAGAAACACAAATGGATGAAATTGAAAGGAAAAATAGATATCTAAAGCAAAAATATTATGAAACGGGGCCAAAAGCCACAAAACTGCTGGCAAAACAGTTAAGAAAACAACAAACAATGAATAATGTATACAAGATTAAAGACCCCACCACAAATAAAACCGCAGTTAACCCAGAAAACATTGAAGAAATTTTCCATAATTTCTACCAAGAACTATACTCGCAACCTGAAGAAACAAATACTAAAGATATCAAAAAATTTCTAGACACATTGGACTTGCCATCAATAGGAAATCAACAAAATTAAAAACTAACAGCAGAAATAACAACACAAGAGATCAGAGATGTGATTAAGTCACTTAAAAACGGTAAATCACCAGGTAGTGATGGATACCCATCTGAGTTTTATAAACTGTTTATAGAAGAACTCACGCCACAACTCCTAAAGTCATTTAATTGGACGTTGAACAACAACAAAATACCTCCATCATGGAACGAAGCAATCATTTCAGTTATTTTAAAACCAGGGAAAGATAAAGAACAATGCGGAAACTATAGACCAATCTCTTTATTAAATGTAGATTATAAAATATACACAACAATTATATGTAAACGAATAAAGACATTCTTGACGGAATTGATAGAAGATGATCAAACTGGATTCATAGAGGGACGCCAAACACATGACAATATCAGGAGAACAATACATATAATTAACCAAATACATAAAGAAAAGAAAAGCGCAGTAATAATGAGTTTAGACGCAGAAAAAGCATTTGACAGGGTTAACTGGAAATTCCTATATAGTGTACTGGAGCGCTTTGGATTTAACAAAAAATCAGTACAATGCATAAGGACGCTATATCAAGAACCTGTGGCAAGAATCAAGATAAACGGTAGCTTAACAGACAAAGTAAATATACAAAGATCAACTAGGCAGGGATGCTGCTTATCGCCCACCTTGTTTGCTCTGTTCATAGAACCATTGGCTCAAGCGATACGACAAAATAAGAAATTAAAAGGTGTAACAATAAAGGGGGCGGAACACAAGATTGGGCTATTTGCAGACGATATTATAGTTTACCTCGAACAACCAGATAAATCAATAATGGAAATGATGAACTTGATAGAAAATTTTGGAAAATTATCAGGATACAAGATAAACATAACAAAAACACAAATACTGACATTCCACTATAACCCTCTAAACCAGATAACTGATAAGATCAAACTAAACTGGAACCAAAAAGAAATAAAATACCTTGGAGTGAACATACCTAAAGACCTAAGCAAAATATATAAAGCAAACTATGATAGGTTGGAACAAGAAATAAAAAAAAGATATTGATAGATGGTCAATCTTAAATATGGATCTGAATTCAAAAATTGAGACAGTCAAAATCAGCATACAACCTAGATTACTTTACCTCTTCCAGGCCATACCAACAGAGATTCCAGATGCCCAATTCTCAAAGTGGGACAGGATGATATCGAGATTAGTTTGGGGAGGTAAAAAACCAAGAGTGAAATATAAAACCCTCCAATTACCAAAAGAGAAAGGAGGCATGGGCCTACCGAGTCTAAAGGAATATTACTACTCAGCACAAATAAGATATATCATATGTTGGTGCGACGAGGGATATGAGGCAAAATGGAAAGAAATGGAAAAGGAAATTGAGGAACTCCCAGTACAAAGCATAATAGGAGATAAAGATGCATATAAGCAAATCAAACAAATAGACCCAATCACTAAATTTACTTTAGAACTGTGGTATAAAATAGTACAAAAATATAATATAAGGGAAGACATAAAACTATTGAAATGGGTAGCATTTGACAGTCAGTTTGAACCGGCAAAACAAGATAGGGGATACAAAAATCTGGTGAACAAGGGAATCACAGCATGGGGCAATATCGGAAAAAAAGATCTCGGGAGCTTTGTAAATATCAGGAGAAAATTTAAATTAGAAAGATCGGAATTTTTCAGATATCTGCAGATGAGAGATTACTATATGAAGAAGATTAGGCATAACCTCCAAACAGATGTGAACAAGATTATACAACTTATTTTAAGCTCATATGCAGGAAATAAAATAAGAATTATTTCAAAACTATATCAGAAACTTATGACAAACAATCATACAAGTAACTATATAAAGGAGAAATGGGAGAAAGAGCTCAATTTAAACATAACAGAAGAAAGCTGGCAGGAAATATGGAAAACACAACACACATCAACAAATTCAAGGACATGGAGGGAATTTGGATGGAAAAACCTGATTCGCTTTTTCATTACACCACAGATTCAAGGAAAATATACAAATACCCAATCTTTATGCTGGAGGGGATGTGGGGCTCAAAATGCAGACCACTCACATATGTTTTGGAAATGCTACAAAATATCATCATTTTGGAAATCTATACATGAGACAATACAGAGGATATTAGGATATAATATACCAATGAACTGTAACCTGATGTACTTATGTGATCTTTAAAAAGACAATGTTATACAGGCTGAGGACAGATATCTAGTTAAAATCTTGTTGATTGCATGTAAAAAAACTATCACAAAAAAATGGCGATCAGAAGTTCTTCCTGACCAAGAACAATGGACTGACATTGTTGAGGACATACGTATGATGGAAAAACTAACATATCGACGAAGAATGCAAGAAGGACTATGGGAGAAAAAATGGCGGAAATGGACACACTACAAAGTGCAACAACGAGGCAGAAATTGAAAGAATAACCAAAGACACTGAAAAAACCAGAAGAATTAAGAGATGGAAACTAAAAACTTGATGCTCCAACATTTGTCCCCCCCCCCCTTTTATTTTTTATTTTTCTATTTTTATTTTTTTTTTCTTTTTCCCTACACTAACCCCTTTGTTTTTTAAATGTAGAATGTGATCTGAATGCATTATATATGATGAAAAATGAATAAAAATCTAAGTTACAAAAAAAAAAGTCCTGTGCACATGAACTGAGTCCTATATTTCATTACATTTTCAATAAGTCTTTACAGACACAACATGTGCCTAAGATCTGGAAAGATGCCGTGGTTGTTCCCTTTCCAAAATCCAACTGTCCTAAAACGGTAAATGACTTTAGACCAGTTGCTTTGACTTCAATTTTAATGAAAATTTTTGAAAAACTGGTCAGATGTGAGGTCCTAAGGCAGACTGAACATGCATTGGATCCTCTGCAGTTTGCCTATAGGCCTCACAGAGGAGTGGAGGATGCCACTGTCACTCTGTTTAACATGCTTTTTAAACATCTGGATTTTAATGGGACACACGCCAGGCTTTTATTTGTGGACTTTTCTTCTGCCTTTAATACAATCCAACCTCATATTTTAGTTGAAAGGCTCCTGCAACAATTTGATTTGAGCAATAATCTGGTGGGTTGGATTCTGGATTTCTTAACCAACAGGACGCAGAGAGTAAGGGTCAATGGCACATTGTCTGACCTAAAGTGCTCTTCTACTGGCTCTCCTCAGGGGTGTGTGTTGTCACCACTACTCTTCATCCTGTACACAAACATGTGTCGGAGCAGACATGACAACAGACACATTATAAAGTATGCTGATGACTCAGTCATTGTCAGTCTCCTCCAGGATGGTGAGAGTGGCCACGGCCCAGTAGTTGATGACTTTGTTCACTGGTGTGAGGATTCCTACCTGCAGCTGAATACAACAAAAACGAAAGATATGATTATTGACTTTAGGAGGAAAACTCCCAGGCACAAAGTCATCATACTAAAAGGCCAGACTGTGGCGGTTCGTTTTAACCCCACAACAGACTAAGGACACTCAGCCCTCTTGTCTCTGTTTTTCCCTGCTGCACTACTGAGATGCAATGTGCCATTCATGTATTTGTGATGCAAACATGCATGTATTGTGATGTAATGCGCCATTCTGTATAGTGTTCATACGGCTTGTCCTTACTGTGCTTTTTCTGAGCATCTTACATATGTAGATGTGCTTTGGTGTATTAATGTCTACAGGTAGACGAGTTTCTTCTGGCTCACCTCTGTGATGTTAATGATTGCCTTTCATCCATTGTACTTATGCGTCCTGTCCTTACTGTGACCTAGAGACTCAGATCAATATGTAGATGTGCCTGTTAGCCTCTTTGTCCTGCACCTAGAGCGAGGTCTAGCTAATCTGCCCATTGTGATGTATGTCTTACAAATGCAAATACCTCCTGTCTGTTCTGTTATCCCTTTGATCATTCTAACTGTGGGGTATGTCCCTTTGATGTATTGTTATGGTCAAGTATTTAAGGTGCAACTCTGTAACGCAATCTCTCTCTCTCAATCTGACTTCAACCCTGCTGCAGGACACAGACTTTGTGTCCGCTTCTCTGAGAGCCGTGAGCTCGCTCTCGGTGCTCATGCACGGGCGCCGGGATCGGAGCTTGTGACGGCGGTATGATTAATAAAACTTCTACTTAAAACCTCCAACAACGCCGCTTTATTTCATGCCGCCGCACTGGTGACCCCTTGAAGACGCACACGCTTTGTGCGACGCAGCCTTCTGATTTGGATGGCCACGCTGGCGAACCGACGCTGAAAAAAACGAGCGGCCAGTGAACGCAACACCCGGGCATGAATGCTCCGTCAAAGCGGCCTGACTGGTCCGCCCTCCCTGCGGCTTCAGGGAGACCTCGACGCGGAGCCAACACAGGCGAGCCGTTCTCCGGACATCACCCACGACCGGGTAAACTGCAGAAAACGTCATGGCGCGACCCTCGCCTGAGATTGGGACGTCCACGCTGGACCAGCCGAGGGACACAGAACGTTTTCTCCCTCTCACCGCTACGCCTCCCTCTCAGCGATCCTACTCATCCACCCGAGCCTGAGGAACAAAGATTGTCTATTCCCTCCCACCGCTCCAACGCATTTGCACGAGCCTGTGGGACAAAAGATCGTCTATTTCCTCTCACCGCTCCAACGCACCATGGCCAATCATGCAGCCACAGCTCAACCTGGATTTTATCGGCGCCGTCTGCGCTGATCTCCACCAAGTTTCTGCACCCTGACTCACCACTCCAGCGGCCCACCCACGCACGAACCCCCACGCACGCACCGGGGAGTTACGGGGACGGCGCATCACGCACGGGACAAGTAACGGCTCCAGAGACCGCCATTGTCCTCCGCCGCTGCTCACAGAACCTTCAGGGCTGCTCGTTCACCTGAAGCAAGCATGCAGCTCGCCACTGGATTTTTTAATGGTCTTAGCCACGGCACAAAGGGATTTCAGCCGTCAGCTGTTCCCGGGGGTTTTGGGGTTGCTTCAGCACCCAAAGCCAACAGTCCCTCTGCTTTGTTTACTTTTTTTTTTTCTTACAGCCGCTCCTGCTTTTCTTCATGGCCACGAGAGGAGTCAGAGACTAATTTTTCTTCTGGTGATCTCCGCACGTGCAACGGGACAACCCCTCGACGTCGCGGAGCAGCAAGCAATTTTTGCGCGGCTCAGGACGATTTCACAGCTCCTGCCGGCACTTACTACCCCTCCCCTCCCTCCCCCTCCGCCTGCAGCGAGCTTCTCCCACAGCTCGCTCACACAGATGGATTATCGAGGTCGCGGCCCCCTGCCGCGTCCTCTGGGGGGGGAGCGTGTGGCGGTTCGTTTTAACCCCACAACAGACTAAGGACACTCAGCCCTCTTGTCTCTGTTTTTCCCTGCTGCACTACTGAGATGCAATGTGCCATTCATGTATTTGTGATGCAAACATGCATGTATTGTGATGTAATGCGCCATTCTGTATAGTGTTCATACGGCTTGTCCTTACTGTGCTTTTTCTGAGCATCTTACATATGTAGATGTGCTTTGGTGTATTAATGTCTACAGGTAGACGAGTTTCTTCTGGCTCACCTCTGTGATGTTAATGATTGCCTTTCATCCATTGTACTTATGCGTCCTGTCCTTACTGTGACCTAGAGACTCAGATCAATATGTAGATGTGCCTGTTAGCCTCTTTGTCCTGCACCTAGAGCGAGGTCTAGCTAATCTGCCCATTGTGATGTATGTCTTACAAATGCAAATACCTCCTGCCTGTTCTGTTATCCCTTTGATCATTCTAACTGTGGGGTATGTCCCTTTGATGTATTGTCATGGTCAAGTATTTAAGGTGCAACTCTGTAACGCAATCTCTCCCTCTCAATCTGACTTCAACTCTGCTGCAGGACACAGACTTTGTGTCCGCTTCTCTGAGAGCCGTGAGCTCGCTCTAGGTGCTCATGCACGGGCGCCGGGAGCGGAACTTGTGACGGCGGTATGATTAATAAAACTTCTACTTAAAACCTCCAACGCCGCTTTATTTCATGCCGCCACACAGACCACCGAATGTGTACAATCGTACAAATATCTTGTGACGATTATTGATAGTAAATTAAACTTTGAAGTGAACTGTGAAAGGGTGTGCAAAAAGGGTCAGCAAAATTTGCATTGTTTGAGGAAACTTGTACGCTTCCAAATTGACCGAACCATAATGACTATGTTTTTTCGGGCTTTTATTGAATCTGCTTTATCCTTTTCTTTAATGTCATGGTTTGGTCAGATAAAACTGAAACAGAGGAAATCCTTGGATCAGGTAGTTAGATGGTCCAGTCGTTTGCTTGGTGAGTCACAGCTGAGCCTGACATCCCTGTACACCAGACAAGTACAGAGGATGGCCGACTCGATTTTAAATGATGACTCCCACCCTTTGCACTGCAACTTTCAGCTTCTTCCCTCCAGACGGAGGTTTGCTGTCCCAAAAAGCAAAACCCAGCGCTACAAAAACAGCTTTGTCCCTGCTGCTGTCAAAGAGTTGAACAAGCTATAAAAATTATATTGTACATATTTTATATTTACCTATTTTGTAAGATGTGTGACTGTGTTTGTGTCTATGTTGAATGTAATTAGTGGCTTGTAAATATGGATGTCACCAGACTGCAAAACAAATCTACCTACGGGTACAAATAAAGTAACCTGAACCTGATTAACCAGGCGCCTGTTAGCAACATCAACTAATAAACCATGTGCACACAGAAAATCAGCTCCCAGGATCGGGAAACTCAGTGCTGCTATGACAAAAGTCCACTCGTACGAGCGGCCGTGTAGAGATACAGTGTTCTCTCACCAAAGGTCTTAATTTCCAAGCCGTTTACTGCCACCAGCCCGGGGCCGCTAGGTCCTGCCAGCCGGTCAGTGTAGGACGGCAGGATGATGGTCTTCTGGGCTCCGGTGTCTACGAGGAACCGTCTCCCCGAGCGCGAGTCCGTCACATAGAGCAGCTTGTTCTCTTCGCCGGCGGTCGCAGCTGCTACCGACTGCCACCCTTGGCGTTTCCCGAGCGCTTGATTGGCACGGTGGCGCACATCTGCATGCGTTCTCTCCGAAGCGGCGGTGGTAAAAGCAGAGCGTGTCTCTCTGGCGCTCCCTGGCCCCCGCTGCCGCTACAGTTGGTGGCTCCTCGCCTCCTCTGGTCGTCTTGCTGGGTTCTGATGCCACCACGTTGACTGTGAGAGCTCTGGTGGTGAGGATGATCTGATCTACCTCCTGGGCTAGCGCACGGTAGTCACGCGCGGCCAGCAACGGCGAATGGGCAAGAACCGCTCTTGCCTCTGTTGGGAGGTTCCGGAGGAAAAGGTGGGCAAACAGAAAATGCCCGTCGTCCGTGCCCATTAATGCCAACATCTTCTCCATCAGATCGACGGCCGAACCATCTCCTAACTCGGAACGCCTCAGGAGCCTCTCTGCTCTCTCACAGTCCGAGAGCGTGTAGCGCCGGGTCAGCGCAGCCTTGAGAGCCTCGTATTTGTTGTGGGCTGGGGGCTGATCGAACTGGCTCGCTACCTGCTGAGCTGTGCGAGCATCCAGCGCTGCAACCACAAAGTAATACTTGGTGTCGTCTGTCGTTATTCCCCGGAGGGCGAACTGAGCCTCGGTGTGGTGGAACCAAGAGCGCGGGTTGTGCTGTCAAAAGTCCGGTAGTTTGACTGAAACAGCGCACACGTTGCTGGGGGTTCCCGTCCGGGCCGTCTGTGGGATGCTTGCCGCGTTGCTGGGGCTTCCCGTCCGGGCTGACTCCAGGGTTCTTGCCTCGTGTTCCATAATTCGTCCAGGGTCACCAGTGTGGAGAGTGTGAATAAGGAGCCAGGTTTATGAACAGATGATTTTTATTACACTCTCATCAGTCATACACAGAAAAAGCATGAGTCAATACACCATGGGTTCTCCTTTTATACCAAACACTCATCTCACATTTGCATGACATTTAACATCACAATACAACCATCCTTTCTCACCCCAACTCCTTCTTCCTGCTATCTCACCATGATCTCCCTAGCTATTGTTCTCCTCTGTTTACCCTCTGCATCCAGTCTGAGATGATTAACCCAGTCTCCACAAGTTCAGCAATCCTATGAAGAAAGCTCATTTCAGCCGCTTGTATCCACGATCTCGTTCTTTCAGTCATTACCCACAGCTCATGACCATAGGTGAGGGTAGGGATGTAGATTGACTGGTAAATCGACAGCTTTGCCTTAGAGCTTAGCTCTCTCTTCACCACAACAGACCGATACAACTGGTCTGGGTTTGGTTCATTCATGTATTAATAATGACAAAACAAAGTGAGAGAGACTTTGCTGTATGAGTGGCTCAGAAATGAAAGTGGAGAAAACATATTGGCAAGAACAGAAAAACAGAGCAGATTTGATTAGTTTTTCAATGTTTAATTAGAAAAAAATACAATGAATTTTGGTGGATTTATCATTCTGAGCTTTGAAACAAGATAACAAATACTCTCGTCTTTTTTCCCCCTTTTACCATCCTTGGTGGAAAAAAAACAGATTATCCAGACCAAGAACAATATTTGGTCAGTTAAGTGCACATAATATCTTGTAATAACAAAATAATTGTGCATCTGTCATTCTATGAATATTAACCTCTGGCCTGGTTATTGGGGCACTGGTTATGGACATAACAGGAAGGTTGTGGGTTTAGTTCATCCATCCATCCATCCATCCATCTTCTACTGCTTTTCCGGCGGTCCGGGTCGCGGAGGCAGCAGTTCAAGCAGAGAAGCCCAGACTTTCCTCTGCCCAGCCACCTGCTCCAGCTCTTCAGAGAGGATACCAAGGCATTCCCAGACCTGCTGGGAGACATAATCTCTCCAGCGAGTCCTTGGTCTGCCCCGGGGTCTCCTCCCAGAGGGATGTGCCCAAAACACCTCAAGTGGGAGGTGTCCAGGAGGCATCCTGATCAGATGCCCAAACCACCTCAACTGGCTCCTTTCAATGTGGAGGAGCAGCAATTCTACTCTGAGCCTCTCCCGGATGACTGAGCCCCTCACCTTATTTCTGAGGGTGACTCCAGCAATCCTACAAAGAAAGCTCATTTCAGCCACTTGTATCTGCGATCTCCTTCTTTCGGTCATTACCCAAAGCTCATGACCATAGGTGAGGATAGGGATGTAGATTGACTGGTAAATCAACAGTTTTGCCTTAGAGCTTAGCTCCCTCTTCACCACAACAGACCAGTACAACCGGTCTGGGTTTGGTTCATTCATGTATTAATAATGACAAAACAAAGTGAGTGAGACTAAGCTGTATGATTGGCTCAAAAATGAAAGTGGAGAAAACATATTGACAAGAACAGAAAAACAGAGCAGATTTGATTCATTTTTCAATGTTTAATTTGAAAAAATTACAATGAATGTTGGTGGTTTTATCATTCTGAACTTTGAAACAAGATAACAAATACTCTAATTTTTTTCCCCTTTTACCGTCGTTGGTGGGAAAAAAAAACAAACAAAAAAACCCCCCGGATTATCCAGACCAAGAACAATATTTGGTAAGTCAAGTGCACATAATATCTTGTAATAACATAATAATTGTGCATCTGCCATTCTATGAATATTCCCCTCTGGCCTGGTTATTAGGACACTGATTATGGACATAACAGGAAGGGTGTGGGTTTGGTCCATCCATCCATCCATCCATCTTCTACCGCTTTTCTGGAGGTCCGGATCGTAGAAGCAGCGGTTCAAGCAGAGAAGCCCAGACTTCTCTCTGCACATCCACCTGCTCCAGCTCTTCAGAGAGGATACCAAGGCGTTCCCAGACCAGCTGGGAGACATAGTCTCTCCAGCAAGTCCTGGGTCTGCCCCGGGGTCTCCTCCCAGTGGGACGTGCCCAAAACACCTCAAGTGGGAGGCGTCCAGGAGGCATCCTTATCAGATTCCCATACCACCTCAACTGACTCCTTTCAATGTGGAGGAGCAGCGGTTCTCCTCTGAGCCTCTCCCGGATGACTAAGCTCCTCACCCTATCTCTGAGGGTGAGTCCAACAATCTTATGAAGAATGCTGATGGAAAAAAAAATCTATGTTATACTGAGTTATATGAATTTTTATGAATATGAATTTTTCTTGATAAAGCTTAATGTGTATACCTAGGAAATCCTGCTACCATATTTGGAATTTTTGAGTAGTGGGAAAAATAAAACAAGTTGAAGGATGCTGATGTGACTGTGAACGTTCAGTTCTACCACTGACTGTTCAGCTTATCACCAGTGTTTTCTGCATTGACTCAGCAGATACAATCTTAGTCATAAATGAAATAGTCAAGAGGCTGAGCAAACTTTATCAAGTGAGTCATGAATGAACTATCAAGAAGTGACCTCAGCCCGATGGTCCCTTAGATATATATAGCCAGAATCACTCTGTTAGTTAAGCCAATGCACTGCAGCAGTCTGTGAGAGCTGTACTCTGTGTTGTCTTCTGCTGGCCAATTTTTTAATTAATTAAATATGCTGAAACTTTGATCCAGCCTGGTTTTTGACTGAAGGTCTTCAAGAATTTTTCTAACAAAAGCTCATTTCAGCTGCTTGTATCTGCAATCTCGTTCTTTCAGTCATTACCCAAAACTCATGACAATAGGTGAGGGTAATGTGGAGGAACAAATAATTTCAGGTGAGATGCGACAAGCTGGAAGGTTTTAGAGTTTTATTCCTCCATCAACATGAGATACACTGTAGCGCTGTGCGCTGTGCTGTGTGTGTGTGCATCCTGTGTGTGCGTGTAAAGTAAGCTCTTTTATACAGACAAGAGAGAATGCATGGCATATTTGCATATTGATATACATATCAGTCAATACATATCAATCGCATGATTAACTGGCGCCGGACTTCCTCTCCTTAATCCGGGGATGTATAACAACAGTCATTGTTCTGATTGTCTCCTAGGGGCTCTCTGTCCGGATGCAAATTGCTCTGCTTCCTGCCCTAGCTGAGTGTGAAGATTGAATGTCCATGTAGATTGTGGTGTGTCACCACAGGGCTCCCCCCCAGAAGACTCAGCAGGGGATGTGACCCCCCCCCCCCCCATGTCGTTTGGCTCCAGCTCCGGTAGAACTGTCGGAGGGCATGTCAGTCCGTGGGGGGGACGAGGGAGGGGTGGAAAAAAATGTGCTCCATTCCAAGTTCCAGCACGTTGAATGGCCGTGGATCCTGGGCGCATGGGCTGGTGTGTTTCGTGCGTAATGGAACAAGACGGCGATTGACCGGCTTTAGGGAGTGAGGTGCGGGAAAAGCGCTGTGCAGGAGGAGGGGGAGGTGGTGGCATTAAGCGAGTGCCGGCCCGGGACGTCAAAGGTGTCTGGGCTGCGCAAAAGCTGCGTGTGGATCTGCGATGGTAAGGGATTTTCCCGTTAAAAGTGGCGGAGATCCACAGTGGCTGTGACAAAAACATTTTATCTGACTCCTCCCACGGCTCGATCCAATGAGGATGTGAGGAAAGCAAACGGCCAAGTTCCCCGAGGATGCGTAGCGGCTGTGAAACACCCTCTACATTGGTCACCTAACGTGAAATGGACTATCTGTCCCTCTCACCGCGCTGTGGATTCCAGAGACCGGGGATCGCCTACATCCTTCGCATCCACACGGGAGCGCACGCGCCTTGTCCTCTCTCCACAATGGCGACCTCCAGGGCCGGACGGAGAGCGCGGCGCTGGGACCGAGACGCGCGAGGATCAGCGACACGAGCAACGCACAGAAACAGCGTGAACAGGGAAGACCATCAACGCCGACTGTGTTAATTTCCATCAAGCTCCCTGACCCTGACTCACCTCTCGACAAAGGACCTTCCGCGCACAGAAGCCACGCGTGCACACTGCAGGATTACGAGGACAACGCAACTTTCAGCTATGTGGCCACGCAAGAGGGACTATCCGGCTCCACAGACTGATACATCGTCCTCCGCCGCTGCACATGCCCGAGAAACACAGCCGATTGCCACCCTCGGAACCTTCAGGGCTGCTCACGCACCTGAAGCAGATGTGCAGCCCGCACACAGAACATTGTATAGGTTTCTCAGCCACGGCGCACACCGAGAGTTTAGCCGATTGCTGTCCCTGATGGCTTTAGGGCTGTTTCCGCACCTAAAAGCCAAACCACCAAAGTCCCTCACACAGCTGCAGTTGTTTCACAGCCGCGACTCATCCTCGTGAAATTTGGCCATTTGCTTTCCCCACATCCTCACTGGGATGAACCGCGAGAAGTCAGAGACATAAGTTTTCTTTTTTTTGTTCACAACCACCGGCTTTTCCACCTCTCCCCCTTTCCCTCCACAGACTTACGGGCCCTCCAACTCTCCTCAGCTGACAGTTCGACTGGAGCGCCCCCCCCCCCCCCCCGCTACAGCCTCCACTGGCGTCGACTTGAGCCCAAATGACAAGGGGGGTCACAGCCCTTTCTGGGTGTTCGGGGGGGGGGGGGCTGATGTGGTGGCACTAAACACATCAGGGAGACATTGTCCTCTGCTTCCTCCAAGCAGAGGACAATTGACACACAACCAAAAGAACCACAGGAGACAGTCAGACGGGACTGAATGCATGCATCTTTGTGCCAACCAATGTCATGCTAATCATGTGTATTGACCAATGGTAGTAGATGACAATTGATATGCTAATGTGCCATGCATTCTCTCTGTATGTATAACAGTATAAAAGAGCTGTTCTCCCTCATCTCTCTCTCTTAACTCTTACGCTCTCAACCCATCATGACTAACCGGGCCCCAGCAGCGCTGTTGGGGTCAACAGGCTATATTCATGTTAGAGGGTAAATAAAGACTCTGTGCTGACCTACGCTCGTGCCTCGCCTCCACATCCTTTCCTTCGCACCCTCTACGGTAGGAATGTAGATTGTCTGGTAAATCAACAGCCTTGCCTTAGAGCAGACCTGGGCATTGTGGGCTCTTTGGTTGACTCTGATCAGCCACGAGGATAATTGTAAATTTCAAAATAAACACATTTTCTAATTTTTACCTAATGCATGGACTAAAGCTGTACTACTTTTGTTTTGAAGTTGTTTTTGTTTTTATTCACATGCATAATGACGCATACCTAAATCAATACAGGTATGACTGAATCTACCATGTCACAAGCAGTTGACTTTAGCCCTCAAAAATTCCCGCACACACTAAAAAAAGAAAGGTAGATGCCGAATGGCATCTGGCAAACTGTCCGGCGGCTCAGGAGGGGAAAGCAGCTCCCTGTCCACACTGTGTATGGTGCAGATGGGGCGCTGTTGACTTCGACTGGGGATATCGTCGGGCGGTGGAAGGAATACTTCGAGGATCTCCTCAATCCCATGCCTTCCACAGAGGAAGCAGGGTTTGTGGACGAGGGGGATGACTCGCCTATCACAGGGGCTGAGGTCGCCAATGTGGTTAAAAATCTCCTTGGTGGCCGGGCCCCGGGGGTGGACGAGATTCGCCCTGAGTACCTCAATGCCCTGGATGTTGTTGGGCTGTCATGGTTGACACGCCTCTGCAACAATGCGTGGAGGTTGGGGGCAGTGCCTTTGGCATGGCAAACCGGGGTGGTGGTTGCTCTCTTCAAAAAAGGGGATTGGAGGGTGTGCTCCAACTTTAGAGGGATCACACTCCTCAGCCTCCCTGGGAAGGTCTATGCCAGGGTACTAGAGAGGAGAGTCCAGCCGTTGGTTGAACCTCGGATTCAGGAGGAGCAATGTGGTTTTCATCCTGGCCGTGGCACATCGGACCAGCTCTTTACCTTCTCGAGGGTTCGTGGGAGTTTGCCCAACCAGCTTCCATGTGTTTTGTGGACTTGGAGAAGGCATTTGACCACGTCCCTCATGATTTGTTGTGGGGGGTGCTTCGGGAGTATGGGGTATCGGACTTGTTGTTACGAGCTATTCGGTCTCTGTACGACCGTTGTGAGAGTTTGGCTCGTATTGCCAGCACTCGGTCAGACTCATTGCCAGTGAGAGTTGGACTCCGCCAGGGCTGCCCTTTGTCACCGATCCTGTTCATAATTTTTATGGACAGGATTTCTAGGCGCAGCCAGGGAATGGAGGGTGTCATGCTTGGTGACCACAGGATCTCATCTCTGTTGTATGCAGATGATGTTGTCGTGTTGGCTTCATCCAGCAATGACCTACAGCTCTTGCTGGGACAGTTTGCCGCTGAGTGTGAAGTGGCTGGGATAAGAATCAGCACCTCCAAGTCCGAGTCCATGGTCCTCAGCTAGAAAAAGGTGGATTGTCCTCTCTGGGTTGGGGACAGGCTCCTGCCCCAAGTGGAGGAGTTCAAGTATCTTGGGGTTTTATTCACGAGTGAGGGGAAAATGGAGCGAGAGATTGACAGACGGATCGGAGCAGCATCTGCAGTGATGCGGATGTTGTACCGGTCTGTTGTGGTGAAGAGGGAGCTTAATTCTAAGGCAAAGCTGTCAATTTACCAGTCAATCTACGTTCCTACTCTCACCTATGGTCACGAGCTTTGGGTAATGACCAAAAGAATGAGATCGCGGATACAAGCGGCTGAAATGAGCTTTCTCCGTAGGATTGCTGGACTCACCCTCAGAGATAGGGTGAGGAGCTCAGTCATCTGGGAGAGGCTCAGAGTAGAACCGCTGCTCCTCCACATTGAAAGGTGTCAGTTGAGGTGGTATGGGCATCTGATTAGGTGGCGGGTTGGTGTAACTCCCACAACAGACTGGACAGACACAGCGCTCGGCTAGAGCAATTAACAGAACAGTGAAATGTGTGTATTAATGTCTACAGGCAGCCCCGCTTCTTCTGGCTCACTACTGTGATGTTAATGTGCCTTTCATGCATTGTGTTTCATGCTTCCTGTCCTCACTGTGACCTAGACACTGATATCAATATATAGATGTGCCTTGTAACCTCTTTTGTCCTGTAGCTGGAGCAGAGGTGAATTCCTGGCCAGCAATCTCCTCATTGTTATGTGTGTCTCTCATATGCAAATGCCCATATCTCACACTGTGAATGTCTTTGATCTATTGTCTGAGCTGAGTATATAAGCTGCCTTTATTTTATCATCCGCTTCACTGGTGACCCCGAACATGCACATGCTTTGTGCAACGCAACCTTCTGGTCTGGACGGCCACGCTGGCAACCCAACGCTGAAAAAAACACGCTGCCAGCGAACACAGCAGCCTGACGCAAACGATCTGCCCTCCCTTCTGCTTCAGGGAGACCTCGACGCAGAGCCAACACAGGCGAGCTACTCTCCGGACATCACCCACGACCGGGAAAACTGCAGAAAACGTCATGGCGCGACCCTCGCCTGAGATCGGGACGTCCACGCTGGACCGGCCGAGGGACACAGAACGTCTTCTCCCTCTCACCGCTCCTCCTCCCTCTCAGCGATCCTACGCGTCTACCCGAGCTTGAGGGACAAAGATCGTCTATTTCCCCTCAACGCTCCAACGCACCATGACTAATCTGCAGCCACAGCTCAACATAGATGTTTATCGGCGCTGACTGCGCCGATCTCCACCAAGATTCCTGACCCTGGTTCTCCTCTCCAGCTGGCCCACCCACGCACGGAGCCCCGGCACACGCACCGGGGGTTACGAGGACGGCGCACCACGCACGGGACAATAACGGCTCCAGAGACTGCCATCGCCTTCGCCGCTGCACGCAGAACCTTCAGGGCTGCACACTCGCCTGAAGCAAGCACGCTCGCAGCTCGCACACAGGATTTACTAATGGTCTCAGCCACGGCGCACAAGGGATTCAGCCGTCAGCTTTTCCCGAAGGCTTTAGGGCTGCGCCCGCACCTAAAAGTCAAACACGCCAAGTCCCTTTGCTTCCTTTTTTTCTTACAGCCGCTCCTGCTTTTCTTCATGGCCACGAGAGGAGTCAGAGACTAATTTTTCTTCTTGTGATCTCCGCAAGTTCAACGGGACAGCCCCTCGACATCGCGGAACAACAAGCAATTTTTGCGCGGCCCGGACGATTTCACCGCTCCCGGCCGGCACTTCCTATCCCCTACCCCCTCCGCCTGCACAGAGCTTCTCCTGCTCGCTGCCCAAGCTGCATTATCGAGACCTCGGTCGCCTGCCGAGCCCTCTGGGAGTGAGCGTGTGGCGGGTTGGTGTAACCCCCACAACAGACTGGACAGACACAGCGCTCGGCTAGAGCAATTAACAGAACAGTGAAATGTGTGTATTAATGTCTACAGGCAGCCCCGCTTCTTCTGGCTCACTACTGTGATATTAATGTGCCTTTCATGCATTGTGTTTCATGCTTCCTGTCCTCACTGTGACCTAGACACTGATATCAATATGTAGATGTGCCTTGTAACCTCTTTTGTCCTGCAGCTGGAGCAGAGGTGAATTCCTGGCCAGCAATCTCCTCATTGTTATGTGTGTCTCTCATATGCAAATGCCCATATCTCACACTGTGAATGTCTTTGATCTATTGTCTGAGCTGAGTATATAAGCTGTCTGATTTTCATGTTCATCCTCGCAATCTGATTCCTGCAACTGCTGCTGACACACACTGTGTCTCCTCTCTGAGAGCCTGAGGAATTCAGCTTCAGCCTGCTCACACTATGGGCTGGAGCCGAGTTCCCGTCAAGGCGGTATGATTTAATAAACCTACTTAAAACCTTTCATCGCTGCATTCATTATATCATGCCGCTTCAGATTGTCCTCTCTGGGTTGGGGACAGGCTCCTGCCCCAAGTGGAGGAGTTCAAGTATCTTGGGGTTTTATTCACGAGTGAGGGGAAAATGGAGCGAGAGATTGACAGACGGATCGGAGCAGCATCTGCAGTGATGCGGACATTGTACCGGTCTGTTGTGGTGAAGAGGGAGCTTAGTTCTAAGGCAAAGCTGTCAATTTACCAGTCAATCTACGTTCCTACTCTCACCTATGGTCACGAGCTTTGGGTAATGACCAAAAGAATGAGATCGCGGATACAAGCGGCTGAAATGAGCTTTCTCCGTAGGATTGCTGGACTCACCCTCAGAGATAGGGTGAGGAGCTTAGTCATCTGGGAGAGGCTCAGAGTAGAACCGCTGCTCCTCCACATTGAAAGGTGTCAGTTGAGGTGGTATGGGCATCTGATTAAGATGCCTCCTGGACGCCTCCCACTTGAGGTGTTTCGGGCACGTCCCACTGGGAGGAGACCCCGGGGCAGACCCAGGACTCGGTGGAAAGACTATGTCTCCCAGCTGGTCTGGGAATGCCTTGGTATCCTCTCTGAAGAGCTGGAGCAGGTTGCTTGGGAGAGGGAAGTCTGGGCTTCTCTGCTTGAACTGCTGCCTCCACAACCCAGATCTCCGGAAAAGCGATAGAAGATGGATGGATGGATGGATAGATGCCGAATGCAGGGTTTTCAACAAAACATGGACTGCTAGGTATTTATTTACCGAAGTCAGAGGTAAAGCTGTGTGTTTAGTTTGCAGAGAGCAGATCGCCATGTTTAAAGATTACATCCTTAAACAAACATTCTCAGTGATGAAGTTTACCAAATCCAGGTATAGATCCTCTCTCACTGATGATCATCTGTCAGCTGTGTTTCGCATCTCCACCTCAGACATTCAACCTGACTTTGATGCACTCGTTAAAGCCCAGCAGAGACTAGATTTCTCTCACTGAACAAGAAAAAAGAACTGAAAAACACCAAGTGAGGTGATTAGACTACAAATGTAGGCATGTAAATGCACCAACTAGCAGTGAACTGGGACACTTTCTTTGGAGGCCTTTTTCTCAAAATCACAGTTCAGTGACAATCATTGCTATAATATGATGTATCTTGCCTAATATTTGGAGTACAAAGACAATATTGTGATGTCTTTAGAAAGTTAAGAACCTCTTTCCAACAGTATATGAAACTCAAAATGTGTTTTGGGGTGAATGCGACTGAAAATGATCACTAATATAATGAGTCACAATGGTAAAAATGTTCACATTTTGTTTACCATTGTTTTGTGAAAATTGATTGAATAAATGACAGTTTTTGTAAGGCAACTTCACTTTTTCATTGCTCAATCATAGCATATACGCTTACCAGTCTTACCAGCTTGTCAAAACAATGCTACTGTATGTGCTGCTTTTTATGAAGAAATACAATTAATATTATGCAGAATTGAGTTCAGCCTTTTGGGCCGGCGCTCCACAATATTTTTTGTTTCTCATGTGGCCCCATGAAAAAATAATTGCCATACCTGCCTTAGAGCTTAGTTCCCTCTTCACTACAACAGACCGGTTCAATCGGTCTGGGTTTGGTTCATTCATGTGAACCAATGAATTGGTTCATTCATTATCGCTGCTCACAGCCAGAGATGCAGCCTTCAGAGCGAAGGACAGGATCGCCCTCCGCTCAGCCAGGTCTGCGCTTTCAAAGGGAATTAAGCCGGCAAAGCGCGCCTATGCGGAGAAAATCCAGGGACACCTCTGTGACACTAGGAACACCAAGCAGATGTGGCAGGGAGTTTGGACATGACAAAACAACGTGAGTGAGACTAAGCTGTATGAGTGGCTCAAAAATGAAAGTGGAGAAAACAAACTAGCAAGAACAGAAAAACAGAGCAGATTTGATTCATTTTTCAATGTTTAATTTGAAAAAAATACAATGAATTTTGGTGGTTTTATCATTCTGAGCTTTGAAACAAGATAACAAATACTCTCGTTTTTTTTCCCCCTTTTACCTTCGTTGGTGGAAAAAAACGGATTATCCAGACCAAGAACAATATTTGGTAAGTCAAGTGCACATAATATCTTGTAATAACATAATAATTGTGCATCTGTCATTCTATGAATATTCCCCCAACAATGGTCTAGGGTTAAAATTTTGAGATTTTAGGTATTTCGTTGATTCAAGGATTAAAGTCCAAGCTTTCTTTATAAATACTCCATCTTTCTAGCTCTTTTTATCTCCGCCCAGCAACAAGTCCGATCAAGCCACTCCCTTTCTTCCTCTTCCAGTGCATCTCTAGCCTTTCATCCAGTTAGTTTCTGTTCGTAGTGATTCCACTTATCTGCAGCAGGATGTGTTTTAGCACTTGATCCTTATATTTTTAGCTTTTTTGTTACCTTCCTGTTTTTTTTATTTTAATGCTTTTATCAGATTTTATACTCCTCTCTTTGTGCCAGAAGTTCATCTGCTTTTACTGGTTACAGAAGCCTTTCAGGTAAAGAATTTCGATTTTAACCACAATTTAACATCAATAAATGTGCCACTATGTTAATTCATCAATACTGAATTTGATCTTACAGCTCCTGTTCTTGAACATGGATGATTTTGTACGTGACAAACTGAGTGAGTGGGGTCTTAGTGAGTTGATTGGATTTTTTAAAGGTAAAGTACCATGTACAGTATATAACTAATACTGTGGAGATGAAATAAACCAGGCCGACTTTCCGAGCAGACAAACTTTATTCCACTCTCACATCTTCCAGAATCAGACATTGAACATTAAATATTTGTAGCAGGGACTCTCTCTTTTACATCCCAAAACTCACACCTCCCTGCTACCTGAGGTGCTGCATTCACCATTCACTCCTCCAAGACAATTCCCCTTAGACCCCAGCCCTTTGATCTCCATGCTCTCTCAGTCTGAGAGGAAAATTACTGAACTCTACAGCATGGGTCCTCCACACCGCCCCCCCCCAGAGTCTCAGACTGGGTGTTAACTCTCCCGTCCTAGCGGCTTCAGTCTCTGCCCATAGCTGCTGTAACAGGGGGTCCTTGGCTCTGCGACGCTGCTGTGCCGGTGGGGGGTTCCTGGGGGTGCGTCCATCTGTGGGGGGACAATGGAGGGGCGGGGGAAGAAACATTCATCATGCTTGTGTGACTACTGTGATGAATCATTTACTTGGGGAGCTCTCAGTGGGGGTCTTCCTCGCCGAGGAGCTCGAGCCGACTGCAGCTGCTCGTCTGCCACAACAAAGGCGGACTTAAGCCTGTCTATACAGATCCCGGCGACCCCCCAGGTCTAACACAAAATGTTTGTCCCCGGTTTCCAGCACTCTGAACGGGCCATCATAGGGTTGGCGCAACGGGGTCCGGTGGGCATCGTGCCTGACAAACACGAATGCCGCGTCCTTCAAGGTTTTTGG
Source organism: Pholidichthys leucotaenia (assembly GCA_020510985.1). Classification (NCBI taxonomy): domain Eukaryota; kingdom Metazoa; phylum Chordata; class Actinopteri; order Cichliformes; family Pholidichthyidae; genus Pholidichthys; species Pholidichthys leucotaenia. The sequence continues at coordinate 285,977,385 of CM035838.1, forward strand.
CACAAACGTGCGGAGAAAACAGTGGTGGGCCAGGTCAGGGAGCATCAGTGCGTCTGCGCTATGCTGCGAACACGGGGACGGATGGGTGTTCGGCACAGGGTTATCTGGTAAAAACTCCCCGGGGAGCCGCAGGGGCTGCGTAAAAACCAGCTCTGCTGGGGAAGCCGCTAAATCCTCCTTCGGTGCAGAACGCAACCCTAATAGAACCCACGGCAACCGGTCCACCCAATTTGCATCCGTAAGTGAAGCCCTGAGCGCTACCTTCAGTGATCTATGGAAATGCTTGCATAACCCATTGGCCTGTGGGTTGTATGCGGTCGTGCGATGATTTGAGATGCCCAGGCTCCGGGTCATCGTGGACCAGAGGTCGGAAACAAGCTGCGGGCCCCGATCGGACGTGATGTCCGAAGGGGTGCCAAAACGTGCCACCCATGTTGTTTAAAAGGCACGTGCCATGTCCGCGGACGCGGTGGAAGCTAGTGGGACTGCTTCGGGCCATGGTGTGGTGTGGTCCATCACTGTCAGGAGGTGTGTGAACCCCTGCGATGGTGGGAGGGGGCCAACGAAGTCCACGTGAACGTGGTTGAACTTCTTAGCCGGGATTTGGAACGGCTCAAGGGGGGCATTTGTGTGCCTGTGCACTTTGGCTCGTTGGCACGCTACACAGGCTGCAGCCCACTCTTTCACCTGTTTGCGCAGGCTCGGCCAGACAAATTTTGCTGCCACCATTTTGACTGACGCGTGTATGCCTGGGTGCGCCAGGGAGTGAACCGACTCAAAAACAAAGCGGCGCCAAGTGCGTGTTACCACCGGGCGCAGGTGGCCCATGGAGACGTCACAGACTGGGGGGGGGGGGCGTCTTGCATAACTCTGCTCTCCAGCCTTAACCCTGTTGGTCCAGACTGGCGCGCGTACACGTCCGCATTGCCGATCTGCTCCGCGGCCATGGCCGTGTAATCTATCCCTACGTAGACTGGGGCCACTAATGCGCGTGAAAGGCAGTCCGCCACCATGTTGAGTTTACCAGCCAAATGCTGAATGTTGGTTGTAAACTCCAGGATCGCGGCCAGCTGTCTCTGCTGCCGGCCCAACCATGGTTCCGAAACCTTGGCCATCGCGTATATTAGCGGCTTGTGGTCCACGAACGCAGTGAAGGCGCGCCCTTCCAGCCAGAACTGGAAGTGGCGTATGGCCAGGTGGAGAGATTTACGCTCATTGTCGCGCAAAGACCTGCTAAAAAAGGTGAGCAACTGCCAAGAACCGGCGACACACTGCTCCACAACGGCCCCATGGCTACATCTGATGCATCTGTAGTGAGCGCAATCTGAGCCGCCGGATCTGGGTGCGCCAGCAGTCTAGCGTTCTCCAGAGCTGTTTTAACCTCGGAAAATGCTTGCTCCCGCTCAGGAGTCCAGTCAACTCCGTCCGCCGGCTTCCTTTTCTTAAACGCAGCGTACAACGGCTGAATGAGCTGGGCTGCACGGGGGAGGAAACGATTGTAGAAGTTCACCATCCCCAAAAACTCCTGCAGTGCCCTGACCGTCTGAGGCCGGGGAAAATTTGCCACTGCGCTCACCTTGTCCGGCAAAGGTATCGCTTCCTCCGGTGAGATGCGGTGTCCCAAAAAATCGATCCCCGTCACGCCGAACTGGCATTTCGCCGGGTTGATTATTAACCCGTGCTCCCCCAACCTCCGGAAAACCATCCTGAGGTGGGCTACATGTTCGTCCTTGGACGCGCTGGCCACCAGGATGTCATCCAGGTAGACGAACACAAACGGCAGATCGCGCAACACTGCATCCATCATGCGTTGGAATGTCTGTGCCGCGCCTTTTAACCCGAAAGCCATGCATAAAAACTCAAACAGACCAAATGGGGTTATTACTGCCATTTTAGGTATGTCCTCCGCGCGCACCGGGACCTGGTGTCAACCATAGACCAGGTCTATCTTAGAAAAAATACATGCTGCGGCGAGGTGAATGGAAAAACCCTGAATATGGGGGATCGGGTAGCGGTCGTGCGCTGTGGCGTTGTTTAATCTGCGGAAATCTCTGCAAGGTCGCCACGATCCCTCGGCCTTAGGGACCATATGTGGTGGGGATGCTCATGGGCTGTTTGATCGTCTGATGATGCCCAGCCTTTCCAAGTTGGCAAACTCCTCGTGCGCTATGGCCAGTTTAGCTGTGTCCAGGCGCCGAGGTCGTGCAAAAACGGGCAGCCCGGTGGTGGTAATAAAGTGCTCCATCCCTTGTTTAGTGATGGCCGCCGAAAACGTTGGGACCGTGAGTGCTGGGAACTGTGTGAGCAGTGTGTGGAACTTACCACCTGGAGCTGTGACATTGGCTAGCGTTGTTGTCCCGGCTCCTCGAGCTGTACAGGGGAGAGAATCAAAAGACATTGCATTAATCAGGCGTCTGTTAGTAACATCAACTAGTAGTCCGTGTGCACACAAAAAATCAGCGCCTAAGATTGGGAAACTGCATGCCGCTATGATGAATGTCCACTGGTACGTACAGCCGTGCAGAGATACAGTCGGTGTCCTCTCACCAAAAGTCTTAATGTCTGAGCCGTTTGCAGCCGTCAGCTCGGGGCTGCTAGTTCCCGCAGCCGGTCGGCGTAGGATGGCATGATGAGGCTCTTTTGGGAGCTGGAGTCCACAAGGAATCGTCTCCCCCAGCGTGAGTCTGTCACGTAGAGCAGCTTGCTTTCTTCACCGGCGGTCGCAGCTGCTATCGACTGCCGGTCCTGGCGTTTCCCGAACGCTTGAATTGGCACGGTGGCACGCACTGGTGTGCGTCCTCTCCAAAACGGCGGTGGTAGGAGCAGAGCGTGTCTCTCTGGCGCTTTCTGGTCCCCGCTGCCGCTACCATCGCTGGCTCCTCGCTTCCGTTGGCTGTCTCGCTGGGTTCCGATGCCGCTGCGTTCACTGTGAGGGCTCTGGTGGTGAGGATGATCTGATCTGCCTCCTGGGCTAGCGCACGGTAATCACGCGCAGCCAGCAGCGGCGAGTTGGCAAGGACCGCTCTGGCCGCCATTGGGAGGTTCTAGAGGAAAAGGTGGGCAAATACAAAATGCCCATTGTCCGTGCCCATCAACGCCAACATCTTCGCCATCCGTTCGACCGCCGACCCGTCTCCCAACTCAGAGCGCGTCAGGAGTCTCTCCGCTCTCTTGCAATCCGAGAGCGTGTAGCGCCGGGTCAGCGTGGCTTTGAGAGCCCACTATTTGTTGTGGGCTGGGGGCTGTTAGAGCAGGCTCACTACTTGCTGAGTCGTGCGAGCGTCCAGCGCTGCGACCACATAGTAATACCTGGTGTCATCTGCTGTGATTCCCCGGAGCGCAAATTGGGCCTCGGTGTGGAGGAACCAAGACTTTGGGTCGTGCAGCCAAAAGTCCGGTAGTTTGACCAAAACGGCGCACGCATTGCTGGGGTTTCCCGTCTGGGTCATCTCCGGGGTGTTCGCCTCGTGTTCCATTCTGCGTCAAGGGTCACCAGTGTGGAGATGAACTAACCAGGCCGACTTTCCGAGCAGACAAATTTTATTTCACTCTCACATCTTCCAGAATCAGACATTAAACATTTGTAGCAGGGACTCTCTCTTTTATATCCCAAAACTCACACCTCCCTGCTACCTGAGGTCCTGCATTCACCATTCACTCCCCAAGACAATTCCCCTTACCCCCCAGCCCTTTGATCTCCATGCTCTCTCAGTCTGAGAGGAAAACTACTGAACTCTACAGCATGGGTCCCCCACAATATGATCTAAAACACTGCAGAAATATGGTATAATGTTATGACATATAATGCTTTATCTGTGCATTTAAATGTTATTTATCATTTAATTACAGATGAGAGAATTGACAAGGAAAGTCTTTTACTTCTGGAGGAACAACACATTGAAAACCTTCCCATAAGGACTGGCCATAAAGTGAAATTCAAAAACAGACTCAAGCTATTAAAGGTAAACGAGATTATATTTAAAAAGTGCAAAGTGTAGTACATAGCTGATAGTTCCCATGGCATTTATGTGCATTTACAGGTAGCAGTCATACTTCTGCCTTGTGGTTTTTTTTTTTTTTTTCCAGAGTGAAGAGACTTTTTCAATCTTTTCATTGCTTTATTGCTGCATTATGAATGATAAAAGAATACAAAAAGTTCAGGCCTCTGCCCCAACTCACAGTAGTGAGTGACACATGTAGGCCAAAAAGAATGTAAGGAAGGAGGGGCTCACAACCCAAACTGCAGGGGCTCCTCATGTATACATACTCTGCAAGAACAGAGGAATTTGTTCTCTCTCCCAGGGCTGCAAGAACAAATTGATTTTTGTTCTTGCTGCCCTGCTTTGGGAGTTCTTGCAGCTTCTTCTTGACACATCATTGTGGCAGAACTTTTTTCTTGCATGATGTCCAAGAATTATTGTGTGACTGGTCAGAAATGTGAATTTTCCAGCAGTTCTGCAGTTGAGTTTCTTGTGAAGTATGAAATGTCCTGGCCAGAAAGAACTTTGCTCTTGTTCTTGCCACCTCAAGAAAAAGAAAAAAATTCTCTGTTCTTGCAGAGTATGTAAAGGCCTTAATTCACACCCCCTCTACTTCCACATCAGAGGGTGCACTAGACTTTATCAGTCATTTTGACAGACTTGTAAAAATTCAGTCATAATCTATTGTTATCCACTGCAAACAAGCCAGCCCAAAGTGTTTGGTCATGCCAGCTCTCACTTTGATCTTTTTTTTGTTGTTGTTTATATAACAAACAAGATGGTAATAGCAGGCCAAGTGAAGTTCAAAATAAAAGCATCCATTAATCTACATGAATCATGTACGGTTAACTTTAGACTGACATTTAAAACATAAATTACTATTGCTAATAGTAGTAATTACTATTAGCAATAGTAATTACTAAATAGTAACTTAGTAATTACTATTACTAATTGCTACTCACTGATTCCATGTCAGCACAGTAATAAAAGTGCCAAAGAAGACCCTGCTGAATATTATAACATTCTGATGTGTAGTTTCAGAATAAAAGCCCTCCAAAGTCAAGAATTTTTGACAGACTGATTACATACAAAGTGAAATTAAAAAAATAAATAAAAATCCATTGCTTCTCAGTTATTCCACTTCAGCACAGTAGAGGACATCAAGAACAGCTCCACCCAAAATAATAACATTCTGATATGTAGTTTCAGAATAAAAGCCTTCCAAGATCCAGAATTATTTTTATCTATCTTTATCATATATAAAGTGAAATTTAAAAAAAAAAAAATCCCAATGCCAATCAATGATTCCACTTCAGCACAGTAGTAGATGACTCCAAGAAGAATATTATAACATTCTACTGTGTAGTTTCAGAATAAAAGCCGTCCAAGATCAAGCATTTTTTTTTTACCTCCACCAAGGAGGTGATGTAATCAGGGTGGTTTGTCTGTCTGTTTGTCTGACTGTTAGCAGGATTACACAAAAACTACTTGAGGGATTTTGGTGAAATTTTCACCAGTGGCGGTCCTTGGCCTAGAGAGGAACCCATAACATTTTGGTGATAATCCGAGAATACATACCTTTGCCAAGGCTTATATCTTCTCACAGTGTGTTAGCAAGAATACTTCAAAACTACTGGATGGATTTGAATGAAATTTTCACCAGAGGTGGCCCTTGGCCTAGAGAGGAATACTGTCCTTTCTGGTCGTCCTAAAAAGACGATCAGTAACTTACAATTATTACAGACTTCAGCAGCCCGTGTACTGACGAAGACCAGAAAGAAGGAACATATTACGCCCCTTTTAGAATCTCTGCATTGGCTCCCTGTGAGTTTTACAATGAATTTTAAAGTTCTTTTATTTGTTTATAAAACTCTTAATGGTTTTGGTCCTTCTTATTTATTTGATCTGCTTTTACCATGTCGACTCTCGCGGACCCTGAGGTCTGACGTATTGTTGGAACCAGGGAACACACACACATGCTCAAGTGCAATTCAATGATCTTTATTGTGACCAACAGAGGGTGTATGAGTGCGTGTATGCGTTGTGTAAATGTGTTGATGGTGAACGTGCTGCAGCCGGGGATGAGACAGAGTGCCGTACAGCCTGGCAACCCTAAAACAGAGCCAAAGCACAGATGTTAATTTCAGCCAAGTCACAATGAGCTGGATATTGACTGGGGCTTACTTGCAGGTGGTCTGATGCGAGCGCAGGTTTCGGCTCAAGGCCTCCAGCCAGGAAGACAGCATCTGCGAGGCACACCCGGTGATGAGCAATGATGTTTGGCGAGGCGAAAGGAACGTTCTGCCGCCGCGGAGAGTTGGTTCCGCCGCCAGAGGGATCCACCTGTGCACAGGGGAGAGCCTGGGAGAAAAGGTAAGTAGCGGTGATGCTTACTTGTAGTAGGAAGGTCTTTCCAGACGAAGCGTTGGTCTGTATGGAGACAGATGTGCGAGAGGCGAAGGTCCAGTAGAAAGACAGACGGCTCCGTGCCGAGGCTTCAGGCAGAGCAGACTATAAAGCCCGTGAGTGATTGGCTGCAGGTGTGTACGCAGCTGAAGCAGATGACGGCCCAGAGTGGGTCATGACAGTACTCCCCCCCCGCCCCCCCCCCCCCCCCCCCGAGCAGCGCCTCCTGGCACTGGCCTGCCTGGGTGCGTCTGATGGAAGTCCTTGATGAGACGCTTGTCCAGCATGAACGATGGACACACCCAGGACCTCCACTCGTCCAAGATGGAGTTGACTCTCCATGCTGGGTCGCCGTCGATCAATACTGGCGGGGGTGGAGCCCTGGGAGGGGGGCAGAGCGGGTTGGAGATGACGGGTTTGACCTGTGAAACGTGGAACGTGGGACAAACACGGAGAGAGGGGGAGAGAGCCAGACGCACAGCCACAGAGTTAATCACACGGACAATCGGGAAGGGCCCAATAAAACGCTGGGCCAGCTTCCTCTTCTCAGCCTTCAGGTTAATGTGCTGGGTTGATAACCATACCTGCTGACCCATCTGATACTGAGGAGCAGGCCTCGTGCACTGGTTTGCTGTTCTCGTGTTGCGCTCGGCCGTGCGTAAAAGGGCCAAGCGCGTAGCAGCCCAGAGTCGATGACAGCGCCTCAGGTGGGCATGGATGGAAGGCACGGCCACCTCCCCCTCCTCTTCGGGAAACAACGGGGGATCATAACCCAGCGATGCCTTGAAGGGTGACATGCCGGTAGCTGAGGACAGAATCAGATTATGAGCGTATTCAATCCATGGCAGATGGCTGCACCAAGATGATGGGCTGGAAGCGATGACGCAGCGCAGAGTGGCCTCCAGCTCCTGATTGGCCCGCTCACACTGCCCGTTACTCTGGGGGTGATGACCAGAGGGTAGGCTTACTGTAGCCCCCAGTGCATTGCAGAAACTCCTCCATACGCGGGACACAAACTGGGGACCCCGATCAGAGACAATGTCCTTGGGGATCCCATGCAGACGCACGATGTGCTGCACCAATAGGTCCGCCGTCTCTCGTGCCGTTGGGAGCCCATGTAAGGGGATGAAATGGGTGGCCTTAGAGAAACGGTCCACAATGGTGAGTATGGTGTCAAAACTGCTGGAAGCCAGGAGACCAGTTACAAAGTCCAGAGCAATGTGGGACCACGGTCTTCCAGGGACCGGCAATGGGTGGAGGAGACCCGCTGGCGGTGATGACGATGTCTTCCCGGTGGCGCACTGGGGACAGGTGCGGACATAGTTGATGACGTCATTCCAGAGGCCCAGCCACCAGAACGATCTCTGGAGCAGATCCACCAGGCGGATGATCCCAGGGTGGCAGGCGAGCTTGGATGAGTGGGCCCAGTGGATCACGTCACCCCAGACAGGAGATGGAACGAACAGTCTCCCTGCAGGCCCTCCGCCTGGATCCGGCTCAGCTTCCTGCGCCCTCAGGACCTTGTCCCTGATGCCCCACGAGAGGGCGCCCACAACACACGAAGCAGGGAGGATGGTGTGCTCATGCCCATCAGAGACCTCTGAGGCAAACTGCCTGGACAGGGCGTCAGGTTTGGTGTTCTTCGTCCCAGGGCAGTAGGTGATGATGAACCTGAAGTGCCCGAAGAACAAGGACCAACGCGCCTGGCGGGCATTCAGGCGTTAAGCCGTCCTCAGGTACTCCAAGTTTTTGTGGTCGGTCCACACCACGAAGGGTTGCGTGGCCCCCTCCAGCCAGTGCCGCCACTCCTCCAGCGCGAGCTTCACCGCCAGGAGTTCTCTGTCGCCGACGTCATAATTTCTCTCCGCGGGGGACAGCCGCCGAGAGAAGAATGGGCAGGAGCGGATCACCCCGTCCACCGGAGAGCGCTGTGACAAGACTGCCCCCACCCCAAGTCAGAGGCATCCACCTCAACCAGACACTGGCGAGCGGGATCCACCTGCGTCAGGACCCGGGAGAATGAGAACTTGGTCTTCAGGGTTACAAAAGTCACCGCAGCCTCCTCTGTCCACCGGAACGCCACCTTGGGGGAGGTGAGATGGGTCGGGGGAGGGCGATCGAGCTGTATTTGGGCACGAATCGACGGTAAAAATTGGCAAACCCCAGGAATTGTTGCAGCTGCTTCCTCGATGGGGGGGGGGGCAATCCACCACCACCTTCACCTTCTGAGGGTCCGGGATGACCTGATTGTGTGAGATGATAAATCCTAGGAAGGCGGTCTTCTCAGTGTAGAACTCACACTTCTCTGCTTTAACAAATAATTTATTCTCCAGGAGCCGTTGAAGGACCGGCCTCACATGGACCTGATGCTCCTCCCGTGACTGGGAGAAGATCAAAATGTCGTCCAGATAGACGAAGATGAAGGACCTGAGGAAGTCCCGGAGAACGTCATTAATCAAACGCTGTAAGACGGCCAGAGCGTTGGTGAGCCCAAACGGCATGACGAGATATTCAATGTGGCCGCTTGGAGTCCGGAATCCCGTCTTCCACTCGTCACCCTCCCGGATCCGCACGAGGTGGTAAGCACTGTGGAGGTCCAGCTTCTTGAACCAGGAGGCCCCCTGGAGGGAGTCGAAAGCAGAGCCCATGAGTGGCAGTGTGTACCTGTCCTTGATTGTGATGTCGTTCAGTGCCCGGAAGTCAATACAAGGGCAAAGGGAACCATCCTTCTTTCCGACGAAGAAGAAGCCCGCCCCCACTGGCGACGAAGAAGGCCGAATGATGCCCGAGCTGAGCGATTCCTTGATATAAGCATCCATAGCCTCCCGCTCCGGAGCCGATAAGCTGTAAAGGTGGCTCGACGGCAGGGGGACGCCCAGGCGGAGATTAATGGCACAGTCGTATGGGCGGTGGTGGGGAAGAGACAGCGCCTGGGACTTACTAAACACCGCTCCAAGGTCATGGAACTCTGGTGGCACCCTGGACAGGTCAGGAGGAGGGAGGGGGCGGGGGAGGAGAGGGGAACTGAGGGAGAACACGCTGCAGACTGGAGGCACGCACTCAGGCAGAAAGGGCTCCAAGCGAGGACGCTCCCAGTGCGCCAGTCGAAGGTTGGGTTATGGAGGCGAAGCCAGGGGTAGCCCAAGATGACGGGGGCAGCCGAGGTGGACAGCACAAACAGCCGGAGGTCCTCTCGATGGTTACGTGAGATGATTGCCGAGACAAGGGCTGTCTGATGTGTCACTGTCTCCAGGGGAGCCTTTGACAGAGTGACGAGGTTTGGGTGGTTGGCAGGGCATGGCAGGGAAGCCCCAGTCGGGTTGCCAGTTTCCCCGAAATGAAGCTCTGCTCGGCCCCCGAGTCCACCAGTGCGTGTGTGAGAATTTCAGTGCGTTTATGACAGAACCTAATTGGAAGGAAACATTTTGATAGGGGATTAGGCCGAGATGAGCCCGCGAGTCCTCCTACAGCGATGCACGGACCCCCTCTTTTGGCTAAACCGGGCAGGACTCGATCTCGTGCTGATCCTCCCCACAGTACATGCACAGACCTAGCTCTCTGCTGCACTGTCTCTCAGCCCATGGGAGTTTGGTCCACCCTACTATCATTGCCTCAGGTTCCTCAGGGGCCTCTAGCGCGGGCAACACCAAAGATGAGGACTGAGATGAGCGCTGGAACTGTCTGCTCGAGCGGCTGGAAGACCTCCGCTCGGCAGTGCGCTCTCTCAGCCTGTTGTCAAGACTAATTGTGAAGGAAATTAGCTCAGTGAGATGCTCAGGTTTATCTAAGCGGGCCAGCTCATCCCGTAGACTGGGGCTCAAGCTTCTAATAAAGATGCTACAAAGCGAGGCATCTTCCCACCCAACTTCTGCTGCCACCACCCGGAAGTCGACAGCGTAGTCGGCCACAGACCGGCCACCCTGACGAAGATTTAATAGCTGGGTGGTAAGCATGCTATCACGGTCCGAATGGTCAAAAACTTTGTGGAAATCATGCTCAAATTGGGCGTAGGTTAGATTGGCGTAGCTGGGCTTTGCCATAATGGCGTAAGCTCAAGCTAGCGCTCGCCCCTCCAACAGATTTGCCATGTAACCTGTGCGGCTGTGATCGGTGAGGAAATCTCCCAGAAGTCACTAAAACACTGTCTCACATTGGAGGATAAAGCCCCGAGCCTCCCCGAGCTTTCTGCTGAAGCGTGTGGGAGCGGGAACCGGAGTGAGATGGGTTAGTGGGCCCGGGCTAGCCTGGCTAGGCGGGGAGCTAACGGAAGCTGGCCTACTGCTATGAGCCAGAGAGAAAGCCCGTTGTCCTTCCAAACGATCCAACCGGCTGTTAATCTGAACTGATTTAATATGACCTGCTGTTGGTGAGTAATTTGGTCCACTCGCGCCTCTAAGATGTTAAGCTAGTGTGTGAGCCCGCTGTTCGCTGGGTCACTCGGACGGAGCCGTACTGACATATTGTTGGACCCAGGGAACACACACATAGGCTCAAGTGCAATTCAATGATCTTTATTGTGACCAACAGAGGGTGAATGAGTGCGTGTATGCGTTGTGTAAATGTGTTGATGGTGAACGTGCTGCAGCCAGGGGCGAGACAGAGCGCCGTACAGCCTGGCAACCCTAAAACAGAGCCAAAGCACAGATGTTAATTTCAGCCAAGTCTCAATGAGCTGGATATTGACTGGGGCTTACTTGCAGGTGGTCTGATGCCGGCGCAGGTTTCGGCTCTAGGCCTCCAGCCAGGAAGACAGCGTCTGCGAGGGACACCCGATGATGAGCGATGATGTTTGGCGAGGCGAGAGGAATGTTCCTCCGCCGCGGAGAGTTGGTTCCGCCACCAGAGGAATCCACCTGTGCACAGGGGAGAGCCTGGGAGAAAAGGTAAGTAGTGGTGATGCTTACTTGTAGTAGGAAGGTCTTTCCAGACAAAGCGTTGGTCTGTGTGGAGACAGACATGCGGGAGGTGAAGGTCCGGTAGAAAGACAGATGGCTCCATGCCGAGGCTTCAGGCAGAGCAGACTATAAAGCCTGTGAGTGATTGGCCGCAGGTGTGCACGCAGCTGAAGCAGATGACGGCCCAGAGTGGGTCATGACAAGGCCCTTTGGTACTGGCCTTTTAATGATGCCTAAAGGTAGGATAAAAACCCATGGTGAGGAATCATTGGAGTTTTTCGGCCCACGTCTGTGGAAGGGCCCGCCAGAGGTCCTCAGGCCTCAGACAGCATTGATATTTTTAAAAGAAGGCTCAAGACCCACCTTTTTAGTTTAGCTTTTAACTAATTTTATCATTCGTGTTCATATACTTATTTATCTATTGTACTTATTTATATATCTTTATATTTTTAAATTATCTTAATTCAGTTTTGCATTACATTTTATATAGGGGTATAATTATTACCTCCGCCAAGGAGGTTATGTTTTTGCCGGCGTTTGTTTGTTTGTTTGTTAGCAACATAACTCAAAAAGTTATGGATGGATTTTGATGACATTTTCAGGAAAGGTGTATCATGGCACAGGGGACAGATGATTAGATTTTGGTGATGATCTGAGAGTGCACACCTCCACCAAGGGCTTTGTTTGCATTTGTGCAGCAGGATTACACAAAAACTACTGGGTGGATTTAGATGAAATTTTCACCAGAGGTGGTCCTTGGACAAGAGAGGAACTCATAACATTTTGGTGATGATCCGAGAACGCATACCTCCACAAAGGCTCTGGTACCGAGGCATCAGCACCTTGGTGCTCGCATTTTTATTGATGATCTTACTCGTCTTCTTATTGTATTCTATTGTATTGTATTTCATTTTATTTTATCTTATCTTATTTTTAGCTCTGGTATTTCCTCACTGGAGGGCTGTCAGCACTGGGAGCTGTAATTCGCTGTGGTGGTGGCACTGGCTTAATGGGATGGGGGAGTTCAGTCACAGCCTGTTGGTTGAGGTATGGACTCCTCTGTCTGCCTGGGCTGTGGTGGACCCTGTGGCGGTGTCTCTGCAGCTGTGGGCTGAGACCAGCTCCTGGTGCTGACAGTCCCACTATAATGGCATTTCCTCACTCTGGTCCTCAGTGCTCAGCCACGTTTTTTTTTTTATTACTTGTGGGTGGGGTGGGTCGGAGTGAGAGGAGGTGGGGTCTGGAGTGAATTGAGGGGTCAGGTGGATGGACATCTTGGATGAGAGTAGAGGTGGGGCGGGAGGGCTTGGGGAGGGTTCTCTTGTCTTTTTATTGTTTTGTTTTTGTTCCATCTGGAATTGTTTTTAACGGTAAAGCACTTTGAGTTGCCCTTTATTGCATGAAAGGTGCTATATAAATAAATAAAGTTTAAAGTTTAACATTTTGGTGATGATCCGAGAATGCATACCTCTGCCAAGGCTCTTATCTTCTTACAGTGTGTTAGCAACAATACTCCATAACTACTGGATGGACTTGGATTTGAGTGTTTTGTGATTTTAAGCATCTTGAGCAAGGCCCTTAACCCCAGCTGCTCCAGTGGAACTGCTCAGTGGCCACAGATCACTCTGTGGTTGTACTGGGCAGCTTCCAGGTGTGAATATGTATCTGTGTGGACAGAGCATCCTTGAAAAAGAGAGGTTCCCTCTCAAAGGACCATCCCTCAATAAAGGTTAAATGAATTAAAAAAAAAGAAAAAAAAACTATTTACCAAAAAAAAAAAATAAATCTTTTTTTGTTTTTTATTCTTATCAGCTTGGTATAATATTGGGTGGGGGTCTTCTTGGCATCCTCTCCTACTCTGCTGATGTGGAATCATTTGGCAATGGGTATTTTTTTTTAAATTTTCACTTTAAATATAATAAATATATTAAAAACTCTCAACTTTGGAAGGCTTTAATTCTTTGTTGGACTAACATGGTGAAGTGGCTAGTTGCTCCGGACTACTGTGTATGTTTTTATGTTTTTTATGTCTTTTTGACAATTTTGTTGTACTTTCCAACTGTACAATGACAATAAAGCCTATTCTATTCTGAAGCTACACATCAGAATGTTATAATATTTAGTGGGGGTCTTCTTGGGGTTTTATACTACTGTTCTGAAGTAGAATTGTTGAGTGGCAATGGGGATTTTTTTTTTCTTTTTTATAATTTCACTTCCAGTTCAGTTTGGGGGGCAGACATTCTCTTTATTCAAGAGTAAGCTGAAATCTTTTCTCTTTGATAAGGCCTATAGTTACCTCCGCCAAGGAGGTTTTGTGATCATCGGCGTTGGTTTGTCTGTCTGTTTGTTTGTCTGTTTGTTTGTTTGTTAGCAAGATAACTCAAAAAGTTATGGACGGATTTTCATGAAATTTTCACAGATTGTCAGAAATGGGGTATCCTATAGATGATTAGATTTTGGTGGTGATCCGGATCACCGTCCAGAAGAAAACCGCCATTACTTAAAATGTGATTTTCATGAATAACTACTGAACCACTAATCCTATCATTGTGAATCCAATTGCTAGTCATATGTTTTCATGGTCAAGGAATCTGAAAACGTACACACAAACACTGTATGGGGGGAACTGTGGCGCTCTCCGAGTGCTTTTCTAGTTAAAAATGTCGCCGCTGCCAGGCCTTCACTCACATGTGCAACCCAACCAGGCTTGATACTGGATTGTCTGGCTTTGAATATTGTATTTGTTATGTTTGTTTTGAATGTAGCTATTGCCAGGCCTCCTACTTTTTATCTCTTTCTTCAACCCAGCCGGTCAAGGCGGATGGCCGTCCTCTGTGAGCTATGGTTCCGCTCGAGGTTTCTGCCCGTTAAAGGGAAGTTTTTCCTCACCTGTGTCGCCGCAGTGCTTGCTCTTAGGGGTCTCTGCTGGGTTCTATAAATTTGAGAGCGTGGCCTAAACCCACTCTTTTCTGTAAAGTGCCTTGAGATGACCTGTGTTGTGATCTGGCACTATATAAATTAAATTGAATTGAATTGAAATATCATCAATATATCAAAAATTCTTGATTTTAGAAGGCTTTTATTCTGAAACTACACATCAGAATATTATATTGGATGAGGGTCTCCATGGGTTCATGCTTGGGTTCTTCTTGTGGCCTGCTATGGCCTGCTACCTTCTTTTTTGCATGTTTGCCAGGAAACATGCAAAAACATACATGCAAAAACACATGCAGAAACACACATGCAAAAACATACAAGTTTATCTGTTCTTTTACAGGTGCAGATATCAGGCTTGTGCTGAGATCTTCTCAGAAGCAGCAAATGTTTTCTTGATTTCTCTCTGTTTGTGCTCTTTCTCTCCCCCTCCCCACTCCTTCACCCCCACCCTTTCTGACCACTTCATATCCCTTCAATTCCCTCCCCGATTCCCCCCGTCAGATCCAGCATAAGTGAGACAATTTAAATATCTAGTGCATACCAGTGCATACCCATGCATGGCCATAGAAAGCAAATGTAAGCAAACATTTCTGCATGGCTGTAGAAAGTTACTGTTACCATGGCAACAGCAACCATGGTGAAACCTGCTTTGGATCTTTGACGTCACCACTCGTTCGTTGATGCCTGCCTTTGATCTTTGATAATGTCATAGCGAGTGCTATGATCATGAGTAATGCCTGCCTTTGATTTTTGATGATGTCATAGCGAGTGCTATGATTGTGAGTGTAGCCTGCCTTTGATCTCATAGCAGGTCCTATGATCTTTGAGCGAGTCCTACAGTCGTGACATCATGACATCGGGACAGAGAGATCTCTTGAATTATATATAGATATTCCTTGTCTCCAGGGCATGGGTCCCAGCCCACATCCTCACTTTAAGTTTGGATTTTCTGTATTTCACCTTATTATTATCCTGGGTTGCTATTATTGTTGTTATTATTATTATTCTGTCTTGCATATTTATTTCTTCATTGGTGTTCCTCTTAGTTTAAGTTTATCGGCGTTATTGTTATCGTCATTATCATTATTGCCTTGGTCTTGTCTCCCCTCTGGTCCCCTGTGTGTGATTATCTGTGCAGCCCCGCCCATCCCATTTTCTGTAACCATGCCCTGTTGTCTGTGTTTGCCCCTGCTTGTTACTTCTTCTCCTGCTTGTTACTGTTCTGTTTTATGTCGATTACCTGCGTCTAGACCTATGATGTGGTCGGCCGTCCTATGATGTGCTCTGTCTATGTGCCGTCATATAGACATCATTCTTTATGACGGCATCATGAGTCCTATGATGCCTGAGATCATAGGATCATCATAGGCCATCCTATAAACGTGACAGACACACAGACACACACAGATTTCTTGAAGTTATAGAGTGAAGTATTAAAAATTACATAGCAAGAGGAGTCTATAGATACTATTTATATACAGCATACATCAAATATGAACAGAGCTCCTGTTGGCAGAGTTAATCTGTTTGGCATAATAAGGGAAGCAGATTTCTGCTCTGCTTGCCAAGCTGCTGGACAGGACAGGGTAAAAAAAATGTTTTGGTCTTACCTGTTGTTTCTTATGACTAGGAAGAACTGGGAGCTGGGAACTGTTTCGAGCAGGAAACAGATCTTTCTTTGGCTCAAGTAAGTTAAGCAATTTCCTGCTATTAGAAAATTGAAATTTCTCTAGCCTTGTTCTTAAGAGTCTTTTAATTGCAGATTGAAGAGGACATGGAAAGATCCGATTTGAAGGTAAGGATTGTGTTCAATTTCAAATACATGTATTGAACTGCCATGTTTTTTCTCCTTACATGTATGCAGTGCTAAACTAACTTCAAAAATGTTTTTGAGGTTGGTGCATCTCAGCGGATTCATAATATATAATCGTTACTCAGGACCTTTCTGCATCTCAGGTTTTGTGAACTGAGATGCAGAAAAGAAGATCGTACTTATGGGAGCTGTCAACATGTGGAAAAAGTGCAGTTAATTTGAAGATCAAATGCTGAATATTTACAACCATTAGCAATGGGGAATTAAAAAAAAAAAACAACTTTCACTTTAAACATAATGAATATATCAATTTTTTTTGACTTTGGAAGGCTTTTATTCTGAAACTACAAATCAGAATGTTATAATATTGGGTGGGGGTCTTCTTGGGGTTTTATACTACTGTTCTGAAGTAGAATTGTTGAATGGCAATGGGGATTTTTTTTTCTTTTTTATAATTTCACTTCCAGTTCAGTTTGGGAGGCAGACACTCTCTTTATTCAAGAGTAAGTTGAAATTGCAAGCAATTGTCAACTCGTCACTCACACTTCATTCCAGCATTTGGAAGTGGTGGCGTTCCATTTTATACTGAGCCCATTATTGTATGTTATTGTTGTTACAAGAGCGCCGAGTGTCTGCTGATCTGTATATACTTTTATTTATTTATTTATCTATTTTCTACTCGTTTTAGTTTTGCTCTTAATATGAACCCTGAGTTTGAAATAAATGTTTGAATTGAATTGAATTGAAATCTTTTCTCTTTGATAAGGCCTATAGTTAAAAATGTTGCCGCTGCCAGGCCTTCACTCACATGTGCAGCCCAACCAGGCTTGATACTGGATTGTCTGGCTTTGAATATTGTATTTGTTATGTTTGTTTTGAATGTAGCTACTGCCAGGCCTCCTACTTTTTATCTCTTTTTTTCAACCCAGCTGGTCAAGGCGGGTGGCCGTCCTCTGTGAGCTATGGTTCCACTCGAGGTTTCTGCCCATTAAAGGGAAGTTTTTCCTCGCCTGTGTCGCCACAGTGCTTGCTCTTATGGGTCTCTGCTGGGTTCTATAAATTTGAGAGCGTGGCCTAAACCCACTCTTTTCTGTAAAGTGCCTTAAGATGACCTGTGTTGTGATTTGGCACTATATAAATAAAACTGAACTGAATTGAATTAAATTGAATTGAATTGAAATATCATCAATATATCAAAAATTCTTGATTTTAGAAGGCTTTTATTCTGAAACTAGACATCAGAATATTATATTGGATGAGGGTCTTCATGGGTTCATGCTTGGGTTCTTCTTGCGGCCTGCTATGGCCTGCTACATTCTTTTTTGCATGTTTGCCAGGAAACATGCAAAAACACACATGCAAAAACACATACGTTTATCTGAACCTGTTCTTTTACAGGTGCAGATATCAGGTTTGTGCTGAGATCTTCTCAGAAGCAGCAAATGTTTTCTTGATTTCTCTCCATTTGTGCTCTCTTTCTCTCCCCCTCCCCACTCCCTCACCCCCACCCTTTCTGACCACTTCATATCCCTTCAGTTCCCTCCCCCATTCCCCCCTGTCAGATCCAGCATAAGTGAGACAATTTAAATAACAAGTGCATACCAGTGCATGCCCGTGCATACCCATGCGTGGCTATAGAAAGCAAGTGTAAGCAAACATTTCTGCATGGCTGTAGGAAATTACTGTTACCATGGCAACAGCAACCATGGTGAAACCTACTTTGGATCTTAGACGTCACCACTCGTTCGTTGATGCCTGCCTTTTATCTTTGATAATGTCATAGCAAGTGCTATGATCATGAGTAATGCCTGCCTTTGATTTTTGATGATGTCATAGCGAGTGCTATGATTGTGAGTGCAGCCTGCCTTTGATCTCACAGCAAGTCCTATGATCTTTGAGCGAGTCCTACGATCATGACATCATGACATCGGGACAGAGAGATTTCTTGAATTATATATAGATATTCCTTGTCTCCAGGGCATGGGTCCCAGCCCACATCCTCGCTTTAAGTTGGGATTTTCTGTATTTCACCTTATTATTATCCTGGGTTGCTATTATTGTTGTTGTGGTGATGTGAAAATGACGAGGCAGAGTTCATCTCTTGAGTCAGTTTTATTCACATCTTCCAACATCACGAAGCAGAATATAAAGAGAGCGACAAAGGAAACTCTCGTCCTTAAATGCCAGGACTCTTACAGTTAACAGGTCACATGTCTCACAAAACCATTGCATTATAAAGACAGCAACAATGCATCTTCTCTGCATGATATCACACCATTATCTACAATGCATCCCCTCATTATATCCCACAGTCTCAAGCTTTGCATGCCAAAGCTACTTCTCCTGCAGCTTCCTATAATAACCACAGAAGCTCTACCCTTGCTCTGGTCTAAAATGTGAGTCCAAAAGCAGGTCACGAATGTGTGTCCCCACACAAAGCCCCCCCAGCATTTTAGAACAAACAAGGGAAAAACAACATGCATGCCATGATAGTATCAATACACATTAGTCCACCAGCTGTCTGGGCTTCCATCTCCTGCCGTATCTGCTGTAGCTGGGGTTGGACGTCTCCGCAGCGCTGTCATGCTGGGGGTTTGCTGTCTGGGGGTGGAAACCTTTTGTCAGCACCTGTGGGGGTCCTGGGGAAACATTACTCTGTGAAGCCCTCCGCGGGGGTCTGCCTCGCCGCGGGGCCCTCGCCAACGGCACTTGCTCATCTGCCACCACAAAAGCGGGTTTGAGTCTGTTTATGCCAACTTTCTCTTCCCTACCCCACAAATCTAGCAAAAACTGCTTGTCCCCTGTTTCCAGCACTCTGAATGGTCCGTCATAAGGCGGTCGCAGCGGGGTTCGGTGCGCATCGTGTCTGACAAAAACAAACTCTGCGTTCTTCAAAGTTTTAGGCACAAAAACGCGTGGAAAACTGTGGTGCGCCGTGCCGGGCAGCGTGCTTGATTCTATGTCACTCCGCAACAGCTGAGACGGGGAGGATTCTGGCACAGGGTTATCTGGGAGAAACTCCCCAGGGAGCCGGAGTGGCTGTGCAAACACGAGCTCTGCTGGGGAGGCTTCTAAGTCCTCTTTAGGCGCAGAACGCAACCCCAACAACACCCACGGTAACTTGTCTACCCAATTTGCACCCGTCAGTGACGCCCTGAGAGCTGCTTTCAATGACCTATGAAAATGTTTGCATAACCCGTTAGCCGGCGGATTGTACGCGGTTGTGCGGTGAATTGTGACACCCAGGCTGCGGGCCATTGTCAACCAAAGCTCGGAAACAAATTGAGGGCCTCTGTCGGACGTAACATCCGATGGAACGCCGAAGCGCGCCACCCAAGCTGTTAAAAACGCGCGCGCAACCTCCTCGGCCATGGTTGATGCCAGCGGGACCACTTCAGGCCAGCGTGTGGTGCGGTCTACCATTGTGAGAAGGTGTGTGCACCCTTGTGACAGCGGGAGGGGGCCCACGAGGTCCACATGAACGTGGTCAAACCTCTTGGCCGGAATGTGAAACGGCTCCAAAGGATCTCTCGTGTGCTTGTGTACTTTGGCTCGTTGACACGCCGTGCAGGCTGCTGCCCACTCTTTAACTTGTTTGCGGAGGCTCGGCCACACAAATTTTTCTCCTACCATTTTGACCGACGCGCGCACTCCCGGGTGCGCCAAAGAATGAATGGAGCCAAAAACGTGGCGGCGCCATGCAGCTGGTACTACTGGTCACGGCCGACCTGTGGAGACATCACAGATTAGGGGGGGCATACCGTCTTGCAGCACCCTGTTCTCCAGCCTTAACCCTGTTGGTCCAGACTGGAGGGCGCGCACGTCCGCGTCACTACCCTGCTCCGCGGCCATGGCTGCGTAATCTATTCCCACGCTGACTGGGGCCGCTACGGCGAGCGAGAGGCAGTCTGCAGCTACATTGAGTTTGCCCGCCACATGCTGGATATCAGTGGTAAACTCTGATATTGCGGCCAGCTGTCTCTGCTGCCGGCCTAACCACGGTTCAGAAACCTTGGCCATCGCGAACGTGAGCGGTTTGTGGTCAATGAACGTGATGAAAGAGCGTCCCTCCAGCCAGAACTGAAAGTGGCAAATGGCCAAATGGAGAGCAAGCAGCTCCCTGTCGAACGCGCTGTATTTACGTTCGCTATCGCGCAAGGTCCTGCTGAAAAAAGCGAGAGGCTGCCAAACCCCGGCTACATGTTGCTCCACGACCGCCCCTATGGCCACCTCTGAAGCTTCAGTGGTGAGCGCTATGCGGGCAGTTGGGTCTGGGTGTGCCAACAATGCAGCCCTTGCCAAAGCTGCTTTCACCTCCGAGAACGCTTGGTCCCGCTCCGGGGACCACTCGACCTTATCCACGGGTTTCTTTTTTTTGAGCGCAGCATACAGCGGCTGCATGAGTTGCGCCACGTGGGGGAGAAAACAGTTATAAAAATTCACCATTCCCAAAAACTCCTGCAACGCCCTGACCATCTGTGGCCGGGGAAAATCTGCCACCGCGCGCACTTTATCAGGAAGCGGAACTGCTCCAAATCGATCTGCGCCACCCCGAACTGACACTTCGCTGGGTTGATTATTAACCCATGATCTCCCACCCTTCGGAAAACTGTGGCCAGGTGTTTTTCGTGTTCGTCTTCGGACGCGCTGGCTACTAAAATATCGTCCAAGTAGACAAACACGAAAGGGAGATCGCGAAGCACCGCGTCCATCATGCTTTGGAACATCTGAGCCGCCCCTTTAAGTCCGAATGGCATGCGTAAAAACTCGAAGAGGCCAAACGGAGTTATTACCGCTGTTTTGGGTATGTCCTCAGCGCGCACTGGGACTTGGTGGTAACCGTGGACCAAGTCTATTTTAGAAAAAACGCGCGCCCCTGCCAAATGAAGGGAAAAATCTTGAATATGCGGGATTGGGTAGCGGTCATGAGCTGTAGCGTTGTTTAACCTGCGGAAATCCCCACAAGGTCGCCATGATCCGTCAGCTTTCGGGACCATGTGCAGCGGGGAAGCCCACGGACTGTTTGAACGTCTGATAATGCCCAACCTCTCTAGGTTGGCGAATTCCTCGCGCGCTATGGCTAGTTTAGCTGCGTCCAAGCGCCGAGCTTTTGCAAAAACGGACGGTCTGGTAGTGGTAATAAAATGCTCCACCCCGTGCTTAGCGACTGTTGCCGAAAAAGTGGGGACCGTGAGTGCTGGGAACTCAATGAGCAGTGTGTGGAACTTATCGCTTGCAGCTGTGACGTTGGCTTGTGCTGTAGGCGGGGCCACTCGTGCTGTGCAGGGGATAGAATCAAAAGAAAGTGCATTAACCAAGCGCCTGTTAGCGAGATCAACCAACAAACCATGCAAGCACAGAAAATCAGCCCCCAACATATTGAAATTTACTGCTGCTACAACAAAAGTCCACTCAAATGTACGGCCGTGTAGAGACAGAAGCAGAGTCTTCTCACCGAAGGTCTTAATCTCTGAGCCATTCGCTGCTGACACCCGGGGACCTCCGGAACCAGCTAGTCTGTCCACGTAGGAAGGCGTGATGAAACTCAACTGGGAGCCTGTGTCGACGAGGAACTGCCTCCCTGAGCGTGCGTCCGACAAGTATAGCAGCTTGTTCTCCTCCCCGAGGGCCGCGGCTTCTACCGACCCCCGGTCTTGGCGTTTTCCCGAACGCCCGAACTGGCACGGTGGTACACATTTGCGTGGCGTCTCTGCGAAGCGGCGATGGTAGAAACAGAGGACGTCCGATCCGCATTCCCTGGCCCCTGCCGCCGCCGTCGATGAGTCTGGTACCGCTGCCTCTGGCCTCCTGTCGTCTCCGGTCGCCACGCTGAGTTCCGCTGCAGCGGCCACAGCTGCACGCCGCTTGGTGGCGTTGACAATCCGCTGCGCTTCTCGGCCCAGCGCGTGGTTGTCCCGTTGGGCCAACAGTGGCGAACAGGTGAGGGTCGCTCTCGCTGCTGACGGTATAGTCCTGAGGAAGAGGTGGGTGAAAATGAAGTGATCATCGTCAGAGTCTTTCAAGCTCAACAACTTCTCCATCAGGTTCGCGGGCATGTCATTTTCCGACTCCGTCAGCCCCAGGAGCCTCTCTGCTCACTCCTCCGCCGAGGGGGTGAATTGCTGGATGAGTGCAGCCTTCAGCGTGCCATATTTGTCATTGTCCGGCGGCTGGTCGATCAGGCTCTCCACATGCTGGACCGTGTTGTTGTCCAGCTTTGCGACTACGTGGTAGAATCTTGTGGCATCTACCGATATCCCCCGGAGGTTGAACTGCGCCTCAACCGCATTGAACCAGGAGCGTGGATTGTTCTTCCAGAAGTCCGGTAGCTGGACTGTAGCGGCATTCTCTTGGCTGGCGGCTCCTGACGAGGCTGGCCCGGGGGAATTCTCCTCTTTCATGATACGTCTTATGGTCACCAGTGTGGTGATGTGAAAATGACGAGGTGTGGGGAGCGTGAAATAACGAGACTGAATTATTTCTCAATTCAGGTTTTAAAGTAGCTTTCACATCCCCAGCTATCTCTCAGGAACAGAAGAGAGTGAGCTACATCAGAACCCCCACATTTATACATCACACATCAAAGGAAGAATCACACCTCTCTGTCAAAACCCCCCATTGACAATAATTCTCCCTCTGAGTCTCTTAGTCCTCCGCCTGGCTCCAGGAGGTCAGGAAGTCCTTTCAGCATCTTATCCGGGCGTCTCCGTCCTCCTGCCGTTATCCACAGGTGGTCCAGACACACTGTCCCATCCAAGACGTGAGGTCAATAAACACATGCAGAACTAAACATCTCCCTTGTGCTTAAACATATGTAGGCAAAAACATATTAGCCACATAACCCCTCCCCCCCCCAAACGTCGAAGAATGGGCAACACAGAATAGTTCTCAAAACATGGTAAAATTAACAGCATAGACTACACAACATGATAAAATCACATCAGTCCATACACCGTCTGGGCTTCAAGCGTCTTCCAAATTTACTGTAAGCAGGCTTCGCCATCCCTGAGGCACCATCCTGTAGAGAATCTGCTAACTGAGGAAGAGAATGGTTATTTGATCCCTGCGGGGGCACTCGGACGTGTTCCCTGGGGAGTCTGCCACGTCGAGGTGCTCTCGCCACCCGTACAGACTCGTCGTTCATCACAAAGGCAGGTTTAAGTCTGTCAATACTAACTGTTTCTTTTCTGTCTCCAAAATCTAGCACAAAATGCTTATCACCTGTCTCCAGCACTCTAAATGGACCATCATATGGCGGGCGGAGGCCTGGTCGCAGAGCTTCGTGCCTGACAAAAACAAACTCAGCATTTTTTAAAGCTTTGGGAACAAAAACACGCGGAAAAGTGTGATGAACGGGGCCCGGGAGCATGTCTGCTCCCGTGCCGATTAGTGGCCCCAGAGCCGGGGGGTGCCCCGGCGCTGGATGCTCTGGCAGGAACTCACCGGGCAGCCTGAGAGGTTGAGCAAAAACCGACTCCGCTGGAGAGGCATTTAAGTCCTCCTTGGGTGCAGAACGCAACCCCAATAAAACCCATGGTAGTTTGTTTACCCAATCTGCATCCGTAAGCGATGCTCTGAGGGCTGCCTTCAAAGACCTATGAAAATGCTCGCATAAACCATTAGCCTGGGGGTGATAAGCGGTAGTGCGGTGAATTGCCGCCCCCAAGCTGCTGGCCATCGCTGACCAAAGCTCAGACACAAATTGAGGTCCTCGGACGTAATATCCGACGGAACCCCGAAACACGCTACCCAGGCTGTCAAAAATGCGCGAGCCACCTCTGCAGCTGTGGTCGATGCTAGTGGGACAACCTCCGGCCAGCGTGTGGTTCGATCCACCATTGTCAAAAGATGTGTGAACCCCTGCGATGACGGTAGGGGGCCCACGAGATCGACATGCACATGATCGAACCTTCTGGCCGGGATTTGGAACGGTTCTAAAGGGGCTTTCGTGTGCTTGTGGATTTTGGCCCGCTGGCAAGACATGCAGGTTCTTGCCCACTCTTTCACGTGCTTGCGCAGGCTCGGCCAAACAAACTTCTCCGCTACCATTTTCACAGAAGTGCGCACCCCCGGGTGCGCCAGGGAGTGGACCAAGTCAAAAACGTGGCGGCGCCACGCAGCCGGCACCACCGGGCGTGGTCGCCCGGTAGGCACATCGCAGATTAAGGGAGGGATACCGGTTTGCAAAATCCTGCTCTCCAGCCTTAACCCTGTTGGTCCAGACTGGAGCGCGCGCACGTCCGCATCTCTACCCTGCTCGGCTGCCATGGCTGCATAATCTATCCCCACGTGAACTGGGGCCACGTGCGCTTCCGCGCTGCTATTTTGCCCCGCGGCTGCGGTAGTATAATCTACCTCCATGTGGACTGGTGTTGTCACCGCGCGAGAGAGGCAGTCTGCCACTACATTGAGTTTACCCACTACGTGTCGAATATCAGTAGTAAATTCTGAAATTGCGGCCAGCTGCCTCTGTTGTCGGCCCAACCACGGTTCTGAAATTTTGGCCATCGCAAAAGTGAGTGGCTTGTGGTTGACAAACGCGGTGAAACGCCGACCTTCCAGCCAGAACTGGAAATGGCGAATGGCTAAGTGGAGCGCCAACAGCTCTCTGTCAAATGTGCTGTATTTCCGCTCGGCTTCGTGCAAGGATTTGCTGAAAAATGCCAGCGGCTGCCAAACTCCGGCAACCTGCTGTTCCACACCCGCCCCTATGGCCAAATCTGATGCGTCAGTGGTGAGCGCTATGCGGGCCAATGTGTCTGGGTGAGCTAGCAGCGTAGCGTCAGCAAGGGCTTTTTTAACCTCCGCGAATGCGTGCTCCCGCTCCGGGGACCACTCGATCGTATTGGAGGATTTCTGTTTCTTAAGCGCGGCATATAATGTTTGCATGAGTTTCGCTGCGTGGGGTAGGAAACGGTTATAAAAATTTACCATTCCTAAAAACTCCTGTAATGATTTGACCGTTTGTGGCCGGGGAAACTCCGCCACTGCGCGCACCTTGTCCGGTAGCGGGACCGCGCCTTCTGGGGAAACGCGGTGTCCCAAAAAATCGATCTGTGCCACACCAAACTGGCACTTGGCTGGATTAATTATTAACCCGTGCTCTCCCAACCTCCGAAAAACTGCGGTGAGGTGTTTTTCGTGCTCCTCCTCGGAAGTACTGGCGACTAAGATGTTGTCGAGGTAAACAAACACAAAAGGGAGATCGCATAACACGGCATCCATCATGCATTGGAAGGTCTGCGCAGCGCCTTTGAGGCCAAACGGCATGCGTAAAAACTCAAAAAGTCCAAACGGGGTTATTACTGCTGTTTTGGGAATGTCCTCGGCTCGGACCGGGACCTGATGATAGCCGCGGACAAGATCTATTTTAGAAAAAATGCGCGCCCCCGCTAGATGCACGGAAAAATCCTGGATGTGTGGGATCGGGTAGCGGTCATGCGCTGTGGCGTTGTTCAACCTGCGGTAATCACCACAAGGTCTCCACGAGCCGTCAGCTTTAGGGACCATATGCAGTGGCGAGGCCCATGGGCTGTTCGAACGGCGAATAATGCCCAGTCTTTCCAGGTTGGCTAACTCCTCACGCGCAATGGAGAGTTTAGCTGCATCCAAGCGCTGAGCTTTCGCGAAGATGGGTGGGCCAGCTGTGGTGATAAAGTGCTCCACACCGTGCTTCGCAACTGTTGCCGAAAATGTGGGAACTGTGAGCGCTGGAAACTGGGTGAGAAGTGTGTGAAACTTACCGCCTACTGTGATGACGTGGGTCTGTGCTGGTGGCGGAGACACTCGAGCTGCACAAGGAATTGAATAAAAAGATGGCAAGATCAACTAACAAACCATGTGAGCACAGAAAATCAGCACCTAACATGTTGAAACTCACCGCCGCTATAATAAAAGTCCATTCATAAGTGTGGCCGTACAGGGACAGAAGCAAAGTCCTTTCTCCATAGGTCTTGATGCTCGAGCCGTTCGCCGCCGTTGCCCCGTCACCACGGGGGCCTGCCAACCGGTCGGCGTAGGTCGGGGTGATGAAACTCACTTGGGCTCTGGTGTCCACTAGGAAGTGCCGCCCGGAGCTTGTATCCGTGAGGTAGAGCAGCTTGTTTCATTCGCCAAGAGCCGAAGCTGCTAACAATTCGCGGTCCTGGCGTTTCCCGAGCTCTTTGAAGCTGCACGGCGGCACACACCTGCGTGCCTTCTCTGCAAAACGCCGGTGGTAAAAACAGAGGTTATCTCCTCCGCTGCATCGGGGCCGTGCCGCTGCCATCGTTGGTGGGATCAATTCCGCTGTCTCCGGCTCTTCGCTGCCCCGGGTCGCCTCGCCGAGGTCTGCCACTGCTGCGGTGGCCGTCTGCTCGCCGCAGGAGTCGAGGAGCTGCTGCGCCTCTCGGGCCAGCACACGGAAGTCCCGCTGGGTCACACATCGCATGCTGGACAGGGTCCCTCTCATCTGCATCAGGAGGTTTCTCAGGAAGATGTGTTTAAACAGGAAATCCTTGTTGCCTGAGTCCCTCAGCTGCAGCATGTCTTCCATCAGGTCTACTGGCCTGCATCCTCCCCG
This sequence comes from Pholidichthys leucotaenia, assembly GCA_020510985.1. Classification (NCBI taxonomy): domain Eukaryota; kingdom Metazoa; phylum Chordata; class Actinopteri; order Cichliformes; family Pholidichthyidae; genus Pholidichthys; species Pholidichthys leucotaenia. The sequence continues at coordinate 286,003,977 of CM035838.1, forward strand.
GTCTACAGAGCCAGGAGTCTCCTAGCCCTCTCCTTGGCTGAGGGCGTGAAACACTTGATGAGGGCAGCCTTCAACTCGCCGTATTTGTCATCAGCGGGTGGCTGCTGTACCAAGCTCCGCACGCATCGAGCTGTGTGGTTGTCGAGCTTTGCGACACGGTAGTGTCATCTGCCGTTATTCCCCCGAGTGCGAACTGTGCCTCGGCCTGGAGGAACCACGAGTCAGGGTTGTCTTGCCAGAATTGTCTTGCCAGGTTGTCTTGCCAGAATTCTGGCAGCTTGATGGGGACGGCGCTAGCTCGGGCCGACTCCGACGAGCCTGAATCGGGGGAATCGCTTCCAGGCATTTTCACGTCATTGGTCACCAATGTGGGGAGGGTGAAATAACGAGACTGAATTATTTCTCAATTCAGGTTTTAATGTAGCTTTCACATCCCCAGCTATCTCTCAGGAACAGAAGAGAGTGAGCTGCATCAGAACCCCCACATTTATACATCACACATCAAAGGAAGAATCACACCTCTCTGTCAAAACCCCCCATTGACAATAATTCTCCCTCTGAGTCTCTTAGTCCTCCGCCTGGCTCCAGGAGGTCAGGAAGTCCTTTCAGCATCTTATCCGGGCGTCTCCGTCCTCCTGCCGTTATCCACAGGAGGTCCAGACACACTGTCCCATCCAAGACGTGAGGTCAATAAACACATGCAGAACTAAGCATCTCCCTTGTGCTTAAACATATGTATGCAAAAACGTATTAGCCACCGAGGCAGAGTTCATCTCTTGAGTCAATTTTATTCACATCTTCCAACATCACGAAGCAGAATAAAAAGAGAGCGACAAAGGGAACTCTCGTCCTTAAATACCAGGACTCTTACAGTTAACAGGTCACATGTCTCACAAAACCATTGCATTATAAAGACAGCAACAATGCATCTTCTCTGCATGATATCACACCACTATTTACAATGCATCCCCTCATTAATCCTGTCTCACAAAACCATTGCATTATAAAGACAGCAACAATGCATCCTCTCTGCATGATATCACACCACTATCTACAATGCATCCCCTCATTATATCCCACAGCCTCAAGCTTTGCATACCAAAGCTACTTCTCCTGCAGCTTCCTGTAATAACCACAGAAGCTCTGCCCTTGCTCTGGTCTAAAATGTGAGTCCAAAAGCAGGTCACGAATGTGTGTCCCCACATTGTTATTATTATTATTCTGTCTTGCATATTTATTTCTTCATTGGTGTTCCTCTTAGTTTAAGTTTATCGGCATTATTATTATCATCGTCATTATCATTATTGCTTTGGTCTTGTCTCCCCTCTGGTCCCCTGTGTGTGATTATCTGTGCAGCCCCGCCAATCCCGTTTTCTGTAACCATGCCCTGTCGTCTGTGTTTGCCCCTGCTTGTTACTTCTTCTCCTGCTTGTTACTGTTCTGTTTTATGTTGATTACCTGTGTCTATACCTATGATGTGCTCTGTCTATGTGCCGTCATATAGACATCATATCTTTATTACGGCATCGTGAGTCCTATGATGCCTGAGATCATAGGATCATCATAGGACATCAGGCAGACATCATAGGCCGTCCTATGATGCCCTGTAAACGTGACAGACACACACACACAGATTTCTTGAATTTATAGAGTGAAGTATTAAAAATTACATAGCAAGAGGAGTCTATAGATACTATTTATATACAGCATATATCAAATATGAACAGAGCTCCTGTTGGCAAAGTAAATCTGTTTGGCATAATAAGGGAAGCAGATATCTGGTCTGCTTGCCAAGCTGCTGGACAGGGTAAAAAAATGTTTTGGTCTTACCTGTGGTTTCTTATGACTAGGAAGAACTAGGTGTACTGCCTCTGCTGATTAGACAGTCAGCTAAACTCCTTCCCCACATCAAGACTCTGACGACACAGCTCTCGGTCCACGGGTTTAATGATACAGGAAAAGGTGAAACTGTAACATACAGTACAAGGCATAGTCACTCTTTAACCGTTGTACAGATATTACAACGAAAATATATGAAATCAGCTTCTAATACAAATCATGTTTTATCTTCCCACAAATTATATGAATTACTTTGTCTTTTAACTCAAATACAATATGAAATTATGTTCACAACAACTCCCGCCACCACAACGAATTGCTTTCCCTCCAAATTATGTGTCAATGTCCTCCAACCAATCCAACGGCTATTGCTAGCGTAAATCGCGGGAGACCACTTTTGGTGTCTAAAGTCATCAAACCCAACGTAACCTCAAACAAATCATCCAGAAATGCACACAAACAATAACAATTAATACATACCCACGATGCTACCAAAGGCAGAGGATGTACAGTATGTGACTGCTGCTGAAGTTAACTGACGGCGGTAAACACACACAACTAACTTTCTTCTTGATACTCCGACCGACTTCCTGTTTACAGTTAGCCAGAGCCGAAGGTGACGTCACCTTCGGCTGCGAACTATGCCAATTCTAAGGTGAAACCAACACAATATTACAACGCGATATTCAACATTAATTAAGAATATAAATAATATTCCACCTTAACTTTAACATTAAATAACTATCAGAACACTCCCCGCCTGGCGTGATTCTACGCCACCTCACTTAGTCTGTCTAGTCCATCTAGTCCACTTACGCATCTGGGGGAAGAAGAAGTACTATTTCTGTAACAGGTCTCACAAACAAAGTTTCTTTTCCTGGCTTGATGACCTTTACTTCCACCTGACAGACTTTTCCATCTTCGCTATGGAAGGCCTGTGTTACCAGACCGAGTGGCCATTCATTCCTTGTTACTCGGCTGTCCTTGAAAAGAACAACGCGATTTGGCTCAATGTTTAGGTGAGGTGACTGCCACTTCCTACGTGCTTGAAGTGTTGGAAGGAATTGCTTACGCCATCTATCCCAGAAAGTGTTAGGTGTTGAACCTGTCTCCACTGGCGCTTGTAGAGGTCTGAAGGCCCAAACTCTCCTGCAGGAGCGGGAACAGAGTTCACCTTTTGTGTTAGAAGAGCAGCTGGTGTGAGTATGAATGACTCGTTGGGGTCGGTTGTCACGGGAACAAGAGGCCGGGCATTAATGATGGCTGCTACTTCTGCCATGAAGGTTACCAAAACTTCGTGGGTAAGTTTGTCCTTCAGCTGGAGGAACATGGAGTCCAGAATCCTCCAAGCAAAACCAATCATTCTTTCCCACGCCCCACCGAAATGGGAGGCTTGTGGAGGATTGAAAGTCCACGAACATCCTTGATCTGACAGGTAAGATTTCACACTTTTGTGGTCGATGTTAGAAGGTATCTTCAAAGCCTTGCATGCACCCACAAGGTTTGTGCCTCTGTCTGAATGAATGCTTTTGGCCGGTCCTCTCACAGCTAGAAACCGTCTTAATGCATTGATGAAGCTGGATGTGCCGAGGGATTCTATGACTTCAATATGAACGGCTCTTACGCTCATACATGTAAAAATCACAGCCCACCGTTTGCTTTGTGAGAGGCCTCCTCTAGTCTGGCGTGAAGAAATGCTCCAAGGGCCAAATACGTTGTACGTTCGAGCTGGTCAGCAGAGAGGGCCTTTTCAAGATCCTGCCAAAGATAGGATGCCCACCAAAGTTGCAAAGCCTCATCGAATCGTTTCACACCAACATGCAGGGGATAGTGCAGCACGACGGCAACGTCTCAGAGCCATTCAACATACGCAGCGGAGTGAAACAGGGCTGTGTACTTGCGCCAACCCTCTTTGGGATTTTCTTTGCTATGCTCCTGAGGCATGCCTTCAGCACAGCAACAAAGGGAATCTACCTGTACACAAGATCTGACGGCAGGCTTTTCAACCTCGCCCGCCTGAAAGCCAGAACCAAAGTACGCGAGGCTCTAATCAGAGACATGCTGTTCGCAGACGACGCTGCAGTCGCAACCCACACACAGCAGGAGCTTCAGACCCTGATGGACCGCTTCTCCCAGGCATGCAAGGACTTCGGGCTTACCATCAGCCTGAAGAAGACTAACGTCTTGGTGCAAGGCACGGAAGCACCAACAACCATCACCATCGACGACTACGAGCTGGAGGTCGTGAATCAGTTCACGTACCTGGGGTCCACGATCAGCAACAACCTCTCCCTTGATACAGAGATCAACAAGAGAATTGGAAAATCAGCCTTCACACTCGCTCGCCTCACCACACGAGTGTGGGAGAATCCCAAACTCTCTGTCAAGACGAAGATGGCAGTGTACAACGCCTGCGTCATCAGCACACTGCTCTATGGGAGTGAGACGTGGACAACATACGCCCGGCAGGAAAAGAGACTGAACTCCTTCCATTTGCGCTGCATTCGCCACATCCTGGACATATCCTGGCAGGACAAAGTGCCCAACACAGAAGTTCTGTCCCGCGCCGGCCTTCCCTCCATGTTCACTCTACTCAGGCAGCGCAGGCTCCGCTGGCTAGGCCACGTTCACCATATGGAGGATGGCAGAATCCCCAAAGACGTCCTCTACGGAGAACTGGCAACTGGCAGGAGAGACGTTGGCTGCCCACAGCTGCGCTTTAGAGACGTCTGCAAGAGAGACATGAAGGCCCTGGAGATCAACACAGAGTGCTGGGAGGACCTTGCAACGGACCACTCCAAATGGAGAGGCACCCTGACCAGACAGCTCAAGGCGAGTGAAGAGAGACTGACTGCTGCAGCAGATGAAAAAAGGACGCGCAGGAAGAACCGCCACAGACCCAGCAGCACGGAGACCACCCACAAGTGTGACCTGTGTGACAGGGACTGCCATTCGCGCATTGGCCTGTTCAGCCACAGGCGGTGCTGTTCCAGCAGAGTAGACGTTTAGGATTCTCTTCTATGGTCATCATAGACTGATGGAGGCCGACGACTGTTTTTGTTTGCAGTGAATTGACTGTAAACACAGTCAGCATTGAATAACTGAATTTTATAAACTCTAATTAAAGGAAAATATATATGCATTCTGCATAAACAACAGCAAATTGACAATAAGGTTGACAGTCAACAAAAAATTGAAAAACTGTAATTGTGTGTAGTGATGTGAGATGATGGGAGTTGTTGTCTGCTAGTCGTTTAAACAAAAACTAAATATTACTCTGTTATTATAAGACAACCGACAACTAAATATTACTCTGTTATAAGACAACTGACAACTTTAATTTTAATGGAAAATTATCTTTTAAATTGACAAACATCATATGTGTGACTAGTGGCAAAATTTGATCAGGATCAAAACATAATTTCACTTCATTTCAATGGAGAATTTTTTTTTTTGATTTAAGGTCCCATATGCAATAAATATATAAGAAGCATTATGCAGACAGTGGGAATGGCTACAGGTCAATGTTTTGGGGCAGCTCAGTATCAAGGGTTAAATTGGCAACAAATTTGGTCAGTTAGTGACAATTTTTTTGTGAATAACAATGAAAACAAAGTTTCTTATAAAATTTTGCATCGCATATATACCCTGTTAAAGATTTATTTGAAAGGTTTGGACTTGAAATAGATTATTCTTGTGTATTTTGTGGACTGGAGAGAGAGTCGTTCTCTCATCTGTTTGTTAATTGTATTTACACAAAGACGTTTTGGACAGATGTTGAACATTTTATTTTGCAGAGGGCTGGACAAAGAATTCTGCTGAAAGAAAGACATCATTTTTGGTTTTGAATAAAAAACAATGGACAAGGACTTTGTTTATTTCATACAATTGTAATTGCTTAAAAGAAAGTTTCACATACACAAGAAGAAGTAGACAGACTCCAGAATGAATCCAAACTTTGAACATTTTTATTTTGAGCTGAAACAATATGGAACAACTATTAGCAGCAGAAAAAATAAGAAAGCTATTATAGTGTTTGTACATAAACATTGTATTTTAATTTTATTTTTGCATTGCAACCTTGGCTTGAAACTTTTCCAAATGTAAAAGTATTATTGTTCCCCTGGCAGTGTCATGACCCACTCTAGGCTGTCACCTGCCTCAGCTGCGCGCACACCTGTGGCCAATCAATCATGGGCTTTATAGCCTGCTCTGACTGAAGACTCGGCACGGAGCCGTCTGTCTTGCTACCGGACCTTCGTCTCCCGCATGTCTATTTCCACACAGCCCTGCGCTTCGTCTGGAAAGACCTTCTTACTACAAGTAAGCATTACCGCTACTTACCTTTTCTCCCAGGCTCTCCCCTGTGCACAGGTGGATCCCTCTGGCGGCGGAACCAACTCTCCGTGGCGGCGGAACGTTCCCCTCGCCTCGCCAATCATCATCGCTCATCACCGGGTGTGCCTCGCAGACGCTGTCTTCCTGGCTGGAGGCCTAGAGCCGAAACCTGCGCCCGCATCAGACCACCTGCAAGTAAGCCCCAGTCAATATCCAGCTCATTGTGACTTGGCTGAAATTAACATCTGTGCTTTGACTCTGTTTTAGTGTTGCCAGGCTGTACGGCGTTCTGTCTCGCCCCCGGCTGCTGCTTGTTCACCATCAACACATTTTCATAACGCATACATGCACTTACACACCCTCTGTTGGTCACAATAAAGATTACTGAATTGCAATTGAGCCTGTGTGTGTGTGTTCCCTGGGTCCAACAATATGTCAGTACGGCTCCGTCAGAGTGACCCAGCGAACAGCAGGCTCGCACACCAGCTGCGAGCTGGTGTACGATCTTAGAGGCTTGAGTGGACCAAATTACTCACCAACAGCAGGTCATATTAAATCAGTTAGTTCAGATCATCAGCCGGTTGGATCGTCTGGAAGGACAGCGGGCTTTCCCTCCGGCTCATAGCAGTAGGCCAGCTCCCGTTAGCTCTCCGCCTAGCCATGCTAGCCCAGGCTCGCTAACCCGTCTCACTCCGGTTCCCACTCCCACGCGCTTCAGTGGAAAGCTCGGGAAGGCCCGGGGCTTTATCCTCCAATGCGAGACGGTGTTTCAGCGAGTCCCGGGGGACTTTCCCACCGATCACAGCTGAATTGGTTACATGGCTAACCTGTTGGAGGGGCTAGCGTTAGCATGGGCTTACGCCATTATCGCGAAGCCCAGCTTCGCCAATCTAACCTATGCCCAATTTGTGCACGATTTCCAGGAAGTTTTTGATCATTCGGACCGTGATAGCGTGCTTACCACCCGACTATTAAACCTCTACGGGATGAGCTGGCCCGCTTAGATAAGCCTGAGCGTCTCACTGAGCTAATTTCTTTCACAATTAGTCTTGATAACAGTCAGAGAGAGCGAGCTACCGAGCAGAGGTCTTCCAGCCGCTCGAGCAGACAGTTCCAATGCTCCTCTCAGTCCTCATCTTTGGCGTTGCCCGCGCTAGAGGCCCCAGAGGAACCTGAGGCAATGATAATGGGGCGGACCAAACTCTCGTGGGCTGAGAGACAGCGCCTCAGGGAGCTAGGTCTGTGCATGTATTGTGGGGATGATCAGCACGAGATCGAGTCCTGTCCGGTTTGGCCAAAAGGGGGGGGGGGGTCCGCGCGTCACTGTAGGGGGACTCGTGGACTCGTCTCGGCCTAATCCCCCTATCAAAATGTCTCCTGCCAATTAGGTTCTGTCATAAGCGCACCGAAATTCTCACGCACGCACTGGTGGACTCGGGGGCCGAGCAGAGCTTCATTTCGGGGAAACTGGCAACCCGACTGGGGCTCCCCTGCCATGCTCTGCCGACACCCCTCCCCCCCAAACCTCGTCACTCTGTCAAAGGCTCCCCTGGAGAAAGTGACACATCAGACAGCCCCTGTCTCAGCAATCATCTCAGCTAACCATCGAGAGGACCTTCGGCTGTTTGTGCTGTCCACCTCAGCTGCCCCCGTCATCCTGGGTTACCCCTGGCTTCGCCTACATAACCCAACCTTTGACTGGCGTACCGGGAGCATCCTCGCTTGGAGTCCCTTCTGCCTGAGTGTGTGTCTCCAGTCTGCAGTGTGTTCTCCTTCGGTTCCTCTCTCCTCCCCCACCCCCTTCCTCCTCCTGACCTGTCCAGGGTGTCACCAGAGTTCCATGACCTTGGAGCGGTGTTTAGTAAGTCTCAGGTGCTACCTCTTCCCCCCCACCGCCCGTATGACTGCGCCATTAACCTCCGCCCGGGCGCCCCCCTGCCGTCGAGCCACCGTTACAGCTTATCGGCTCCAGAGCGGGAGGCTATGGATGCGTATATCAAGGAATTGCTCAGCTCGGGCATCATTTGGCTTTCTTCGTCGCCGGTGGGGGCGGGCATCTTCTTCATCGGAAAGAAGGATGGTTTCCTTCGCCCTTGAATTGACTTCCGGGCACTGAACAACATCACAATCAAGGACAGATACACATTGCCACTCATGGACTCTGCTTTCGACTCCCTCCAGGGGGCCTCCTGGTTCTCGAAGCTGGACCTCCGCAGTGCTTACCACCTCGTGCGGATCCGGGAGGGCGACGAGTAGAAGACGGGATTCCGGACCCCAAGCGGCCACTTTGAATATCTTGTCATGCCGTTTGGGCTCACCAATGCTCCGGCTGTCTTCCAGCGTTTGATTAATGATGTTCTCTGGGACTTCCTCGGGTCCTTCGTCTTCGTCTATCTGGACGACATTTTGATCTTCTCCCAGTCGCGGGAGGAGCATCAGGTCCATGTGAGACGGGCCCTTCAACGGCTCCTGTAGAATAAATTATTCGTTAAAGCAGAGAAGTGAGTTCTACACTGAGAAGACCTCCTTCCTAGGGTTTATCATCTCACACAATCAGGTCATCCCGGACCCTGAGTAGGTGAAGGCGGTGGTGGATTGCCCCCCCCCCCATTGAGGAAACAGCTGCAACAATTCCTGGGATTTGCCAATTTTTACCGACAATTCATACCCAACTACAGCTCGATCGCCCTCCCCCTGACCCGTCTCACCTCCCCCAAGGTGGTGTTCCGGTGGGCAGAGGAGGCTGTGACGGCTTTTCCTACCCTGAAGACCGAGTTCTCATCCTCCCAGGTCCTGACCCAGGTGGATCCCGCTCTCCAGTGTCTGGTTGAGGTGGATGCCTCTGACTCGGGGGTGGGGGCAGTCTTGTCACAGCGCTCTCCAGTGGACGGGGTGATCCCCCCCGCGCTTTCTTCTCCTGGCAGCTGTCCCCCACGGAGAGGAATTGTGATGTCGGTGACAGAGAACTCCTGGCGGTGAAGCTCGCGCTGGAGGAGTGGCGGCACTGGCTGGAGGGGGGCTGTGCAACCCTTCTTGGTGTGGACCGACCACAAGAACTTGGAGTACCTGAGAACGGCTAAACGCCTGAATGCCTGCCAGGCGCGTTGGTTCTTGTTTTTTGGGCGCTTCAGGTTCACCATCACCTACCGCCCTGGGTCGAAGAACGCCAAACCTGACGCTCTGTCCAGGCAGTTCGCCTCGGAGGTCTCTGATGGGCATGAGCACACCATCCTCCCTGTTTCGTGTGTCACGGGCGCCCTCTCGTGGGGCATCAGGTACAAGGTCCTGAGGGCGCAGGAAGCTGAGCCGGATCCAGGCGGAGGGCCTGCAGGAAGACTGTTTGTTCCATCTCTTGTCCGGGGTGATGTGATCCACTGGGCCCACTCGTCCAAGCTCACCTGCCACCCTGGGATCACCCGCCTGGTGGAGCTGCTCCAGAGATCGTTCTGGTGGCTGGGCCTCCGGAATGACGTCATCAACTATGTCCACGCCTGTCCCCAGTGCGCCTCCGGGAAGACATCATCCTCACCGCCGGCGGGTCTTCTCCATCCATTGCCGGTTCCTGGAAGACCATGGTCCCACATTGCTCTGGACTTTGTAACTGGTCTCCCGGCATCCAACAGTTTTGACACCATACTCACCATTGTGGACCGTTTCTCTAAGGCCGTCCATTTCATCCCCTTACATGGACTCCCAATGGCACGAGAGACGGCGGACCTATTGGTGCAGCACGTCGTGCGTCTGCGTGGGATCCCCAACGACATTGTCTCTGATTGGGGTCCCACGTATGGAGGAGTTTCTGCATTGCACTGGGGGCTACATTAAGCCTATCCTCTGGTCATCACCCTCAGAGTAACGGGCAGTGTGAGCGGGCCAATCAGGAGCTGGAGGCCACTCTGCGCTGCGTCATCGCATCCAGCCCGTCATCTTGGTGCAGCCATCTGCCATGGATTGAATACGCTCATAATCTGACTTTGTCCTCAGCTAGCGGCATGTCACCCTTCAAGGCGTCACTGGGCTATGAATCCACATTGTTTCCCGAAGAAGAGGGGGAGGTGGCCGTGCCTTCCGTCCATGCCCACCTGAGGCGCTGTAGTCGGCTCTGGGCCGCTGCGTGCCGGGCCCTTTTACACACGGCCGAACGCAACATGAGAACGGCAAACCGGCGCAGGAGGCCTGCTCCTCAGTATCAGGTGGGTCAGCAGGTATGGTTATCAACCCAGCACATTAACCTGAAGGCTGAGAAGAGGAAGCTGGCCCAGCGTTTTATTGGACCCTTCCCAATTGTCCGTGTAATTAATCCTGTGGCTGTGCATCTGGCTCTCCCCTCCTCTCTCCATGTTTGTCCCACATTCCACGTTTCACAGATCAAGCCCATTGTCTCCAACCCGCTCTGCCCCGCTCCTAGGGCTCCACCCCCGCCAGTATTGATCGACGGCGACCCGGCATGGAGGGTCAACTCCATCTTGGACTTCCGCCGCCGGGGTCGCGGCCTGCAGTACCTGGTGAACTGGGAGGGGTATGGCCCCGAGTGGAGGTCCTGGGTGCGTCCATCGTTCGTGCTGGACAAGCGTCTCATCAAGGACTTCCATCAGACGCACCCAGGTAGGCCAGCACCAGGAGGCGCTGCTCGGGGGGGGGGGAGTACTGTCCTGACCCACTCTGGGCCGTCACCTGCCTCAGCTGTGTGCACACCTGCGGCCAATCAATCATGGGCTTTATAGCCTGCCCTGCCTGAACCCTTGGCACGGAGCCGTCTGTTTTGCTACCGGACCTTCGTCTCCTGCACGTCTGTTTCCACACAGCCCTGCGCTTCGTCTGGAAAGACCTTCTTCCTACAAGTAAGCATTACCGCTGCTTACCTTTTCTCCCAGGCTCTCCCCTGTGCACAGGTGGATCCCTTTGGCGGCGGAACCAACTCTCCGTGGTGGTGGAACGTTCCCCTTGCCAATCATCATCGCTCATCACCGGGTGTACCTCGCAGACGCTGTCTTCCTGGCTGGAGGCCTAGAGCCGAAACCTGTTCTCCATCAGACCACCTGCAAGTAAGCCCCAGTCAATATCCAGCTCATTGTGACTTGGCTGAAATTAATATCTGTGCTTTGGCTCTGTTTTAGGGTTGCAAGGCTGTACGGCGTTCTGTCTCGCCCCCGGCTGCAGCTCGTTCACCATCAACACATTTACATAACACATACACGCACTCACACGCCCTCTGTTGGTCACAGTAAAGATTATTGAATTGCACTTGAGCCTGTGTGAGTGTTCCCTGGGTCCAACAATATGTCAGGCAGTAACAGTTGTAAAAAAAAGCATGCATGTTCTATCATTCATTTTTTAGAAATCCTGGAGAAAACCCACACAGACACGGGGAGAACATGCAAACTCCATACAGATCACTGTTGGTCGGGGCCTGGGATCAAACCCAGAATCCCCTGGCAAAGGGTGAGTTGCTGTGCTGCCGCAGTGCTAACCATTCCACCACCATGCCGCCAATGTGTGTTCTAATAAAGTTTAAAAAGGTCCCATTTGTGGAAGCAGAGGTGGCATAACTTAGGCTCTCTGATGTGGGGAGCTGGGAGAGCTGTTACACAGACAGCAAAGCAAGCCCAAATAAGCAACAACATGTTAAAAAGCAAGTCTAAAAACCCACAACCTGTGACTGACGAGATTTGCAAGTGACTTTAGAGAAAAACAAACCCAAAGTCGCTTATAATAGGCGGACTTGGCGACACTACTCTAAAGACTGTTGTGTACCGAACTTCTGACCAAAATACCAGAATAACAAGGACTTCCTCTAGGTAGCATTGTTGCATCCCCCTACATAAAACTGCTTTTGGACAATTCGCTTTCTCATACAAAGTTATAACAGAATGGAACAAGCTCCCTACTGCTTTGAAGACCAGAACAAATTTCAGTGAGGTTTCAACAGAGACTAAAAATAGATTTTAAGTTATCAAGCCTGGCAGCATTGACTCTCTCCCTTAAATGGGATTTGAAATTGTACTCTTATATGGTTTTTGTGTGCATTTTCTCTTATCTTTTTACCTTTTAAACTTACTCTCTGCTTGTTTCAGGGACAACAGTTTCTGAAACCCGACCTGAATTGCTTTCTATGTGTGCTGGTTTTCTTTTAATATCTTCCTGCCTGCCCCAGGGACTACAGATGGAAATTATCAAGAACGCTGTAATCTGGTATAGAGCATATTTACCCTGTGTTTAATGTTTTTTTCTGTACATGGTCCCTGACAAATAAACTAAACCAACTAACTAAACAAGGGGGTATCAGTCTTTAGTAACTCCAACTCTTAAGACAAAAAAAAAAAAAAAAATGCACACCAACTTTAAACATTATCAAGTGCAGCCGGTAAGCTCTCTGCTCAGCTCTGCCTCATGGTGGGTTTTTGATTGATTTGATTTGAGATCCTTATTTCAGACATGTAAAACGATTATACAAAAGAAGATTTCAACAAACAAACCAAATGAAACAGAACAAACAAGCAAAAGAACAAAGAGAAATAAACAAATGTATAAAAGACAGACACCTGTCATCACTTTAGCATGATCGAAAAGGAGTAGGCAGAAGTTCAAAAAAAAATATTTTTTTTCTTTTTAAAGCTTACCACTTAATACATGATCAAATTCAAACAAAAATAGAATTATAGTCCCATACAGCATCTCACAAAAGTGAGTACAACCCTCACATTTTTGTAAATATTTTCTTATACCTTTTCATGGAACAACACTGAAGATATGACACTTGGATATAATGTCAAGTAGTCAGTGTACAGGTTGTATAACAGTGTAAATTTGCTGTCCCTTCAAAATAACTCACAGAGCCATTAATGTCTAAACTGTTGGCAACAAACGTGAGTACAACCCTAGGGAAAATGTCCAAATTGTGCCCAAAATGTCAATATTTTGTGTGGCCACCATTATTTTCCAGCCTTAACTCTGTTTGGCATGGAGTTCACTAGAGCTTCACAAGTTGCTGCTGGAATCCTCTACCACTCCTCTATGAAGACATCAAGGTGTTGGAGACCTTGCGCTCCTCCACCTTCCGTTTAAGGAAGCCCCACAGATGCTCAGTAGGGTTTAGGTCTGGAGACATGCTTGGCCAGTCCCTCACCTTTACCCTCAGTTTCTTTAGCAAGGCAGTGGTCGTCTTGGAGGGGTGTTTGAGGTCGTTATCATGTTGGAATACTGCCCCGTGGCCCATTTTCCGAAGGGAGGGGATCATGCTCTACTTCAGTATGTCACAGTACATGTTGCCATTCATGGTTCCAACATTGAACTGTAGCTCTCTAGTGCTGGCAGCGCTTATGCAGCCCCAAACCAAGACACTCCCACTGCCATGCTTGACTGTAGGCAAGACACACTTGTCTTTGTACTCCTCACCTGGTTGCCGCCACACACGCTTGACACCATCTGAATCAAATAAGTTTATCTTGGTCTCATCAGACAACAGGGCATAGTTCCAGTAATCCATGTCCTTAGTCTGCTTGTCTCCAGCAAACTATTTGCAGGCTTTCTTGTGCATCATCTTTAAAAGGGACTTCCTTCTGGGACGACAGCCATGCAGACCAATTTGATGCAGTGTGCGGCGTGTGGACTGAGTACTGACAGGCTGACCCCACCCCCCACCCCTTGAACCTCTGCAGCAATGCTGGCAGCATTCATACATCTATTTTCAAAAGACAACCTCTGGATATGATGCTGAGCATGTGCACTCAACTTCTTTGGTCAACCACGGTGAGGCCTGTTCTTAGTGGAACCTGTCCTGTTAAACCACTGTATGGTCTTGGTCACCATGCTACAGCTCAGTTTCAGGGTGTTGGCAATCTTCTTATAGCCTAGACCATCTTTATGTAGAGCAACATTTTTTTTTTTCAGATCCTCAGAGAGTTCTTTGCCATGAGGTGCCATGTTGAACTTCTAGTGATCAGTATGAGAGTGTGAGAGCGATAACACCAAATTTAACACACCTGCTCCACATTCACACCTGAGCCCTTAGAATAGAGGGTTAGTATTAATGAAAGCGCTTTGAGTGGTCTTTGTGACTAGAAAAGCGCTATATAAGTGCAGGTTAGTTAGTTAGTTAGTAGTTCTTGCAACACTAACGAGTCACATGACACCGGGGGGGGGGGGGGGCTAACTGAGCACAATTTGGATATTTTCACTTGGGATGTAGTCACTTTTGCTGCCAGTGGTTTAGACGTTAATGGCTGTGTGTTGAGTTATTTTGAGGGGACAGCAAATTTACACTGTTATATAAGCTGTACACTGACTACTTTACATTGTATTAAAGTGTCATATCTTCAGTGTTTTCCCATGAAAAGATATGATAAAATATTTACAAAAATGTGAGGGCTGTACTCACTTTTGTGAGACACTGTACCTTTACACACATCTGGTGCTGGTGGGTCAGGCCACCACCGGTGCATGACAGCTCTGCTGCCATCGGTGTGTGAATGTGTATGTCAGTGGGTGGATAGTGTTAGAAAAATTCCTTTTAACCTTCAGTCAGAAACCAGGCTGGATCAGAGTTTCAGCAAATTTAATTACACTGGCCAGTGGAGAACAATACAAAAATAGTCTCAGAGCCTATTTGCGCACCATTCTGACTCAAACACACATCACTCAGTTCTTTAAGCCCTTCATTATCCGAGAGGTGGTGAAGGAATCGTCCATCATGATTGGTCCAGTACATCTAGTCAAAACTTGGTGTTCAGATTATCTCTTTCTCAAGAATCATGACGCTCACTCAGTACCAGTCACACGGGAGCTACACAAAATGAACGAAAAACAAGATGATAACTAATACAGCTGCATCCTTGACTCTTTCACACAGACTCTGAGGCAAACTCTGAGAAAAAGCAAATCACATGTATGAAACAAATATGAAACTTTTCTCATTCTGGTGAGAATTCTACCACTGAACCACCAATAGTAGAATGATAGAAAAGTTTCATATTTGTTTCATACATGTGATTTGCTTTGTCTCAGAGTTTGCCTCAGAGTCTGTGTGAAAGTGTCAAAGATGCAGCTGTATTAGTTATCAACTTGTTTTTTGTTCATTTTGTGGCTCCTATGATTCTTGAGAAAGAGATAATCTGTACACCAAGTTTTGACTAGATGTACTGGACCAATCATGGACGAGCTGAATGGACAATTCCTTCACCACCTCTCGGATAACGAAGGGCTTAAAGAACTGAGTGATGTGTGTTTGAATCAGAATGGTGCGTGAATCGGCTCTGAGACTATTTTTGTATTGTTGTGTATTGTGGGCGGCAGTGGCTCAGGAGGTAGAGCAGGTCGTCCAATAACCACATGGTTGGCAGTTTGAATCCCACTCTCTCCGGGTATCCTGCCGTTGTGTCCCTGGGCAAGACACTTCCCCCCAATTGCTCCTGGTGGGTCTGGAAGCGTCATGTTAGGTAGCATGCCGCCATCAGTGTGTGAATGGGTGGATAGCAGGATCTGTAAAGCGCTCTGGTCATCAAGAGATGAGAATAAAAGCGCTATATAAGTGAGTGCCATTTACCATTGTTCTCCATTGGCCAGTGTAATTAAATGTGCTGAAACTCTGATCCAGCCTGGTTTCTGACTGAAGGTTAATAGGAATTTTTCTAACAATAGAAGGATCTCTAAAGCGCTTTTGTCCTCCAGAAATGAGAAAAAGCGCTATATAAGTGAATACCATTTACCACAACAAATGCTTGCCAAATGGTGATAGAGTAACATAAAATGAGGTTCTAATTCAAATACATAAAATTAGTTCCACCTTATAAACAGCGAAACCCTTTCCGATACAGCACTTTATAACATGTTCTCATATTTATTAATTTTAATGAAAAAATATTTTTATCAAACATAAATTATTAATGTTTTTAACACATTTATTCAATCAACTTAAAATGTATATAGTTGATTCTGATGGCTGCTACACGCAGTAATATGTGACTTTATGTTACAGAGCAGACTTTTGCTCTGTAACAGAAAAAAAAAGTGTTTTCTTGTTCATTTTCAGTCACTGTCAACAAAACCCATGACAGTTTTCATTTGAACAGCGTTACACAAGAGGGAGTACAATATCAGTGAATGTTGTAACTGCGGGTGTGATACGTCTACTAACTTGTAGTTACAGTAGTATATTCATTGATATGTACAACCTTGAGTGTAATGTTGCTTTTATGCAACAGTTCCACAAACACAGTTTGTTAAGTAACAGCAATACTGACAAAATATTACTATTTGTTTAACCAGTTATTTTGTGCAGCTGAAAACAGTCCCTTCTAGTAAATGTAGCTAGTAACTGTTGCTAAGCACCTAAATACTGTTGAGTCTCTACCAGGGGCTCTACCCAGCCTCTAGGGGCGGCAGTGACTCAGGAGGTAGAGCAGGTCGTCTAATAACCCGATGGTTGGCGGTTCGAATCCTGCTCTCCCCAGATATCCTGTCGTTGTGTCCATGGGCAAGACACTTCACCCGCATTGCCTCCAGTGCCCATAACACTGGGTATGAATGTGTATAAATGTATAAAATGTTTAAATGTTCGGTGGTGGCCGGAGAGGCCGTTGGCGCGGATTGGCAGCCACGTTTCCGTCAGCCTGCCCCAGGGCAGCTGTGGCTACAGTAGTAGCTTGCCACTACCATTGTCTGGTCTGGAGTGAATGAATAATGTATCTACTTGTAAAGCGTCTTTGAGTGTCTATGATAAAGCGCTATATAAATCTGATGCATTATTATTATTACCACAGAAGGACCCAGATAAATGCTGGTGGTTTATTAGCATGCTAGGGATTTGGCTTTGGCACATTTTTCTTGCTTTTTCTTGGCATTTGCAGATGAAACAGAGTCCATCACCACAAAGGCATTATGGTTTTCTAATCAAGCAGATAATTCAACTCTACCCTTTCTGTTTTGTTTAAACAGACATAAAATATATCGCTGAATGTTTATAAGGACAGAAGTGCCGGATCAGAGATGGTTGAGACTGCAGTTGCTTTTCACTCAGTGCCTTACTATGGAAATTAAGGTAGCCAACACAGTATTGCAATTCTCAAATCTGTAGACTTAACAGTAAATTTATGTTAGCAATTAACGGTTACTAGAACACCTTTGAAGCGGAATGATACATATCCAGTGAAAATGTTGGAGTGCAATTATCATGGAATATACACACGTGGACAAAATTGTTGGTACCCCTCTGTTAATGAAAGAAAAACCCACAATGGTCACAGAAATAACTTCAATCTGACAAAAGTGGTAATAAATAAAAATTCTATGAAAATTAACCAGTGAAAATCAGAGAATGCTTTTGAATTGTGGTTCAACAGAATTATTTAAAAAAACAAACTCATGAAACAGGCCTGGACAAAAATGATGGTACCCCTAGAAAAGATTGAAAATAATGTGACCATAGGGACATGTTCAACCAAGATGTGTCCTCTAATTAACATCACAGGTGTCTACAAACTTGTAATCAGTCAGTCGGCCTATTTAAAAGGTGACAAGTAGTCACTGTGCTGTTTGGTGACATGGTGTGTACCACACTAAACATGGACCAGAGGAAGCAAAGGAGAGAGTTGTCTCAGGAGATTAGAAAGAAAATTATAGACAAGCATGTTAAAGGTAAAGGCTACAAGACCATCTCCAAGCAGCTTGATGTTCCTGTGACTACAGTTGCACATATTATTCAGAAATTTAAGATCCACGGGACTGTAGCCAACCTCCCTGGACATGGCCGTAGGAGGAAACTTGATGAAAAATGGAAGAGACGGATAATACGAATGGTAACACAAGAGCCCAGAACAACCTCTAAACACATTCATGGTGAACTCCAAGGTCAAGGTACATCAGTGTCAGATCGCACCATCCATCGTTGTTTGAGCCAAAGTGGACTTCATGGGAGACGACCAAGGAGGACACCACTGTTGAAAACAAATCATAAAAAAAAAGCCAGACTGGAATTTGCCAAACTGTATGTTGACAAGCCACAAAGCTTCTGGGAGAATGTCCTATAAACAGATGAGACAAAACTGGAACTTTTTGTCAAGGCACATCAGCTCTATGTTCACAGATGCAAAAATGAAGCATACCAAGAAAAGAACATTACCCCTACTGTGAAACATGGAGGAGGTTCTGTTATGTTCTGGGGATGCTTTGCTGCATCTGGCACAGGGTGTCTTGAATCTATGCAGGGCACAATGAAATCGCAAGACTATCAAGGTATTCTAGAGAGAAATGTGCTGCCCAGTGTCAGACAGCTTGGTCTCAGTCACGGGTCATGGGTCTTGCAACAGGATAATGACCCAAAACACACAGCTAAAAACACCCAAGAATGGCTAAGAGCAAAACATTGGACTATTCTAAAGTGGCCTTCTATGAGCCCTGATCTAAATCCTATTGAACATCTGTAGAAGGAGCTGAAACATGCCGTCTGGAGAAGGCAACCTTCAAACCTGAGACAACTGGAGCAGTTTGCTTATGAGGAGTGGGCCAAAATACCTGCTGAGAGGTGCAGAAGTCTCACTGACAGTTACAGAAATCGTTTGATTGCAGTGATTGCCTCAAAAGGTTGTGCAACAAAATATTAAGTTAAGGGTACCATCATTTTTGTCCAGGCCTGTTTCATGAGTTTGTTTTTTAAAATAATTCTGTTGAACCACAATTCAAAAGCAGTCTGATTTTCATTGGCTAATTTTCATAGAATTTTTATTTATTACCACTTTTGTCAGATTGAAGTTATTTCTGTGACCATTGTGGGTTTTTCTTTCATTAACAGAGGGGTACCAACAATTTTGTCCATGGCTGTAGTAACTTCTGGAATTCCTGTTGTCCAGTCAAATTGCTCGGTTGGAATTAAATGTTTTATAATAGTAAATAGTTACTGTGTAAATTGTTCTGAACATTCTGATGGTCTTGTTCATAAAAATGATAAAAGGACTCTTCACTGTGATCACAGTGACAGTTTCACTAACATAAATATTTGCTTTTGACACATAGACTAAACATTTTGAGCAAATTACATGCTTTTGCAAGTCATCTACTGTGTTTTTCGTTTACAAACTTTTTTTGAGAATTGCACTTAGTGTTGTCCTTCAAACTTGAATTCTGTTCTTGGAAATGCACCAAAGCAACTGAGAAAAACTGTAAAAAAAACAAAACAAAAAAAAACAGTGATAAAGACAGAGGTAAAATAGCTGGTAAAATCCACATGGATAATCATATATTTATTAGAGACACTGATGATATGCTGTATTTGTGGAATAACTAACAGAGTCAATAATAGCACTCCTATTTGACTTGCCAAATGAGTCGACCCTCTTACTGGCACAGGTAGCGTGCCAGACTCCGAAGCGGGAGGTTGTGAGTTCAAACCCCCGTTGGATGCCACCAGTTGGCTTTGGCCAATCCCCTTGGTCACATAACTCTGGTTTGTATTAACGGCTTTCATGCATATTACCATGCTTGGATGATCACTGAATCAGTTCCTCCTTAAGCAGACTGAAGTGCCCTTGTCTTGGAATTCAATACTGAAACTGAATGGCTGTCATACATGTAGAGATGCTAATTTAGGAAAGATTGTGCAGTGGTCTCTTATTTTTTTTTTTTCCCAAAGCTATATATTGTGGCTTCCTGTTCCTGTCAACCTGCTGTCAGCTCCTGTCAATCGGTGGATTTCTGTGTTTTGGTGCTCGGTTTTTGACTACTGTTTTGGCTTCTGATAACTGAATTTGGATTACGAACTGGACATCCTTGTTTTGATCTCTGCCTGACTTAAGACGTCGATAGTGGCATTTACGGACTGGGAAAACGAGAGCAGAGCGGAGCAGCCCGCCACTCAGCTAGCTAAACAGCTGTTCAGTTAGCTTTTTTGTCAACATAAATCATCCGGGATCATATGTCCCAAGAAAGCTCAGCAGACTGAGGAGGTGGATGATATTAAAAGGTTGCTTGACTTCTTGGCTGAAGAGATTTCTGCCATTAAGCTGCAGCAAAAAAACATTATGGACCTGGTCAAGGAGGTGAAAGCGCTGCAGATCCAGAATGCCGAGAAGGACAAGAGGCTGGCGTATCTGGAGAGCAGAGTGGCTGACCTGGAACAATACACCCGGGTGAACGACGTGATCACAGTGCTCCACATTAAACCCCAATCATATGCTTGGACGGTGGCCGTGGACAGCGGAGGGAGGCTCGGTGAGCTGGAAGCCGAATCCACTGAGCGACAAGTGGCGGCCTTCATGCAGTCCAGAGGAATCCAGCTGGACTGTAACACCATTGAGGCCTGCCACCCTCTGCCCAGGAAAAACAGCGACAAACGAGCTGTCATCATGTGGTTTCTCAACAGAAAACACAAGACTATGCTGCTAAAACAAGGTAGAAAACTGAAAGGAATGAACATTTACATAAATGAGCACCTTACAAAAGAAAACGCAGAAATAGCCAGAAAAGCAAGATGTCTGAGAAAGCAAAAAAAAATCAAAACACCTGGACAACAAACTGTAAAACATATATCAAATTAACCGTTTGAGTGTGTATAGTGCAGAACTGCGACATACCCCGTAGTGGTCAAGAGTGGTAAATATTTTTTGTCAATAAAATAGTTCAAATTTCCAAGGCTATAACTTGAAAGTGGTAAGCGATAATGACTTATTGTCAATTAGAAAGATGTAAAATATGATCCAAAGTTTCAGATAGGAATAAATTTACGCATCTAATTTGCATAATGTCACGGCACCTCTTTAAATTCCATAACTCAGTCAAAACTGGATTTTGGACGTATTTACACAAAAAATGGTTCAGTCTTTTGACACCGTTTTTTGTACAGAGGTACCTCAACATCTTATCTTCAAAGCATATGAACAAGAAATCAGTACATTAAAAAAAAAACAAAAAAACAACAGAAATTTCTCACTTTTGACAAAGTCAGTGAGAAGGCAGGCACAGTGCTGCGTTCTGCCACTAGGGGCAGGCAAATTCTCACACTCAAAGGGTTAAATGCTCTCCCTCCCTCTGCTGTGTGATTGTATCTATTGTCTGCTAATGTGCATAGAGGGTTTTTTTCTGTGTAATCAAAATTTGGCTCATGAGCTTATATGAGCTTATACGAGCGTGATTCTGATAACTATGTTTTTTCTCTCTGCCTATTGTGTTCCCCCCCCCCCTTCCCCCCTGTACCCCCCACTGCAGACAGGCGCCTCTATGGCTGCCGTGTCATTGGATGCGCCTAATGTGCGCGCCCAATGTCAAGTCAAATTCCTTGTGTGTTTACTTGTAAATATACTTGGCAATAAAGCTGATTCTGATTCTGATTCTGATTCTGGTTCTGAAGAAGCCAAGGTCATTAACATCCGAAATATTATGAAACTGGATAAATATCAATGAACATAAGTAAGTAAGTAAGTACGTAAGCTTTATTTATATAGCACTTTTCACAGACTATATATAAAGTCACAAAGTGCCTTACAGTGCAACAACAATCAAAACAATTAAAACAGATGGATACTTTATTTCGAACAAAAAAGTATAACAAAAACAAAACAAATGACAAATGCAATAAAGTAACAGTACAGTGTTTGAAAGGGAGAAGGAAGAAGTGAACACTTATTAATTCCATCTCCTCTTTTCCATAAATACACTCATGTGAATTATATACAAATTACCACATTTAAGACCCCAAGTAAACAATTAACTGTATTTTGTACATGTCAACATTAACACCCATCCATCCTAGCATACATTGATGTCCATACATCAAAACCAGCCTCAAACAACACAGATATACACAGTGCTGTCCCACCCACCATTCCATAGTGTCCCAGAGTGAGCATAATGAATCGTACATACAAATACTATCCTTCTAACATATATCCTTCCAGCAAATAATGTTTGTACCTCTTTTTGAATTGATTTCTGTTTGTACATAGTTTCACTTCCGGCTCCAGACTGTTCCACAAATCCACCCCATAGACAGATATGTACATACTTTTCTTGGTTGTTCATATCTTGGGTTTTGTAAAGTTTAAGTCTCCTCTCAAATTATGATCATTGTCTCTTTTTTTAAATATTTTTTTGTACGTTAGTTGAGAGTTGATTATTAATTGCCCTGTACATGACTTGTGCTGTCTTAAATTTAACTAAATTGATGAACTTTATGACATGTGACTTTAAAAACAACGAATTAGTATGGTCTCTATATCCTACGTTATTTATTATCCTTATAGCTCTTTTTTGTAATGTGCATATTGACTGTAGGTTGGTCTTGTAGGTGTTTCCCCAGACTTCTACACAGTAGTTAAGATAAGGTAGAAACAGTGAATTGTACAGTAAGACCAATGATTTATAGTCCAAGATGTGTCTTGTCTTCCCCAGTATGCCTATACATTTTGCCAACTTGGCCCGGATGTGACTGATGTGAGGTTTCCAGCAGATTTTATTGTCTAGCATCACCCCCAGAAACTTATTTTCCTGTACTGTTTCTATTCTGGTATCATCTATCGTTACCATTATTTCATGATTTATTTTATAATTTCCAAACAACATAATCTTTGGGTTTTTTTAGATTTAGAGATAATTTATTTTTGTTGAACCACTGCGTTAACTTTTTCATTTCAGTTGTGACCACCTCTAAAACCTGCTGCAAATTCTCACCAGTGCAAAGGATATTTGTGTCATCCGCAAACAAAATAAATTTCAGAATTTTTGATACTTGGCATATGTCATTTATATACAAGATAAAGAGTTTGGGTCCCAAAACTGACTCCTGGGGCACACCACAAGTGATGTCCATGAAGGGTGATTTGTGCTCACCAATTTGTACAAATTGTTGTCTGTTACTTAAATAACTTTCCACCCAACTCAGTCCGACCCCTCTTATCCCATACCTTTCCAGTTTCCTTAGTAGTATCCTGTGGTCAATGGTGTCAAAAGCTTTCTTTAAATCTATAAATACTCCTACAGCAAACTTTTTTTTTTATCTGTACAACTAGTAATTTCTTCTATAAGTTCGATCAGTGCCAAAGATGTAGATTTGTCTGCTCTAAAACCATACTGGCTGTCTGTAAGGAAGTTGAGTTTTTCAATGAAATCATCCAGTCTCTTAGTGAAGATTTTTTCAAGTATTTTGGAGAATTGTGAGAGTAAAGAGACTGGCCTGTAATTTGTGAAACAATGACTGTCTCCTGTTTTGTATAGAGGTATTACTTTTGCTATTTTCATTTTGTTTGGAAATTTACCAGTTTGAAATGACAGGTTACAGATGTGGGTGAGTGGCTTAACAATTCCTTCAATTACTTTTTTCACTATTGTCATGTCAATTTCATTGCAGTCCGTTGATTTTTTGTTCTTAAATTTACTCACAGTCTCGATAATTTCCTTTTCAGTAACTGCACCCAAAAAAATTGTGTTTGGATTTCTATCTTCTGTTTCATTTACAGAACCACTGTTGTTTGTTTCTGTTGTCACTGTTGATTTTGCTAATTCTGGACCAACGTTTACAAAAAATTTATTGAAACCACTGACCACATCCTCCATATTATTTATCAAATTGCCATTTTCAATAAAATATTCTGGATAATTAGCATTCTTAGGTCGATTACTAATAATCCCATTGAGTACTTGCCATATTCATCTTAAGTTATTTTTATTATCCTCTAATATTCTGTTGTAATATTCTTTCTTACAGGTCCTCATTATATTAGTAAGCTTATTTTTTATATCTTTTATATTTGATCTCAGCCTCCACCTTTCTGCACTTAATGAATTGTTTATATAATGTATTCTTCTTTTTACATGCATTTATTAACTCCTTGGTGACCCAAGGAATATTTTTCTTTTGTTGTCTGTCACTATATTGTTTTATAGGACAGTTTTTATTGTACAATGATTGAAATATTTGTAAAAATTTATCATATGCTTTATTTATATCATTTTCATCATAAACTATCTTCCAATCTTGTATTAATAATTCCTTTGTCAGTAAATACATAGATTCTTCAGTTCTTATTCTTTTATATTTAATATTTTTGGTATACTTTTTCTTCCTATAATCACATTGATAGACAACAAAAATCGGCAGGTGGTCACTGATATCATTCAATAAAAGCCCACTCCTGATATTATTTTCCATAATGTTTGTGAATATGTTATCTATTAGTGTGGCACTGTGTGATGTGATTCTGCTAGGTCCGGTAATTGTTGGATGTAAGCCCATACTGTACATTGCGTTGATAAATTCTTCTGTCAAACTATGTTGTTTTGAATTCATCAGATCTATATTGAAATCCCCGCAGATGAACATAACTTTATAAGTTAGTTTTGCATACATTTTTTCCATCCAGTCCTTAAATAAGTCAATGTTTGATCCAGGTGTTCTATATACACAGCTCACTACTATATTCTTCACATTGTCCAGACAGATTTCTATTGTAATACATTCAAATAAATCATCCACAGTTACTGACAGATTTTCAACAACCTTGTATTTCAAGCTCTTGTCAACATAAATTGCAACACCTCCTCCTTTTTTCACTTTTCTGTTTATATAATTTAATTCATAGCCATCCATCTTAAATCCACTCCTTTCTCTTCACTGAGCCACGTCTCTGATATTGCCACAATATTGAATGGCTCTTTAAACTGATGTAAATAATCTTTAATGTTATTAAAGTTGGCATAGAGACTTCTGCTGTTGAAGTGGATCATAGAAATATTGAAATCAGATGTGACCATTGTGTTAAACTGTTCATCCGTGTAGTAACTACAGTTATTATTGATGGAGCTAAATAAATTATTATCAGGGTCTATGTTATATTCTACGTCCTGTGGTTTGTGATCTGTATATTCAAAAACTTTCAGTTCCTGTTGTTCCTGTTTGTTGATCTTTTGTTTCATGTTGTTAAATGTCTTGCAGCAGATGAGTATATCCCTTCAGTGTCCTACAATTGTCTGTTGTTGCTGTGACTCCAGTTCATAACATTCATTGATATTTGTCCAGTTCCATAATATTACGGATGTTAATGACCTTGGCTTCTTCAGGTGATCCATTTAATTTGATGTATATTTTACAGTTTGATGTCCAGGTGTTTTGAATCTTTTTCTGCTTTCTCAGGTATCTTGCTTTTCTGGCTATATCTGCGTTTTCTTTTGTGAGGTGCTTGTTTTTGTAAATGTTCATTTCTTTCAGTTGCCTACCTTGTTTTAACAGCGCAGTCTTGTGTTTTCTGTTGACAAACCTCATGATCACAGCTGGTTTGTCGCCGTTTTTCCTGGGCAGAGGGTGGCAGGTCTCTATGGTGTTACAGTCCAGCTGGATTCCTTTGGACTGCATGAAGGCCACCACTTCTTGCTCCGTGGATTCATCTTCCAGCTCACCGAGCCTCCTTCCGCTGTCCGCGGCCACCGCTCACGCATACGATCGTGGTTTAATGTGGAGCCCCGTGATGATCATGTCGTTCTCCCGGGTGTTCTGCTCCAGTTCCGACACTCTGCTCTCCAGATACGCCAGCCTCTTGTCCTTCTCGGCGTTCTGGATCTGCAGCACTTTCACCTCCTCGACCAGGTCCAGGATGTTTCTTTGCTGCAGCTTAACAGCAGAAATCTCTTCCGACAAGAAGTCCAGCGCTCTTTTAATGTCGTCCACCTCCTCAGTCTGCTGAGCTTTCTTGGGTCCCATGATCCCGGCCGATGTACGTTGATTGTGATCGTAGAAAACAACAACAACAACAACAAAAAAACACATGGGAGAAATCCCTTTGTTCTCCCGGAGTGTGAGGGGACTGATTTCTTCACCAGCCACTACAATATTAAGTTATGAGACTGTCAATTTCTCTTTTTTTTGCACGAGCAGGTTCACTCTCCAGTGGTAGTTACAAAGCAACAGCTCAAAACGCCAGCTCTAAACTGAGTTTTAAAGCAAGAATGAACCGGGAGCCTTTACCTGTGCGTCCTCACCTTACATGCCACAACCGGAAGTTGTGGCATGTAAGGCATGGCCACTCAAAATACAACTAAAATACAAATTAAAATGCAATAAAATACAATTGAAATACAATAATACAGTTAAGATACAGTTAAAATACAAATTAAAGTAGAACTAAGATACAAAAAATACACTCTATGCAGTCAGGTGGTAACAGCCTTCAGTCAATCCTGGATTAAAATGCCTGTTTAAACAGGAATGTTTTCAGGTGGGTTTTAAAACTCATAACACTGTCCATGGCTCGAAGGTCAGAACTCAGAAAAGGATTTATTGCCAAGTACATTAACAGTAAACAACTGATAACATACGAGGGATTTGACTTGACACAGAAAACGACCTGCATTTCCGGTGACGCGGCAGCGTCGAAACGCGCCTGTCATCAGATGGGTACAGGATGCATAGGGAAGAAAAGGATAACACAATAGGAAAGAGCAAAAAACCATTGATTGTCAGAATACCGGTCATATATGATCAATATTATGATCACAAGAAAAAAAGCCCTCAATGCACAATTAGCAGACAAGAATGTACACAAAGACACAAAGGGAGCAGTGAGTGAATGATCTTTTCATCAGTTTATTGAGTCAGTGTGGGTATAGTGTTGAGTGTAGGTGTTTGTATCAGTTAAGAACAACAAAGTCTCTTCGGCAGGAGATGTTTTGTCTAGCGGCTGGCATTTGTCCTTGAGCCAGGCAGCTGGCTGTCCGTAGAGTCAATGCAGCTCAAATGTTTTGGAAACAAAAAACTGCAGATAATCTGGAGGACTTGTGTGAGGGGTTCAGATTAGTCGAATAGTACTGATCCCAGAGAAAAAGACTTTATATTCTCTTACAGATTCAGTACTTTAATCCTTCAGTGCTGGACGTTGAATTCTTCATGGACGGCTCTCAGCGTGATCATGATGTAATCCATTTTCCTAGACAGTTCTCCATTAGCCGCTGTCAGAGTCCTCCCCATTTGTTCAATTTGATGGTTAAGCCTCGCCTGGCCAGCATTTTGATAGGCTACGTCCATCTTCATCAATTTACGGTACACCAGGACAATCCCAGATCCAATCAGAACGATCCCGATGACCATTGCTACGAAGACGTACAAATCTTCGACATCTTCGATAGAAAGATCAGACAGGCACAAGAGTTTCCAATTACTTGTGTCCCTCAAATAGCCCGCAGCCGCAGTTCCTGCGGGGCAAACTACCTCCCCCGGGGCACTTTTCCTCGTTGAAAAAATAGTGTCAATTGCGTTCAAAGGCCAGCTTATTAAATCCATAATTTCGTTCGATAATCAGCAGTAGAGACACGCAGACAGACGATAGCAAGCTGGGATCCAATCAGTTAGGGGAGGAAGGAGATAAAAAGTCAGAGCTGGAGAGAAGGAAAAAAGCATCTGCTCTCTTTGGGAGGCGGAAGTGTGTGAGTGTGGGAGGTGCAGAGGGAGGTCATTCGACAAGCGTGGTGCTACTGCTTTAAAAGACCTGTCACCTCTGGTAGCAAAGTGGGTGCGGGGAACCATGAGCAAGTGCTGTCCTGAGGATCTCAGGCTGCGGGTCGAGCTGTAGGGCTGAATCAGAGCAGCCATATATGCGGGGGCCTGACCGTGAATTGATCGGAAAGTGAGCACCAAGATCTTAAAGTGGACATGATACAGAACAGGGAGCAAATGGAGTGATCTAAGGACAGGTGTAATGTGGTCTCTCCTGTTTGCATGTGTCAGGAGCCTCGCAGCAGAGTTTTGAACAAACTGCAGATGAGCCAGTTCCTTTTTGTTCAAACAAGTAAAAAGGCTGTTACAGTAGTCCACACGTGAGGAGACAAATGCGTGAATGATCATCTCCAGCTCTTTGTGTGAAACCATGGTCCTGAGCTTGGAGATATTTCACAGTTGGAAGTGACAGCTTTTTATCAGTTGTTTGGTGTAATGTTCCAATGACATGGCCTTATCAAAGATGACACCCAAGTTTCTCAGCTTTGTTTTAACTGTACTGCCCAAGTCACCAAGGTATTGTTTTATGCCTGATATGTCACTGTCTGGGGCAATGATCAAAGTCTCCGTTTTGCCAAAGTTTAGCTGGAGGCTGTTGTCATTAAGCCACTGCTGTATGTGGGACAGGCAGTTTGTTAAGGAGCTGAGTATGTGGAGCTCAGACTTGTTGAACGAGCAGTATATCTGGATGTTGTCTGCAAAGAGATGATAGGAGATGTTATTATACTGCTGTATGATGCGGCCAAGGGAAAGAATGTACAATAGGAACAGTAGTGGCCCCAGGAGAGAACCTTGGGGCACACCATACTGCAAATCGGCTGAGTTGGACCGGATGTTATTAGAAGATACACTGACACTTCTATCAGTCAAGTAGGAGGAGAACCACTTCAGAACAGGACCTGTCATTCCCACCAGGTCCCTCAGTCTGTTTGTCATAATGGTGTGGTCCACCGTGTCAAAGGCCGAGGAAAGATCCAGCAGGACCTGGACCGTAGATTTCCCGGTATCAGCCGACATCATGATATCACTAGCCACTCTTACTAAAGCAGTTTCAGTCGAGTGGCGTTGTCTGAACCCAGACTGAAACATGTCATAGATTAAATTTGTCTCCAGAAAGGCAGTGAGCTGTTTGGACACCACTTTCTCAAGAAGTTTGGTTAGGAAAGAAAGTTTTGATATGGGCCTATAGTTTTTGAGATCGGTGGGGTCCAAGTTAGTTTTCTTCAGTTTTGGCTTAATTATGGCATGTTTGAAAGAGCTGGGGAACTGACCAGTTGAGAGTGACAAGTTAAAAATTTTGGTGACCCATGGTCCAATTGTATCAAACACATTCACAACAAGCTTTGGGGGGAGGATGTCTACTGAATTTGAGGAGGGTCTCGTTTTAGCTAAAAGTGCTGCGACATCCTCCATTGACACCATGTTGAAGGAGGACCATGTTTGAGGGGGAGGGTCAATCCTGGTCATAGAGCCAGAAGATGGTGGGATATTGTTTTTTATATCTCTAATCTTGTCTACAAAGAAATTCAGGAAGCTGTTGCTATCAGCTTTACAGAGCACTGGGGTGGTGGGGGCAGCGGGGGACACAAGAGAATGTATTGTGTCAAAGAGAATTTTGTGGCTTTTCTTATTAGTGGCTATAAGATGTTGAAAGTAGCTGGATCTTGCCTCCTTAATCATATTATTTAAGAAGTTTATCAAATCCTTGAGGTGTAGCCTATGAACCTCGAGCTGAGTAGATTTCCAAAGGCGCTCGGTTTGACGACATGTTCTCCTAAAGTTTAAAATATTTTCGTTGATCCAGGGGCAGGGTCACTTCCGAGATGCATTGCATTTCAGGGGTGCTACCTTGTCTAAAATAGAACTGCAGTGTGTGGCAAAACCCTGCATAAAGCCATCAACATCAGAACATTCATTAAAAAGACAAGGGTCAAACAGAGTACAAAATTCCTGAGCAGAGGATTCTGTAATAATTCTCCTCTTGGCCCTTATGGATGCAGGCTTTGGCTCAAGAGGTACACATAAGTCAAAAAACACAGCACCGTGGTCACTAAGGTGGACATCCTCAAAACACACATTAGAGGGATGCAAACCCAATGAAAAAACCAGGACAAG
This sequence comes from Pholidichthys leucotaenia, assembly GCA_020510985.1. Taxonomy (NCBI): domain Eukaryota; kingdom Metazoa; phylum Chordata; class Actinopteri; order Cichliformes; family Pholidichthyidae; genus Pholidichthys; species Pholidichthys leucotaenia. Next base: position 286,033,732 of record CM035838.1, read on the forward strand.
TGTATGTCCCTTTCTGTGGGTGGGGCCAGAGACATGCTGTGTTAAATTAAAACTGTCAGTCACAGATAAAAACTCAGATGCTGGGCTAGAAGAGGCATCATCAACATGCAAGTTAAAATCACCAAGAATTAAAACCTTCTCCAGTTTTATTATTGATGCTAAAAATTCACTAAAATCATTTAAGAAGGGCCCAACAAGGCCGGGGGGGGGGGGGATAGATTAAAAAACAGTAAAACACACTGGAGGAACCCACTTTAAGTGTTAGTAACTCAAATGAAGGATAACTGTCAGTCTTCATCATTCTGCATACATACTTGTCCTGGTACATGGCAGCAAGGCCCCCACCACGGCGATGGGGACGGGGCTGACCCACAGCAGAGCATCCAGGAGGGCACAGTTCATTTAGATGGATGAACTCCTCATTCTTCTGCCATGTCTCTGTGACAAACAGTACATTCAAGTCTCTGTTTGTGAGTAGTTCACTCAAGGAGAAGGATTTATTAGCGATGGAGCGTGCATTTATTAATCCAAAACGACTCGGCGATGGTGACGTCACACTGTTTGCGTCCGCTGTGTGCAACGGGATTGGCCTCAACCACCTCTCCTGGTCACATGACGTCCACCTGGGCCAGCAGGTCAGATTCCGGTCCGTCCATATAGGCACGGAAGTCCAGGAGGGTCTCGGGGTCCAGGCGGTCTGTCCACATCTCCTCCGGCGTTGGGTTAGGCCCGGTCCACACGGTGAGGGAAACGGTGATGGATGACTGTCTCCCCACTCGTCTTGGTGAAGGGGGACCGGCGTCAGCCACCTATGTTGGTCCTGGCGAGGATCGCCTGCAGACCACGTAACCCACTTTGTTTTGGCTTGCACGCCAGCTTTGCGGCCACTTCTCCTCTTCTTCCGATTACCTGGAGGATGCAGTAGCAGCAGGTGTTCCCAGGAGGTAAGTGCACAAACAAACGGTGGAGGGAAGGTTTGTCTGTAGCTGTCCCAGCTACAGACAAACAATATGAACTGGAGTTGATAGCAACAAGAGACAACTGCAGGACACTGAAGGATCACACTCATCTGCATCAGGACATATAACTACATGAAACAAAAGAACAAACAGGAACAGCAGGAACTGAAAGTTTTCAGCTATACGGATCACAACCCACAGGACGTGGGATATAACAAAGACCCTGACAATAATTTATTTACCTGCATCAATAATAACTGTAGTTACTACATGATGAACAGTTTAACACAGTGGTCACATCTGATTTTAATATTTCGATGATCCACTTCAACAGCAGAAGTCTCTATGCTAACTTCAATCAATCAACCAATCAATCAACTTTATAAAGCACTTTATCCTGTTGCACTCCGGTGTACCGCGGGCGGACACATCTCTGCGTCCTAGAGCGCACGAGGGCACACGAGGGCGCACGAGGGCACTGTGTCCTAGAGTGCACTGAAAAAAAAAAGCTGCATTTCCGTTCTTCCACTACAGACACAGCCACGAACAGAAAGCCAAAGGAGTGCTTTGATTGGTTTAGATGTGATTGACCTCTCATTTGACTAATAAGAGCCTTGAATTGGGTTTCTGAAACCTTGAAGAACCAATGACTGAAAACCTAGCAGGAAGGACCCGCCTACCATCGGCTGCGAATACAGCCAGCCAATTGAAGCACAGAAGTTCGAAAGCTGTTTTGTGTAAGGCTGGGTGACACACAGGCGTTCGCCAGTCTTTTTTTCTTACTACTGTTATTTGTTTTGAAAAATCGTTCGCCAAAACCGCAATAATGGAATTATGGTTTGACCGGGTCGCGTAACCAGAACCACGAGTCCGTAACAAGCGGACCAGCATCATGTTTGTCTGACAATGAGGAAGAGAAGTTCACCAGCAACTTTGCTGTTGTGGACAGGTAAGTGTTATAAGCTAAATTATTCTTTATCCCTGAAAATTGTAATCAAAATGACTTTTGACCGATCAGTAAATTACAACTGTGCGTTATCGCAACATGACAGACCCGGACCGGAGCGGGTCCCGTCATGTTGCGAACAGCCCCCCCGTCATGTTGTGAACGCCCCCCCCGCTACTCTTCTGTAGCGGCTTGCAGATATATTGCAGATATTTTAGTCCAACTGTGCGTAGTAGACCGCGGCGCACCGGGCGATGTCCGTCCTCTGTAGCGGGGGGTGGGTGGGAGTTGTTATCTTCTACATTACAAATATTCTAGTATAATTTTTAGTGCACTGTAGGTTATTTTTTCTTGTAAAAAAAAGCCACACATTTTTTACGTGGCATTGTGGAGGATCAGATAAGGGTCACCCAGTGTGGAGGCATGGAATAAGTGCAGGCGGACACGGCGAACTGAAATTTAAAAGAGTGTTTTATTCATCCTCCATCACGAGAGTTCACCCCAGCGCTGTGGTAGCGCGCTGGAGCAAGCCCTGTGTCTCTAGTAGCAGCAAGTCATGCAAGTGGTCAAAAAGAGAGAGAGAGAGCAAGCGATATGCAGTTGACTTATATACCCAGCTAGACAATGCATGCATGGCATATTAGCATCACAGTAAACAGCAGGAAGGCATGGACATTTGCATTAGAGTCACACATATCAATAGCAGGATTACTAGCACCGGAATTCCTCTCTACCTATTGATATCAGTCCGTACATCTCACTGTTCTGCTAATTGCTCCAGCTGAGTGCTCTGCTTGTCCCGTAGGCTGTGGGGGTCACCCACGCCACTCCCCCCCAGAGGGCTCAGCAGGGGGCTGAGGCGTCAATCGTCCGGCTTTGGAAGCGAGCTGTGGGAAAAGCTCTGTGCCGGAGGAGGGGGAGGGAGGGGGTGGGGGTAGCAAGTGCCGGCCCGGGACGGCAAAGTTGTCCGGGCCGCGCAAAAATTGCATGTGGATCCGCCATGGTGAGGTGCTTTCCCGTTGAACATGGCGGAGATCCACAGCAGCTGTGAGAAGAAACATTTGTCTCTGACTCCTCTTGCGGCTCAGCCCTGCGCGGATGCGTAGCGGTCATGAAGAAAAAACAAAAGGTGAAGCTGTGCAAAGGACTTGGCGGTTCGGCTTTAGGTGTGGGCGCAGCCCTAAAGCCCTCGGGGACAGCTGACACCTGAATTCCCATTGTGCACCGTGGCTGAGACCCATACAAAGTCCTGTAGCGGGCTGCGTGTCTGCTTCAGGTGTGTGAGCAGCCCTGAAGGTTCCGAGGATGGCGGTCAGCTGTGTTTCTCGGGTATGTGCAGCGGTGGAGGACGATGGCAGTCTGTGGAGCCAGATGGTCCCTGGTGCATGGGCGCTGTCCTCGTAACCCCCCGGTGCATGTGCGGGGGTTCAGTGCATGGGTGGTCCGCTGTCGAGAGGCGAGTCAGGGTCAGGGAGCTTGATGGAAATCAGCGTCGTCGGCGCCGATGGTCTTCCCTGTACGGGCTGTTGCTGTAGTTCGCTCGTGCCGGGTCATGGTGCGTTCTGGTCCACGCGCTGCGTTCTCCGTCCGGCCCTGGAGGTCGCCGTTGTGGAGAGAGGACGAGGTGCGTGCGCGCTCGTGTGGATGCGGAGGAGCGGTGAGAGGGAGTAGACGTTCTTTGTCCCTCGGCCGGTCCCAGCGTGGATGTCTAGAATCTCAAGCGAGGGTCGCACCATGACGCTTTCTGCAGCTTTCCTGGTCGTGGATGATCTCCGGAGAGTTTGCCTGGTGTTGGCTCTGCGTCGAGGTCTCCCGCATGGCAGAAGGGAGGGCAGTCCATTTGCGTCAGGCAGCTGCGTTCATTCGTCATTGGAGTCACTGCTGGGGGCTGCGTTCGTTCATCATCAGCGTGTTCTTTCCTTCGGGGTCACCAGTGTGGAGGATCAGATATGGGTCACCCAGTGTGGAGGCATGGAATAAGTGCAGGCGGACACGGCAAACTGAAGTTTAAAAGGGTGTTTTATTCATCCTCCATCACGAGCGTTCATCCCAGCACTCTGGCAGCGCGCTGGAGCGAGCCCTGTGTCTCTAGTAGCAGCAAGTCATGCAAGTGGTCAAAAAGAGAGAGAAGGAGCAAGCAATATGCAGTTGACTTATATACCCAGCTAGACAATGCATGCATGGCATATTAGCATCACAGTAAACAGCAGGAAGGCATGGACATTTGCATTAGAGTCACACATATCAATAGCAGGATTACTGGCACCGGAATTCCTCTCTACCTATTGATATCAGTCCATACATCTCACTGTTCTGCTAATTGCTCCAGCTGAGCGCTCTGCTTGTCCCGTAGGCTGTGGGGGTCACCCACAGCATGCTTCTTTGTGCGTGGGGGCTTGTTTGTTCATTCATTCATTCATGAATGAATAAACACCCCCCCACACACACACACACAGCCCTTCACCTTTCATTAGAGCCCAAGATGAAGCTTCTATATTGAATCATTCAAAAGTTACAGACGTTTTTCCAAACTGTGCCATTTGGCACAATTTGGCACAGTTCAAAAATGCCTGGGAACAACCTAAGAAAAAAGCTGTGTAATATATTCATTTTTTGTGGTATTGTTACAAAATTTTGACCTCAGCTGGATAACACTTGGTTCTACATTTCTGTTGCATTTTCCAGCCCGGATCTGAAGCTGTGTGTTATTTGCAAGCATTTGTATCCAAAAAAACACCCAGGTGAAATTTATTTTCTTCAAGTTCAGTATGTTTAGATGACTGTTACTCAGTGGCAGGAGCACTTAGAGAGATTATGACTGTTTTGCCAAAAAAATTCAAAGTGTTTTCTTTTAAATGAGACCAACCCCATGAAGATGCTGCAAAGGGTTGAAGAACAACTTTTGATTTACTTTGGGTATGTTATTTTTTTTTGGCGTTTTTAGGGAAATTGACTAGAGTGCAAGGGGTTAAAAGCAACACTCGCTACACAAAATGCTGTACAGCAAGAGAACATAAAAGCAGGGCACTAACACAAAGGGCACTAACACAAGAACCACAGTAAAAAAATAAATACATTCATAAATAAAATAAAAGGTAAAATAAATGAATAAAAATCAGTTTCATTCAATAAAATCAATGTCTCATACTGGGTTGAAGGCCAGGGAGTAAAAGTGTGTTTTAAGACGGATCTTCAAAATAGACAGTGAAGATGCTTGTCTGATGTCCAGGGGTAAATCATTCCATAACCTGGGGGCCATGATCGAAAAGGCTCTGTCCCCTGTAAGCTTGTGTCTCGCCTTTGGCACCCCCAGAAGCAGCTGTTCAGCTGACCTGAGGGACTGGGTGGGAGCGTAGGGATGCAGAAGCTCAGAGAGGTAAGGTGGAGCAAGACCATTCAAGGATTTAAAAACAAATAAAAGAATTTTAAAATGAACTCTAAAAACTTCAATAACATTAAAGATTATTTACATCAGTTTAAAGAGCCATTCAATATAATGGCAATATCAGACACATGGCTCAGTGAAGAGAAAGGAGTGGATTTTACATTGGATGGCTCCGAATGAAATTATATAAATAGAAAAGTGAAAAAAGGAGGAGCTGCAATTTATGTTGATCAGTTCAATTCAATTCAGCTTTATTTGTATAGTGTCATATCACAACAAAAGTCATCTCATAGCACTACCAAATGCAGGGAAAACCCCACAATTGCAGAAAGACCCCAGCAATCAGATGATCCCCTGTGAGCAAGCACTTGGCGATGGTGGAGAGGAAAAACTCCCATTTAACAGGAAGAAACCTCTAGCAGAACCAGGCTCAGGGAGGGGCAGTCATCTGCTGTGACTGGCTGGGGGTGAGGGGATAGAGAGGATGAAGAGAACAGACATAAAGAACATGAACGGTGAGAAGCCAAGTACATTATTGGAGATCACTCGGTAGTCTGAGTCTATTAACAGCAAAACAAAAGGGGGAGGTTAAGAGACACAAGATCCCTCCCTAATCATAGGCTATATTGAAAAGGAAGGATTTTACCCTGTTCTTAAAAACAGAGATCAAGTCTGACTCCCGGACCCAGAGTGGTAACTGGTTCCACAGAAAAAGGAGCTTGATAGCAGAAGGCTCTGCCTCCCATTGTACTTTTGGAGATTCTGGGTATTACAAGTAATCCAGCATTTTGGGAGCGCAGTACTCTCTTAGAATGATAGGGTAATATCAGATCTTTTATATATAAGGAGGCCTGATTATTAAGAGCTTTGTAAGTGAGAAGAAGGATTTTAAACTTAATTCTGAACTCTTATGGGAAGCCAACGAAGGGAGGCCAGAACCGGAGAGATATGATCTCTCTTTCTAGAACCAGTTAAAACTCTTGCAGCAGCATTTTGGATCAACTAAAGACTTTTAAAAGATATTTTAGAACAACCTGATAATAACGAGTTACAATAATCTAAGAGGTTGAGCACTTGGCTACTTGGTGCGCTGACAATAACCTGCTCCTTAACACCAGCAAAACCAAGGAGCTCATAGTGGACTACAGGAAGGAGAGGGAAGAGACACATGACCCCATCCATATCAATGGCATAGCTGTTGAACGTGTCCCCAGCTTCAAATTCCTGGGGACCCACATCTCGGAGGACCTGTCCTGGTCAGTTAACACCACCAGCCTGATCAAGAAGGCCCATCAGCGCCTCTTCTTCTTGAGGACATTGAAGAAGAACCATCTGTCAACTGACATCCTGGGCAACTTCTACCGTTGCGTGATAGAGAGCACCCTGACCAACTGTATCACACTCTGGTATGGGAGCTGCTCTGTAGCTGACCGCAAGGCGCTGCAGCGGGTGGTGAAAACCACCCAACGCATCACAGGGACTCCACTTCCAGCTATAGAGGACGTCTACAGGAAAAGATGTCTGCGCCGGGCACGCAGCATTCTTAGGGACTCCAACCATCCTGCTCATGGACTGTTCCAGCTTCTCCCCTCCAGAAGACGTTTCAGAAGCCTTCGGACTAGAACCAGCAGGTTTAGGAACAGTTTCTTTCCAACAGCTGTCACGTTATTGAACTTAGTTCCCCGCTGACTCTCTTACAATCATCTTTTACCATCCTCACCTGTACATAACTGCATAACTACATAACTACATCTAACTTATTGCACATTATTTGCACATAACAGTACTTTTAACTTTCTGCACTGCTGCATATACATTTGCATATATTTGCTTAAATTGCACATACTGTTAATTACCGTATATACTGCCCTGCTGTCCTTTGCACTTCTGATTGGATGCTAAACTGTGTATCGTTACCTTGTATTCATACATGTGTAATGACAATAAAGTTGAATCTAATCTAATCTAATCTAATCAAAAACTGACAAAGGCGTGGATCAGTTTCTCAGCATCATTCAGAGATAAGATGCTCCTAATCTTGGCAATATTGCACAGATGACAGAAGGTGGTCTTAGAAACAAACTTAATATGTGAATTAAACAACAGATCTTGATCAAAAGTAACTCCAAGGTTCCTCACAGAACTATTCAGAGTTAGAGTAGCAGCATCCAAATTAAGAGTTTGATTTGGAAAGGAATTTCTAAGGTTTTTTTGGACCAACAAGAATGACTTCAGTCTTATCTGGGTTTAATAGCAGAAAATTACAAGTCATCCAGGCTTTGATTTCCTTAAGACAGGCATCTAACTTGGTTAATTGATTACAATCATCGGGCTTCATTGACAGGTATAATTGTGTGTCATCTGCGTAACAATGAAAATGTATACAGTGCTTTCTAATGACATTGCCTAACGGAAGCATATATAAACTAAAAAGAGTAGGGCCTAACACAGATCCCTGTGGAAGTCCGTGACTGAGCTTAGAGTTGGAAGAAAACTCATCATTGATGTGAACAAACTGAAGTCTATCGGACAAATAAGATCTAAACCATTCCAGCGAAGTTCCATTTAGTCCAACATAGTGTTCTAATCTATCAAGTAGAATGTCATGATCGATAGTATCAAAGGCTGCACTAAGATCTAGAACAGGGGTGTCCAACCATGTGCCATGGAGAGCCAAGACCCTGCAGGTTTTCTCTTCTACCCAGTCTCTTCAGCAGGTGTTTTCACTTATCAGCAATCAGTGGGAAGAAGTTCACAGAAATCTGCTGTTGAAGACACTGGTTGGAGGTAAAACCTGCAGGGTCTTGGCTCTCCATGGCACATGGTTGGACACCTCTGATCTAGAAGGACAAGTACAGAAACAAGTCCATTATCAGATGCGATAAGGAGGTCATTAGTGACCTTCACTAAGGCTGTTTCAGTGCTATGATGAACTCTGAACCCAGATTGAAACTCTTCAAATAAACCATTGACCATCTGCAAGTGGTCAAACAATTGCGCAGCAACAACTCTAAGATTTTTGAAATGAAAGGCAGATTAGAGATTGGTCGATAGTTAGCCAAAGGCCAAGCACTGTCTATATATATATTAATATTTATATGTACATATGTATACTTGCTGCTCTTGTTTTTCTCTTGCCTTCTGATTGTTGCTCTGAGTGTTGCTATCCCTGTGCTGTTGCAATCCTGGAATTTCCCCATTGTGGGACTAATAAAGGCTTATCTTATCTTATCTTATCTTATCTTAAAACTCCTGGATCTAGCGTTGTTTTTTTGAGTAAGGGTTTAATTACAGCAATTTTAAAAGCCTGTGGTATATAACCCAAAGTTAAAGAAGGATTAATTATATGAAGAATACGGCTCCCAATAATTGGGACGACTATTTTAAATAACCTGGTAGGAATAGGGTCTAAAAGACAAGATGAAGGCTTAGATGAGGAGATTATTTTATCTAACTCTAAAAGGTCAGTTGGAGTAAACTTATCTAAACAGATATCAATTGAAGGAGTTGTAATAGTTAATGCATTTAAGTTTACGGTGGGAAGAATCTGACTGATTTTATCTCTAATAGATAAAATTTTTTGATTGAAAAAGTTCAAAAAGTCCTGACTAGAAAGCTCAAGGGGGATGCGAGGATTGGCCGAGTCCTGACTCTTTGTCAGCCTGGCTATAGAGTTGAAAAGAAACCTGGGGTTATTCTTATTCTCTTCTATTAATGCAGAGTAATAACTTGTTCTAGCTTTTCTCAGAGATTTTCTATAAATTAAGAGATGATTTCTCCACGCTAAGTAGAATTCATCTAAATTAGTAGAACTCCATTTTCTTTCTAATTGACGAGTCTTCTGTTTTAAGCTACAAGTTTCTGTGTTAAACAAAGGGGTTAAACATCTCTGGTTAGACTTTTTCTTTTTTAAAGGGGCCACCAAATCTAGAGTCTGATGCAGAGAGGCTGTAACACCATCCACCATGCTATCAATTACGGAAGGAGCAAGCTCTCCATTTTTTATTTCCGTTGTGTTGACCCATGGTATAGAGGAGACAATCTGCAAAAATTTGGTAACAACGTCATCTGAAAGACATCTGCTGTAGTAATATTTTTCTTTAGGAATCAAATAATCAGAAATAGTAAAATCAAAGGTTAACAGACAATGGTCTGACAATACAGGATTATGAGGAGACACTATTAGATTTTCTATTTCTATACCATAAGTCAGAAGAAGGTCCAATGTGTGGTGGAGATAATGGGTAGAATTTTCTACTTTCTGGGAAAACCCCATTGAGTCTAAAATTGAATTGAATGCCTTATTAAGACAGTCACTATCTACATCAACATGTATATTAAAATCCCCTACAATACTACGGACTATCTGATCACGTGATGGTCCACCTCATTCCCACATACAGACAGAGACTGAAGCTCACTAAACCTGTTGTGAGCACTACAAAGAAATGGACCAGTGAAGCTGGGGAGAAGCTGAACATGTGCATGGAAATAACTGACTGGGGCATGTTTAAAGGAGCCACGCATGATCTGGATGAGTACACGGACACTGTGAACTCATATATCCACTTTTGTGAGGAGAGCATTCTTCCATCGCACACCAGGGTGAGGTACTCTAATAATAAGCCCTGGTTCACTGCTAAGCTCAGACAGATCAGGAAGGAGAAGGAAGCAGCGTTGAAAAGTGGAGACAGGGACTGCTACAGGGAGGTTAAATATCGGTTTAACAGAGAGCTGAGGAGAGCTAAATCTGTGTATTCTGAGAGACTCCAGCAGCAGTTCACAGCTAATGACTCTGCTTCTGTGTGGAGAGGTCTGAGGCAAATCACCAACTATTGGCCTCAGGCTTCTAAGGGTCAGGATGACAAAGCCCTTTGTCAAAGACTGTCCCAACACTACGCCCGTTTTGACACCTCGTCAGCTGTGTCCAACTCCCCCCCTCCCTCCGGCTCCACTGCCTCCACGGTCCCTACTTCATCAAAGGCGGCCCCCCCTCCTCCCCCCCTGCCCTTGTCATCAGTGAGCAGGACGTGCACAGACAGTTCTCCAGACTGAACCCGCACAAGGCCCCCGGTCCAGACGACGTGTCTCCCTCCACCCTGAGACACTGTGCGAAAGAGCTGACTCCTGTCTTCACAGACATTTTTAACACCTCCCTTAAGCTATGCCATGTGCCGACCTGCCTCAAATCCTCCACCATCATCCCTGTCCCCAAGAAGCCACGGATCACTGGACTTAACGACTACAGACCTGTAGCGCTCACCTCTGTAGTCATGAAGTCCTTTGAGCGCCTGGTCCTGCCCCACCTCAAGTCCATCACCACTCCCCTCCTGGACCCATTGCAGTTTGCCTACCGAGCCAACAGGTCTGTGGACGACGCAGTCAACCTGGCCCTCCACTCCATCCTGCAGCACCTGGACTCCCCGGGAACCTACGCCAGGATCCTGTTTGTGGACTTCAGCTCTGCATTCAACACCATCCGCCCCGCTCTGCTCCAGGACAAGCTGTCCCTGCTCAACGTGCCTGACTCCCTCTGCAGGTGGATCACCGACTTCCTGACGGACCGGAGGCAGCATGTGCAGCTGGGAAAGACTATCTCAGACTCTGTTAGTGTCAGCACCGGATCACCCCAGGGCTGTGTACTTTCCCCCCTACTCTTCTCCCTTTATACCAACTCCTGCACCTCCAGCCACCAGTCTGTCAAGCTGATCAAGTTTGCGGATGACACCACCCTCATCGGGCTCATCTCCAACGGCGACGAGTCCGTCTACAGGAGAGAGGTGGCCCAGCTGGCGTCCTGGTGCAGCCACAACAACCTGCAGCTGAACTCTCTGAAGACAGTGGAGATGATTGTGGACTTCAGGAAAGTCACAACCCCTCTGCCCCCCTCACCCTCACAGGCTCTCCCATCACCACTGCAGATTCCTTCCGCTTCCTAGGCACCATCATCACCAGGGACTTCAAGTGGGAGCCGACCATCAGCTCCCTCATCAAAAAGGCCAAGCAGAGGATGTTCTTCCTGCGGCAGCTGAGGAAGCTCAAGCTACCCACCAAGATGTTAGTGCAGTTCTACAAAGCCATCATCGAGTCCATCCTCACCACCTCCATAACCGTGTGGTACGCAGGAGCCACTGCCAGGGACAGACTAAGGCTGCAGTGCATCGTGCGCGCTGCCGAGAAGGTGATCGGCTGCAAGCTCCCATCTCTCCAGGACCTGTACATCTCCAGGACCCGGAGGCGTGCTGGCCGGATCATAGCCGATCCTTCACACCCTGGTCACGTACTGTTTGCCCCCCTCCCCTCAGGTAGAAGACTTTGGTCCATTCAGACTAAAACCTCCCATCACATGAACAGCTTCTCTCCCTCTGCCATCAGACTGCTGAACACTAAGTGACTTATTGACTCTCATGCACTATGTACAGCAGCTCAACCAGACTCATGTCAATCATCACTGTTTTTCTTTTTGCATTACCGACTGCACTATGTGGTACTCCACAATATCTGCTGCTCGCTAATATATTTAAAAACTGCTTTGACTAGTATTACTCATTCTTATTCTACACTTTATTGCATGTATAGTTTTTTTTATTTCTTTATTTTATCATGTTTAATGTTGCAGCATTGCACCGAGACAAATTCCTAGTTTGTGTACTACATGAACAATGGTAATAAATCTGATTCTGATTCTGATTCTGAATAATTATTAACCCCACCAAGGAGGTTATGTTTTTACCGGGGTTTGTTTGTCTGTCTGTTACCAGCATAACTCAAAGTTATGAATGGATTTTGACGAAATTTTCAGGACAAGTCCGAAATGGGACAAGGAAGAAATGATTAGATTTTGGGAGTGATCTGGATCACTGTCTGGATCCAGGAATTTTTTAAAGGATTCTTTATCATTGTGAGAGAGGGACATTTTTAGCATATGTGTATATAAATCCACAATAAATGGTCAGGATGCTTGGCAAAAAAAAAAAAAAAATACAGGATAAGATCCCAATAGGTTCTAGGAAATATCAAAGACTGATCCGGATCCTGCAAAAAATCTGGATACTGTGATCCAGAACAAGAAATAATAGGGGAACTTTGGAATTTTCATCACTGTAAGGTAACGAATCAGGATATAAACATACAACAAACACCAAAATATAGCCAAGACACTGAGGAATCAGTAGTGTGCCAATGGATTTGTTGTATCTTCAAAAGCTATGGAGCTATATCCAGAAGAAAACCGCCATTACCGAAAAAGTGATTTTTGTCAATAACTACTGAACGAATAAAGATATCAATGTGAATCCAGTTGCTAAAGGTATGTTTTGATGGTCAAGGAATCTGAAAACGTAGATAAAATAAATGTAGGACTATTATATTTGGGGAAAATCCCAATATTAGGGGGAACTGAGGTACTTGGCGGAGGTCTGCACTCTGTGATTGCTTTTCTAGTTCTATCTGATTTCAGCACTAAATCAGCTAAAAATTCAGCAAATTTGGATAAAAACTCTGAGTAGGCCGAGGGTGGACAGTAAACTATGGCAAAGAAAATTGGGTTCAAGCCAAGATAGCCAACATGCCCCACACTGAGGACCAGGCCCTCAAAGGAATTTAAACATGATTTTTGCTTGACATTAACTAGTAATATAGAATGGGAAATTGCTGCTACTTCACCTCCACGACCAGAAATTCTGGGATTATGATAGTTTAGATAACCAGAGGGAGTTGATTCATTCAAACCAACATAATCATCTTGCCCTAGCCAAGTCTCTGTGAGGGATATTAAATCGATCTGATGATCAATTAATAGATCATGAACTAGTAGAGACTTGGGAGTTAGAGACCTAATATTTAATAAACCACATTTAATTTTAAAATTATGAGGAGAAACAGAGGCCAATTTATTAAATTTAGAGACTTGAGGTTTGATTTGAGTTTTACCAATATTTTGTTTAAACACTTTGGGATGTTTATACATTATATTTTTATTAACTTTGGGGGGAGTAGACAAAGGTTCTCTAAGGGAGAAATCAGGGGCAAAGTTGAGGGGGGGGCGGGTGGATGAGGAGGAGCTGCAGAAAAATGTGTATTTATCAAGTTGTGTTGTATTTGTCTTGGGTTATAATATTTTGGGTAATGGGAGACAGACACAATCTCTGTAGGGTTATAAATCGAAGACTGATCCAAACAGTGAGGATTATTTGGATTAATGGGATTTATATGAGAAGTGGAAACAAAAAAGGGCTGGTTGGCAAACCCAGGAACTTCAGAGTGAGTTAATGCACCAAATCCCAGTCACTGCGTTAAAAAACGCTGACTGGAATAGAACAGATTGTCCCTTAAAACACGTGCACCAAGTCTATTTGAATGGATGCCATCAGGCCTCATAAGTGATGGGCGGTTCCAAAACGGGTTGAAATTGTCAACAAAACCAATGTTAAAAGTAGGACATGTAAAACACAACCAAGTATTAAGACTGAGAGTTCTGCTAAAACAATTGCAACCTTGTCTGAAAGATTCCAAAGGCCCAGAAATAAACACACGTCTGCCACAGTTCATAAGAGTGGACAGAAGGCTCCTGAAGTCACTCTTTAAGATCTCTGACGCTTCATCTGGGATGTTGTTGCATCCAACATGTACTATGACAGTTTTAACGTGGAGGAATTCATTTAATAGGTCAGGGGTAAGAGCCTCAATGTCAGACACTCTAGCCCCAGGAAAAATTTAGTCACACAGTACCTGCTTCTGACGTTCCTCATAATCGAGTCACCAATTACCAGCGTCGTCTGAAGGGGGGGCTTTGTCGGTGGTTTCTGAAGTGGTGAATAATTTTGTCAATGGTGCTGTTGTGTTGGCGGGGTGATGCGCTCTCTTCTTTTTGGAGCTGGTGTGTAATTTGGCACACCTAAAGTAGTCTTAATCCGGGGTTTGCAGGTTTGAGCCACCGCTGACTGAGAAGGAGAGGGAGGAGGGCGGGCGGCCATGGGCAGACGGCCAGCGTCCAGGTGGGGAAAATCCTCCAGAGAAAGGATGTCGAATCTGTTTTCCAAAAGCAAGGGAAGAGAAGAGGCGTGGCCCTGTCTGGTCGATTGACGATGATTGCTAGCTGGTCCAACGAAGGTCCAGGGCGCACACTGAGGATGAGAAGAACCAACCGGGGCTTTGGGTTTAGCCCTGAGTCGAAGCCAGTGTCTATTGCTGTGGTTCTGGATGTCTGAAGAAACCAGAGCAGGGGTGGAAGTAGATGGAGATGTGTTGAATTCACCCAGGTAAGTAGCCATCTCTGCCAGCTGTGAGTCGGTTGCTGGGGCCGTTGTTCGCCCGAGAATTATGGTGTCAAGGTGGTCTTCAGCCTCCCGAATCTTATAGCGGTTGGAGAGTCTCACTTCCAACTCAGAAACCTTCCAAAGGAGGGACACACAGTTGACACACGTTTGGGGATGGAGCCATGACGTTTCAGGCAATAGGTGGATAGCCAGCCAGCCAAAAGCAGCTAAAAACAGGTTAGCTAAAAACAGCTAAAAAGGCTTAAAAACAGGTTAGTAGGTTAGCCTAGCCCGGTAAAACAGCCCAGCCGGGGGTCCAACCCACCCGCGCGTCCGATCGGGCTTTTCTGCTAGGCCAATACTAAGCTAACACCAAGCAAAAACTAATATCAGCAAAAAGAGATAAAAAAAATTAAAAACAAAATCAATAAAAACAAACAAAAGCAGACAAGATAACGCTTTGATGCGATGAGATGTTACCAGACGCCAGCACGTGCTCCAAGGGAAAAAAATAGATTGGTCGATTTATGGATGCTTGAATCGTACAAGGTACGATTTGTGCTTGCAATCGATAAGTGCTTGCAGTACAAGGTTGTTGAAAATTTGACAGTGACTGTGGATAATTTATTTGAATGTATTACAATAGAAATCTGTTATGAACCTTCCTGTGTGCTTCTTCAATGCACACGGCGAGGGGAGAAAGGATGAGGATTTACGGGCAGGTTAACACCACACACATTTATTAAACACCAAGACAATGACACGCAGTTTCAACAATAGTTTCCTCAGACGCTTCAGGAGTCCTCCAGGACGCTCAACAGTCTTAGGGTGAGGACCACCGGGAAAAACACACACAGTTAGTACTCACAGAGCTGGAGCTGTCCCGAGTAAGTCCAAAAAGGGCACCGAGAGAAACACGATCCTTTACTGATGTGACTCCATGCGATAACCATCCATGAAGTGCAATAACCCAGCAATGCATGACTGGACACAGGCTCCTTAAGAACATTCTTTGCTGGTTTCACAAATTGGTTACACCTGGGTGAGGAGCGGGAAGATGGCATACGAGAGTGGGAACAGCTGGTAGCAATAGAGAGGGGGCATGGTCCGACCGGCAGACAGACAGCGCTCACCTCACGTGAGCTCAAGAGGCTGCCTCCCTGCTGCCGGCCAGAAGCCAGTGGCTATGGGAATGGCAAAGCACACTGAAATACATGCTAACATACATACAATGTGGCACGTACTCATAGAGTGGCCAGGACCGAGCCAGGGGAAACCATAGCTGGCTTGGTTCTTGACAGAGCCCCCCCCCCCTTTAAGGGGTGGATTCCCAGACAGATTTTACATTGGATGGCTACAAATTAAATTATATAAATAGAAAAATGAAAAAAGGAGGAAGTGTTGCAATTTATGTTGATAAGTGCTTGCAGTATAAGGTTGCTGAAAATTTGACAGTGACTGTGGAAGATTTATTTGAATGTATTTCATTAGAAATCTGTTTAGACAATATGAAGAATATAGTAGTGAGCTGTGTATATAGAACACCTGGATCAAATATTGACTTATTTAAGGACTGGGTGGAAAAAAATGTTTGCAAAACTTACTCCAAAAGTTATGTTCATCTGTGGGGATTTCAATACAGATCTTATGAATTCAAAACAACATAGTTTGACAAAAGAATTTATCAACTCAATGTGCAGTATGGGCTTACATCCAACAATCACCAGACCTAGCAGAATCACGTCACGAAGTGACACACTAATAGATAACATATTCACAAACATTATGGAAAAAAATATCGTGTGGGCTTTTATTAAATGATATCAGTGACCATCTGCTGATTTTTGTTGTCTATCAACGTGACTATAGGAAAAAAAGTCATCGTCGTCGGCCTCCGTTGGTCTATGATGACCATGGAAGAGAATCCTAAACGTTTACTCTGCTGGAACAGCACCGCCTGTGGCTGAACAGGCCGATGCGCGAATGGCAGTCCCTGTCACACAGGTCGCACTTGTGGGTGGTATCCGTGCTGCTGGGTCTGTGGCTGTTCTTCCTGCGGGTCCTTTTTTCATCTGCTGCAGCAGTCAGTCTCTCTTCACTCGCCTTGAGCTGTCTGGTCAGGGTGCCTCTCCATTTGGAGCGGTCTTTTGCAAGGTCCTCTCAGTACTCTGTGTTGATCTCCAGGGCCTTCATGTCTCTCTTGAAGACGTCTCTAAAGCGCAGCTGTGGGCGGCCAACGTCTCTCCTGCCAGTCGCCAGTTCTCCGTAGAGGACGTCTTTGGGGATTCTGCCATCCTCCATACGGCAAACGTGGCCTAGCCAGCGGAGCCTGCACTGCCTGAGTAGAGTGAACATGGAGGGAAGGCCGGCGCGGGACAGAACTTCTGTGTTGGGCACTTTGTCCTGCCAGGATATGTCCAGGATGTGGCGAATGCAGCACAAGTGGAAGGAGTTCAGTCTCTTTTCCTGCCGGGCATATGTTGTCCACGTCTCACTCCCATAGAGCAGTGTGCTGATGACACAGGCGTTGTACACTGCCATCTTCGTCTTGACAGAGAGTTTGGGATTCTCCCACACTCGTGTGGTGAGGCGAGCGAGTGTGAAGGCTGATTTTCCAATCCTCTTGTCGATCTCTGTATCAAGGGAGAGGTTGTTGCTGATCGTGGACCCCAGGTACGTGAACTGATTCACGACCTCCAGCTCGTAGTCGTCGATGGTGATGGTTGTTGGTGCTTCCGTGCCTTGCGCCAAGACGTTAGTCTTCTTCAGGCTGATGGTAAGCCCGAAGTCCTTGCATGCCTGGGAGAAGCTCCTGCTGTGTGTGGGTTGCAACTGCAGCGTCATCTGTGAACAGCATGTCTCTGATTAGAGCCTCACGTACTTTGGTTCTGGCTTTCAGGCGGGCAAAGTTGAAAAGACTGCCATCAGATCTTGTGTGCAGGTACATTCCCTCTGTTGCTGTGCTGAAGGCATGCCTCAGGAGCATAGCAAAGAAAATCCCAAAGAGGGTTGGCGCAAGTACACAGCCCTGTTTCACTCCGCTGCGTATGTTGAATGGCTCTGAGACGTTGCCATCGTGCTGCACTATCCCCTGCATGTTGGTGTGAAACGATTCGATGAGGCTTTGCAACTTTGGTGGGCATCCTATCTTTGGCAGGATCTTGAAAAGGCCCTCTCTGCTGACCAGATTGAACGCTTTGATGAGGTCGATGAAGGCGACGTACAGGGGCATGTTCTGTTCTTTGCATTTCTCCTGGAGTTGGCGGATGGAGAATATCATGTCTACCGTTGATCGCTCAGCGCGGAAGCCTCACTGAGACTCGGGGTAGACACGTTCGGCAAGCTTCTGTAGACGAACAAGAACAACTCGTGCGTAGACTTTGCCAACAATGCTAAGGAGGGAGATGCCCCTGTAGTTGTTGCAGTCACTTCTCTCCCCTTTGTTTTTGTAGAGGGTGATGATCTTGGCATCCCTCATGTCCTGTGGTACGGCACTTTCCTTCCAGCACTGGCAGAGGACGTCATGCAATGGCAGCAGTAGGGCAGTCTTGCAGTGCTTGATCAGGTCAGGGGGTATGCCGTCATTGCTGGGTGCCTTGCCAGCGGCCAAGCTATCAATGGCCTTGCTGAGCTCATCGATGGTTGGCTCGGCGTCAAGTTCGTCCATGGATGGCAGGCAGTCAATGGCATCAAGGGCTGACGGTGTCATGGTGTTCTGTCTGGAGTAGAGGTTGGAGTAGTGTTCCACCCATTTCTCCATCTGCTTGTTCTTTTCTGTGATCATCTCCCCAGTGGAGGATTTGAGGGGGGCCGTCTTGCTCTGAGCCGGAACAAGTGCTTTCTTGATGCCATCGTACATACCACGGATGTTCCCTGTTATGGCAGTGGTTTGAATGTTTTGGCTGAGCTGAGTCCAGTACCCGTTGGCACAGCGCCGAGCAGTCTGCTGAACTTTGCTTCTCGCAGCCCTGAGAATCTGGAGATTCTTCTCGTTTGGGTACTTCTTGTACTCAGCAAGTGCTGAGTGCTTGGCTTCAATGACGGGGGCCATCTCGGTCAACTTGGCATCAAACCAGTCCTGTGACTTCGAGGTCTTCCTCCCAAAGGTAGCCAAGGCTGTGCGGTGGATGGTGTTTCGCAGCTCTTCCCACTTCTGCTTTGCAGATTCTCCTTCTTATGGTACACCAAGTTCCTTCTCAAAGGTGGAGGCAAACTGCTCAACAAGTTCTGGTTGGGCCATCTTGCTGGTGTCAATCCATGCCTTTCCAGGATGTCTAGCATGATGGAGTTTCTTCAGCTGCAGCTTGACCTTGCAACACACCAATGAATGGTCTGTGTCGCAATCTGCACTCTGGAACGAACGGGTGATTAGCACGTTCTTCAGTGAGGTGCGCCTGGTCAGGATCAAGTCCAGCTAGTGCCAGTGTTTTGAGCGCGGATGTCGCCAGGAAACCTTGTGTTGGGGCTTGGTCTTGAAGAACGAGTTTGTGATGCACAGATCGTGATATGTGCAGAACTCGAGCAGCCGCTGTCCGTTGTCGTTCATTCTGCCCATGCCAAATGGTCCAAGACAGGAGGGCCAGGAGTCGTGGTCAGCACCCACTCTGGCATTGAAGTCTCCAAGGAGAATGAGTTGTTCAGAGTTGGGGATGATCCTGACAGTTGTTGCGAGATTCTCGTAGAACTCATCTTTTGCCTCTGGTGTGGCTGTCAGTGTTGGGGCATACACACTGACGAGGGTGACTGGGCCTTGAGTGGTGTTGAGGCGGAGGGTGAGGAGTCGTGCAGAGCCATTGCTGCCTGGTTCCACCATCTTCAGCAAGGTGTTCTTCTTCACTGCGAAGCCCACTCCGTGTTCCCTGTGTTCGTCACTGCCCTTTCGCTGCCAGTAGAACGTGTAGTCCTTCTCTCTCAGTGTGCCTGCGTCAGCCAACCGTGTTTCCTGGAGAGTGGCGATATCCACTCCCAGTCTCTTCAGCTCATTATTGATGATGGCAGTCTTCCTGGTGTCGTTGATGTCCTTGAGGTTAGCAGCGAGTCCTGTCATCATAGTGAGGACATTCCAAGTTCCCAGTTTTAGAGTTGGTCTCTTTTGTTTTTTTGTCTTGCCTGGTGCGAAGGTTCTCAGCCTGCTGTTCGGACTTCTCCTCATCCCCATGCACCCAATGAGGAAAGCAAGCTGTGGCGGGACAACACCTTATTGGCTTGGGGCTGCCCAGCTTGAGGCGTGTGGTAGCTGTCCAGTGAGATCTGATGATCCCTCCCACCGTCGGGAACAACCCCTGGCGCCGCGCTCTACGCCAATTGAGCGGTGGCTTATAACCGGTAACTGTCATTCCCCATGTTTTGTCTATGCCAAAGGCGAAGCTGGATTGTCCTCTCCAGTGATCCGGTGTTCTACCTTCCAGCATTGGGCGTTGGTAGGATTCAAGCCTGGGCAGGAAGATATGGAGGACAAGATATTGCCCATGCAGCATGTCCCCCCTCTCCACGTCACTGATGAATCCAAAGGAACAGCAGGGCTGCTACAGTTTGGCACCAGTGCCGTCGCAGGAGCTGCCAGAACGATGTTGAGCACAACAGAGAACTGCCTTAGGGGCTCTGACTCTGGATTTTTCCTCAGGGTTGACTCCCGAAGCCTTTCCCGCAAGGCAGCGGAGGTTTGAAATCAGGGATTACCTTCCCCTAGATGGGCTACCTTCCCAGGTTGACGAGCCACCATCTACCCAAAGTATCTGGTTTTAAGGCGCCAGAGATCCGCCCTCGCCCCTTCTCCTCTTAGTAAAAGCAGTTCCGCCGGGCTTAGAGACTAAACCACACTGGCAGGCTAGGAGTTGGACTTAGTTGTCAGAGGCTTTTCGAGACGCACGCTGTAAGGAGCATTTTACGAGCACTGGGAGCTTAACCCCAGTGCTGCTCCTGGCTATGACAACCTTGGAACCACAAATATTAAATATAAAAGAATAAGAACTGAAGAATCTATGTATTTACTGGCAAAGGAATTATTAATGCAAGACTGGAAGATAATTTGTGACGAAAATGATATAAATAAAGCATATGATGAATTTTTACAATTATTTCAATCATTGTGCAATAAAAACTGTCCTATAAAACAATACAGTGACAGAAATAAAACAAAAATATTCCATGGGTCACCAAGGGGCTATTAAATGCATGTAAAAAGAATACTGACATGGTTAATTGACACAGAGAGCAGACTCAGACTCGAGGATAGATACAATTATCTTTTATTGTGTTTAGTGTGTGCGCGTGTATGTGTGGTGAAGTAGCAGCTGGGGGTGAGCAGAGCGCCGTGCAACCTGGCAACCCTATGGTCAAAAATAGAGACAGAGGGCGTTAGTGGGAGACCCCGGAGGGAATATATGAGAATGTCCACCCCTTACTGTTTGTTGAGATAGAGTGAAGTTCAGGTTGGCCCGCAGGCTTCGGCCAGGAGGACAGCACCCGCTGTCACGGCGTAGCTGGAGAGGTCCTCTGGAGAACTCCACCGTGCGAGCCCTCCCCGGGTGGCACGAGAGCCTGGAAGAATGGCCCCAGTGGATCACCTCAACCCGAATGGAAGATGGGACTAACAGCTTCCCCGCTGGCCCCCTGCCCAGGTCCGCCTCAGCCTCCTGCACTCTCAGGACCTTTTCTTTAATGCCCCACGAGAGGGCGCCCACGATGTACGACGGGGGAAGGATGAGATGCTCCACCACCTCCGCTGCACCCAGGGCAGATTGTCTGGACAGAGCATCCGGTTTGGTATTCTTGGACCCGGGGCAGTAGGTGATAGTAAAGCCAAAGCGTCTGAAAAACAAGGATGAGCAGGCCTGGCGAGCATTCAGGCGTTTGGCCGTCCTGAGGTACTCCAGGTTCTTGTGGTCCATCCAGACGATGAATGGCTGGGTGGCCCCCTCCAGCCAATGATGCCACTCCTCCAGCGCGAGCTTGACCGCCAAGGGCTCCCTGTCACCGATGTCATAATTTCTCTCTGCCGGGGACAGACGATGGGAGAAGAACGCACAGGGGCAGATCTTGCCATCGACCGGAGAGTGCTGGGACAGCACGGCTCCAACCCCCGAGTCCGAGGCATCCACCTCAACCAGGCATTGAAGGGCGGGATCCACCTGTGCCAAAATAGGAGAGGAAGAGAATTTAGACTTCAGTTCGATGAAGGCCGCTTCAGCCTCCTCTGTCTACCGGAAGGCCACCTTGGAGGATGTGAGGCGGGTCAGAGGGAGAGCAATGATGCTGCATTTCTCGATAAAGCAGCGGTAGAAATTGGTGAACCACAGAAACTGCTGAAGCTGTTTCCTGGAGCAAGGAGTGGGCCAATCTACCACCGCTTTTACCTTGTCATGGTCTGGGATGATCTCATTGTGAGAGATAATGAATCCAAGAAATGACGTCTTGGGGGCGTGGAACTTGCTCTTCTCGGCCTTCACGAAGAGTTTGTTCTCTAGAAGCCGCTGCAACACTCGCCTCACGTGCACCCGATGCTCATCTAAGGACTGTGAAAAAATCAGGATGTCATCCAGGTACACAAAGACGAATGAGCCCAGAAAATCCCTCAGCACGTTGTTAATCAGGCGCTGGAAAATGGCGGGGGTGTTGGTCAGCCCGAACGGCATCACCAGATATTCGAAATACCCACTAGGGGTCCGTAAGCCAGTCTTCCATTCGTTGCCCTCCTGGATCCACACCAGATGGTAAGCATTGCAGAGGTCCAGCTTGGTGAACCAGGAGGACCCCCGGAGCGAATCAAGCGCTGTGTTGATCAAAGGGGGAGTATATTTGTCTTTGATGGTAATGTTATTAAGTTTGCAGAAGTCAATGCACAGCCTCAGCGAGCTGTCTTTCTTGCCTACAAAAAAAAATCCCACCCTCACCGCCGAGGATGAAGGCTGAATAATGCCAGAGTTAAGTGACTCCTTGATGTAGGTCTCCATAGCTTCCCGCTCCAGAGCTGACAGGCTCAACAGGAGGTTTCTTCCTGTTAAAAGGGAATTTTTCCTCTCCACCGTCACCAAGCGCTTGCTCATAGGGGATCGCCTGATTGCTGGGGTCTTTCTGCAATTGTGGGGGTTTCCCTTACAGTTCAAAGTGCTATGAGATGACTGTTGTCGTGAAATGGCGCTATATAAATGAAGTTGAATTGAATTAAAGGCGGCTCGATGGTAACGGGGTTCCAGCCCGGAGATTGATGGCATAGTCATATGGGCGGTGGGGGGGAAGAGACAGCACTTGGGATTTACTGCGGCCCCCAGGTCGTGATACTCCGGGGGGGACCTTGGACAGATCGGGAAGGTGACGGGGGCACCCAGGGGCACAGACGGTGAGCAGCCAGCACATTGCAGGCAGGCACTGAGGCAGAAGGAGCTCCATGAAACCACGCTCCCAGAGTGCCAGTCGATCATTGGGTTATGTAAGCGAAGCCAGGGGTATCCCAGGATAACCGGAGAGGAGGAAACCGGCAGCACAAATAACCTGACCTCTTCACGATGGTTCCCGGATACAATGACAGACACAGGGGCGGTTTGCTTGGACAGAACTGCCAGGGGGGCTTTAGAAAGGGCAATGAGCATGAGAGGGGTCTTCAGAGGCTGACAGGGAAGCCCCAGCCGGGTTGCCAGTTCCCCCAAAATGAAGCTCTGCTCTGCCCCCGAATCAATCAAGGCATGTGTGACTATTTCAGTCTGACTGTGAATGAAGCGAATGGGTAGGAGAAATTTGGAGAGGGGATTAGATTGCGGTGAGTCCGTGAGTCCCCCTACTGTGATGCACAGACTCCCTCTTTTGGTCGTATGGGGCAGGACGCTACCTCATGCTCCTCGCTATCACAGTAGAGGTATAACCCCAGCTTGCAGCAGCGCTGTTTTTCAGCTAATGACAGTTTAGACTGCCCCACTACCATTGGCTCCGGAGCATCCGGGGAATCAGAGGGAGGTAGGGCCAATGGTGGAGACTGTAGGGAGCGATGAAACTGGGTGCCGAAGCGACCGGAAGTCTTACGCTTGGTTGCCCACTCCCTCAGCCTGTTATCTAGGCTAATGGCTAGAGAAATTAGCTCAGTTAACCTACTTGGCTTTTCTAAGCGAGCCAGCTCATCCCGCAGGCTAGGGCTAAGGCTCCTGACAAAAATACTGCACAACGAGGTGTCTTCCCACCTCTGTGGCCACCACCCAGAAGTCGACGGCATTGTCAGCTACGGATTTGCTCCTCTGTCTTAGGTTTAATAGCTGGGAGGTAAGCACACTGTCGCGGTCGGAGTGATCAAACACCTCATTGAACTCATTGACAAACTGGTCATACGTCAAGCTAACATAGTTTGCCCTAGCCATCACTGCGTATGCCCAGGCTAACGCTTGCCCTTCCAGAAGGTTGACAACGTAGCCTATACGACTGTGATCTGTGGGGAAGTCCCCGAGCACTAGCTGAAAAACTATCCTACACTGGAGCAAGAACCCCCTAGCTTCCTGCTACAGCGAGTGGGAGTGGGGATTGGCGTTAGCTGGGATGTGGAAGCCTGACCTGGTTGAGAGCTAACGGGAGCAGAGGTGCTACTTGGAGCCGATGGCAAGGCCTGCGGACCTGCCAGACGATCCAACCAACCATTAATTTGGACCATCTGTGAGAGGATGACCTGCTGCTGGTAAGCTAATTGATCTACCCGAGCCACTAGGTTGTTAACTTTGCGCGCTAGTGCGCTGTCTGCTGGGTCATTTTGGCGGAGTTGTACTGACATGGTTAAATGACCTAGAGAGCAGACTCAGACTCAAGGATAGATACAATTATCTTTTATTGTGTTTTGTGTGTGTGTGTGTGTGTGTGTGTGGTGAAGTAGCAGCTGGGGGTGAGCAGAGCGCAGTGCAACCTGGCAACCCTATGGACAAAAATAGAGACAGAGGGCGCTAGTGATAGACCCCGGAGGGAATGTATGAGAATGTCCACCGCTTACTGTTTGTTGAGATGGAGTGAAGTTCAGGTTGGCCCGCAGACTTTGGCCAGGAGGACAGCACCCGCTGTCACGGCGTAGCTGGAGAGGTGAAGAGTTGGGGAGGTGCGGTGTGCTGCTCGGTCCGCCGCCAGGAGAGAGAGAGGTCTGCTGCCACAGATCTCCACCTGTGCACAGGGGACGAGCATAGATAATGATGAGATGATAAGAGGGCTTACTTGAAGTGAAAGAGGTGCTCCCTCCAGGAGACAGATGGCAGGAGGCGAGGTTCACTTGAGAGTGCAGGCTGACACTAGAAGATTCTCTGATGAGGACGAAGACGAGTGTAGGTCTCATCAGACCAAAGAGACAGATGACTCTGTGCTGATCTGAGGGCAGCGTGGTCTAAATAGCCCCGAGGGTGATGGAGAGCAGGTTTGCGCGCAGCTGCGGATGATAATGAGAAAGAGCGAGCCATCACAAATACTTTATATAAACAATTCATTAAGTGTAGAACAGTAGAGGCTGAGATCAAATATAAAAGCTATAAAAATATGCTAACTAATATAATGAGGACTTGCAAGAAAGGATACTACAACAGAATATTAGAGATAATAAGAATAACTTAAGAGGAATATGGCAAGTGCTAAATGGGATTATTAATAACCGATTAAAGAATGCAAATTATCCAGAATATTTTACTGAAAGTGACAATTTGATAAATAATATGGAGGATGTGGTTAGTGGTTTCAATAATTTTTTTGTAAACGTTGGTCCAGAATTAGCAAAAACAATAGTGACACCAGAAACAAACGATAGTGGTTCTGTAAATGAAATAGAAGCTAGAAATCCAAACACAACCTTTTTGGGTTCAGTAACTGAAAAGGAAATTATCAAGACTGAGTAAATTTAAGAACAAAAAATCAACTGACTGGAATGAAATTGACATGACAATAGTGAAAAAAGTAATTGAAATAATTGTTAAACCACTCACCCACATCTGTAACCTGTCATTTCAAACTGGTAAATTTCCATTCATTCATTCATTCATCTTCTTCCGCTTAATCCTTTTTGGGTTGCGGGGGGCGCTGGAGCCTATCCCAGCATCTTTGGGCGAGAGGCAGGTTACACCCTGGACAGATCACCAGTCTGTCGCAGGGCCAACACAGAGAGAAAGACAACCATTCACTCCCACAGTCATTCCTAAGGACAATTTAGAATCCCCAGTTTGATGGCAATTAACCTAACTTGCATATTTTTGGCATGTGGGAGGAAACCGGAGAAATCCCAGCGTAAACCCACGCAGACACGGGGAGAACATGCAAACTCCACACAGATCACTGTTGATTGGGGGCTGGGATCGAACCCAGGATCCCCAGGCCAAGGGTGAGTTACTGTGCTGCCGCAGTACAGTAACTCAGCACAGTAAACTTTTGTTTCCAAACAAAATGAAAATAGCAAAAGTAATACCACTATACAAAACAGGAGACAGTCATCATTTCACAAATTACAGGCCAGTCTCTTTACTCTCACAATTCTCCAAAATACTTGAAAACAATCTTCACTAACACACTGGATGATTTCATTGAAAAACACAACCTCCTGACAGACAGTCAGTATGGTTTTAGAGCAGACAAATCTACATCCTTGGCACTGATCGCACTCAGAAGAAATTACTAGTTGTATAGATAAAAAAAAGTTTGCTGTAGGAGTATTTATAGATTTAAAGAAAGCTTTTGACACCACTGATCACAGAATTTTACTGAGGAAATTGGAACAGTACGGGATAAGAGGAGTCGGACTGAGTTGGGTTGAAAGTTACTTAAGTAACAGACAACAATTTGTACAAATAGGTGAGCACAAATCACCTTTCATGGACATCTCTTGTGGTGTGCCCCAGGGGTCAGTTTTGGGACCTAAACTCTTATCTTATGTCATGAATGGCTCTCCTGAGCCATTAAGGAGACGCTATAGAGTAGACAACTGATGAATTTGGCGTTTCTTTATTAAGATAAGATAAGATAAGATAAGATAAGATAAGCCTTTATTAGTCCCACAATGGGGAAATTCCAGGATTGCAACAGCACAGGGATAGCAACACTCAGAGCAACAATCAGAAGGCAAGAAAAAACAAGAGCAGCTAGTATACATATGTACATATTACCATATATATATACTGTATATATATATATATATATATATATAGAGAGAGAGAGAGAGAGAGAGACAGAGACAGTGCAGAGCATTGTAGCTGCATGGAATAAATATATGAGTATATAAACACAGTGCGGATCACTGTAGCTAGATGGAATAAATATGTAGATATATAAACACACACAGTGCAGAGCATTGTAGCTAGATGGAATAATATGTAGATGTATAAACACACAGTGTGGAGCATTGTAGCTAGATGGAATAAATATGTAGATATATAAACACACCCAGTGCGGGGCATTGTAGCTAGATGGAATAAATATGTAAGCTAGATGGGATGAAACAGCACAACCGTCTACTTAGTTATCCTACATGGTATGATTATGTACCCATACATATTCTCAACCTCCATAGCGACCGGTATTTTCCTAGTTGTATGCCGGAGGGGACCATTGCGTCTTTTGCATTCAAAACTATTAGGTTGTCACGTCTTTTTGCTATCTCTGCGAGCAGCTCTGCTTAGGTTGTACAGTCTGACAGCCGTTGGTAGGAAGGACCTGCGAAACCTCTCGGTTGTGCACCTGGGATGATGTAGTCTGCTGCTAAATGAGCTCCTCAGTGCATTCAGTATATCCTGCATAGGGTGGAACTCGGACTCCAGCAGAGATGACAGTTTAGCCACCGTCCTTCTCTCTCCTATCTCCTCCACTGGGTCAAGGCGCTGCCCCAGGACAGAGCTAGCTTTCTTGATCAGTTTGTTCAGTTTCTTCCTGTCGGCTGCTGTAATGCCACTGCCCCAGCAGACCACTGCAAAAGTGATGGCTGATGCCACCACTGTGTCATAGAATGTCTTCAGCAGCGCCCCCTGTACACCAAAAGACCTGAGTCTCCTCAGTAGGAACAGCCTGCGCTGTCCCTTCTTGTAGAGTGCGTCAGTATTGTGTGACCAGTCTAGTTTATTGTTCAGATGAACACCCAGGTACTTGTAGGATGTCACCATCTCGATGTCTGTTCCCTGTATATTTACTGGTGCTGTGAGGGGTTGTCCTTGCCTGCGGCAGTCCACCACCAGCTCCTTAGTTTTCCTCGCGTTGATCTGGAGGCAGTTCCGATGGCACCAGTCCACGAAGTCCTGGATAAGCCCTCTGTACTCAGCTTCATCTCCATTGGAGATGAGGCCAATGATTGTAGAGTCATCAGAGAACTTCTGTAGATGGCAGTGTGTTGTGTTGTGTGAGAAGTCCGCAGTATAAAGGGTGAACAGGAAGGGAGCCATAACCGTTCCCTGGGGGGCCCCCGTGCTACCAATGATCGTGTCGGACACACAGTCCCGGGTTCTTACAAACTGAGGCCGATTCGTGAGGTAGTCCAGGATCCATGATGACAGGTGGTGGTCCACCCCTGCGCACAGCAGCTTGTCCTTCAGGATCATAGGTTGGATGGTGTTGAAAGCACTGGAGAAGTCAAAGAACATGATCCTCACCGCATTCCCGGGCTTCTCCAGATGGGACAGAGAACGGTGAAGGAGGAAGATCACAGCATCCTCCACCCCAATGCCATGCTGGTAAGCGAACTGGAGTGGATCCATCGCTGGTCCCACCAGGGGGCGGAGGTGAGCAAGGAGCAGTCTCTCCAGGGTCTTCATCATGTGGGACGTCAAGGCCACTGGTCTGTAGCTGTTCAGGTCTTTGGGGTAGGAAGTTTTTGGTACAGGTACCACACAAGATGTTTTCCACAGCTGTGGTACCCTCCCCAGCTTCAGGCTCAGGTTGAAGATGTACGCCACAATCCCACACAGCTGGTCTGCACAGGACTTGAGGAGCTTTGCGCTGATGCTGTCCGGTCCCGACGCCTTCCTCGCCTGGATCTTCCTCAGCTCCGTCCTCACCTGGGTCTTGGTCAGGGTCAGGTTGGGGGGCTGTGTGTTGGGAGTGGGGGGGGTATTGGTGGAGTGGGGAGTGGACAGCAGGACTTGATGTCTTTAGAGGCAGCAGTGGTTGTTGTGCAGTCAGGGGGGAGGGCGGTTTGTCAAACCTATTGAAAAACAGATTCAGATTGTTCGCCCACTCCCTGCCCCCCGTGGCCTGGGGGGAGGTATTCTGGAGCCCAGAGATGGTTTTAAGGTTTCTCCAGACCCCGCTGATGTCGCTCTGTTGCAGCTTGTCCTCCATCTTCTTCCTGAAGCTGTCCTTGCCTTCTCTGATCTTTCTCCTCAGCTCCCTCTGTACGGACTTCAGCATCTCCCTGTTCCCCGACCTGAAGATCCTCTTCTTCTTTCTCAGGAAGGAGACTAGACAAAGGACTAGAATACACAAATGACAAAGTAAAGAGCCATGAGGGGAAAAAATACGCTCATAACACAAAATAGAACTCCAACTAGGGTGAAAGGCTAAGGAATGCAGCGAGGATGGAACCCACGCTGAGCAGTAACACTTACTGGAGGATGAGGAACAGAAACACAAAGGGAACTGGAGCTGGACGTAGGAACTCCAGTTGCGGAAACACAATGTACGGGTTTCCTCCGTTAGGTCGCAGCGAGGAGTCATTCTCAGCTGCTCCCTTAAATGGGGGACAGAAACCAATCAGAAGCGGGGAAGGTAATTAATAATGATAACAGACAGCTGTCCCGGGGCAGCTGGGCTTGACAGCTGGAAGTCTGCTGAGACGCTGTCGAACTACGAGCCTCGGAGGAGGCCATAAGACCAGGCCCAGAATGGGGTGGAGCTGGAGCGAAACTGGACAACCTGAGCGCGAATAAAAATCAGCGTTCAGGTCGTAACAGTATCCCCCCCCCCCGCCCCCTGAGCCGTGTCTCCCGGCGCTGGCTTACCCCCTCCCTCAAACAGAAGGCCATTAGGACCGGCCCAGGGAGGGTGGTGGGGGAAACAGGCCAGGGGGGAGAGAAAAAAAAAACACCATAGGGAGAAACCCAGGTACAATGGAATGAATAAGATATGAAACATGCTGCCTGACAGGCCACAACAAAAATACAGATATACTTGAAAGACCATATAACACTGGGAAGAGGGAAAAAAAAAAATTCAGTACTACAGAGCAGGCAAACAGATCCTTCCAATCAGTAAAAAAAAGTGAACTTGGAGGCCTAACTCAGAACACAGTAAGGTATGCCACATAAACAGTCTTAAACAAAAATAACCATCACCCCCTCCTCTGCAATGACCATAAGGGTGATACGAATAACCACAGAAGGCAGGGCAAAACGACAAGAACCAAGATGCGGGGACATAGCGACATAGTCATGAAAAAAAAGAAAGGAAAAAAAACAAAACACAATGAACTTAGGGCGAGGACAAGGCAAAATTCATGTCCCGAAGGTCATAGAAAACAAGTTTACTCTGTAAACTTGCGGTTAAAATAGATTCTCACACATGCAAACCCAGCCAAGACAGATTAGTACTCTGGGAAAACAATCTGGGAGCAACTCCAAGAAATTGAGCCTGGTATTACAAATTGACATACTGATACCCATTCTCTATCTTAACATGGAGCTTGTCCTGAAAACATGAAAAAGAAAAAAAAAAAAAACAGTTCCTCAATCACATCATTATCAGCACTACAGATGTCATAAATCAGTCTGGAGGAGGGTATGAATGCAGATAAGTTAAATTACTCAGAATGAGGCCAGGCAACATGAAGCCAAAATACAACTTTAAGGACCAACTTAAATTAAAATAAATACTTTCCATCCTACATGCAAAATATGACATTAGAAAGTAGCTCTTCCAAAAGAAAATTTAGCTGGATTTGATACCACAGCCAAAACTCTTGCAAGTAACTTCAGTGTCCTGAATAATAACAATCACATAAAGGAGGACAATCCAAACTCAAAACAACTAACAGTCAATTCTACCAGGGGCGCCAGCAGGTAGAGAGGGGCAGAAGATGACAGTTCATCCGGCGGGCGACCCAAACCCGGATTCCACCTGGCCGGGAGAGACATCCACAGTTCGAGCTTCCTACCCAAGTCCCAGGCTCGGGAACACAGTATCTCAGATGGCCGACCCAGATCGCTGAACCAACCAGACTGTTCCGCAGGCGGTCGTCCCGCGTCCTCAGACCACTGAGAGCAGAGGGAGAAGCTTAGGTGCGGCTTCCTCACCGAGGGAGAGAGCAGGAGGAAAACGACCCGAATGAGGGGAACCCCAATGGCACCCGGAGGGGAGAAGACGGAGGCAAGGGACAGAATCAGCCCGACGTCCGGGGAAAACAAACCTCCAGTTCCTTCACCGGCCTCTAACCGAACCAGCGCCGCACCCTCGATGGATCCCGATTGGACCGGCGAAGTCCCCACGATGGGCCCCGATTGGACCGGTGCAGCACCCACGATGGGCCCCAATTGGACCGGCGCAGCGCCAGGGGCGAACTCCGTGCACAGACCCGGAACCTCCGTAGCGACAACCAGAGCGGATTTGTCTCCGGTGACCCTGGGGAAAGGCTCAGAGGAACAAAAGGAACCGGGATCAGGATCACCGGTGGTGGCAGAGCCCAGTGAGACAGGCTCGAGTGCAGGGGATGGCTGCACCCGGCTCGTCCCCCCGAGAGACAGGCAATAATGCTCCAGAAAATAGAAGAGAAAAACAAAATAGAGCACTTGCCTGATCTCGGGTTCTACTGCCGTCCAGGACTTCGATGCTCCAGGTTCAACATGCAGGAGTTCGTCTTCCGGCTCCCACTCGACTGCGACGGGCTCTGCAGCCGGCACGATGGTTCTCACAGTCTGAAGATCTCCAGGCGCCGAAGTTCACATCGAAGGCCTGCACGGCGTGGTGGCAGGGGATCTGAGTTCTGCTGGGCTGAACCATTCCTCCGTGGAGACCCAGGGGTGCTTAATTATCGACGCAGGTTCCAAGCGGCAGTCTGACCTCCTACTCTGCCCATGACGCGGCTGCAGGGCTGGAACCAGGCTTTCCAGGGCCGCAGGCTCCCTCCTCATCCGGCGGTGTAGTCCTAGCACCAGGGCACGCTCAGAGGGGAGAGGCACAGAGGGCGCAGGTTCATATTTCATGTCTGCAGCAGGTGGAGAGAGCTCAGGGGACTGTGAACCCCGAACTCAACCTCCAGGAATCAAACAAGGCAATCCACCCAATAGAGGAAGAGAATGAAAAGGCACTTGCCTGATTCCCGGAGAACCGGTGGAACCCGCCGCAGTGGACTTGAGGCTTCCCTTTCCCCGCTGGATGGAAGTGGAGGGCCCCCCGGGAAGACGAGGAGGAGCCTCTCGCACCGGATCAGGACCGGGAGCATCCGGAGACGGACTCATGCAACTCACAGCAGCTGGAGTGAACGTCGAAGAAGGGGGAGAAAGAGCTGAGGTGAACCGGGAACTAAGAGCTGACGGGACAGCGGGGAAAGATGACCCGGAAGCGGGAGAGGCTGATTCACCTCTTCGGCGAGACACGGAGGCTACCGCTGGCAGGGAGACAGAGTTTGTGTGGCTACCCAGAGCTGGATCCGGACGGGGTTCTCGCTGAGGTGTTCGAGAGGTTTGGGAGCGACGTCCTCTGGCCGAGGGTGAGGCGAATGTGAGGTTAGGGAAATGACGCTCCTGCGCGGAAACTGAAGCGAGCAGGTCAGCGTATTCCGGATAATTATTCAGCTCAGGGTTCTTCTCTACCAGCCTGACCGCCGCCGTCACGTACTTCATGATTTCAGTGGGATGGACGGCAGAGCAAGAGGCAGCCACTCGGTCCCGAATGGAGATTGCTGTCACCTGTATTCTCTCCGGGGGAATCCCGGCTGACGTCACTCTTCCTTGAGGATGACCCCTGGGTGGTGCGAACTCCTGGGCTGGATCGGGGGCAGGAGCGGGATCCTGAAGCGAGGAGCGATGGTGCCTTGTCTTCGGCTTCCTGCCGGGGTTTTCCTCCAGCCCACTGAGTCTCTCCCGGAGCGCAGAGATGTCTGCCCTCCTCGCCTTAACTTCAGGATGGTGAGAGTAGCGGGGAAGGTGGTTAATCATGTCCTCAGCGAGGTCCAGGTGCCGGCATACATCGCTGGGAGAGTCATAGAGTCCTGCGGTGAATAGCGTCCCATCTACGTAATCCAGGGCTTCTGCAAGTTCGTAGCCCAGGCGCCTCATGCGGCTCCTGAAAGACAACATAATCCCAGCTCACCAGTACCCAGACAGGGGGAAAAACAACAAGTCCAAATTAGCAAAACTCACGGTCTCCAGCGTCTCAGTTTGGCTGCGAACTACTGTCATGAATGGCTCTCGTGAGCCATTAAGGAGACGCTATAGACAACCGATGAGTTTGGTGTTTCTTTATTAACAAAGGACTAGAATACACAAATGACAAAGTAAAGAGCCACGAGGGGCAAAAATACGCTCATAACACAAAATAGAACTCCAACTAGGGTGAAAGGCTAAGGAATGCAGCGAGGATGGAACCCACGCTGAGCAGTAACACTTACTGGAGGATGAGGAACAGAAACACAAAGGGAACTGGAGTTGGACGTAGGAACTCCAGTCGCGGAAACACAATGTACGGGTTTCCTCCGTTAGGTCGCAGCGAGGAGTCATTCTCAGCTGCTCCCTTAAATGGGGGACAGAAACCAATCAGAAGCGGGGAAGGTAATTAATAATGATAACAGACAGCTGTCCCGGAGCAGCTGGGCTTGACAGCTGGAAGTCTGCTGAGATGCTGTCGAACTATGAGCCTCGGAGGAGGCCATAAGACCAGGCCCGGAATGGGGTGGAGCTGGAGCGAAACTGGACAACCTGAGCGCGGATAAAAATTAGCGTTCAGGTTGTAACATCTTATATATAAATGACATATGCCAAGTATCAAAAATTCTGAAATTTATTTTGTTTGTGGATGACACAAATATCCTTTGCACTGGTGTCATGATTCCTCATGGTCCATAACGCGCCACATGAGGGAGGGGATGAAAAACTCAAGAGCAGGAGTAGAACGTGCCATTTATTAACTTAAACCACAATGAAATAACCAGTCCAATTGACCACAAAAATACAGAGAGTTGTAATGGTGAATTAACGGCCACCAGACATACAGGGAAGCCACCCTGGATGTTCCACAGCCTGGAGAAATGCCTAGTGCCGACGTACGCTGGGCACACAGAGAAAGGCAAACGTACTTACAGCTGGAACGATCCGAGGCTGTCCATGTCGTCTGGTGAAAGGGGAAGTAAGGCTGAGTCAGACGCTAACATCAAGGAATCCTCCATCTTGAAATGTCAGGCTGAATACACGAAGGTAGTGAGACACATATGTGGAGAACCCGCTGCCACGTATGGAGGCGAATGCTCCGACGGCCTCTCCCTGCCAACGTAGCGTTAATGTAATGATGAAACTGACGAGGAAAGAGGCCGCCGGTGTGTGAATGCATGGGCTGAACATAATTGATCCCTGGTGTGAAAGAGTGAGTGTATGAACGTGTGAATGGGAATGAATGGAGTGTGTGTGTGTATGTGTATGAAAGCACCGGTAATGAGAAACAGCTGATGGCAATGACAAGAGGAGGAGGCATGCCCAAACTGTCAGGGAGCGAAGGACCCAACAGCTGCCTGACGCGCCTGATGGAAAATAGGGCAAATAAATAATAAGTCAGAACTGGGTTTGGACCTACCAAACCCAGATTCATGACAAATGGTGAGAATTTGCAGCAGGTTTTAGAGGTGGTAACAACAGAAACAAAGAGGTTAACGCAGTGGCTCAACAAAAATAAATTATCTCTAAATCTGAAAAAAAAAAAACAGATTATGTTGTTTGGAAATTATAAAATAAATCATGAAATAATGGTAACGATAGATAAGATAAGATAAGATAAGCCTTTATTAGTCCCACAATGGGGAAATTCCAGGATTGCAACAGCACAGGGATAGCAACACTCAGAGCAACAATCAAGAAGACAAGAAAAACAAGAGCAGCGGATATACATTAACTACCGTTCAAAAGTTTGGGGTCTCTTAGAAATGTCCTTATTTTTGAATGAAAACACTTTTTTTTCAATGAAGATAACTTTAAACTAATCAGAAGTACACTCTATACATTGCTAATGTGGTAAAGGACTATTCTAGCTGCAAATGTCTGTTTTTTGATGCAATATCTACATAGGTGTATAGAGGCCTATTTCCAGCAACTATCACTCCAGTGTTCTAATGGTACAATGTGTTTGCTCATTGCGTCAGAAGGCTAATGGATGATTAGAAAACCCTTGTGCAATCATGTTAGGTCTGCAATGCTGTAATTGCTGCAAATGGAGGATTCATTGACAAAAGCAAAGTTTGAAGGAAAAAATTATTATTTCAAATACAAATCATTATTTCTAACCTTGTCAATGTCTTGACTATATTTTCTATTCATTTTACAACTCATGGTGGTAAATAAAAGTGTGACTTTTCATGGAAAACACAAAATTGTCTGAGGTGACCCCAAACTTTTGAACGGTAGTGTATGTACATATAAATATATAATATATAAACACACAGTGCGGAGCATTGTAGCTAGATGGAATAAATATATAAATATATACAGTATACACACAGTGCGGAGCATTGTAGCTAGATGGAATAAACAGCATAACCGTCTACTTAGTTATCCTACATAGTATGAATATGTACCCATACATATTTTGTCACCCTCCGTAGCGACCGATATTGTCCTAGTTGTATACTGGAGGGGACCACTGTGTAAGTCTATTGAGTCTTTTGCAATCAATACTATTAGGTCGTCACATTTTTTTGCTATCTCTGCGAGCAGCCCTGCTTAGGTTATACAGTTTGATAGCTGTAGGTAGGAAGGACCTGCGAAACCTCTCAATTGTGCACCTAGGATGATGTAGTCTGCTGCTAAATGAGCTCCTCAGTGCATTCAGTATGTCCTACATAGGGTGGGACTTGGACTCCAGCAGAGATGACAGTTTAGCCACCATCCTTCTCTCTCCTATCTCCTCCACTGGGTCAAGGCGCTGCCCCAGGACAGAGCTAGGTTTCTTGATCAGTTTGTTCAGTGTTTTCCTATCGGCTGCTGTAATACCACTGCCCCAGCAGACCACTGCAAAAGTGATGGCTGATGCCACCACCGTGTCGTAAAATGTCTTCAGCAGCGCCCCTTGTACACCAAAAGACCTGAGCCTCCTCAGTAGGAACAGCCTGCGCTGTCCCTTCTTGTAGAGTGCGTCGGTATTGTGTGACCAGTCTAGTTTATTGTTCAAATGAACACCCAGGTACTTGTAGGATGTCACCATCTCGATGTCTGTTCCCTGTATGTTTACTGGTGCTGTGAGGGGTTGTCCTTGCCTGCGGCAGTCCACCACCAGCTCCTTAGTTTTCCTCACGTTGATCTGGAGGCAATTCCGATGGCACCAGTCCACGAAGTCCTGGATAAGTCCTCTGTACTCAGTTTCATCTCTGTTGGAGATAAGGCCGACGATCGCAGAGTCGTCAGAGAACTTCTGTAGGTGGCAGTGTGTTGTGTTGTGTGAGAAGTCCGCAGTATAAAGGGTGAACAGGAAGGGAGCCAAAACTGTTCCCTGGGGGGGCCCCGTGCTACCGATGATCGTGTCAGACACACAGTCCCGGGTTCTCACAAATTGTGGCCGGTTAGTGAGGTAGTCCAGGATCCATGATGACAGGTGGTGGTCCACCCCTGCGCACAGCAGCTTGTCCTTCAGGATCATAGGTTGGATGGTGTTGAAAGCACTGGAGAAGTCAAAGAACATCATCCTCACCGCATTCCCGGGCTTCTATAGGTGGGACAGAGAACGGTGAAGGAGGAAGATCACAGCATCCTCCACCCCAATGCCATGCTGATAGGTGAACTGGAGTGGATCCATCGCTGGTCCCACCAGGGGGCGGAGGTGAGCAAGGAGCAGTCTCTCCAGGGTCTTCATCATGTCAGGGACACTGGTCTGTAGCTGTTCAGGTCTTTGGGGTAGGAAGTCTTTGGTACAGGTACCACACAAGATGTTTTCCACAAGTGTGGTACCCTCCCCAGCTTCAGGCTCAGGTTGAAGATGAGCTCCACAATCCCGCACAGCTGGTCTGCACAGGACTTGAGAAGCTTTGCGCTGATGCCGTCTGGTCCCGACACCTTCCTCGCCTTGATCTTCCTCAGCTCTGTCCTCACCTGGGTCTTAGTGAGGGTCATGTTGGGGGGCTGTGTGCTGGGAGTGGGGGGGTGTTGGTGGAGTGGGGTGTGGGCTGCAGGACTCGATGTCTTTAGAGGCAGCAGTGATTGTTGTGCAGTCGGGGGGGAGGGCGGTTGGTCAAACCTATTAAAAAACAGGTTCAGATTGTTCGCCCACTCCCTGCCCCCCGTGGCCTGGAGGGAGGTATTCTGGAGCCCAGAGATGGTTTTAAGGTTTATCCAGACCCCACCGATGTCGCTCTGTTGCAGCTTGTCCTCCATCTTCTTCCTGAAGCTGTCCTTGCCTTCTCTGATCTTCCTCCTCAGCTCCCTCTGTACGGACTTCAGCATCTCCCTGTTCCCCGACCTGAAGAGCTTCTTCTTCTCTCTCAGAAGTGTTTTTATCTCAGGGTTGATCCAGGGTTTGTTGTTTGAGCAACGACGTATGGTCTTGGTGGGTACGGTGTTGTCCACACAGAAGCTGATGTAGTCCGTGATGGTGTGAGTGAGGCCATCGATGTCCTCACCATGTGGATCGCAGAGCTGCTCCCAGGCAGTGGTTTCAAAACAGTCCTTTCGAGCATCCATTGCCTCCTCAGACCATAACTTCACTGTGCGCATGACCGGAGGTTCTCTTGGTGTAACCCAGCTGAGAAAAGACCCTTTTTTCTCAGATTTCATTTGTATCAATACAGTTGTGTGATTTTATTTTGAAAAAATGATTATTTTGGGAAGAGGAAGTGTGATCCTCATTATCCAACTTTTAAATTCCCGTTTCATGGTCACATTGGGCGATCGTGGTCTTTTCATTCGTTTAGAACGATATTAGCCCCGCCTTCCGAGCAGAGTGCCAAGGCGTGCACCCGGTTTTTCGGTCTTTTGCGATCTGAGAGCGGACGAGAGAGGCTGTGGACAATCTGTGTGGAGACCTGTGGGTCTTCTTTGTGAGTTTAATTTAGAAAGATGCTTTAAATATATCTAAACACTGTCCAAACACTAATTTGAAACCTGTATTATCCTAAGTTGATGGGAGCACGAGCTTGAGAGGCCGTGAGGCTGTGACTTTTGCTGTGTTCATGCTGATATCTCATCTTGGTGAGTGAAAACCGAGTGTGTACTAAATGAAGCATGCTAACACATGCTAATGTTAGTGTTATGCTAATGCTAATCACGAGTGGATTTTTTTCTGTTTAAAAGCAATGGAAAAGGCTATTTTTGTGTCTGTATGGTTTTCCTAAATGTGATTTCAGTTCACAACAGTATGCTGAAGTACTTTTAGTTCTTTTGCACTATTTCTGTCGAATGTAATGCGTAGTTTGATGCTAAAAGCACATTGTGTTGGTTTCCTATGTAAATTCTTAGGTTATGCTAAACTCAGTAGCTCAGACAGGGCTTTACTGATTTTAAAAGGGGATATTGGAAGTAATGGGACAGTATATTCCCTGGTCATGTGATAAACTAACTGTAATTCATTTCATGATTTACAAAGACAAGGTTAAAAAGAATTAATCATAATTTCATTATTAAATGATATAGAGATAAAAAGAGAAATTCATTTAATTGTTTACGTGAGAAAAAAAGTATTTCATGTACTACCAGAGAAATTGTGAGAAAAAAACACATGCATGTAAGATGTGAAATGTGAATTGTAAGATATTACTATATTACTGGATTGTAACAATAGTAATATGAGGGAAGAATTTAAACACTAAGCTATAGTGTTATATAAGAAGAGACTGGAAAATGAATTACTCTAGCTGTAAACAATAATACCATTATTGTTGTGCGGGCTAGGTTTTTTGGTTGCTGATTAAGAACCTTCTGGATCCTGGATTCTCTCCGAATGGAGATGGCGAGCCTGACCCGATACCTGAACCGAGATCTGAACCAAGATCTCGGTTGAAGAACATCCTTCCTCTCTCCAGTGCCCAAAATTCAAAGTGGTAACGCCACTTTAAAAGAGGAAAAGAAACCTGAGTCTGGAAATACAAGATATCTTGACTGGTCAAACGACTAAAACAAACACTGAGCTCAGTAGGACAATTTTAGGGTTTTATTTCATGCCGGCCGTTGTTATATTTGTATATTTGTAAATTGTTTGTATATTTTGTTCTCTTTATCTTTAATAATAACAGCCATGAATTGCTTATTTCTTGCCTCCAGCTATTTCATTCCACACTCATTTTAATTCCCTATTGTAATCCTTACGAAACTAGCAACTGGTCTACACTTAATAATTTCCCTTACCTAATTAACGTAAGGCAAGGGTTACATTTGCACTAGGGGGATGATACCAGAATTAAAATAGTACAGGAAAATAAGTTTCTGAGGGTGACGCTAGGCAATAATATCTGCTGGAAACCTCACATCAGTCACATCCGGGACAAGTTGGCAAAATGTATAGGGATACTGGGGAAGACAAGACACATCTTGGACTATAAATCATTGTTCTTACTGTACAATTCACTGTTTCTACCATGTCTTAACTACTGTGTAGAGGTCTGGGGAAACACCTACAAGACCAACCTACAGCCAATATGCAGATTACAAAAAAAAGCTATAAGGACAATAAATAATGTAGGATATAGAGATCATACCAACTCATTGTTTTTAAAGTCACATGCCATAAAGTTCATGGATTTAGTTAAAAAAAAGACAGCACATGTAATGTACAGGGCAATTAATAATCAACTCCCAACTAATATACAAAAAAATATTCAAAAAAGAGACAATGATTATAATTTGAGAGGAGACTAAACTTTACGAAAACTAAGGTACGAACAGTTAAGAAAAGTATGTGCATATCTGTCTATGGGGTGAATTTGTGGAACAGTCTGGAGCTGGAACTAAAACTATGTACAAACAGAAATCAATTCAAAAATAGGTATGAACATT
Source organism: Pholidichthys leucotaenia (assembly GCA_020510985.1). Lineage (NCBI taxonomy): Eukaryota > Metazoa > Chordata > Actinopteri > Cichliformes > Pholidichthyidae > Pholidichthys > Pholidichthys leucotaenia. Next base: position 286,073,373 of record CM035838.1, read on the forward strand.
ATTTGCTGAAAGGATATACGTACATTAGAGGTGTAGTATTAATATGCATGATACACTAAGCTCACTCTGGGACACTATGGTATGGTAGGTGGGACAGTACTGTGTATATCTGTGTTGTCTGGGGCTGGGTATAGATGTATGGACCATATGTACACTACCGTTCAAAAGTTTGGGGTCACCTCAGACAATTTTGTGTTTTCCATGAAAAGTCACACTTTTATTTACCACCATGAGTTGTAAAATGAATAGAAAATATAGTCAAGACATTGACAAGGTTAGAAATAATGATTTTTATTTGAAATAATTTTTTCCTTCAAACTTTGCTTTCGTCAAAGAATCCTCCATTTGCAGCAATTACAGCATTGCAGACCTAACATGATTGCACAAGGGTTTTCTAATCATCCATTAGCCTTCTGACGCAATGAGCAAACACATTGTACCATTAGAACACTGGACTGATAGTTGCTGGAAATAGGCCTCTATACACCTATGTAGATATTGCACCAAAAACCAGACATTTGCAGCTAGAATAGTCATTTACCACATTAGCAACGTATAGAGTGTATTTCTGATTAATTTAAAGTTATCTTCATTGAAAAAAGTGCTTTTCTTTCAAAAATAAGGACATTTCTGACTGACCCCAAACTTTTGAACGGTAGTGTATGTTGGGATGGATGGGTGTTGATATGTACAAAATATAGTTAATTGTCTACTTGGGGTCTTATTTGAGGTCATAGGTACAGTATATATTTCACATAGATTGTATTTACGGAAAAGAGGAGCTGAAGTAAATAAGTGTTAACTTCTTCCTTCTCCCTTTTGAGCGCTGTATACTGTCACTTTTATTGCACTTGTCATTTTTTTTGCTTTTTTGTTCGAAATAAAGTATCTATCTATCTATCTATCTATCTATCTATCTACAGTATATTACCCAAAATGAGATTGGCCCCCTCATGGATCGTCACCTTAACGTTGTGGGGGGTTTGCATGCCCCAGTGATCCCAGGAGCTATGTTGTCCGGGGCAATTTGCCTCTGGTCGGGTCACCCAAGACAAACTGGTCCTGGGTGAAGGGCCAGACAAAGAACGATCCAACAGACTTTCATGATAAATACTAGAACAAGGATTCAGTGTACCCCGCCCGGTATGGGGTTACCGGGGCCCCACCCTGGAGCCAGGCCTGGGGGAGGGGCTCGATGGCTAGCATCTGGTGGCCTGGTTTCCGCCCATGGGACCCAGCCGGGCTCAGCCTGAAGGAGTTACATGGGTCCGCCCTCCAGTGGGCTCACCACCTGCAGGAAGGATCATGGGGGTCCGGTGCTATGTGGATCAGGTGGCAGTCAAAGGTGGAGACCTTGGTGGACTGATCCCAAGCTTCCTAAACTGGCTTCTCGTACGTGGAATGTCACCTCTTTGGTGGGGAAGGAGCCTGAGCTGGTGCATGAGGTTGAGAAATATCGGCTAGATATAGTCAGCCTCATCTCAACACACAGCTCCGGTTCCAGAACCAGTCTCCTGGAGAGGGGCTGGAGCTTGGCCTACTCTGGAGTTGCCCCGGGTGAGAGGTGACGAGAAGGGTTAGGTATTCTTGTATCCCCCCCACCTTGATGCCTCTATGTTGGAGTTTTCCCCGGTGGACGAAAGGGTTGCTTCCCTGTGCCTTCAGGTTGGGAAATGGGTTCTGACCATCATTTGTGCTTATGCACCAAATGATGTTTCAGAGTACCCACCTTTTTTGGAGTCTGTGACTGCTGGTGCTGGAGGGTGCTCCTCTTGGAGACTCCATTGTCCTATTGGGGGACTTCAATGCACACGTGGGCAATGACAGTGAAACCTGGAGGGGGGTGATTGGGAGGAACGGCCTGCCCGATCTGAACCCGAGTGGTGTTCAGTTATTGGACTTCTGTGCTAACCACTGTTGGTCCATAACGAACACCATGTTCAAGCATAAGGGCGTTCATATGTGCACCTAGCACCAGGACAGCCTAGGTCGCAGGACGATGATCGATTTTGTGATTGTGTCATCAGACCTGCGACCATATGTCTTGGACACTCGGGTAAAGAAAGGTGCAGAGCTGTCAACTGATCACCACCTGGTGGTGAGTTGGATCCGATGGCATGGGAGGATGCCATTCAGACCTGGTAAACCCAAACGTATAGTGATGGTGTGCTGGGAACGTCTGGCTGAGGCCCCTGTCCGGGAGGTCTTCAACTCCCACCTCCGAAAGAACTTCAACCACATTCCGAGGGAGTCTGGAGACATTGAGTCAGAATGGGCCATGTTCTCCACCTCCATTGTTGAAGTGGCAGCTCAGAACTGTGCCCACAAGGTAGTCGGTGCATCTCGTGGTGGCAACCCCCAAACCAAGTGGTGGACACCAGTGGTGAGGGGGGCCATTAAGCTGAAGGAGTCCTATCAAGCTTGGTTGGCTTGTGGGACTCCCGAAGCAGCTGAGGTGTACCGGCAGGCCAAGTGGAGTGCAGCTCGGGTGGTTGCTGAAGCAAAAACTGGGGTATGGGAGGAGTTCGATGAGGCCATGGAACAAGACTTTCGGTTGGCCTCAAAGAAATTCTGGCAAATTGTCCGGCGGCTCAGGAGGGGGAAGCAGCTCCCTGTCCACACTGTGTAAGGTGCGGATGAGGCACTGTTGACTTTGACTCGGGATATCGTTGGGCGGTGGAAGGAATACTTTAAGGATCTCCTCAATCCCACTGATACGCCTTTCACAGAGGAAGCAGGGCTTGTGGACGAGGGGGACGACTCACCTATCACAGGGGCTGAGGTCGCCAAGGTGGTTAAAAATCTCTTTGGTGGCTGGGCCTCAGGAGTGGATGAGATTCGCCCCGAGTACCTCAAGGCCCTGGATGTTGTAGGGCTGTCATGGTTGACACGCCTCTATAACATTGCGTGGAGCTTGGGGGCAGTGCCTTTGGCATGGCAAACCGGGGTGGTGGTTCCTCTTTTCAAAAAAGGGGACTGGAGGGTGTGCTCCAACTTTAGAGGGATCACACTCCTCAGCCTCCCTGGGAAGGTCTATGCCAGGGTACTGGAGAGGAGAGTCTGGCCGTTGGTCGAACCTCGGATTCAGGAGGAGCAATGTGGTTTTCGTTCTGGATGTGGCACATCGGGCCAGCTCTTTACCCTCTCAAGAATCCTCGAGGGTTTGTGGGAGTTTGCCCAACCAGTTTACATGTGTTTTGTGGACTTGGAGAAGGCATTCATCTGCACCCCTTGTGGTTTTTTGTGGGGGTTCTTCGGGAGTATGGAGTATTGTGCTTGTTGTTACGAGCTATTCAGTCTCTGTACGACCATTGTGAGAGTTTGGTTCGCATTGCCAACGCTCGATCGGACCCATTCCCAGTAAGAGTTGGACTCCACCAGGGCTGCCCTTTGTCACCAATCCTGTTCATAATTTTTATGGACAGGATTTCTAGGCGCAGCCAGGAAACAGAGGGTGTCATGCTTGGTGACCACAGGATCTCATCTCTGTTGTTTGCAGATGATGTTGTAGTGAAATTAAAGGGTTTTATAGGCAATTTAATGTTAGTACATGTATTAGTGTAACTATGAATGTCAGTAGGAATGAAGATTTACTTTCATCACACTCATTTCCTTGTTAGAGCACCATCCACATTTTATAGAGGTGGAAACTCTTATGAGCTAAGACTTAAGCTTAAGAATTTAGCAGTTGGTAAGTTAAGCCTTAGTTAATAATCCTATTGAAAATATTTGATCAGTCTCATAATAAACCCTTGTGTGAGTTCTTGTCTCTGTTGATCAAGAAGATGGACATGAAATCAAACAATAACTCCCATATGTCTTTCAAAGATTTAATAAGGAATGTCAGAATAGGTTAACATATTTGCATAACTATAAAACAGAGAATTTACATGTATCATGGGCATCATAGACGGCTACTGAGTTACTTATAAATCAAACATTTGTGGAATGACATGAAGCATAATTTAATTTGTCAGTATACTGGAAATTGAAAAACCATAAAATAGCACTGGTTGACAAAAGTGGATGCAATTTTATGAAGAAAATGATAATTAAATTTATAAAAAAATAAAAAAAATTTCCACAATATTTTTTATTGAACCTTTTGTTACAAACATGGCACAGTCAGACACCAACACTAAAGTAATTGAACAACAACAACAACAACAACAAAAAATGTACTAAAAACAACAACAACCATTAACAAAAGCAAATCAACAACAATGCTCCTCTGTTTAGTCTAGGTAATCTATTACATAAGAATACATAATATACATTCACCAGTTTGGAATTTGCAAGGTCCACACGTATCATTCACCTTCTTCTTCAGAAGTTATGTTTAATTTCTTTATATAATCAATGAAAGGTCTCCATATATTCTCAAACACATTTTCCTTTATTTTCAGTATACAGTGGGGTAAAAAAGTATTTAGTCAGCCACCAATTGTGCAAGTTCTCCCCCTTAAAAGATGAGAGAGGTCTCCAATTTTCATCATAGGTATACCTCAACTATGAGAGACAAAATAAGAAAAAAAAAATCCAGAAAATCATATTGAAGGATTTTTAATGAATTAATTGGTAAATTCCTCGGTAAAATAAGTATTTGGTAAATAACAAAAGTCCATCTCAATACTTTGTTATTTACCCTTTGTTGGCAATGACAGAGGTCAAACGTTTTCTGTAAGTTTTCACAAGGTTTTCACACGCTGTTGCTGGTATTTTGGCCCATTCCTCCATGCAGATCTCCTCTAGAGCAGTGATGTTTTGGGGCTGTCGCTGGGCAACACAGACTTTCAACTCCCTCCAAAGATTTTCTATGGGGTTGAGATCTGGAGACTGGCTAGGCCACTCCAGGACCTTGAAATGCTTCTTACGAAGCCACTCCTTCGTTGCCCGGGCGGTGTGTTTGGGATCATTGTCGTGCTGAAAGACCCAGCCATGTTTCATCTTCAATGCCCTTGCTGGTGGAAGGAGGTTTTCACTCAAAATCTCACGATACATGGCCCCATTCATTCTTTCCTTTACACGGATCAGTCATCCTGGTCCTTCTGCAGAAAAACAGCCCCAAAGTATGATTCAATTCAATTCAACTTTATTTATATAGCGCCATTTCACAACAACAGTCATCTCATGGCACTATCAACTGTAGGGGCGAACCTCCACAGTTGCAGAAATGATGTTTCCATGCCCATGCTTCACAGTAGGTATGGTGCTCTTTCTCCTCCAAACACGACAAGTTGAGTTTTTACCAAAAAGTTCTATTTTGGTTTCATCTGACCATATGCCATTCTCCCAATCCTCTTCTGGATGATCCAAATGCTCTTTAGCAAACTTCAGACGGGCCTGGACATGTACTGGCTTAAGCAGGGGGACACGTCTGGCACTGCAGGATTTGAGTCCCTGGCGGCGTAATGTGTTTCTGATGTAGCCTTTGTTACTTTGGTCCCAGCTCTCTGCAGGTCATTCACTAGGTCCCCCCCATGTGGTTCTGGGATTTTTGCTCACCATTCTAGTGATAATTTTGACCCCATGGGGTGAGATCTTGTGTGGAGCCCCAGATCGAGGGAGATTATCAGTGGTCTTGTATGTCTTCCATTTTCTAATAATTGCTCCCACAGTTGATTTCTTCACACCAAGCTGCTTACCTATTGCAGATTCAGTTTTCCCAGCCTGGTGCAGGTCTACAATTTTGTTTCTGGTGTCCTTTGACAGCTCTTTGGTCTTGGCCATAGTGGAGTTTGGAGTCTGACTGTTTGAGGTTGTGGACAGGTGTCTTTTATACTGATAACGAGTTCAAACAGGTGCCATTAATACAGGTAATGAGTGGAGGACAGAGGAGCCTCTTAAAGAAGAAGTTACAGGTCTGTGAGAGCCAGAAATCTTGCTTGTTTGTAGGTGACCAAATACTTATCTTACTGAGGAATTTACCAATTAATTCATTAAAAATCCTTCAATGTGATGTTCTGGATTTTTTTTCTCATTTTGTCTCTCATAGTTGAGGTATGCCTATGATGAAAACTGGAGACCTCTCTCATCTTTTAAGTGGGAGAACTTGTACAATTGGTGGCTGACTAAATACTTTTTTGCCCCACTGTATATATTATTCTTTCTAGTGGAAGGTTTGTTAACATCTGTCTTAACCACTGAGTCACATCTGGTCTATGAGTCTTTTTCCACAGTAATGCAATACATTTTTTGGCATTAAGCAAACCGAGGTCTATGAATGCTCTTTCACTCTTATTAAAGTTATGTTTTTCTGGATACAGACCCAACAAAAACAGTTTGGGGTTCAAGGTGAATTGTTTTGAAATTATTTTTTTTCAATTGTTACCCTCACCTCTTCCCAAAACATTCTGATTTTTCTACATTCCCATAAACAGTGAAATAGGGTTCCTTTACTTTCCATACATTTTGTGCATGTATCTGGTATGTTTTTGTTATATCTATTTAATTCCACTGGTGTAACATACATCCGCATTAACCATTTAAAATGTATCAGTTTAAGACGTACATTTATTGATTTGGTTTGAGCTCCTGCACAAGCCATTTCCCATTGTTCCTCTGAAATTTCAATTTGCAGGTGTTCTTTCCAATAATTCAGTCTTTTCTGTGAGTTTTCACTTGAGAATAGTGTCAATGAGCTATAAAACTCTGAAATAATACTCTTTCTGTTACTATCTTTTGTCAAAATTTTTTCCAAAGATGAATAAGTAGGTCGAGTGACAGCATTATTTTGATTTGATCGAATAAAATTTCTAAGCTGAAGATATTTAAAAAAAATGTGTTCTATTAAGATTGAATTTAATCCTCAGTTTTTCAAAAGACATTATGTTATCTGAGCGTGACAAATATAAGTCTTGAATCTTTTGAATCCCTTTTAAATTCCATACTTTAAATACAGTATCCGCTCTCCCTGGTGTAAAATATTGATTACCCCATATTGGGCTAAATTGTGACAGTAAGTGTGGTTCTTTTAAATATTTTTTTGGTTTCACACCATATTTTGATCATGTGCTTTGGATTTTTAACTTGTTTCTGTAATTTTTTAGCCGAGTCTGAGTATATGAATAAGGGAAGAGGTAAAGGTAAATTGTATGATTCCATTTCAGTCCAGTGAGGGAGATCATTTGATGAAAAATAATACGTCATAGACCTCAGTTGTGCTGATCAGTAATACAACATAAAGTTTGGACATTTCAGACCTCCACGATCAAATGGTAAATATAGTAAGGACAAACGTAATCTAGCCTTCCTATTGTTCCATATAAATTCCACTAACTTTTTTTTAATTCTTGAGAATAGATCTGAAGGTGGTGGTAAAGGAATGTTTTGAAATAAATAAAGTATTTTTGGTAAGATATTACTTTTAAGTATATTAATTCTCCCGATCATCGACATTGGTAATGACATCCATCTCTGAAGTAACTCATTAATATCTGTCATTAAGGCTTCATAGTTGGCACTGGCGACTGATTCTAGCTTAGGCAAAATTTGAATTCCTAAATATTTAAACTAATTTACAACATTGAATTGGTTTACCTCAGGAGCTGGATGATTTCTCTGGGTCTCATTTAGCATTAATATTGAAGATTTTGTTTTATTTATTTTATATCCCGATATTTCCCCAAAGTGCTTTATTAAATTTAACAAGGTCGGAATTGATTTTTTAAAATTCAACATAAACAAAATTATGTCATCGGCATACAGGGAGATTTTATGTTCTGTTGGTCCTACTTTAATTCCATATATTTGTGGATGTAAACGTACTGCCATCGCTAAAGGTTCAGTTGCCATAGTAAACAGTAAAGGTGAAAGTGGACAGCCTTGTCGACATCCTCTATTGATTTTTTATTGATTTTGAGATATTGCTGTTTGTTAGGATTTCTGCTGTAGCATTATTGTATATTATCTGGACCCATTTTATGAAATTATTTCCAAGTCCAAACCTTTGTAGGACTTCAAAAAGATAGGGCCATTCGACCCTATCAAAGGCCTTTTCGGCGTCCAATGACAGGAGAGCTGTATCCGGTGCTTCTTTATTGGAATAAATAATATTAAATAGTCTTCTTACATTATGGAAGCCTTGTCTTCTCATTATGAAGCCATTCTGATCTCGGTTAATAATATTTGGTAATATTTCTCGTTTTGCTAAAATTTTACAGATTATTTTAAGATCAGCATTTAATAGGCTTATTGGTCCCATGTTTTCACATTTATTAGGGGGTATACCTGGTTTTGGCAACAGTATAATTAAGGCATTATCCATGTATGGTGGTAAATTAATTAAAAAAAAAAGAAAAAAAATTACCATTTTGAAATGCTTCTAAAACCATTTCCAAAAGTGGTTTTATTAATTTATTCTTATTTTTTTTTTTTATAGAGGTCAACTGGAAGACCATCTGGTCCTGCTCTTTTTCCTGAATTCATGTTATCAATGGCTTGCCCAACTTCTTCTTGACTAATTTTAGACTCCAGTATCTCCCTGTTTTCATTTGGAATACATGGTATATATAATCCACCCAAAAACCCATTTAGTTTTGTTAAGTCAGTTTCATTTTTTGTATCATATAGTTTTTCATAATAATGTCTCAGAACTCAGAACTCAGAACTCAGAAAAGGATTTATTGCCAAGTACATTAACAGTAAACAACTGATAACATACGAGGGATTTGACTTGACACAGAAAACGACCTGCATTTCCGGTGACGCGGCAGCGTCGAAACGCGCCTGTCATCAGATGGGTACAGGATGCATAGGGAAGAAAAGGATAACACAATAGGAAAGAGCAAAAAACCATTGATTGTCAGAATACCGGTCATATATGATCAATATTATGATTACAAGAAAAAAAGCCCTCAATGCACAATTAGCAGACAAGAATGTACATAAAGACACAAAGGGAGCAGTGAGTGAATGATCTTCTCATCAGTTTATTGAGTCAGTGTGGGTGTAGTGTTGAGTGGAGGTGTTTATATCAGTTAAGAACAACAAAGTCTCTTCGGCAGGAGATGTTTTGTCTAGCGGCTGGCATTTGTCCTTGAGCCAGGCAGCTGGCTGTCCATAGAGTCAATGCAGCTCAAATGTTTTGGAAACAAAAAACAAAAAACTGCAGATAATCTGGAGGACATTGTGTGAGGGCAGGTCAGATTAGTCGAATAGTACTGATCCCAGAGAAAAAGACTTTATATTCTCTTACAGATTCAGTACTTTAATCCTTCAGTGCTGGACGTTGAATTCTTCATGGACGGCTCTCAGCGTGATCATGATGTAATCCATTTTCCTAGACAGTTCTCCATTAGCCGCTGTCAGAGTCCTCCCCATTTGTTCAATTTGATGGTTAAGCCTCGCCTGGCCAGCATTTTGATAGGCTACGTCCAGCTTCATCAATTTACGGTACACCAGGACAATCCCAGATCCAATCAGAATGATCCTGATGACCATTGCTACGAAGATGTATAAATCTTCGACATCTTCGATAGAGAGATCAGACAGGCACAAGAGTTTCCAATTACTTGTGTCCCTCAAATAGCCCGCAGCCGCAGTTCCTGCGGGGCAAACTACCTCCCCCGGGGCACTTTTCCTCGTTGAAAAAATAGTGTCAATTGCGTTCAAAGCCCAGCTTATTAACTCCATAATTTCGTTGGATAATCAGCAGTAGAGACACGCAGACAGACGATAGCAAGCTGGGATCCAGTCAGTTAGGGGAGGAAGGAGATAAAAAGTCAGAGCTGGAGAGAAGGAAAAAAGCGTCTGCTCTCTTTGAGCTTGTGCTCTCTTATAGATCCTTCCTTCTAAAGGATCTATAACTACCTGTCCGTTACTTATAATACTGATAATTGGTGTTTTAGATTCTAATTGTTTAATCTGCCATGGCAATAATTTTCCTGATTTTTCACCTTGTTCATAAAAAGTTTGCTTCAATCTTAGAAGACTCGGGGCAGCTCTATTCGCTGATTTTTTGTCATATTCTGCTCTCAGAATCAGTAATTCATTCTCTAACTGTGGGTTACTTCCTGCATACACTTTTTCTTGAAGAATTTTTATTTTACGTTCCAATTGGACTCTCTCCTCTCGAGTCTTCTTAGATTTTGAACCTGTATAACTAATAATATGCCCCCTAATAAAAGCTTTGAAAGCCTCCCACTTTATACATGCCGTTGTTTGTGTAGTATTAATATCAAAGAACTCATCTATCTGTTTTTCTATGTACTTAACAAATTCCTCATCCTGAAGTCATTTATGCTGAAAATGCCACCTACCTGGATCCTTTATCAATTTCTTATCTACATATACATGTATTAGACAGCAGGGTGCGTGGTCAGAGATCACAATGTTATCATAGAAACAGTTTTGAATCTTGGACCTTAATTCTGTAGAGATCAAAAAGTAGTCAATACGTGAGAATGTCTTATAGGTATTAGAATAACAAGAATAGGCTTTGACTTGTGGTTTCATTTTTCTCCATATATCTAGCAATCGCAATTCTTTCATAAAATGATTAATGGTCATCCTGCATCCATTGTGCGTACAGTCCAGTCCTGTTGATCTATCTATACTGGGATTCAATGTACAATTAAAATCCCTTGCTATTATATGTTGCCCTGTAAGTGATAATAAAGTAAGGAATAAATTAACAAAGAAGTTTTGATCATCAATATCGGGGCTGTATAAGTTCGCCAGATTTATATTTTCTAATAAACATCCTTGGATGATTAGATATCTTCCAAATTTGTCTCCAATTACATTTTTCACTTGAAATGGGACTGTTTTGTGTATGAGAATCATAACTCCCCTGGCTCGGGATGAAAATGATGAGGTGAACACGTTACCTTGCCATCTTCTCCTAATTCTTTTTACATCCTCCTCTATTAGATGAGTTTCTTGTAAAAATACAATTTTTGAATGTATGTCTTTTATTTTATTCATAACTTGTTTAAGTTTTTTTAAGATTTTGTAGACCTCTGCAATTCCATGAAGTTAAATTAAGATTAACGCTTTGATCTATGATCAGTAAAGAGTTTGAGATTACCTTGCAATATGAACATACTCTTACAGAGAAGCAAAAACATGGATGATAGAACATTCATCCTACAAACTAAACAAAAACAAATTCCCTTTCCCCACATTCGTGGTAATCCCCCCAAAATCAAAAAAAAATTCCATCTCCCGTTATAGCTAGTGACTGTTCCACACCTGCGAGGATCAGTCAAACCACTCTCTCTTTCTCCTCTCAATCACCCTGACTCTACTACTATTCTTATGACATTAACGCTCTTCTTGTAGTTTTTTCAGCATAACTTCAAAGTTTTATAGCAACGTTGTACATCATAGCTTTTTTTTAAAATACAGTCTGTATTTTGTAGACTTATTATATGTTTCAGATCAATCAGATGTCTGTACATATACTTAAATGTTCTACCTTTGTCATGTTCATGTTTAGCTCCCACCAGTCTCCTTTTGAATCTGCTTGATGAGCTCCTGCGCCTCTTGAGGGGTCTTGAAGGTGTGGGTTCTCCCTTTATATGTGACCAGCAGTCTTGCCGGATGAATCACTCCGTGACGAATTCTGAGGTTGCGCAGCTCTTTGGGGGCGGGGTCGAACTGCCTCCTTAATTGTTGTATTCCTGTGGCGAAGTCTGGGTAGAAGCGCACTTGTTGATCCTGGTATTTAATTTCCCCTTTAGCTCGAGCAGCACTGGTGACTGTCATCTTGTCTCTGTAGTTAAGGAACTTTATAATCAGCATCCTCGGTGGTGTCTTATTATCTCTCGGTAGGCCGATTCGGTGAGCGCTCTCTAAAATGACAGATGACTGGCATATCCGCATTGTTCAGCGCTTCTGGAATCCACTTTTCCAAAAAGGAACATGAGTCCCGTCCCTCCGCTCCCTCCAGGAGGCCCACCAGCCTCAAATTATTCCGTCGCGAGTGGGATTCCAAGTCTAGGATGTTATCTTCCAGACGTTTCCATTTTAATTCCATTGTTTGCAATTTAATTTGCAGGCTGGTGACGTCCTCCTCAGCGCTTGATATTGGGAGCTCCGCCTGCGACACTCGCTCCAAACAGTCATTTATTTCTTTCCTCATACCTTCTATCGCTGCTATAATCCCATCAAATTTAGACGAAAACTCTGTTCTCATGGAATTGATGGCAGTGAGCACTACGCTTGTCCCCTCCCCAGCAGTTCCCGTTCTGCCGCTGGCTCCCTCCTCCGCCATTGTCTCTGGAGTTTTCCCTGCCTCGCCTTGAGCTTGGAAGTCCGTTAGCTTGGATTGTTTTGTCGAGTTGCCTTTTCCTCCACCTAATTTTCCAACCTTGGTCTTTACCATATCCATGCCAAAATTCTGGGATGGGTTTTTGTTCCAATTGAGAGAGTTTTAGTAGAATTTTTAGTTTTACAAGCAGAGCAGTGTGAAACACGTCTTCCTACATGGCCGCCATAACCGGAAGTCAGAAAATTTGTTTTACTCTGAAAACGGACGCACTGTAGATTAATGAAAGACAGCATGCATTTTGAGATTCTGATGGGTGTTTGGATAAAATTAGGTTCAAAGAACTTATACCAGGATCATTCTGAAGACAAGTGTAAATTACATAACAGACCGTCAGCTGCAGAAACTTTGCGTCCCCATGGGTAATAGGCGGGTGTCACCAGATTCTTTTTCACTGGACCAGCGTGGGTCTGTGGGGAGGCTGGCAAACGGGCTCATCTCTGTTATGGTCTCCTCCCGGGATCACAAAGCCTGTTCCAGCAAATTGGGCGAGGTCCTCTCTGATGCACTGAAGAAGGAATTGGTTTATTGTGCAAAGTCTCATCAGAATGTCAGATTACATCACAAACTCGTTCCTTCCGATGTTGGTGGTTTAAATGAGTTGGTTTAAGCTTTAAAAAAATTAACCAAAATCTTCTTGCATGATAACTTAAAGAAAAAGAAGAATAAAATAAGAAAAATGAATTTTAAAGAAAAGAAACAGGATTTACACAGAGCATGGCAGGCTCTGGGCCCTTTTTAAAAGAGATAGGAGAAATTGGAGGAGCAGAGAAAGCTGCTCACAGCTTTTGCCAACCACACCCGAGCAGACTCTGAACAAAGAGCAATAAAACAAGTTACAGGTGGTCCCAAAACTTCATGAGACCTGATGTGGCCCAATTATATTTGAGCTTCTTCCAACAAGGATCATAAACTCAACCTAAAAAGGGCAATGTAATGAAGCTTTGAACTCTATTGGTCAGTTAAAGTGCAGCTATGGTCTGCTGAAGAATGAGGAGGGGAAGAGACATTTGATCTGAGAAGTGAGACCCCCCCCCCCCCAAAGACACATGTTGCTGAAAAAAGCATAAATTCCTTAAACTTTAGTGACTAAGATATTTTACTCAATAAAGGAGCATAAAATGCATCTATATCTACTGTAATTAACTTGTGATAATAAGCATGCAAACATTAATTTCTTCCTGAAAATTACAGAACATATCACAATCATATCAAACTGAATCATACCAATAAAAGCATTTGAAACTCATTGTCCTTCCCAGAGTTCAATCAGACCTTTGTTGGCAGATACTGTCTGAAGAGAAAGAATATGAGTTAGGTGATAGTCCATAAGGCATAAATTCCACTGCAAAGCAAAATGTTAAATATTCCTGATTCGTCCACCAGATGGCACAGTGAAACAGGTTGTTTACTGGAGAGTCTTGGCTTCCAAAATCTTGACTATGTCGATCATAAAACTGTCAATTAGAACATTCCTTTGCCAAAGAGTCTTGGAGAAAGGGATTAACTTCCACTTTATGACATAATTCTGGACCCAGGGGACAGAAGACAGACTCGAGGAAATCACAATTATCCTTTTATTCAAAACCCGTGTCTTGTGTGTGAGTGCGTGTATGTTCAATGTGGTGCGTGAAGTGCAGGAATCGTGCTGGGGCAGAGCAGGACGCCGTTCGGCCTGGCAACCTTTTGCAGGTGGTGATGCTGGGCTCCGGTTTGCCCTGAGGGTGATAGCCAGGGAGAGAGCGTCTGGCTCTGTGCAGGGAGGAGTGAGAGTTACCCTGATGCTGGAGTGGAGCTGTGCCGCCACCGGGGAGAGAGAATCCGCCTCCAGGGAGATCCACCTGTGCACAGGGGAGAGGAACTTGACAAGGTGAATGAAGGTTGAGCTTACGTGCTGTGACGTGTTGCTCCTGGTTAGAGGAAGAGCCAGGACATGGCTGAAGATGAGAGACGTGTCCTCGGGAGTTTGACAGACGGCTCCATGCTGAGTCGCTGACAGTCCCGGCTCTTAAAGCCCGCTGACGATTGGCAGCAGGAGTGCGCGCAGCTGAGACTGATGATGGCTCTGCGGGCGCCACGACACTTTATGGCCGATGGATAGGGTTACAGCTCTAGTTCTTGGGTGAGAGAAGCAGTCTCAAAAGCCAGACTTTTGAGTTGAAAAAAGAAATTCTTCAGCAAAGAATAATTTTATATAATGGATCTCAAGGTCACGCTACAATGTTGTCCTGCTGGCTTCATCCAGCAATGACCTACAGTTCTTGCTGGGATGGTTTGCCGTTGAGTGTGAAGCGGCTGGGATGAGAATCAGCACCTCCAAGTCCGAGTCCATGGTACTCAGCCAGAAAAAGGTGGATTGTCCTCTCCGGGTTGGGGACAGGCTTCTGCCCCAAGTGGAGGAGTTTCAGTATCTTGGGTCTTATTAATGAGTGAGGGGAGAATGGAGCGAGAGATTGACAGACAGATCGGAGCAGCATCTGCAGTGATGCGGATGTTGTACCGGTCTGTTGTGGTGAAGAGGGAGCTTAGTTCTAAGGCAACACTGTTGATTTACCAGTCAATCTACGTTCCTACTACGTTCCTACTCTCTCCTATGATCACGAGCTTTGGGTAGTGACTGAAAGAATGAGATTGTGGATACAAGCAGCTGAAATGAGCTTTCTCAGTAGAATCGCTGGACTCAACTTCAGAGACAGTGTGAGGAGCTCAGTCATCCGGGAGAGGCTCAGAGTAGAACTGCTGCTCCTCCACATTGAAAGGAGCCAGTTGAGGTGGTATGGGCGTCTGATCAGGATGCCTCCTGGACGCCTCTCACCTGAGCTGTTTTGGGCACTTCACACTGGGAGGAGACCCCGGGGCAGACCCAGGACTCGCTGGAGAGACTGTGTCTCCCAGCTGGTTTGGGAACGCCTTGGTGTCCTCGCTGAATTGCTGGAGCAGGTGGCTGGGGAGAGGGAAGTCTGGGCTTCTCTGCTTGAACTGCTGCCTCCACAACCCAGACCTCCGGAAAAGCGGTAGAAGATGGATGGATGGATGGATGGATGGAGATTGGCTGCTGAAAATCACCTCAGAAGTTTACTCCAATTGATTCTTCTTGTTTACTGAATGCCCTTTTTTTGCTCAACTTTTGAGATGTCATTTTCATTCCCAGATTTCAGTTTTTGACTTGCCAAGATTTACAGTACTATTAAGATTTATCTTTCAAGAATTTTAAAAATTAGCTGGAGAAAAACAAATCCTGAGCATTATTGAGATTTCTTTCATTACACTGGTCAACACCAAATTTATTGTCTGAGTTTTTTAGCTGATTTAGGACAATTTTAAGATAAGATAAGATAAGATAAGCCTTTATTAGTCCCACAACGGGGAAATTCCAGGATTGCAACAGCACAGGGATAGCAACACTCAGAGCAACAATCAGAAGGCAAGGAAAAAAAAACAAGCAAGCAAGAGCAGCTAATATACATATGTACATATTACTATAAAATATATATATACACACACACACACACAGACACACAGTGCAGAGCATTGTAGCTGGATGGAATAAATATATGAATATATGAACACACAGTGCAGAGCATTGTAGCTAGATGGAATAAATATGTAAATATATAAACACCCACAGTACGGAGCATTGCAGCTAGGTGGAATAAATATGCAAGTATATAAACACACACAGTGCGGAGCAATGTAGCTAGATGGAATAATATGTAGATATATAAAAACACAGTGCGGAGCATTGTAGCTAGATGGAATAAATATATAGATATATAAATATAAACACACCCAGTGCTGAGCATTGTAGCTAGATGGAATAAATATATAGATATATAAATATAAACACACCCAGTGCAGAGCATTGTAGCTAGATGGAATAAATATGTAAATATATAAACACACACAGTGCAGAGCATTGTTGCTAGGTGGGATGAAACAGCATAACCGTCTATTTAGTTATCCTACATGGTATGATTATGTGCCCATACATATTCTCACCCTCCATAGCGACCGGTATGTTCCTAGTTGTATGCCGGAGAGGACCATTGTGTAAGTCTATTGCATCTTTTGCATTCAAAAAAAACAAAAAAAAAAACAAAAACTATTAGTTTGTTACGTCTTTTTGCTATCTCTGCGAGCAGCCCTGCTTAGGTTGTACAGTCTGACAGCCGTTGGTAGGAAGGACCTACGAAACCTCTCGGTTGTGCACCTGGGATGATGTAGTCTGCTGCTAAATGAGCTCCTCAGTGCATCCAGTATGTCCTGCATAGGGTGGAACTCGGACTCCAGCAGAGATGACAGTTTAGCCACCGTCCTTCTCTCTCCTATCTCCTCCATCGGATCAAGGCGTTGCCCCAGGACAGAGCTAGCTTTCTTAATCAGTTTGTTCAGTCTCTTCCTATCGGCTGCAGTAATGCCACTGCCCCAGCAGACCACTCCAAAAGTGATGGCTGATGCCACCACCGTGTCATAGAATGACTTCAGCAGCGCCCCTTGTACACCAAAAGACCTGAGTCTCCTCAGCAGGAACAGCCTGCGCTGTCCCTTCTTGTAGAGTGCGTCAGTATTGTGTGACCAGTCTAGTTTATTGTTCAGATGAATACTCAGGTACTTGTAGGATGTCACCATCTCGATGTCTGTTCCCTGTATATTTACTGGTGCTGTGAGGGGCTGCCCATGCCTGCGGCAGTCCACCACCAGCTCCTTAGTTTTCCTCGCGTTGATCTGGAGGCAGTTCCGATGGCACCAGTCCACAAAGTCCTGGATAAGCCCTCTGTACTCAGCTTCATCTCCGCTGGAGATGAGACCAACGATCGCAGAGTCATCAGAGAACTTCTGTAGATGGCAATGTGTTGTGTTGTGTGAGAAGTCCGCAGTATAAAGAGTGAACAGGAAGGGAGCCAGCACCGTTCCCTGGGGGGCCCCCGTGCTACTGATGATCGTGTCGGAAACACAGTCCCGGGTTCTCACAAACTGAGGCCGGTTCGTGAGGTAGTCCAGGATCCATGATGACAGGTGCTGGTCCACCCCTGCGCGCAGCAGCTTGTCCTTCAGGATCATCGGTTGGATGGTGTTGAAAGCACTGGAGAAGTCAAAGAACATGATCCTCACCATATTCCCGGGCTTCTCCAGGTGGGACAGAGAACGGTGAAGGAGGAAGATCACCGCATCCTCCACCCCAATGCCATGCTGGTAGGCGAACTGGAGTGGATCCATCGCCAGGGGGCGGAGATGAGCAAGGAGCAGTCTCTCCAGGGTCTTCATCAAGTGGGACGTCAAGGCCACCGGTCTGAAGCTGTTCAGGTCTTTGGGGTGGGAAGTTTTTGGTACAGGTACCACACAAGATGTTTTCCACAGCTGTGGTACCCTCCCCAGTTTCAGGCTCATGTTGAAGATATACGTCACAATCCCACACAGCTGGTCTGCACAGGACTTGAGGAGCTTTGCGCTGATGCCGTCCGGTCCCGACGCCTTCCTCGCCTTGATCTTCCTCAGCTCCGTCCTCACCTGGGTCTTGGTCAGGGTCAGGATGGGGGGCTGTGTGTTGGGAGTGGGGGGGGGTGTCGGTGGAGTGGGGAGTGGGCAGCAGGACTTGATTTCTTAGTGGCAGCAGTGGTTGTTGTGCAGACAGGGGGGAGGGCGGTTGGTCAAATCTATTGAAAAACAGATTCAGGTTGTTCGCCCACTCCCTGCCCCCCGTGGCCTGGGGGGAGGTATTCTGGAGCCCCGAGATGGTTTTGAGGTTTCTCCAGACCCCGCTGATGTCGCTCTGTTGCAGCTTGTCCTCCATCTTCTTCCTGAAGCTGTCCTTGCCTTCTCTGATCTTTCTCCTCAGCTCCCTCTGTACGGACTTCAGCATCTCCCTGTTCCCCGACCTGAAGATCCTCTTCTTCTCTCTCAGAAGTGTTTTTATCTCAGGGTTGATCCAGGGTTTGTTGTTTGAGTGACGCCGTATGGTCTTGGTGGGAACGGATTTGTCCACACAGAAGCTGAGGTAGCCCGTGAAGGTGTGAATGAGGCCATCGATGTCCTCACCATGTGGATCGCAGAGCTGCTTCCAGGCAGTGGCTTCAAAACAGTCCTTTAGAGTGTCCATTGTCTCCTCAGACCATAACTCCACAGTGTGCATGGCCGGAGGTTGTCTGTGCACTAGGGGTTTGTACACCGGTCGGAGATGAACCAAGTTGTGATCCGATCTCCCAAGTGGGGGGAGTTGTGATGAGGTGTACGCCTCCTTAGTGTTTGCGTAGAACAAATCCAGTGTTTTATTGTCTCTAGTGTGGCAAGTGACATACTGGGTGAAAGTGGGCAGAATGGGAGACAGTGAAACGTGGTTGAAATCGCCTGAGATGAGGAGAAGAGCATCTGGGTGTTCTGTCTGCAGCCTGCTGGTTACTGAACAGATGACGTCACGCGCTGTCCCAGCGTTCGCCGTCGGATTTGCATAAACAACAATGCAGATCACGTGTGAGTGTTCTCTCGGGAGATATGTAGGCCTCATGCTAACAGCTAGCAACTCAATGTCTTTGCTGCAGTGTCGTTGTTTAACAGTGATATGTCCCGGTCTACACCAGTTGTTGTTAACATACATTATCACTCCACCGCCCCTAGTTTTGCCACTCTCTGGTGTTCGGTCAGCTCGTATCATGTGAAAACCCTCCAGCTCAATGTTAGCATCTGCTGCTAGTTCAGTTAGCCACGTCTCAGTAAACAAAAGGAGAGAGCACTCCCGGTAAGTGCTATCATAACGGGAGATAGCCGCTAGCTCATCTAACTTTCCCAGTATCGACCGTACATTTCCCATGACAACAGATGGAAGGGAGGGTCTGTACCTTATATTTTTTGTCCTCCGCCTTATTCCAGCCCGGCAGCCGCGGCGTTTTCGCCTCAGTTCTCTCGGTATGTCGAGTTTTTCCAGTGGGACCGGGTGGCGGTTAAATGCTAGCAGCTCTTCCCTGTTGTATCGAATCCTGCTATAAACAGTGGCTCCGTCCACCGGCTCAGGAGACATTTGGGACGATCTGTGTGTCCGTGATATAAGTGGGGTGAAAAAAAAAAAGTGATCAAAAGAGAGAGGAAGGGAAAAAAAACTCGGAATCGAGCCGCTGTTGCAAAAGGCAGCCGACTGGTGTGGCGCCGAGAGATACAATTTTTGATGTGCTGAATCCAAAAATCACATTGGTTTTGCTCAATCAGGTCAACTTTTTGAACTATGGACACATGTTTTTTATGTTTTTGTTTACATGTATGGGTATTTTTGCTTTATATGATGGAAAATTCTTTATTTCTTGAAATTCTCTGAATTTTGAACAATGATGACTTATCATTCAATTTACATGTACTTACCTTTATCAATGTCTACTGTTCAATTTACAGTACAACTGTACAACTGCTGTACAACTGCTTACAACTTAGCATAAAATCCTGACCTGATCGAGAGAAATGGATGTCATTTTCAGATTCAGCAGTGCAAAATTGTCTTAAATCAGTTGAAAAAACACAGACAACTTACAAAAAAATTATTTTTGTTATGTTGTGATATTAGTGCAATTGCTTGGTTGGACATGATAATCA
The DNA here is from genome assembly GCA_020510985.1 of Pholidichthys leucotaenia. Classification (NCBI taxonomy): domain Eukaryota; kingdom Metazoa; phylum Chordata; class Actinopteri; order Cichliformes; family Pholidichthyidae; genus Pholidichthys; species Pholidichthys leucotaenia. The sequence continues at coordinate 286,093,219 of CM035838.1, forward strand.
ACATAATATTTGTTTTCATTCCCAGGTGTTGCCATCTACAAGTGACAGAGGTGAGATGCATAGTATGTTATTCATTACATATAATGTTTATGTTTAAAGGCAGTGATATTTTTTGTTTTAGTTAGCCAAATAAATTAAAATTTTAGGATGATCCAGCGTGGCCAACTTTTTTTTTCTTAAAAAAGTACAATTAGGAAAGAGGAAATATGATCCTCAGGACAATTCCAGGCAGTTGGAGTCACCAACTAAACGACAACGGGACTTTCAAGAATCAGGTATTGTTTATAAATAATGGCAGCTAACAACATACTATACAGTGAAGTTTTTATGCATTTGGAGCTTTTTATAAAGTATCTTGTATGCAGTATGACCATTCTTGCACAGGCAGCAAAGTTATAAATGCAGCCCTCTTCTTTTCTTCTTTCATTTTCTTTTTTAATAAGTTGAAGACTTTTTCCCCTCACCCATTAAAAATGAGGGGGTATTGCTGTAACTCCTGGTGGGCAGTGTCATCATCAACACCTACCTTGTGAATACAAACTGGTGTCATTGATGTGTTCAATAAAACTGTTGGACAGTTTTGAACACTGGTGACCTTGACCTCAGTGATTAGGTTAGAGGTTGATTTTTTCACAAAATATTTTAAGCAAAATAATAACAAGGAATTTTCAACTGAATACCATTTTCAACTGAAAATGGTATTATTTTTGGATTTGAATTTTAGCATCCTTTGTTTCAAGGTCAAATTTATTTATTTTATTTTTTTTTCAAAAACTCTGTGAACATGATAAGCCAAGAAGCATTTGGGCATTCCAAAGCAATACCATCATGTCTGATAAAAGTCTGATAAGGCAGTGTTTTTGGTCTTTCCAGCAAAGACAGAATAAGCTAATGCCATAGCTTTGCATCTGTTGTTTATCAATCTGTCTGTCCAACCACATTTCACAAGAATCACTACTGCTCCCACGCATTTGCCTGGATGGTTACCAATTGCATACACAAGGATCCTCACATGGGTCTGCTTTAGTTCTAGATCAGGGTCAAGAGTTAGAAAGAGTAAATGAAAGTCAACTTTAATATTATACAGCAAAGCATAGCATACAGTAGAAAAAAAATATGTTTCTGTCTAATGTATTATTTACATGTAGAATTGGACTGCTGCCATCCCAGATTCTGGCATGGGCATATCTTTAAACTGAGGGAGGAAACTGGAGCAAATGGAGGAAAGCCATGCAGAATACTGACGATATGCAAATACCACACAGGCTGTGTTTAAGGTCAAAGTCAACAAAGCTCACAAGAGTATGTTTCATTTCCATATTTAACAGACCTGTATAATTAATAATATGCTTGATAGTCTGGTTTCAGGAACCTTATGAACATAACTCAAAAAATACTGACAACTTCCAGTGGTACCCTTCAGCCTCTTTCTTTGTTTTTGAGATATAGTTAATACAGTATCTCACAGAAGTGAGTACACCCCTCACATTTTTGTAAATATTTTCTTATATCTTTTCATGGGACAACACTGAAGATATGACACTTTGACTAAATGTAAAGTAGTCAGTGTACAGCTTGTATAACAGTGTAAATTTGCTGTCCACTCAAAATAACTCAACACACAGCCATTAATGTTCAAACCGCTGGCAACAAAAGTGAGTACACACCTAAGTGAAAATGTTCAAATTGTGCCCAGTTAGCCATTTTCCCTCCCCGGTGTCATGTGACTTGTTAGTGTTACAAGGTCTCAGGTGTGAATGGGGAGCAGGTGTATTAAATTTGGTGTTATCGCTCTCACACTCTCTCATACTGGTCACTGGAAGTTCAACATGGCATCTCATGGCAAAGAACTCTCTGAGGATCTGAAAAAACTAATTGTTGCTCTACATAAGTATTCCAACATGATCACAACCCCAAACACACCTCCACGACGACCACTGCCTTGCTAAAGAAACTGAGGGTAAAGGTGATAGACTGGCCAAGCATGTCTCCAGACCTAAACCCTATTGAGCCTCTGTGGGGCATCCTCAAACGGAAGGTGGAGGAGTGCAAGGTCTCTAACATCCACCAGCTCCGTGATGTCATCATGGAGGAGTGGAAGAGGATTCCAGTGGCAACATGTGAAGCTCTAGTGAACTCCATGCTCAAGAGAGTTAAGGCAGTGCTGGAAAATAATGGTGGCCACACAAAATATTGACACTTTGGGCAGAATTTGGACATTTTCACTTAGGGTTGTACTCACTTTTGTTGCCAGTGGTTTAGACATTAATGGCTGTGCGTTATTTTGAGGGGACAGCAAATTTACGCTGTTTTACAAGCTGTACACTGACTTCTTTACATTGTATCAAAGTGTCATATCTTCAGTGTTGTCCCATGAACAGATATTAAAATATTTATCAAAATGTGAGGGGTGTACTCAGTATCATAGATACAGTATCTCACAAGTAGATACTGTATGTCAATTTGACCTTTGACTGTGCAATCACAAAAGCATAGTCACAGTTCAGGGTCACAGGCTGAACCTGTGCACAAAGTTTTGTGACCCTATATTTGTTTGTTCTATAATGATAGGGCATAGGGAATGCTAACTCTGACCTTTGACACTTTGACCCCAAACCAGCAGTCAGAGGTCAAGGTCTTAGGGTGAACCTGTGTACAAAGTTTGGTGACTCTGGCTTTCATTGTTGTTGAGATATACTGTAGTATATATGGCACTTTGACTTTGTGATCCCAAAGTTATAGTCACAGTTGAAGGTCACAGAGTGAACCTGTGTGCAAAGTTTGGTGACTCTAGCTGTACTTGTTTTATGGTTATAGGGCGTAGGGAATGCTAACCTTGACCTTTAATCTTTTAACCATAAACCCATAGTCAGAGGTCATGGTCTAAGCTGTCTAGGATTTGTTTTGGGGTGCTTTCACACCTAAACTCATGTACTTTGGTCCGAATCAGTTAATAAGTTGGTTACTTTGTATCATTTTCTCCTTGGTATGGTTCCCTTTCACACAGGCAAAAATTCAAGCGGACCAAACTGCGTCACGTTAAATCCTGCAAGACTTATGTCGCAACGTTCTCTGTTCTTATTGGTCAGATTTTTTTGCCGCGAGAATAGGAAAGGTAAATACAGGAAGTAAGATTACTGTGCATTTATGCATTTCTGTGAGAAAATAATACAAATCGTAATGCAATATATGGGTGGTGGTGGTGGTGGGGGGTTACCTCCCTGGTTATCGGTTATTACATTACATGCACATACCACTTTAGGTAAATCATACAATTTGAAAATGAAGCACAGTTATAGATGGAAAATAACATGTTAATGTTCATTAATCCTCCTGAACCGTGACATGCTCAGCCACAGATATTTTCAAAGATATATCAGGTATGTACAGTGGCATAAAATGTTTCACCATTTGCCACTGGTCCTGTTTTAGAACGGTCCCTTTCTCATCTGCAGGACTGCACCAGAGTTTGCCATTTGATTCAAATCGAGACCACCTCTTTCAAGAGGTCTCGGTTCAGTAGGTTCGGTGTGCACCTGAGTGGGATTACTGTGTTCTAACCAGACAAAACAAGCTACACTAATGGAAAAAACGAACCAGAGTTATATTGAAATGAAGGTGTAGGTGCCTGTAGGTGTGAAAGCACCCTTTGATGCATTGGTGATATCAGTTTGAAAAGCCTTCATCATTTCTTTCTGTAGTTACAGTGGTGTGAAAAAATGTTTGCCCTCTTCCTGATTTCTAATTTTTTTGGATGTTTGTCACACTTAAATGTTTCAGATCATCAAACAAATTTATATATTAGACAGAGATAACACAAAATGAAGTTTTAAAATGAAGGTTTTTATGATTAAGGGGGAAAAAATCCAAACCTACAAGGCCCTGTGTGAAAAAATGATTGCCCCTAAACATAATAACTGGTTGAGCCACTCTTAGCAGCAACAACGGCAATCAAGCATTTGTGATAACTGGCAATGAGCCTTTTACAGCGATGCGGAGGAATTTTGGCCCTCTGAATTGTTGTAATTGAGGCATATTGGACGGTTTTCAAGCATGAACTGCCTTTTTAAGGTCATGCCAAAGCATCTCAGTTGGATTCAGATCAGGACTTTGACTAGGCCACTCCAAAGTCTTCATTTTGTTTTTCTTAAGCCATTCAGAGGTGGATTTGCTGGTTTGTTTTCAGTCATTGTCCTGCTGCAGAACCCAAGTGCGCTTCAGCGTGAGATCATGAACAGATGGCCGGATATTCTCCTTCAGGATTTTTTGGTAGACAGCAGAATTCATGGTTCCATTTACCACAGCAAGTCTTCCAGGTCCTGAAGCAGCAAAACAGCTCCAGACCATCACACTACCACCACCATATTTTACTGTTGGTATGATGTTCCTTGTCTGAAACACTGTGTTACTTTTACGCCAGATGTAATGGGGCACACACCTTCCAAAAAGTTCAACTTTTTTTTACCCAGTCTCATCCTTATGGTGGAGTCATGAACACTGAGGCAAGTGAGGCTTGCAGTTCTTTGGATGCTGTTGTGGGGTCTTTTGTGACCTCTTGGATGAGTCATCACTCTGCTCTTGGGGTAATTTTGGTCAGTTGGCCACTCATGGGAAGGTTCACCACTCTTCCATGTTTTCGCCATTTGTGGATAATGGGTCTCACTGTGGTTCACTGGAGTCCCAAAGCTTTAGAAATGGCTAGAAAATTGAACTCGGCTTTCAAAGATGTGATAAACCACAGTTAATTTATGTTTTAACAGAGGGGCTATCACTTTTTTGCACAGGGCCATATAGGTTTTAATTTTTATTTTTAAACTTAATAATAAACACCTTGTAGAGAGAAATGAGCAGGCGAGGCAGTGAGCTTGATCAGCGTGGACTTTATTCTCTCTACTCTCCAGTCAATAAGAATAAACCCAGGTCACGGGGCATCTCTCTTTTATATGTTACATCCTTGCCTAGTGATCTGGGGGCTCACACCACAATACACCATTACAATGCCTGTCGACGCATTAACATACAGTGCTTTAATGCCTCCATCTCCGCTGTCCCGTCTTGACCCCCCGCCGGCTTCTCTCCTCCTGTGCCCTTCAGTGTGAGAGGAGAATGTGATGTCTAGGTCCCCCACCCCCCCCAAACACTTAGAATGGGCGTTAACCCTCATGTCCTGTGGGCTTCAGCCGACATCCATAGTGGCTGTAACGGGGGGTCTCCGGCTCCGAGGAGCTGCTGTGCCGGTGGGGCTCTCCTGGAGGCGCGTCCATCTGTAGGCAGACATTGGAGGGGGGGGGGGGGACATATATTTCTCATGCAGTTGGGACTGAGTTGACGAGTCATTTACCTAGGGAGGTCTCAGTGGGGGTCATCTGCGCCGAGGAGCTCGGGCCAACACCACCAGCTCATCTGCTAATACGAAGCCGGGCTTAAGCCTGTCTATGCAGACTGTTTCTCTGCTTCTCCCCAAATCTAACTCGAAATGTTTATCCCTAGGTTCCAACACTCTGAACGGGCCATTGTAGTTCGGGTGCAACAGGGTCCGGTGGGCATCGTGCCTGACAAACACGAACTACGCATCCTTCAAGGTCCTTGGGATGAAAGCACAGGGAAAACAGTGGTGGGCCCGGCCTGGTACTGTCCCTGCCTCTGTGTGACATAGTTAAGGCAGAGATGGGTCAGTGATCGGCCCGGGGTTGTCAGGCAAAAACTCACCGGGGAGCCGCAGTGGCTGGCAAAAAACAAGTCCTGCTGGGGATACAGCCAAATCCTCTTCCGGTGCAGAACGCAACCCTAACAGAACCCACAGCAACCGGTCCACCTAATTTGTGTCCGTAAGTGAAACACTGAGTGCTGGTTTAAGCGACCTATGGAAACGCTCTCATAACCCATTGGCCTGGGGGTTGTATGCGGTCGTGCGATGAATGTTGATGCCCAGACTCCAGCCCATCGCGGACCAGAGGTCGAAAATGAACTGCAGGCCCCTGTCGGACGTGATGTCCAAAGGAGCGCCGAAGCATGCCACCCATGTCACCAAAAAAGCACATGCGACTTTTGAAGACGTGGTGAAAGCCAGCGGCACCACTTCGGGCCAGTGCGTGGTGTGGTCCACCACTGTCAGGAGGTGCGGAAACCCCTTAGATGGCGGGAGGGGCCCCACGAAGTCCATGTGAACATGGTTGAACCTCTTAGCTGGGATGTGGAATGGCTCGAGGGGGGCCTTTGTGTGCCTGTGCACCTTGGCTCGTTGGCACGCTACACAGGCTGCAGCCCACTCTTTCACCTGTTTACACAGGTGCGGCCAGACAAACTTCGCTCCCACAATTTTGACTGACGCGCACACTCCCGGGTGCGTCAGGGAGTGAACCGACTCGAAAATGCAGCGGCGCCAAGCGCGTGGAACCACCGGGCACGGGCGGCCTGTGGAAATGTCACAGAGTGGGAGGGGGCCCCGTCTTGCAGTACCCTGCTCTCCAGCCTGAACCCTGTTGGTCCAGACTGGAGCGTGCAAACATCCGTGTCATCGACCTGCTCTGCGGCCATGCCCATGTAATCTATCCCTACATAGACTGGGGCCACTAATGTGCGCGAGAGGCAGTCTTCCACCACGTTGAGTTTACCGGCCACATGCTGAATGTCGGTCGTAAACTCCAAGATAGCGTCCAGCTGTCTCTGCTGCCGGGCCGACCATGGTTCTGAAACCTTGGCCATAGCATACGTTTGCAGCTTGTGGTCCACAAACGCAGTGAAGCTGTGCCCTTCCATCCTGAACTGAAAGTGGCATATGGCCAGGTGGAGAGCCAGTAACTCTCTGTCGAACGTGCTGTATTTACACTCATTGTCACGAAAAGACCTGCTGAGAAAAGGCGAGCGGCTGCCAAGAACCGGCGATGCACTGCTCCATGACGGCCCCCTATGGCCACGTCCAATGCGTCGGTAGTGAGTGCTATCCAAGCCGCCGGGTCCGGGTGCGCCAGAAGTGCGGCGTTCGCTAGGGCTGTTTTGGCATCGGAAAACGCCTGCTCACGCTCAGGGGTCCAGTCGATGCTGTCCGCCGGTTTCTGTTTCTTAAGCGCAGCATACAACGGCCGCATGACCTGGGCTGCGCGGGGGAGGAAACGGTTGTAAAAGTTAACCATCCCTAAAAACTCCTGCAGCGCCCTGACCGTCTGAGGCCGGGGAAAATCTGCTACTGTGCGCACTTTGTCTGGTAAGGGTATTGCACCCTCCGGTGAGATGCGGTGGCCCAAAAAGTCGATTACTGTAACCCCAAACTGGCACTTTGCCGGGTTGATGATTAACCCGTGCTCCTCCAACCTCTGGAAGACCGTCCTGAAGTGGGTTTTGTGTTCGTCCTTGGACGCGCTGGCCACCAGGATGTCATCAAGGTAGACAAACACAAAAGGTAGATCGCGCAGCACAGCGTCCATCATGCGTTGGAAGGTCTGCGCTGCATTTTTTAACCCAAAAGGCATGGGTAGGAACTCAAACAGACCAAACGGGGTTATTACTGATGTTTTGGGTATGTCTTCTGTGTGCACTGGGACCTGGTGGTACCCGCAGACCAGGTCCACCTTAATAAAAATGTGTGCCCTGGTGAGATGGACGGAAAAATCCTGAATATGGGGGATTGGGTAGCGATTGTGCCCTGTGGCTTTGTTTAATCTGCGGAAATTGCCGCATGGTCGCCATGATCCCTTGGCTTTAGGCACCGTGTGTTGCAGGGACGCCCATGGGCTGTTTGAGCACCTGATAACGCCCAACCTTTCCAAGTTGGCAAACTCCTCGTGCACACTGGCCACTTTAGCTGCGTCCAGGTGCCGAGGTTGTGCAAAAACGGGCGGCCCCGTGGTGGTAATGAAGTGCTCTACCCCGTGCTTAGTGACGGCCGCCGAAAACGTCGGAACCGTGCGTGCTGGGAACTGGGTGAGTAGTGTGTGGAACTTACCCCCTGAAGCTGTGACGTTGGCCAGTGTTGTGGACCTGGCTCCTTGAGCTGTACAGGGCAGAGAATCAAAAGACATAGTGTTAATCAGGCATCTGTTAGCCACATCAACTAATAGCCTGTTTGTATACAGGAAATCTGCACCCAAAATGGGGGAGTTACATGCCGCTATGATGAAGGACCATTGGTAGTTACGGCCGTGCAAACATATGGTCAGTGTACTCTCACCAAAAGTCTTAATGTCTGAGCCCTTGGCAGCTGCCAGCTCGGGGCCACTACTTTCAGCCAGCCGGTCTGCTTAGGACGGCAGGATGAGGCTCTTTTGGGAGCCAGAGTCCACTAGGAACCATCTCCCCGCGCGTGAGTTCGTCACATAGAGCAGCTTGGTTGTGTCACCGGCGATTGCAGCTGCTACCAACTGCCCATGCTGCCGTTTCCCGAGCACTTGAACTGGCATGGTGGCATGCATCCCCATGCGTCTTCTCCAAAGCGGCGGTGGTAGAAGCAGAGTGTGACCCTCTGGTGCTACTTGGCGTCCGCAGTGGCCATCATTGATGGCTCCTCGCCCTCGCTGGTTGTCTCACTGGGATCCGGCGCTGCTGCGTTCACAGTGAAGGTTCTGGTTGCCACGATAATACGGTCCACCTCTTGTGCCAGTGTCCGGTAGTTCTGCATGGCCAGCAGTGGCGAATTGGCGAGGACCACTCTGGCTGCTGTAAGGAGGTTCCGTAGGAAAAGGTGGGCAAACAGGAACGGCTCGCCATCTGTGCCCATCAACACCAACATTTTCTCCATTAATTCGACCGCCGACCCGTCTCCCAACTCAAAGCACGTCAGGAGCCTTTCCACTCTCTCGCAGTCCGAGAGCATGTAGAGCCGGGTCAGCGCGGTCTTGTGAGCGTCATATTTGCCGTGGGCTGGGGGCTGTTGGAGCAGGCTCGCCACCTGCTGTGTTGTGCATGCGTCCAGCGCTGCAATCACATAGTAGTACTTGGTGTTATCCGCCGTCACTCCACAGAGCTTGAACTGGGCCTCAGTGTGGAGGAACCAAGCCGTCGGGTCATGTTGCCAAAAGTCTGGGAGCTTGACCGTAACGGCGCATGTGGTGCTGGTGTTTCCAGTCTGGGCCATCTCCTGGGCGTGTGCCTCGAATTCCATTCCACATCAAAGGTCACCAATGTAGACAGAAATGAGCAGGCAAGGCAGTGAGCTGGATCAGCGTGGACTTTATTCTCTCTACTCTCCAGTCAACAAGAATAAACCCACATCGCGGGGCATCTCTCTTTTATATGTTACATCCTTGCCTAGCGACCTGGGGGCTCACACCACAATACACCATTACAATGCCTGTCAACGCATTAACATACAATGCTTTAACACCTCCACCTCCGCTGTCCCGTCTCGACCCCCCATCGGCTTCTCTCCTCCTGTGCCCTTCAGTGTGAGTGAAGACTGTGATGTCTAGGTCCCCACAACCTTCAATTAAAAACTGCATTTTGTGTTTACTTGTGTTATCCTTGTCTAATATTTAAATTTGTTTGATGATCTGAAACATTTAAGTGTGACAAACATACAAAAAAATGAGAAATCAGGAAGGGGGCAAACACTTTTTCACAACACTTTATTGCGTTCACATGATTTTGAAAGATTGACCTCTGACCTCGACCTAAAGGTCAGAGGTGACCTAAATTCAAACTCATCCTAGATTTTTCATAGATACAACTATAGCCTCTTTTCCACTAGTACCCATTTAGCCCCGTACAGCACAGCACAGTTCAGTTCAGTCTGCTTGTGTTTCCATTACACCGGAGTACCGCTTGATGTGGGTGGGATTTGTTACAGAGAGGAGGCGCAACCTCCCATGACATAAAACAAGCGACCCAGGCAAAACACAAGATGGCAGGATACGAGGCCACTGCGGTTTCTGGCTTTTTTTGCCAGAGTAAAGGCAAAAAAGGAGAGCCAGAGAAGGCCATAGGCGGCAAGACGACACACTCTGGAAAAGTACTGGAGTGTTTAGGAAGCCATATATAGCAGTATAAAGTGGAAGACATGAGGATATGAACTACATCACATGTGAAGGTAAGCTCATGATTGCAAACGCTACTTTGCTTTAAGTCCACCATACTACATTGTAATGTTGGCAAGTTATTGTTATTAGGCACTAAAATATGTATTCTCTGTGTGTGTATGTTTCAGATGACACTCTTATGGCAAAATTATCTCTTCAAACCGTGAGTCTGGGCATTCAACACAGGCTCCCAGTGATGAGATGTCACCCCAGCTTCACGAACGCGCCGTGGTTACAGAACTTCAGAATGTCTGTAGAAACGTTTAGCTTCCTGTGCAACAAATTGCTCTGATCTGTGTGAAAATCATGGAGAGACTGCTGAGACATCATGGGATGTACTGCTCCAGCCAGTGGTGTTGTGACAAAAAGTGATCAGTTGCCAAAACTTGATCGCCAGGTGCCATGTTGTAGTTATGGGGTTATATTAGCCGTAAAACATATATTTCAACAGGTAAACAGCACTGAGTTACTGTAGGTATAATAAGACATATTTAACAATTATGATGCATTTTAAGCCAAAACAAACTGGATCTAGGATTAAAAGCAAATAAAATAACGCAGTCACAAGGTCACATGGAGAAATACACGGATTTACTGGATATATAGATAGATACATAGATAGATAGATAGGTGTACTTTACTGATCCCAAACTGGGAAATTACAGTGTAACAGCAGCATGACAGTAGACAACCAAACAACAGAAACACACACATGACAGAAAAAGGGATTACCTATGGAAAGTAAAACTAACACGACTATAAAGCCTATACACATCATAGCTTAATATATGATGTGTCATGCGGTGGCCCTCGCGAGCCATCATAAGATGCCACACCGTCACCAGAGAGTTGTGTTAGTGTCTTTATTCAAGGTGAATTCACAATAATACAAGCCGCTGAGGCTATGACACATAGTCTACACACACAGGGAGGCGTAAGGCTAACAAGCTCACTCATGGATCCACAGGATAAGACAGTCATGCCACAGACGACCAATAAGACGGTCAGTATGAAGATCAATGACGTTCAGTACAACAAACCATAGACGATCACACACGATCAACGACGACACTGCTGCAAGGATGCAGCCGCTGGAGCCGGTTTAAGAAGTCGGACGCTAACGACCTCAAATGGAAAACAGCTGTTCAGGCCTTGACAGCTGAGCGGAAGCCTCCCCGAGTGCTGTCACAATAAGAGCTCGGAGAGCCAGGATAATAACGCTGCTGTCAAAGCCTGACAGGAATGATGGATGGCCCGAGCGCGAATAATAATAGCGCTCGGATCATAACAGTACCCCTCCCTCAAAGGCGGGCTCCGAACGCCCAGTAACACCTAGCCCCCCACCCCCCCACCCCCACCCCCAGGGCAAGTGGATGGAGGAACAGGGAAGGAGGGAGTGAAACAAACACCAACAAGGCCCCAGAAAAAAAGAAAAAAAAACAAAAAACAAATATCCCCTGACATACCCATCACATTCCCACAGAAAACAACGGAACAAATAGAGCACTACTCACAGGACATGCAAGAGTTACAATACACGGGGCACAAACCATACAGAGCATAATTTACAAGTCACAGAAAGGTTTTCTTTCTTTTTTCCACAGTGACCACAGACAAACTGTTTAACTCCAGTATGCATGACTTCATGTGGTCTTAAGGAACTCATCTGAGTGAAGGTCTTCCCACACTGTTCACACAAACTTTTAAATGCCACAATGGATCAGTTTATGCTACTAAGTTACCCAAGTGCATGAAACCTCTGCCGCATTCACAAAAGTACCGTTTATCCCAAAAAAACATCAGCCTCAAACACCAGGGTACCTATGAAAAACCACAGGGTAACATGCTATGACCCCTCAGATAAGAGAGGGGGGAAAGAAAAAAAAACATGCGACATCAAACATACATGAGGCAATCTTATCATTCCAAATGACCGTCACACCACACAGTCCAAACAGACGATGGCAGGTGGAGACCAAAAGCACCAGGCACAGTTCTGGCGGTCTCCCTGCGTCTGATGGCCAACTGGTGGTCACAGGGAACAATACGTGGTCGGGCGGCCTGACCCAGTACCAGGCCCCGAGAGTCAAATCCTCCAACGGCCGAACCAGGCCACCCAGTAACAAACACATCAGGTGGCCGACCCAAGGCTCCGAACCGGCAAAATAGTTCCTCAGGTGGGCGACCCGCATCCCTCAGCCACCAGAACCTTGGATGAATAGTGTGCAGCGGCCTCCCTGACAGAGAAACTACATGGGAGCGCCAGCCTGCAAGAAGAAAACCTCCAACGTCCCCCAGCGCTGACGACCCCAGCTGGTGGCTTCTGAGAGGGGAATAATCGTGATGATGAGCCCACATCATGTCAGGCGGCGAAGGGTCTGCAGCTCCTCCACCGACCTTGACCCACACCGATGCGGCCGTTGTAGCTCCGCCTGCGTCGAACCCCGATTGGGTCACAACTGCACCCACGTCGGACCCTGTTTGGGTCATAGCTGCACCCGCGTCGGACCCCTGCTGGGTCACAGCTGCCCCCGCGTCGGACCCCCGCTGGGTCTTGTCGGACCTCGACTGGGTCGGCACCGCATCAGCGATGACCTCCACCCCCAAACTTGGGACCTCCTGCACCGCGACCTCGACAGACTCCAAGCTGGTGACACTGTGAAGAGGCTCAGAGGAACAGAGAGGACTGGGATCAGTATCCCCGGCAGTTCCAGAGCCCAGCGAGACGAGTTCGGGTGCAGCAGATGGCTGCCCCTCGCTCCCCTCCCCACGAGGCAGGCAAAAATGCTCTAACACACCACAAAGGAAAACAAAGAAGAGCACTTGCCTGCACTCTGGCTCTGGAGCCGTCCAGGATTCCGTTGATCCAGGTTTGGGTAGAAGCTCGTCGTCGGGGTCCCACTCAGCTGCGTCGGGCTCCGCAGCCGGCATGATGGTCTCTGCAGCCGGATCCTCTCGCGCTGATGTCCATGCCGATAACCCGCACGGCGTGGTGGCAGGGGACCCTCGACCCGCTGGTTTGGGCTGCTCCTCCGTAGAGACCCGGGGACGCTTCCTCGTCGGCTCAGGCTCCACGCCGCAGTCCGCTCTTCTCCTCTGCCCACGACGTGGCTGCGGGGCCGGGGTTGTTCCCAGAGCCACAGGCCTCCTCCTCATTCGATGACGTAAGCCTAACACCAAGGACCACTCAGCGGAGGAAAACACAGAGGCAGCAGGTTCAGTACAGACGACTACAGGTGGTGAGCTTGGGGGGCTGCAAACCCCGAACTCCAACCCCAGGAGTCAGACAAGACAGGTCAAAATTATAAGTAGGGGAGTGAACTTGAACTTGCCTGTCTCCCGGAGGGAGGATGGTGCCAGCTGTAGAGGGCATTACTCCTTCCTTCGCCCCCTGGATGGTAACAGAGGACCCCCCCGGGAGGACGAAGGGGGGCCGCTCTCAAGGACCCATGGACGGGGCTTGCTGAAGCAGGACTCTTGTCACACACAGCAGCTGACTGGTTGATTGGGTCACTCCGGTGGCCCGGAACTGGATCCAGAACAGGAGCTTGCTGGGGCTGCTCTTGGCCGCGGCGCCGATGTCTACAATGACCCCTGGATGGTGCGAACTCTTGGAGTGGATCGAGGACAGGAACGGGATCCCAAAGTGAGGAGCGTGGGCACCTCCTCCTCTGCTTCATGCCGTAGTCCTCCTCCACCATACGGAGTATTTCGCGTTGTGCAGCGATGTCATCCCTCCTCGTGGCGACTTCTGGGTGGTCGGCATAGCGGGGAGAAAGATGATTGAGCGAGTCCTCAGCACAGTCCAGGTACCAGAGTACGTTGCGGTCGTAGTCGAGGTGGGAAGCGGAGATGAGCGTCTCATCCACATATTCCAGGACGTCCGCCAACTCGTGGCTCGGACTCCGAGCGTGGCCCCTCCGCGACGGCATTCCTCCAGCACACCGTACCCAGACAGGAAATGTCTATGTCAGACAGGAAATGTCAATGTCCAATTAACACAAACTCACTGGCGAAAGGCGTCTCGGGTTGGCGTCACCATAAAAACGTCATTTTGGCAGCAGTGTACCGTCATGCGGTGGCCCTCGTGAGCCACCATAAGATGCCACACCGTCACCAGAGAGTTGTGTTAGTGTCTTTATTCACTGTAAATTCACAATAATACAAGCCGCTGAGGCTATGACACATAGTCTACACACACAGGGAGGCGTAAGGCTAACAAGCTCACTCACAGGTCCACAGGATAAGACAGTCACGCCACAGATGACCAATAAGACGATCAGTATGAAGATCAATGACGTTCGGTACAACGAACCATAGACGATCACACACGATCAACGACGACACTGCTGCAAGGATGCAGCTGCTGGCGCTGGTTTAAAAAGCTGGCCGCTAACGACCGCAAATGGAAAACAGCTGTTCAGGCCTTGACAGCTGAGCGGAAGCCTCCCCAAGCGCTGTCACAATAAGAGCTCGGAGGGCCAGGATAATAACACCGCTGTCAAAGCCTGACAGGAATGATGGATGGCCCGAGCGCGAATAATAATAGCGCTCGGATCATAACATGATGACCCGTATAAACACATGAATCATCTCATTGCACAAAGAAGGACTATCAGGAGCAGAGTGAAAATGTGAGGTACCAGTTAGTCAGTAAGGTGCAGTGTGGCAGCATAGCTATGACCAGAATACAACATCATAGTGAGTTACTGTACAGTGAAATTGCATGTGGCAGGAAAGATTTCCTGTACCTGGCCGTTTGACAGCGAAGCTGTAGTAGTCTACTGGAGAAAGTGCTTCGCTGTCTATCTAGTGTGTGATGGAGGGGGTGATCAGGATTGTCTATGATGGATCGCAGTTTATTTAGTGTCCTCCTCTCCACCACTGTCTCAAAGGTCTCCAGTCTGAGACCAATTACAGAGCCAGCCCTCTTGATAATCTTGTCAAGTCTGTTGGTATCTCTGGCACTGATATTGCTACCCCAACAGACAGCAGCAAAGAAGATGGCGCTGGTGACAGCTGTCTGGTAGAAAAGCTCCAGCATCCTGCTGCACACGTTGAAGGATCTCAGCTTTCTCAGGAATTAGAGTCTGCTCATCCCCTTCTTGTGCACAGCATCGGTGTTGGATATCCAGTCCAACCTGCTGCTGATCCTGACACCCAGATATTTGTAGTCCTCAACCACCCCCGCATCCTCCCCCCTAATCTGCAGTGGCTGAGAAGGCATCTTCCTCTTCCTGAAGTCAATCACCATCTCTCTGGTCTTGCTGACATTCAACCTCAGGTGATTCTGCTCAGTCCACTCCACAAATCTGTCTACCAGTGCCCTGTACTCCCCTTCCTCTCCTCCTCTTATACACCCCACAACAGCTGAGTCATCAGAGAATTTCTGCAGTTGGCATGACTCTGTGTTGTACTGAAAGTCAGTGGTGTATAAGGTAAAAAGAAAAGGTGATAGCACAGTCCCCTGTGGAGCTCCCGTATCATTAGCCACCACTCCAGACAAGACATTGCCCAGCCGGACAAACTGTGGTCTGCCTGTCAGGTAGTTAGTAATCCAGGAGATCACAGAGCTGTCAACCCCCATCACTCACAGCTTCTCACCCAGCAGCAGTGGCTGGATGGTGTTAAAGGCACTGGAGAAATCAAAAAAAGTGATTCTCACAGTATCTCCTCCACCATCCAGGTGCAGATGGGCTCGTTGCAGCAGGTAGATGACAGCATCTTCAACTCCTAAATGGGGCTGATATGCAAACTGCAGAGGGTCCAGCCACGTCTTCACCTGCGGCCTCAGGTGGGCTAAGACCAGTCTCTCCAGGACCTTCATCACATGAGATGTGAGGGCAACTGGTCGGTAGTCATTCAGATCCATTGGAGATGCCTTCTTGGGGACAGAAACCAGGCAGGATGTCTTCCACAGCACCGGTACTCTCTCCAGACTCAGGCTCAGGTTGTACAGGTGTTTCAGTACCGGAGCTAGTTGGTTGGCACAGGTCCTCAGGGTCCTTGCGGAGGTGCCATCAGGGCCCGAAGCCTTCTGCTGACGGAGTCTCTCCAGCTGTTTCTCCACCTGGTCTGTAGTCACCGTGAAGTGAGGGAGAGTCCTGGTGCCCCCTGAGGAGGAAGAGGGGGGAGATGGAGAAAGGTTCTGCATGGGAGCATGGGCAGGGAGGGGTGCGTGGGGGTCTGGTTGTGTTGCTCGGGTGACAGACTGTGAGTTGAACCTATTAAAAAACAGATTCAGTTCCTCAGCTCTCTCCTGGCTCCGAGATGGCTGCCCGACTCTCCCCTTGCACCCAGTTATTTGTTTCATTCCCTCTCACACATGTTTAGTGTTGTTTTGCCTGAGTTTATCTTCCAACTTCCTCCAATAATTGTCCTTGCACCTCCTCAGGATCTCTCTGAGCTCATGCTGCACTCCCCTCAGCTTGTCCTTGTCTCCAGCCCTAAAAGCTCTCTTCTTTTTGTTCAGAAGTGCTTTCAGGTCACTGGTGACCCATGGCCTGTTGTTGGAGAAGCAGCGTACAGTCTGAGCTGGCATGGTCGTGTCTTCACAGACTCTGATGTATTCTGTGATGCAGTCAGTCATATTGTCTGTGTCCACCCCATGTGGTTCACAGAGTACACTCCAGTCTGTCGTCTCGAAGCAGTCCTGCCGTGCATCAGCAGCCTCCTGTGTCCACCTCCTCACAGTCTGTGTATAAGCAGGCTGCCTTTGCACAAGGGGAACGTACTTGGGTGTTAACTTGACCATGCAGTGATCTGATTTACCAATGAGGGGTAGAGCTGTGGCACTATATGCATCACTGACATTGGCATACAGTAAATCCAGTGTTTTGTTCTCTCTGGTGGGACAGTCAACAAACTGGTGAAAGTTTGGTAGTCTTTTTCCCACTGAGACATGGTTAAAATCACCTGTGATGGCCATGAGTGCATCTGGGTGCTTCTCCAGTAATGTGGCCGCAGTGGAGCTGATGATGTCACAGGCCACCGCTTCGTCAGCTAACAGAGGGACGTAGATGATAATTATTAAAATGCACTTCATTTCTCGTGGCATATAATAAGGTCTCATACTAACAGCCAGCAATTCAATGTCCGGGCTGTAGCACTTTTCCTTCACATAAATGTGTCTGGGATTACGCCACCGTTCATTATCAAGAAGTGCCACTCCTCCTCCCCTCTTTTTCCTGCTGCTTTTCACGTCTCTTTCCCCCCATATAGTCTTGAAGCCAGGTATCACTATGTTTACATACGGGATCTGTGAGTGTAACCACGTCTCGGTAAAACACATGAAACTACACTTACGATACTCCTTTTGCGTCCTGACCAGTGCTGTAAGCTCATCTGTTTTATTTCCCAGCGATTGCACATTCCCGGTGATGACCATCGGTACAACCGGCTTATGCTTCCTCCTCCTCCTCACCTTCACTCCAGCTCTTTGCCCGCAGCGTCTCCTCTTCAGCTCACCGGGATGAGGGGCCTCATTGCTGGCCGCAGTGCTCCAGGCTCCGGCCTCCTCAGCACAATCAGTTGTTTGTGTGTGTAAACAACGTGTCCGCCCCCACCTCTGTTGATCTCCATTGCCCGAGGAAGAGAAAAGAAAAGAAAAACTAGAGAAAGACCGAACAAACATAGATAAAAAGTTGGTCCATTCTTAGTCCGAGTATTCCTACAGAGCCCTGGTTAATAAGAGACACACTATATACAGGTATAAACAGATAGAAACACAAAGACACGAGAGAGTTGCTGTTGGTATGGCCGCCCTGCCTCCAGAGCCATTAAAATATAAATAAATATATACACTACCGTTCAAAAGTTTGGGGTCACTTAGAAATTTCCTTATTTTTGAAAGAAAAGCACTTTTTTTCAATGAAGATAACTTTAAACTAATCAGAAATGCACTCTATACATTGCTAATGTGGTAAATGACTATTCTAGCTGCAAATGTCTGGTTTTTGGTGCAATATCTACATAGATGTATAGAGGCCCATTTCCAACAACTATCACTCCAGTGTTCTAATGGTACAATGTGTTTGCTCATTGCGTCAGAAGGCTAATGGATGATTAGAAAACCCTTGTGCAATCATGTTAGGTCTGCAATGCTGTAATTGCTGCAAATGGAGGATTCTTTGACGAAAGCAAAGTTTGAAGGAAAAAATTATTATTTCAAATACAAATCATTATTTCTAACCTTGTCAATGTCTTGACTATATTTTCTATTCATTTTACAACTCATGGTGGTAACTAAGTGTGACTTTTCATGGAAAACACAAAATAATTGTCTGGGTGACCCCAAACTTTTGAACGGTAGTATATGTATGTATATGTATATATGTATACTACTCTACTCCAACGACTGCACCTCAGAGGACCCTTCGGTGAAGCTCCTGAAGTTTGCGGATGACACCACAGTCATCGGTTTGATCTGGGATGATGATGAGTCTGCATACAGGTGGGAGGTGGAGCAGCTGATCCTCTGGTGCAGCCAGAACCATCTTGAACTTAACCCAGCCAAAACGGTGGAGATGACTGTGGATTTCAGGCGACACCCCCCTTCATTCCCCCCACTCACCATCCTCAACAGCACAGTGTCCACTGTGGACTCCTTCAAGTTTCTGGGTACCACAATCTCCCGGAACCTGAAGTGGTCCTCCCATATAGACACTGTCCGGAAAAAGGCCCAGCAGAGGTTGTTTTTTCTGCGTCAGCTCAAGAAGTTTGATTTGCTTCAGGAGCTGCTGGTTGTCTTCTACACCGCCATCATCCAATCTGTCCTCTGCTTTTCCATCACTGTCTGGTTTGGATCTGCCACTAAACAGGACAAGACCAGACTGCAGCGGATCATTAAGTCTGCGGAGAGGATCATTGGTACCGACCTACCCTCCAATGGGAACTTATATCGGTCCATAACCAGGAAACGGGCGGGAAACATCTGTGCTGACCCATCACACCCCGGCCACAAACTGTTTGAACTTCTATCTTCTGGTCGTCGTTACAGATCACTGAAGGTCAAAACCACCCGTCACAGGAACAGTTTCTTTCCTCAAGCCATCACTCTGATGAACTCCTAACATTCACCTAGTCCTACCTGTTGCTGTACTCATGACTTTTCATCCATTATTACATTGCACATAACTCTCACACTGCTTTTTACTTCATTCACATTATATCACTGAATCTGAGTTCACATTGAAATACTGTGTGACTGTATATTTTTTCATATATTTCTGCAAAGTGTGGTTAGTCTGAGTATATAACTGCATATATTCCTGTATATATTTGCATCCTTTTATAGAAACGTGGACAGACTGTAATTTACTGTACATACTCTGTTGTCATTGAATCCTTATTTAAATCCTCCACCTGAACAACGAGAGCAAGTTTTTAGCCAAAGTCAAATTCCTTGTATGTGTTGTGCATACTTGGCCAATAAAGCTGATTCTGATTCTGATTCTGATTCTGATGTATATATGTATGTATCTCTCTCTCTCTCTCTTTATATATATATATATATATATATATATATATATATATATATATATACAGACATGGACAAAATTGTTGGTACCCCTCTGTGAATGAAAGAAAAACCTACAATGGTCACAGAAATAACTTGAATCTGACAAAAGTGGCAATAAATAAAAATTCTATGAAAATTAACCAGGGAAAATCAGACAATGCTTTTGAATTGTGGTTCAACAGAATTATTTTAAAAAACAAACTCATGAAACAGGCCTGGACAAAAATAATAGTACCCCTAGAAAAGATTGAAAATAATGTGACCATAGGGGCATGTTCAACCAAGATGTGTCCTCTAATTAACATCACAGGTGTCTACAAACTTGTAATCAGTCAGTTGGCCTATTTAAAGGGTGACAAGTAGTCACTGTGCTGTTTGTTGACATGGTGTGTACCACACTAAACATGGACCAGAGGAAGCAAAGGAGAGAGTTATCTCAGAAGATTAGAAAGAAAATTATAGACAAGCATGTTAAAGGTAAAGGCTACAAGACCATCTCCAAGCAGCTTGATGTTCCTGTGACTACAGTTGCACATATTATTCAGAAATTTAAGATCCACGGGACTGGAGCCAACCTCTCTGGACATGGCTGCAGGAGGAAATGGATAATTCAAATGGTAACAAAAGAGCCCAGAACAACCTCTAAACACATTCATGGTGAACTCCAAGGTCAAGGTGCATCAGTGTCAGATCGCACCATCCGTCGTTGTTTGAGCCAAAGTGGACTTCATGGGAGACAACCAAGGAGGCCACCACTGTTGAAAACAAATCATAAAAAAGCCTAACTGGAATTTGCCAAACTGCATGTTGACAAGCCACAAAGCTTCTGGGAGAATGTCCTATGGACAGACGAGACAAAACTGGAACTTTTTGTCAAGGCACATCAGCTCTATATTCACAGACGCAAAAATGAAGCTACCAAGAAAAGAACACTGTCCCTACTGTGAAACATGGAGGAGGTTCTGTTATGTTGTGGGGCTGCTTTGCTGCATCTGGCACAGGGTGTCTTGAATCTGTGCAGGGTACAATGAAATCTCAAGACTATCAAGGTATTCTAGAGAGAAATGTGCTGCCAAGTGTCAGACAGCTTGGTCTCAGTTGCAGGTCATGGGTCTTGCAACAGGATAATGACCCAAAACACACAGCTAAAAACACCCAAGAATGGCTAAGAGCGAAACACTGGACTATTCTAAAGTGGCCTTCTATGAGCCCTGATCTAAATCCTATTGACCATCTGTGGAAGGAGCTGAAACATGCCATCTGGAGAAGGCACCCTTCAAACCTGAGACAACTGGAGCAGTTTGCTCATGAGGAGTGGGCCAAAATACCTGCTGAGAGGTGCAGAAGTCGCAATGACAGTTACAGAAATCGTTTGATTGCAGTGAAGTGTGAAAATAGAAACTATAAATGCAGAGAACTAAATTAACTGCATTTTATTTTTTTAGATTTTTTTTTCATGTTTTTTTTTTTTCAAAAGGTTGTGCAACAAAATATTAAGTTAAGGGTACCATCATTTTTGTCCAGTCCTGTTTCATGAGTTTGTTTTTTAAAATAATTCTGTTGAACCACAATTCAAAATCATTGTCTGATTTTCATTGGTTAATTTTCATAGAATTTTTATTTATTACCACTTTTGTCAGATTGAAGTTATTTCTATGACCATTGTGGGTTTTTCTTTCATTAACAGAGGGGTACCAACTATTTTGTCCACGTCTGTATATATATATATGTAGTGGAGCTGAAATAACGAGGCGGTTTTGTATTAAAAACAGGGTCTTTAATGAATAGCTCCGCTATCAAATCTCATCAGGTGTAGAGCTTGGCAGAAGGCAAGAGAAAGAACTCTGCTTCGCTCGCTGGTTAAATACAAGCACGCATAGCACCACTCATTGAAACAGCTGACGTCAGAGCCACTCATTGAAAAAGGTAACATCTCCCCGTTATCTTAATCCCCATTGTCCTGCCATCCCCTCTCCCTGTCCTGGGAGGTGATGGGAACTCCCCCTCTCGCTTTAGAGGGTAAAGGTGTCGAGTCCGTCTCCACTGCCGCGCCCTGGGAGGTCCATTGTCTTTATCCCGGCGCGGGGGATGCTCTGTCCTTACTAGGTGTGAAGCTTTCTACATATGCTGTCACAAAACATTTCCACTTGTTCTAACATATGTAGATATGGGATATAAGAGTCATATATACCACAGGCCCCCCAAACACTAGGAAAGGACATAAAAAGAATTACAGTCTAAGATAACGACTATGAAATACTACGTGTTACAACTGTTGCTACCGGAGAAATTTTCTAGCAGCCATGCTCCTAAGAAAGTTCAGTGGTAAACATAACAGCATAGTGAAATCATAAGTAGCCTTAAACTGTTGTAGCCTTGAGTGTCTCATATTTGTCCCGGGTTGGTGGTTGCTGGACCAAGCTCCGCACACACTTCGAAGTTGCGGAGTGGAGCTTGGAGATGATGTGATAAAATTTGGTATCATCTGCTGTGATACCCGCCAGTATAAACTGGGCTTCGGCTTGCTGGAACCAAGATGCAGGGTCTTCTCTCCAGAAGTCTGGCAGCTTGACAGCGACGGCGTTCGTGCACACCATCATTGTCGTGTTCGCCAGGTGAGAGTGTGTTTCTACGGCTCTCGCGGTGGTGCTGGAGCTCGGTTGAGCTCTCTCAGTGCCCTCTGCCGTGGGGAACAGCTGTCTGCTCGTTCCCTCGTCTGCGTCGTCGCTGGCGTATGCCAGAGCCACCATGGATGAGCAGCTTGAAGAACGCCTCCAGTCCATATTCTCGCGTCAGGGTCACCAGTGTAGTGGAGCTGAAATAACGAGGCGGTTTTGTATTAAAAACAGGGTCTTTAATGAATAGCTCCGCTATCAAATCTCATCAGGTGTAGAGCTTGGCAGAAGGCAAGAGAAAGAACTCTGCTTCGCTCGCTGGTTAAATACAAGCACGCATAGCACCACTCATTGAAACAGCTGACATCAGAGCCACTCATTGAAAAAGGTAACATCTCCCCGTTATCTTAATCCCCATTGTCCTGCCATCCCCTCTCCCTGTCCTGGGAGGTGATGGGAACTCCCCCTCTCACTTTAGAGGGTAAAGGTGTCGAGTCCGTCTCCACTGCCGCACCCTGGGAGGTCCATTGTCTTTATCCCGGCGCGGGGGATGCTCTGTCCTTACTAGGTGTGAAGCTTTCTACATATGCTGTCACAAAACATTTCCACTTGTTCTAACATATGTAGATATGGGATATAAGAGTCACATATACCATATATATATATATATATATATATATATATATATATATATATATATATATATATATATATATATATATATGTACACTACCATTCAAAAGTTTGAGGTCACTTAGAAATTTCCTTATTTTTGAAAGAAAAGCACTTTTTTTCAATGAAGATAACTTTAAACTAATCAGAAATACACTCTATACATTGCTTTTTTTTTTTTTTTTTTGTCCTGTCAGGCAGCTAGGCAAACAGAACAGGGATCTGTCACCCTACTGTGCCAAAACAGATTTTCTTTGCCAAGAGGAGCCTATACAGTGCCTAACTTTGCACTGTATATTGTTGTAAACTCCTTCTGTAATAACTTTTAATACTTTATTTTAATTGTTTTACCCATGGAAGACCCAACAGGATGGGGAAGAGGGAAAGGAAGTGTGTGAAGGGGGGAAAGAAAAGGGAGGGGAACAGACAAAAAAAAAAAAAAGACAACTAAAACAAACAAAAGACAAACTGCTTCTTCCACCGGAGATGTCTCAACACGAGTGTGGTTTCTGCACCTGTTAAAGGAGAGACACTTGTACATGTATGTCTGTGTGCCTATATATGAGAACGCGCGCAAAATAAGTGTGTGCATGTGAGTGGTTTGTCAGGAAACATACGAGCGGAGGGCCGGTCGCAGCAGCCCTCCCCCCGAGGACCCCGAGCAGGCAAGGCAGCACCACCAACCCCCAGCCCCGAGGTCAGCAAGCCCCAGAAAAGCCAAGCATCCACCCCCGGAGAGACGATCAAGGGAGGGCAGGCCGCCCGGCGGCCGGCGCGGTGAGCCCACACCCCTGGACCCGCCCGACCCCCACCCCCCCAGCGGGGCCAACATCCGCCCCCGGGCCCCAGGCACCAGGAGGCCAGCGACCCCACCCCCCAGGACAGAGACCAGCCAGCGCCCCCCGGCGCGAGCCCCCCCAGGTACCCCCACAGCGGTCTCGCCCCAGCGCCTCGGCCACACACCCCGGGGGCCCCCACGTCCAAAGAAGTCCCCTCGCCCAGGTGAGCCCACATTGCCGAGAGGCACTACCCCCCTAATCCAGCCCCTCCCGACTCGCAGGCACACCCCTCCCCATACCTTCACACCCACATGTTCCCATGCACACCCCTCTCACTCAGCCAGACCGACCCATTCTCTCTCACTCCAGTACCCACTTAAATTCATTCCTCATTCACCTTTATTTCAAAAGCCGGCTGCGAAGCAGATGCAGTGAGCCTGAACATGCACCAGTGCCCAGCAGTGACCAGGGAGGCCACCGGCGCAGGCCACAGAAGCAGACCCCCACCCCCCGGCGCCCATCTGAGTGAACAATCAGCAGACCACCGCAGGCGCCCCAAGATGCCACCCGGCATGCAAAGCGCCGCACAAAACCGACCCACCATCACCACCTCCATTCATCACTCTCTCACTCACACTTAAACTCATATTCAGCCCCCCGTCACTTCCTTGGTTGTATCTATATATTAGTAGCATCCAGGGATTTTTACAACATGATAGGTCCCAGGCTCCCCACCAGGCCCCCACGCCCCCAGCAAGACAGGGCAACAGGGGTGGGGGAAGACCCCCACCTCCTCCCCCCGCACAGAACATGGTGTGTGTGTGTCGGTTATATAATATAATTGTGTATAAATGTGTGGACTATTAACGTGCAATTAAAATTGGGGGGATAGTAATTGAAGCATCGTTAGCCACTGTGATGGGCAGCAGAGCCCCCATCCCCCCAAGCCCTCAGTGTCTAAAATGCAATTAAAATTGAGGTGAGTGCAGCCCCACCACACGGCAAAGGTATCCCCTTCACCGACACAGTGCGGCACACCCCCACCCCAAAGCCCTAAATGTAACAAAAAAGATCAGGGGGAGGAGGAGGGTGGGAAATAAGACTGGGAGGTAGGCGGTCCAAAAACAAGGCCACCCCCCCCCCCCCCCCCAGAAGCCAGCTTGCAGACTGGCTTGTGAGGCCACCCACTGCCCCCAAATCCCAACCCAGGGCGAGGGCCGCCAGTGGAAACAACCCAGGACCCACCAGCATCACGTCCCGGCGCCCCAGCACCACTAACATGACGGGGCAGCCAAACATACTACCACTCATCTTACACACACGAACATGGACAACAACAGTCACAATAGTGAACAATGGGCCGGACCCACACAGCGCCCAACACGCCAGGCGACACACCCGAGCGCCCACGCAGGCCCACGACCACCCACCCCAGACACACACCGACAGCTGCAGGCCGCCCTGCAACCACAGCCACCCCGGAACAACCCAATGGAAACACAGCCAACAACCCTATACAGCGCTCAAAAGGGAGAAGGAAGAAGTTAACACTTTACTTCAACTCCTCTTTTCAGTAAATACAATCCATGTGAAATATATACTGTACCTATGACCTCAATTAAGACCCCAAGTAGACAATTAACTATATTTTGTACATATCAACACCCATCCATCCCAACATACACTACCGTTCAAAAGTTTGGGGTCACTCAGAAATTTCCTTATTTTTGAAAGAAAAGCACTTTTTTCAATGAAGATAACTTTAAACTAATCAGAAATACACTCTATGCATTGCTAATGTGGTAAATGACTATTCTAGCTGCAAATGTCTGATTTTTGGTGTAATATCTACATAGGTGTATAGAGGCCCATTTCCAGCAACTATCACTCCAGTGTTCTAATGGTACAATGTGTTTGCTCATTGCGTCAGAAGGCTAATGGATGATTAGAAAACCCTTGTGCAATCATGTTAGGTCTGCAATGCTGTAATTGCTGCAAATGGAGGATTCTTTGACGAAAGCAAAGTTTGAAGGAAAAAATTATTTCAAATAAAAATCATTATTTCTAACCTTGTCAATGTCTTGACTATATTTTCTATTCATTTTACAACTTATGATGGTAAATAAGTGTGACTTTTCATGGAAAACACAAAATAATTGTCTGGGTGACCCCAAACTTTTGAACGGTAGTGTATATACGTATATACTGTATATATATGTGTGTGTGTGTGTGTGTGTGTGTGTGTGTGTGTGTGTGTGTAGATACTGTATAAATATATATTCTCTGCATCAACAATGAACTATACATGTATTCCTTTAGTATAGCACTAGGAATTTTGACAATAAATCTTTGTACTTTTTGCAGATGTGTCTCCACTTTTGTTTTATGTGTGAAGGTTACCACCAAGTGACATAAATTAAATACTAAAAGATTGGAAAAGCTGTCTAAGAACAATCCAGCAGTTTGAGAAATCACTTTTGGTTTGGTGTAAGTCTGCCAACAGAATTATGAGCCATAAAGCAGTTTGTGTTAAAATGTTAAATCCCATTAAACCCTAACTCAGGGGTGTCCAATCATGTGCCATGGAGGGCCAAGACCCTGCAGGTTCTCTCTTCTACCCAGTCTCTTCAGCAGGTGTTTTCACTGATCAGCAGTCAGTTGACGAAATTCAGTGGAATCTGCTGTTGAAGACACTAGTTGGAGGTAAAGTCTGCAGGGTGTTGGCCCTCCATGGACCATGATTGGACACCCCTGCCCTAACCCATTATTAGAAAACATAGATGCTAATATGGCCCAGAATTCCTCCATATACTGGTACTATCACTAAAGTGTGCAGTGTCTTCTGCACTGGCACGTCCAATGATACAGTCTTCAGTAAATAAAATAATTGTTTTTTTGGGTACTTTTTCTTAAAAATGAATGAATAAAAATGCCATTATTTTCATCGTCACTGATAAATAGTTTATATTGTTGACTCTTTTCCCACCGGTGTCTTAACAGACAAAATAGAAAATTGTGATGCAAACACATGAGTCACTAAATTGTTCAGTACAATAAGCAGCAAATTCCAGATTATTTAGAATGTGCAAAATTGAAATTGTAAAAAAAAATTAGAATGGGTCACACGCAGGCCACGCTGCCTCAAATGTCAAAAATGCCTATATAGCAAGGGTTAAGCCTCCCTTGGGGTCCTCAGACCATAATGCTGTTCATCTGATTCCTACTTACAAGTCCTTGCTTTAAAGCAGCAAACCACAGACAAAGACAATCTTCATATGGGACAATGAAGGTATAGAAAGTTTGAGAGGTTGTTTTTCTTGTACCGACTGGGGACTCTTCCATAACTTGGAGTTGGAGGAGGCCACAGATACCATAACTGAGTACATAAAATTCTGTAAAGAAAATGTTTTACCTCAGAAAGTAATCACTATGTACTCCAATAATAAGTCTTATATTTCTAAGGAATTAAAACGGTGCATAGTACAGAAAAAGATTGCTTTTAAGAATGGGGACATGTTAAGTGTGAAAAATATACAGAAAGAAATGAATTACAAACTAAGAACAGCTAGAGATGAGACGAGGAAGAAATCTGAATCTGAATGCCTAGGAAAAAGTTCTAGGAAATTGTGGGACTCAGTTAAAGTTGTGACAAAGATGACTCAATCCAAATGTAATGAATGAGGAAGAAAAGGCAAACGAGTTGAATAATTTCTTTTGCAGATTTGAGACTAGAGATTTTTCTCATGAACAAAAAGCTGCTCTGGACGCTATATCAGTTTCAGGCTCTGCAAAAATTATAGTTGACCAGCATGTTGTGGAAAGATTTTTCTCGCGTATGTGCCCCAGGAAGGCATCTGGACCAGATGGGATCTCTGGGCGCTTACTGAAGTCATGTAGTGAGGAGCTAGCAGAAGCCTGGAGTCCCATCTACCAGAAGTCTTTAGATACGTGTTCTGTCCCAGTAATTTGGAAAAGCTCTATTATAATTCCTGTACCAAAAAAAGCAAGCTGCAAAGAGAATAATGACTATTGTCCTGTTGCACTGACCTCATTAGTGATGAAGTGCCTCGAGAAGATTGTCATTGAAATTCTGAAAATTGATTTTGGAGGACTTTTTGGATCCTCTGCAGTTTGCTTATAAAAATAATCGAAGTACAGAGGATGCCATTCTAACCTTAAATCATTCTGTGTTTAAACATTAGGAGGAGACAACCTCATATGCACGTCTTTTATTGGTTTCATTGACTAAATGAACTAACGCCAGATATGGTTGGTGACGACCTCCCCCCGCATGGGCCACTTACAGCATTCCCACGTCAGATGTCTGTCTGCGAGCTGCTGTGCTTTATGCAGAACAAGATGGATGCTGCCCTGATGGACTAGTGAAACTGGTTAGCGACTTCTATGATGTGAACCAGGTTAAAGGAGCAAAGAAGCTGCTGTTCGAGCAGTGTCCAGAGGGAACATCGCGGTTTAAGAAGAGGAAGAAGAAGGAAGACAACATCATCGATATCTACCACAAGCTGAATGAGGCTGGTCAGCTGGCACCACAATACGTTGCCCTGAAACTCAAGGATTTGCCACCAGCTTCGTTGGAGTCATTTGACCTTGCCAGGCTGTCTAAGGATGTGTGCCGTGTGATGTCCCTTGGAGAGAGCTTTGCTACCGCGTTCAAAACGATATCAGCTATCCAGGACGACATGGCGGCAATAAAGTCCAAACTCGGCGACACACCCTCTCCAGCTGACGCCCGGGTCGTGGAAGATGATGATGAAGATGACAATGAGGCTCGCAATACTCAGAGTGCTGTCAACATCCCCAGCGATAAGGAGACTGTGGTAGCAACTGTCGACCACGCTCCGGTCTCCACTGCAGCCCGTGATCCTCCACCTACTGCCACGTCCGAAGGGGAGAATGCGGACGAGGCCGCCAACTCTACAAAGACCAGTTTTGTTGACGTTGCCAAAGCTGCCAAAGTTGCTGTAACTGCTGAAGAACGCGAGAGTGAGTTCAAGGAAGTTGAAAGTCGTCATTCCAAGATGAAGAGGAGGTCCTATGCTGATGCTCTTCAATCGTCTGACAACCAACCATCTGACAAGCAGACCACGAACCAGCTACAGGCTGTCAACAAGACACGCCCCCACCCACAGTTACGCGTTGTACCAAAGTCTGGTAGGAGGTCTGGCGGACATCAGAGTCAAGGTCAAGGTCATAAGATGCACCAAGTCTTCATCAGTCGACTTGACCCCACCACCAGACCCCATCATGTACGGTCCTACATCAAAACCCATGTTAAATTAAATGACAATATCAAGATTGAGCAACTAGAAACCAAGTATGATGGTTATGCCTCTTTTAAGATTACATGTCCTGCCAGTTGCAGCAAGAAGTTGCTTGACAAAAATGTGTGGCCATCTGGTTTATACCTCCGACAGTTTTTTGAGAGGAAATGATCAACATGTGACTGTCATCATTGTGTTTGTCATTATACGCATTCAATAGTAGGACCAACCTTAGAATATGTTCATTTAACTGCAAGAATGTAAAAACTTCATTTAATGAGATCCCCAGTTTATGTGATAACCATGACATTGTGTTGTTGCAGGAACACTGGTTATTCAAAAACGAATTGTCTATTCTAAGTAGATTACATGGTGACTTTATAGGACAAGGTGTCTCCTTTATGGATATGGAAGAACGTGTTATTTTAGGTCGCCCCTATGGCGGCGTCGGTATCCTATGGCGGAAGTCACTTGCGAACAGTTGTGTTGTGAAAACTTACGATTGCTTAAGAGTTATAGGTATTGAAGTCAACCTGGGTGACTTGTGTATATTTCCCCTATGACAATGTTGAAAACTTGGATGAATTCTTGCACTGCCTGAGTCTTGTTAAACGTATCACCGAGGACTTTCCAACTCCATATGTGTTCACAATTGGTGACTTCAACGCTAATACAGCACGTTCTAGTTGTTTTGGAAACAAACTGGTGTCTTTTTGTGAGAGTTACTCCCTACACATCTCGGACAGGATTATCCTACCAAGTGATACCTTTACTCATGTTAGCTTGGCCCACGGCTCTACATCATGGCTTGATCACTGTGTGACTACATCCTCAGGCCATGATAACGTATCCAATATCAAAGTTCTGCTTGACTATGTGAGTTCTGATCATGTACCCTTATCCATAGATATTGAGGTATCTAGTGCTGTAAATGGCCCCCGGGAAGCGCCCTCAGCCACAACGAGCAGTAGAACATACAAATGGCGTGATGCCACAGCGTCAGACCTGTCCAGATATAAGAAACTTACTCGTAGGAAACTTTGTAACATCCGTGCTCCTATGGACGCCATCAGGTGTCACGACCGTAATTGTGTGGCACACAGGGACGATATTGACAGGTTCTACAGTGATATTGTTGATGCCTTAAATCACTGTGTGAGTGAATGCATTCCTAGTCACAGTGTGGCCACCCAATATAACGTCACAGGCTGGAATGATGTAGTTAGCGAGGCTCACACAGCTGCCCGGGATGCTTTTTTGTGGTGGAGGAGTAATAGCAAACCACGTTCTGGTCCAATATTTGAAAACATGAAAAATTGCAGGGCTAGGTTCAAATATGCTCTACGAGCTTGCAGGCGCAATGAAGAAAGTATCAAATGTGACCAGCTAGCTAATCACATGAGTGAACTGAACATGGTGGAATTCTGGAAACAAATGAAGGCTATGAGTTCCCACCGGTCTGTCAGATCAAACACTATTGATGGTGTGACTGGTGACGTTAATATTGCTGAAAAGTGGAAATGTCATTATGAAGCTATTTTCAACTCAGTCAAGAATGTTTCAATGAAGGATTCTGTTATGCATGATATTCGTCTGTACAACGATATGTTTGATGCCTCTGATATTTCTGCTGTTACTCCTGTTGAAGTTGATTCACTGATCAAAGTTCTTAAGAAAGGCAAATCAGCTGGCCCTGACTGTCTCACCAGTGAATGCCTCATCAACGCCGATTTCAACTTGTGTATTTTGTTGTCATTGTGTTTTAACTGTACGTTTGCTCATGGTTACATGCCAGACATGTTGATGGACTCTGTTATTATTCCTTTGGTGAATAACAAGTGTGCCAGTCTTTCTGACATGAACAACTACAGACCTATAGCTATTGCTAATGTTATATCTAAACTGCTAGAGGGTTTATTTCTGAACAGAATTGAGGATTATCTGTGGACAAACGACAATCAGTTTGGTTTCAAATCAGCTCTTTCAACTGACAAGGCTGTTTACCTACTCCACGAATTTGTTGACTACTTCAGAAGCCACTCCACTAGTGCTTATGCTACGTTCCTAGATGCTAGCAAAGCTTTTGACAGGATTAACCACTGGGGTTTGTTCAGAAAATTGATCGATCGAGGTATCCCTATTTACATTGTTAGCATCCTGCTATACTGGTACAGAAGGCAGTCTATGGTTGTTAGATGGGGCAATGTCACCTCATCCAAATTTCATGTGACCAACGGTGTTAAACAAGGTGGTATACTGTCACCCTTGTTGTTTAATGTCTATGTTGATGATCTCAGTATACTGTTGAACAATACTAATGTGGGCGGCTCCTTTAACGGTGCACTGTTAAATCACATTTTCTATGCTGATGACCTCTGTTTGTTAAGTTTATCTACCGCAGCGATGCAACATCTCCTTTCTGTATGTGAAAAATTTGGTAAAAAAAATGACATCCTGTTCAACTGCACTAAATCTATGTGTATGGCTTTCAAACCAAAGGGTGTCAATACGTCGAATCCTGTTATGTCACTTTGTGGTAATAGCTTGAACTTTGTCGAAAAAGTCAAATACCTAGGTGTGTGGATTGAATCTGATAAGACCAATGCTGACTGTAACAGGCATCTCAGGAAACTGTACGCTCAAACCAATTTACTGTTGCGTAATTTCCATAGATGTTCTCCTGAAGTCAAATGTATGCTGTTCAAGACCTTCTGTACCTCAATGTACTGCTCGTCGTTATGGTTTAATAGCAATGCTGCTGTTAGGAACAAAATCCGCATTGCATATAATAACTCCCTAAGAAGGTTGTTAAATGTACCACGAAGGTCGAGTGCAAGCAAGCTGTTTGTGTCTGTGAACATTCCGTCTTTTGGAGAATTGATACGTAAGAATGTTTACAGTTTTTTGAGAAGACTGCTGGAATGTAACAATCATCTTATATCAGCAATTGTCAACTCGTCACTCACACTTCACTCCAGCATTTGGAAGTGGTGGCGTTCCATTTTACACTGAGCCCATTATGTTTTTTGTGGTTACAAGAGCGCCGAGTGTCTGCTGATCTGTATATACTTTATTTATTTATCTATTTGTAATATGAACCCTGAGTTTGAAATAAACGTTTGAATTGAAAAAAAATTGAACTTGTATTATTTATTGGGTTTTATTTCATTTATTATGTACTACATCCATTGTGTATGTGTGTATTGTGTGGTTGCAGCACAGGTGACAAGCCCAAGACAAATTTCCCCTTGAGGGACAATAAAGTTTATCTTATCTTATCTTATCTTATCTCACTGAGAAGCAACTGGATGTGCCGCTCAAGCTGGTCCCAGTTCAGCAGATCTTCAGCCTGCATCTCTGTAAATAGTGATGCAAGGTCCGGTTTGGGGTGGATCATTTTCCTCTTGCCTAGATGAAAAGAGAGAAAAGGGTGGTAGTTAATTAATGCAAGTTTAAAACATATTTGGGAAATACACACGGTGACCACAGAATCTAATCTCTGCTATTTTCAGATGATGTTGTCCTGTTGGCTTCATCGAGCAATGACCTAAAGGTCTTGCTGGGATGGTTTGCTACTGAGTTTGAAGTGGCCGGGATGAGAATCAGTACCTCCAAATCTCAGTCCATGGTACTTAACCAGAAAAGGGTGGATTGTCCTCTCTGGATTGGGGACAAGCTCCTGCCCCAAGTGGAGGAGTTCAGGTATCTTGGGGTCTTATTTGTGAGTGAAGGGAGAATGGAGTGGGAGGTTGATAAATGAATCAGAGCAGCATCTGCAGTGATGCAAACATTGTCCAAGTCTGTCGTGGAGAAGAGGAGGCAGAACCTTAAAGCAAAGCTGTCGATTTAGGCTGCGTGTTCACCAAACGCGTTTTTTGTCACCAAACTGCCCTGAACGTCTTTTTTTTAACACTTGTGTGCTGCGCTGCGCTCTGAAAAAAAAAAAAAAAATCTGTCCCCTTTATCCCAGCAACAGCTTGTCACTCACAGCTCAGCACTTCCGTTTTTCCTATGGTCAGACTTTCTACTTATTTTTTAAAAGCAGGAACATATTACAGGAAACGTATTCTAGCATTGGTAGCAGCTTTGGATGCAAAATAGATGACACTGTACCGCTGTCTTATGTCCCGCCCTTCCTTATTCTGACTGGCTGCTTAGAAAGGTCTGACACTGACAAAAAGTTGAAATTTTTTCAAGTCTGAGCCCTCTGAGTGCTGCAACAAAAAGCTGCCACTGCTGAGAGAGTTTCAGCACCGAAGGCGCTCAGCGCTGGAGATGCTGAACTACATGGAGACTGAATAAAAAATAGTCGCCCACAGCTGAAAAAAAAAAACACATTTGGTGGACACACAGTCTTACTGCTCAGTCTATCTTCCTACCCTCCTTGGGTCACAAACTTTGGGTAATGACCAGAAGAATGAGATCACAGATACAAGCGGCAGAAATGAGCTTTCTCTGTGGGATTTCTGCACTCGCCCTTAGAGATAGAGTGAGGAGCTCAGTTATCTGGGAGAGGCTGAGTGTAGAGCTGCTTCTCCTCCACATTGAAAGGAGCCAGTTGAGGTGGTTTGAGCATCTGATCAGGATGCCTCCTGGATGCCTCCCACTTGAGGTGTTTTGGGCATGTTCCATGGGGAGGAGACCCTGGGGCAGACCCAGGACATGCTGGAGAGGTTGTTTCCCAGTTGACCTGGGAACACCTTGGTGTACCCTCTGAATAACTGGAAGAGGTGGCTGGGGAGAGTGAAATCTAGGCTTCTGTACTTGAACTGCTGCCTCCATCATCTCGATAGCCAGAAAAGTGGTAGAAGATGGATGGATGGATAGATGGATGGACACCTGTAGTACTGATTTGAAAAGCCTAAATTTTTTCTTTCTCTAGTTATTGCATTCACAAGGTAGGTGTTAACGCTGCCGCGGCTCATCTGCCTAGCGGGGTGACAACAATACCCCTTCATCCTTTTAGAGGCTGAGGGGTAAAAAGGAAGTAATTCTGGATTATAAAATACATATCATAAATAGAATAGAATAGAATAGAATAGACTTTATTTGTCATTATAACAAGTACAACAAAATTAAAATGCAAACCAGTCAGTGAATTAAAAGTAAAAAGAAGCTTAAAAAGATTATATGCATTACTAATTTTAAATATCACACACACTCAGTTTCACAGTTTCAAACCTCATGTTCTGCTAGAGTTCAGGGAGGTAATTGCGGTCGGATAAAAACTGTTTTTGAATCTGTTTGTCCTTGTTTTAATTGCTCTAAACCGCCTTCCTGATGGTAGTAGTTGGAAGAGAGCGTGACCAGGATGAAAGGGGTTCTTCGAGATTTTTTGTGCCTTTTTAAGGCAGCGGGCGTGGTGCAGATCTTCAAGGCTGAGGAGAGGGCAACCAACAATTTTTGGGGCTGTGTTGATGACAGTCTGAAGAGCTTTCTTCTGAGCTACCGTGCAGCTGCTGAACCAAATACAAATACAATAAGTTAAAATGCTCTCAATAGAGCAACGATAAAAAGACAACAGCAGTCTCTGACAGATGTTGTTTCCTCTCAACACCCTGAGGAAATGTAGTCTTGGCTGGGCTTTTTTCAGCAGCTCAGTTGTGTTCACCCCCCATGTCATGTCCTCCTGAATATGGACCCCCAGGAAGCGAAAACCTCGACCCTCTCCACATCCGTACCACCAATAGTCAGAGTTTGAATGTCTGTTTTATTTCTTCTGAAGTGTATGATGACCTCCTTTGTTTTTGTGACATTTAAAAGAAGGTTATTGTCCCCACACCACTCTGTCAACTGCTGCACCTCACTCCTAAAACCGGTCTCATCTCCCCCGTAGATGAGCCCCACCACTGTGGTGTCGTCGGCAAACTTGATGATGCTGTTGCTGTGGTGTATGGGGGTGCAGTCATAGGTGTAAAGGCTGTACAGTAGGGGGCTCAGCACACAGCCTTGTGGGGAGCCGGTACTGAGATTAATGGTGGTGGACATGTGAGGTCCCACTTTAACCCTCTGTCTGCGATCTGAGAGGAAACTTTGGATCCAAGTACAAATGGGATATGGAAGTCCTAATTCCCTGAGTTTGGACAACAGTCTGTCGGGGAGTATGGTGTTAAAGGTGGAGCTATAGTCCACAAATAGCATCCGCACATAGCTCTCCGGCTGCTCCAGGTGAAACAGGGCAGCGTGGAGGGCCGTGGCTACAGCATCCTCAGTGGATCTGTTGGTTCTATAAGCAAACTGGTGGGGGTCCAAACACTGTGGGAGAAGTGATATGATGTGGGTTCTGACTAGCTTCTCAAAACACTTCATCACCACTGGAGTCAGAGCCACTGGCCAGTAATCATTAAGACTGGAAACATTGTGTTTTTTGGGTATAGGAATTATGGTGGAGGATTTTAAACAGTGTGGGACAGTGGACAGTGACAGGGACCGGTTAAAAATCCTAGTAAAGATTCCAGTCAGCTGGTACCATACGCACAGTCCTTCAGCACACGCCCGGAGACACCGTCAGATCCAGTGGCCTTCCTCGGATTGACCGCTCCCAGAACTCTCCTCACCTCATACTCCTTGACAATGAGGCTTGGGCTACTGGGAGCTGTGGGCTCCGTTGTTGTTTCTATCTCTGGAGGTTCCACCTCAAACCGAGCAAAGAAAATATTCAGGTCCTCTGCCAGCAAGGGGCTCCCTGCAGCCGCTCTAGAGTTGGCTCTGAAATTAGTGAGCTGCTGCACCCCCTCCCACACCTGTCTGCTGTTATTACTATCCAGGTGGTCCTCAATCCTCCTCCTGTATTCCCTCTTGGCCTTCCTGATGCCTCTTTTCAGGTTAGCCCAGGCTAAGCTATAATGAGCCGTGTTGCCTGACCTGAAGGCAGCTCTTCTCTCCCTCAACAGTTTCTGGACCTCCCGGGTCATCCAGGGCTTTCTGTTAGGATAAATCCTGATGTCTTTCTCAACTGTGACAGTGTCCATGCAGGTTTTAATATAACACAGCACACTATCCGTAAATATGTCCAGGTCTGGGTGTTCAAAAATGTCCCAATTTGTCCTATTGAAGCAGTCCTGCAGCTGCTGAGTTGCACCATCGGGCCATGTTTTAACTGTTTTTGTAATAATAGGAGCAGTTTTCCTGAGCGGTACATATGCTGGGATTACACGCAGGGACATGTGGTCAGACCGGCCCAGATGTGAAAGTGGGGTGACCCTAAAGCTCTGCTTGACGTTAGAATACAATTTATCAAGTGTATTTGCTCCCCTAGTAGCACAATTAACATGCTGATGGAACTTGGGAAGCACCTTTTTCAAGTCCACATGATTAAAATCCCCTGCTACAATATGCACAGCCTCAGGATGTAAACTCTGCTGTTTGCTCAGACTGTCATATAAATATCCGTTAGCCGCGTTAGCACTAGCATCAGGTGAAATGTATACAGCGGTTACCATGACGACAGTGAATTCTCTCGTTAAATAGAAGGGTCTACATTTTACAGTCACATATTCCAAGTCTGAGGAGCAGTGACTGTCTACAATCGCCGTGTCTGTGCACCAGCTGTTGTTAATGTACATGCAGAGCCCACCTCCTCTGGTCTTCCTGGAGTCCCTCGTTCTGTCATGCTGCTGTATGGTATAGCCTGCTAGCTCGATAGCATTGTCCGGGATGGATGGTTGAAGCCAAGTCTCGGTGATCAGCAGAATGCAGCTATCCCTTATCGGTTTCGTTGTTATCTGCAGCCTCAGCTCATCCATCTTGTTCAAGAGTGCTCTGACGTTTGAGATGAAGAGACTCGGTAGCGGTGGTCTGTGTGGCTGCCGCCGTAGTCTAGCTAGTACCAACTTGTACCAACTTGTACCAAATGTACCAATTTAAAATCTTATTACTGAAATGGGTCAGTTTCATTGACAGCAATATCACACATCATTTCCCCCAAAATTTAATGACCCAGGAAAGTTATTGCCGGGATGATGAAGGATTATGGTAAGGATGGGTGCTGTTATGTCTGATCCTGCAAATATTGCAATGGTTGCAAGGTGCAAAAACATATAACTACATATAGCTACGGGTTATTGTTATTATTATTACTACATCCATCCATCCATCCGTCCCCAACCATTTATCCGGGCGTCCAGGTCTCAGGTACAGCAGTCCAAACAAAGTAGCTCAGACTGCCACCCAGTTCACAAGCACCATGATCCCTCCTGCAGGTAGTGAGTCCAGTGGAGGGTGGACCCATGTGGCTCCTTTAAAAACACCGGTTCTTTGATGTCATTTTTTCATGGAGATCCCCTACCACTCTTTTTCTGGCCCCTCATTTAGAACCAGTTTGTCTTGGGAGACCCTAGCAGGGGCAGGTTTCCCCTAACAACATAGCTCCTGGGATTATTGAGGCACACAAACCCCTCCACCATGATAAGGTGGTGATCCATGGAGGGGTACTGCTACTACATTGTGCTAGTATTTTCAAGATAGTGTTGCTGGGTAAGTTTTAATTGCTGACAACAGTTTGGCTTATAAACATTTTCCATATGTATCATGTTATTCATCACCACTGGCTTCATTATCTTCACTGATGATGACCTACACAGTTGAAAGTGGCCTTCTATTGAGACTAGGGATGAGCCGATACCACTTTTTCAAGTCCAATACCGACACTGTGACTTTGAGTACTGGCCAGTACAGATCCAAACCCATTATCATCTCTCTTATTTAAAATAATAAAAGTACAGAGCATACTTTGGGAATAGCTGGTTGCATTTTGCACACATATAAAAACATAAATATAAAAGTCAAAGCATATATTACAAATTTGACTCAGTTTAGCAATGCTGCTGCTTTTTTAATTTTAAACTTTGTGACATTGGGAGCATTTCACTGGTCAGGACCATGCAAACATGCATTCTTAAGTTTTAAGTGCAAGCTCATGCAAAATTTTAAAGCTGAGTAAACATTCAGATGAAATTCAAAATGCCACTTTATGCATGAGGTAAAAAGTGCCGTAGATCAGAAAATAAAGAACCTATCTCTTTAAGTTGTATTTTTGTCATCCATTATTATTATTATATGTATTCTCCTGGTTCTCAGTTTATTTAGCAGTGTTTTTGATATTATTCTCTGTCCATTCTTAGTTTTTAGCTTTGCTCTTATTTTTAAGTCATTCCTGTTCCATTTCCTGTAGCCTTATTGCCGTAGTCCTGCTTCCAGTTTACTGTTATGATTTGCTATTTATGTTTCTGTTACCTAATGCTCATCAGCTGTTCCTCGTTCTCCACCGAAAGGTAAACCCATGTTATGTCTTCATTCCTGTCATTTTGTCACATGCCCATCTGGTTTGTTCTTTAAGTTTTGTTCTTTTGTTTGCATTTGAGTTTTAGCATCTTCCAGCTTCCGAGTTGGAAAAGCAGTGGCTAGGGATGCATGACACACTTCCTTCTGCTCGGTTCTTGACAGAATTCAGCATACTCCTTTACCTGATACTTTTGCAAGTGGTTTATCAAGTTGGTGGTGTTAAAATTATAAATGCTGGTATCACCTTGTGAAACTGTTCACACAGCAAACATACCGAGGCAAGTCCCACAAACAGGCTGCAGTGACACATGACACTTGTTGCTTCTGGTTACAGAAGCCGCACGCAGCGTGTCTGAGAATGATAACTGCACCTTCTTTTTAATATTATTAATGTATTGGATTGGTAAATTGCTTTTATTCCTTACTGATACCAATCCAGCCATTTTGCCTGGATCAAACCTGATATTGATACCGCGGATCAGATCAGCTTGTCCCTAATTGAGACCACCATGAAGCACAATGGTGGAACAATTAATTATGTTTACTCTGCATCTTAATATAGCACACTTCAAGTGAATGAATTATCTTTGGCAAAGAAATGCTAACACAAAAAATACCTCATTTATAAAATAGCACATATCCAAGTGTATAGTGAAATGTTTATGCTTTATTTCTCTTTTTTCATTGTTTCTTTTTTGCATTTCTAATTGCACTGTTTCATAATTCCAGCTAAATATTACTTTACCTTTACCGTGACAGAAGCAGATATATTAAAGCGTGTGAAAACCATCATGGACCGTGTGAAAAAGCAACTTGGCAAAAACAAGCTCAGTGAGTTCCTACGGTGAGTATTAAGTTTTTTATTTAGTATGCTATATCATCCTGATTTCACTCTTATTGCCATGTGCCAGATTCAGAGAGTTTGGTTTTAGTATATTCAAAACAGCAGAACAAGAAACAATGCAGAATACATTTGAAAAATGTTCAGATATCTTTCTTGCATAATCTAAGCTTAAATACTACTTATTTATTTTATATACAGTGGTGTGAAAAAGTGTTTGCCCCTTCCTAATTTCTCATTTTTTTGTATGTTTGTCCACACTTAAATGTTTAAGATCATCAAACAAATTTAAATATTAGACAAAGATAACACAAGTAAACACAAAATGCAATTTTTAAATGAAGATGTTGATTATTAAGGGTTAAAAAAAAATCCAGACCTACATGGCCCTATATGAAAAAGTGATTGCCCACCCCCACCCCCCGTAAAGCATAAATTAACTGTTGTTTATCACATTTTTGGAAAGCTGAGTTCAATTTCTCTAGCCATACCCAGGTCTGATTACTGCCACATCTGTTCTCAATCAAGAAATCACCTTAAATAGGACCTGCTTGACAAAGTGAAGTAGACCAAAAGATCTTCGAAAGCTAGACATCATGCTGTGATCCAAAGAAATTGAGGAACAAATGAGGAAACAAACTAACTGAGATCTCTCAGTCTGAGAAAGGTAATAAAGCCATTTCTAAAGCTTTGGGACTCCAGCAAACCACAGTGAGAGCCATAATCCACAAATATCGAAAACATGGAACAGTGGTGAACCTTTCCAGACCAAAATTACACCAAGAGCGCAGTTATGACTCATCCAAGAAGTCAGAAAAGACTCCACAACAACATCCAAAGAACTGCAGGCCTTACTTGTCTCAGTTAAGGTCAGTGTTCATGACCCCAGCATAAGAGACTGGCCAAAAATGGCCTGCGTGGCAGAGTTCCAAGACGAAAACCACTGCTGAGCAAAAAGAACATGGAGGCTTGTCTCAGTTTTGCCAGAAAACATCTTGATGATCCCCAAGACTTTTGGGAAAATACTCTGTGGACTGACGAGACAAAAGTTGAACTTTTTGGAAGGTGTGTGTCCCATTACATCCGGCATAAAAGTAACATGACATTTCAGAAAAGGAACATCATACCAACAGTAAAATATGGTGGTGGTAGTGTGATGGTTTGGGGCTGTTTTGCTG
The DNA here is from genome assembly GCA_020510985.1 of Pholidichthys leucotaenia. NCBI lineage: Eukaryota > Metazoa > Chordata > Actinopteri > Cichliformes > Pholidichthyidae > Pholidichthys > Pholidichthys leucotaenia. The sequence continues at coordinate 286,133,398 of CM035838.1, forward strand.
CTTCAGGACCTGGAAGACTTGGTGTGGTAAATGGAAACATGAATTCTGCTGTCTACCAAAACATCCTGAAGGAGAATGTCCGGCCATCTGTTCATGACCTCACGTTGAAGCACACTTGGGTTCTGCAGCAGGACAATGATCCAAATCACACCAGTAAGTCCACCTCTGAATGGATTAAGAAAAACAAAATGAAGACTTTGGAGTGGCCTCGTCGAAGTCCTGACCTGAATGTGACTGAGCTGCTTTGGCATGACCTTAAAAAGGCAGTTCATGCTCAAAAACCCTCCATTGTGGCCGAATTACAACAATTCTGCAAAGATGAGTACCGTAGGCCAAAATTCCTCCACAGCACTGTAAAAGACTCATTGCCAGTTATCGCAAACGGTTGATTGCAGTTGTTGCTGCTAAGGGTGGCCCAACCAGTTCTTGGGTTTAGGGGGCAATCACTTTTTCACACAGGGCCATGTAGGTTTGGATTTTTTTTCCCCTTAATAATAAACATCTTCATTTTAAAACTGTATTTTGTGTTTACTTGTGTTATCTTTGTCTAATATTTAAATGTTTGATGATCTGAAACATTTAAGTGTAACAGACGTACAAAAAAATTAGAAATCAGGAAGGGGACAAACACTTTTTTCACACCACTGTATTTGTATATTTAATTTTATATTTATTATATAGATAGCATTGTGATAACCATTTACTTAAGATTGTGAAATAAATGGAAAAGAATCTTTTAAGATGCGGATAAACCTGATCCTCTTATCGCTATACTGAGAGAGTTAACGATCAGGGTTCACTAAACTTCACTGGTTTAGTGAAGTGGACATTCTTATGAAGTTGCAGCCAGAATTTTCATCAGGCCTTAAATAAAGAAATGACTTTTCATAGAAACACGAAATACAGTATCTACTATAATAGCAGTAACTACTTCAAGTCTACTGCACTACCTTGTGTACAAACAGGTGTATGGTATATGCATGGTCACGCCTTTAAAATCTTCTTTTTCTTCTTTTGGCTGCTCCCTTTAGGGGTCGCCACAACAGATCATCTGTGTCCATCTCACCCTGTCCCTTGCATCTTCGTCTGTCACACCAACCCTCTCCATGTCCTCCTTCACCACATCCATGAATCTTCTCTGCGGTCTTCCTCTTTTCCTCCTGCCTGACAGCTTCATCTTCAACATCCTTTGTCCAATATATCCACTATCCCTCCTCTGCACATGTCCAAACCATCTCAGCCTTGCCTCTCTTACTTTGTTTCCAAACCGCTCAACATGAGCTGTCCCTCTGATATATTCATTTCTAATCTTGTCCCTCCAAATCGCTCCCAATGAAAATCTTAGCATTTTCAACTCTGTCACCTCCTGTCTTTCTGTCACTCCCACCGTCTCTAAACCATACATCACAGCAGGTCTCACTACCATCTTGTAAATCTTCCCTTTCTATCTTGCTGCTACCTTTCTGTCACAAATCACCTCTGACACTTGTGTCGACCCACTCCACTCTGTCTGCACTCTCTTCTTCACCTCTCTTGTGCATTTTCCATTGCTTTGGATGGTTGACCCCAGGTATTTAAACTCATCTATTTTCACGAGCGCTTCTCCTTACATCTTCACTGTTGCACCTGCTTCCCTCTCATTCACACTCATGTATTCTGTCTTGCTTCTACTGACTTTCGTTCCTCTTCTGTCCAGAGCATACATCCACCTCTCCAGGCTCTCTCCTACCTGATCCCTACTCTCAATGCAGATCACAATGTCATCTGCAAACATCATGGTCCACGGAGATTCCTACCTGACTTTGTCTGTCAACCTGTCCATCACCGTTGCAAACAAGAAGAGGCTCAGAGCCAATGCCTGATGTAATCCCACCCCCACCTTGAATCCATCCGTCACTCCTACAGCGCACTTCACCACCATCTCACTGTCGTCATACATGTTCTGAACCACCCTCACATACTTCTCTGCCACTCCTGACTTTCTCATACAGTACCACACTTCCTCTCTTGGCACCCTATCATATGCTTTCTCTAGATCCACAAAGACAGAGTGCAGCTCCTTCTGACCTTCTCTATACTTCTCCATTAGCACTGTTAGAGCAAACATTGCATCTGTAGTACTCTTTCTTGGCATGAAACCGTACTGCAGCTCACTGATTGTCACCTCTCCTCTTAACCTGGCTTCAATAACTCTTTCCCATATCTTCATAGTGTGGCTGATCAACTTTATGTCTCTGTAGTTACTACAGCTCTGAGCATCACCTTTGTTCTTGAAAATTGGTACAAAAACACTTCTTCTCCACTCCTCAGAATCAGAATCAGAATCAGAATCAGAATCAGATTTATTGCCATTGATCATGTAGTACACAAACTAGGAATTTGTCTCGGTGCAATGCTGCAACATTAAACATGATAAAATAAAAGAAATAAACTATACATGCAATAAAGTGTAGAATAAGAGTAAGTGATACTGGTCAGCAGTTAAAATATATTAGCGAGCAGCAGATACTGTGGAGAACCATATAGTGCAGTCGGTAATGCAGGAAGAAAAACAGTGATGATTGACATGAGTCTGGTTGAGCTGCTGTACATAGTGCACGAGAGTCAATAAGTCACTTAGTGTTCAGCAGTCTGATGGCAGAGGGGAAGAAGCTGTTCATGTGACGGGAGGTTTTAGTCTGGATGGACCGAAGTCTTCTACCTGAGGGGAGGGGGGCAAACAGTACGTGACCAGGGTGTGAGGGATCGGCTATGATCCGGCCAGCACGCCTCCGGGTCCTGGAGATGTACAGATCTCCTCAGGCATCTTCTCACTCTCCAAGACTGTGTTAAACAATCTGGTTAAAAAGTCCACTGCCATCTCTCCTAAACCATACCTCCATACCTCTACAGGTATGTCATCTGGACCAACCACCTTTCCATTTACCATCCTCTTCAAAGCTGCCCTCACTTCCTTCCGCCTTGCTAATCCTTGGGATTTCCTTGATCACTATCTTTTCTTCATCCATCCTCCTCCCTCTCTCTCTCTCATTTTCTTTATTCATCAGCTCTTCAAAGTACTCCTTCCACCTTCTCAACACACTCTCGTCACTTGTGAGCACATTTCTATTTCTGTCCTTAATCAACCGAACCTGCTGCACATCCTTTCCAGCTCCACCTCTCTGTCGAGCCAGTCGATTCAACTCCTTTTCTCCTTCCTTAGTGTCCAGCCTCTCATAAAACTGACTATATGCCTTACATTGGTCAACACCAAATTTATTGTCTAAATTTTTTAGCTGATTTAGGACAATTTGGATGTGCTGAATCCAAAAATCACATTGGTTTTGCTCAATCAGGTCAACTTTTTGAACTATGGCCACATGCTTTTTACATTTTTGTTTACATGTGTGGGTATTTTCGCTTTATATGATGCAAAATTCTTTTTTATTTCTTGAAATTCTCTGAATTTTGAACAATGATGACGTAACATTCAATTTACATGTACTTATCTTTATCAATGTCTACTATTCAATTTACAGTACAACTGTACAACTGCTGTATAACTGCTTACAACTTAGCATAAAAACCTGACCTGATCGAGAGAAATGGATATCTTTTTTGGATTCAGCAGTGCAAAATTGTTTTAAATCAGTTGAAAAAACACAGACAGCTTACAAAAAAATTATTTTTGTTATGTTGTGTTTTCCTTCACCTTTGCCACCTCTCTCTTTGCCATGCGCCTAGATTCCAAATACTCTTGTCTACTTTCTTCATCTCCATGGCTATCCCACTTTTTCCTTCTTTTGATACTTTCCTGTACCTCCTCATTCCGCCACCAGGTCTCCTTGTTTTACTTCCTCTGTCCATTGGATACACCACATACCCTTCCACCCCTTTTCCCTCAATGCTTTTGCTGTACTTTCCCAGCCATCTGGTAATTCTTCCCTACCACCCAGAGCCTGCATCAACTCCTTCCTGAACTCTGTGCAACCTTCTTCCTTCTGTAGCTTCTCCCACATAATCTTTGGCTCTGCCTCCACTGTCTTTCTCTTCTTGCTTTGCAAAGTCATCCTACAGACTACCATCCGATGCTGTCTAGCTACATTCTCCCCTGCCACCACCTTGCAGTCTCTGAGCTCTCTCAGATTTCTCCTTCTGCATAAGATGTAGTCCACCTGTGTGCACCTTCCTCCACTCTTGTAAGTCACCCTGTGTTCCTCTCTCTTCTTGAAGTATGTGTTCACCACAGCCATTTCCATCCTTTTAGCAAAATCCACAACCAACTGTCCTTCCACATTTCTCTTCTTAAGACCATACCTACCCAGAACCTCCTCATCGCCTCTGTTCCCTTCACCTACATGTCCATTAAAGTCCGCTTCAATCACCACTTTCTCCTCCCTGGGAACACTCTCTACCACTTCATCCAACTTACTCCAGCGTTCCTCTTTCTCTTCTACCTGACATCCAACTTGTGGAGCATACGTACTGACAACATTCAACATCACACCTTTGACTTCTAGCTTCAAACTCATAATTCTGTCTGACTCCCTCTTTACCTCCTGAACACTCTTCACATACTCATCCTTTAAGATTACTCCTACTCCGTTTCTCTTCCTATCTACATCATGGTAGAACAGTTTAAATCCCCCTCCAGTGCTCCAAGCCTTGCTTCCCTTTTACCTGGTTTCTTTTTTTTTTTTTTAATTTAAGTTTTTGTAAAGGGTATACAGTACATGTCATTACAGCATTGCATTGTTTACATTTTCGTCACATATTCCCGTCCTTTTTTTTGTTTTTTGACAACATTGAAAAAAAAATATTACAACACCCTTTTTTAAGTGAAAGAAAAAGAGAAATTAAAAAAACCCCAACAAAACAAAAGAGCAGAAAAATAAAAGACAATCTGAGTAGCGTTGGAACAAAGAGAGGTGCCAATTATATTATATATATAATTATATTATATAATAATTATTATATATATTATTATATTATATATAATTATATAATTCTATAATTATAATAATTATATAATTATATATAATTATATTATATTGAAATGGTGTTTGTCAAAGATTAGATCTGATGGAAGACACATATGCGTTCCAGGGTTGCCAAAAGTTCAAGAACCCATCCATGTCCTGTCTCAGTGCAAGTGTCAACTTTTCCATCAAATAAATGTCCTGAATCACGTTAATCCAATCTTCAGGTGCAGGACAGTCTTTCAACATCCATTTTTTTGTTAGAGCTTTTTTACTTGCCAATATTAAAACAGTGAATAAATATTTTTCTCCTCGTCTTTCCAGTGATTCCGGTAGTAAACCCAAATACAAAGTTACAAAAGAAAAGGGAACTGTTATTTTGAATATTTTCCCCAATATTGTTTGTACATTGGTCCAGTATTGGTGGATAACTGGGCATGACCAAAACACATGAAAATGATTTGCAGTCTTTTCACCACACAAGCGCCAACAATTCAACCCTTTATGAGTAAATTTGTTTTGTGCAGGTGTTCTGAAAAATCTTACCAAATTTTTCCATCCAAATTGTCTCCACAGCAGGGATGAAGTACTTTTCCATTGCTGTTTATTTAGCTTTTTCCATATTTCCAGTTGTAAAGTGAAATTCCCCTCTTTTTCCCATTTCTCTTTTATATATGATGTGTTGTCTCCTTTTAAATCCTGAAGACTATGGTATATTTCAGAAATGTATCTGATCACTGGGATCCCTTTATATGCCATTAAGAAAACCTTCAGAACACCTGACTGGGCCCTTTCCAAATCCTTCTTTTTAATTATTATTACCTCCGCCAAGGAGGTTATGTTTTCATCGGTGTTGGTTTGTCTGTCTGTTTGTCTGTCTGTCTGTTTGTTAGCAAGGTAACTCAAAAAGTTATGGACGGGTTTTCATGAAATTTTCACAGATTGTCAGAAATGGGGTATCCTACAGATGATTAGATTTTGGTGGTGATCCGGATCACCGTCCAGAAGAAAACTGCCATTACAGAAAATGCGATTTTCGTGAATAACTACTGAACCACTAATCCTATCATTGTGAATCCAATTGCTAGCCATATGTTTTCATGGTCAAGGAATCTGAAAATGTACACACAAACACTGTATGGAGGGAACTGTGGTGGTTGGCGGAGGTCTGCGCTCTCCGAGTGCTTTTCTAGTTTTGTTTATGTGGTGTCAAAGCTGAAAGAACCTGTTAAGGTCTTGATTTACTAGACCTTGTTTTTTTCAAATATTCAAAACTTCTTAAAGTTTGCCCTTTAAAAAAATCGTAATATTTTATCAGTCCATTCTCTTTCCACTTTTTAAATCTAGCGTCTGTTTTATTAGGAGTAAAGTCTTGATCATAGGAAATCCATTGCAATAACCGATAGGTTTCTTTAGTTTGATTCTCTCTGACTATCTTAAACCAATTTTTTAGTGGGGTCTCTATCCATGGGTTAGTTTTATTCAAAAGTTTAGGTAAGGCATTGTTCCCTATTATCACCTGTAGGGGAATGTCACTTGTTATTTGGCATTCTATCTCCTTCCATTGTGCAGTGTAGACTGGGTTACATATCTATACTAACGTTTAATTTGCGCAGCTTTAAAATAGTCCCTGATATTTGACAGCGCGAGCCCACCTTTGTCTTTGTTTAGCTGTAGGGTTCTATATCTGATTCTAGGTCTCTTGCCCTGCCATATGAATCTTGAGATCCATCTGTCCAGTTCTTGCCATGTTTTTTTGGGAGGTTCTACCGGTATTGTTTGGAAAAGGTATAGAAGACGTGGAAGTATATTCATTTTGACTGCTTCAATTCTTTGTGCAGTACCCAAGAATGGTATCATATTCCATCTTGCTAGATCAGATTTTATTTTTGCCATCAGTGGATCATAGTTTAGTGTTATAATTTTGCTGAGTTGTTTCGGGATATTGACCCCCAGATATTTCATAGATTCCATCTCCCAGTTACTTTTGAATTTGCTTAGTAAATATTGACTTGGGTCATAGTTGAATGTTAAAATTTGGGTTTTATGCATGTTTAATTCGTACCCCGATAACTCTCCATACTCTGAAAAAAACTGAGGTTAGTTCTGGAAAAGAGGTGTCCGGCTGCCCCAGGTATATTAAAATGTCATCAGCAAAGAGTGCTATTTTATGTTCCTTCTGACCAAGTGTAATACCTTGAATTTTTTGATTCTGTCTTATCCATTGGCTCAGAGGTTCTATGAAGATTGCAAAGAGCAGTGGAGACAAGGGGCAACCCTGATGACATCCTCTTTCCAGTTCAAAAGATGATGATAATTTACCGTTAATCCTTATTTTAGCTGTTGTTTTTTTATATAATGCCTGGATAGTTCTAATGAAGTTGTTATGGAAATTGAAACTGGATAAGATTCTATATAGGAAAGACCATTCAATCGAATTAAATGCTTTTTCTGCATCTAATCCCAATATGGCTGCATTTAAATTACATTTTTTTATATGATGAATTATGTGTAAAGTGTGTCTAATGTTATCTTGTGTCTGTCTTTGTCTTATAAAACCTGTTTGGTCTAAATGAATTAAGTCTGTCAGTATATTTTCTAACCTTTTGGCAAGGATAGTGGTAAAAACCTTATAGTCCTGATTTAACACACTGATTGATCTGTAGTTGGAGCAGTCTAGTTTATCCTTTTCAGGTTTAGATATGACTGCAATGACCCCTTCTCTCCAGGAGGGGGGATTTCCCCTGTGTGGAGGACAGTTAAATGTTTTCAGGAGGAGAGGAGATAGTTGCTGTTTAAAGGTTTTGTACCACTCTGCTGTATAGCCATCTGCTCCTGGGGATTTGTTAGCTTTAAGTTTCATAATTGCTTTTTCTAATTCTTTAGGTTGTATTTCTGACAGTAGTGTTTTATTTTGTGACTCAGTAAGTTGGGGAAGGTTTAATGTGCTTAGGAATGTTTTGGATGCGTTTTTATGTTTTTTTTGAGGGAGTACAAGTTCTTGTAGTAGTTCTCAAAGTTTTTAAGAATATCCTGAATTCTAAATTTTATTTCCTTTGATACTGGGTCTCTGATTTTGTAGATTGCTCTCTCCGTTTGTTGTTTCCTCAATTTATAGGCTAGTAATTTTGCCGATTTGCTACCTGTTTCATAATATTTTTGTTTCAGAAATGTAAGTTTCTTCTGGATTTCTATTGTGTAGAACTTGTTTATTTGTTTTTTAATTTCCTTAATTTTGAGCGAGTCATTAGAATGAGTGTTGTCTTTGTGCTCTTTTTCTAGTTTCTTAAGTTCTGACTCTAATGTGATTAGTTTTTCTTGTCTCAGTTTCTTTTGGAGTGCCAGTTTTGTGATAATCTTTCCCCTTATTACAGCTTTGCATGCATCCCACAGTATTAAAGGGGATACTTCTCCATTATCATTTTCTTCCAAATATCTGAGAATATCTGATTCCAATTCATCTTTCAGTGGTCCTTTCAGCACATTTGAATTTAACCTCCAAGAAAATGTATTATTTGTGTATTTTTGGATATTTAAGTCCATATAGATTGGACTGTGGTCAGAGCGATCCATCAGTCCTATTTTACATGTTTTTACTCTTCCAATGTCTCTATTAAACATAAAAAAACAGTCAATCCTTGAGTATGATGAAGGTGGTGCTGAGTAAAATGTATAATCTTTTACACTGGGGTTGAATTCCCTCCACACATCACAGATTCCCATTTCTTTTAGTAGCATCTGAGTTTTTCTACTTTGAGTGTTATTTTGATGTGGAGAATTACCTGATGCATCCCAGTATGGACTCAGTCTTAGATTGAAGTCTCCACCACATATCACTAAACCTTGGGCTTTATTTATCATTAGGTCAAATACATTTTTATAAAATTTCCAGTTAGCCCCTGGAGGTGCATATACATTCAGCAGGGTGATATCTTCTCCCTGTAGCTGACCAAGTACCATGCTAAATCTCCCTTCTTTATCTTTGTGTTCTGAATTTTTTTCAAATATAATTTTGGTTGAGATCAATGTCGCTACCCCCCTCCTCCTCCATGACTTATACGAAGATGAAGAGATCAGTTTAAACCCTTGTCTATTAAGTTTAGTGTGTTCCAAGTCTGTTAGGTGGGTTTCCTGTAAAAAATATAATTCCTGCTTTGTCTTTTTTCATTTTGCCTAGAATCTTGGATCTTTTAACTTGATTCAGGATCCCTTTCACATTATATGAGATTATTTTGGTTACACCCTGTTTCTCCATTGTATTGTATTGTTTAGTATAACAGTGTAGTGGCCCTCTTTTATGCTACTCAAAAACTGAAAGAACATCAAGAACATAAAAAACATAAAGAACATAGTGTCATGAATGGCTCTTGCGAGCCATCAATAAGAGCCAAGGGCCAACCAGTGAGTTTGCGTAGTTTATTAATTAAGGCAAACAACAAAGGAAAAGAGCCTCGTGGGGCAAAACACAAATAACACTAGAAAAGCACTCGGAGAGCGCAGACCTCCACCAAGCGCCGCAGTTCCCCCCCATACAGTGTTTGTGTGTACGTTTTCAGATTCCTTGACCATGAAAACATATGACTAGCAATTGGATTCACAATGATAGGATTAGTGGTTCAGTAGTAAAAGCATTACCTCCTTGGCGGAGGTAATAAACTGAAGTGTTGCTGTTGTATCCATCTCCTCCATCTCCAAACTCCCAGGCTGCGGGCATTGCAATTCATCGCACAACCGTGTACAACCCACAGGCCAATGGGTTATGCGAGCGTTTTCATAGATCACTGAAAGCAGCACTCAGGGCTTCACTGACGGATGCAAATTGGGTAGACAGGTTGCCGTGGGTTTTATATTGGGGTTGCGCTCCGCGCCAAAAGAGTATTTGGAAGCTTCCCCGGCAGAGAGCTTGTTTTTGCGCAGCCCCTATGGCTGCCCGGGGAATTTCTGCCAAATAATCCCACGCCGGATAGCTGCCCGTCTCAGCTTTTGCAGCGTAGCGCAAACATAGGCACGCTGCTGGGCCCAGCCCACCACTGTTTTCCGCGTGCTTTTGTGCCTAAAACTTTGAAGAACGCGGAGTTCGTGTTCATCAGACACGACGACCAGCGCCCTCCATTGCGCCTGCACACATGTTGAAAATGGCCCTATCTGATAATGTTAAAGAATCCTTTAAAAAATTCCTGTATCCAGATGGTGATCCGGATCATCCCCAAAATTTAATCAGTTCTTCCTTGTACCATTTCCAACAACGCCTGAAAGTTTCATCGAAATCCATCCAAAACTTTTTGAGTTATCTTGCTAACCAACAGACAGACAGACAGACAGACAGACAGACAAACCCCGGCAAAAACATAACCTCCTGCGGCCTGCGGCCTGGCGGAGGTAACAAGGGAACACTTACGAATAACGATGAGGGAAGAGAGGTGGGCTGGAGCCAGACATCGGGACTCCAGCCTAATCCACAACGAGAGGTACGTGTGGATAGTGTGAGGTCGCAGCCCTGAGCAAACAGGGCAGCTCCCTTATATAGTGGTTGACAGCACATCCACTGATGAGCGGTAATTGGCCTCCAGCCGTCCCGTGGTGCTTGGTTACTGACAGCCGGAAGCACCACCGAGATGCTGTCAAAGCAAAGGCCTGGCTGAGATGATGTATGGCCTGAGCACGGACGACATCAGCGCACAGACCATGACACATAGTATATAAAACTTTAAAACAAAAAACTGTCAAAAGATCTTCCTGAACTGAGGTCTTTTTAGCGACCTTAGAAGAGCCTTGTGGTTGGTGTGTTGGCTCTGAGGGAAATTCCTCAAACTCTGTAACGTGTTGAGGGCCCTCAATTACCCCTGTAAGTTGTCCCATGTTTTTAACGTGAATTTCAGATCCCAATCCGAACTTGTAATGATTTTTTTTTTTTATGCCTATACCCTATGAAATTGTGCGCAACCTCCCACCACCATCACAGCAAACAATCACGTTAATACAGTATTTGTTAGTGTGGAGAGTTCATGTGGTTCACTGTCACATTTCTATTTTAACAAGTTTTTTTTTTTTTAAAAAGACTTATTTGTTTCTAATATTATGACTGTTCCATGAAATGTTTTACCACTTCTTACTTGCTGATTCTGCATCTCCTTTAATGTTTGTTACCTTGTAGGAGGAGGTTTGGATGCGCAGATTGACTAAAAATATTGTTATTCCCTCCTGAAAGCATCCAGTTTTTCCTTATAGTCCTGGTGCTTGGTTCCCCGCTGCTGGCCCATGGATTTTGAGGGTCTCTGTGTGCACCACGTTTGAGCCTTGATTCTTTTGGTCGGGTCTGCTGCGGGTTTATACACCGTTACCGGGAGCCCTCTTCTTGCCATATCCCTGGTTTCTTCTTCCGCCGAGTTGTAGAGACACGTCTCTTCCCCGTAGAAAACCCTCAGCTTCTCCGGAAATAGAGTTTGAAAGCACAGTTTCTTCTCTCATAGTACCTTTTTAGCATCATTGTATTCCCGACGCTTTCTAAGGACCTCCGGGGCGTAGTCATGCTCCACAAAAACTTTTCTTTCTTGGTCCATAAATCCTTTTTTCTGCCAAGCCAGTCTCAAAACCTCTTCTTTTGTTCTGAAGTAGGAAAACTTCACCACCACCGATCGTGGGGGAGCTTCCGCTAACAGCCTTGGGGCTAATGAATGGTGCACCTTTTCTATTTTCAAATCGGTGGATTGGGGAATTTCCAACTTCTCTCTCAGTATGGTTTCCACGCATGCAGCCATTGTGGTGAAACCATCCTCAACTCCTTCTTTCAGACCATGAATTCTTATGTTGTCCCTTCTTAGTCTTCCTTCCATGTTGGTTAGCTTAGCCTCCAGTCTTGTCTGTCGTTTGAGTAATTCCAGCATGGTTTCTTCCAGCCCTTTTATTCTTTCCTCTGCTTCCATGATTCGGGCCTCAGCCTGGTCCACTCTGTTGTTTGCCCTTTTTATTTCGTCTTGTGGAGTGTGTGAAATCAGAAGCAGATACATTTCAAATGATTTATTGCACACTCACATATCACGAGCACAGAACAGAATGACTCGTCACATCAAGAGCACAGAACAGACTGCCTGAACACATTAAACATCCTTCTCTCTACATCAAGTTACACTTCACAAGATTCAAGGCACTTCCTCACAACAGCAGGACACCTACACCACACTTCATTCAACCCCCACTCCCACTGTTCTCCCATGCGTATTCATTGTCTCTGTCTAAGGTGTGAAATAACCTGAGGCCCACACTGCCCCCCTCCCCCCAGCAACTTAGATAGAACAATAGAACATCAGTCCACACGTTGTTTCGGCTTCAGCCTCCTCCCATATCTGCTGCAACTGGGTTTTACTGCCTCCGTGGCCGGTGGGAGGCTGCTGGAAGTGTGTCTGACTGCGGGTGAGCCGTGGAGAGGTGGGGGGGGTTCACTCTGCCCATGTGGCTGCTCTGATGAATCGTTTCCCTGGGGAGCTCTCCGTGGGGGTCTTCCACGCCGAGGGGCCCTAGCCAACAGCACTTGCTCGTCCGCCACAACGAAAGCGGGTTTAAGTCTGTCTATGCCAATTTTTTCCCTCCTACCCCTCAAGTCTAGCAAAAAATGCTTATCCCCTGTTTCCAGCACTCTGAACGGTCCATCATAGGGTGGGCGCAATGGGGGGCGATGGGCGTCGTGTCTGACAAACACGAACTCTGCGTTCTTCAAAGTTTTAGGCACAAAAACACGCGGAAAACTGTGGTGGGCAGGTCCCGGCAGTGTGCCTGTGTTTGCTCTACGCTGCAAAAGCTGAGAAGGGGAGCTGCCGGGCGTGGGATTATCTGGCAGAAATTCCCCGGGCAGCCGTAGTGGCTGCGCAAAAATGAGCTCTGCCGGGGAAGCTTCCAGATCCTCTTTCGGTGCAGAGCGCAACCCCAATAAAACCCACAGTAACTTGTCTACCCAATTTGCATCCGTCAATGAAGTCCTGAGTGCTGCTTTCAGTGATCTATGAAAACGCTTGCATAACCCATTGGCCTGTGGGTTGTACGCGGTTGTGCGGTGAATTGTAACACCCAGGCTGCGGGCCATCGCGGACCAGAGTTCGGAAACAAATTGAGGGTCCCTGTCGGACGTAATGTCCGACGGGACTCCAAAACGCGCCACCCATGCTGTTAAAAAAGCGCGCGCCACGTCTGCGGACGTGGTTGCCGCCAGCGGAACCGCTTCTGGCCAGTGCGTAGTGCGGTCCACCATTGTCAGGAGGTGCGTGCACCCCTGTGATGGTGGGAGGGGGCCCACAAGGTCCACATGAACATGGTCGAACCTCTTAGCCGGAATACGAAACGGCTCCAAGGGAGCCTTCGTGTGTCTGTGTACCTTGGCTTGTTGGCACGCCACGCAGGCTGCAGCCCATTCTTTCACTTGTTTGCGTAGGCTCGACCACACAAACTTCTCTCCCACCATTTTGACCGACGCGCGCACTCCTGGGTGCGCCAGAGTGTGAACCGACTCAAACACGCGGCGGCGCCACGCGGCCGGGACCACGGGACGCGGGCGACCCGTGGAGACATCGCAGATTGGGGGGGCATGCCGTCTTGCAGCACACTGCTCTCCAGCCTTAACCCTGTTGGTCCAGACTGGAGCGCGCGCACGTCTGCATCGCTAATCTGCTCTGCGGCCATGGCTGCGTAATCTATCCCCATGCAGACTGGGGCCACCACGGCGCGCGAGAGGCAGTCAGCCACTACATTCAGTTTACCCGACGCATGCTGAATATCGGTGGTAAACTCTGAGATCGCGGCCAGCTGTCTCTGCTGCCGGCCCGACCACGGTTCTGAAACCTTGGCCATCGCGAATGTTAGCGGCTTGTGGTCCACGAACGTGGTGAAGCTGTGCCCTTCCAGCCAGAACTGGAAGTGGTGAATGGCCAAGTGGAGAGCCAGCAACTCTCTGTCGAACACGCTGTATTTACGTTCGCTGTCGCGCAAAGTTCTGCTGAAAAAGGTGAGCGGCTGCCAAGCCCCGGCGATGCGCTGCTCCACGACAGCCCCTATGGCCACGTCTGAAGCATTGGTGGTGAGCGCTATGCGGGCCATTGGGTCTGGATGTGCCAGCAGTGCGGCGTTTGCCAGGGCTGTTTTAACTTCCGAGAACTCCCGCTCTCGCTCCGGGGTCCATTCGACCCTATTCGCGGGTTTCTGTCGCTGCCGCGTTGACTGTGATCGCCCTGGTGGTGATGATGATCCGGTCTGCCTCCTGGGCTAGCGCACGGTAGTCTCGCGTGGTCAGCCACGGCGAATTGGCCAGAACCACTCTCGCCTCTGTTGGAAGGTTCCAGAGGTAGAGGTGGGCAAACAGAAAGTGCCCGTCGTCCGTGCCCATTAACGCCAGCATCTTCTCCATCAGGTCTACGGCCGAACCATCTCCTAGCTTGGTCCGCATCAGGAGCATCTCCGCTCTCTCACAGTCCGAGAGCGTGTAGCGCTGGATGAGCGCAGCTTTGAGCGCCTCGTATCTGTTGCTGGCTGGTGGCTGATCGAGCAGGCTTGCTACCTGTTGAGCTGTGAGGGTGTCGAGCGCTGCGACCACATGGTAGAATCTGGTGTCGTCTGCCGTTACTCCCCGGAGGGCGAACTGGGCCTCGGTGAGGTGGAACCAAGAGCGCGGGTTGTGCTGCCAGAAATCCGGTAGCTTGACTGCAACCGCACACGCGTGGCTGGAGGTTCCAGTCTGGACTGTCTGTGGGATGGCTGCCGCCTCGCTGTAGCTTCCTGACCGGGCCGGCTCCGGGGATCTTGCCTCGTGTTCCATAATACATCTTGGGTCACCAGTGTGGAGTGTGTGAAATCAGAAGCAGATACATTGCAAATGATTTATTGCACACTCACATATCACGAGCACAGAACAGAATGACTCGTCACATCAGGAGCACAGAACAGACTGCCTGAACACATTAAACATCCTTCTCCCTACATCAAGTTACACTTCACAAGATTCAAGGCACTTCCTCATAACAGCAGGACACCTACACCACACTTCATTCAACCTGCACTCCCACTGTTCTCCCATGCGTATTCATTGTCTCTGTCTAAGGTGTGAAATAACCTGAGGCCCACAGTCTTTAATTTCACAAAATTTGGCCCAACACTCTCAGCAAAATTCTCTTAATTCTTGAAGTACCGTTTTTAAGCTAACCATGTTGCTAGCCTCATTTTGCTCCTCTATTTCCGAGTGGTTGTTGTCTTCCAGGTCAGATTCTCCGGCCGATGCGCATCTTGGCCTGGTAAATGTCGATCTCTTCTGTTTTCCTTTAGGCATAATGACTTTGTCTTTTGATTTTCACTCTTCCATAAATCCGTTAAATCTGATTTTCATGGTATTTTCACGGATGGGGTCTGGGAGCTTCAGCGTTAAGCTGCTACCACCATGGTGTCCAGACCAGAAGTCGTATCTGGTTTCTTGAACACACAGTATATCTACCTTTCTTTTCTCCATCATATCAGCCAACTCTCTGCCTTTACCAGTGATAGTCCCTACATTTAATGTCACTATTCTCACCTCCACACTTCTGCCTTTTCTCTCTCTCCCTCCGAACACGCCTTCCCCCTCTCCTCCTCCTCGATCTTTGACCAAAAGCAGTCCAATTTCCACTGGCACCCTGTGGGTTAACAGCACCGATGGCGGTTTTTGTTAATCCGGGCCTCGACCGATCCAGTATGAAAGTCTCATTTGTCATGATCCACATGGCTGAGTTGGCAAATGTTTAATGTCGGATGCCTTTCCTGACACAATCCTCCCCATTTACCCAGGCTTGGGATCGGAACTAGGAGTACACTGGCTTGTGCACTCCCTGTGGCTGGGTTGCTCATGTCTTTTAAATGTACTGCTTAAACAGTAACTGATACTGTGTCAATGGCTCAAGATGTTGTTTTATTGATCAGACACGTATTCTCATAAAATGCAATACAATATGAACACACAGAACTTCACACCGAGCCCCACCCACTTTAATTGAGTCCCCTCCTATGAACACAGCGTGTATGCAGTCAGATGGTATTTACTGTAGATGGTGAAGGCGCAAAGCATCAAAAAAGACAACTAGTAGAAAACCACTGGTACAAAAAGCAAACTGGGGCACAAATGGCCACTTTAGATCATCATAAAAGGGCCTTGGTTTATGTTTGCTTTTTTAATTGAATTGATCAATTCATATTCTTTGTATAACAGTAACAAAATCAAAAGCTTGGAGACTGACAAGCGGAAACTGGTCGGTGTTTTCGGAAGAACTGGGGTTGGAAAGAGCTCTCTGATAAATGCCATCATTGGGGCAAAGGATCTTTTACCCTCTACAGATGAAGAATGCTCTGCATGTACCTCAGTCATGATTAAAGTGAAAGCTAACAGGACTGACTCAAAGTATAGAGCAGAGATTGAGTTCATTAAAAAAGAGGTAAAATTAGATTCAAAATTTTAAATGTTTGTCTATAAATTGCTTAAGTTAAAATGTTAGTGAAAAATCTTTTCTCCTGGTTAAGCTAAATTTAACTGAAATTATGTACAAATTACTTTTTAGGAATGGGAAGAGGAAGCCCATTCATGGCATCAGTTTCTTACGAATAAAGGAGTTCAGGAAGAGGAAGAAGAAGATTATGAGGATGGGGAACATCCTCGTCATTATGAACATGATGAGGGTGATGGTGAAGCAAAGATGTCAGCATTGTATGGAAATGAATGGAAACACATGTCACCCGATAGCTTCATAGATACAAAATATTTCAAAGAAATCCCTGAATTTCTCAGTTCAAAGAAGAAGGAAGTAATATGTGCAACAGTAAGATGAAAAAAATTCTTTAATCTCTTCATAGAAAATGTCAACATCAGAAGAGTAAATGTTATTTACATTGGAATAAATTACATCAAGATTATTCAATTTCAGGTTTGACTTCATTGCACTAGATCTCGTACATATCTGTGGTTACAGACCTATACTGTACAGTATACTGTAAAATTTGCTCTTTATAAGAAACTCTTGATGATTTGGCAGCTGCGTGTAAACATATATAATTCCGGAAGCTACATCTCAAAGAACAAAGTTGTTTAGGTGTCAAGATCCAGTTGGGCTCAGTTAGAACTGGTCTAAGTGTTGTATGCAGGATAGGCTACATTTTAAAGTCAGCTTTTTTTTTTTGTCTAAGTATTATACAAGTAAACAAAGTCTGGCAACAGACTGAAGAGTATTTTCAAATGATTTGAAATAAAAAAGTGACTTAAAGTTTTGATGAAGCTTTAACATCTCTTTCTCCATGAAAATTGTCATGTCTTTTGTGACAGGCTAAAGAATTATCAGCGAAAATTGTCAGATACACAAAAAATGGTGACAAAGACAAACAGTGGTTTTGGCCACTGGTGAAGTGTGTGACTGTGAAGGTGCCAAACAGTGATCTTCTGAAACATGTCACATTGGTGGACATTCCTGGAACTGGCGACAATAACAAGAGCAGAGATCGGATGTGGAAAGAGGTTATTCATTCTCGTTCACTGTTTGTTGTGTAGACTGCAGATGGTCAAGTCTTCTCTTGATGGGGCATTATTTCCTTACAGATTATCAGAGATTGTTCTGCTGTGTGGATTGTGACTGACATCAGCAGAGCAGCATCAGATAAAGAAGCCTGGGAGATCCTGGAAAATGCCTCTAGTCTCATTGGAAATGGTGGCGAGTGTCAGCAGATAGATTTTATCTGCGCCAAATCTGATCTTTTTGGGAACTCAGATGACCTGTAAGTATATTTAGAAAACAGGGGAATTTCTTTGAATTTTGTTCCAAAGTTTGGCATAAAATAAAATGGTGCCCATCATAGTCAACACCCAGTGGCGGACCATGTATTTTACAACTAGGCCTTCAGTGGTAATCTACCCTATTTAAGTGCCATCAAGCACCATAAAAATATCCTTTCGAGCCGTCCACACAAAGCACGTTAGAGATAGCTTTAACTGCAAAATTATAGTTTTAAAAATCTTTACCTTTTCGTTGTAGAGCTCCATTTCCCTGCACACTTGTTTGTTGAGCAGCAGATCCACTCTTGTTTCCCCAAAGGTTTAAACGTACTGTTGCTTGTAAGTGTCTGGCTTGCGGCTGTGCTTTGGTGTCTTGCTGCTGCCTTGGTTAAGGCCCTGTCACACCCAGATGATTTAGGCAGCCAAAATGTATGAAAAATTTGAAGAATATGCTGGGGTACGTCGAATCAGTTATGGCTAAGTTGTGTCTAAGATAAGAGAACACTGAAGTATGCTGAAGCACGCTGGTATACGGCATTGTTCACTGAGCTCCTCTGAAAATTAATGTTCAGCATGCTGAAAATTTTCCAACGTATCCAGCTTATGGCTGATATGTCCTGCATCCGCAGTGCAAATGACATATTTGCAGTATTGGTTCACAGGAAAAACCTGTCCAGAGTTTTCCCTGCAGGCGCGCGCGCGCACACACACACACACACACACACACACACACACACACACACACACACACGCATGCACGCACGCACTGATAGACATGCCAAAATGTCATGACACCGGAGGATCCAATCAGCTGATCGCCTGAAGTGTAGAGCGAAACTGTTTACTTTGCTGTTGGCTGAGCCTCCCAGCAAAAGCACACATGCATTATCGTGGTTTTATTTTTTCATTTTATTGAAAATAAACTTTTTTATCGCCATCAGTTCGCAAGCCTTTGAGCCAGGTTGTGACAACTTATCTGATGTTCCTGATGTGTCACATCAGCTGTTTTAGGTGCGACTGACCTGACAGATTTGACAGCTCTGCCAGGTCGGTCACGCCCCCAGCCGTGGTCTTTGGAGGGAAGAATCATTTCAGTTGAACAGAGATGATCTCTTGCACACCTAGGATTCATGGATTGGGAGGCAACGGCAGTTTGGCATGACTGTGCTATGCAGAAGTCAGACTATTGTTGTTCATCCCACAATTTCATTATACTATACTACTTGATGTGTGTAGAATGTGGTGTGTGTGTGACTCAGGGCTTGCCGTACCCGCCCTGTGTGGTGATGTCAGGCGGGCTACGGCCAGACTATATATAGTTGTGTGTTCTTGAATAAAGAGTGAGTTCGCTGCATGGCATAACAGACTCCAGTCTCTGATTTACCAACATAACATTTTGGCAACAACAGAAAACCATTTACGCATATGGGCTACTTCCACCTCTGCCATCGTTTCTGGAGTGTCCGGGGGAGCCAGCGACCCAGTGACCAGATTGGATGGCCATGCTTGGGGGATATATCGCTGGGCTGGGCCTAGGTAGACTCGACAGAGACCAAGGACGGGGGCTTCTGGCCCGTCGTCTTGGCGCAGAGGGTCGGAGAATTCTCCACATGTTGGGAGAGACAGAACTTTGTGCGGATGCTGTCGGGCGGCTGGCTGGAGATTTTGCTGAATGTCCAAGGGACAAGAAGCTGGGGCTGTGGGTGGTGAGACTGTTGGCACCGAGAGGAGCTAAGCTAGTTAGCTCGGAGGAGCTAAAGGCTCAGTCTGTGGCAACGAGAACGTCAGCCACAACGCTAGGTGCATGCCAAAATCAAGCTACAAGCTACCAGCTGGGTATCCAGGCGGACCTGAGCCCCTGGTTACCGGAGGTGGCAAGCCAGCCGAGGAGGTCAGCACGTTGTAAGACCGTAGCGCTGGTGATGTTGATGGCAAGGTGAACAGCGACAGCAGAGAGGGAAAGTAGCGAGCAGAGAGCAACTCAACTGAGTTTCCCCGCAGCTGGAGTCCGGGCAGCAGGAGAATGGGAACATGCATGCTGGGAACCCCAGGAAGCAGCAGTGACAGCTGGGAGCAGAGGCAGCGCAGCGGAGCACCTTGGACGAAGGTGCTGGGCACAGTGGCGAAGCGCCTGGATCGACAAGCAACACCGATGACTGGACTAAGGTTTTCCCCGGAGTTCGGCCACGGGGGTTGGAGTGTCTGGGGCTGCAACGGCGGCAGATGCAGCAGTTTTGAAGACGGTTGGGGGGTGGACCGACAGGCAAGGAATGATGGCGTGCTGGGCAGAAGCACTGCGAGTCCAGACAAGCGAAGTGGTCGGTGGTGAGATGGGACTTTCTCATCGGGGAGGTCAGCTTTGACTCTGGGGCGCGCATGCTGTGGGGCTGCCCTGGGCCTCCGAGCTGGTTTTATCCATGGGTGCCCATGGACTGTGGGATAACGTAAATACTTGTGAATGTAAATATGTTTATATGGTGTGCATGTGAATGGTTGTTGCAATACGGGATTATTTTGTGTAGTTTAGTTAGCTTAGAAAAAAAACCAGTCCTATTTTAGTTGTTTCTGGGTGAACGTGTTTGGCCATTCTAGTTCTCTATTTCCTGTTATTTCTCTTAGTGCATCATTCGGGTCCTAAATTGGGGAGGGTCTTGATTGTGTGTGGGTTTGGACTTTATAAAAGGGGGGGGGGGCTGCTGTGTGTAGAATGTGGGGCTTTGGGCTTGCCGTACCCGCCCTGTGTGGTGACTTCAGGCGGGCTATGGCCAGACTGTATATAGTCGTGTGTTCTTGAATAAAGAGTGAATTCACTGCATGGCATAACAGACTCCAGTCTCTGATTTAATGACATAACACTACTGTACAATGACAGTAAAGCCTATTCTATTCTAAGTTGTGAATGTCAGAAACACGCTAAGCATTAGTTGGTTTAAGTTATAAGTTATGGAAATATTCTATATAAGTTACTAATATGTTATGTAGCCTACATGTCCAAGTCGTGATGGATACATGATGTATACAGCCAAAAGTGAAAATTTTGGCGTATCCCAGTGTTTTAGACCAATTTTTATATGTTTGGCGAGTACTGCTTAAATCGTCATGGTGTAACAGTAGGCAGCTCAAGTGTGCAAACCCTGTCTGGCTCCAAGTATCTGCTCGATCAGTTCAAACAACAGGCATTCCCAGCAAGATAATTTTCAGAACTTCTCAGAGCCTGTAATCCAAGGATACCGCTCGTTGCTAATATGGAAGTGACAGACAAATCCTTTCCTTGGCTGAGACGGGCCTGCTAGCTTCGGGGTTGGCTGACCTCTCTTCACAATGACCAACTTTTCTTGAAAAGTCCATCTGGGAAATTGATTTTTTAAAATATCAGCAACCAAATCATTTTCCTCTCCCCTGTCAGCTATTGTGGGTGCAAAAACATCTATTATATTTTAACAGATACAGTATATTGTAGCTGCTTAAGCAAGTCCTTGCACTGGCGTTTTGCTAACTAGGACCCTCTGCATTGTGGGTGGAGGAGTCTAACCATCCAATCAAAAGATGTGAAAATGCCAACATTCTCGAATGCCTTCTATGTTTACCCCTGGACTTACAGAAAACATCTGATTGGTTAAAGCAACAAGATAAGTTTAACTGTTAATTTAACCTACAGAGGGCACTGTTAATTCCTGAAGGCCCAAGGCAGATTTGCTTAACCTTAGCAGCACAGATGGCTGAAACATGATTGGACAAAAAAACTCTAACATGCATTACACTACAGGAAGGAGTGCAACCAAGAGAAAAGCTACAAAATGAAGAGAATAGATTATTGGGAATAATTTAATACATTCTCATGGAACAAATATAAGAATGGAGATTGTAAACGCAATTCTGATAGCGTTTAGGACAGCAGAAAAGGCTTTGCTGGCCCTGAGGGTCCACCACTGTCAACACCACAGTTCAACAAGTAATGCAAAAAAGGACAGATAGAAAAAAGTTTTTGTGACACACTGCTACAACATAACTGATGTTTATGTGTTATGTAATTATTTGGTAAGGAATCACCCAGGACAAAGCCAATCTGGTCTTGGGTGAAGGGACAAACTAAGAATGATCCAATAGATGACCATGATGAATAAAAAATCAAGGATTCAGTGTACCCTGCCTGGAGCCAGGCCTCTGGGAGGGGCTCGCTGGCAAGCGTCTGGTGGCCGGGTTTCTGCCCATGGGACCCGGCCAGGCTCAGTCCGAAGGAGCTGCAGGAGGGACAATGGTGGTCCGGTGCTATGTGGATCAGGCGGCGGTCGAAGGCAGAGACCCTGGCAGTCTTATCCACGGCTTTCCAAACTGGCTTTTGGGACATGGAATGTTACCTCTCTGGTGGGGAAGGAGCCTGAGCTGGTGGATGAGGTTGAGAGATACTGGCTAGACATAGTTGGGCTCACCTCAACGCACAACTCTGGTTTTGGAACCAGTTTCCTGGAGAGAGGCTGGAGCTTGGACTACTCTGGTGTTGCCCTGAGTGAGAGGCAATAAGCTGGGGTGGGCATTCTTGTTTCCCCCTGCCTTGCTGTCTTGACATTGGAGTTCTCCTCGGCAGACAAAAGGGAAGTTTCCCTATGCCTTTGGGTTGAGAAACGGGTCCTGACCTTCATTTGTGCCTGTGCACAAGCGATGTTTCAGAGTACCCACCCTTTTTGGAGTCTCTGATTGGGTGCTGGAAAGTGCTCCTCTTGCAGACTTCACGCACATGGGCAACAACAATGAAACTTGGAGGGGTGTGACTGGGAAGAAAGGACTTCTTGAACTGAACCCGAGTGGTGTTCAGTTATTGGACTTCTGTGCCAACCACAGTTTGTCTATAATCAATCAATCAATCAAATTGTATTTGTATAGCACCTTTCGTACAAGTTAATACAATTCAAAGTATTTCACAGATGACTGACTGAAAAAAGGTAGAGTATGTGAAGGAAATGGAGTAAAATAACAATACATTACATATCAAAATATAGTATAATAAGAAATGAAAATGACAATCGAAAATAAAAACACAGCATGGTTAAAAACAAGATAAAACCAATAAAAATGAATTAAAAACAACACAAAACTCATAATAATAAGATCACTGATAAAACAGACAGACAGACAGACAGACAGACAGACAGATAGATAGATAGATAGATAGATAGATAGATAGATAGAATGTACTTTATTGATCCCAAACTGGGAAATTACAAAAATAAAAAGTAAACTAAGAATAAATAAAAATAATAACATTAAATTTTAAAAAATGAAGATGTTATTCTTAATCAAAAGCAGGTCTAAAGAGGTAGGTTTTGAGATTACATATGAAAATATCAGCCCTACCAGATGACCTCAGATCTTCAGGCAGAGTGTTCCAGAAGCTTGGAGCATAAATACTGAAGGCTTCCTCGCCAAATGTTTTGGTCCTACATTTTGGGACAACTAAAAGTTTTAAGCTTGAGGATCTGAGGAGCTGTACTGGTTCATACGCTCTGATGAATGTTGTCGTTCAATGTTGAAGCGAGACCATGAAATTCTTTAAAAACAAGTAAAAGAATTTTAAAATCAATACGAAAACTGACAGGCAACCAATGTAGGCACTTTAAAACTGGAGTGATGTGTTCTCTCCTTCTGGTTTTAGTTAGCATCTGATCTGCAGAATTCTAGATCAGCTGAATTGGATTGAGTGTTTCAGTAGACCAGACAGAAGAGAGTTACAATAGTCTAGTTGAAAGAAAACTGTGTATTAGTTTGTCAGTGTCACCCAGCGAGAGAAATAGTCACACATTGTTGACGTTTTTAAGATGACAAAAAGCAGATTTAGACACAGCCCTAACATGGGCTTTAAAATTTAGATCTTTATCAAAAATGACTCCAGGGTTTTTTGTTTGTTGGGTTGGAGTCAAACCAAGGGAAATTGATTTTGTGGCTAGTCTCTCTTGCTGGGTTTCAGGACCTATGACTAAAATTTCAGTTTTATTCTGGTTCAGCTGTAAAAATTTCTGTGACAGCCTATCAGTACTATCTAAAATACAATTAAAAAGAGAATCAATTGGCCCTGTGTCATCTGGGGATACGGCTACATATAGCTGTGTATCATCAGCATAACTGTGAAAACAAATGCTGTGTCTCCTGATGACATCGCCGAGGGGCACCATGTATAGATTAAAAAGAAGAGGCCCTAAAATTGATTCTTGTGGAACCCCACAGGTTATTTTGTGGGTTTTGGAGAAGTTATCATCAATTGCAACAAAGAACTCTCTATCAGTAAGATCAGATGAAAACCAGTTGAAAACTGTGCCCATTAGCCCAATATATCTCTTTAATCTATTTAAAAGAATTGTGTAGTCCATAGTATCGAATGCAGCATTCAAGTCAAGTAGTACCAGCACTGAAAGTTTATTGGTATCTAGATGGATCTGTATATCATTGACTACTTTTATGAGGGCTGTTTCAGTGCTATGATTAACTCTAAAACCAGACTGAAACATTTCCAATTTGTTATGTGAACTGATAAAATTAATTAATTGTGTGTACACCTATTTTTCTAAAATTTTACTTTTAAAGGAAGATTGGAAATTGGTCTGTAATTGTATGGTATCAAGGGATAATGAACACCATATTCAAGCATAAGGGTATGCATTTGTGCACCTGACACCAGGGCACCCTAGGTCACAGGTCGATGATCAATTTTGTTACTGTGTCATCAGACCTGCCACCATATGTCTTCGACACTCGGGTAAAGAGAGGTGCAGAGCTGTCAACTTATCACCACCTGGTGGGGAGTTGGATTCGATGGCATGGGTGGATGCCATTCAGACCTGGTAGACCCAAACATATAGTGAGGGTATGCTGGGAATGTCTGGCTGAGGCCCCTGTAACAGAGGTCTTAAACTCCCACCTCCGCAAGAACTTCATCCACACTCCGAGGGAGTCTGGAGACATGGATTCTGAATGGGCCATGTTCTCCACCTCCATTGGTGAAGCAGCTGCCCAGAGCTGTGGCCACAAGGTCGTTGATGCATCTCATGGTGGCAACCCCCGACCAACCCCAACCAAGTGGTGGACACCAGTGGTAAAGGCAGCCATCAAGCTGAAAAAGGAGTCCTGTCAAGCTTGGTTGGCTTGTGGGACTCCTGAAGCAGCTGGGATGTACTGACAGGCCAAGCAGAGTGCAGCTTGGGTGGTTGCTGAAGTAAAAGCTCAAGTGTAGGAGGAGTTTGGCAAGGCCATGGAACAAGTGTTTCATTCGGCTTCGAAGAGATTCTAGCAAACTGTCTGGCAACTCGGGAGGGGGAAATGGTTCCCTGTCCACATTGTGTATGGTGCGGATGGGGCGCTGCTGACTTCGACTGGGGACATTGTCGGGTGGTGGAGGGAATACTTCGAGGGTCTGAAGTGGTTAAAAAACTCTTTGTTGGCCAGGCCCGAGGGGTGGATGAGATTCACCCTGAGTACCTCAAGTCCCTGGATGTTGTAGGGCTGTCACGGTTGACACACCTCTACAACATTGCGTGAAGTGCCCTTGGCACAGTGCCCTTGCCATGGCAAACCGGGGTGGTGGTTCCTCTCTTCAAGAAGGGGGACCAGAGGGTGCGTTCCAACTTCAGGGGAATCACACTTCTCAGCCTCCCTGGGAAGGTCTGTGCCAGGGTACTGGAGAGGAGAGTCCAACTGTTGGTTGAACCTCGGATTCAGGAGGAGCAATGGGGTTTTCGTCCTGGCCATGGCACATCGGATCAACTCAACCAGTCTACATGTGTTTTGCGGATTTGGAGAAAGCATTGGTGCAGCACAGTGCTACAGTGGTTACCACTGTTGCCTAATAGATGGAACGTTTCAGGTTTGAATCCTCACGCTGTCAGGGGTGGGAACCTTTCTGTTTGGAGTTTGCATGTTCTCCCTGTGCTGCATGGGTTTACTCCTGGAGCTTCGTCGTGATTCAAAGATTTTCCCTAGGTATCCATCTCTGATAGGCACTTAGAATACAGGATTAGTATGACTGAAATGCTTTGAGTGCTCTTTGAGACTAGAAAAGCACTATACAAGTACAGGACCTTATCTCTTATTTGACCGGGTCCCTCGTGATCTCTTGTGGGGGATGCTGTGGGAGTATGGGGTATCGGACTTGTTGCTACGAGCTATCCGGTCCCTATGTGATCATTTCAAGTTTGGTTCATATTGCCAGCATTAGGGGTGTAATGGTACACCTAAAGTCACGGTTCTGTAAGTACCTTGGTTTTAAGGTCACGGTTCGGTTCATTTTCAGTACAGTAAGGAAACAAAATACAAAACATAAAACTGCTTATCTTTTGTATAAGTGGGAACAGCTTTACTGACCAGAAAAAAAAAAAAAAAAACTGCCAGCAGTAAATTCTCCAATAAAAAAATATTCTCAAATAAACAAAATTAAAATGAATACAATAAATAAATTCTCTTTTTAGGAAATGAACAATGCAGACAAGTGCAACAATAGATGTTTGAACAGCCTATTATAAAAAAGTTCCCATCTAAATGAAATAATGACCCATGAAACATGTTATGTCCGTGGGTTTCTACTTTAGATTACCACTCGGAGGAACAAACACCAAGACACACACGATTGCAGGTCATCAGCTTGCTCGTTTACTCAAGCATACGCACACATACACGTGTCAGTTCAGTTCAATGAGCACACTCTTATACTATCGGCAATGCCACAGGGTACAGCGCCCACCAATGGGGTGGCATATGCAAATGCAACTCATACAACTCATACAACTCATACAACTCCCATACATCACAAAACATAAGTTGGAAACTTGAACTTTACAGCCTATTCAGAAGTGTTTGTAGCGATACAATTAAATAACAGACATTAAAGGTCGGACTTTTAACCTAAAAATTAAAGAAATAAAACTCAAATATCAGCTTCTACTGTACCATGCAGGGCTGTTGTAACTCTATTATTACTCCAGTTTGTTTTGAACAGTATTCAACTCCATTAAAGTCTTAAAGAAAATAAGAAACTAGTCCATCCTGTTTGAAACCTTGCTGAGTCTGGAAGTTTAAAAGTTTAAGAATAAGAAGGAAGAACCTTTTCCAATCCAAAATAACAGTTCACAAATGCTATCAGTTACAGTAGAGGAATGTGAGTCTTCACTCCAGATACAGTGAAATATTTAAGCTGTTTTAATTTATTTGTGATGATTATGGTTATCTTTTTTAAATTAAATTACAAATCATGGTATTCTAATTTAAGGTGGATTCACACTACAATGTTTGGACCGACTTTTACTGATGTTTTGACAGTCTGGCTCTTCTGGCAAAAGTTAATTATAGTTGGTGTTTGTTAGCAAACGCTGGCGAAAGTTGTGTACTTTGAAAATTTTCAGCATGCTGAAAATTTGCGAACATTTGGAAATATACGTTGGTGAAAGTTCTGCTCAGTTCTGCTCAGTTTGTAAGAGTTCCTGAGCACTGGGCTATAAGTTATGCAGAGTTTACCTAAGTCAGCCTCAGTTAAAGCTGGGTTCACACTAGCGTTTGGACCAACTTTTACAGACGATTTGAAAAATCGGAGAAATATTCAACGCAGATCAGCTGACATCAGCGTCAGGTGACGCTCATATAAAGATCAGTGTTTGTGGAGGCCTCCTGCTATTCTGCTTCTGGAGTGAACACATCTCCCTTGGGCATGCGTTTCAGTATTTATTTTCATTTGATATTCCTATGAAGTTACTTCTGCATACCCTTTTCCCCTGTTCATTCGTCCATTCATCTAAAAAAAATAATAAAATAATACATAGACTCAGGGTTTCCTCTGGTAACATTTACCGGTGGCAGCCCCCTACCCTTGTAAATTTCCTGCCATTCCTATGAGGAAATATAAATTTAAGAAAATATGAAGGAATTACAGTCTGCAAGGGCACACACGAACAACGCGTGTCACCGTCACCCGCGCAGAGTTCAGAAGCGCCGCACCCGCGTGACCACGGCGAGTGTCTTCCTCGCGTCACTGTCCGAGAGAAGCATGAGCTTATTAAAGTACTTTAAATGCGGAAAAAAGCAGAAGAGGTATGTGAGCACTGGAGGCATTTATCATGGTTTTAACCCACTGGCAACAGGAGCAATAATGGAAGAGTCGCTCAGCTAACAGATGTAGTGAAGAGCTCGAGTTGGTTCATTTTGTCTTCTTTTTCATCATTAGTTTTTTGTTTTTCTTATTTCAGACACGATTGAAAGGGAGCTGTTTTTACCTTTACCTTAGTTAATATAAATTAACTAATTTATGTTCACTATTATGTACCTTAAAAGTGAAGATAACCAAAATTCATGAATGACTTTAATCCATCAGCAACCTTCAGACAAACTAAACATGCCAACATTTGAATTTCAAAATAAGGGAGGTTTTTCCTGCTGTCTAGTTGATGAGGAGATTCCTCAAAAAAACTATAAATATATAGAAATGTTATAACAGAAATAACTGCATCTTTGGTCATTAAGTTACTTTATTTCCTTAAGTACAATTTTATTAATATTTTTTCTTTGAAATCAGAGTTAAATTATTGTTCTGATCTGGCTCTGCAAAATTATGGTCAAAAATGTAAATTGTTATAAGGAAAAAGTAAAAAAAAATTACCACAGTCTGTTTCAAATTTATTAAAAAAAACAGTAATTTTATTTTAAAAAGTAGACAAAAATTAGCCATAAAATAATCCACAAACTTATAATAAAGTCTCAAATGTACAAGAAAAGTCAATTTTACAAGAGGAAATTGCAAATTTGAGGAAATTCATTTCAAATTTAGATAAATTTACAGAGAAAAGCAGAAAACTATAAGAAAATTAATATAAATTTTGGAGAAAAACCTCAAACCTTCAAGACTGAAGCCATTACTCACATTTTTAAGCGGGTGCTCTTTGTACCCTTAGCTCAATTCGAAATTTTTGGTTGTCTACTTTTAATTATTAATTTCAAAGCACTGCTTTTACATGAGTAGAATTTCTGGCTACTATACCCACCTCTGATCATATAATTGAAGTATGCATGAGTAAATTACTATTATTAATGTTTTTTTTTTCCTTTCCCTACTCTATCAATGGAAAAAAACAAAACACTCGAATAAAAATACAAAAAAAAAAACACACATATTTTTGTCATTTATGTAAACCCTGACAAAAAAGAAATCCTGCAGGACAAAGCATGACACTTGATATTTTCTAACCTGTTTGTATAACACCATTGACAGAGAGAGAACCTGAATTAGACAGAGCTCAGAGAGGGCAAGATGAGACAGAAGAGAGAAGCCAAGGAGAGGAAAGTGTTCAGGCAGAGGGGCCAGGAGTGACATAATGTCCGGCTCAGGAGAGAAACACGCAGGCTCAGAATAGATTTAACAGCTTTCTCACACAACACAACACACTGCCATCTACAGAAGTTCTCTGATGACTCTGCGATCGTTGGCCTCATCTCCAATGGAGATGAAGCTGAGTACAGAGGGCTTATCCAGGACTTCGTGGACTGGTGCCATCGGAACTGCCTCCAGATCAACGCGAGAAAAACTAAGGAGCTGGTGGTGGACTGCCGCAGGCAAGGACAACCCCTCACAGCACCAGTAAATATACAGGGAACAGACATCGAGATGGTGACAGCCTATAAGTACCTGGGTGTTCATCTGAACAATAAACTAGACTGGTCACACAATACTGATGCACTCTACAAGAAGGGACAGCGCAGGCTGTTCCTGCTGAGGAGACTCAGGTCTTTTGGTGTACAAGGTGCGCTGCTGAAGACATTCTATGACACGGTGGTGGCATCAGCCATCACTTTTGGAGTGGTCTGCTGGGGCAGTGGCATTACTGCAGCCGATAGGAAGAGACTGAACAAACTGATCAAGAAAGCTAGCTCTGTCCTGGGGCAGCGCCTTGATCCGGTGGAGGAGATAGGAGAGAGAAGGACGGTGGCTAAACTGTCATCTCTGCTGGAGTCCGAGTTCCACCCTATGCAGGACATACTGAATGCACTGAGGAGCTCATTTAGCAGCAGACTACATCATCCCAGGTGCACAACCGAGAGGTTTCGCAGGTCCTTCCTACCAACGGCTGTCAGACTGTACAACCTAAGCAGGGCTGCTCGCAGAGATAGCAAAAAGACGTAACAAACTAATAGTTTTTTGAATGCAAAAGATGCAACAGACTTACACAATGGTCCCCTCCGGCATACAACTAGGAAAATACCGGTCGCTATGGAGAGTGAGAATATGTATGGGCACATAATCATACCATGTAGGATAACTAAGTAGACGGTTGTGCTGTTTCATCCCATCTAGCAACAATGCTCTGCACTGTGTGTGTTTATATATTTACATATTTATTCCATCTAGCTACAATGCTCCGCACTGGGTGTGTTTATGTTTGTATATCTATATATTTATTCCATCTAGCTACAATGCTCCGCACTGTGTGTTTATATATTACATATTATTCCATCTAGCTACATTGCTCCGCACTGTGTGTTTACATATTCATATATTTATTCCATCCAGCTACAATGCTCTGCACTGTGTGTCTGTGTGTGTGTATATATATATTTTATAGTAATATGTACATATGTATATTAGCTGCTCTTGCTTGCTTGTTTTTTTTTTCTTGCCTTCTGATTGTTGCTCTGAGTGTTGCTATCCCTGTGCTGTTGCAATCCTGGAATTTCCCCGTTGTGGGACTAATAAAGGCTTATCTTAACTTATCTTATCTTTATTCAACAAGCAGGTATGAATGAATGCGTGTGTGGGAGATGTATATGTATTGAGGGAGAACTTCAGTGCGCAGGCAGCAGAGCAGACCGCCGTACAGCCGGGCAACCCTATAACGATAGAGCAGAGGAACAAGGTAAAGGGCACCACACCTATACAGGACTGTGAGAATGACTGCTGCTTACTTGGAATGACAGGTGGCTGGCGTCGGCAGGGGAAGAGCCCAGGAGACAGCAACCTGCAGAGCCTGTGGCAACGGCGTGGATGGAGTGGCGAAGACGAAGGTCCGCCGCCGAGGATTCCACCTGTGCACAGGGGAGAGGACTGTAGAGAAAAGGTAAGACGCTTACGAGAGAGCGTTGTCTTGCTGGTAATGGGGGTTCCAACAGCGAAGACGAGCCAAAGGGAACAAACGGCTTCAGGCCGAAGCACAGGGCGGAGTGGGTTAAATAGTTCACCGCTGACGAGGCGCAGGTGTGCGCGCAGCAGGGGCCAATGATGAGTGGTGAGTCATGGCAGTACTCCCCCCCTTAGCAGCGCCTCCTGGCGCTGGTTTATCCGGGTACGTCCGATGGAACTCCGTGATGAGACCCTTGTCCAGCACCAAGGAAGAGCGCACCCATTGCCTCCACTCAGGACCGAAACCCTCCCAGTCCACCAGGTACTGCAGCCCGCGACCTCGGCGCCGAGAATCTAAGATGGAGGTGACTCTCCTGGCCGGGTGGCCATCGATCATGATAGGCGCGGGCGGCGCCGCGGGCGGGGGGCAGAGGGGATCGGACACCACTGATTTGATCTTGGAAACGTGGAAGGTGGGGCAAATACGGAGGGGGGGGAATGGCCACACGCACAGCCACCGGGTTAATGATTTTGGATATGGTGAAGGGTCCAATGAAGCGCTGAGCCAGTTTCTTCTTCTCACCCTTCAGATTGACGTTGTCAGCAGACACCCAAACTTGCTGACCCACCTGGTAGGCGGGAGCCGGTCTCCTGTGACGGTTTGCTGTGGTGCTATTGCGCGCTGCTGTGCGCAGCAGCGCGTTGCGTGTCTTGGACCAAAGGCTCTGGCACCATCTCAGGTGTGCCTGGACGGAAGGAACCGCCAGATCACCCTCTTGCACCGGGAACAAAGGTGGGTTGTATCCCAGGGAAGCCTTGAAAGGGGACATACCAGTAGCAGAAGATCGAGTGGAGTTGTGGGCGTATTCCACTCAGGCCAGGTGCGTGCTCCAAGAGGCCGGATTGGAGGCGGTGATGCAGCGGAGGGCAGCTTCCAGCTCCTGGTTGGCCCTTTCGCATTGCCCGTTGGACTGCGGGTGATGGCCGGAGGAGAGGCTTACAGTGGCCCCCAGGGTGTTGCAGAAGCACTTCCACACCTCAGAAACGAATTGGGACCCCCGATCCGAGACGACGTCCACAGGTATCCCATGCAGTCTGACCACGTGTTGGACCAGGAGATCCGCTGTCTCCCGTGCCGTAGGGAGGTCCCGCAGCGGCACGAAGTGGGCGGCCTTGGAG
Organism: Pholidichthys leucotaenia; assembly: GCA_020510985.1. NCBI lineage: Eukaryota > Metazoa > Chordata > Actinopteri > Cichliformes > Pholidichthyidae > Pholidichthys > Pholidichthys leucotaenia. Next base: position 286,165,379 of record CM035838.1, read on the forward strand.
AAACGGTCGACGATGGTCAGCACTGCGTCGTAGGTGTTGGAGACTGGGAGACCGGTGATGAAATCGAGGGCTATGTGGGACCAGGGCCTGCCTGGGATTGGCAGAGGCTGGAGCAGACCCGCGGGGGGAGCGTTTCCCGACTTGCCGGTGGCACAGACTGGGCAGGCCCGCACGTAGTTGGCGGCGTCCTTCTGCAGACCAGGCCACCAGAAGGACCGCTGGAGGAGATCGACCAGTCGGGAGACCCCAGGATGGCAGGCGAACTTGGAGGTGTGGATCCAGTGGATAACCTCCCCCCGAACCGAAGATGGAACGAATAGCCTCCCCTCCGGTCCGCCGCCAGGGTCCAGTTCGGTCTCCTGCACCTTCTGGATCTTGTCCTCAATGGCCCAGGTCATCGCCCCCACAATACACGAGCTGGGCAGGATGGTGTGCGCCAACTCCTCAGACGTCTCGGGGGCAAATTGCCTGGAAAAGGCGTCAGGCAGGCCGTTCTTCGAACCGGGGCGGTAAGTGATGGTAAAGCGAAAACGGGCAAAGAACAGGGACCAACACGCCTGGTGGGCATTCAGACATTTGGCATATCTCAAGTACTCCAAGTTCTTATGGTCCGTCAGCACTATGAACGGCAAAGCAGCCCCCTCCAGCCAATGGCGCCACTCCTGCAGGGCGAGCTTGATCGTGAGAAGCTCCCTGTCCCCAACGTCATAATTGCGCTCGGCCGGTGACAGGCGTAGAGAGAAGAAGGCGCAGGGTTGCTTGGTCCCGTCCGTGGGCGACCACTGGGACAGCACCGCCCCCACCACTGTATCAGATGCGTCGACCTCCACCAAGCACTGCAGCGTGGGGTCGACCTGGGTCAGGACCCGGGAGGAAGAGAACTCCGTCTTGAGTGCTTGAAACGCCGCAGCTGCCTCTTCGGTCCACCGGAAGGGGGTCTTAGGTGAGGTGAGGCGGGTCAATGGGCCGACAATGGCGCCGAAATTAGGTACGAAGCGGCGGTAGAAGTTGGCGAATCCTATGAATTGTTGTACCTGCTTCCTGGAGGTCGGTGTGGGCCAGTCGACCACTGCTTTTACCTTTGCGGGGTCGGGAAGGACTTGGTCATGTGAAATAACAAACCCCAGGAAGGAGGTGGTCTTGGCGTAGAACTCGCATTTTTCGGCCTTGACGTACAACCTGTTCTCTAACAGCCGCTGCAAGACCCGCCTCACGTGGACCCGGTGTTCATCCCATGACCTGGAGAAGATTAGGATGTCGTCTAGGTATACAAAGACGAAGAGGCCGAGGAAATCACGGAGGACATCATTTATGAGGCACTGAAAAACAGCGGGGGCATTGGTTAATCCGAACGGCATCACCAGGTATTTGAAGTGACCAGTCGGCGTTCGGAAGGCTGTCTTCCACTCATCTCCCTCCCGGATCCGGACGAGGTGGTAGGCGCTGCGGAGGTCCAGTTTAGTGAACCAGGTCGCCCCCTGGAGGGAGTGGAAGGCGGTGTCCATCAACGGCAGGGTGTAGCGGTCCTTCTCCGTGATGTCGTTGAGGGCCCGATAGTCAATGCAAGGGCGGAGAGAACCGTCCTTCTTGGACACGAAGAAGAACCCTGCGCCAAGCGGGGACAAAGAGGGGCGGATGATTCCCGCGCTGAGCGACTCCTTCAGGTAGGCGTCCATCGCTTCCCTCTCTGGTGCTGACGGGCTGTATAGACGCCCTGAGGGTAAGGGAGCCCCCGTGCGGATGTTAATTGCACAGTCGTAGGGCCAGTGAGGAGGGAGCGACATCGCCCTGGACTTGCTGAAGACGAGGCCCAGATCGTGGAACTCCGGGGGCACCAGGGTGAGATCAGGAGGCGCAGCGTCCTTGGCCAGCGGGGGTGAGGATGGGGCGCAGGCTGCGGACTGAAGGCAGGTGCCCATGCAAAACGAGCTCCAGGCGGCAATCCCTCCGGCCTGCCAATCCAGCACCGGGTTGTGTAGGTGCAGCCAGGGATAGCCTAGGACGACTGGTGAGACAGAGGAGGACAGGACATAAAGGACAAGATCCTCCCGATGATTACCTGAGATGATGACAGGAATAGGTTTGGTCCGATGGGTCACTCGTCCAAGGGGTGCATGTGAGAGGGTGATCAGGCTGAGCGGAGTTGGCAGAGGGTGGCAGGGGACGCCCAATTGGGTTGCCAGGCTCTTAGAAATGAAACTCTGCTCTGCTCCTGAGTCCACCAGTGCATGAGTAAGGTGCCTTGTGGCGTTGTGACAGAAACGGATGGGCAATGAAAGGCTAGTGAGGGGTTTTGTCCGGTTAGAGTCCGCGAGGCCCCCTACAGTGGCTCGCGGACCTCCCCGTTTGGCTTCTCCGGACAATGCTCCACGGTGTGTTGACTGCCTCTGCAATACATGCACAGGCCCAACTCCTGGCGGCGCTGTTTCTCCACAGGAGGGAGCTTTGACCGGCCAACCACCATTGCCTCCGACTCCTCGGAGGACTCCGGGGGCGGCAACGCCAGGGGGCGAGCTTGAGGCGTGTGTGCGGAACCTCCTCGCGAGCGGTTGGTCGACTTCCGCTCGGAGGAATGCTCACGCAGCCTGTTATCCAAGCTAATAGCTACGGAGATTAGCTCCGAAAGTGTCTCTGGGAGATCTCGGCCGGCCAGTTCATCCCTCAGACCTGAGCTGAGGCTGCTGAGGAAAATGCCACAGAGTGACGCGTCCTCCCAGCCTACCTCCTCGGCAGCGACCCGGAAGTCGATGGCGTAGTCCGCCGCTGACTGGCTTCCCCTGCTGGAGAGCAAGGAAACGGTCAGTGAGGACACTATCGCGCCGGGAATGATCAAACACTTCGAGGAAGCTCCGCACGAACTGGTTATAGGAGAGGTTCGCGTAACTGGGCTTCGCCATTACGGCGTAAGCCCAAGTTAGTGCTCGCCGATCCAAGAGATTGCCAATGTAACCAATTCGGCTGTGGTCTGAGGGGAAATCCCCGGGAATGCGCAGAAACACCGACTCACACTGCATAATGAACCCCCGGGCTCCACCAAGCTTCCCGTTGAAACGGGCCGGAGTCGGGATCGTGTGAGCCGGGTCGACGTTCCCGCGGCAGACTGGCCAACCACCGGAGCGGCAGGAGCTAACCCTCCCTGGCGAGCCGGGGAGAATGCCTGCTGGGGGTCCAGGCGGTCTAACCGGTGAGTAATTGTGGTCAATTGATTCAAAATTACCTGCTGTTGGTGGACTATTAAATCTACCCGAGCCTCGAGGGTGGAAAGACGGCCTGCGAGCCCGCCGTCTGCTGAGCCGTACTGACATAATGTCCGGCTCAGGAGACACACACGCAGGCTCAGAATAGATTTAACAGCTTTATTCAACAAGCAGGTATGAATGAATGCGTGTGTGGGAGATATATATGTATTGAGGGAGAACTTCAGTGCGCAGGCAGCAGAGCAGACCGCCGTACAGCCGGGCAACCCTATAACGATAGAGCAGAGGAACAAGGTAAAGGGCACCACACCTATACAGGACTGTGAGAATGACTGCTGCTTACTTGGAATGACAGGTGGCTGGCGTCGGCAGGGGAAGAGCCCAGGAGACAGCAACCTGCAGAGCCTGTGGCAACGGCGTGGATGGAGTGGCGAAGACGAAGGTCCGCCGCCGAGGATTCCACCTGTGCACAGGGGAGAGGACTGTAGACAAAAAGGTAAGATGCTTACGAGAGAGCGTTGTCTTGCTGGTAATGGGGGTTCCAACAGCGAAGACGAGCCAAAGGGAACAGACGGCTTCAGGCCGAAGCACAGGGCGGAGTGGGTTAAATAGTTCACCGCTGACGAGGCGCAGGTGTGCGCGCAGCAGGGGCCAATGATGAGGGGCGAGTCATGACAAGGAGAGGTGAGAGCAGAGGAAGGAGAGAAGGATGACACTAGTAAAAAGTCCAAGCACAGGACGTCTGGGTGGGACCCCAACTGGCCCAATATTCAAGCCTTGGTTTGTGGAGAAAGGATGCAGGTGAGGCAATGAGCTAGACGACACAAGAACTTTATTCTTTCTCAAACAAACAGTATAGCAAAAGAGCATCCTGGGTCTCTGTGTGTCTCTCTTTTATCTCTTTATGTCCATGCATCGTTGAGACCCTGAGCTTCCGATCATAACACATCCTTGCAAGAACAAAGGAATGTGTGGCACATTAACATAGCATAACACCGGTGCCTCTACAACACCCTTTTTCTCTTCAGCAGCACCAGCCTTTACTCCTCTCCCCGGGGGGCGCATTGTCCTTACTGTCCCATCTGATACCCCCCGGTGACACCTTTTCTTTTGGTCCATTGTTCCCTGGGTGAACACCCTGAACGGTCCTTTGTACGGTGGGCGCAACAGGGTCCGGTGCACATCGTGCCTGAGAAAAACAAAACTGGTGTTCTGCAAGCTTTTTGGGACGAATGTGCGGGGAAAACAATAGTGGGCCGGGCCCGGTACGCTCACAGCCTCCGTGCTGTGTAAAAATTACACGGGCGGATCAGCCTTGGGCACGGGGTTTTCTGGTAAAAACTCTCCGGGGATCCACAGCGGCTGGGAAAAAATGAGTTCTGCCGGGGAGGCTGCCAAATCCTCCTTAAGTGTGGAGCACAACCCTAAAAGAGACCAGAGCAGGCGGTCGACCTAGTTTGTGTCCCTGAGCAAAGCTCTGAGCGCTGCTTTAAGCGACCTATGAAAATGCTTGCATTGTGCATTAGCCTGGGGATTGTACGTGGTAGTGCGGTGAATTTTGCCCCCAGGCTCTGGGCCATCGTGGACCAGAGTTCTGAAATAAATTGTGGACCCCTGTTGGATGTGATGTCCAATGGAGAGCCGAAACGTGTAACCCAAGCCAACAAAAAAGTGCTTGCCACTTCCGTAGACGTGGTAGAAGATAAGATAAGATAAGATAAGCCTTTATTAGTCCCACAACGGGGAAATTCCAGGATTGCAACAGCACAGGGATAGCAACACTCAGAGCAACAATCAGAAGGCAAGAAAAAAAACAAGCAAGCAGGAGCAGCTAATATACATATGTACATATTACTATAAAATATATATATACACACACACACACAGACACACAGTGCAGAGCATTGTAGCTGGATGGAATAAATATATGAATATATGAACACACAGTGCAGAGCATTGTAGCTAGATGGAATAAATATGTAAATATATAAACACCCACAGTACGGAGCATTGCAGCTAGGTGGAATAAATATGCAAGTATATAAACACACACAGTGCGGAGCAATGTAGCTAGATGGAATAATATGTAGATATATAAAAACACAGTGCGGAGCATTGTAGCTAGATGGAATAAATATATAGATATATAAATATAAACACACCCAGTGCTGAGCATTGTAGCTAGATGGAATAAATATGTAAATATATAAACACACACAGTGCAGAGCATTGTTGCTAGGTGGGATGAAACAGCATAACCGTCTATTTAGTTATCCTACATGGTATGATTATGTGCCCATACATATTCTCACCCTCCATAGCGACCGGTATGTTCCTAGTTGTATGCCGGAGAGGACCATAGTGTAAGTCTATTGCATCTTTTGCATTCAAAAAACTATTAGTTTGTTACGTCTTTTTGCTATCTCTGCGAGCAACCCTGCTTAGGTTGTACAGTCTGACAGCCGTACAACGGCTGTCAGACTGAAGCCAGCGGGACCACTTCAGGCCAGCGCGTGGTGCTATCCACGACTGTCAAACTGTGCGTGAAACCTTGCAATGGCGGGAGGGGTCTTACCAAACACGTGGAGGTGGTCAAACCTCCTAGCCTGGATTTGGAACAGCTTAAGGGGAGCTCTGGTGTGCTTGTGTATTTTGGCCCGCTGGCACATGACACAAACTGCAGCCCACTCCTTCACATCCTTGCGCAAGCGTGGCCAGACAAATTTTGCCCCCACTAGCTTCACTGAAGCGCGCACTCCCGGATACGAAAGGGAGTGGACCGACTCAGAAACGTGATGGCGCCAAGCGCTCGGAACCCATGCCTGGTGGAGACGTCGCGGAGCAAGAGAGGGCACCCTTCTTGCACCACCCTACTCTCCAGCCTTAACCCTGTTGGCGCAGACTGGAGCACACAAATGTCTGCGTCCCCAGCTTGCTCCTTGGCCATGGCGAAGAAATCTTTTCCCATGTAGACTAGGGCGATTAACGCGCGCGACAGGCAATCTGCCTTGACGTTGAGTTTACCGGCAATGTGTTTAATGTTGGTAGTAAACTCCGAAATTGTGGCCAACTGCTGTTGCTGCCGGGACCACCATGGTTTGGAAACCTTGGCTATGGCATACGTCAGCGGCTTATGGTCTATGAACGCAGTGAACTCGCGCCCCTCCAGCCAGAACTGGAAATGGCGCTTTGCCACGTGGAGAGCCAACAATTCTCTATCGAATGTGCTGTATTTACTTTTGTTGTCACGCAAAGTCCTGCTGAAGAATGCGAGTGGCTGCCACGGACCTGAGATGCACTGTTCCACCACTGCCCCTATGGCAACATCAGATGCATCCATCGTGAGCACTATCCGTGCAGACGGATCCAGGTGGGCTAGCAACACGGTATCTGCCAGCACTGTTTTGGCATTTGTAAAAGCCTGGTCTTGCTTGGGAGTCCAATCAATGTTTTCCACAGGCTCCTTTTTTTTAAGCACGGCATACAACGGCTGCATCGGCTGGGCTGCCCGGGGAAGGAAACAATTGTAAAAATTAACCATTCCCAAAAACTCCTGTAGTGCCCTCTCGGTCTGCGGATGCGGAAAGTCTGACACCTTGTCCAGTAACGGGATTGTGCCCTCCGACAAAACACGGTGGCTCAAAAAGTCGATCACTGGGACATTGAACTGGCACTTCGCTGGGTTAACTATCAGCTCGTGTGCTTCCAACCTCTGGAAAACTGTCTTGAGATGGGCGATGTGCTCCTTCTCAGACACGCTGGCTACCAGAATGTCATCTAAGTAGACAAACACAAAGGAGCACTGCGTCCATCATCCTCTGGAAGGTCTGCACTGCACCTTTCAATCCGAACAGCATGCGTAAAAACTTGAAAAGGCCAAAAGGAGTAATGACAGCTGTTTTTGGAACGTCTTCCGAGCGCACAGGAACCTGGTTGTAACCGCGAACCAGATCCCCTTTGGAAAAAACACGCGCCCCGGCCAGGTGCACGGAAAAATCCTCAATGTGTGGAATAGGATAGCGATTGTGTTCCGTAGCGTTGTTCAAGCGCTGGAAATTTCCGCACAGTCGCCACGACCCATCAGCTTTAGGCACTATGTGTAGCGGGGATGCCCAAGGGCTGTTGGAGCCCTTGACAATGCCCAACCGTTCTAAGTTGGTGAACTCCTCTCACCCGCTGGCCAGTTTAGCTGCATCCAGGCGCCGAGGTCACATGAATACCGGCAGCCCTTTTGTAGTTATGAAATGTTTGACCCTGTGTTTTGTTATTGTAGCCAAAAATGTCGGGGCTGTGAGTGCTGGGAACTGTATGAGTAACTGTTGGAACTTACCCCCTGGAGCTATAACATTAGCCAGTGTTGTCAACCCAACTCCCCAAGCTGTACAGGGCAGAGAGGCAAAAGAGACTGCATCTACTAAACTCCTATTAGCAACATCGACGAACAACCCATAAGCACATAAAAAATCTGTGCCTAAAATGGGGCAGGAACTTGCAGCCACCACAAAGTTCCACTGAAAGTTGCGTTCGTGTAAGCATATCGTCAGTGTCCGCTCACCAAATGTCTTGATGGCTGATCCGTTGACAGCCATGAGCTAGGGACCACCGCCCCCTGCCACCCTGTCTGCATTGACCACCAGGATGAGGCTCTTCTGGGAGCTGGAGTCCACCAGAAACCGTCTCCCCGACCATGTGTCTGTGACAAAAAGCAGCTTATTTCTGTCGCCAGCGGTCGCAGCTACTACTGACTGCTGGCCATGCCGTTCTCCCGTCTTCTTGAATTGGCATGGTGGCATGCATCGCTGGGTGTTTGAGCCGAAGCAGTGATGATAGAAACAGATTGCCCCATTTCTGCATCTCCTGGCATCTGCTCCGGCTACCACCAACGGCTCCTTGACCTCGCTGGAGTCCCTCCTGGACGCCGGTGCCGCTGCATTCACGCTGAAAGTTCTGGTCACTAAGATGATGCGATCCACTTCCTGCACCAGTGTGCGGTAGTCCTTAGTCACCAGCAACGGCGAGTTGGCCAGGATCGCCCTCGCTGTAGCCGGTAGGTTCCTGAGGAACAGGTGGGCGAACAGGAAAGACTCATCGTTTCTACCCATCAGCACCAGAATGCTCTCTGTGAGCTCCACGACTGATCTGTCCCCCAACTCTGAACGTGTTAGGAGTCTCTCCGTCCTTTCATTGTCCGAAAGGGTATAGGGCCGGAGCAGCATCCTCTTGAGCGCCTCGTATTTCCACCGGGCCGGCAGCTCCTGGAGCAGGCTTGTCACCTGTTGCGTGGTGCACGTATCCAGCACCACAACCACGTAGTAATATTTTGTGTTGTCTGTTGTTATCCCGCGGAGTGCGAACTGGGCTTCTATGTGCAAAAACCACGCTTTCAGGTCGTGAAGCCAGAAGTCTGGGAGCTTGACTGAAACAGCACACGTGGTGCTGGTGCTCTCCTTCCCAGTAGTCTCCGGGGTGGTGCTTGTCTTGCTCTCCATGGCACATCTTGGGGTCACCAGTGTGGAGAAAGGATGCGGGTGAGGCAACAAGCTGAACGACACAAGAACTTTATTCTTTCTACAACAAACAGTATAGCAAAAGAGCATCCCAAGTCTCTGTGCATCCCTCTTTTATCTCTTTATTTCCACGCATCGAGACCCGGAGCTTCCCACCATAATACATCGTTGCATGAACAAAGGAATGTGTGGCACATTAACATAGCATAACACCGGCACCTCTACAAGACCCTTTTTCTCTTCAGTGGCACCGGCCTTTACTCCTCTCCCCACGGGGTGCATCGTCCTTACTGTCCCATCTGATACCCCCCGGTGACACCTCTTCTTTTGGTCCATTGTTCCCTGGGTAGAGAAGTCCAACACCATGCCCCCATAGGTTGTACAATACTTGAAATGGTAAGTTCCATATGCAAAGTTCCTGTGCAAAATTTAAAAACGAAAAAAATATAAAATTAACATATTCCGGTTACAATAGTGTCATGTGTTTTCTGCCCCCCTCCCTTCTCTGGAAAAATATGTTGCCACAGCACCAAGGTCTTTCAGCCAGAGGAAACACTGTAGACTCCAACACTAAGCACACACTTAAAATGTGAATGTGGATGGAATAAAAAACAATTTAGTATTTTATTTATTTAGCGAATGCAAAGTCCTTAAGCCAAGGAGTTGCCTCCTGGTTTGCTGTATGGAGGGTGTGTAATCCTCCTTCCAGTCTTTGGAGCGGGCAAGCCTCTATGATGTGTTCCATTGTTTGCTCCTCTCCACATGCGCACAGTGGGCTAGGGCTACTGCCCCATCTGTGAAGGCTGGCCAAGCAGGGGCCATGTCCAGTCCTGAAGCGACCGAGTGTAGACCACTGTCTCCTTGGGAGGTTGGTGCCCGGGACCTGTTGGTTGGGGTTTATCACCAGCTGTTTGTTTGGGACCTCCTTGGTTTCCCATTCCTCTTGCCAAGCTGTCTGGATGGTAAAGTCAGCTGGGGGAGGGTTTTTCCAAATCGGCCGTCTGGATGAAAGTTGGGCAGTGGGTGGGGTGTAGATATCTGCATGGATTGGTAAGTGAGGAGAATCTTTAACTTTTTGGAGCATCCTTTGAGTTAATGCTGCTCGCCGGATGTGTGGAGGGGCTATGTTTGACAGTACAGAGAGCCAGGGGAGTGGTGTTGAGCGGATTGTTCCAGTTATAGTTATCATGGTTGAGTTGAGCTGGGTGTCTACATGGTGTGTGTAAGATGACCTGGACCAGACAGGGGCACAATATTCTGCTACAGAGTATGAAAGGGCCAGTGCTGAGGTGCGCAGGGTGGAGACTGCCACCCCCCATTTTGCACCAGCGAGCTTGCAGAGCAGGTTGTTTCGTACCTTCACCTTAGCAGCCGTCCCCTTTAGATGTTCCTTGAAGGATAAGGTCCTATCAAGGGTCACTCCAAGATAAGTTGGATTTGGGGCATGCTTAAGCTTGAGTCCGCTCAGGTGGATGACCTGCCTACTACAAAATCCCGCAAATTCATCTATGCAGACGACATCTGTTTGGCATTCCAAGCACCAGACTTTGAACCACTGGAACGGGTGCTCACGGAAGATCTTGCCAAACTGGACCAGTTCTGCAAAATCTGGCGCCTAAAACCAAGCCCAGCAAAAAACGTCCCCAGTGTATTCCATCTCCACAATGCAAAAGCTGCCAGAGAACTAAACAACAACTTAGTGAATCATGATATAAATAAAACGACGGGTGATTATATTTTGACTGTTACACCTCTTTCTGTCAGGAGCCGAGCCGGCTTGGTTTCCCCCGGCTCGGTCCTGATCTCTCTGTGGGGCTAGGTGTCATGGATATTCATAGCCACTGCTCTGGGGCCGGCAGCTGTGTGTCTGCTGACAGTCTGCCGGCCCAACCACGCCCCCTCAATGATTACCATCAGCTGTTTCTAGCCCCATTGATCATCTTTCCGGGGCCTCGCCCAGGTGCATCCAATCTACCATCCCCAGCAATGCTTGTACTTAAGGAGCCTTTTTCCAATCACGCGTTGCTGGGTCATTGCATGTGACATACGGTCGTTAATCGCCGTATGAAAGTCTAAGTCACTAAAGGACTGTGTTTCTATTAATGCTTGTTTGGACTTGCTCAGACAACTCCAGTTCTGTGAGTATCAGCTGTGTGTGTTTTCCCCGGTCAATCTCATTTGTAGACTGTTGAGCATCCTTGAGGACTCCTTAAGCTTCTTTGGAAACAATTGTTGAAACTGTACGCCTGTATCACTGTGTTTAATAAATGTGTGTGGTGTTAAACCCTGCGTGTAAATCCTCATCATTCACCCCTCCTCCGTGCGCTCTGGAAGAGCGCACAGGGAGATCATGACACTTTCCATTAAAATAACATAAAATCCTGTTAAATGTCATTTACTTTTTGACACCACATTAGCGCTGTTTGATTCCCACACTGGAAGTGAACCAATCCTGGAGAATGATTACGCACAGAGCAGAAAATTAAGAACAGTAAATTTCTCAATGAGATTTTTTTTTCTTGTGTGCTGTCACATTTTTTGAGGGATTACACCCAGCCTAAGTGTCCACCAAATGTGTTTTTGTTGCCTGACTGCCCTGAACATCTTTTTTTCAGCGCTTGTGAGCTGCGCTTTGGAAAAAAAAGTCTGTGCCCTGTATCCCAGCAACAGCTTGTCACCCACAGCTCAGCACTTCCACTTTTCCGATGGTCAGACTTTCTACTTATTTTTAATAGCAGTCTCTAAATAACAATAAACAGAAAACGTATTGTAGCATTGGTAGCAGCTCTGGATGCAAAATATGATTACATGAAAGCAGGAGTCTGAGTACAGACTGTACTGGCATCCTATGTTTCACCCTTCTTTAATTCTGATTGGCTGCTGAGAAAGGTCTGACATTGACAGCTCAGCTGCAATCTGAAAAGTTAAACTTTTTTCAACTCTGAGCACCATGAGTGCCGTGACACAAAGCGGCCACCGCTGAGAATGTGCAAAAAAATCCCACAAACAATTCAACAATTCAAAACTAATTAACTGTCCATTATATATACTGTATATAGCCCATAGATTAAAAAAAAACATGTCATACACACCATGTTATCACCTGGGATAACATGGTGTGTATGAATGTCTTGGTGTCTTCTTCGAAGAGCTGAAGCAGGTAGCCAGCAAGAGGAAAGTCTGGGCTTCTCTGCTTGAGCTGTTGCCTCCGCAACCTGGACCTCTGGAATAAAAGTCAAAGATGGGTGGATGGATGCATGCATGCATGGATGGAATCAGCTAATATATATTTTCTAATGGTCAAAACCTTTTCTTTGTCAGGGAAGCTCACTCTTTTCAGGGTTTTCAGTGTGACAGTGGGAATCAAACTCTTCACTTTGTTTATCAAATAGGTCAACCTCTTTGGTGCCCATTGTTAGCAATGGATTGAGACATGTTTAGTTCACATCACCAGTCTTTTTGATGGTTTCACATGTATGCAACTAAAAGTGTACCTTGGCTTTTTTTAGCCCACCGGCTGAGGCTCAAGTTAAAATTTTAAAAAGGAACAAGACAGCCAGAGAAAATGTGAAAGATGAATTTCAAAAGAAAAAATATCTTAAGGTAAGGTTTATACAGCAAGAAAAATAAGTACTGAACACATCAACTTTTTTCTCATTAAACATATTTCTGGTGGAGCCACTGACCTGAGATTTTTACCAGATATCAACAACCCAAGTAACAACCCAAGTAATCCATACATACAAAGGAATCAAGGTAACTATGTTCACAAAACAAGTTATATTTAATAAAGTGGGATGACACAGGGAATAAGTATTGAACACAAGAAGAATAAGCGATGCAAAAAGGCATAGAAAGCCAAAAAAAATCTGAAATCATCAGAATTTAGGAAGCCATCCCATCCCCCATCGGTGCAAATTAATTTCAGCTGGTTAAGTCCTGACTGATTGCCTTTAAAAAGGTCTGTGAATATCAGATTGTCACCCCACAAAGAACTTGCGATGGGTAGAAGCAAAGAGCTCTTTCTAGACCTTTGCAGCCTTATTGTTGCAAAACATAATGATGGAATTGGTCACAGGCGCATTTTTAAACTGCTGAATGTTCCAGTGAGCACTGTTGGAGCCATCATTCAGAAGTGAAAACAACATCATTTTACCATAAACTGGCCACGTCCAGGAGCTCCTCACAAGCTTTCTGACAGAGGAGTCAAAAGAATTATCAGAAGAGTTATCCAAGAGCAAAAGACCACTCATGGGGAGCTCTAGAAAGACCTGGAATTAGCAAGTACTGCTGTTTCAAAGAAAATTCAATTCAATTTTATTTACATAGCATCATTTCACAACAACAGTCATCTCATAGCACTTTCAAATGTAGGGGAAACCCCCATAATTGCAGACAGACCTCAGCAATCAAGCGATCCCCTGTGAGCAAGTGCTTGGCAACGGTGGAGAGGAAAAACTCCCTTTTCACAGGAGGAAACCTCTAGCAGAACCAGGCTCAGGGAGGGGCAGTCATATACTACAACTGGCTGGGGGGTGAGGGGATAGAGAAGATGAGAAGAACAGACATGTAGAGAGCAAACATTAAAGGGGAGATGCCCAGTATATTATTGGGGGTCCCCCGGCTGTCTAAATCTATTAGCAGCATAACTAAGGGAGGGTTTAGAGACACATGATCCCTCCCTAATTGTAGGCTATATTGAAAAGGAAGGTTTTTACCCTATTCTTAAAAACAGAGATTGAGTCTAACTCCCAAATCCAGATTGGTAACTGGTTCCACAGGAAAGGAGCTTGATAACTGAAGGCTCTGCCTCCCATTGTACTTTTGGAGATTCTAGGTATTACAAGTAATCCTGCATTTTGGGAGTGTAATGCTCTATTAGGATTATAGGGTAGTATCAGATCTTTTAAATAAAAAGGGGCCTGATTGTTAAGAGCTTTGAAAACTCTTTAAACTCTTGCAGCAGCATTTTGGATCAACTGGAGACTTTTTAAAGATATTTGAGGACAACCTGATAATAAAGAGTTACAATAGTCTAATCTAGAGCTAACAAAAGCGTGGATCAGTTTCTTAGTATCACTCTGAGACAAGATGCGCCTAATGTTGGCAATATTATGCAAATGATAGAAGGCAGTCTTAGAAACAAATTTAATATGTGAATTGAAAAACAGCAGATCTTGATCAAAAATAACTCCAAGGTTCCTCACAGAACTATTAAGAGAAAGAGTAACCACATCCCAACTAAGAGTTTGATTTGGAAAGGTACTTCTAAGATTTTTTTTGACCAACAAGAATGACTTCAGTCTCATCTGAATTTAATAGCAGGAAATTACAAGTCATCCAAGTGATACATGTACAGAAACAAGTCCATTATCAGATGCGATAAGGAGTTCATTATGACCTTCACTAAGGCTGTTTCAGTACTATGATGTATTCTAAACCCAGATTGAAACTCTTCAAATAAACCATTTCCCTGCATGTGATCAAATAATTGTGTAGCAACAACTCTTTCTAAGATTTTTGAAGTGAAAGGCAGATTAGAGATTGGTCGATATTTAGCTAAAACTCCTGGATCCAGCGTTGGCTTTTTGAGTAAGGGTTTAATTACAGCAGTTTTAAAAGCCTGCAGTACATGGCCTAATGTTAAAGAAGAATTGATTATTTGAAGAATTTTGCTACCAGTAAGTGGGAATACTTCCTCAAATAGCCTGGTAGGAATAGGGTCTAAAAAACAAGTTGAAGGCTTGGATATGGAAGTTGTTTTATCTAACTCTAAAAGGTCAATTGGAGTAAACTTATCCAAACAGATATCAATTGGAGTTGTAGTAGTTACTGTATTTAAGTTAACGGTGGGAAGAATCTGACTGATTTTATCTCTAATAGATGAGATTTTATGATTGAAAAAGTTCATAAAGTCCTGACTAGTAAGCTCTAAGGGAATGCAAGGATTGACAAGAGTCCTGATTCAGTCAGCTTGGCTACAGTGCTGAAAAGAAATCTGGGATTATTCTTGTTCTCTATTAATGCAGAGTAATAACTTGTTCTAGCTTTTCTAACAGATTTTTTTTTATAAATTAAAAGATGATTTCTCCAAGCTGAATAGTTTTCATCTAAATTAGTGGAACACCATTTTCTTTCTGATTGATGAGTCTTCTGTTTTAAGCTACGAGTTTCTGTGTTAAACCAATGGGATAGAAATCTCTGATTGGACTTTTTCTTTTTTGAAGGGGCCACAAGTCTAGAGTCTGGTGCAGAGAAGCTGTAACACTATCTACCATGCTATCAATTACAGAAGAAGCAAGCTCTCCGTAGCTTATTTCCGTTGTGTTGACACATGGCATAGAGGAGACAATCTGCATAATGGGCAACACCTTGACCCAGTGGAGGAGATAGGAGAGAGAAGGATGGTGACTAAACTGTCATCTCTGTTGGAGTCTGAGTCCCACTCTATGTAGGACATACTGAACGCACTAAGGAGCTCATTTAGCAGTAGACTACATTATCCGAGGTGTCGAGAGCTTTTGCAGGTCCTTCCTACCTACGGCTGTCAGACTGTACAACCTAAGTAGGGCTGCTTGCAGAGATCGCAAAAAATGTGACGATCTAATAGTATTGAATGCAAAAGACGCAACAGACTTACACAAATGGTCCCCTCCAGTATACAACTAGAACAATATCAGTTGCTATGGAGGGTGACAAATAGTATGGGTACATATTCATACCATGTAGGGTAACTAAATAGATGGTTATGCTGTTTAGTCCATCTAGCTACAATGCTCCACACTGTGTATATATATTTATGTGTACATATGTATATTCAGTGCTCTTATTTTCTTATCTTCTAAATTATTGCTCTGAGTGTTGCTATCCCTGTGCTGTTGCAATCCTGGAATTTCCCCATTGTGGGACTAATAAAGGCTTATCTTATCTTATCAATTTGGTAACAACATCATCTGAAAGACATCTGCTGTAGTAATAAATATATATATTTTTTTTAGGAATCAAATAGTCAGGAATAGTGAAATCAAAGGTTAACAGACAATGGTCTGATAGTACAGGATTATGAAGAGACACCACCAGATTTTCTATTTCTATGCCATATGTCAGAACAAGGTCCAATGTGTGGTGGAGATAATGGGTAGAATTTTCTACTTTCTGAGAAAACCCCATCGAGTCTAATATTGAATTAAATGCCTTATTAAGACAGTCACTATCTACATCTACATGTATATTAAAATCCCCTACTATAATTATTCTGATTTCAGCACTAAATCAGCTAAGAATTCAGCAAATTCGGATAAAAACTCTGAGTAGGCTGAGGGAGGATGATAAACTATGGCAAAGAAAATTGGGTTTAACCTAAGATTGCTAACATGCCTAGTACTGAGGACCAGGCCCTCAAAGGAATTAAAACATGTTTTTTGCTTTACATTAACTAGTAATTTAGAATGGTAAATTGTCGCTACTCCTCCTCCACGACCAGAATTTCTGGGATTTTGATAGTTTAAATAACCCAAGGGAGTTGACTCATTTATACCAACATAATCCTTTTGCCCTAACCAAGTCTCTGTAAGGGATATTAAATCAATCTGATGATCAATTAGCAGATCATGGACTAGCAGAGACCTGGGAGTTAGAGACCTAATATTTAAAAAAAACACATTTAATTTTTAAATTATGAGGAGGAAGAGATGCCAAATCATTAAATTTAGAGACGTGATGTTTAATTTGAGCTTTACAAACTTTTTGTTTAATCACTTTGGGATGCTTTTACATTATATTTTTATTAACTTTGGAGGGGGCAGACAATGATTCTCTGATGGGGAAAACAAGGGCTAAGTTGAGGGGTGGCAGATGAAGAGGAGCTGCAGAGAAACGTGTATTTCTCAAGTTATGTTGTATTTGTCTTGGGTTATAATGTTTTGGGTAACGGGAGACAGACACAATCTCTATGGGGTTATGAACTGAAGACTGATCTAAACAGTGAGAATTATTTGGAATAATAGGATTAATATGAGAAGTGGAAGCAAAAAAGGGCTTGTTGGCAGACCCAGGTACTTTGGGGTAAGTTAACACACCAGCTTTCAGTCACTGTACTAAAAAACGCTGCATGGAGTAAAACAGATTGTCCCTTAGAACACGTGCACTGAGTCTATTTGGATGGATGCCATCTGTCCTCATAAATGATGGGCAGTTCTAAAACAGGTTGAAATTGTCTACAAAACCAATGTTAAAAGTAGGACATGTAGAACACAACCAGGTATTAAGGCTGCGAGTTCTGCTAAAATAATTGCAACCTCTTCTAAAAGGAGCACGTGGCCCAGAAATAAACACAGGTCTGCCACAGTTCATAAGAGTGGATAAAAGGCTCCTAAAATCTCTCTTTAAGATCTCCTGTGCTTCATCTGGGATGTTGTTGCATCTAGCATGCACAATGGCAGTTTTAGCGTGGGGGTATTCATTTAATAGGTCAGGGGTAAGAACCTCAATGTTTAATACTTTAGCCCCAGGAAAAAAAAAAATTTGTAACAGTACTTGCTTCTGACATTCCTCATTATTGAATCACCAATTACCAGCGTCGTCTGGGGGGCTTTGTCGGTGGCTTGTAAAATGGTGGATAATTTTGCCATTGTTGCTGCAGTGATGGCAGGGTGCCGATGCAGGGGTGATGCAGGGGGATGTGGTCTCTTCTTTTTGGAGCTGGAGTATCATTTGGCACACCTAAGGTAGTTTTGATCCGGGGCTTGCGGGTTTGGGCCGCTGCTGATGGAGGAGGGGCAGCCAAGAGAGGAAGATTGACGTCCAGGTGGGGGAAATCTTCCAGGGAAAGGATATCAAATCTATTTTCCAGCAACAGGGAAAGGGAGGGGGCACGGCCGTGTCTGGTCAATCCCTGACGTTTGCTATTTGGCCCAGCCATGGTCAAGGGTGCACATTGAGGCTGTGAAGAACCACCCAGGGCTTTGGGTTTAACTCCGAGCTGAAGCCAGTGTTTGTTGCTGGGGTCCTGGACAGCCGAGGTGACCGGAGCAGGGGTGGAAGTGGATAGCGATGTGCTAATTTCACCCAGGTAAGTGGCCATCTCTGCCAGCTGCGAGTCCATCGCTGGGGCCGATGTCCGTCCAAAAATAATAGTGTCCAGGTGGTTTTCAGCCTCCCGAATCTTATAGAGGTTAGAGAGTCTCAATTCCAACTCAGAAACCTTCTAAGAGAGGGAAACACAGCTGACACAAGTTGGGGATGGAGCCATGGCTTTCCAGGCCAGAAGTGGCTAGCTAGCTAGCTAAAACAGGTTATCCTAACCCGGTGAACAGCCCTGCCCGGGGTCTGATTCACCTGTGAGCCTGTCTGGGCTGTTGTATTTAATAAGCTAACACTAAGTAAAAAGTTAATATCAGTCAAAGAGATAAAGAGATAAACATTTAAAACAGAGCTAATACAACAAACAAAAACAGACAAGATAACACTTTGACAGTGTCGTGATAGGACGTGGCCGTTTACAAACAGGTGCTGACACATGCGCAGTCCACAGTCCAACTGCGGAAAACAATAACTTATGCACTCAACTGGCATTGGCTCTATGCCCGCTCACCTCACAAGACTCCACTTCTGAAGAAAAAGCATGTTGAAGTTTGTTAAAACTTTGCTGCACAACATGTGGGCAAGCCAGTAAAATACTCGGAGAATATAGTCTTGTCAAATGAGACCGAAGTTGAACTTTTTGGATGCCACAAGACACAGCATGTTTGGAGGAGAAATGGCACTGCACATCCCATCACAGTATGTGGGTGTTTTTTGGCACATGGTACAGGCACATTTCATATAATTGAAGGAAAGATGAATGTACAAATATACAGAGACATGCTTGATAAGAACCTGTTGCCATCTGCCAAGATGCTGAAGATGAAACAAGGCTGGACATTTCAGCAAAACAATGATCCCAAACACACAGCCAAGGAAAACTCCTAACTGGCTCCAGAGAAGGAAAATAAAGCTGCTAGAATGTCCCAGTCAGTCACCTGACCTGAATCCAGTTGAAAATCTATGGAACGAACTGAAGATCAAAGTTCATATTAGACACTTACGGACCCTTCAAGATTTGAAGACAGTTTGTGTGGAAGAATGGGTTAAAATCATTCCTGAGTAATGCCTACACCGAGTTTATCTATACAGGAGGCGTCTGGAAGCTGTTATTACCAACAGAAGCTTTTCTGCTAAATATTACTGTAAATAAATTTCACCAAGTGTGTTCAATACTTATTCCCTGTGTCATTCCACTCTATTAAATATAGCTTGTTTTGTGAACACAGTTGCCTTGATTTCTTTGTATGTATGGATTTCTTGGGTTGTTACTGATATTTGGTGAAAATCTCAGGTCAGTGGCTCCGCCAGAAATATGTTTAATGAGAAAAATGTTGATGAGTTCAATACTTATTTTCCCTTCTGTAAATGGGCAGAAAATTGTGTAAATCACTTAATAAAAATGCAATGACTCCTTAATTTTTCACTCATTTTTCTAGGAACAATTGAGTGATGACTGTTTCAAAGTGTTCACTGTGAGCTCCAAAGAGTTCCTGAAACAAAAACATCTTGACCAAAATGAGACTGGTGAGTAATGTTTCCATGAAATGTGAAAGTTTTTTTGAAACAGAAAATATTGTGTTTGGGGCACGTCCCACTGGGAGGAGATCCAGGAGTCACTGGAGAGACTATGTCTCCCAGCTGATCTGGGAACGCCTTAGTATCCTCTCTGAAGAGCTGGAGCAGATGGCTGGGGAGAGGGAAAGTCTGAGCTTCTCTGCTTGCACTGCTGCCTCTGCAACCAGGACCTCCAGAAAAGCGGTAGAAGATGGATGGATGGATGGAATATATTGTTCAGATCTATGAGTTATTGTGATTTACTTGTGCAGTGTTGATAACATAGACTATGCATTTCAAATTAATGTGCTATTTGTTGTTTGAGTTGACTTATTTTATTTCTCATCCATGTAATACTGTGCAAGCATGCACGAAAAACATAACCATTTGTAAAAATTACATGGGTGAAAGATGCAGGAAGGAAAACAAAGTCTTATCTGATCTTGTCCTGTCTTCTTGTCACACACCTTCTTGAACTTAAAAAAGCAAGCTTTCATTTCATTCTCCAAGTGAATTCCAAGGTTAGAGTAAGCTACTGAAATACACGTTTGTGTGTCAATAATGCAAACTGAATATATACTGCTCAAAAAAAAAGGAACACTTTAATCTGAGTAAGCTGGACTGGCCTGCCACAATTTCTTCACTTTAAGTTTTGGAGTGTTTTCATTTCCATCAAAAGACGTGGCATCTTTTCATTCTGTCCTAAAACATCTTTAAAAAGTCTTCAGCTGATCCAAAATGCTGCAGCAAGAGTTTTAACAGGTACTAGAAAGAGAGAACATATCTCTCCGGTTCTGGCCTCCCTTCATTGGCTTCCCATAGAGTTTAGAATTAAGTTTAAAATCCTTCTTCTTACTTACAAAGCTCTAAACAATCAGGCTCCTTTTTATTTAAAAGATCTGATA
The DNA here is from genome assembly GCA_020510985.1 of Pholidichthys leucotaenia. NCBI lineage: Eukaryota > Metazoa > Chordata > Actinopteri > Cichliformes > Pholidichthyidae > Pholidichthys > Pholidichthys leucotaenia. Next base: position 286,185,626 of record CM035838.1, read on the forward strand.
CTACCGTATTATCCTAACAGAGCACTACGCTCCCAAAATGCAGGATTACTTGTAATACCTAGAATCTCCAAAAGTACAATGGGAGGCAGAGCCTTCAATTATCAAGCTCCTCTCCTGTGGAATCAGCTGCCAATCTGGATTCGGGAGTCAGACTCGATCTCTGTTTTTAAGAATAGGGCTAAAACCTACCTTTTTGATATAGCCTACAATTAGGGAGGGATCATGTGTTTCTGAACCATCCCTTAGTTATGCTGCTAATAGGTTTAGTCAGCCGGGGGACTTCCAGTAATGCACTGGGCCTCACTCCTTTAACTCCTTTTCTCACTCTCAATGAAATATTTTTTTTGCTGGTCATTAACATTTGTTTGTTCTCTCCCATAGATTGAATCCCCATTGTGCTGTTTGCTCTCTACATGTCTGTTCTTTTCTTCTTCTCTATCCCCTTACCCCCCAAGCCAGTCACAGCAGATGACTGCCCCTCCCTGAGCCTGGTTCTGCTGGAGGTTTCTTCCTGTTAAAAGGGAGTTTTTCCTCTCCACCGTCGCCAAGTGCTTGCTCACAGGGGATCACCTGATTGCTGGGGTCTTTCTGCAACTGTGGGGGTTCTCCCTACAGTTGATAGTGCTATGAGATGACTGTTGTTGTGAAATGGTGCTATATAAATAAAGTTGAAATTGAAATTGAATTGAAATTCTTAACACATTATCCAGTCCATATCAGTGTAGATATCCAGCTTATTTTTTTCCCATTAAAATCTGATGTGTTTTCAAAGTGTTCCTTTTATTTTTTTGGGCAGTATAAAATAAAATTTTCTTGTACAAGCTTCACCATGTCTTGATAACATAATAATCACATTTTGATTTATTATTTTAATTTGCATTATTAATCATGTTTTACTCAATCATTGTCATAACGGTGGCCCCTACGGGGCGAAGAACACGACCCAATGGTAAGGTGAAGTTTGTACATGGTTGTTTTAATGAAAACAAACAGAACACAGCTCGTGGGCTGGAGAGCATAACATAAGCCGTAACAGCAGATAACTAAAGTTGATGCCGCTAATGTCGTGGTGGAAGGAGTGAGCAAATAAAGACGAGTTTGCCGCACTGAGAACAGAGGGTGGCGGCTATTAATAGGAGAACACAAATTACCAAATGAAGAGCAGCCATGATTAATTAACAACACAAACCAACAAACAAAGAACAGGAAATAACTAAGGGTGCTGTCAAAATAAGAGTAAATACAGGAATGATAAATAGGACAGGGGTAATGATAATTAAATAAAGGATTAAACATAACTAAGAGTTGAAGGCACAATAAACAATTATGATAATTAAGGTTGGGACATATCAGAAAGTGAGGACATGAGTTGAGCCCATACCCTGATCATGATAGTACCCCCCCCCCCCCCCCGGGGCGGATTTCAAATGACCCTGAACAAACAAAAGATCACCTACCCAGGTTCATGCCCCCCCAGATCAGGAAACACGGTGGGTCATGTGGCCTCTAGGAGTCCCCGGACCACCGGCCCAGAGAACACGATGCGGCCGGTGGCCTGCCAAAGTCCAAGGACCACCAGAAGGAGGAGCATGGCGCCGCAGGAGCACTGAGTTCAGGAGCCAGCAACAGGAACGCTTTAAGCTCAGGGGACAGCTACTGAGGAGCTCCCAGCTCAGGAGACGGCAGTTGCGGCATGCTGATCTCAGAATGAGATGGCTGGGGTGTGCCGACCATAGGAGCTGACATGTTGACCTCAGGAGCTGATGGTTGAAGCATGCTGAGCCCAGGGACAGGCGACGGAGGCACACTGGCCTCAACAACACACAGCAAAGGTGCACCAGCAGTAGGAACGCACAGCGGAGGTACACCAGCCTCAGGAACACACAGTGGAGGTGCACCAACCCCAGGAACACACGATGGAGGAGTGCTGACCATCAGAGACAGCTGCTGAGATTTGTCGACCACGGGAGACAGCAGCTATGATGAGCCAACCATAGGAGACAGCAGCTGAGGTTGAAGAGCATCTGTCCCAGATGCCTGGAAGGCCATCCCCAATACAGCCACCTCGGTCAAGGGAGAAATGCAGAGAGTGACTGAGGCAACACCAAAATCACCAGGAGCAAGGCGTCTTTTCTAAAATTGATGTTGTAAATGTAAAGAAAAGAACATAAGTTAGCTCCTGGTCCACTGCTGCTGGGGTGACCGCCTCAGGATGAGCTGCAGGAGTGATGGCCTCAGGAAAGAACTATGACTGGGAAGCATCAGCCACGGAGATGGCTGGAGCTGTGATGTGCACCTTGGAGACAGCTGGAGCCGTGATGTGCACCTCGGGAACAGCTGGAGCTGAGCTCAGGAGAAGCAGTGACTGGGTCTCTCTGGAGGTGAGGAGATGCTAAAGCATGCATGTCCTTGAGAGCTGGAATTGCCAGAGCGTGCACGTGGAGAGGTGCAGTCACTGCAGGAGTGGGCACATTGAGAGGAGCTGTGGCAGTGGTTGAGCTCACCTCCTCAATTGTGGAACCAGCTGAGGTGGAGATGACCTTGGGGAAACAAGGAGTAGAGATGAGTGGTGGAATACACATGGAGGCAGCAGAAGAAACAAATGGTGAGGGCTTAATGATAGCCAACGACTGCTGCTGAGACGCTTCATCTAAAACAAGGCAAGATACTTCACTCAACGTGAATAAAGAGAAAGGAGTATGTACTTGCCGCTGCCGCTGAAGCCCTCTGGATGACAGTGGAGATGGCCTGGAGAGAAGCTGGGGCGGGCGCTGGAACGGAGTGTCGAGTGGAATGGTGTCTCCAGGAACCTTCCTTCCACCCAGGCCCCCCATGTGCCAGTCAACTGCCGAGGAAGAACTCCCTCCGCTCCGCAGGAGCATGCGCTGGCAGCCAGTTGGCAGGCTCCGGCGAGGAGGAGATTGGCGGTGCTGGCAGGGCTGGAAGTGGAGCCCCTGCAAAGGCAGCGTGGGCTCAGGCAAGCTTCCAGAATGGTCACGACAGCCCCCCAGCAGTCTGCAGCATCTTCCGGGGAGAGCAAACTGCAGGGCGAGACAATGAGGTCCTGCAGCACCTCTATGATTGGCAGCTCTCTCCCGCTCTGCCTCCTCCTCCTCCTTTCACCCGCTGGGTTCAATACTGACAGAGGTCTTCTGTCATAATGGTGGTCCCTACAGGGTGAAGAAGAGGACCCAGTTGCGAGGCAAAATCTGTGCATGGTTTATTTAACGAAAACAAACAAAGCACAGCTCCTGGGCTTGAGACCATAACATAAACCATAATGGCAGATAACTATGCCACTAACGTAGTGGTGGAGGGAGTGTGAGCACAAGACAAGACCGCCGCACTGAGAACATAGAGCAAGCAGTTATAAATAGTAGAACACAAATTATCATATGAAGATCAGTCGTGATTCAGTCTCTCCAGGAATTCACAATGTTGCAATTGCGTCAATTCACGCGAAATCAGCCAATCAGTGCGACTATTGCTCGACCTTGCAACTTTGTCCAATCACCACAACTTTCCCACAATTCTGGCCAATCCTCATCAACTACCGCCAATTTCACCAATCACATTTGTCGCTGAGTAGCACTCAAATGCTCAGTCTAACCAAACAAATGTGTCACTGCACTGTGCTCACTTCCATGTTTACAGTAAATATTAATCAAATTAATTAAAGACTTCAATAGACAATACAGACCAACAGAATAAATTATTTCTTTTTTCCTCTGTGCTTGGTACCGAGTGGTTGGGGACTGCTGCGGTTAGGGAGTTTTCAAATATAGGCGCTACCATAATTTCCAAATCTGTATTCTTTAATATGTATTCAGTGCAATTTAGCTGTTGTAATTGATATTGTGTTAAAGTCTGTATTTGCTGTTGCACAAAAGAGTTTTTCTGTATTGCAGAAGTTTCTGCTTAATTTACAAATCACTGTTTAATAGGAAATTTTTGGCAATCCTGTGCTTTTCTTGTGGTGTTATATCATTGCAGTAAACTATGGAAAAAAGCATCTGCTTTAAAATTTGTAATTCATCCCACAACCTTTAGTGTCCAAAAAGCTTTGCGTAACATTGTGACTTTTATTGCTACTTTTTAAAAAAGCTTCCGCAAATTCAGGCTTTTTTGGCCACAACAATCATTAAAATATCCCACAAAATCTTGGAAGGTACTGGTGAATAATTAATAACACAAAGCAACAAACGAAGAACAGGAAATAACTAAGGCCGCTGTCAGAATAAGATTAAGTACAGGATTGATAAATATGACAGCAGTAACGATAATAATTCAAAGGATTAAACATAATTAAGAGTTGAGGACGTGCTAAACAATAATACAAACTAAGGTTGGAACATAACAGAAAGTGAGGACATGAACTGAGCCCATGTTCTCATCATGATCATCATAACCAGAACAAAATTAAATATAATTTATTAGCAAGAATCAGTGGACAATTTGATGTTGAAATGCATTGTTCATTTATTTTGAAACTCCTTTGTGGGACTAATAAAGGCTTATCTTATCTTAAATTACAGAAATACCCAAACTCCGGAAGATTTTGCAAAATCTCAATGATGAGCACTCTGAGACATATAACTATGTGTCTGGAGCATATGGGATTCTCTCTTTGATTCAAGGAGCTACACACAAAGATGTGGTAAGTGTAAATAATGAAAGTTCTTTCATTTAACTTTTACCACTTTCAGAGTACAGTTGGAGAACTGAAATCATGGGTTCCATTAGCACGGTGTTTTTCAAAAAGGGTGCCCTGGTATGTTCAGCTTTCTGTGGAAAAATTATCTATTTTCTCTTCTTAATTGGTACAAAAAAATTGCAAATAATCTTTACTTTTGTGCATGGATTCTGTAGGCACCCATACACAACAACTGTAAATTATTTGCAATTTTTTTGTACCAATTAAGAAATGAAAAGAGATTATTTCCCACAAAGTGTCACGATCTGAGTGTGGGGGGATTTCATCAGGCTCAGTCTTTTTGCCTTTTTTCTTATTTATACAGTGTTGTCATTTTTGAGTGAATCATTTTTGAATGAGTTCCTCATTCTTCCTCACCAAGCCCAGGTGTGAGGCACGGCTGCGGAGAGCTGTATGGAGTTCTCCTTTGGGGAACATGGTTACTCCATATAATCTTCCATTCGCCTACACTCATTCCACTTGGTACAACTGTATGGGACTTGTAAAAGTGCCTCGATGAGCTGAACAAATAATGGCAGGTGTTTGCACCGCAGAGCAGGGTAGCACCAGCTGAAAGTACACAGTGGACACTGAGGGGGCTGTCACATTCAAGGAGTAATACTGAACAAAAGCAAACAGATTTGAATAAATAGCAGTAGCAAAGATGACTGCACTCTTAAAAAGAGCCCACAAAGTGGCCAAGCCCCGAGTAGACTGTGTTCTGACACCCTTGGATGTCAGGGTACAACAGGTCCTGGACATGTCAGGAAAGACCTGTGTACTGTTATCCCTACGTGTTATATACACGGGGTATGTTAATACAGATCAACAGCAAGCCAAACTCGTTTTTCACGAGCCAGGAAACCGAGCGTCCTGCTCCTTTATTCAAGTCTTCCAGACAGCTTACAGTTCTTTACAACTGTGGCATGAAGAGCTCAATGAAAGTTGAGTGAAACTAAGAAAAAATAAAACAGAAAATAAATTAATTCAGTAAGCTAGCGGGCCCCTGGGATAGGACTAATTCCTGAAACAATACATTCATAATACAGTTAACAAGCTAGTGGGGCCCTGGGATAAGACTAATTCCTGAAACAACACATTCTAAAAAACGATGCCAAGTTCACGTCTAACAAAACTTATAAAACTGACAAAATACTAATTGGACTTACAGCCATTGCTTTCAAAGGTGTAGGAAAAGGGTTTAACACACAGGAGGAACGTTTCAGACATTCGCGGGCAGGTTATGTTCCCCTGCCTTTTTTTCCTTTCTCTCTTACCAAAGTCCGCTTCTTCTACCCACAAATCATAGCGGCAACTGGCTGCGCTTTCAACATAAAACACGAGTGAATCACTACTAACTGTACAGAAATTATTCTTAACACAACAACTATTTAGATGACATGAATTATTACAAATGAACTATGATATTTATTATAAACTTATGAACTATTTTTAACTTTATATAAACACACTCTACTGAGGGCAGAACACTCCCCGCCTGGCATTACTAATGCCACTACTTCTTTTTATCTATTATTTCGCTCTCTAAGAGCAAAACAACATCTGAGACAGGACGCAGGTAAGTCTTTGAAACACCCTGGGATGATGTCCTCACTTCGACCTTTCTGACCTTCCCGTCGTTGCTTGGAAAGGTGGATGTGATGATGGCCATTGTCCATTCATTTCTGGGTGCTTGGTCCTGTTTCAGCAACACTATGTCACCTGTCTGTAGGTTGCGGTGTGTTGTATGCCACTTGCGCCTTGATTGGAGGGTGCTGAGATATCCGTTTCTCCAGCGGCTCCAAAATTCGTTGGCGAGTGCTTGCACTTGTTTCCACTGGTTTTTGAGCAGGTCTTTTCCACAAAAGTCTTCTGGTGGAGGGGGGACATGCTGCTTTTGGGTCAAGATCATTGCGGGACAAAGTAGGAATGGTGAGGAAGGGTCTGTTGAGATGGGAACTAAGGGCCTTGCGTTGATTATGGACGTTACCTCATCCATTAAAGTACAAAGCACCTCATGCGTCAAACGAGTGTGTTTGTTTTGCAAAAGCATGGAGTCCAGTGTTCTGCGAGTGACCCCAATCAGTCTTTCCCAGACGCCTCCCATGTGAGAGGCATGCGGGGGATTGAACTCCCATGTGCAACCGTTGGCATGAAGATAGTTGACAATGTTGGGAGGGTTCTTGTTTGGTTGTGCCATGCCTAACTCCACACTCGCTGCAATGAAGTTAGTGCCTCTGTCAGATCGCATTTGCTTTGCTGGGCCTTGTATTGCGAAGAATCTGCGTATTGCATTTATGCAGCTGCAAGCGTCCATAGATTCAATGACTTCAATATGCACGCCTCTTGTGGTCATACACGTGAAGAGTATTGCCCACCTTTTTCCTTGTGCAGCTCCACCTTGTGTGTGTCGAGTGACTACTGACCATGGACCGAATACATCCAACCCGACATATGAAAATGGAGGGCATGTTTTGAGTCTCTCAGGTGGGAGATCTGCCATTTTCTGAGTCTCTAGTTTTCCCCTGAGTTTCCTGCACGTTACACAATGGTGGATAATGGACAAGACCAGTCTTTTGTAACCTACAATCCACAGTCCGGCTTGCCTAATTGCACTTTCCGTGAACTGCCTTCCTTGATGCACAACTTTGGCGTGATAGTGATGGGCAAGCAGTTGAGTTACGTGATGCTTGTTTGGGAGAATGATTGGATTCTCGGATGCTGCGTTCAATGAAGCATGTTTGAGGCGACCTCCAACCTTGATGAGGCTTTCACTCATATAGGGATCAAGAGCTATGATGGGACTTGAACTATGGACGGTTTGGTTGGCATGGAGAGCAGCATACTCGTCGGGAAAAGCGTCTTTTTGAACAGACTGGAGGATGAGGTTACTGGCAGCATCCAGCTCCTCTGGAGTGCGTGGCTTGCTACATCGATGCCAGCCCCTGCATGAATGAGCTGACAAGTTGCTTGATGAGTGAGAACGAGCTTGGTGAATTAGGAATGCAATGGCATGTACTAATGAGTTCCAACTTGAAAAGCGCTGGAAGCATTCTGGTGAAGGCCCGTTCTTCTGAATGTGAGTAGAAAAGGTAGCGACTTTTCTGATTTCAGAGTCTACTTCAGGCTTGATTAACTCAAAGGATTCAGATGTCCCGGATTCAGGTGGTCTGTAAAGGAAGTCTGGTCCCTTAAACCACATAGTGTCCATAAGCTGTGATGCAGGTATTGACCTGGTGGCTAGATCAGCTGGGTTTTGCTCTGATGTGACGTAGTGCCACTGTTCAGGGGATGTGGACTGACGTATACAATGAACGCGGTTATGCACATAGACATAGAAGTGCTTTGAATCATTGCAAATGTACCCAAGAACCACCTTGCTATCACAGTAGAATTTGACAGCATTTGGTTTGTGATCAAGTTCGTCCAGAATGAGCTCCGCCATCTCAACCGCTAGAACTGCTCCACAAAGTTCAAGGCGAGGTATCGTGGGCTCTGGTTGTGGTGAAAGTTTTGCTTTCCCAAGCACAGATCTGACTTCGCATTGTCCTTCTGCATTGACTGTCTTCAAGTATGCTACTGCCGCAATAGCCCAGCTTGAGGCGTCGGAAAAGATACACAGTTCGGTGTAAGTGGACTTAGAGAGGGAAGCGGGCACATAGCAGTGTGGCACCATGAGGCTGCTAAGATCTTGGAGGGACATTTTCCATGTTTCCCATGTGTCCATTTTGTCCTGAGGGAGAGGAGCATCCCAACCTTGGACACCATTCGACAGTTCACGTAACAAGAGTCTGCCTTTGATTGTCACTGGTGACGCTAGTCCCAAGGGGTCGAAGATACTGTTAATTGTTGACAGAACCCCGCGGCGGGTGTAGGGTTTGTCGTCAACAGCAACCTTGAACGTGAAAGAGTCAGTGTTTATGTGCCAGCACAGGCCTAGACTTCTCTGAGCTGGTAGAGTGTCATCGCTGAGACTCAAGTCTTTAATACTGGTGGCCAGGTCTTCTGGCTTGAAGGCTTGCATGACTGAGACACTATTCGAGGCGATTTTGTGGAGCTTGAGATTGGACTCGGCCAAGGATGCGCATGTGCGCTTGAGCAAGTCTACGGCTGCAGATTCAGTGGGGAGCGAAATCAACCCGTCATCTACATAAAAGTGTCTCTCAACAAAGTGTCTTGTGTCTGCTCCAAACTTTGGCGCGCCTTTCTGGATAGCCCTGTGTAGGCAATAGATAGCTACCGCTGGCGATGGGCTGTTTCCAAAAACGTGCACCCGCATGCGGTACTCCTGCACCTCTTTTGACAAGTCATTTCCCTCGTGCCACAATAATCTCAAATAGTCTCTATGGTCTGGTCTGACTAAGAACCCATAAAACATTTGCTGGATATCGGCAGTGACTGCGATGAGCTCCTTCCTAAACCGAATCAGCACGCCGAGGAGGGTATTATTAAGATCTGGACCTGTTAACAGTACTGAGTTGAGTGACACACCAAATTGCTCGGCACTTGAATCAAAGATGACCCGTATCTGACCGGGCTTCTGGGGATGATATACCCCGAAAATGGGCAGGTACCAGCATTCAGTGTTATCGGTGATGGGTGGAGCGATCTCTGTGTGATTGTTCTCGAACAGCTTGTCCATAAACTCTGAGAACTGTTCTTTCATTTGAGGGTTTTTCGTTAAGTTGCGTCTTAGTGAGCCGAGTCTAGACAATGCTTGGTCCCTGTTATTTGGGAGTGGCAAGCGAGGAAACTTGAATGGCAGAGGAGTGATCCAGTTGTTGTTTCCATCCTGGTGGACTTCTTCCTCCATTATCTTTAGGAAGGTCTCATCTTCAAAGGACACGGCACACTTGTTATCGTTCTCTGTGCACTCAAAAACTTTGTCCCCAAGCTTTTCTTCCACTGCGTTGGGTTTTGAGCTGCGTTTAGAGAGGCCGTCCTTGTGCTCCCCGCCGTAGCATGGTTTGTCTTTGATGTTGATGCTGTTAGGACAAGGAGTGAAGAAAGATGGGCGTCCGTTGGAGAGTATGTACGTTTTATAGACGTTGACGGTTGGCTTGTGAGCGTTAAGGCACACCTCCCCCACAATTACCCAGCCTAGGTCCAGGCGCTGAGCAAAGGGAGCATTTTGGGGTCCGTTGACTTGTTGTCTTACTTTGTGGACTCGTAGGATGTCTCTGCCCAGTAAAATTGCCATCTGAGCATCTGGGTCGTACTTGGGAATGAGAGGAGCGAGGTGTTTTAAGTGGGCATGAGCAAGAGCGACTTCGGGCGTAGGTATTTCATCCCTACTGAACGTTATCTCGTCACATTCAAGGAGAGGAGGGAGGTCTAAGCGTGGGCCTCAACCTACTGGCTCGATTTGGAACCTCACTGCTTCCCTGCCAAACATTTCAGTTAAACCAGCACATGTTCTCATGTGGTATGTCAGAGGGCTACCCTTGATCCCAAACAGCTCGAAGAATTCAGGACGGGCCAGCGATTTATTACTCTGATCGTCAAGGATTGCATACATCTTAATGGAGCGTTCTGGTTGGCCTTTGGGGAAAACTCGAACTAGACATACCTTTGAGCAAGAACGTGAGGGATTACCTTCGCCGCAGATCTCAGTGCACCGTGACGTTACCTCAGGTGGCATGTTGTCTCGGGGCTGAAGCTCTGGTTCAGGTGTGTTTTCTGGCTGGGGTTGCTGACTTGAATCGGGATGCATGGCAGAGCAATGCCTTTCACTTTGGCACTCCTCGCACTTGAGTTTCATGTCACAGTCCTTTATTGCGTGCATGGGAGAGCAGCAGCAAAAACATCGTTTGTGTTCTTTGAGTATGCTTCGCCTTTCTTGTAGCGGTTTATTTCGAAAGGCTCTACATTTGGCTAAAGGATGCATTTTCTTATGGACTGGACAGTAGCGTGTTAAATCGTCCTCTTTAGTACTAGCGGGAGCAGTTGTGTCGACCTCTGTTTTGTTTACAGTTAGAGGTGTTCTGTAGCTAGTTTGTTTGAATGGTGGTCTCTCACCTTTACTGAAGGGATGGCTGCTGCATGTCGCAAAACTTGGGTCATTTCTTGCTTTAGCCTCGTCTTGGACAAACTTTACAAAATATGAGAAGGGAGGGAAGGTTACATCATATTTTTGTTTGTATTTTGAGCCCGTGTGCAGCCATTTATCTTGTAAACTTGGAGGCAACTTTTCAGCTATGGGCTTAACCCAGGGGTGGGCAGTGAGGGCCATTCCACTGCAGGTTTTCTGCTCCACCCAGTGTCTTCAGCAGGTGTTTTCAATTATTAGCAATCCTTGAAGCTGATCAGAGCAAACACCTGCTGAAAACACTGGGTGGAACAGAAAATCTGCAGTGGAATGGCCCTCCGTGGCACATGATTGCCCACCCCTGGCTTAACCCCACGGGGTGTGTCGAGGTAGGCGAGGCCTGGGAGATAAGCTTCATCTTTAGCGACCCGCAGCTCTAAGAGTAAATCTCCAAGTTCCCTGAGTTTTACATTGTCTCTGTTTGTAAGGCGAGGGAAGTTATCTAGTTTTTTAAACAAGGCGTTTTCTACTACTTCTGGCGTAGCATAACACTCTTCCAACCTGTTCCATGACAATTGGAGAGCAGCTTTGGGGTTAGTGGCATAGACAGCTCTGATTCTTTTAACATGCTCTGAGGACTCTTTACCAAGCCACTTGACTAGGAGATCTAACTCCTGGCTATATGTGAGACCAGTGTCTTCAGTTGCACTTATAAATGACGACTGCCATGCTCTAAAGTTTTCGGGGGTGTCGTCAAACTTAAAGAGTCCGGTTGTGATTAGCTCTCTGCGCGCGAGGAACCTAGCAAAGTCTGCCATAGGTGGGTCACCATTGTGGGAAGCATGGTAGCTGTTTGGCTTGACATAGTCTCTCGGTATGTCGATGGATTCATTTTTCACGTACATTTTCTTGAATGTTGGTGGAGAGAGAGTTTGTTCGGGTCTCCTCGGAGTGAATGATTGCGCCCTTTGTGCAGGTTCAACTTGAGGTGTTTCTTCTTCAGCTGGTCGCGCCTGTGACTTTAGCTGGATTTGGTGGTGCACATACTCCATAGTTCTCTGTCTGACAGCTTGTAATGAAATTGCGCTCCTTACACTCTCTCTTTCGTCCAGCTCAGCAGCTGCAGCAGCTTCTAGAACTTCTGCTTTTGCTGTGGCGGCCGCTGTTTCCTTTTCTATCTCCAGCATCCCCAGATCCAGCTCCAGCTTTGCATGTTGCTTTGCTTGTTCTTGTTCTAGCTTCGCTTGTTGCTCCGCTTGTTCTAGCTTTGCTTGTTGTTTAATTTGTTCTTGTTCTAGCTTTGCTTGTTGTTTAATTTCTAATTGTTTCTTACTGTACAAGGCTCTAGCATTCGCAGCTTCAGCAGAGGCTCGTGCCATGATGGCTGCTTCCATTACGTTGGACTTTGAGGACAACTTGGAGCTAGAACATTTGGAGCTGGAGCTAGCGTTGTATAATGATTTGGCTTCAGAGTTCGCCTTTTCTTCTGCCCTCTTCTCTTGAGTGTCATCCATCGCTGTGTCGTGAATCTTATCTTCACCAACTGCTGACCTGGCTTTTCACTGTACTGTTATCCCTACGTGTTATATACACGGGGTATGTTAACGCAGATCGACAGCAAGCCAAGCTCGTTTTTCACGAGCCAGGAAACTGAGCGTCCTGCTCCTTTATTCAAGTCTTCCAGACAGCTTACAGTTCTTTACAGCTGTGGCATGAAGAGCTCAATGAAAGTCGAGTCAAACTAAGAAAAAATAAAACAGAAAATAAATTAATTCAGTAAGCTAGCGGGTGTCACGCCGCGCCATTCATCAGCGGCGCCACCTGCTCACGCACCTGCTACTCGTCAGCGGCGAAGGATAAAAGCCGCCTCGCCCTGAGCGTCGGCCTGAAGCCGTAGACTTCGTTTCCTTTGCATGGACTTCTACCACATTCTCTTCAGCATCCTCTTTACCGGTAAGAAGTTCACTTACCTCATCTCTCCAGTCTGCTCCCCTGTGCACAGGTGGATTCCTCGGCGGCGGACAATCCCGTCCCTCGTCTCTCCTCGCTGCTGCACCGAGCCCTGCAGGTGGCTGTCTCCCGGGCTTCCATCCTTGAAGCGCCAGTCATCTGCCCAAACAAGGTTGCCGGCTGAACGGTCTCCTGCCTCTGGGTCCGAAGCAGACGCCCCCACCAACACATTAACATTCTGCAGACACGCACCCAAACATCCCTGTTGTTAATAAACAGTTTGAACTACTCTGAGCCTGTGTGTGTGCGTCTCCTGAGCCGAACGTTATGTCAGTACGGCTTCAGCCGAGCGGCTCGGCGGACGGCGGGCTCGCACACCGGTTTACCATCCTCGAGGCTCGGGTGGATCAGATTGTTTATCAGCAACAGGTGGTTCTTAACCAATTATTAGAACTGACTAACCGATTGAACCGCTTGGACCCCCAACAGCCGTTCCTCCCGACTCGCCAGGGTGGCGCGGCTCCTGCTGTTCCAGCGGCCGTCCAGCCGGCTCCAGTGGCACCGGTTCGGCTCACGCCGATTCCGACCCCCGCCCGCTTTAGCGGTAAGCTCGGCGGAGCGCGGGGGTTTATTATGCAGTGTGAGTCCGTGTTCCACCGTGTGCCCGGAGATTTTCCCTCGGATCACAGCCGAATTGGTTACATAGGGAATCTTCTGGAGGGGCGTGCGTTAACTTGGACCTACGCCGTAATGGCGAGGCCCAGTTATGCCACCCTCACCTATGACCAATTCGTGAGGCGCTTTCTGGAGGTCTTTGACCACTCACAAACCGAAACGGTCCAGGTCGATCGGCTTCTCGCTCTCCAGCAGGGAAGCCGGTCGGCAGCGGACTACGCGGTCGACTTCCGGGTAGCGGCGGAGGAATTGGGCTGGGAGGAACGCTCCCTCTGTGGCCTGTTCCTCCGCAGCCTCAATAGTGATCTGAGGGATGAACTGGCTGGTCGGGATATCCCTGGGACGCTAGCGGAGCTGACGTCCTTAGCGATAAGTTTGGATAACAGGCTGCGCGAGCGCTCCTCGGGGCGGAGGTCTTCTTCTTCTCGCCCTCGTGGAGCCTCACCGCACCTGTTCCAAGCTCGCCCCCTGGCGGCGCCGCCAGCATCGCGCCCCGAGGAGTCGGAGCCGATGGTGACGGGCTGGACTAAACTTTCCCCTGTGGAGAAACAACGCCGCCGTGAGTTGGGCCTCTGCATGTATTGCGGAGGCGACCAACACACCGTGGAGTGTTGCCCACGGAAAGCCAGTCGGTGGGGTCCGCGAGTCACTGTTGGAAGCCTCGCGGATGTCAATCGGTTAGGATCACTGACTCAATTGAAGCTGCCCATCCGTTTCTGCCATAACCCTACTGGGCACCTCACCCACGCACTGGTGGATTCGGGCGCAGAAGGCAGCTTCATTTCACAAAGCCTGGCAACCCGATTGGGCATCCGCTGCCAGGCACTCAATACTCCCATCTCCCTAATCCACCTCTCCCGTGCCACCCTCGGGAGAGTGACACATCAAACTGTTCCCCTACCGGTCATCATCTCGGGAAACCACCGGGAGGAAATGACCTTTTACGTCCTTCCCAACTCTGTGTCGCCCGTCATCCTGGGGTATCCCTGGCTCCGCCTTCACAATCCGGTCCTGGATTGGAAATCAGCTGGGATCTCGGCATGGAGTACGTTCTGTATGGGCACCTGCCTTCAGTCCGCTGCCTGCTCTCCGTCCGCTCCTCCCCCTGCGACGGACGCTGCACCCCCGGACCTGTCTCTGGTGCCCCCAGAATTTCACGACCTGGGTATGGTGTTCAGCAAAGCGAAAGCTATGTCTCTTCCCCCTCATCGGCCCTATGACTGCGCCATTAACCTCCGCCAGGGGGCTCCCTTACCTTCTGGTCGCCTTTATAGCCTGTCTGCGCCGGAGAAGGAGACGATGAACGCCTACCTGAAGGAATCTTTAAGTGCTGGGATTATCCGCCCATCATCGTCACCCGTGGGGGCAGGGTTCTTCTTCGTGGGGAAAAAGGATGGGTCCCTCCGCCCTTGTATCGACTACCGGGCCCTCAATAATATCACGGAGAAGGACCGTTACACCCTGCCTCTCATGGACACTGCTTTCCACTCCCTCCAGGGGGCGACCTGGTTCACCAAGCTGGACCTACGCAGCGCTTACCACCTCGTCCGGATCCGGGAGGGAGATGAGTGGAAAACGGCCTTCCGTACCCCGAACGGCCACTTTGAATATCTGGTGATGCCGTTCGGGTTGACCAACGCTCCTGCAGTCTTCCAGCGCCTCATAAATGACGTCCTCCGGGACTTCATTGGCCTTTTTGTGTTCGTCTACCTGGACGATATTCTCATCTTCTCCAAGTCCAGGGATGAGCACCAGGTCCACGTGAGGCGGGTCCTCCAAAGGCTGCTGGAGAACCGTCTGTACGTTAAGGCAGAAAAGTGTGAATTTTACGCCAGGAGCACGTCCTTCCTGGGGTTCATCATCGCCCACGATAGGGTGCTCCCCGACCCAGAGAAGGTAAAGGCGGTGGTGGAATGGCCCACACCTGCATCCCGGAAACAGGTGCAGCAATTTGTTGGCTTCGCCAATTTCTACCGCCGCTTTGTCCCCAACTTCAGTGCCATCGTGGGACCACTGACCCGCCTCACGTCCCCGAAGGTCCCGTTCCGGTGGACCGAAGAGGTCGCTGCCGCCTTTGAGGCGCTGAAGGCGGAATTCTCCTCCTCCCGGGTCCTTCGCCAGGTCGACCCCGCGCTGCAGTGCATTGTAGAGGTAGACGCCTCGGACACGGGAGTGGGAGCAGTGCTGTCCCAGCGGTCACCGGACGATGGCGCCAAGCGACCGTGCGCCTTCTTCTCCCGGCGCTTGTCCCCGGCGGAGAGAAACTACGATGTGGGGGACAGAGAGCTCTTGGCCATCAAGCTCGCCCTGCAGGAGTGGCGCCACTGGTTGGAGGGGGCAAGCCTGCCGTTTGTGGTCCTCACGGACCACAAGAACTTGGAATACTTACGATCTGCCAAGCGCCTGAACGCCCGCCAGGCGCGCTGGTCCCTGTTCTTCGCCAGGTTCCAATTTTCCATCACCTTCAGGCCTGGCTCTAAGAACGTCCTGCCTGACGCCCTCTCCAGGCAGTTCGCCCCCGTGGAGTCGGAGGAGGCGCCCCACTCCATCCTGCCCAGGTCGTGCGTCGTGGGAGCCATCTCGTGGGACATTGAGAGCAAGATCCGGAAGGCACAGCAGGTGGAACCTGACCCTGGCGGCGGACCGGAGGGGAGGCTGTTCGTGCCATCCGCGGTCCGAGGAGAGGTCATCCACTGGCTCCACACCTCCAAGCTCACCTGTCACCCTGGCACCTCCCGGATGATAGATCTCCTCCAACGGTCCTTTTGGTGGCCAGGCCTGCGGAGGGATGCAGCCCGCTACGCCCGGGCTTGCCCAATCTGTGCCACCTGCAAATCGGGAAACGCCCCTCCAGCGGGTCTGCTCCAGCCCCTGCCCGTCCCTGGCAGGCCCTGGTCGCACATCGCTCTGGATTTCGTCACCGGACTCCCCATCTCCAACTCCTATGACACCATCCTGACCATCGTGGACCGCTTCTCCAAGGCCGTGCACTTCATCCCCCTGCGAGGCCTCCCTACTGCCCTGGAGACGGCGGACCTCCTCGTCCAACACGTGGTCAGGCTGCATGGGATTCCGGTGGACGTGGTCTCGGACCGGGGCCCCCAGTTTTCATCTGAGGTTTGGAGGTCATTCTGCAACGCCATCGGAGCCAAGGTGAGCCTCTCCTCCGGCCATCACCCCCAATCCAACGGGCAGTGTGAGAGGACCAACCAGGAGCTGGAGGCTGCGCTCCGCTGTGTGTCCAGATCCAAACCCGCGTCCTGGAGCAACCATCTTGCCTGGGTTGAATATGCCCACAACACCGCTCGCTCTTCTGCTACAGGGATGTCCCCCTTCAAAGCGTCCCTGGGTTACGACCCCCCGCTGTTTCCGGAGCAGGAGAGTGAGGTAACTGTCCCGTCAGTTAGGGCCCATCTCAGGCAGTTCCGCTCCACCTGGGCTGCCGCGCGCCATGCGCTATTACGCACAGCGGAGCGCAACAGGACTGTGGCGGACCGGCGTAGGAGACCTGCCCCGGCGTACAGAGTTGGGCAGCTTGTTTACATTTCCACCCAGGACGTCACTCTAAAAGGCGAGAGGAGAAAGCTGGCACAGCGCTTCATGGGTCCCTACCCCATCACCCGGATCATCAACCCGGTGGCTGTGCGCGTGGCTATTCCCCCCTCCCTCCGCATTCATCCTACTTTCCACGTGTCGAAGGTGAAACTGGCGGTTTCTGACCCCCTTTGCCCTCCTCCTGCAGCGCAACCCGCGCCCCGGATGATTGGTGGCCATCCGGCCTGGTCCGCTTCCTCCATCCTGGACTCCCGGCGCCGGGGTCGTGGGTTGCAATACTTGGTGGACTGGGAGGGCTATGGGCCCGAGCATCGACAGTGGGTGCCCCCGTCGTTTGTGTTGGACCCATCGCTCATCGCGGACTTCCACCGAGCGCACCCGGATAAGCCATCGCCAGGAGGCGCTGCTAGAGGGGGGGAGTACTGTCACGCCGCGCCATTCATCAGCGGCGCCACCTGCTCACGCACCTGCTACTCGTCAGCGGCGAAGGATAAAAGCCGCCTCGCCCTGAGCGTCGGCCTGAAGCCGTAGACTTCGTTTCCTTTGCATGGACTTCTACCACATTCTCTTCAGCATCCTCTTTACCGGTAAGAAGTTCACTTACCTCATCTCTCCAGTCTGCTCCCCTGTGCACAGGTGGATTCCTCGGCGGCGGACAATCCCGTCCCTCGTCTCTCCTCGCTGCTGCACCGAGCCCTGCAGGTGGCTGTCTCCCGGGCTTCCATCCTTGAAGCGCCAGTCATCTGCCCAAACAAGGTTGCCGGCTGAACGGTCTCCTGCCTCTGGGTCCGAAGCAGACGCCCCCACCAACACATTAACATTCTGCAGACACGCACCCAAACATCCCTGTTGTTAATAAACAGTTTGAACTACTCTGAGCCTGTGTGTGTGCGTCTCCTGAGCCGAACGTTATGTCAGCGGGCCCCTGGGATAGGAATAATTCCTGAAACAATACATTCATAATACAGTTAACAAGCTAGCGGGGCCCTGGGATAAGACTAATTCCTGAAACAACACATTCTAAAAAACGATGCCAAGTTCACGTCTAACAAAACTTATAAAACTGACAAAATACTAATTGGACTTACAGCCATTGCTTTTGAAGGTGTAGGAAAAGGGTTTAACACACAGGAGGAACGTTTCAGACATTCGCGGGCAGGTTATGTTCCTCTGCCTTTTTTTCCTTTCTCTCTTACCAAAGTCCGCTTCTTCTACCCACAAATCATAGCGGCAACTGGCTGCGCTTTCAACATAAAACACAAGTGAATCACTACAAACTGTACAGAAATTATCCTTAACACAACAACTATTTAGATGACATGAATTATTACAAATGAACTATGATATTTATTATAAACTTATGAACTATTTTTAACTTTATATAAACACACTCTACTGAGGGCAGAACAACCTGAGTGCAGGAAGAGTGGACAGACAAAGCGTGCCTTCTCTACAGGGACAAGTGTCAGAAAAAAGGTAGTCTTGGAAATGGACTTGAAGACCGTTGCCATCAAGCTCAGGGGTGGACCTTTCAGAGTCATTATCTTTGCTAGCCAGGGCTTGGCTGGCCATTTGGGGGCTTTCAGGGTGAGTGTGTGATGATGAAAAAACAGCCTCTCTAGCAACTGCTGAATCAGTCCTGAGGGCTTATGAATCAGGGAGTTGGGCCATAGTTGAGACAGCACATCTTCAAGCAAGGGTCTTAGTCAACAATTGAAAAAACGAGGGAGCAGCGAGTGTTCACTTTGGAGGTGAAAAGGTCCATGGTGTCATGGCTTGTTAAATTCTTGACAGCTCACACGGATGATACCAAACACAGGATGGAACCACACAGAGGGGCACGTTTGACAGTTTTATTAATGGCAAAATAACAGCACACAACTACAGCAACAGTCACTCGCCAGAGGAAATTGACCTGTGGAGAGAAGACGAGAGCCGTGAGCTGAGGAGTAGAGTAAGGCGAAAATGGGCAAGTTAAATTGCCACTTACAAGGGAAATCCAGGGATGACAGGCAGGACCCAAAGGGGGATAGACAAACCTGTAGGGTAGGAGGGGGAATGGAACTGATAGTGCCTGACTGGGGAGATGAAGGTGCTGAAGGGCAATGAGGTAGAGCAGGAGAGCACACGCAGTCCCGGTGACACACCTACACGATGGCAGCAACCTGAGAAGAAAGAGAAGAGAGATGGTTAATGACGTGTTAACCATCACAATTATATAAAGCAAGTCCGAACATGGGCAGTATACCCAGATGAGCCAGCGTAGACTGCGCGGAGGGAACCTCCTTAAGTGCGCTGGCTGATGAGCGGGAGCAGGTGTGTCTTCTGCCTCAGGTGCAGTGATGAGTTGATGAAGGTGAGACCGGAGGGGAAGGGCGCGCTCCCGCTGCCCATGACAGGGCCCCCCCTTCTTGGGACGCCTCCTGGTGGACCGGAGGGCTTGTCCAGGTGGGCACGGTGAAAAGCCCGAAGCATCTCCTTGCCGAGTACCCGTGACGAGGGAGCCCAGGATTGTTCCTCCGGCCCGTAACCCTCCCAATCAATGAATCAATGGGGTACTGCAGGCCCCGACCCCTGCGGCAGACATCCAAGATTTGCCAAACCGTGTGGGCGGGGTGGCCGTCAATGATGTGGGGGGGGGGGGCTTGGGGGGGGGGCAAAGAGGACTGGTCGAGAGGATCTTAATATGGCTGACGTGGAAGGTGGTGTTCACCCACAGGGCCACGGGCAGCTTGAGCCGGACTGACGCGTCATTGACCACCAGGGTGATGGGGAACAGCCCAAGGAAACGGGGGGACAGCTTCTTGGAGTTGTTCTTCAAATGAACCTGGCTAGCCGCCAGCCAGACTTGCCAGCCTACGACGTACTTGGGGGCCGGAACCCGCCTCCGATCGGCGGTGACCCTGGTGCATTCTGTGGTGCAGGCCAGGGCAGCCCAAGTAGCTCTCCAGACACGTCGGCAGCGCCAAGTATGGGCCCCTACGGATGGCACCGAAACCTCCCTCTCGGCCAAGGGAAGGAGAGGAGGCATGTACACCAATGACGCCTCGAAGGGGGTCAGTCCGGTGGCGGAGGATACCCAGAGTTCATTGAGTACTCGACCCAAGTCAGGTGTGTGCTCCAGGAAGAGGGGTTATCAGCTGCTAAGCACCGCAAGGCAGCCTCCAGAGACTGGTTGGCACGCTCCGCCTGCCCATTTCTTTGTGGATGGTTACCAGAGGAGAGGCTTACCATCGTACCTAACTTCTGGCAGAAGGCCCTCCAGACCTGGGATGTGAATTGTGGACCCTGGTCAGACACAATGTCCACAGGGATGCCATGGATCTGGATCACGTGGTTGGTGAGAAGAACTGCTGTCTCCAGGGCCGACGGGAGCTTGGGGAGAGCCACCAGATGGATCGCCTTGGAGAACCAATCCACCACAGTCAGAATAACCGTCTTGCTGTGGGAGGAAGGCAACCCGGTCACAAAATCCACGGCAATGTGAGACTACGGCCGGCTGGAGATGGGAAGGGGATGGAGGAGACCCTCTGGGGGGGAGGACTCAGTCTTCCCCTGGACGCAAGTCTGACAGGCTCTGACATTCTCCTGAATGCCCGGCCACAGTGTTGGCCACCAGAACGCCCACTTGACAAAATCTACGGTCTGGGCGATGCCAGGATGGCAGGCAAAGCAGCTGGTGTGGCCCCACTGGATGACGTCGCTGAGGAGGGCGGCCGGGACATACAGATGGTTCCAGGGGCACCCTACTGGCACAGGCTCCTGGGACTGGACCTGGCAGACCCTCCGCTCAATATCCCAAGTAAGGGCTCCAATAACGCGTGCAGGTGGCACAATGGTTTGGGGGGGGGGGGCTACGTCCCCAGACTAAAACTGGTGCAAGAGTGCATCCGGTTTCATATTCTGGGTGCCAGGCCAGTAAGTGATGGTAAAGTGAAATCGCTGGAAGAATAACGACCAGCTAGCCTGCCTGGCATTCAGTCAGCGGGCCGACCACAAAAACTTGAGGTTCTTGTGGTCGGTCCACACGACGATGGGATGAACAGCACCCTCTAGCCAGTGCTTCCACTCCTCAAGTGCCAACTTAATTGCCAGCAGCTCTCTGTCCCCTACGTCATAATTCCTCTTGGCTGGCGTGAGCCACTGGGAGAAAGATGCGCACGGGCAGAGCTTCTGATCAGGAGGCATGCGCTACAACAGAACAGCGCCAATCCCTGAATCAGACGCGTCCACCTCGAGGATGAATAGGAGCAGTTTTAATTTATTAAACGCCAGTTCGGCTGCCTTAGTCCACCAAAAGGGGACCCTAACAGAGGTTAGCTGCATTAAAGGCAGTGCAATCCCACTATAGTTCCAGATGAACCTGTGATAGAATTTCGCAAACCCGAGGAAGCGTTGGAGCTCCCTACGGGAGTGGGGTGTTGACCAATCCAGCACTGCCTTTACCTTGGCCCGATCGGCAATCAGCTCTCCCTCAGCCACAATGAAGCCCAAGAAGGTGGTAGCTGGTGTAGAAAACTCACACTTCTCAGCCTTCACGAACAGCTGGTTCTCCAAGAGCCATTGTAAAACGGCCCTTACATGGACCTCGTGTTCCTCTAGCGAGCGGGAGAAAATCAAAATATCATCAAGGTAGACAAAAACGAATTGATAGAGCATATCACGGAGGACATCATTAATTAACCACTGGAAGACGGCAGGGGCGTTAGTGAGCCTGAATGGCATCACTAGTTACTCGAACTGGCCCTGATGTGTTTTACAGGCCGTCTTCCATTCGTCGCCCTCGCGAATGCGAATCAAATGATACGCATTTCTAAGGTCTAACTTGGTAAACACCCATGAGTGCTGAAGGAGCTCGAACACTGAGTTGATTAAAGGCAGAGAGTATTTGTCTTTAACTATAATGGCACTGAGCTCCCTGTAGTCGATGCACGGGTGCAGTGAGCCATCCTTCTTCCCGACGAAGAAGAACCCGGCCCGAGTGGAGCCGAAGATGGCCGAATGAGGCCGGCATTCAGCGATTCCTTGATGTACCGCTCCATCGCCTCCCGCTCCAGGCCCGAAATGCTGTACAGCCGGCTGGAAGGCAGCCTTGCCCCCAGGATGAGATCTATAGCACAGTCGTAGGAGCAGTGAGGCAGCAGCGACAATGCTCTTGACTTGCTAAAAACCTCGCCCAAATCTGGATAAGCCCGAGGGACGAGATTGAGGTCCGGCGGCTCAGCCCAGGAGGGGGAAACAGAGTGCGATGGAGAGCAATCAGCCGAACGCATACAATTGGCCATACAGAAAGGACTCCAGGCAGGGATGGTATTTTGAGCCCAATTAATCATTGGACTATGCTTCTGGAGCCACGGGAAACCTAGAACCACTGGGGAAGATGATACGGGGAGAACCAGAAACGCAAGTTCCTCCCGGTGGTTCCCGGAAAGAAGGATGGAGATAGGCACCGTGCTTAGGGTAACCACTGCGAGCTTGCTGCCGGATACGGCAGTGACTCTCTGCCTATGGGACAATTTACATGTGGGAATGCCCACCTGCTCCATGAGAGCAGCTGAAATTACCCTCTGAAATTACCCTCTGACCCCGAGTCAACCAGCGCCTCAACCCTCCTCTCGACCCCCGGCAACAGCACGAGGGCCGAAATACACAATTTACCGGGGGGAGAAGAATAAGTCCCACCCACCAGAATCCCCGTGGTTACTGACGGGCCATATATTTTGGGCGCCAGCAGCATTCGTCCAGACTGTGGTCGAGCAAACCACAGTACATGCATGCGCCAGCCCTTCGCCTTCGCCAACACTCTTCATTGGTGATATTCCGAGAGAGCTCCATCAGTTCGGGTGAAGACCTGGTGCCGCCGGTCTCAGCAACCGCAGCAGGCACGCGCTCAGCACGCAGATGAGGGATGGGGTCGTGCTCCCTAGCGCGCTCACGGTGTCAATTGTCTAGCACTAAAGCCTGATCTATCAGGTCATCGAGCGTCTCCGGGACAGGGTGAAGTGCCAGTTCGTCACGGAGTTGGTCGCTCAAGCCGTGGAGGAACGCATTGCGTAGCGCAGTCTAGTTCCACCCCGACTCAGACGCCACAACCCAGAACTCCACCGCGTACTAGGCCACCGACCAGGTGCCCTGGCGGAGAGTCATTAGGCAGCTCATAACATTGCCCTGACGCTCGGTCCAACCAAACGCTCTGGAAAATGCGGCCACCAATTGGTCAAATGAATATCGGGGCCCCTCAGGGTTAGCTAGAGTGGCCTGGGCCCACTCCAGGGCTCAATCCCTGAGCAATAGGACAAAAAGCTGTGTTTTGGCTACATCCCCCAGATACTCCTCCCCAACCTGCTCCAAGTACATTTGTAATTGGAGATGAAATGATTTGCATTTCCTCACCTCACCCACGTACGGGGAAGGTGCGAGAATGGAAAAAGTATGGCACATAGTGCGCCGAGCAGGCTGGGGAGGCGCAGCCGCGGGATGCGCCACGAACCATAACGTCACCATATTAGAAACCTGTTGCGTCAGCGCAGCAAGCTGCCGCTCGGTCGCCACTAGCGGATTGCTCCTGCGGTGAGGCACCGGCTGAGCAACTTTCCTGGCTGGCTCATTCTGTCATGCCATGTTAAATTCTTGACAGCTCACGCGCACGATACCACACACAGGATGGAACCACACAGAGGGGCACTTTTGACAGTTTTATTAACCCTTTGAGTGTGTATGGCACACTTCTGCTCCTGTCAGCTTATCAGTCCAAACAAAGCCTGTACAGCTGAACAGAGTGTGAAATGTACAAATCTTTTAACACCACTTGGTGGCTGAGGGGTGTGGCTTTTCACTTACACGAGAACTGAAAACGGTCCAATTCAATAAGTAGGTCAAATCAACATTTGAAGCACGCCCCCTTTCTTTCTGCTGTTTGACACGGAGGAGACAGGATGGCGAGGAAGACGCTCTCAGCTGAAGAGGTTTTATCACTGGTATTCACCGCTCCTTGTTCAGAAGAAGAGCTTAGCCCCAGTTCGTCATCTGAGTTAGAGTCCAGCTCTGATTATGTGCCTTTGGACAATGGTGCAAGCAGTTCTTGTGAAAGTGGAGAAGGACATCTTGCACGTGACGCTACAGCTGCATTTTCTGTGTCCAGCTGTTCCCAAAATGGCACAGGAGCATCGTTTGCAGATTGTTCTGCTTTGCCAAACCGTGGTCACGGAGTGAAAAGGTCCAGAGCAGCCCGTGGGCGACATTTGGCTGGGCAAGAGCGCACAGCCGGTGCGCATTGACATGCGCCACGTGTGCGCGGTGGCAGGACAATCGGTAGTGGTGATGCGGCAGGAGGTTTGGACATTGACGGCTGGGAGCTTCTTAGAGATGAAGAAGTTTATCAGCCATGGCTGAAAGCATTTGAACAGCCAGTTGGATACCGTGGAGGGAAGAACCTGTCATCTGCGCCCGCCATTGATTTTGTGTTGCTTTTTTGGACTCCGGAATTCTGGATGCTTGTGACCGATGAAACAAACAGGTACATACAGTATTTGTTGCATAAACTGTGTTTCATTTGCTTCATTTTAGTTTCGTGTGAAACAAATGTGCCATGAGATTTGTGTTTTTTTTAATGATTTTTAGTAATTTTGTCAATGATAGGACAAAAGGCTATGTGGCGATAGTGTGTGAAACAAAAATTGTCCATCCATCCATCTTCTACCGCTTTTCTGGAGCGGTAGAGGATGAAGGGACAAATGAAGGGACAAAAGGCCATGTGGTGACAGTGTGACACCAAAATTGTTTTTGTTTTAAAGGGCCTATATCATGCAAAATCGAATTTTTTGAGCTTTTAAGCATGTTATAATGTTAATTCCTCACCAAAAACACCCCTAAAGTGGTATTTTGCTCCATTCATGCATCTCTGAGTATTCCTCCTCAACCCTGCTCTCTGAGCTGCTGCTCCGCCCTGTCCCTGATAATGACTGGGTCCCCACGTTCATACGTATGAACGTGGGTGAGCCGCCCACTCCAGGAAGTGCCTGTGCTGCCAGCACCGCCCCCAAGCTAACGCACACACCCACTTTCTCCGCGCAGCTAACGGAGCGGTGATCGGCAAAACTCTTTCACTTTAGCATTGACGCTGTGAAGAAGTAGTTCCTCTCGCACCTAATCTGCTCAGTGACACAACTGTTTGCTTTTTTACGTTAGACAATGTCTTCTAAGTGGCGTAAATGTGTCTTTGGCTGTGAGAGATTTAGGGGTTTGTTCAGCCTTCCTAAAGAAGAGTCTACTTATCAGAAATGGTCAAAATAGACCAGAATGCAGAGGCTAAAATCATAATATTAAACGTGATTAACCATACACTACATAAGAATAATATTATAGGCTAAAATAATAACAGGAGGCTAAAGAGTTCAACATGCTCATCCAACTTTTTTAAAGTTTACTGTAGATGTTTTCGTGGGCAGAACCCAGCGACACGCTGCAGCAGCCGGCTCAGGGGTTATGTCATGAAATGGGCGGCAGCCACAAGAAGGAGAGGCAGAGCCTCAAAGATCGAGGCATCTTACTTCCGGGCTTGCGAAAATAACTCATATTTCATAAGAAATTCATTCTCCAGTGTACCAAAGGTACATACATGCATATAGTTTACTCTGGAAGGCTTAAAATAGCATGATATAGGCCCTTTAAATGATTTTTAGTAATTTTGTCAATGATGGGACAAAATACCATGTGGTGACAGTGTGTGTGAAACAAAAACTGTCCATCCATCCATCTTCTACTGCTTTTCTGGAGCGGTAATTAGGTCCAATTATGCACAATGCATGGATGCAAGTTCACCTGGCAGACACTTGGGTACCTCTGCAACACTTTTATAATTGGGACTTTGCATTTACCTGTAAATCTGAAGCTACAGTGTTATAATAAAATTTGGATTGTTGCAATATGCAAATTAGGTCCAATTATGCACAATGCATGGATGCAAATTCACTTGGCAGACAATTGGGTTCCTCTGCAGCATTTTTGTAATTGGGACTTTGCATCTAACTATTACCATTCTGGAGCTGTAGTGTTGTAAAATTTGGATTGTCGCAATATGCAAATTAGGTCCAATTATGCACAATGCATGGATGCAAGTTCACCTGGCAGACACTTGGGTACCTCTGCAACACTTTTGTAATTGGGACTGTGCATCTAACTATAATCATTCTGAAGCTATAGTGTTTTAATAAAATTTGGATTATCACAATATGCAAATTAGGTCCAATTATGCACTATGCATGGATGCAAGTTCACTTGGCAGACACTTGGATTCCTCTGCAACATTTCTGTAATTGGGACTTTGCTTCGAACTATGACCGTTCTGAAGCTATCGTCATTTGAAAATTTGAGGTCAAACTCTGCATTTTCCTGCCAAAAATTCTACACACTCAAAGGGTTAATGGCAAAAAAACAGCGCACAGCCACAGGAACAGTCACTCGCCAGAGGAAATGGACCTGTGGAGAGAAGACGAGAGCCGTGAGCTGAGGAGTAGAGTAAGGGGAAAATGGGTGAGCCAAACTGCCATTTACAAGGGAAATCCAGGGATGACCGGCAGGACCCAGAGGGTAATAGATGAACCAGTAGGGTAGGAGGGGGAAAGGAACTGATAGTGCCTGACTGGGGAGATGAAGGTGCTGAAGGGCAGTGACGTGGAGCAGGAGAGTGCACGTAGTCCCAGCGATACACCTACACAATGGCAACAACCTGAGAAGAAAGAGAAGAGAGATGGTTTATGACGTGTTAACGATCACAATTATATAAAGCAAGTCTGAACACAGGCAGTATACCCAGACGAGCCAGCGTAGACTGTGCAGAGAGAGCCTCCTTAAGTACGCTGGCTGATGAGTGGGCGAAGGTGTGTCTTCTGCCTCAGGTGCAGTGATGAGTTGATGAAGGTGAGGCTGGAGGGGAGGGGCGTGCTCCAGCTGCCCATGACATACGGGCAGCATCCCGAACCTGTCAACTGGTTATTAATTATTAAATATTGTTGAAGGAGTTGGATTAAATTTGTTTTTGTTAGTTTTTGAAATAAAGCATTCATTCATTCATTCATTCATTCATTCATTCATTCATACTTCCTGATATGTAATGTAAAAATAATACAAGGATACTCATTAAGTGTCATTACAATGATTCTTAATCCTTGATGATAATAAAGACACTGAACCTCCAGTTACTCCTGGTGGGTCAGCCCAGCGCCTGTGTATGGCAGCTCCACCACCATCAGTGTGTGAATGTGTGTGTGTGAATGGGTGGATAGCAGGATCTGTAAAGCGCTTTGGTCATTTAGAGTTGAAAAAAAAGCATTATATAAGTGAACACTATTTACCAATGAGCTTAACCTCTTGCACTCCGTTGTACCGCGGGCGGGCAAGTCTCTGCGTCCCAGAGTGCACGAGGGCGCTTTCATGCGCTCTAGGATGCACGAGGGCGCTCTAGGATGCACGAGGGTGCTGCCTCCAAGCGTGCACTGAAAAAAAAAAAAAAAGTTCTTCCACTACAGACACAGCTGCGAACAGATCAGATATGATTGACCTCTCATTCGACTAATAAGAGCCTTGAATTGGGTTTCTGAAACCTTGAAGAACCAATGACTGAAAACCTAGCAAGAAGGACCCGCCTACCAACGCTGTGAATGCAGAGAGCCAATTGAAGCACAGAAGTTTGCGAGCTTTTTTGTGTAAGGCTGGGTGAAGAGAGACTGACTGCTGCAGCAGATGAAAAAAAGGACACGCAGGAAGAACCCCACAGACCCAGCAGCACGGAGACCATCCACAAGTGCAACCTGTGTGACAGCGACTGCCATTCGTGCATCGGCATGTTCGGCCAGGCGGTGCTTTTTTTGTTTTTGTCCCAGCAGAATAGACATTAGGATTGTCTTCTATGGTCATCATAGACCGACGGAGGCCGATGACGAAGGCTGAGTGACACACACGCGTTTGCCAGTCTATTTTTAATTACTACTGTTATTTGTTTTGAAAAATCGCTCGCCAAAAATCGCAATCATGGAAGCGCAAAACCGCAATAATGGAATTATGTTTTGATCGGGTCACGAGACCAGCGTCGCGTTCGTCTGACAATGAGGAAGAAGTTTGCCAGCTCCGCTTCTGCTGTGAAGAGGTAAGGAGTTCTACGCTAAATTATTCTTTATCCCTGAAAATTGTAATCAAAATGACTTTTGACCGATTGGTAAATTACAACTGTGCAGCGCACAAAGGCCGAAATGCGTGTGCCGCGGTACACGGTTCGTTCGCCGCATCCGGACCGTGAATGCCCCCCCCCACCCGCTATTCTTCTGTAGCGAGGGGGGGGGGGCGCGGTGACTGCGCCGCGGTCGCCACATCGCCACATGAGTCTAATCCGTCATGTAGCGATGGCCGATGTCCGTCCTCGGTAGCGAGGGGGGGTGGGCAACCCCCCCCCCCCCCACACACACACACACACACAGCCCTGAGTGTCAGCTTTCATTTGAGCCCAAGAATCATTCAAAAGTTACAGACGTTTTTCCAAACTGTACCATTTGGCACAATTTGGCACAGTTCAAAAACGCCTGGGAACTACCTGAGGAAAAAGCTGTGTAATATATTCATTTTTTGTGGTATTGTTACAAAATTTTGACCTCAGCTGGATAACACTTGGTTCTACATTTCTGTTGCATTTTCCAGCCCGGATCTGAAGCTGTGTGTTATTTGCAAGCATTTGTATCCGAAAAAACACCCAGGCCAAATTTATTTTCTTCAAGTTTACTATGTTTAGATGACTGTAACTCAGTGTCCGGAGCACTTAGAGAGATTATGACTGTTTTGCAAAAAAATTCAAAGTGTTTTCTTTTAAATGAGACCAACCCCATGAAGATGCTGCAAAGGGTTGAAGAACAGCTTTCGATTTACTTTGGGCATGTTATTTTTTGGCGTTTTTAGGGAAATTGACTGGAGTGCAAGGGGTTAAAGCATGAATCAATCCAATTTTGTTGCACTGAATAACTGTTTTTTTTTCCAGAATAACAAAAAACGTGAACTGTATACCTGCCTTCGACCTAAATTACTTGATGAACTTGATCAAGTCCAAGACAAAATGAAAGAGGTGCACAAGGATTTAAAAGCATGCCTTAACAAGGGAGTTGAAGACTCCATACTGTCATGTGAAAAAATTCTGCAACACCTTTTATATTGGGTAAGTATTTTCATGTAATTTAAGCAAAAAATGCCTTACTTATATCATGGGCTTGAAATTCCTTTAATTCATATCTTGTTGTTTTTTGTTTTTTGTTTTTTTGTTTTTTTCAGAGAAAGAAGGGTTCGGCATTTCACAGGGTGCTAAAGTGTGTGGTTCAGAATGATGGTGTCCACAAACCAAAAAAGGGACAACAAATGGACTACAATTTTAAGTTATCTTCACAACTGACTCACAGCATTAATGATAAGTTCAGAAAGACTTTCCCGTAAGAATGAACCTAACGATGACATGAAAACTTTAGCCATTCAGCCAACTATAACAGAGCATTAGCTATGTTATATTAGTTATATTATAGAGTTATATTAGCTATGCAAATATAACTACAGATGAGAAGTTGCATAGAGACATTAAAATTAATCCTGTCATATTAAAACACTCTGTTAATGTCTTTCAGAAATGATGCAAAAGCTGCACCATTTAATGGAGCCATCAAAAAATTTTCACTTACAACAGATGAACTCATTTCAAAGCACAGCGCTCTTGAGCTGCAGCTGTGCTTTCTCAAGACAGAGGTAAAAGATAAACCTATTTTAACAATCTTCACCATAATACTGAAAAAGGGTAATCTGGTTTGTAATGATGTGTTTTTTTTTTTTTTTAATTCATGCCTATGTAAATGTAATGTCCCTTTTTAAGGAAGAAAAAGTGAAAGCCAAAGTACACAAAAACATCCTGAAGCGCAAGAAAGAAATCTACAGTAGTCTGACAGAGACAATTCAGAAAAACATGCAGGAAGCCTATAAAAGTAAGAAAGAAGAACTATACTATACATTGTTTCTTCCAACTTGATATTACATAAAATCTATTAAACAAAATATTCCTGTGTTTTTGTAGAAGCTGCCGCGATCAGTGGAGAAGGTGCACTAAAAAAAATGAGGGACACACTTGAGAACCACATGAAGTCAAACAAAGAAATGTTTGAGCTTGCAAAAAATGCCATGTTGGAGAAACTGAATAAATTGCAGGTTTACATTTTACAATATTATATATACAGTATGTACAGTGCTGTGAAAAAGTATTTGCCCCTTCCTGATTTCTTATGTTTTTGCATATTTGTCACAATTAAATGTTTCAGATCATCAAACAAATTTAATATTAGACAAAGATAACTTAAATTTAAAATTATGATTAAAATTTATTAAGGGAAAAAAGCTATCCAAACTGACCTGGCAACATATGAAAAAGTCATTGCCCCCTAAACCTAGTAATTGGTTGTGCCACCCTTGGTGGCAACAACTGCAGTCAAGCGTTTGCGAAAAATGGCAATGAGTCTTTTACATTGCTGTTGAAGAATTTTGTCCAGCTATTCCTTGCAGATTTGTTTTAAATCAACAAAACTGGAGAGTTTTTGAGAATGAATGGCTTGTTTGAGGTCATGCCACAGCATCTCATATGGTTTTAAGTTCAAACCTTGACTAGACCACTCCAAACCTTTGATTTTGTTTTTTTTTAAAGCCATTCGGCAGTAGACTTGGATCCTTGTCCTGCTGCATAAACCAAGTGTGCTTGAGCTTGGGATCAGGAACCGATGGCTGGACATTTTTCTTCAGGATTTTCTGGTACCAAGCAGTATTCATGGTTTCATCAATGGAAGGATGAACTTTGACATTGTGTGACTAGTGATGGAGAAGCAACTTGGACTTGGATGGAAACCAGATGTGCAACTAAAACAAAGTTTGAGGAGATGTGTTTTGACAAAGGGCCAGACAATTCTGGACGATAGCAGGTGGTGCCAGTGAGTCTCGGTTTAGGTAGTGGAGGGGTCCTTTCCCCTCTCTGGTCATCTGTAGGTATATATACTAGAATGAAATGTAAGGATTCTGAGATGTGTTCTGATCTCCCAGCACTGTAATAAAGACTGCCTTAATTGAAGATCAACAGTGTCAGCCTCTTTATTCATTGAACCATCAGAAGTCTTCCTATCAATTAGAGCAAGTCACCCACGTCCTGAAGCAGCAAAGCAGCCCCAGACCATCACACTGCATACACCATGTTTGACTGTTGGCATGTTTGTTTGTTTGTTTGTTTGTTTGTTTATGAAATGCTGTTAGTTTTAGGCCAGATGTAACGGGACACATGTCTTCCAGAAAGTTCAACTTTTTTGTCTTGTCAGTCCGCAGAAGTTTCCCAAAAGTCTTGGGGATCATCAGGATGTTTTTTGGAAAATGTGAGATGACCCTTTGTCTTCTTTGTGGTCAGCAGTGGTTTTCACCTTGAAACTCTCTCATGGACGCCATTTTTCCCAGTCACTTTCTTATTGTTGAATCATGGACCAGCGCCCAAACTGAGGCAGGTCAGGTCCACAGTTCTTTAGATGTTGTTCTGTTTTTTTTTTTTTTTTTTTTTTGTTTGTTTCTCATCTGTTCTTGAATTTCTTCAGATTGTGGCATGATGTGTTGATTTTTGAGATATTTTAACCAACTTCACTTTGTCAGATGGGTTCCATTGAAGTGATTTCTTGATTCAACAGGTCTGGCACTAATCAGGCCTAGGTGTGGCTCGTGAAATTGAATTCAGCTTCATTATGTAATGGGGGGGGGGGTATGTTTTCACATAGGACAAGGTAGGTTTGGATAGCTTTTTTTCCCTTAGTGAATGAAATCATAAATGAATTTTGTATTTACTCAGGTGCTCTTTGTCTAATATTAAAATTGGTTTGATGATCTGAAACATTTCAGTGTGCCAAATATGCAAAAATACAAGAAATCAGGAAAGGGGCAATGACTTTTTCACAGAACTCTTTGTGTGTGTGTGTGTGTGTGTGTGTGTGTGTGTGTGTGTGTGTGTGTGTGTGTGTGTGTGTGTGTGTGTGTGTGTGTGTGTGTGGTGTTTTTTTAAATTCTCTATCTAAAGAAAGACCTAAATATACTTTAAGGGATATGTTGAAAAAGTCTTCAGCAAGAAATTGCAGATTATTGCATTTGATCAGTTGTAATTAATCTAAGACAGAATCATACAAAAATGAATGTGATCATCTGTCCATTAATCTAAAAAGTGTTTTTATTTGATTTCAGTAATTTTGTCTGGGACATTAAAAATCTTGGTTTTGAATTAGGAGGAAATCAGTAAAACATTCAAGAAAACTCTGCTGGAATCTATTGAATTCTCACTCAACTCGGAGGACGACTCACTCCCAGGTAAAGAAACATTTGCACTGACTGAACATCCCCCCCCCCCCCGGCTGCTCCCTTTAGGGGTTGCCACAGTGGGTCATCTACCTTCATCTCACCAAATCCCTTGAATCCTGTAACACCAACCCTCTCCATGTCCCCCTTCACTGCATCCATGAATCTTTTTTGTGGTCTTCCTCTTTTCCTCCTACCTGGCAGCTCCAGCGTCAATATCCTTTGTCCAATATATCCACTATCCTTCCTCTGCACATGTCCAAATCATCTCAGCCTTGCCTGTCTTTGTCTCCAATGGCTCAACCTGAGCTGTCCCTCTGATATGCTCATTTTTCATTCTGTCCCTTCTAGTCACTCCCAATGAGAATCTTAGTATCTTCAACTCTGCCACCTCCAGCTCCGTCTCCTTTTGCTTTGTCAGCGCCACCGTTTCAAAACCATACATCAAAGCAGGTCTCACTACCTTCTTGTAAATTTTCCCTTTTACTCTAGCTGCTATCTTTCTGGCACAAATCACCCCTGACATCGTCTCCACCCACTCCACCCTGCCTGCACTCTCTTCTCCTTTCTTCTACATTTTCCATTGCTTTGGATGGTTGACCCCAGGTATTTAAACGCATCTACCTTTACTACCTCTACTCCTTGCACAGCTTTATTGAACGTTGATGGAACAGTGGTTACACGGTAGGCACGAAGCAGAACGCACTGGTCAAAGAGGCTGCAATATGGATGCCCTCTGGTATTTATAGGGCGGTGAAGTAGCGGAACAGGAAGTGCCCGCCAAAACACCGCACTTCACAATAAAGGTGCCGATGTGGCACACATATTTTGGATAATATGTATAGCACATTGATTGAGATGCTTAAGACTGCATGTGTATTTTGTAACCTCACGTCTTTGAAGGAACAATATGTCTGGACCTCCTGGGGATAACAGTAGGAGGTGGAGGTGCCTTTGGTGAGGACTCTGAAAGGACTTCCTGACCTCCTGGGGTCAGGTGGAGGAAGAAGGGACCTGGGGGAGAGTTATTGTCGATGGGGGGTTTGATGACAATGTGATTCTGTTCTTTGATGTCCCAGGTATAAAAGTGGGGGTTTGGGGGAGTTCGTTCTCTTTTTCTGTTTGAGAGATGGTTGGAGATGTGAGATCGTCAATAAACCTGAATTGAGAAATAAATTCAGCCTCTTCATTTCACGCTCTCCACATTGGTGACCTTACGACATACAATGGGCAGAGACAGTTCTCCCGAGCCAGACTCGTCAGAGACCACTCGAGCAAGCGCAGTCTCAGTCAAGCTACCAGAGTTCTGGCAGGACAACCCGGACTCGTGGTTCCTCCTGGCCGAAGCCCAGCTCGCACTCGGGGGAATAACAGCAGATGACACAAAATTCTACCACGTCATCGCCAAACTTGACAACCGCACAGCTCGGCACGTGCGGAGCCTGGTGCAGCAACCGCCCGCTGGCGACAAATACAGCGGGTTGAAAGCTGCCCTCATCCAGCATTTCACGCCCTCAGCCGAGGAGAGGGCTAGGAGGCTCCTAGCTCTGCACGACTTGGGAGGACGCAGGCCGGTCGACCTGATGGAAGACATGCTGCAGCTGAGAGGCACAGACAATGATGATTTCCTCTTCATGCATATCTTCCTGAGAACCCTTCCATCGCAGACGAGGGTGACCCTGGCAGGCACGCGTTTCATGACCCAGCAGGACTTCCGCGCGCTGGCCCAGGAGGCGCAGCGGATCCTTGACTCCAGCGAGGAGCACGCGGCCACCGCAGCAGCGGCAGATCTCGGAGCGGTGACCGGGAGCAGCGGTGGGCCAGAGGCGACGGAGGCGATCCCGCCAACGATGGCGGCAGCAAAGTCCCGACACAGAGGAGGAGATGACTTCTGCTTTTACCATTGTCGCTTCGCAGAGAGGGCGCGCAAGTGTGTACCGCCGTGCCAGTTCAAGAGCTCGGGAAACGCCAGGACCGGGAGTCGTTAGCAGCAGCGGCCCTCGGCGAGCGGAACAAGCTGCTCTACCTGACAAATGCGCGCTCTGGGCGGCACTTAGTCGTGGACACGGGTGCCCAAGTGAGTTTCATCACCCTAACCTACGCTGACCGGCTGGCAGGCCCCCGTGGTGACGGGGCAACAGCGTCGAACGGCTCGAGCATTAAGACCTTCGGTGAAAGGACTCTGCTATTATAGCGGCGGTGAGTTTCAACATGTTAGGTGCTGATTTTCTGTGCTCACATGGGTTGTTAGTTGATCTTTCCAATAGACGCCTGGTTAATGCACTCTCCTTTTACTCCATTCCTTGTGCAGCTCGAGTGTCCCCGCCACCCACACAGACCAAAGTCGCCACAGCAGGCAGTAAGTTTCACGCACTCCTCACACAGTTTCCAGCACTCACAGTTCCCACCTTTTTGGCAACAGTTGCAAAACACGGGGTGGAGCACTTTATCACTACCACTGGCCCCCCCGTCTTTGCGAAAGCTCGGCGCTTGGATGCAGCTAAACTGTCCATAGCGTGCGAGGAGTTCGCCAACCTGGAAAGGTTGGGCATCATCCGCCGTTCAAACAGCCCATGGGCTTCCCCACTGCACATGGTCCCTAAAGCTGACGGCTCGTGGAGACCTTGTGGTGACTTCCGCAGGTTAAACAACGCCACAGCGCATGACCGCTACCCAATTCCACATATTCAGGATTTTTCGGTACATCTGGCGGGGGTGCACATTTTTTCTAAAATAGACTTGGTCCACGGCTATCATCAAGTCCCAGTGCGCGCTGAGGACATTCCCAAAACAGCGGTGATAGCCCCATTTGGACTTTTTGAGTTTTTATGCATGCCGTTTGGCCTTAAAGGTGCAGCGCAAACCTTCCAGCGCATGATGGATGCCGTGTTACGCAATCTCCCTTTTGTGTTCGTCTACCTGGACGACATTTTGGTAGCCAGCACATCCGAAGAGGAACACGAAAAACACCTCACAGCAGTTTTTCGGAGGTTGGGAGAGCACGGGTTAATAATCAATCCAGCTAAGTGCCAGTTCGGGGTGGCGCAGATCGATTTTTTGGGGCACCGCGTCTCCCCAGAAGGGGCAGTTCCGCTACCGGACAAAGTGCGCGCAGTGGCAGATTTTCCCCGGCCACAAACGGTCAAAGCACTACAGGAGTTTTTAGGAATGGTGAATTTTTATAACCGTTTCCTCCCCCACGCAGCACAGCTCATGCAACCACTATATGCCGCACTTAAAAAGCAAAAACCCTCCAATGCAATCGAATGGTCCCCAGAGTGGGAGCGCGCATTCGCGGAGGTAAAAAAAGCCCTTGCAGACGCTGCGTTGTTAGCTCATCCAGACCCAACGGCCCGCATAGCGCTCACCACTGATGCGTCACATTTGGCCATAGGGGCGGTTGTGGAGCAGCACGTTGCCGGGGTTTGGCAGCCGCTGGCCTTTTTCAGCAGATCCTTGTGAGAAGCCGAGCGAAAATACAGCGCGTTTGACAGGGAGCTGTTAGCGCTCCATTTAGCCATTCGCCACTTCCAATTCTGGCTAGAAGGTCAGCGTTTCACCACATTTGTCGACCACAAACCGCTCACTTTTGCGATGGCCAAAATTTCGGAACCTTGGTCGGGCCGGCAGCAGAGGCAGCTGGCCGCAATTTCGGAATTTACTACTGATATTCAACACGTAGCGGGTAAACTCAATGTAGTGGCAGACTGCCTCTCTCGCGCGGTAACAGCACCAGTCCGCGTAGAGGTAGATTATACTACCGCAGCCGCAGAGCAAAATAGCAGCGTGGAAGCGCACGCGACCCCAGTTCACGTGGGGATAGATTATGCAGCCATGGCAGCGGATCAGGGTAGCGATGCGGACGTGTGCGCGCTCCAGTCTGGACCAACAAGGTTAAGGCTGGAGAGCAGGAGCCTGCAAAATGGTATCCCTCCCCTAATCTGCGATGTCTCTACTGGACGACCGCGTCCGGTAGTGCGTTTTTGACTCGATTCATTCCCTGTCGCACCCAGGGGTGCGCGCGTCTGTGAAAATGGTAGCGGAAATGTTTGTTTGGCCGAGCCTGCGCAAGCACATTAAAGAGTGGGCAAGAGCCTGTATGGCTTGCCAGCGGGCCAAAATTCACAAGCACACAAAAGCCCCCTTAGAGCACATCCCGGCCAAGAGGTTTGATCATGTGCATGTCGACCTCGTGGACCCCCTACCGTCGTCGCAGAGGTTCACACATCTTCTGACAATGGTGGACCGAACCACGCACTGGCCGGAAGTGGTCCCACTGGCATCAACCACAGCTGCAGAGGTGGCCCGCGCATTTTTGACGGCTTGGATAGCGCGTTTCGGGGTTCCGTCGGATATTACGTCCGACAGGGGACCTCAATTTGTGTCTGAGCTTTGGTCAGCGATGGCCCACAGCCTAGGTGTGACAATTCACCGCACTACCGCTTACCACCCCCAGGCTAATGGTTTATGCGAGCGTTTTCATAGATCATTGAAAGCAGCCCTCAGAGCGTCACTTACGGATGCAAATTGGGTAAACAGACTACCATGGGTTTTATTGGGGTTGCGTTCTGCGCCGAAAGAGGACTTAAAAGCCTCCCCAGCGGAGTTGGTTTTTGGCTCCCCTGGCAGCCTCTCCGGCTGCCAGGGGAGTTTCTGCCAGATAATCCAGCGCCAGGGCGTCCCCCTGCTCAGTGGTCGCTGATCGGCACGGGAGCGGACATGCTTCCGGGCCCAGTTCATCACACTTTTCCGCATGTTTTTGTACCCAAATCTTTAAAAAATGCCGCGTTTGTTTTTGTCAGGCACGAGGCCCAGTGCCCAGCTCTGTGTCCACCTTACGATGGCCCATATAGGGTGCTGGAAACAGGTGATAAGCATTTTGTGCTAAATTTGGTGGACAGGAGGGAAACAATTAGTATAGACAGACTAAAACCTGCTTTTGTGATGGCTGACGAGTCTGTACGAGTGGCGAGGGCTCCTCGACGTGGCAGACCCCCCAGGGAGCATGCCCCAGAGCCCCCGCAGGGATCAACTAACAGTTCTCATCCTCAGTTAGCAGATTCATTGCAGGATGGCACCACAGGAGCTGCGAAGCCCGCTTACAGCAAGTTTGGAAGGCGTTTGAAGCCCAGACGGCATATGGACTGATGTTGTGGTTTTATCATGTAGTGTGGACTATGTTGTATTGTTTCATTCTTCGACGTTTGGGGAGGTTATGTGGCACACATATTTTGGATAATATGTATAGCACATTGATTGAGATGCTTAAGACTGCATGTGTATTTTGTAACCTCACGTCTTTGAAGGAACAATATGTCTGGACCTCCTGGGGATAACAGTAGGAGGTGGAGGTGCCTTTGGTGAGGACTCTGAAAGGACTTCCTGACCTCCTGGGGTCAGGTGGAGGAAGAAGGGACCTGGGGGAGAGTTATTGTCGATGGGGGGTTTGATGACAATGTGATTCTGTTCTTTGATGTCCCAGGTTTAAAAGTGGGGGTTTGGGGGAGTTCGCTCTCTTTTTCTGTTTGAGAGATGGTTGGAGATGTGAGATCGTCAATAAACCTGAATTGAGAAATAAATTCAGCCTCTTCATTTCACGCTCTCCACACCGAATCACAATATCAACCCCCCTTAGAAAAGTCCAAAACCACACACACAATTACCCCCCCCCAAAAAAAATTTAGGACCCAAATCATACTCTAACGTAACGAAAACTAATGTATTTAAATGGCCTAACACATTCACTCAACAAAACCTAAAATAGAGCTGACGGGTGGACCACCGTACAGCCCACACACCACTGTGGATTATTCTGCCACCTGATAAGCTAAAGAAAAAAGTCCATCACCAAACTAAAATCACTGCCATGTTCCTAAACTAAACAATAATACATTTATCATATACATATACAAAAGAACATCAGAAATATTAATGTAAATTTACAGCACTGTTCCTTGGGCAGGAGGAGCAGAACCAGCATGGGTGGGCCCAGCTCAGCCCCTCAGCAAGCATGTCCCTGGAAGCAGCAGACCCTTGGGATGATGGCTGATCTTCCGAACGAAAGCGCCTTTCTTCCTCACCACCAACTCCCGCTCTCATCCAGCCCCGTCACCTGAAGCCTCTTCCCGGACACGCCAAAGCTAATTGGCTTGCCTCATCAAGCCATTGGACAGCTTGAAGTACGCTACGCCTAGCTTAGCCACTATGCCCAGACACTCATGATGTTTTGCTGGCTGTTGTCTGGCCCATCTTTGCCATGGACGTTCCTCTCCTCGAACCCGAACCAAGTCCATAACCCTCAGAGGGGCTTGGTTCAGCCTCACATGGTGCTGTTGAGCACGTGGTTTTCCCGTGCTTGCTGGTCTGGCCCTGACCTCTTCTGAAGCCGTTGTAGCGGTCAACATTACTGCAGACCCTCCATCCCTCTGTGGCTAGGCTCTGGAGGAATCTGGGGCTAGCACATTGGTGTCTCTCGCCGGTGCAGGCGCTTCACCTCTGCACTCGGTACCCCCCTCTACCATTTCCCGAGCGCCGGCACTGAGACCTTCCTGCGCCGAACTTGAGTAAGACTGGTCCTGCTTGACTGCCGTGGTGTCCGTTAGCTCTTCCTCCCACACAACGTTCTCATCAACCACCGGAACTGGAAGGTTCCACTGGCCACATCCCAACCATTCTTCCCCAGCGTCTACTTTTATGGCGAAACCCAATCTGTAGAACAAGTCACAACCCATGATGTTTTCGCTTTGGGCTGTCATGTGGAACATGAAGCCAACAATCGTCGCAGACTTGTACCAAACTGTTAACTCCAAAGTCCTAACTGTGCACACCCTGCCACCTCCATAACCAGAAAGCGCCGCTGGGTTACCTCTTACCATGTAGTGGG
Organism: Pholidichthys leucotaenia; assembly: GCA_020510985.1. NCBI lineage: Eukaryota > Metazoa > Chordata > Actinopteri > Cichliformes > Pholidichthyidae > Pholidichthys > Pholidichthys leucotaenia. The sequence goes on from CM035838.1 coordinate 286,224,794, forward strand.
GGAAAAACTTCCTCACTGTGGCCCAATTCAGCAATGACCCCTCTGCCCCCGTGTCGAGCAGCAGTGGCACCTCCACGCCGTCTAGTTCCACCGTGCAGAACGTGTACCCATTGGTACTGGGGGACACCATATGGATGGTTGCCGTGGGCGGGCCAGCTCAGATACACGACACACTCTAGCATAATGGTTCAAACGTCCACATCTGCTACAATGCTTTCCTCTCGCCGAGCAGTCCTTAGCCTTGTTGTGGTGTTTCACAGACCCACAACCCTTGCACAGGGGTTTTCCCGGACCAGACCTTCGGCTGGCAGCATTGGCTTCTGCAGTGTCGTCGTCCAAGCTATCCTCGCTATCCTCGCTATCCGAGTTTGCAACATTTGCTGCAGCAGGAGGCTTTGGCGGATGTTGTGACTGGTGCCAGTTTAGCTCCTATGCTAGCTTGTCTGTGGCCTCTAGCTGGAGAGCTTGTAACACTCTTCTATTACATAAAGGATATTACTAAAACACGGGATGAAATGACTTCACTTTACCCAGGCTCGCATGGTATTGTGGGTTATTATTATCGTTCAGAAGTGCACCCAGTAAATGGTCATACAATAATATATCTCCCATCCCTTATTTATAACACCCACAATGTATTTACACCATTTATATTCACATAACAAAACCATTCCATATAGTGTGCAGTTGTCCATTAGTGTTTCCATATCTTCGCCGGCAAAAAAATAAACAAAAGGAGAAAAATAAAGGGTCCCAATAAAGTCACCCAAAATCAAACAGGACGTCACTGTATAATTACCAAAACTCCCTGAGCTCAGTCAAAGTAATTATGATGAGAAATTGGATGAGGGAGAGACAAGAGGAACGACCTCGCTGGCTTTGGGTCCGCTGCCCTTCTTGTCGGTTAACCAGTGAAATCCCCGGTCCAGTGTCTTCCTCCTGGGTCAACCAACCTGCCATTTCCCGGCAACGAATGCGCCGTCAGCCGCCAGTCCCTCGTAGATTCCCAGCGGTATGATGCTCCTCCTGGTTGCTCCAACAGTCTCTTTAAAGGCCTGTATTTTAATTGACCATGGGACAGCCGCTCCTGATGACAGCGAGCCAGTCGGTCTGTCCGTGAATGAAAGTGTGTCACTGTGCCTTCCGCCTTTCTTTTAATGTCACTCACCACTGCTGGGAATCAGCGGGCCCCTACCATGACCAGCTGATGTTCTTGACAGGTAAATTATGTTTTCTCATGCATACATACAGATAGTAGAACACAATTAACACGAGGCACAAACGTGAAATGGAGCATTTTGAATATTGCATCATATCACTTAAGATACCTAAGACCTCTCTTTATGCTGTACCATTTTCTACACAAAAGGGGCGATGCAATTAAATATGTATGTGGCAGTGCTACATAGTCGTCCCCCCCCCCCCCCCCCAGCTGGAAGCTACTTCTCTCTCTTGCGATTAACCACACTCTTCCTGTATATCGGGTGGGGAACTCCACTCTTCTTTGCCTCACTTAATCCTTCCCTCGTTTATAAATTAGGCTGGTCCTATCCCCATAGGCGCTAGCTTGGCCGAGCAGTTATAACTGGCTTTGGAGCATGGATGGGTTCTGGCCTGGACTAAGTCTTCCCCCTGAAGGTGCACCTCCTTCAAGCAGTAATTATTCAACTTCGCTGGTCCGGCCTGATGCACCCCCACTCTCCACTTAACCCCCGCGACCTTCTTCGGCTGTCCTTCCTCCCGGATGCATGCAGCCCCCTGGTCATATGAGAGTGGTTAGCGAATGATCCCCTGGGTCCTGCGGTCGTGGAACTGTCCCACGGCTGAGGCTCTTCTGGTCATTACTCTCCCGTTAAGGCCAACAGGAAGCTAAGTAAGCTGAGGGGTGTTCACTGATTAGTGCTGCATTCCTCTCCCGGTTTTACAGTATTCTGCCTTAGGTCGTCGGCAGTTGCTGCAGGTCTTAGTATAGCCCCAGACATCCTTCCGAACATATCATAGCTCCCTCAGGGCCATCATCAACCACAGCTGCATGCACACCTGCTACCAATCTCCAGTGGGCTTTATTACCGGGCCTACCTGAGACTTGGCACGGAGCCGTCTGTCATTCTCCATAGACATGTCTCATGTCTACAGCCAAGTTCCTGGCTCTTCGTCAGAGTTCCTGACCTACTCTTCTCTTCACGTAAGCCTAACAATTGACTCACCTTCTGTCAGTCGTCTTCCCCTGTGCACAGGTGGATCTCCCTGGCGGCGGCTCCCTCTCTTCTCGGATATATGTGAACGCTGATGGAACAGCGGTTACATGGTAAGCATCAGGCAGAGGACACCGGTCAAAGAGACCACAATATGGATGCCCTCTGGTATTTATAGGACGGTGCAGTGGCAGAACAGGAAGTGCCCGCCACTACACCGCACTTCACAATAAAGGTGCTGAATCACAACCTCACACATACCTCCACCCCTCTAGGTTCTCTTCCACCTGCTCCCTACTTTCACTACAGATCACAGTGTCGTCTGCAGACATCATGACCCATGGAGACACCTGTCTCACCTTGTCTGTCAGCCTGTCCATCATGATAGCAAACGAGAAGGGGCTCAGAGCCGATCCCTGATGTAATTCCACCCCCACCTTGAATCCATGTGTCACTCCTACGAAGGGGCGTCCAACTGGGGGGGGGGGGGTACTCTTTACCCAGGGCCCTCTGCAGGGAGGGGCCCACAAAAAGTCTGGAATGGAAACATTTTTTGTGTTGCAGTCTTTTAATATCTAATTAATTAATATCATAGTAAAATTCACCCTGGCTGAAGGAAGTGTTTGAGAGACTGAATTTTGCATTAACAGTAATGATGGATGTTGTCTGAAGCCCCTATCACCCCTTTAAAAAATTGCAAAATAGTTTAGTCCACACGCCTACATGGGGTTAATTGAACTGCAGGACCAGTCACACAGCAACTGCAGCCTATGCCTGCAGCATGTCTGCTTCCTCAGACAGGTTAGTGCATCGTTACACTAAACCTCACCTTTTGCACATGTGGACAAAATTGTTGGTACCCCTCTGTTAATGAAAGAAAAACCCACAATGGTTACAGAAATAACTTCAATCTGACAAAAGTGGTAATAAATAAAAATTCTATGAAAATTAACCAGTGAAAATCAGACAATGCTTTTAAATTGTGGTTCAACAGAATTATTTTAAAAAAACAAACTCATAAAACAGGCCTGGACAAAATTGATGGTAACCTTAACTTAATATTTTGTTGCACAACCTTTTGAGGCAATCATTGCAATCAAATGATTTCTGTAACTGTCAATGAGACTACTGCACCTCTCAGCAGGTATTTTGGCCCACTCCTCATGAGCAAACTGCTCCAGTTGTCTCAGGTTTGAATGGTGCCTTCTCCAGATGGCATGTTTCAGCTCCTTCCACAGATGTTCAATAGGATTTAGATCAGGGCTCATAGAAGGCCACTTTACAATAGTCCAATGTTTCGCTCTTAGCCATTCTTGGGTGTTTTTAGCTGTGTGTTTTGGGTCATTATCCTGTTGCAAGACCCATGACCTGCGACTGAGACCAAGCTGTCTGACACTGGGCAGCACATTTCTCTCTAGAATACCTTGATAGTCTTGAGATTTCATTGTACCCTGCACAGATTCAAGACTCCCTGTGCCAGATGCAGCAAAGCAGCCCCAGAGCATAACAGAACCTCCTCCATGTTTCACAGTAAGGGACAATGTTCTTTTCTTGGAATGCTTCATTTTTGTGTCTGTGAACATAGAACTGATGTGCCTTGCCAAAAAGTTCTGTTCCAGTTTTGTCTCGTCTGTCCATAGGACATTCTCCCAGAAGCTTTGTGGCTTGTCAGCATGCAGTTTGGCAAATTCCAGTTAGGCTTTTTTATGATTTATTTTCAACAGTGGTGTCCTCCTTGGTCGTCTCACATGAAGTCCACTTTGGCTCAAACAACGACGGATGGTGCGATCTGACACTGATGTACATTGACCTTGGAGTTCACCATGAATGTGTTTAGAGGTTGTTCTGGGCTCTTTTGTTACCATTCGTATTATCTGTCTCCTCCTGCGGCCACATCCAGGGAGGTTGGCTCCAGTTCCGTGGATCTTAAATTTCTGAATAATATGTGCAACTGTAGTCACAGGAACATCAAGCTGCTTGGAGATGGTCTTATAGCCTTTACCTTTAACATGCTTGTCTATAATTTTCTTTCTAATCTCCTGAGACAACTCTCTCCTTTGCTTCCTCTGGTCCATGTTTAGTGTCGTACACGCCATGTCACCAAACAGCACAGTGGCTACTTGTCACTCTTTAAATAGGCCGACTTACTGATTACAAGTTTGTAGACACCTGTGATGTTAATTAGAGGACACATCTTGGTTGAACATGTCCCTATGGTCACATTATTTTCAATCTTTTCTAGGGATACCATCATTTTTGTCCAAGCCTGTTTCATGAGTTTTTTTTTTAGGTTTTTTTTTTTTTAATTTAAGTTTTTGTAAAGGGTATACACGTCATTACAGCATTGCATTGTTTACATTTTCATCACATGTTCCCTTTTTTTTGTTTTTTGACAACATTGGAAGAATAATTATTGCAACACCCCTTTTTTAAGTGAAAGAAAAAGAGAAATTAAAGAAAGAACAAAAAAAAAAAACAAAAACAAACAAAAACAAAAAAAGAAAATACAAAAAAGAACAAAAACAAAATAAAAGAGCAAAAAACAAAACAAAAAAAATAAATAAAAATAAAAGAGAATCTGAATAGCGTTGGAACAAAGAGTGGTGCCAATATTGAAATGGTATTTGTCAAAGATTAGATCTAATGGAAGACACATATGCGATCCAGGGTTGCCAAAAGTTCAAGAACCCATCCATGTCCTGTCTCAGTGCGAATGTCAACTTTTCCATCGAGTAAATGTCTTAGATCACGTTAATCCAATCTTCAGATGTAGGACAGTCCTTCAACATCCATTTGTTAGATAGGGCTTTTTTACTTGCCAATATTAAAACAATGAATAAGTATTTTTCTCCTCGTCTTTCCAGTGATTCCGGTAGTAAACCCAAATACAAAGTTACAAAAGAAAAGGGGACTGTTATTTTGTAGTGGAGCTGAAATAACGAGGCGGCTTTGAATTAAAAACAGGGTTTTTAATGAATAGCTCCTCTATCAAATCTCATCAGGTGCAGAGCTTAACAGAAGGCAAGAGAGAGATCTCTGCTTTGCTCGCTGGATAAATACAAGTACCCAGAACACCACTCAATGAAACAGCTGACGTCAGAGTCCACTCATTGAAAAAGGTAACATCTCCCTGTTATCTAAATCCCCATTGTCCTGCCCTCCCCTCTCCTTGTCTTGGGAGGTGATGGGAACTCCCCCTCTCGCTCCAGGGGGTAAAGGTGTCGAGTCCGTCTCCACTGCCGCGCCCTGGGAGGTCCATTGTCTTTAACCCGGCGCGGGGGAAGTTCTGTCCTTTCTAGTGTGAAGCTCCTAACATATGCTGTCACAAAACATTTCCACTTGTTCTAACATATGTAGACATGGGATATAAGAGTCATATATACCACAGGCCCCCCAAACACTAGGAAAAGGACATAGAAGGAATTACAGTCTAAGATCACAACTATGAAATACTACGTGTTACAACTGTTGCTACCGGAGAATTTTTCTAGCAGCTATGCTCATAAAAAAGTTCAGTGGTAAACATAACAGCATAGTGAAATCATAAGTAGCCTTAAACTGTTGTAGCACAATTAGTGGATAATTGCGGGGTGATTGGTATCAGTCCTTGTGCTGTCTGGGCTTAATCCTTCTCCCAAAACTGCTGTAGGTTGGCTCAGGTGTCCCGCTGGGACCTTTTCGTGGTGAATCTGCATTGTGGGAAGGAAAGAGATTATTTGTTCCCTGCCTGGGGGCTGAGACTTTTCTTCTGGGGGGTCTACCCCGCCGAGGCGCTCGTGCCACCTGTGTAGGCTCGTCTCTCAGCAAGAAGGCAGGTTTGAGTCTGTCAACACTGACCACTTCCTTTCTGTCCCCATAATCAAGCACAAAGTGCTTGTCACCATTTTCCAGCACTCTGAATGGGCCATCATAAACTGGGCGTAACGTTGGTTTAATAGCTTCATGCTTAACAAAAACGAACTCAGCGCTTTTCAAAGTTTGAGGAAGAAAAACTCGTGGAAAAGAGTGATGAGCTGGACCGTGGAGGGAAACCGGTCCACTGCTGCCTAAAAACCTTGGGACGGGAAAGTGTCCTGGTTCTGGGTTCTCTGGTAAAAATTCTCCTGGGAGTCTGATAGGCTGGGCGAAAACTAATTCTGCAGGAGAAGCGTCTAAATCCTCTTTAGGTGCTGCTCGCAACCCTAATAAAACCCAGGGAAGTTTATTAACCCAATTTGTGTCCTTTAGTGAGGCCCTGAGGGCAGCCTTTAAGGACCTGTGAAAACGCTCGCATAACCCATTAGCCTGAGGGTGATAAGCGGTGGTGCGATGAATTGTTGTCCCTAAACTGTTAGACATGGCTGACCAGAGCTCTGAGATAAACTGAGGCCCTCTGTCTGACGTAATGTCTGCTGGAACACCAAAACGTGCCACCCAGTTTGCTAGAAAAACGCGAGCGACTTCCTCCGCTGTGGTTGACGCTAAAGGGACAGCCTCTGGCCAGCGCGTGGTGCGGTCTATCATAGTTAGCAGGTGTGTGAAACCTTGGGAGGCAGGTAGCGGCCCCACGAGGTCGACGTGAATGTGGTCGAATCTTCTAGCAGGGATTGGAAAAGGCTCCAGAGGGGCCTTTGTGTGTCTGTGTATTTTGGCGCGTTGACAAGGAATGCAAGTTTTTGCCCATTCTCTTACGTTTTTGCGCAGGCCTGACCACACAAACTTTTCAGCAACCATTTTGACCGAGGCGCGCACACCTGGGTGCGCGAGGGAGTGAATTGCGTCAAAAATACGGCGGCGTCAAGCAGTTGGTACTAACGGGCGAGGTCAGCCGGTTGAAACGTCGCATATTAGGGGAGGCACGCCGTCGCGCAAGTTTTTTTTCTCCAGCCTTAACCCTGTTGGTCCGGACAGGAGCGCGCGCACGTCTGCATCACTGCTTTGTTCTTCCGCCATGGCTACATAATCTATCCCATCCTGGATAGGTGCTGCGTATGTGTGTGCGTTAGTGAAAAGTTCCGCTGCTGAGGCGGTGTAATCTGTCTCCTCGTGCTCGGGCGGTGTCACAGCGCGAGAGAGACAGTCAGCTACTACGTTAAGTTTGCCTGCTATGTGTCGAATGTCTGTGGTGAACTCTGAAATCGCAGCTAGCTGTCTTTGTTGTCTGCCTGACCATGGTTCTGAAATTTTGGCCATAGCAAAAGTGAGCGGCTTATGGTCCACGAAAGCCGTGAAACTCCGCCCTTCTAACCAAAACTGGAAGTGGCGGATGGACAAATGAAGCGCCAGCAGCTCTCTGTCAAAAGTGCTGTATTTACGTTCAGTTGGGTTTAGCGATTTGCTAAAAAATGCTAAAGGTTGCCAGACCCCCTTGACAAGTTGTTCTACAACTGCCCCTACGGCCAAGTCTGAAGCATCTGTGGTCAGAGCAATGCGGGCTGAGGGGTCTGGGTGGATTAACATTGTGGCATTAGCTAGGGTGCTTTTTACTTCCGCGAAAGCGCGTTCGCGCTCCGGGGTCCATTCGACCGCGTTGGAAGCTTTCTTTTTTCTGAGCGCGTCATATAGGGGTTGCATGAGCTGAGCTGCGTGGGGAAGAAAACGGTTGTAAAAATTAACCATCCCCAAAAATTCCTGTAGCGACTTAACCGTTTGAGGCCGTGGGAAACTTTCTATCGCAAGAACTTTGTCTGGAAGCGGAATTGCCCCTGCCGGGGAGACCTTATGTCCCAAAAAATCAATTTGTGATACGCCGAATTTGCATTTGGCTGGATTGATTATAAGTCCGTGCTCTTCCAGCCTCTGAAAAAAGGTAGTGAGGCGCTGTTCGTGTTCTTCCTCGGATGAACTGGCTACAAGCATGTCATCGAGGTAGACAAAAACAAAGGGTAGGTCGCGTAGGACTGCGTCCATCATCCGTTGAAAAGTTTGAGCCGCGCCTTTGAGGCCGAATGGCATTCTTAGGAATTCAAAAAGGCCGAAAGGGGTTATAACCGCTGTTTTAGGAATATCTTCAGCTCGGACTGGGACTTGGTGATAACCGCGGACTAAGTCTATTTTTGAAAAAATGCGCGCACCTGCTAAATGTAATGAAAAATCCTGAATGTGAGGAATGGGGTAGCGGTCATGCGCTGTAGCATTGTTTAGCCTGCGGTAATCTCCGCACGGTCTCCAAGAACCGTCGGATTTCGGGACCATATGAAGTGGTGAGGCCCAAGGGCTCTTCGAACGTCGGCAAATGCCTAATTTTTCAAGAGCTGCAAATTCGTCCCTTGCTATGTTGAGCTTGGCCGCGTCTAAGCGGCGAGCTTTGGCAAAAACGGGAGGTCCGTTTGTTGGGATGAAGTGTTTAACCCCGTGTTTATCTACAGTGGCTGAGAATTTGGGGGTTGTGAGTGCTGGAAATTGGGTGAGGAGTTGCTCAAACTTACCTCCCGCCGTGGTGACGTTGGCCTGCACAGGTGGTGGAGAAACTCGAGCTGAGCATGGGATAGAAGCAAAAGAGAGTGCATTAACCAGGCGCCTATTTGCAAGATCCACTAATAACCCATGTGCACACAGAAAATCTGCGCCTAACAAGTTAAAGCTCACCGCTGCCACAATAAATGTCCATCTGTAGCTGCGGCCGTGGATGAGGAGGTGCAGGCTCTTTTCCCCGAACGTGTCGATGTCAGAACCGTTGGCTGCCACTGCTCCGTTGCCCCGGGTGCCCATGGTTCGCTCTGCATGGGAGAGCATGACGAAACTCAGCTGAGCTCCCGTGTCGATGAGGAACTGCTTGCCTGTGTATCCATCCGTCACGTATAACAGCTTATTCTTCTCGCTGAGAACTGCTGCTGTTAATGGCCCTCGGCTTTGGCGTTTCCCCGACATCGTAAACTTGCAGGGGGGAACACATTTGCGGGCTTTCTCTGCAAAGCGGTGGTGATAATAGCAGACATCGTTCTGCTCGTTGCGCTTGGGCCGCGCCGCTGTCACCGTGGGTTGAGTCTCTCCAAGGCTCGGGGTGTCAGTTCTGAGATCTGCGGATGCCGCTGTGGGTGTCCGTTCTCTGCAGGCGTTGACGAGCCGGTAAGCCTCGTTGGCCAGTGTGCGGAAATCCTGATGGTTATTGCACTTCATCCTGGCGAGTGTCCCTCTCAAATGCGGTGGTAGCGTGCTGAGGAAAATGAATTGGAGAAGGACATTATCATTATCCTCCTCCTTGAGTTGTAGCAAATCCTCCATGAGGGTCCTTGGATTGTCCCCTCTGTGGCCGTAGACCGCCAGGATCCTCTCGGCTCTTTCCTCCGCTGACGGGACATAATTCGCCACGATGGTAGCCTTGAGAGTTTCATATTTGTCCCGGGTTGGTGGTTGCTGGACCAAGCTCCGCACACACTTCGAAGTTGCGGAGTCGAGCTTGGAGATGATGTGGTAAAATTTGGTATCATCTGCTGTGATACCCGCCAGTATAAACTGGGCTTCGGCTTGCTGGAACCAAGATGCAGGGTCTTCTCTCCAGAAGTCTGGTAGCTTGACAGCGACGGCATTCGTGCACACCATCATTGTCGTGTTCGCCGGGTGAGAGTGCGTTTCTAAGGCTCTCACGGCGGTGCTGGAGCTCGGTTGAGCTCTCTCAGTGCCCTCTGCCGCGGGGGACAGCTGTCTGCTTGTTCCCTCGTCTGCGTCGTCGCTGGCGTGTGCCAGAGCCACCATGGATGAGCAGCTTGAAGAGCGCCTCCGGTCCATATTCTCGCGTAAGGGTCACCAGTGTAGTGGAGCTGAAATAACGAGGCGGCTTTGAATTAAAAACAGGGTTTTTAATGAATAGCTCCTCTATCAAATCTCATCAGGTGCAGAGCTTAACAGAAGGCAAGAGAGAGATCTCTGCTTTGCTCGCTGGATAAATACAAGTACCCAGAACACCACTCAATGAAACAGCTGACGTCAGAGTCCACTCATTGAAAAAGGTAACATCTCCCTGTTATCTAAATCCCCATTGTCCTGCCCTCCCCTCTCCTTGTCTTGGGAGGTGATGGGAACTCCCCCTCTCGCTCCAGGGGGTAAAGGTGTCGAGTCCGTCTCCACTGCCGCGCCCTGGGGGGTCCATTGTCTTTAACCCGGCGCGGGGGAAGTTCTGTCCTTTCTAGTGTGAAGCTCCAAACATATGCTGTCACAAAACATTTCCACTTGTCCTAACATATGTAGACATGGGATATAAGAGTCATATATACCACAATTTTGAATATTTTCCCCAATATTGTCTGTACATTGGTCCAATATTGGTGGAAAACTGGGCATGACCAAAACACATGAAAATGATTTGCAGTCTTTTCACCACACAAGCGCCAACAATTCAACCCCTTACGAGTAAATTTGTTTTGTGCGGGTGTTCTGAAAAATCTTACCAAATGTTTCCATCCAAATTCTCTTCACTGCAGGGATGAGGTACTTTTCCATTGTTGTTTATTTAGCTTTTCCCATATTTCCAGTTGTAAAGTGAAATTCCCCTTTTTTTTTCCCATCTCTCTTTTATATATGATGTGTTGTCTCTTTTTAAGTCTTGAAGACCTTGGTATATTTTAGAAATGTATCTGATCCCTGGGATCCCTTTATATGCCATTAAGAAGACCTTCAGAACACCTGACTGGGCCCTTTCCAAATCCTCCTTTTTAAGTATATTGTTTATGTGGTGTCTAAGCTGAAAGAACCTGTAAAGGTCTTGATTTATTAGACCTTGTTTTTTCAAATCTTCAAAACTTCTTAAAATTTGCCCTTTTAAAAAATCGTAAAATTTTATCAGTCCGTTCTTTTTCCACTTTTTAAATCTAGTGTCTGTTTTATTAGGAGTAAAGTCTTGATCATAGGAAATCCATTGCAGAAATCGATAGGGTTCTTTAGTTTGATTCTCTCTATCTTAAACCAAATTTTTAGCGGGGTCTCTATCCACGGGTTAGTGTTATTCAGAGGTTTAGGTAAGGCATTATTCCCTATTATCGCCTGTAGGGGAATGTCACTTGTTGTTTGGCATTTCATCTCCTTCCATTGTGCAGTGTAGACTGGGTTACATATCTCTATTAAAGTTTTAATTTGTGCGGCTTTAAAATAGTCCCTGATATTTGGCAGCGCGAGCCCAACTTTGTCTTTGTTTCGCTGTAGGGTTCTATATCTGATTCTAGGTCTCTTGCCCTGCCATATGAATCTTGAGATCCTTCTGTCCAGTTCTTGCCATATTTTTTTGGGAGGTTCTACCAGTATTGTTTGGAAAAGGTATAGAAGACATGGAAGTATATTCATTTTGACTGCTTCAATTCTTTGTGCAGTACCCAAGAATGGTATCATATTCCATCTTGCTAGATCAGATTTTATTTTTGCCACCAGTGGATCATAGTTTAGTGTTATAATTTTGTTGAGTTGTTTCGGGATATTGACCCCCAGATATTTCATAGATTCTATCTCCCAGTTAGTTTTGAGTTTGCTTTGTAAATATTGATTTGGATCATAGTTGAATGTTAAAACTTGGGTTTTATGCATGTTTAATTCGTACCCCGATAAATCTCCATACTCTGAAAAAACTGAGATTAGTTCTGGAAAAGAGGTGTCCGGCTGCCCCAGGTATATTAAAATGTCATCAGCAAAGAGTGCTATTTTATGTTCCTTCTGACCAAGTGTAATACCTTGAATTTTTTGATTCTGTCTTATCCATTGGCTCAGAGGTTCTATGAAGGTTGCAAAGAGCAGTGGAGAAAAGGGGCCGCCCTGACGACATCCTCTTTCCAGTTCAAAAGATGATGATAATTTACCGTTAATCCTTATTTTAGCTGTTGGTTTTTTTTATATAATGCCTGGATAGTTTTAATGAAGTTGTTATGAAAATTGAAACTGGATAAGATTCTATATAGGAAAGACCAGTCAACCGAATCAAATGCTTTTTCAGCATCTAATTCCAATATGGCTGCATTTAAGTTATATTTTTGTATATGATGAATTATGTGTAAAGTGCGTCTAATGTTGTCTTGTGTCTGTTTTTGTCTTATAAAGCACCTTTGGTCTAAATGAATTAAGTCTGTCAGTATATTTTCTAACCTTTTGGCAAGGATAGTGGTAAAAACCTTATAGTCCTGATTTAACACACTGATTGATCTGTAGTTGGAGCAGTCTAGTTTATCCTTTTCAGGTTTAGATATGACTGCAATGACCCCTTCTCTCCAGGAGGGGGGATTTCCCCTGTGTGGAGGACAGTTAAATGTTTTCAGGAGGAGAGGAGATAGTTGCTGTTTAAAGGTTTTGTACCACTCTGCTGTATAGCCATCTGCTCCTGGGGATTTGTTAGCTTTAAGTTTCATAATTGCTTTTTCTAATTCTTTAGGTTGTATTTCTGACAGTAGTGTTTTATTTTGTGACTCAGTAAGTTGGGGAAGGTTTAATGTGCTTAGGAATGTTTTGGATGCGTTTTTATGTTTTTTTTGAGGGAGTACAAGTTCTTGTAGTAGTTCTCAAAGTTTTTAAGAATATCCTGAATTCTAAATTTTATTTCCTTTGATACTGGGTCTCTGATTTTGTAGATTGCTCTCTCCGTTTGTTGTTTCCTCAATTTATAGGCTAGTAATTTTGCCGATTTGCTGCCTGCTTCATAGTATTTTTGTTTCAGAAATGTAAGTTTCTTCTGGATTTCTATTGTGTAGATCTCATTTATTTGTTTTTTAATTTCCTTAATTTTGAGCGAGTCATTAGAATGAGTGTTGTCTTTGTGCTCTTTTTCTAGGTTCTTAAGTTCTGACTCTAATGTGGTTAGTTTTTCTTGTCTCAGTTTCTTTTGGAATGCCAGTTTTGCAATAATCTTTCTCCTTATTACAGCTTTGCATGCATCCCACAGTATTAAAGGGGATACTTCTCCATTATCATTTTCTTCCAAATATCTGAGAATATCTGATTCCAATTCATCTTTCAGTGGTCCTTTCAGCACATTTGAATTTAACCTCCAAGAAAATGTATTATTTGTGTGTTTTTGGATACTTAAGTTCATATAGATCGGACTGTGGTCAGAGAGATCCATCAGTCCTATTTTACATGTTTTTACTCTTCCAATGTCTCTATTAAACATAAAAAAATAGTCAGTCCTTGAGTATGATGAATGTGGTGCTGAGTAAAATGTATAATCTTTTACACTGGGGTTGAATTCCCTCCACACATCACAGATTCCCATTTCTTTTAGTAGCATCCGAGTTTTCTTACTTTGAGTGTTATTTTGATGTGGAGAATTACCTGATGCATCCCAGTATGGATTCAGTCTTAGGCTGACGTCTCCACCACATATCACTAAACCTTGGGCTTTAGTTATCATTAGGTCAAATACATTTTTATAAAATTTCCAGTTAGCCCCTGGAGGTGCATATACATTCAGCAGGGTGATATCTTCTCCCTCTAGCCGCCCAAGTACCAAACTGTATCTCCCTTCTTTATCTGTGTGTTCTGATTTTTTTTCAAATATAATTTTGGTTGAGATCAATGTCGCTACTCCCCTCCTCCTCCCTGACTTATATGAAGATGAAGAGATCATTTTAAACCCTTGTCTATTGAGTTTAGTGTGCTCCACATCTGTTAGGTGGGTTTCTTGTAAAAATATTATTCCTGCTTTGTCTTTTTTTCATTTTGCCAAGAATCTTGGATCTTTTAACTGGATTCAGGATCCCTTTTACATTATATGAGATTATTTTGGTTACACCCTGTTTCTCCACTGTGTTGTCTTATTTAGTATAACCGTGTGGTGGCCCTCTTTTATGCTACTCAGAAACTGAAAGAACATTAAGAACATAAAAAAAAAACATTAAGAACATAGTATATAAAACTTTAAAACAAGAAACTGACAAAAGAACTTCCTGAGCTGAGGTCTTTTTAGTGACCTTAGAAGAGCCATGTTGGCATATTGGCTCTGAGGGAAATTCCTCAGATTCCATTACGTGCTGAGGGCCCTCTCTTACCCCTATAAGTTGTCCCATGTTTTTAACGTGAATTTCAGATCCCAATCCGAACTTGTAATGATTTTTTTTTTTTATGCCTATACCCTATGAAATTGTGTGCACCCTCCCACCACCATCACAGCAAACATTCACGTTAATACAGTATTTGTTAGTGTGGAGAGATCATGTGGTTCATTGTCACATTTCTATTTTAACAAGTTTTTTTTTTTAAAGACTTATTTGTTTCTAATATTATGACTGTACCATGAAATGTTTTACCACTTGCTGATTCTGCATCTCCTTTAATGTGTTACCTTGTAGGAGGGGGGTTGGATGTGCAGATTGACTAAAAATATCGTTATTCCCTCCTGTAAACGGCCAGTTTTTCCTTGTAGCTCTGGCGCTGGGTTTCCCGCTGCTGGCCCGTGGATTTTGAGGGTCTCTGTGTGGACCACGTTTGAGCCTTGATTCTTTCAATCGGGTCTGCTGCGGGTTTAAACACCGTTACCGGGAGCCCTCTTCTCGCCATATCCGCGGTTGCTTCTTCCGCCGAGTTGTAGAGACACGTCTCATCGCCGTAGAAGACCCGCAGCTTCACCGGAAATGGTGTCTGGAAGCGCAGTTTTTTCTCTTGTAATACCTTTTTAGCATCGTTGTATTCCCGACGCTTTTTAAGGACCTCCGGGGCGTAATCGTGTTCCATGAAAACTTTTCTCTCTTGGTGCATAAATCCTTTTTTTCTGCCAAGCCAGTCTTACAACCTCTTCTTTTATTTTGGAGTTGGAAAACTTCACCACCACCGATCGTGGAGGCACTTCCGCCGCCGGCCTAGGGGCTAATGTACGGTGCGCCCTTTCTATCTTCAAGTCGGTGGCTTGGGGAATATCCAACTTCTCTCTCAGTAAGGATTCCATCATGCCGCCATTGTGGTGAAACCATCCTCGACTCCTTCTTTCAGACCATGAATTCTTATGTTGTCTCTTCTCAGTCTTCCTTCTTGGTCGGTTAGCTTAGCCTCCAGTCTTGACTGTCTTTTGTGTAGATCCAGCATGGTATCTTCCAGCCCTTTTATTCTTTCCTCTGCTTCCAAGATTCGGTCCTCGGCCTGGTCCAATCTGCTGTTTGTCCTTTTTAATTCTTCTTTGATTTCACGAAATTCGGCCCAACACTCTCGGCGAAATCATCTTAATTCTTTAAGTACCATTTTTAAGCTAACCTTTTTGCTAGCTTCATTCAGCTCCTCGTCTTCTGAATGGAAATCCTCCGGATCAGATTCTTCGGCTGATGCATGTCCTGGCCTGGTAAATGTCGATTTCTTCTGTTTTCCTTTAGGCATGATGACTTTGTCTTTTGATTTTCACTCTTCCAAAAATCTGTTAAATCTGATTTTCAAGGTATTTTCCTGGATTGGGTCTGGGAGCTTCAGTGTTAAGCTGCTATCACCATGGTGTCCAGACCAGAAGTCCATGAGTTTGTTTTTTAAAATAATTCTGTTGAACCACAATTCAAAAGCATTGTCTGATTTTCAATGGTTAATTTTCAGAGAATTTTTATTTATTACCACTTTTGTCAGATTCAGGTTATTTCTGTGACCATTGTGGGTTTTCTTTCAATAACAGAGGGGTACCAATAATTTTGTCCACGGCTGTATATTTATTTATTACTTTCACAAAGCAATGTAAATATGTGACTTTTTAAGTCACATATTTACTATAAGCAAGTCCCAGCTTTATGAGAAAACATCCGATTGCAAATATTTATTTATTTGAGTGGAAGTTTAATAGCTTATTTATTGGAAAAACAAGCGTTTTATATTTTTGCAAAGATTTTTTTGTATTTTGAACAGATTCATTTTTCAGTGGAATCTGCTTATTTTTTGTGATTGACTTTTACATAATTAATGATGAAGACCATGGGCTCTGTGGGTCGATAATTTTGCAAAAATCTATGGGGTATTAAATATGTCCATGAGTGTATAGGCATAAAAATAAAATAGATATACCAAATAACTACAGTAACATTTGCACTACTGTATGTAATTTCTTTTTTTCATTATTTAGGAGTACTTTTTTTGAGGGGGAGGGGTTGACCCCCTGCCCCCCAAAATGTCTGTGCACATCACAGTATATTGATCTCACTTGGAAACGGGGTTTATTAAAGATGCTCTACTAGCCAAAAATTGGAAGAAAACAAAAGAATAAGACCAATGGAATAGAAGATGAAGAAATAAATCAGGGCTCAACTCATAATTCATGTAAATTCATGTACAGCACTGTGAAAAAGTGTTTGCCCCTTCCTGATTTCTCATTTTTTTTGTATATTTGGCACACTTCAATGTTTCAAATAATCAAACAAATTTAAATATTAGACAAAGATAACACAAGTAAACACAAAATGGAGTTTTTAAATTAAGGTGTTATTAAAAAATCCAAACCTACATGGCCCTGTGTGGAAAAAGTGATTGCCAGCTAAACCTAATAACTGGCTGGGCAACCCTTAGCAGCAACAACTGCAATCAACTGTTTGTGACAACTGGCAATGAGTCTTTTACAGCACTGTGGAGGAATTCTGGCCCACTCATCTTTGCAGAATTGTTGTAATTCAGCCCCATTGGAGGGTTTTCGAGCATGAACCACCTTTTTAAAGCATTTCAACCAGATTCAGGTCAGGACTTTGATAAAGCCACTCCAAAGTCTTCATTTTGTTTTTCTTAAGCCATTCAGAGGTGGACTTGCTGGTTTGTTTTCGATCATTGTCCTACTGCAGAACCCAAGTGCACTTTAGCTTGAGGTCATGAACAAATGGCCAGGCATTCTCCTTCAGGATTTTTTGGTAGACAGCAGCATTCATGGTTCCATTTACCACAGCAAGTCTTCCAGGTCCTAAAGCACCAAAACAGCCCCAGACCATCACACTACCACCATCATATTTTACTGCTGGTATGATGTTCTTTTTTCTGAAATGCTGTGTTACTTTTATGCCAGATGTAATGGGACACACACCTTCCACAAAGTTCAACTTTTGTCTCGTCAGTCCACAAAGTAATTTTCCCAAAAATCTTGGGGATCATCAAGATGCTTTCTGGCAAAACTGAGATGAGCCTTTATATTCTTTTTGCTCAGCAGTGGTTTTCGTCTTGGAACTCTGCCACTCAGGCCATTTTTGCCCAGTCTGTTTCTTATGGTGGAGTCATGAACACTGACCTGAACTGAGGCAAGTGAGGCCTGCAGTTCTTTGGATGTCGTTGTGGGGTCTTTTGTGACTTTTTTGGATGAGTCATCACTGCGCTCTTGGTGTAATTTTGGTCAGCTGACCACTCTTGGGAAGGTTCACCACTGTTTCATGTTTTCACCATTTCTGGATAATGGGTCTCACTGTGGTTCACTGGAGTCCCAAAGCTTTAGCGATGACTAGAAAATTAAACTCAGCTTTCCAAAGATGTGATAAACCACAGTTAATTTTTGTTTTAATGTGGGGGGGATCACTTTTTCACACAGGGCCATGCAGGTTTGGATTTTTTTTCCCATCCATCCATCTTCTACCGCTTTACCGGAGGTCCGGGTCACAGAGGCAGCAGCTGAAGCAGAGAAGCCCCGACCTCCTTCTCCCCATCCACCTGCTCCAGCTCTTCAGAGAGGATACCAAAGCGTTCCCAGACCAGCTGGGAGACATTGTCTATCCAGCAAGTCCTGGGTCTGCCCCGGGGTCTCCTCCTAGTGGGACGTGCCCAAAACACCTCAAGTGGGAGGTGTCCAGGAGGCATCCTGATCAGATTCCCATACCACCTCAACTGACTCCTTTCAATGTGGAGGAGCAGCGGTTCTACTCTGAGCCTCTCTCGGGTGACTGAGCTCCTCACCCTATCTCTGAGGGTGAGTCCAGCAATCCTATGAAGAAAGCTCATTTCAGCCACTTGTATCCGTGAGCTCTTTCTTTCGGTCATTACCCAAAGCTTATGACCATAGGTGAGGGTAGGAACGTAGACTGACTGATAAATCTAACTAACTAACTAACTAACCTGCACTTATATAGCGCTTTTCTAGTCACAAAGACCACTCAAAGCGCTTTCATTAATACTAACCCTCTATTGTAAGGGCCTATAGGAAACAGATATCTAGGGACAATTTAGAACAGCCAATTAACCTAACATGCATGTTTTTGGCATGTGGGAGGAAACCGGAGAAATCCTGGAGTAAACCCACGCAACACGGGGAGAACATGCAAACTCCACACAGATCACTGTTGGTCGGGGGCTGGGATCGAACCCCCGATCCCACGATCCCCACAATCCCCCGGCCAAGGGTAAACTGTGCTGCCGCAATGCTAACCACTGCGCCACCGTGCAGCCCAAAATCGACAGCTTTGCCTTAGAGCTTAGCTCCCTCTTCACCACAACAGACCAGTACAACATCCGCTTCACTGGAGATGCTGCTCCAATCCGTCTGTCAATCTGTCGCTCCATTCTCCCTTCATTCATGAATAAGACCCCAAGATACTTAAACTTTCCATTTGGGGCAGGAGCTTATCCCTAACCCGGATAGGGATATCCACCTTTTTCCAGCTGAGAACCATGAACTCGGACTTGGAGGTGTTGATTCTCATCCCAGTCGCTTCACAATCAGCGGCAATCCATCCCAGTAAGACCTGTAGGTCATTGCTGGATGAAGCCAGCAGGACATCATCTACAAAAAACAGAGATGAGATCCTGTGGTCACCAAGCATGACACCCTTCATTCCCTGGCTGCACCTAGAAATCCTGCCCATAAAAATTATGAACAGGATCAGTGACAAAGGGCAGCCCTGGTGGAGTCCGACCGAGTGTTGGCAATATGAACCAAGCTCTTACAATGGTTGTACAGAGATCGAATAGCTCGTAACAACAAGCCTGATACCCCATACTCCCGAAGCACCCCCGACAAAAAACCACGAGGGACGCGGCCGAATGCCTTCTCCAAGTCCACAAAACACATGTAAACTGGTTGGGCAAACTCCCACGAACCCTTGAGGATTCTCGAGAGGGTAAAGAGCTGGTCCAATGTGCCACATCCAGGACGACAACCACATTGCTCCTCCTGAATCCGAGGTTCAACCAACGGCTGGAGTCTTCTCTCCAGTACCTTGGCATAGACCTTCCCAGGGAGGCTGAGAAGTGTGATCCCTCTAAAGTTGGAGCACACCCTCTGGTCCCCTTTTTTGAAGAGATGATCCACCACCCCAATTTGCCATGCCAAGGGCACGACCCCCAACCTTCACGTAATGTTGCAGAGGCATGTCAACCATGACAGCCCTACAACATCCAGGGCCTTGAGGTACTAAGGGTGAATCTCGTCCACCCCCGGGGCCCGTCCACCAAAGAGATTTTTAACCACCTTGGCGACCTCAGCACTTGTGATAGGCGAGTCGTCCCCCTTGTCCACAAACCCTGCTTCCTCTGTGGAAGGCATATCAGTGGGAGATCCTCAAAGTATTCCTTCCACTGCTCGATCATATCCCCAGTCGGAGTCAACAGTGCCACACCTGCACCATACACAGTGTGGAGAGGGAGCTGCTTCCCCTTCCTGAGCTACCGGACAGTTTGCCAGAATCTGTTCGAGGTTGACTGAAAGTCTTGTTCCATGGCCTCACCGAACTCCTCCCATACCCGAGTTTTTGCTTCAGCAACCACCCGAGCTGCACTCCGCTTGGCCTGCCAGTACACCTCAGCTGCTTCAGGAGTCCCACAAGCCAACCAAGCTTGATAGGACTCCTTCTTCAGCTTAATGGTCCCCGTCACCACTGGTGTCCACCACTTGGTTCGAGGGTTGCCACCACAAGATACTCCCAACGAGCTCTGGGCAGCAGCTTCAGCAAAGGAGGTGGAGAACATGGCCCATTCAGACTCCATGTCTCCAGTCTCCGTCAGAATGTGGTTGAAGTTCTTCTGGAGCTGAAGATCTCCCGGACAGGGGCCTCAGCCAGACCTTCCCAGCACACCCTCACTATAAGTTTGGGTCTACCAGGTCTGAATGGCATCGTCCCCTGCTACCGAGTCCAACTCACCACCAGGTGGTGATCAGTTGACAGCTCTGCTCCTCTCTTTACCCGAGTGTCTAAGACATGCGGTCGCAGGTCTGATGACACAATAACAAAATCGATCATCAACCTGCAACCTAGGGTGTCCTGGTGCCAGGTGCACATATGGACACCCTTATGCTTGAACATGGTGTTCGTTTTGGACAAACTGTTGTTAGCACAGAAGTCCAATAATTGAACACCACTTGGGTTCAGATCGGGCAGGCCGTTCCTCCCAGTCACCCCCCTCCAGGTTTCATTCTCATCACCCACGTGTGCATTGAAGTCCCCCAGTAGGACAATGGAGTCTCCAAGAGGAGCATCCTCCAGACCCCAGTCAGAGACTCCAGAAAGGGTGGGTTCTCTGAACCATCATTTGGTGCATAGGCACAAATGATGGTCAAGACCCATTTCCCAACTTGAAGGTGCAGGGAAACAACCCTTTCGTCCACTGGGGAAAACTCCAAAATAGAAGCAGCAAGGTGGGGGGATAAAAGAATACCCACCCCTGCTCATCGCCTCTTGCCCGGGGCAATTCCACAGTAGGTCAAGCTTCAGCCCCTCTCCAGGAGACTTGGTTCCACAACCGGCGCTGTGTGTTGAGGTGAGGCCAACTATATCTAGCCAGTATCTCTCAACCCCATGCACCAGTTTAGGCTCCTTCCCCACCAGAGAGGTGACATTCCACATCCCAAAAGCCAGTTTAGGAAGCCTGGGATCAGACCTCCAAGGTCTTTGCCTTTGACCACCACCTGATCCACACAGCACTGGATCCTCATGGTCCCTCCTGCAGGTGGTGAGCCCACTGGAGGGCGGACCCATGTAACTCCTTCGTACTGAGCCCGGGTCCCATGGGCGGAAACCCGGCCACCAGACACTAGCCATCGAGCCCCTTCCCCAGGCCTGGCTCCAGGGTGGGGACCCGGTAACCCCATACCGAGCAGGGTACACTGGATCCCTGTTCTCGCGCTCGTCATAAGAGTCTATTGGATAATTCTTAGTCTGGCCCTTCACCCAGGACCAGTTTGTCTTGGGTGACCCTACCAGAGGCAAATTGCCCTGGACAACATAGCTCCTGGGATCACTAGGGCACGCAAACCCCCCTCCACGATAAGGTGACAATCCATGAGGGGATTTTTTTTTTTACCCTTAATAATAAAATCCTTCAATTAAAAACTGCATTTTGTATTTACTTGTGTTATCTTGGTGGAATATCTAAATTTGTTTGATGATCTGAAGCATTTAAGTGTGACAGACATACAAAAAAATGAGAAATTAGGAATGGGACAAACACTTTTTCACACCTCTGTAAGTAAATAAGTCTGTAAATGGAAAATGCGCCATTACCAAAAGTGCATTATAGACAAAGAGGTTTGGAAATTCTGATGACAGTAAATACTGTATATACTAGTCTCAAAGACATATATACAGTGGATATAAAAAATCTACACACCCCTGTTCCACCATTAATGTGACCTATAACTGGTGCAACCCAACTGAAAAACAAACTGAAATCTTTTAAGTGGAAAAATTAAAAAAAAACTTACATTAACCTGTTTGCATAAATATGCACATCCTTAAACTAATACTTTGTTGCAGCATACTTGGCTTTTATTACAGCACTGTCTTCTTGGGTAGGAGTCTATCACTGTGGCACATCTTGATGTGGCGATATTTGCCCACTCTTCTTTGCAAAAACGCTCCAAATCTGTCAGATTGCAAGGGCATCTCCTGTGCACATCCCTCTTCAGATCACCCCGCAGATGTTTGATCAGATTCAGGTCTGGTCTGTGGCTGGGCCATTCTAAAACCTTAATCTTCTTCTGGTGAAGCCATTCTTTTGTTGATTGGGGTGTGTGCTTTGGGTCACTGTTGTGCTGAAAGATCAAGTTCCTCTTCATCGTCAGCTTTCTAGCAGAAGCCTGAAGGTTTTGTGCCAACACTGACTGGTATTTGGAACTGTTCATAATTCCCTCCACCTTGACTACGGCCCCATTTCCAGCTGAAGAAGAACAGCCCCAACGTATGATGCTGCCACCACCATGCTTCACTGTAGTTTTGGTGTTTGTTTGGTGATGAGCAGTGTTGTGTGTGTGCCAAATATACCTTTTGGAATTGTGGCCAAAAAGTTCAACCTTGGTTTCATTGGACCATAACACATTTTCCCACATGTGTTTGGGATATTTCAAATGTGTTTTTGCAAAATGTAGCCAGGCTTGGATGTTTTTCTTCATATGATAAGGCTTCCATCTTGCCACCCTAGCTGGGAGATTGTTGCCACATGTACTAAACAGCCAGTACTTGCCAGAAATTTCTGCTGCTACTTCAGTGTTGCTGTCAGCCTCTTGATAGTCTCCCTGACCAGTTTTCTTCCCCTCTTTTCATCAGTTTTGGAGGGATGTCCAGTTCTTGGTAATATCACTGTTGTGCCATATTTTCTCCATTTGATGATGACTGTCTTCACTGTGTTCCATGGTATATTTAATGCCTTGGAAATTGTTTTGTACCTTTCTCCTGATTGATAACCTTGAAAAATGACATCCCTTTGATGCTTTGGAATCTCTCTGCAGACCATGGCTTGTGCTGTAAGATGTGACTTCAAAAATGTCAGGAAAAGCCTACTAGAACAGCTGAACTTTATTTGGGGTTAATTGGAGGCACTTTAAATGGTGGCAGGTGTGTGCTGACTCCCATTTAACATGAGTTTGAATGTGATTGGTTAATTCTGAACACAGCCACATCCTCATTTATTAGAGGGTGTGGATATTTATGCAAATGGGTTATTGTAAGTTTTTTATTTTTCCCCTTAAAAGATTTCAGTTTATTTTTCAATAGGGTTGTATAGGTTATAGGTCACATTAATGGTGGAAAAAGTATTGAAAGAATTTGTCTTGGTCTCAATTTTTTACATCACAAAAACCTGGCAATTGAACAGGGGTGTGTAAATTTTTTATATCCACTGTACTAGCATCAAACTGTCCATAACAGTGGAGGTTACTAACCAAGACTTTGAATGGAATGTTGGAATGTAAAATTCAAAATTTGGTTTGTGTTTGAAGAGACCCCACAGTGCTGTACCTGGGGCCCAAAATTGTGTGCTTCACCCCTGCTCATACAGCACCCTCACCACCATCTCACTGTCCTCATACATGTCCTGCACCACCTTTACATACTTCCCTGCTACTCCTGACTTTCTCATACAGTACCACACTTCCTCTCTTGGCACCATATCAGCTGCTTTATCTAGTTCCACAAAGACACATGCAACTGACATAACGTTCGGCTCAGGAGACGCACACACACAGGCTCAGAGTAGTTCAAACCGTTTATTAACAACAGGGATGTTTGGGTGCGTGTCGGCGGAATGTTAATGTGTTGGTGGTGGCGTCTGCTTCGGACCCAGAGGCAGGAGACCATTCAGCCGGCAACCCTATGGGAGAAATCAGACACAGGGTGATGAGCACACACCAACACAGGAGGAGAATAGGCGAGGGAGAGAAGCTTACTTGTTGGGACAGATGACTGGCGCTTCAAGGATGGAAGCCCGGGAGACAGCCACCTGCAGGGCTCGGTGCAGCAGCGAGGAGAGACGAGGGACGGGATAGTCCGCCGCCGAGGAATCCACCTGTGCACAGGGGAGCAGACTGGAGAGATGAGGTAAGCGATTTTCTTACCGGAGATGAGGATGCTGAAGAGAATGTGGTAGAAGCCCATGAAAGAGGAATGAAGTCTACGGCTTCAGGCCGACGCTCAGGGCGAGGCGGCTTTTATCCTTCGCCGCTGACGAGTAGCAGGTGCATGAGCAGGTGGCGCCGCTGATGAATGGCGCGGCGTGACAGTACTCCCCCCTCTAGCAGCGCCTCCTGGCGATGGCTTATCCGGGTGCGCTCGGTGGAAGTCCGCGATGAGCGATGGGTCCAACACAAACGACGGGGGCACCCACTGTCGATGCTCGGGCCCATAGCCCTCCCAGTCCACCAAGTATTGCAACCCACGACCCCGGCGCCGGGAGTCCAGGATGGAGGAGGCGGACCAGGCCGGATGGCCACCAATCATCCGGGGCGCGGGTTGCGCTGCAGGAGGAGGGCAAAGGGGGTCAGTAACCGCCAGTTTCACCTTCGACACGTGGAAAGTAGGATGAATGTGGAGGGAGGGGGGAATAGCCACATGCACAGCCACCGGGTTGATGATCCGGGTGATGGGGTAGGGACCCATGAAGCGCTGTGCCAGCTTTCTCCTCTCGCCTTTTAGAGTGACGTCCTGGGTGGAAATGTAAACAAGCTGCCCAACTCTGTACGCCGGGGCAGGTCTCCTACGCCGGTCCGCCACAGTCCTGTTGCGCTCCGCTGTGCGTAATAGCACATGGCGCGCGGCAGCCCAGGTGGAGCGGAACTGCCTGAGATGGGCCCTAACTGACGGGACAGTTACTTCACTCGTAACCCAGGGACGCTTTGAAGGGGGACATCCCTGTAGCAGAAGAGCGAGCGGCGTTGTGGGCATATTCAACCCAGGCAAGATGGTTGCTCCAGGACGTGGGTTTGGATCTGGACACACAGCGGAGCGCAGCCTCCAGCTCCTGGTTGGTCCTCTCACACTGCCCGTTGGATTGGGGGTGATGGCCGGAGGAGAGGCTCACCTTGGCTCCGATGGCGTTGCAGAAAGACCTCCAAACCTCAGATGAAAACTGGGGGCCCCGGTCCGAGACCACGTCCACCGGAATCCCATGCAGCCTGACCACGTGTTGGACGAGGAGGTCCGCCGTCTCCAGGGCAGTAGGGAGGCCTCGCAGGGGGACGAAGTGCACGGCCTTGGAGAAGCGGTCCACGATGGTCAGGATGGTGTCATAGGAGTTGGAGACGGGGAGTCCGGTGACGAAATCCAGTGCGATGTGCGACCAGGGCCTGCCAGGGACGGGCAGGGGCTGGAGCAGACCCGCTGGAGGGGCATTTCCCGACTTGCAGGTGGCACAGATTGGGCAAGCCCGGGCGTAGCGGGCTGCATCCCTCCGCAGGCCTGGCCACCAAAAGGACCGTTGGAGGAGATCTATCATCCGGGAGGTGCCAGGGTGACAGGTGAGCTTGGAGGTGTGGAGCCAGTGGATGACCTCTCCTCGGACCGCGGATGGCACGAACAGCCTCCCCTCCGGTCCGCCGCCAGGGTCAGGTTCCACCTCCTGTGCCTTCCGGATCTTGCTCTCGATGTCCCACGAGATGGCTCCCACGACGCACGACCTGGGCAGGATGGAGTGGGGCGCCTCCTCCGACTCCACGGGGGCGAACTGCCTGGAGAGGGCGTCAGGCAGGACGTTCTTAGAGCCAGGCCTGAAGGTGATGGAAAATTGGAACCTGGCGAAGAACAGGGACCAGCGCGCCTGGCGGGCGTTCAGGCGCTTGGCAGATCGTAAGCATTCCAAGTTCTTGTGGTCCGTGAGGACCACAAACGGCAGGTTCGCCCCCTCTAACCAGTGGCGCCACTCCTGCAGGGCGAGCTTGATGGCCAAGAGCTCTCTGTCCCCCACATCGTAGTTTCTCTCCGCCGGGGACAAGCGCCGGGAGAAGAAGGCGCACGGTCGCTTGGCGCCATCGCCCGGCGACCGCTGGGACAGCACTGCT
The DNA here is from genome assembly GCA_020510985.1 of Pholidichthys leucotaenia. Taxonomy (NCBI): domain Eukaryota; kingdom Metazoa; phylum Chordata; class Actinopteri; order Cichliformes; family Pholidichthyidae; genus Pholidichthys; species Pholidichthys leucotaenia. The sequence continues at coordinate 286,250,570 of CM035838.1, forward strand.
CCCACTCCCGTGTCCGAAGCGTCTACCTCTACAATGCACTGCAGCGCGGGGTCGACCTGGCGAAGGACCCGGGAGGAGGAGAATTCCGCCTTCAGCGCCTCAAAGGCGGCAGCGACCTCTTCGGTCCACCGGAACGGGACCTTCGGGGACGTGAGGCGGGTCAGTGGTCCAACGATGGCACTGAAGTTGGGGACAAAGCGGCGGTAGAAATTGGCGAAGCCAACAAATTGCTGCACCTGTTTCCGGGATGCAGGTGTGGGCCATTCCACCACCGCCTTTACCTTCTCTGGGTCGGGGAGCACCTTATCGTGGGCGATGATGAACCCCAGGAAGGACGTACTCCTGGCGTAAAATTCACACTTTTCTGCCTTAACGTACAGACGATTCTCCAGCAGCCTTTGGAGGACCCGCCTCACGTGGACCTGGTGCTCATCCCTGGACTTGGAGAAGATGAGAATATCGTCCAGGTAGACGAACACGAAAAGGCCAATGAAGTCCCGGAGGACGTCATTAATGAGGCGCTGGAAGACTGCAGGAGCGTTGGTCAACCCGAACGGCATCACCAGGTATTCAAAGTGGCCGTTCGGGGTACGGAAGGCCGTTTTCCACTCATCTCCCTCCCGGATCCGGACGAGGTGGTAAGCGCTGCGTAGGTCCAGCTTGGTGAACCAGGTCGCCCCCTGGAGGGAGTGGAAAGCAGTGTCCATGAGAGGCAGGGTGTAACGGTCCTTCTCCGTGATATTATTGAGGGCCCGGTAGTCGATACAAGGGCGGAGGGACCCATCCTTCTTTCCCACGAAGAAGAACCCTGCCCCCACGGGTGACGATGATGGGCGGATAATCCCAGCACTTAATGACTCCTTCAGGTAGGCGTTCATCGTCTCCTTCTCCGGCGCAGACAGGCTGTAAAGGCGACCAGAAGGTAAGGGAGCCCCCTGGCGGAGGTTGACGGCGCAGTCATAGGGCCGATGAGGGGGGAGAGACATAGCTTTCGCTTTGCTGAACACCATACCCAGGTCGTGAAATTCTGGGGGCACCAGAGACAGGTCCGGGGGTGCAGCGTCCGTCGCAGGGGGAGGAGCGGACGGAGAGCAGGCAGCGGACTGAAGGCAGGTGCCCATACAGAACGTACTCCATGCCGATATCCCAGCTGATTTCCAATCCAGGACCGGATTGTGAAGGCGGAGCCAGGGATACCCCAGGATGACGGGCGACACAGAGTTGGGAAGGACGTAAAAGGTCATCTCCTCCCGGTGGTTTCCCGAGATGATGACCGGTAGGGGGACAGTTTGATGTGTCACTCTCCCGAGGGTGGCACGGGAGAGGTGGATTAGGGAGATGGGAGTGTTGAGTGCCTGGCAGCGGATGCCCAATCGGGTTGCCAGGCTTTGTGAAATGAAGCTGCCTTCTGCGCCCGAATCCACCAGTGCGTGGGTGAGGTGCCCAGTGGGGTTATGGCAGAAACGGATGGGCAGCTTCAATTGAGTGAGTGATCCTAACCGATTGACATCCGCGAGGCTTCCAACAGTGACTCGCGGACCCCACCGACTGGCTTTCCGTGGACAACGCTCCACGGTGTGTTGGTCGCCTCCGCAATACATGCAGAGGCCCAACTCACGGCGGCGTTGTTTCTCCACAGGGGAAAGTTTAGTCCAGCCCGTCACCATCGGCTCCGACTCCTCGGGGCGCGATGCTGGCGGCGCCGCCAGGGGGCGAGCTTGGAACAGGTGCGGCGAGGCTCCACGAAGGTGAGAAGAAGAAGACCTCCGCCCCGAGGAGCGCTCGCGCAGCCTGTTATCCAAACTTATCGCTAAGGACGTCAGCTCCGCTAGCGTCCCAGGGATATCCCGACCAGCCAGTTCATCCCTCAGATCACTATTGAGGCTGCGGAGGAACAGGCCACAGAGGGAGCGTTCCTCCCAGCCCAATTCCTCCGCCGCTACCCGGAAGTCGACCGAGTGGTCCGCTGCCGACCGGCTTCCCTGCTGGAGAGCGAGAAGCCGATCGACCTGGACCGTTTCGGTTTGAGAATGGTCAAAGACCTCCAGAAAGCGCCTCACGAATTGGTCATAGGTGAGGGTGGCATAACTGGGCCTCGCCATTACGGCGTAGGTCCAAGTTAACGCACGCCCCTCCAGAAGATTCCCTATGTAACCAATTCGGCTGTGATCCGAGGGAAAATCTCCGGGCACACGGTGGAACACGGACTCACACTGCATAATGAACCCCCGCGCTCCGCCGAGCTTACCGCTAAAGCGGGCGGGGGTCGGAATCGGCGTGAGCCGAACCGGTGCCACTGGAGCCGGCTGGACGGCCGCTGGAACAGCAGGAGCCGCGCCACCCTGGCGAGTCGGGAGGAACGGCTGTTGGGGGTCCAAGCGGTTCAATCGGTTAGTTAGTTCTAATAATTGATTAAGAACCACCTGTTGCTGATAAACAATCTGATCCACCCGAGCCTCGAGGACAAGACCTGACTTGTTGGGTATTGACTTGTTGGGCAAGTTGGGGTTCTCCATTACGGACCCAATGGGCTCCAAGATGCTAACAGTTTCATCAGCCGGGCACTTGCGCTGGCCGGTGCTGTTTACGTGCCTGGGTTGTATAGCGGCTTTCAACCACCGGACACTCATTGCCCCAGGGGGGATGCCCAAGATTCAACCCCTTCGCCGGTTGCCCCTCGCATTATGGGACAATGTCACAGCGGAGCTGAACAGACTGCTGGACGCTGGCATCATTGAAAGAGCGGATGCCTCGCTGTGGATCTCAAATATTGTGGTGGCTAAAAAAAAGTCAGGTGGCATCCAGCCATGCATCAACCTCAGGATGTTCAACAAAGCGATCATTTGACCGGCAGCTGGTGAAAAAGTCCATCGTCTGTGTGTCTATTTTTATGCACTTTAATATGTTTTTAACGAAATTCTCTGTGTTGTTTCTGTCCTGGAATGTTTGTGGACTGTATGGCGAAGAGCTCCCTGGTTCCATCAATATGGATTTCCTCCCCTTTTTTGCACTGCTGCTACTTTTCCACCGGGTCTTTGTCTCTGAGGTAAACGCGATCGGGATCATGGCGGGCAGAATACATTATTCCAGGGACATGTTGCTGCATTTAAACACGGTTGATGCAGCGTCTGTGATTGAGTTTAAGCTGCAACTGCCGGACTTTATTTTGAGAGATGTTCATGGACACAGCGGTGAAAAGAGAGACGGGAGAGACGGGAGAAGGAAATGCGGAAAGCGTGGAGGCGTGAAATTACGCCTGAGAAGACATCAGTTTGGTAACATTCCTCTTCCTTCTATGATTTTTGGGAACGTACAATCTCTGAGGAACAAGGTGGATGAAATTCAAGGGAATGTACGCTACCAGAAGGACTTTAAGAACTGCTGTGTCATGGCTTATATCGAGTCTTGGCTTACTGCGCATGACCGGGACGCGGACCTGTGGATCGATGGCTTTGGAGCCCCACTCCGCTCTGATCGGCAGGAAGAGGTAACGGGGAAACGTCAGGGGGGCGGCGTATGTTTATATATTAATAAGCAGTACTGCACATCTGTCACGGTCAGAGAGCGCATCTGTACACCCGATGTGGAGCTGCTGTCTGTGTCATTACGCCCCTTTTATTTGCCCTGCAAGTTCCCCCAACTTTTCATAACGACTGTGTACATTCACCCGAGGGCAGACGCTGACTCCGCCTCCAGCACCTTCTTTGATGTGGTGCAGCGGCTGCAGTCAATTTCTCCAGAGGCTCCAAACTTTATTCTTGGGGATTTTAACCATGTTTCTTTAAAGAAGACACTTAAAAACTTTTATCAGTGTGTCTCCTGCCCAACCAGGCGAAAAAAGACATTGGACCTGTGCTATGGATCCATAGAGAGGGCCTATAAATCTCTCCCCCTTCCTCCTTTAGAATCCTCAGATCACAACTGTGTACATTTGCTGCCCACGTATAAAACTGCTCTCAGAAGAGGCAAGGTGGAGGCCATAGACATAGATGTGTGGACAGAGGATTCAGCGCACAGCCTCCAGGAATGCTTTAACTGTACAGACTGGGAGATGTTCACACTGTCCTGCGGGGATGATTTGGACTCTTTGGTGTACGTCACATGCTCATACATGGCTTTCTGTAAAAATATGATCGTTCCACGTAAACGTGTCAAAATATATCCCAACAACAAGCCATGGGTTACAAAATCAGTTAAATCCTGCTTACAGAGGAAAGCACTTGCCTTTAAACAGGGGTCTGTTTCTGAGCTACAGGTTGCCACAAAAGAGCTGAAGGCCGAAATTTTAAGAGCAAAACAGAATTATAAATTAGAGTTCGAAAGTAAGATGGCAACAAAGAAACTTGGTTCAGCCTGGGCCAGTATGAAAACTATTGCAGGCCCTCAGAGCACAGAGCGCAGTAATCGTGTGTTTTTAGATGGTTTTAATTCAGACACAGAGCTGGCTAATGCTCTTAATTTTTTTTATGGTCGTTTTGACTCCTTTGATTTTAGCACAGAAACCCAAGATTTGAAACAGAAACTCAAGGACAATCAGCACTTTAATATTGAGGTGCAGGATGTTAAAAGGGCGTTCTGCGCCATAAAAGTGAACAAAAGTCAGGGCCCTGATAATATATGTGGGCGCTTGGTAAAGTCCTGTGCACATGAACTGAGTCCTATATTTCATTACATTTTCAATAAGTCCTTACAGACACAACATGTGCCTAAGATCTGGAAAGAAGCCGTGGTTGTTCCCATTCCAAAATCCAGCTGTCCTAAAACAGTAAACGACTTTAGACCAGTTGCTTTGACTTCAATTTTAATGAAAATTTTTGAAAAACTGGTCAGATGTGAGGTCCTAAAGCAGACTGAGCATGCATTGGATCCTCTGCAGTTTGCCTATAGGCCTCACAGAGGAGTGGAGGATGCCACTGTCACTCTGTTTAACATGCTTTTTAAACATCTGGATTTTAATGGGACACACGCCAGGCTTTTATTTGTGGACTTTTCCTCCGCCTTTAATACAATCCAACCTCACATTTTAGTTGAAAGGCTCCTGCAACAATTTGATTTGAGCAATAATCTGGTGGGTTGGATTCTGGATTTCTTAACCAACAGGACGCAGAGAGTAAGGGTCAATGGTACATTGTCTGACCTAAAGTGCTCTTCTACTGGCTCTCCTCAGGGGTGTGTGTTGTCACCACTACTCTTCATCCTGTACACAAACATGTGTCGGAGCAGACATGACAACAGACACATTATAAAGTATGCTGATGACTTAGTTATTGTCAGTCTCCTCCAGGATGGTGAGAGTGGCCACGGCCCAGTAGTCGATGATTTTGTTCACTGGTGTGAGGATTCCTACCTGCAGCTGAATACGACAAAAACTAAAGACATGATTATTGACTTTAGGAGGAAAACTCCCAGGCACAAAGTCACCGTACTAAAAGGCCAGACCACCGAATGTGTACAATCCTACAAATATCTTGGGACAATTATTGATAGTAATTTAAACTTTAAAGAGAACTGTGAAAGGGTGTGCAAAAAGGGTCAGCAACATCTGCATTGCTTGAGAAAACTTGCACGCTTCCAAATCGACCGAACCATAATGACAATGTTTTATCGGGCTTTTATTGAATCTGTTTTATCCTTTTCTTTAGTGCCATGGTTTGGTTAGATAAAACTGAAACAGAGGAAATCCTTGGATCAGGTAGTTAGATGGTCCAGTCGTTTGCTTGGTGAGTCACAGCTGAGCCCGACATCCCTGTACACCAGACAAGTACAGAGGATGGCTACCTCCATTTTAAATGATGACTCCCACCCTTTGCACTGCAACTTTCAGCTTCTTCCCTCAAGACGGAGGTTTGCTGTCCCAAAAAGTAAAACCCAGTGCTACAAAAACAGCTTTGTTCCTGCTGCTGTCAAAGAGTTGAACAAGTTGTAACAATATATTGCACATAATTTAGGTACCTATTTATTAACTCCATTGTATATTTACTTATTTTTGTAGGATGTTATTTGGGTTCTAAATATTTTATTGGGTTTTAGCCCTTTGAGTTTTTAACCTCTTTGACTAGTCTTTAACTTTTTAATATGACCCTTCTGTCTTACCTCTGGTTTTTCTCTCATCTCTTTGTCTTTATACCCTGATTGATGGAGCCTTGGGTATTTTTATCATGTTATAATCAGCTTCATGTGCGCCTGTGTTTGTGTCTATGTTGAATGTAATTGTGGCTTGTAAATATGGATGTCACCAGACTGCAAAACAAATCTACCTACGGGTACAAATAAAGTAACCTGAACCTGAACCTGAACCTGAACCTGAAGTACCCCCTGCCCACGATGGAAGAGCTCACCACAATGTTCAGTGGTTCCAAGGTGTTCTCAAAGCTGGACCTCCATCAGGGCTACCTGCAAGTGCCCCTCCACCTGGCCAGTTGCAACCTGACAGCATTCGTGACCCACATGGGCGTTTTCATATATACCGACATGCCTTTTGGCCTCAGCTCAGCTCTGAGTTGCTTCCAAAAAAATCATGTCCACGATTCTTGCCAGCCTCAGGGGTGTGGTGGTGTATCTGGACAACATCATGGTGCACGGAGCGTCACGGGCCGCACACGATGAACATCTGGAATGAGTAATGGAGGTGCTGCTGAGTCATGCTGAATGAGGAAAAGTGCATCTTTGCAGCTGAGACCATTGAGTTTGTGGGGTTTCACCTGTCTGCTGAGGGCTTGAGCCCCCTGCACTCAAACGTGGAGGCAGTCCTGCAACATCTGCACCCCACGACGCCCACACAGATTTTGTCATTCCTGGGCATGGCTGATATCTGCGGGCATTTCATTCCTCAATATTCACAGACAATTGAACCACTCTGTGCTCTCCTGAAGCAGAATGCTCTGTGGGAATGGACCCCGGCCTGCTCAGCTGCTATCGCTAAACTGAAATCTCAGCTCACCTCTCTGCCGGTGTTGGCCCATTTCAACCCATGATGCCCCACTTTTGTAACCTGTGATGTGTCTGGCTAGGCAGTGGGGGCAGTCATGTCTCAACTTCAGAACGGGGCGGAGCTCCTGGTGGCGTTTGCATCAAGGTCTCTCATGGCGGCAGAACAAAGGTATGCAGTGGGTGAAAGAGAGGCGCTTACATGCGTTTGGGCGTGCAAACAGTGGCACATATTGTATATGGCTATGGATTCCATGGATCACAGGGTGCTGACGACGTTGCTGGAAACTGTTGTGGTCTGAGCACCGATCTCGTCCGCACTCAGGTCATGCGGTATTTCATTTCCAGTCTGTGTTTATTTCTGTAGTTTCCCAGAGCTCTTATTTTGACAGGGTCCCTGTGGAGCTTCCGACTGTAAGAGTGGAACTCAGCAAGGACACATTGTTTTCGCCCCACGTGGCGGTTTACTTTGTCATCCTTGTCTTTATTAATAAATATGAAAACTCATCGGCTGGCCTATAGCATCTCATTGATGGTCCGCGAGGACCACCCGTGACAGAAACAACTGGTTCAGGACACATGCCCCTGCAGATCCACAGGTGGATGGACAGACTGTGAGCCTTCAACTTCACTACTCAGTTCATCCCAGGCAGAGAGAATGTAGTGGCAAACCTCCTGTCCTGTGCCACACTTAGCATCATACAGACTGGTGATTGTGATGGTCTGGAGGCGGACCTGATCAACACATTACACAAACCCTTCCAGAATACCATGTCTCTCCAGGAACTCCAGGCGGAGTCGAAGCAGGATCCAACTTTGTCCCAACTATGCTCGTTCATCAGAAGAGGGTGGCTTGTGAAGATACAGGGTAGACTGGCACCTTTCCATAGGGTCAGGGATGAACTGAGCTGCTGGAATGACGTGTGCGTGGCGAGAGGACATTGCACAGTGGTTCTGGCATCACTAAGAGCTTGCGTTTTGGCCATGCTTCATGACGGCCACCTAGGGGTAGTTAGGGTGAATCAGCACTGTAGAGATTGTTTGGTGGCCTGGTATTGATAAGGACATTGAGGTTATGGTAAAGGACTGTGTGCCGTGTTTGAAGAGCGGGAAAACTGGGACACCACCGCCTCCGCCTCTGCAGCCATTACAGTGTCTGGAGGGCCCCTGGAGGCACATCCAGCTGGATATTTGTGGCAAGTTGCACACGGCTCCCATGAATAACCGTTTCTTGTTGGTAGTCTATGACCTGTATTCAAAATGGTCGTTGCCCACTGGTTTGGTCACAACTGATGTGGTCATCAGTTTTCTCACTTCACTCTTCGCTCGGTAGGGTGTTCCAAACGCCATTATGATGGACAATGGGCCGCATTTCATCTCTGGAGGGTTTGAGGAGTTTTGGGGGGAGAGGGGCATGGAGCACATTACAACCGCTTTCTATCATCCTCAGCCTCATGGAAAGGTGGAAAGTTTCAACAAGACGCTAAAGAATGGACTAAGAGCACACTTAATGGATGGTTTCAAGTTCTTTGATGCGCTTCAAAACACACTCCTCCATTACAGAGTGACATCCCACGCCACAACGGGGTGCTTCCCAATGAAGCTCATGCTGGGATGTGAGTTGCACCTTCCCCTGGACTGGTTGCGGCCTCCCACAGCCACCTCTTTGGCGGACGCAGTATCACCAAGGGGGGCAGGTACTTGAACAACGGCAGTGTATGAAACAATGCTTTGACAAGAAGCACAAGGCGGGGACACATGGACTCAGAGTAATGGACTGAGATAGGATCAAACATCCCAATTGCATGCACAAGCTGCAGCCATTCTGGATGGGGCCACTGCAGTTCACAGAAAAGCTGGGCTCAGACACGTTTCACTTCTCAGACTGGTCACGGTGGCATTCTAGCCACCTCAGGAAATCATCGCCGACCCAGGATCTGAAAGCACAGACGGGTGAGACACACACCCACTGGGGCTTGGCTGACGGGGGTGTTGGAGGGCGCATAGGGACGGCTGATGGAGCCAGCAGCAGGACATCAACCAGTGAGGTGCTCGGCGAGAACTCATCAGAGGCTGGGGTATCTGAAAGACTTTGTTGTGGGACTTAGTTAGTAAGGATGTGTTGGTTAATTAGTGGCAGAATAATCCACCTCAACACGTGGGCACCTTGGAAGTTGGTGTTCTTTAATTCAGAACGTTCACATCCTAATGATATGGGTTTTTTTGGGGGGGGGGGGGGTGAGTGCTATATATGGGTTTGGCCCCTGGGACTTGCCATAGCCAACATTGGGCATCAGGGGGATGATGTCAGGTGGGCTGCAACCGCTGTATGTATTCATGTTATTCTGGAATTTTTTTTTTTTTTTTTTTTTTTTTTTTTTTTTTTTTTTTTTACTTATTTGTACCCGTAGGTAGATTCGGTTTGCAGTCTGGTGACAAGCCACCAGCAGCTGGTCGCTGCGTGCGCGAGCGCCCTAAACCTACATGTTTTTGTATGCGGGAGGAAACCGGAGAAATCCCGGAGAAAACCCACGCAACATGGGGAGAACATGCAAACTCCACACAGCTCACTGTTGGTCGGGGGCTGGGATCGAACCCACGATCTCATGATCCCCGCAATCCCCCGGCCGAGGGTAAACTGTGCTGCCACAGTGCTAAACCACTGCGCCACCGTGCAGCCCAAGGAATAAAGGTCAGTTCGTTGTTCAGCATCAGATAGCCCACGACTTGTTCATTTCGTACAGAACAGCAAAGTCATCCTACAGATTATCATCCAATGCTGTCTAGCTACATTCTTCCCTGCCACCACCTTGCAGTCTCCGAGCTCTTTCAGATTTCTCCTTCTGCATAAGATCTAGTTCACCTGTGTGCACCTTCCTCCGCTCTTGCAAGTAACCCAATGTTCCTCTCTCATCTTGAAGTATGTGTTCACCACAGCCATTTCCATCCTTTTAGCAAAATCCATAACCATCTGTCCTTCCACATTTCTCTCCTTAAAACCATACCTACCCAGCACCTCCTCATCACCTCTGTTCTCTTCACCTACATGTCCATTAAAGTCCGCTCTAATCACCACTCTCTTCCCCCTGAGAACACTCTCTACCACTTCATCCAACTTACTCCAGAATTCCTTTTTTTCTTCTACCTGACATCCAACTTCTGGGACATAAGCACTGACAACATTCAACATCACACCTTCGACTTCTAGCTTCAAACTCATGATCCTGTCTGACTCCCTCTTTACCTCCTGAACAATCTTCACTTACTCTTCCTTCAAGATTACTTCTACCCCATTTCTCTTCCTATCTACACCATAGTAGAACAGTTTACATTCACCTCCAGTGCTTCTAGCGTTGCTTCCCTTCCATCTGGATTCTTGAACACAGTATATCTACCTTTCTTCTCTCCATCATATCAGCTAACTCTTTGCCTTTACCAGTCATAATCCCTACATTTAAAGTCCCGATGCTTACCTCCACACTTCTACTTTTCCTCTTTCTCCCTCCTAACATGCCTTCTCATTCCTTCTTCAATCCTTAACTAACAGTAGCCCAATTTTCACTGGCACCTTGTCAGTTAACAGTACTGGTGGTGGTCATTGTTAACCCAGGCCTTGACTGATTGAGGTATGAAAATCTTGTTCATCATAATCCACATGTTTAATTTGAAGAAGGTTTTACGTCGGATGCCCTTCCTGACACAATCCTCCCCATTTAACCCGACTTGGGACTGGCACTCGGAGTACACTGGCTTGTGCATCCCCTGTGTCTGGGTTTTTAATATATTGTAATGAGCAGTGGGTTTCAAGCAATAAAGAGGCATGCTATTGCTCAGTTAGCTTTTATTTTTCACACACACTCAACATGCCACATTGGTCCAAGTCATTAATTGAACCCACACTTTCAGTGATGGTTTTCCCCACCACTAACTCCCATAATCCTAAAGTCCCAGCCTCATTTAACAACTCCCCCTCCAGCCGGCCAATCATGTCCCAGAGGGTGGCCAAGACACCACATTGTCCCCACCTACATAAGAGGATTAGCTATCTCCAGCAATCCACGCATCAACCACAAAATCCCGTAGATGTTGGAGGAGATGGCATTGTCTTCAGACTCTGTCCCTTGGGCTCCCACCAGCTAAGGGGGGTGGTGATGATGGCATCTGTGGCACCTCCTCTTCAGACGACTCTGTAGCTGAAGCTTTTTGGCTGGTAGGGTGCCAAGCGGTTCCGGTGGAGCACCACCACCTGGTTCCTTTGGCACAGTTGCACTTTGCAGACCACATTGGATAATTTTTCCAACACAACGCAGGGTCCCATCCAGTGGCTGGTGAGCTTTGGGGAATGACCCTTCTTCCTCACTGGGTTGTAGACCCACACCTTGGTGCCTGGAGCAAAGTCATCTCCCCAGCACTGGGTGTCACAGGCCCACTTCAGTCAGCGACTTTCTGGCCAGTTCATGGGTCTCCCGCAGCTGCTCATAGAGACTGTAGTAATAATCCATTCCAGGCTCCCCTCTCAGCTCTGGTTCTGGAAGGGGCCCAAATACCAAGTCCACTGGGGTGCGCAGTTCATGCCCAAACATCAGTGCCACAGGGGTGCACTTCATGGACTCCTGCACTGTGGTCCAGTAGGACCACAAGACCAGAAAAAGACGGCGGTCCCAGTCTCGCTGTCTTTTGTCTGTCAGGATGGCCAGTTGGGTGCATGGAGTCCTGTTAAATCGCTCCACCAGACTGTCGCTTTGGGGGTGCAGGGGAGTAGTTCTAGTTTTCTTGACACCCTGGCACTGGCACACCTCCTGGAAGACCTTGGACTCAAAATTCCCCCCCTGGACACTATGGAGCTCCTTCGGGACCTGGAAGGGACAGAACATCTCCTTCAACAGCTTCTCTGCAGTGGTTGCTGTGCTCTGGTCGGGGACCGCATATGCTTCGGGCCACTTTGAAGTAGCCCACGGCCAATAAGACATAGCGGTTCCCCTGGTTAGTGACAGGGAATGGGCCCAGAATGTCCACACCTACTCTTTCCACTGGGGCCCCCACCTGGTACTGTTGCAGAGGGACACGTGATTGCTGGGTGGGGCCATTCTGTGTGATGTAGGAGTTGCAGCAGTGGACAAACATCTCCACATCTTGGCGACATCCTGGCCAGTAGAACAGCCCTCGAAGACGATGCAGGGTCTTGGTTATGCCAAAGTGTCCAGCCCCCCCAGAGCCATGGACCAGTTTGAGGACCTGGCCCTGCAGCTGGCGAGGAACCAGGAGCGGTAGGATGTCTTGTTGCCCCCTTGGTGACTTCCACCGATGGTGCAGGATACCATCCAGGCTGACAATGCTGGACTATTGAGAGTACAGTGCCTTAGACTCTGGGTCTAGAACAGAGACTGCTGGCCACTTGGGCCGCTGACCAACCCCCACCCAGGTATGGATCCTGGAGAGAATTGCATCCTGGTGTTGGGCTTGCTGGATCTGCTTGGAGTTGAGGGTCTCCCAGTCATCGTCAGGTGCCACAACATCCTGCAGTGCAGCAACTTTTGGTTCTGGCAGGCAACCGTCCTCCTGTCTCCTGCAGGATCAGTACCTCTCCACCTCGCATGGCTGTCGAGATAGGACATCGGCGTTGCCCTGCAGTTGGCAGGGTCAGTGCTTTATCTCAAACTGGTAGTCCTGGAAGGCCTCCACCCACCTGGCCAGCTGTCCCTCCAACTCCTTAAAGCTCAGCAGCCACGTGAGTGAAGCATGGTCAGTCCACAGGATAAACTTTTGTCCATACAGGTAAGGGGGGAAGTGTTGCAGGCCCTGGACAACAGCCAACAACTCCCGGTGGGTTACACAGTAGTTCCTCTTGGGTTTGCTAAGGGACCGGATGAAGTAGGCAATTGCCTGCTCACCATGTTCTCCTTCTTGGGAGAGCACAGTGCCCAGATCCACATTGCTGGTGTCAGTATCTACAATGAAGACCTTCCCCGGAGCTGGATGTGCCAGTATGGGCACCTCCGACAGGGCAAAGCAGAGGCAGGAGAAGGCTGCGGCACAATCATCAGTTCACTGGAAGGCATTGCCCTTCTGGGTCAGCTGGTGAAGGGGGATAGCTATGGTGGCAAAGTTCCTGATGAACCTCCTGTTGTATGAGGCAAGGCCCAGGAAACAGTGGAGCTCTGACACATCACCAGCGGTAGCCACTCCCAGACTGTCCTCACCTCATCTTTGGTCAGTGGACACCCCGTCAGTGCTGATCACATGACCCAGGAATGACACACTTTGGCAGAAGAGGTGGCACTTCTTTGGGTTGAGGCATCGCCCCACCCGACGGATAGCCTGGAAGACCTCCCACAGGTTCTGGAGTGCCCCTTGAAAGTCTGCAGCATGGGCCAGGAGATCATCCAGGTACACCACACAACATTCGTGGGGAATATTGGCAAGGACCCTCTCTCCATGAGGCGCTCAAAGGTTGCAGGCGCTTTACACAGTCTAAATGGAATCACCTTGAACTTCCACAACCTCTCGCCAATTGAGAACGTTGTCTTGGGGCAGGCCTCCATTGACAGCTCCACCTGCCAGTACCCACTGCAGAGGACCAGGGAGCTGAACCAGCACAAGCCCTGCAACATAGTCCAAGGAATCATCGATTCAAGGGAGGGAGTAAGAGTCTTTGCAAGTGGCCTTATTGAGGCACCTGTAGTCCACACAAAACTGCCAAGTACCATCCTTCTTGTAGATCAGAATTGCTGGAGCAGGCCTTGTGCTCTGTGAGGGTTCAATGACTCCTGCCCAGTGCATCTCCTCAATGTTCTGTTGAGCTGCCAACCTTTTGGCCAGCAGTAGGCATCGAGGATGAACACAGTTGGGGGGGCCTCTCCTGTGTTGATCTCGTGGAGGACCATGTTGGTGTGGGTCCAGTCCTCGTCCCTGGCAGCAAAGACATTGATGAAGGCCTCAAACAGTCTCTTCAGTTAGACCTGTTGTTCCTCATCCAAGCTTTTACAGCTCCTCCTGAAGACGTCCTCAGCGGTTTGTTGGGTCTCTGTAGATGATGGCTGAGGTGGCACTGCAGACATCAGTGTAGTTGGTAGCAGCGCTGATGCTTGGCAGGCCCCAGGGCCACTGGACTTGTGAAAAGCTATGGCTTCCGAGCCCAGATAGAGGATTACCCTGGGCACATCCACCACAGCTTCCCACTCATCCAGCAGGTCGAGGCCAATGATACAGGGGTCCTAGATGCCAGCCAACCAGAACTGGTGTTGTGATGGGTGGCCGGCAATGGTGACCTGTAGCACCTTCATTTCGATAATCTGTGTTCGCTCGCCGGTGACTGTGATGATGTGATGCCTGATGGGGGTTTCCCCTACAGTTGAAAGTGCTATGAGATGACTGTTGTTGTGAAATGGCGCTATATAAATAAAGTTGAATTGAATTGAATTGATGGGAACCCACCCTTGGAGCAAATGTCCACTGGAACCTGGCACAGTCCCTGGGCAGATGAGTGATGCAGTCGAGAGTGCCTGGTGAGCTGCTTCATGCTCCTCACCTTCGTCAAAGTCAGTCTGGTTCACCCGGTGCCCATGGTGATGGCAAAGTCCCTCAGGGCATAACACATGTTCAACCCTGTCTGCTTCTTCAGAAGGTGTTGGTACTCACAGAGACATTCAGGCTGAAGTCCTCGGATGAAAGCCTAGGCGGTGAGCTACTCCTGGACTTCCTTCATGAACCCAGGGTGTCCTTGGTGGGTGTACATATGCAGATCAGCTGTGTATGCCCGAAGACTCTCTCCAGCCCGTCTCCACCGCTTTGCGAGTTGGTCTCTTGCATCATCAGTATGGACTTGGTGACAGAAGTGCTGCTGGATGGCTGCTTTTAATGATGCCCAGTCTTGGAGTTCAGATGGCATCAGATCTCTGAGTACTTGCCGAGCTCCACCCTCGAGGGAGAGGGCGACATTGCATGCTGTCTCCTTGGGGGACCACGCATTAAGCCATTCTGCCAGATGGGCCTGCATCAGATAGGTGTTTGGTGGCTCTTCTCCAATGTAGCGAGGAAGCTTCACTGTAAGTTTCCATGGATTCTTGTAGAGCGTAGCAGGTCTCTCTCTCGCCATGTCTCTGTCTGCATTGGGCAGGCCAGTAGCCAGTGCTGGGGATGGAGTTATCGGCACCAAGGCTCCACCAGCCACTCCATCCACCACTCCGTGTGCCCCATCAGCTGTTCTGGCCACTTTTCTGCATGCCGCTTATATGACTCAGGATGGTTTGCTTCCTTCTCAATCACTGCCCTCAGTCGCAGTGGAATCACTGGCGTTCCCTGCCCTGCCTTGAAAAAGGCAAAAAATGAGGTTTGCTTGCTCTGTCTGGTCCACTCTGCCTTGAAAAAGGCAGAAAGTGGGGTACACTTGCTCCGTCTGGTAGGTCACTCTTGTTCCGATGCCAGCATTCACCATGGAGCCCTGCTGCATTGATCTGATATACGGCAGTTTCCATGCTGGCAATGAGACTGTCAATCTCCTGCTGATTTGCCATTCTTTTGAAATCCCAATGTAACAAGAAATGGGTTTCAGACAGTAAAGAGGCATCTTATTGCTCAGTTAGATTTTATTTTTCACACACATTCAACATGCCACACTGGCCCAGATCATTAATTGAACCCACACTTTCAGTGGTGGTTTTCCCCACAACGAACCCCCATGATCCTCTAGTCCTGGCCTCATTTAACCACTCCTGCTCCAGCTGGCCAATCATGTCCCAGAGGGTGGCCAGGATGCCACAATATATATTAGTTAGTTAAGTTAATTCCATTCCACAGCATGTGGGGCACAAGATGGTGTATATGGGCGGCACCTATCTCCGTTTCTCTTACCCTAGGACACACAGCTATTGTAAGTAGTGAAAGCTATAGTGTGTGTGTGTGTGTGGGGGGGGGGGGGTGTCAATCCTCTGGTAGCTCTGTGTATTAACTTTCCTTTCCCCATTCTATTATGCTGAGCACCAAGCTAGAAGGTGGAAAGTACCTTTTTTATATGGTCTTTGGTATGACTCGGCCGGGATTTGAATCCACGACCTCCCGGTTGTGGGGCAGATGCTCTACCAACTAGGCCACCACTCTGATACTCATTCTTTCTCTCTCTCTCTCTCTCTCTCTCTATATATATATATATATATATATACTATATATATATATATATAGTATATATACTGTATATATATATATATATATACACACACACACACACACACACACACACTACTGTTCAAAAGTTTGGGGTCACTTAGAAATTTCCTTATTTTTGAAAGAAAAGCACTGTTTTTTTCAATGAAGATAACTTTAAACTAATCAGAAATACACTGTAATATACAGTATATATATATATATATATATATATATATATATATATATATATATATATATATATATATATATATATATATATATATATATATATACTACCGTTCAAAAGTTTGGGGTCACCCAGACAATTATTTTGTGTTTTCCATGAAAAGTCACACTTATTTACCACCATGAGTTGTAAAATGAATAGAAAATATAGTCAAGAAATTGACAAGGTTAGAAATAATGATTTGTATTTGAAATAATAATTTTTTCCTTCAAACTTTGCTTTCATCAAAGAATCCTCCATTTGCAGCAATTACAGCATTGTAGACCTAGCATGATTGCACAAGGGTTTTCACCCACAGTGAAAAAAAAAAACACCCACAGTTAGTATATTTATTGATACCGTATGACTTCGACTGTAATATTGCTTTTATACAACAGTTCCACAAGCACAATTTATTAAATAACAGCAAAATTGGACAAATTATTATGATTTGTTTGTTTAACCAGTTATTTCGCAAAGCGAGAAAAGAATATTCCCTTCTAAATGTAGCCAGTAACTGTTGCTAAGCACCTACAGTAAATGCATACCGGTCACCTGTTGAGTCTGTACCAACGAAGGGCCCAGTGTCATGATGGCCGCTAGGCCATCATCATCATCATCATCATCATCATCATCATCATCAGCTGTGCTCACTCCAGCAGGTGGCAGTCAGCGGGCTTTAAAAGCCCGACCCACGGACTCCTCGGCACAGAGTCGTCTGTCATTCTTGCCAAGCAATGCGCCGAGATCTCGACCACAAGTCAAGAAGCGCACGCCAAGCCAAGCCAAGCCACGTAAGCAAATCCTGCACTCATCATCTCCTAGTTCTCTCCCCTGTGCACAGGTGGACCTCCCTGGCGGCAGACAATCCCCCTCAGCTGACGAGGCACTATCTCTTCCTCCTCGGAGTTCCTCCTCACCCCCGCAACGGCAGGCACCTCGAGCACTACATCTCACGGACACAAGGAGCCAGCAAGACTTACACAGTGGGACCTGCAAGTAAGCACCTGCAGCATAAACGCCGCTAACTCTGTTGAGCAGCAGTAACCATTTGTGCTTGTGTGTTCCAGGGTTGCCGGGTCGCCACAAGACGCGCTCAGCTCCAGTGACCAGACGAGCACACATACATCCACTCACACACTACACTCACACTTTATTAATAAAAGATAGTTGTCTGTTATCACTCGTGTCAGCGTCTGTCTCCTGGGTTACTAATCATGTCAGTACGACTCCGTCAAGATGACCCAGCAGACAGCACACTGTCGCGCCGCTTAAACACTCTCAGCGCATGAGTTGACATGATTTCCCATCAACAGACGGTAATCTTAAATCAATTAACACAAGTTAACAGCCGGCTGGACCGCCTGGAGGGACATCAGGCGTTTCCCCCGGCCAGCGGGACGTCTTCTGCTCCCGCAGCCGCCGCTACTAGCCAAACTAACCCACCACCCACTGCTTCACTCCCGTGCCAACCCCCGCTCGTTTTAATGGTAACCTCGGGGAGGCACGAGGGTTTTTGTTGCAGTGCGAGTCTGTGTTTCTCTGCGTCCCGGGGGACTTTGCCACTGATTTAAACAAAATTGGATATATTATCAATTTGCTGGGGGGCAGAGCCTTAGACTGGGCTTATACCATCATGGCCAAACCAAGCTATCCATTTTTGACTTACCAGCAGTTCGTGGCAGAGTTCATGGAGGTGTTTGATCATGTTGACCGGGGCGCGGTGCTAACTGAACGGCTGCTAAGCCTTCGGCAGGGCAGCAGATCTGCCACCGATTACTCCGTTGACTTCCGGGTATTAGCTGCTGAGGTTGGGTGGGGGGAGCCAGCGCTCTGTGGAATCTTCCTCCGCAGTCTTAGCCCTGAGTTGAAGGATGAGCTAGTGGCACGAGGTAAACCAGAAAGGGTAGGGGAGTTAATTTCCCTCCCCATCAGCTTAGATAGCAGGCTAAGGGAGCGAGCGGCCGAATGGCGAACAGCTTCATGCTCAAGTAAACCTCGCCCTAGCTCCGTTAGGTCCTCCCTCCTCGCTCTACCCTCATCAGAGGAACTTCCGGAGCAGGAGGATATGGTTGTGGGGCAATCGGGTATTACAGCGGCTGAAAGACAGCGCCGCAGGGAGCAAGGGTTGTGTTTCTACTGTAGTAATGGGTCACATGGGGTGGCTGACTGCCCGAACTGGTTAAAAGGGGATGTCCGCGGATCACAGTAGGGGGATTTGCGGACAAAGATCAGGAAAAACCCCTCACTAGTTGCAACATCCCCATTAGGCTTCTCCACAAACACAAGGAACACACCACACATGCCTTAGTTGACTCTGGAGCTGAGCAGAATTTCATCTCCAGAGACCTGGCAACCCTGATGGGCCTCAGCTGTCAGCCCTTACGCCCCCCTGTCCATCTTGTTACCCTGTCCAAGGCGTCATTGACATCAGTTTCCCACCAGACGGCCCCTGTGTCCATAATCGTCTCTGGGAATCACCGAGAGGAAATACGGTTCCTGATTCTGCCCATCTCCTCTTCACCCGTCATCCTGGGGTACCCCTGGCTTCGGTTACATAACCCCACTTTTGACTGGCAAGTTGGGAGTATCACGGCATGGAGCTCGTTTTGCCTGAGTGCCTGCCTCCAGTCAGCGGCATGTGCACCCTCGACGCCTCCCCCGGACCTGTCCAAAGTACCTGACGTCTACCATGACCTGGGTCTGGTATTTAGCAAGTCACGGGCGCTGTCCCTCCCCCCCCCCCCCCCATCGTCCGTATGACTGCACAATCAACCTCAAGGCTGGGGCCCCTCTCCCGGCGAGCCGCCTATACAGCCTGTCAGCCCCGGAGCGCGAGGCCATGGATATGTATATCAAGGAGTCTCTGGCTTCCGGTATCATTCGTCCTTCATCCTCGGCCGTAGGTGCAGGGTTCTTCTTTGTGGGGAAGAAGGATGGCTCGCTGCGCCCCTGCATCGATTTCCGGGGCCTCAATGAAATTACGATCAAGGACAAATACACACTCCCCTTGATGAACACTACTTTCGACTCCTTCCAGGGGGCGTCATGGTTCACCAAATTAGATCTGCGGAACGCCTATCACCTGGTGCGTATTCGAGAGGGCGACAAATGGAAGACCGCTTTCCGGACCCCAAGCGGCCATTTCGGATATCTAGTGATGCCGTTTGGGTTAACCAACGCTCCAGCGGTGTTCCAGCGCCTAATCAACGATGTCCTCAAGGACTTTCTCAACTCCTTCATCTTCGTGTACCTTGATGATATCCTCATCTTCTTGCGCATGCTGGAGGAGCACCAGGTGCATGTGCGGTGGGTTCTGCAGCGCCTCCTGGAGAATCAGTTGTTCGTCAAGGCGGAGAAATGTGAATTCCACACGGACCGGACCTCCTTCCTGGGGTCTATCATCACCCAAAACCAGGTACTTCCTGATCCGGCCAAGGTCAAGACGGTGGTGGACTGGCCCACACCTACATCTAGGAAGCAGCTGCAGGGGTTTTTGGGTTTCGCCAATTTTTACCAGTGTTTTGTGCCTAACTTTGGGAACATTGCCCGACCCCTGACTGCGCTCATGTCCCCGAAGGTTCCCTTTCGCTGGAGTGAGGAGGCTGCTGCGGCATTCGGGAGATTGAAGGAGGAGTTTGCCTCAGCTCGTGTGTTGACCCAGGTGGACCCGGCGCTACAGTGTCTGGTGGAGGTGGATGCCTCGGATTTGGGAGTTGGGGCGGTTCTCTCTCAGCGCTCTCCGGCGGATGGAAAGATCCAACCCTGCACATACTTCTCCCATTGCCTGACGCCCGCTGAGAGGAACTACATCATTGGTGACAGGGAGCTGCTGGCCGTCAAACTCGCTCTGGAGGAATGGAGGCACTGGCTGGAGGGGGCTGCCCAGCCGTTTGTCATTTGGACTGACCATCGCAACCTTGAGTATCTCAGGACGGCCAAGCGATTGAACGCACGTCAGGCCCACTGGTCCCTCTTCTTCAGTCGTTTTAATTTCACCATCACCTACCGGCCGGGAAGCAAGAATGGTAAGCCTGACGCCCTCTCCAGGCAGTTTGATGTGCCATCCTCTGATGAGCAGGAGGAGACTATTCTGCCGTCTGCCTGTGTGGTGGGTGCGTTGTCCTGGGGAATCTGCGACAAGGTCAGAAGAGTACAGAAGGAGGAGCCTGATCCGGGTGGGGGGGCCCCTGGGTCGCCTATTCGTTCCCCGCTCCGTCAGAGGCCAGGTAATAGAGTGGGGTCACGCGTCTAAACTGGCATGTCATCCAGATGTGGGTCGAACCATTGACCTCCTCCAGAGGACCTTTTGGTGGCCAGGGCTACGGAAGGATGTTAATAACTATGTCCTGGCCTGGGCTCAGTGCGCTACTGGGAAGACGTCATCATCGGCCCCGGCGGGCCTTCTGCACCCTCTGCCCGTCCCTTCCCGCCCATGGTCCCATGTGGCCATGGACTTCGTGACCGGTTTGCCCCCCTCTGGCCGTTTCACGACTGTTTTGATGATAGTGGACCACTTCTCTAAAGCTGCCCACTTTGTGCCTCTCCGGGGGTTGCCATCAGCGCGGGAGACGGCAGACCTTCTCGTCCTTCATGTGGTTCATCCTCACGGGATCCCCCCTGACATCGTTTCGGATCGAGGACCACAGTTCGTTTCTGAAGTCTGGAAGGCGTTCTGCACGGTGCTGGGGGCCAGGGCCAGCCTCTCCTCTGGTTACCACCCGCAGAGCAACGGCCAGTGTGAGCGGGCCAATTAGGAGCTGGAGGCTGCGCTGCGCTGCATCATCTCGTCCTGCTCCTCTTCTTGGAGCACATATCTCCCGTGGATCGAGTATGCTCATAACACCATGGTGTCCTCTGCCATGGGGATGTCCCCCTTTAAGGCATCATTGGGGTACGATCCACCTGTGTTTCCTGAGGAGGAGAGAGAGGTAGCAGTTCCATCAGTACAGGCTCACGACAGGCTTTGTCGGCGGATTTGGTCCATCACCCGCAGAGCCCTCCTGAGAATCACGGAGCGTAACATCCAAGAGGCCAAACCGTCACAGGAGGCCCGCCCCGGATTACAAGGTGGGTCAGAAGGTCTGGTTGTCCACGAAAAACATCAATGTGCTGGCCAAGAAGCGCAAACTGACCAAGCGCTTCATCGGCCCTTTTGTCATTGCCCGCATTGTCAACTCTGTGTCTGTGCGTCTTGTTCTCCCCCCTCACATGCGCATCTGCCCCACTTTCCACGTCTCCCAGGTCAAACCCTACATCGCCGACCCGCTGTGCCCGCCCCCCGCGGCTCCTGCCCCCCCGAGGATGATCGATGGCCATCCGGCCTGGGGTGTAACAGCAATCCTGGATGTCCGCAGGAGGGGTCGGGGCCTTCAGTATTTGGTGGACTGGGAGGGGTTTGGTCCTGAACATCGCTCCTGGATTTGCCCTGCGTTGATCCTCGATAAACAGTTGATCCGTGATTTCCATCGGGCGCATCCAGGTAGGATTGGGCAGGTGCCTGGAGGCACCTCTAGAGGGGGGAGTACTGTCATGATAACCGCTAGGCCATCAGCAGCAGCAGCAGCAGCAACTGTGCTCACTCCAGCAAGTGGCAATCAGCGGGCTTTAAAAGCCCGACCCACGGACTCCTCGGCACGGAGTCGTCTGTCATTCTTGCCAAGCAATGCACCGAGATCTCGACCACAAGTCAAGAATCGCACGCCAAGCCAAGCCAAGCCACGTAAGCAAATCTTGCACTCATCATCTCCTAGTTCTCTCCCCTGTGCACAGGTGGAACTCCCTGGCGGCGGACAATCCCCCTCAGCTGACGAGGCACTATCTCTTCCTCCTCGGAGTTCCTCCTCACCCCCGCAACGGCGGGCACCTCGAGCACTACATCTCACAGACACAAGGAGCCAGCAAGACTTACACAGTGGGACCTGCAAGTAAGCACCTGCAGCATAAACGCCGCTAACTCTGTTGAGCAGCAGTAACCATTTGTGCTTGTGTGTTCCAGGGTTGCCGGGTCACCACAAGACGCGCTCAGCTCCAGTGACCAGATGAGCACACATACATCCACTCACACACTACACTCACACTTTATTAATAAAAGATAATTGTCTGTTATCACTCATGTCAGCGTCTGTCTCCTGGGTTACTAATCATGTCACCCACGTCAATTCCGGTGGTACGTTAGCATGGTAGTGATTTGGCTTCGGCACACTTCGCTTGCATTTTTTTTTTTTTTTTTGCAATTTGAGATGAAACAAAGAGTCCATTACCACAAAGGTATTGTGATTTTCTAATCAAGTCAGTAAATTCAACTCTAGCCTGTCTGTTTTTTTAAGACATAAAATATATTGCCGGATGTTTAAAAGGACAGGACATCTGGATCAGAGACGGCTGAGACTATAATTGTGTCATGAGCTTCCTTGTGCGCTTTTATGCAGCGCACGGAGGAGGGAAAAGGAAGATGGATTTACGCGCAGGTTACTCCACACACATTTATTGAACAAAGGACAAAACAAAACCAACTCTACAAAAAAACAAACAGCTCAGGGCACACAAGGAGTCCTCCAGAACACTCAACTGTCTCTGGTGAGAACACCGGAAAAATACACACAGTCAATACTAACAAAACAGGAGCAGTCCGAGTAAGTCCCTATGTGGCCTGGCAAAACCCACGCACATGACAATACATCCACAAGATGATACAACGGTCCAGCAATGCTTGACTGGCAAAGGCCGCTTAAGTTTGCTGGGCAACAAATTGGATACACCTGGGCGAGGCGCGGGAAGGACAATTACCGGAGTGGAATCAGCTGGCTGTGAAGAGAGAGGGGGCGTGGTCGGACTGGCAAGTGTTAGACAATGCCCACACGAATGTAGGTCAAAGAGGCTGCCTAACAGCCCCCGGCCAGAGCGGTGGCTACAGGCATGGAAAAAAAAGGAACAAAGACATAGACAACAAGAACACAAAAGATAACACAATACATAAATAACCCGATACTTGAGCCACAGAGAACGGTCAGTACCGAGCCTAAGGACAATACCAGCTCGGTTCGTGACAAGTTGCTTTTCAGACAGTGCCTCACTGTGGAAATTAAGGTATCCAACACAGTATCGCAATACTCAAGTCGGTAGACTTGACAGTAAATTACTGTTAGTAATTAACGGTTACTAGAACACCTTTGAAGCAGAGTGATGCATATCCAGTGAAAGGTTGGAGTGCAATTATCATGGAATATAGTAACTCCTGGAATCCCTGTTGTTCAATCAAATTGCTCAGTCGGAACTAACTGGGGTGTGTGTGTGTGTGTGTGTGTGTGTGTGTGTCCCTGTGTTATTGTGTCCTCACTTTTAATTTTTTTTTTCCCCTCAGATGTTTCAAGAAACTTTGACATGGTGAAGAAATATTATGACATGATTGGGTAAATACACTGACATTCTCAATTTTTTACAAATTATTATTGTTTGAAGTTATTTCTCAGCTTGATTTTATGCCGGTTAGTTTTGTATCTTTGAGGGCAAGCTAAGCCTTTTAGCCTAAGACCTCAAGAAATATTATTATTATTATTATTATTATTATTATTATTATTATTATTATTATTATCCACTAAAAGTGCATATACAGCAATAAACTAATAGTAGAAACATGAAATATTACAGTCTTGTCAGAAATTCTCCACACTACTCACAGAATCAAAGTCAAGGCAATGCATCCATAGGTGGGCCTATGATAATCAGTTTCACATTTTTGCAAATATCTCAAAAACAGCTTGGCCTTGACTCAAAATTCTTTCAACGTTCTAATTTCTGAAATCTTCCGCAACTTTTCTCTGTTGGTCTTATGCTCTAAAAATCTAGGTCTAGCCGTTCTTGAGATATTTGCAAAAACATCATCATCATAGCAGTCTGTCAGAGGCGACAATGACTGTTTCATTTAGGTCTGATCAGATTCCTCCATGCAGCTCTGTCCTTCACCTTCTACTGCCAGGAACTCCTGACCTTGTTAACCCGGGCGACGTCTGACCCGGTATGAGTTGCTCTCTGACTCATCATTTCCTGAAACTGCTTGCAAAGTATTTGAGTACCACTAGCTTTTGCTGGACTAGCGGCACATTCTTGGCAGATAGAAGTATTACACTGGTCAACACCAAATTTATTGTCTAAGGTTTTTTTTTAGCTGATTTAGGACAGTCTTGATGTGCTGAATCCAAAAATCGCATTGATTTTGCTCAATCAGGTCAACTTTTCGAACTATGGCCACGTTTTTTAGGTTTTTGTTTTCATGTACTGGTATTTTCGCTTTATATGATGCAAAATTCTTTTTTATTTCTTGAAATTCTCAGAATTTTGAGCAATGATGACGTAACATTCAATTTACATGTACTTACCTTTATCAATGTCTACTATTCAATTTACAGTACAGCTGTACAACTGCTTACAACTTAGCATAAACACCTGACCTGATCAAGAGAAACTGATGTCATTTTCGGATTCACAGGTGCAAAATTGTCTTAAATCAGTTGAAAAAACACAGACAACTTACAAAAAAAATATTTCTGTTATGTTGTATTATCAGTGGCAAGGAAAGGCCAAGACAAACTGACTCCAGTATCTGTTGCAGTGACTGACCAGATGATAGATTTGTTATCTCTGCTCTTTGAGTAGTGCATGTCATGATGCACCATCTGGCAAAAGTCCACCACAGACCTTGCAACAGATGTGCTTATCTGCCAGGATGTCCAGTCTCACCCTATGTAACTGGGAGTGGTCCACCACGGACCTGTGACAGATATTGCCATGAATTGCTCCTCAGGGAAGGAAAAGAGGCACCAAACACCAGCCGTGAGTTTGCAAGATTTATTAAGTAAGCTTTATTTATATAGCACTTTTCAAAGACATATAAAGTCACAAAGTGCTTCGCAATGCAGCACAATCAAAACAAATTAAAATACAACTAAAATACAAATTAAAATGCAATAAAATACAATTGAAATACAATAATACAGTTAAGATACAGTTAAAATACGATTAAGATAAAACTAAGAAACAAAAAATACAATCTATGCAGTCAGGGGGTAACAGCCTTCAGTCAATCATGGATTAAAATGCCTGAAAACAAGAAAGTTTTCAGGTGGGCTTTAAAACTCACTCAACACTGTCCATGGCTCGAAGGTACAGAAGGAGGTCATTCCACAAACGTGGTGCTACTGCTTTAAAAGACCTGTCACCTCTGGTAGCAAAGTGGGTGCGGGGAACCATGTGCAAGTGCTGTCCTGAGGATCTCAGGCTGCGGGTCGAGCTGTAGGGCTGAATCAGAGCAGCCATATATGTGGGGGCCAGACCGTGAATTGCTCGGAAAGTGAGCACCAGGATCTTAAAGTGGACACGATACAAAACAGGGAGCCAATGGAGTGATCTAAGGACAGGTGTAATGTGATCTCTCCTGTTTGCACATGTCAGGAGCCTCGCAGCAGAATTTTGAACAAGCTGCAGACGGGCCAGTTCCTTCTTGTTCAAACAAGTGAAAAGGCTGTTACAGTAGTCCAGACGTGAGGAGACAAATGCGTGAATGATCATCTCCAGCTCTTTGTGTGAAACCATGGTCCTGAGCTTGGAGATATTTCACAGTTGAAAGTGACAATTTTTTATCAATTGTTTGGTGTAATGTTCCAATGACATGACCTTATCAAAGATGACACTCAAGTTTCTCAGCTTTGTTTTAACTGTACTGCCCAAGTCACCAAGGTATTGTTTTATGCCTGATATGTTGCTGTCTGGGGCAATGATCAAAGTCTCCATTTTGCCAAAGTTTAGCTGGAGGCTGTTGTCATTAAGCCACTGCTTTATGTGGGATAGGCAGTTTGTTAAGGAGCTGAGTATGTGAAGCTCAGACTTGCTGAATGAGCAGTATATCTGGATTTCGTCTGCAAAGAGATGATAAGAGATGTTATTATACTGCTGTATGATGCGGCCAAGGGGGAGAATGTATAGTAGGAACAGTAGTGGCCCCAGGACAGAACCTTGGGGCACACCATACTGCAAATCGGCTGAGTTGGACCAGATGTTATTAGAAAATACACTGAAGCTTCTACCAGTCAAGTAGGAGGAGAACCACTTCAGAACAGGACCTGTCATCCCCACCAGGTCCCTCAGTCTGTTTATCATAATGGTGTGGTCCACCGTGTCAAAGGCCGAGGAAAGATTCAGCAAGACCAGGACCGTAGATTTCCCGGTATCAGCCGACATCATGATATCACTAGCCGCTCTTACTAAGGCAGTTTCAGTCGAGTGGCTTTGTCTGAACCCAGACTGAAACATGTCATAGATTAAACTTGTCTCCAGAAAGGCAGTGAGCTGTTTGGACACCATTTTCTCAAGAAGTTTGGCTAGGAAAGGAAGCTTAGATATGGGCCTATAGTTTTTGAGATTGGTGGGGTCCAAGTTAGTTTTCTTCAGTTTTGGCTCAATTATGGCATGTTTGAAAGAGCTGGGGAACTGACCAGTTGAGAGTGACAAGTTAAAAATTTTGGTGACCCATGGTCCAATTGTATCAAACACATTCACTACAAGCTTCGGGGGGAGGATGTCTACTGAGTTTGAGGAGGGTCTCGTTTTAGCTAAAAGTGCTGAGACATCCTCCATTGACACCATGTCGAAGGAGGACCTTGTTTGAGGGGGAGGATCAATTCTGGTCATAGAGCCAGAAGATGGTGGGATATTGTTTTTTATATCCCTAATCTTGTCTGTAAAGTAGTTCAGGAAGCTGTTGCTATCAGCTTTACAGAGCACTGGGGCGGTGGGGGCAGCGGGGGACATTAGAGAATATATTGTGTCAAAGAGCACTTTGGGATTTTTCTTATTAGTGGCTATGAGATGTTGAAAGTAGCTGGATCTTGCCTCCTTAATCATATTATTTAAGGAGTTTATCAAATCCTTGAGGTGTAGTCTATGAACCTCGAGCTGAGTAGATTTCCAAAGGTGCTCGGTTTGGCGACATGTTCTCCTAAAGTTTAAAATATTTTCGTTGATCCAGGGGTATGGCCACTTCCGAGAGGCATTACATTTCAAGGGTGCCACCTTGTCTAAAATAGAGCTGCAATGTGTGGCAAAACCCTGCATAAAGCCATCAACATCAGAACATTCATTAAAAAGACAAGGATCAAACAGAGTACAAAATTCCTGAGCAGAGGATTCTGTAATAATTCTCCTCTTGGCCCTTATAGGTGCAGGCTTTGGCTCAAGAGGTACACATAAGTCAAAAAACACAGCTCAGTGGTCACTTAGGTGGACATCCTCAACACACACATTAGAGAGATACAAGCCCAATGAAAAAACCAGGTCCAGTGTATGTCCCTTTCTGTGGGTAGGGCCAGAAACATGCTGTGTTAAATTAAAACTGTCAGTCACAGATAAAAACTCAGCTGCTGGGCTAGAAGAGGCATCATCAATGTGCAGGTTAAAATCGCCCAGAATTAAAACCTTCTCCGATTGTATTATTGATTTTATTATTGAAATAAAATAACAAAATAACAAACAACTTGGGAAAGGAAAAGGCACAGGTCAGCTAAATTGCATGGCTAAGGCGAAGGGAAGGGCAGCTAAACCTGGAGACTAAACACAGAACAACAGGTAAGCTAAATAGCACTGTTATGGTTAAACTGATCACCTGCTAAACCTGGAGAATAAGTGAACACATAGTACATAAACCATAGACTTACGTGTGAGAGGTGAGAGCTGAAAGTAGGACGCCCTAAAATAGTGGTCAGAATGATTGGAATGATGAACAACAGATGTGAGTGTCTGAACGGGCAGGAGAAGTGAGGATAAAGGATTAGGATCAGCTGAGTGCATGAGAGAGAGGCGAATAACCCTGGCAGCAGACAGGACACGCCCATGCAAGGCTAAGCGCCTCTGACAGCTGTCAACAGAAGAGAGACAAACTGGGGAAAAGAATAACATACAAAATAAATATACAAAAATACAGAATAAAAATAAAGCATAAGCAAGAAAATTGGTCGACAGTGTTGGAGCACAAAAACCCAAGGAGGCACACAATAAAACATAACAGTTAATAAATAGGAAAATAGCCATGAAACCGAGTCTGGTGAAAATCTCCAGAACTCGGTTCATGACAGATATCATTTTTAGTTCTGCCAGGATGCCCAGTTTCACCCTTCCCACGGGGCGGGGTTGCCGGTTGAGTCGCCGATGGCTCAACCCATGAGACAGGTAGTACTGGTTTTCATGGTCATCCGGTAGCAAGCAAACCAATGCCTGACCTGACATCAGACACTGATGACACCTGACATTGCAAAAACATAAAACAGATTATTATAGTGTCACCTATTGGTGCAGTGCTTTGATCTTTGGTCACTAAGTAGTAGGGAGAAGAAGTGGGGAGTTTGACCAGACTGGAAAATATTGCCATTTCTGTATCCCATGCACTTGTTGTAGAAAAAAAGAAAAAGTTGTTGAAGAAGAAGAATTACTGTTAAGTTTCCCACAGCTGGTGCTTGGAACTCGAATAGATCTTGTCTTCCTTTTCTTCTTCCATCTATCTTCTACTGCTTTTTTGGTGGTCTGGGTCAGGGAGGCAGCAGTTCAAGCAGAGAAGCCCAGACATCCCTCTCCCAAGCCACCTGGTCCAGCTCTACAGAGCAGATACCAAGGTGCTCCCAGGACAGCTGGGAGACATAGTCTCTCCAGGACACATAGTCTCTCCAGTGTGTCCTGGGTCTTCCCCAGGGTCTCCTCCCAGTGGGACATGCCTGTTACACCTCAAGTGGGAGGCATCCAGCAAGCATTCTGATCAGATGCCCAAACCATCTTAGCTGACTCCTCTTGATGTGGAGGGGCAGTGGCTCTACTCTTAGCCTCTCCCAGATAACTGAGCTCCTCACCATATCTCTAAGGGTGAGTCCAGCAATCCTACAAAGAAAGCTCATTTCAGCCGCTTGTATCTGGAATCTGATTCTTTCGGTCATTACCCAAAGCTCATGATACGTGAGGGTAGAAATGTAGATTAACCAGTAAATTGACAGTTTTGCCTTAAAGCTCAGCTCCCTCTTTACCACAACAGACCAGTACAATGTCTGCATTACTGAAGATGTTGCTCCAATTCATCTGTCAGTTTCCCGCTCCATTCTCCCCTCTCTTGTGAATAAGACCACAAGATACTTAAACTCCTCCACTTAGGGCAGGAGTTCATCTCCAAAACAGAGAGGGTAATTCACCCTTTTCCAGCTGAAGACCATGGACTTGGACTTGGAGGTGCTGATTCTCATCACAGCCACTTCACACTCAGTAGCAAACTGTCCCAGCAAGAACTGTAGGTCATTGCTCGAGCCAAAAGGACAACATCATCTGCACACAGCAGAGATGAGATCCTGTGGTTACTGAACATGACACCTTCCTCCATTCCTTGGCTGTGTCTAGAAAGCCTGTCCATAAAAATTATGAACAGGATTGGCAACAAAGGGCAGTTCTGGCAGAGTCCAACTCTGACTGGTAACAAGCTCGACTGATTGTTGGCAATTCAAACCAAACTCTCGCAATGATTGTATAGGGACCAGATAGCTCATAGCAACAAGCCCAATACCCCATACTCCAGAAGAATCCTCACAAGAAACTACAAGAGATGTGGTCAAAGGCTTTCTTCAAGTCCACAAAACATGTAGACTGGTGGGGCAAACTTCCATAAACCCTCAAGAATCCTTGAGAGGATAAGGAGTTGGTCCGATGTGTCACAACAAGAACAAAATCCACATTGCTCCTCCTGAATCTGAGGTTCCACCAGTGCTCGGACTCTCCTCTCCAGTACCTTGGCATAGATCTTCCCAAGGAGGATGAGAAGCGTGATCCCCCTAAAGTTGGAATACACCCTCCGGTCCCATTCTTGGAGAGAAACCATCACCCAGTTTGCCATGCCAAGGGCAAAGTCCCTGACCCCCATGCAATGTTGCAGAGTCATGTCAACCAGGACAGCCCTACAATATCCAGGGCCTCGAGGTACTCAGGGCAAATCTCATCCACCCCCGGGCATGACCACCGAAGAGTTTTTTAACCAATTCTGTGACCTCAGGTTGGTGTTCTGAAACCACAAATTTGGTCAGTGGCAGCATGATGGCACGGCCGCTCAGTGTTGTCATCACACCAGACATATAAATGTAAGAGACAGCCATTTTACTGTCCTTTTGGTGCTCGGCCTCCCAACCAACAACACTCTGAATCACCATAAAATTTTGTGTAATAAAGTTCCCAGCAAGACGCTCTTTGTTGGTTCCTTTCAACGTTTTCCAGACATAACAAATGGTGACGAGGATGACCCACACAAAAGTAAAGAAAGACTCGACGTGTTTCCCAAAGAGGACGTGCATCACGAAGAGTGCCTCTTATTCCCACCACTGCTTGTCATGACCCTGGGTGAGCCACCCATCCCATGGCCATGTTGGATTGAGGTACTTCAGTCATTTGTGTTGGCTAAGGGCCTGGTTAATGTTAGCAAGCATCGTCTATGGGCTGTGATGGATTTTTTTTTCCTTGGCCTCGAGGGACGGCATGTGTTGGAGGCACTGGGTCTTGTGGAGACTTTCGGCGAATGTGCCGCCTTGATGGCCAAGCATTTCATTGCCCCACAGGACCTGATGGCCCAGAGGTTCATGTTCTACCAGCACAGACAGTGAGAGAACGAGCCACTCATACAGGACGTAGATGCCTTCGCTGTTTGGCTAGCACGTGCGAGTTGGGGCATGCGGAGGACAGATTGATCCAGTCACAGTTGAAGGGGTTCACCACCAATTTGGTGATATGGGCCATGCTGGAGGTGGGGCTGAACGACCAGACAGTGACAGACACGGTGAAAGACCTACAGGAGACGCTGTTAGAGATGGTGCATTTCATATCGGAGATGGAGGCGATGGAATTGGCATTCCAGCTGGAGTGACAGCCTAGGTAACATCACAGCTAGTGGGGCCTCACCCGCTTCCCCACAGTTAGCTCCACTAGTACAGACGGCTGCCCTTGTTGCCGAGCCCGCCAATTCCACATCATTTTGGGAGGGCCCCGAGGTAAACACCGCGAGACAGCAGGGCACCACAGAGCAACAACCCAGCAACAAACGCAGCTTGGGAGACAACAATTCGAGTCCACTGCACACATACTTGGACGCAGCCGCTTCCTGCATCGCACCGCATGCCGAACAGAACCCAGCAGAACCAGAGCAGGCACAAGAGCCCTAGTCCACAGCCATGCAGAACCCAGAGCTGGTCCCCGCTCAGCACGAGTGTTCACAAGTCGCAGCCTCATCATTAGAGGGAGAATGTGATTCCACAGACGTGGATACAGCCAAAGAGCACAGCACAGAGAGTGAACACAACATGGAGAGAGAGAACAGACCGGACTCACCTCAGTCCCTCGCCCTGCTTAAGCCTCAGGGAGCTGCTGCAGAGCTGCACAAGAGGGAGCCCGCATCTAATGGGAAGCCCAGGACACAACAACTTGGTACAGGTTATATCAATGGCGACAGCAACACATCGCCCCAACCAGACTTCCGAGGAGAGGGGGAGAAGAGGCAAGACTACTTCCAAATCCACACTCAGCACCAGCCTTCTGGAGCCTTCGCTGAACTGCAGGATGAAGAGTCTGCAACTCAACAAAACACAGCAGAACCACGGGCCGCCTTCCAAATCCACGTCTGGCATCAGCCTTCTAGGAGGCACTGCTTAGCTGTAGGATGAAGAGTCTGTGACTCAACAGGATGCAGCAGAACCACCACTACCTGGTGGATGCCCCACAGCAGATGTGAGAGCTACACCATCACAACCATGAGACTGAGTGCAGCCGAACAGGAGCATCACTCGCAATGATGGACTGGGTTCAGGTCCACGGAACAGAATGCCTGGACTCACAGTCAGCCTCAACATCATTTCCACCACTGGCACACATGAAGATTACCGCACAGCTGAGACCAGCAGCTGTCCAAATGGCTGATTGTTCAAGATGGCAAGCCAGCCGTCTGTGGAAGGTAAGAACAGCTGCCACGGATCAAGACGCAGAGTTGAAGCCGACCCAGCTGGTGTGGGTTACTGGCTGGGACTTTGCTAACAAGCATGCCGTGGCTCCAGGATGGCACCCAGGTCTGCTGCAGCCAGCGCCTCCAGAGGTGCATCCACCATGGGCTCGACTCAAGGCCCCTTGAACCGAACTGCCTGAACTGAACTGAAGGATTGTGTGTAGCTAGGAGCGCGGGTGCCAACAGAAGTGGCATAATAAACCACTCCACTGCATTGAGCCACGTGGTAGTCCATTCATGGCTCTAGCTAGTTTTGGGGTTTTACAATTACCAAATTGGGGAGGGTAAATTGATAGTGTTTTTTCTGCTTTTCCAACAGGAGGTAGGGGGTGAATGTGGTTTTCTGAAACAACAAGTTTGGTCAGTGTTGGCATGATGACACGGCCGCTCGGTGATGTCATCACGCCGAACATATAAATGTCAAGGAAATGTAAGTTTTTATGGAATAAAGTTCATGCTCCCAGCAAGACGCTCTCTGTCTGTTCCTTCCACGTTTTCCAGACATAACATTAAGCTCCTGTGATGGGTGAGTCATCCTCCTCGTTCTCAAGCTCTGCTTCCTTTGTGGAAAGCATGTCAGTGGGATTGAGGAGATCCTGGAAGTATTCCTTTCACTGCCTGATGACGTCCCCAGTCAAATTCAGCAGTGCCCCATCCGCACCATACACGGTGTGGACAGGGAGCTGCTTCCCCCTGCTGAGTTTGCAGACAGATTGCCAGAATCGCTTTGAGGCTGACTGAAAATCTTGTTCCATGGCCTCACCAAAGTCCTCCTACAAACCAGTTTTTGCTTCAGCTACCACGCAAGTTGCACTCCGCTTAGCCCGTCGATATACCTCAGCTGCTTCAGGAGTCCCACAAGCCAGTCAAGCTCAGTAGGACTCCTCCTTCAGCTTGCTGGCCCCCCTCACCACTGGTGTCCACCACTTGGTTCGGGGGCAGCCATCATGAGATGCACCGATGACCATGCAGCCAAACCTCTGTGAAGCAGCTTCAATGGAGGTGGAAAACATGGCCTTTTCCAACTGCATGTCTCCAGACTCCCTCAGAATCTGGTTGAAGTTCTTCCAGAGGTGGGAGCTGAAGACCTCTCAGACAGGGGCCTCAGCCAGATGTTCCCAGCACACCCTCACCATACGTTTGGGTCAACCAGGTCTGAATGGCATCCTCCCTTGCCATTGGATCCAACTCACCACCGGGTGGTAATCAGTTGACAATTCTGCACCTCTCTTTACCCAAGTGTCCAAAACATATGATTGCAGGTCTGATGACATGGTAACAGAATCAATCATCGACCTGTAATCTAGGGTGTCCTGGTGCCAAGTCCACATATGGACACCATTATGCCTGAACATGGTGTTCATGACGAACAAACTGTTGTTAGCACAGAAGTCCAACAATTGAACACCACCCGGGTTCTGATCGGGCAGGCCATTCCTCCCAATCACACCACAAGAGGAGTCTATAAATACTATTTATATGCAACATATATTAAATATGAGCAAAGCACCTTTTGGCAAAGCAAATCTCATTGGATGCTTCCTATGGTAACGTATTGTCACTTCCTGTGTTGCTGGCTGTCAGTGTGGTTTGCTCTGTGGTTAGCTTTCCTCACTCTCCTGAGGATTAATGTCTTTAGTTGTATTTTAATCACCTTTTTTCCCATCTCCTGTCACCTCTCACTTCTGTTTAACAAGCCTCTTGCACCTATGTGCACACTCAGTGTCACCTAATCAGCCTCTTTTGCCTTCTGCTCACCCTTCATCAGTGTTTGTGTTAGCTTCAGGTTAGCCACCAGCTATGCCTACTAGCGCTCCTTCCATTTCTTCTCTGGTGTGCTCTCTGTGTCAGATGTTTAGCTACACCTCTGCCTCTTTTAGTGTTAATGGTAGATGTAATAAATGTTGTCTTTTTGAGGCGCTCAAGGCAAGGTTGTGGGATTTTGAATCCCGGCTCTGCTGCATGGAAACTTTGTCAGTGCCAGTTAATAATGATGGACTCCCCTTAGCTGCAGTGGAGCACACTAGCATAGGGCCTGCTAGCTGTCCCCCAGCTTCCACCTCTTCTGAGCAGCCAAGAGAGAATGGATGGGTGACAGTGAGAAGGAAGTATAGTCGCAAGCCCCTGGTTCACCACCAACCTGTTCATGTTTCTAATCACTTTTCTCCACTCAGCGACACACCTGCTAAGGAAAAAATTCTGATCACTGGCAACTCTATAGTCAGAAAGGTGAACCTAGAGACTCCAGCGGTGATAGTCAAATGCATTCCCGGGGCCAGAGCAGGTGACATTGAGTCAAATTTGAAAAGGCTGGCTAAAAGTAACTAAATACTCCACAATTGTTATCCACGCTGGCATTAACGACATCCGACTTTGGCAGTCGGAAGTCACAAAACTTAGTGTGAAATTGGTGTGTAGCTTTGCCAAAACAATGTCTGCCTCTGTAGTATTCTCTGGGCCCCACACCAATCTGACCAGTGATGACATGTTTAGCCGCATGTCATCCTTGACCCGCTGGCTGTCTGTGTGGTGTCCTGCAAACGATGTGGGCTACATAGACAATTGGAACTCATTTTGGGGAAAACCTGATCTTATTAGACGAGACGGCGTCCATCCCACTTTAGATGGTGCGTCTCTTTTATCTAACAATCTGGCATCATTTTTATCCAAATTTCCAAAACCTTGACAACTCAGAGTTGGGACTAGGAAGCAGAGTCGCAGCCTTACACGCCTCTCTGCAGCTCCTCTTCATCCACCACCCCTCAACTTAGTCCCTGTCTTCCCCATCAGAGAATCACTATCTGCTAAATAAAAATAAAATGTATAAACATCCCAAAGTGATTAAACAGAAAGTTGGTAAAACTCAAATTAAACATGAAGCCTCTAAATTTAATGACTTGGCCTCTGTTCCTCCTCATAATTTAAAAATTAAATGCAGTTTGTTAAATATTAGGTCTGTAACTCCCAAGTTTCTGCTAGTCCATGATCTGTTAATTGATCATCAGAATGATTTAATATCCCTTACAGAGACTTGGTTAAGGCATGAGGATTATGTTGGTTTAAATGAATCAACTCCCTTGGGTTATTTAAACTGTCAAAATTCCAGAAGTTCTGGTTGTGGAAGAGGAGTAATGACAATTTACCATTCCAAATTACTAGTTAATGTAAAGCAAAAAACATGTTATAATTCCTTTGAGGGCTTGGTCCTCAGTATTGGGCACTTTAGCAATTTTAGGTTAAACCCAATCTTATTTGCCGTAGTTCATCATCCTCCCTTAGCCTACTCAGAGTTTTTCTCCAAATTTGTCAAATTCTTATCAGATTTAGTGCTGAAATCAGACTACATGGAAATGTAGATAGTAACTGCCTTAATATGGCATCTAATTCAATATTAGACTTGATGGGGTTTTCTCAGAAAGTAGGAAATTCTACTCATTATCTCCACCACACGTTGGACCTTGTTCTGACACGACATAGAAATAGAAAATCTGGTAGTGTCTCCTCATAACCCCGTACTGTCAGACCATTGTCTGTTAACCTTAGATTTTACTATTTCTGACTATTTGGCTCCTAAAGAAAAATATTACTACAGTAGATGCCTCTCAGATGATGCTGTTACCAAATTTATGCAGATTGTTTCCTCTGTGCAATGCGTCAACACAACGGATATAAGCTATGGAGAGCTTGCTCCTTCTGTAATTGATAGCATGGTAGATAGTGTTACAGCTTCTCTGCATCAGACTCTAGACATTTTGGCCCCTTTAGAAAAGAAAAAGTTTAATCAGAGATTTCTAACTCCTTGGTTCAACACAGAAACTCATAGCTTGAAACAGAAAACCCGTCAATTAGAAAGAAAATGGTGCTCCACTAAATTAGATGAAATCTATTTAGCTTGGGGAAATCATCTTCTAATTTATAAAAAAATCTCTTAGGAAAGATAGAACAAGTTATTATTCCGTATTAGTAGAAGAGAACAAGAATAATCACAGGTTTCTTTTCAGCACTGTAGCCAGGCTGACAAAGAGTCAGGACTCTTTCAGTCCTAGCATTCCCTTAGAGCTTACTAGTCAGAACTTTATGAACTTTTTAAATAATAAGATTTCATCTATCAGAGATAAAATCAGTCAGATTCTTCCCACCGTTAACTTAAATACAGTAACTACTACAACTCCTTCAACTGATATCTGTTTGGATGAGTTGACTCCAATTGACCTTTTAGAGTTAGATAAAATTATTTCTTCATCCAAGCCTTCAACTTGTCTTTTAGACCCTATTCCTACCAGGTTATTTAAAGAAGTCTTCCCATTTATTGGTAGCTCTATTCTTCAAATAATCAATTCTTCATTAACATGAGGCCATGTACCACAGGTTTTTAAAACTGCTGCAATTAAACCCTTACTCAAAAAGCCAATGCTGGATCCAGGAGTTTTAGCTAACTATAGACCAATCTCTAATCTGCCTTTCATTTCAAAAAGCTTAGAAAGAGTTGGTGCTACCAATTATTTGACCACTTGCAGGGAAATGGTTTATTTGAAGAGTTTCAATCTGGGTTTAGAATCCATCATAGGACTGAAACAGCCTCAGTGAATGTCACTAATGACCTCCTTATCGCATCTAATAATGGGGACTTGTTTCTGTACTTGTCCTTTTAGACCTTAGTGCAGCTTTTGATACTATCGATCATAATATTCTACTTGATAGATTAGAACACTATGTTGGACTTGATGAAACTTTGTTGCAGTGGTTCAAATATCATTTATATGGTAGGTTCCAGTTTGTTCATGTCAATAATGAGTTTTCTTCCAATTCAAAACTCAGTCATGGAGTTCTACAGGGATCTGTGCTAGGCCCTATTCTTTTTAGTTTATATATGCTTCAGCTAGGCAACACTATTAGAAAGCACTGTATACATTTTCATTGTTATGTATATAACACACAATGATACCTGTCAATGAAGCCATCCATCCATCCATCCATCCAACCATCTTCTACCGCTTTTCCGGAGGTCCGTGTCGCGGAGGCAGCAGTTCAAGCAGAGAAGCCTAGACTTCCCTCTCCCCAGCCACCTGCTCCAGCTCTTCAGAGGGGATACCAAGGCGTTCCCAGACCAGCTGGGAGACATAGTCTCTCCACCGAGTCCTGGGTCTGCCCCGGGGTCTCCTCCCAGTGGGACGTGCCCGAAACACCTCAAGTGGGAGGCGTCCAGGAGGCATCCTAATCAGATGCCCATACCACCTCAACTGACTCCTTTCAATGTGGAGGAGCAGCGGTTCTACTCTGAGCCTCTCCCGGATGACTGAGCTCCTCACCCTATCTCTGAGGGTGAGTCCAGCAATCCTACGGAGAAAACTCATTTCAGCCGCTTGTATCCGCGATCTCGTTCTTTCGGTCATTACCCAAAGCTCGTGACCATAGGTGACAGTAGGAACGTAGATTGAGTGGTAAATCGACAGCTTTGCCTTAGAACTAAGCTCCCTCTTCACCACAACAGACCAGTACAACCTCCACATCACTGCAGATGCTGCTCCAATCCATCTGTCGATCTCTCGCTCCATTTTCCCCTCACTCGTGAACAAGACCCCAAGATACTTAAACTCCTCCACTTGGGGCAGGAGCCTGTCCCCAACCCGGATAGGACAATCCACCTTTTTCCGGCTGAGGACCATGGACTCGGACTTGGAGGTGCTGATTCTCATCCCAGCCACTTCACACTCAGCGGCAAACCGTCCCAGCAAGAGCTGTAGGTCATTGCTGGATGAAACCAACAGGACAACATCATCTGCAAACAACAGAGATGAGATCCTGTGGTCACCAAGCATGACACCCTCCATTCCCTGGCTGCGCCTAGAAATCCTGTCCATAAAAATTATGAACAGGATCGGTGACAAAGGGCAGCCCTGGCAGAGTCCAACTCTCACTGGGAATGACTCTGACCGAGTGTTGGCAATACGAACTAAACTCTCACAATGGTCGTACAAAGACCGAATAGCTCGTAACAACAAGCCCGATACCCCATACTCCCAAAGCACCCCCCACAAAAATCCACGAGGGACGCGGTCAAATGCCTTCTCCAAGTCCACAAAACACATGTAAACTGGTTGGGCAAACTCCCACGAACCCTCAAGAATTCTCGAGAGGGTAAAGAGCTGGTCCGATGTGCCACGGCCAGGACGAAAACCACATTGCTCCTCCTGAATCCGAGGTTCAACCAACGGCCGGACTCTCCTCTCCAGTACTTTGGCATAGACCTTCCCAGGGAGGCTGAGGAGTGTGATCCCTCTAAAGTTGGAGCACACCCTCCGGTCCCCTTTTTTGAAGAGAGGAACCACCACCCCGGTTTGCCATGCCAAAGGCACTGCCCCTGACCTCCACGCAATGTTGCAGAGGCGTGTCAACCATGACAACCTAACAACATCCAGGGCCTTGAGGTACTCGGGGCGAATCTCGTCCACCCCCGGGGCCCGGCCACCAAGGAGATTTTTAACCACATTGGCGACCTCAGCCCCTGTGATAGGCGAGTCATCCCCCTCGTCCCCAAACCCTGCTTCCTCTGTGGAAGGCGTATCAGTGGGATTGAGGAGATCCTCGAAGTATTCCTTCCACCGCCCGACGATATCCCCAGTTGAAGTCAACAGTGTCCCATCCACACCATACACAGTGTGGACGGGGAGCTGCTTTCCCCTCCTGAGCCGCCGGACAGTTTGCCAGAATCTCTTTGAAGCCGACCGAAAGTCTTGTTCCATGGCCTCACCGAACTCCTCCCATACCCGGGTTTTTGCTTCAGCAACCACCCGAGCTGCACTCCGCTTGGCCTGCCGGTACACCCCAGCTGCTTCGGGAGTCCCACAAGCCAACCAAGCTTGATAGGACTCCTTCTTCAGCTTAATGGCCCCCCTCACCACTGGTGTCCACCACTTGGTTCGGGGGTTGCCACCACGAGATGCACCGACCACCTTGCGGCCGCAGCTCTGGGCCACCGCTTCAACAACAGAGGTGGAGAACATGGCCCATTCAGACTCCATGTCTCCAGACTCCCTCGGAATGTGGTTGAAGTTCTTCCGGAGGTGGGAGTAAAAGACCTCCCGGACAGGGGCCTCAGCCAGATGCTCCCAGCACACCCTCACTATATGTTTGGGTCTACCAGGTCTGAATGGCTTCCTCCCCTGCCATCGGATCCAACTCACCACCAGGTGGTGATCAGTTGACAGCTCTGCACCTCTCTTTACTCGGGTGTCCAAGACATACGGTCGCAGGTCTGATGATACGATAACAAAATCGATCATCGACCTGCGACCTAGGGTGTCCTGGTGCCAGGTGCACATATGGACACCCTTATGCTTCAACATGGTGTTCGTTATGGACAGACTGTGGTTAGCACAGAAGTCCAATAACTGAACACCACTCGGGTTCAGATGGGGCAGGCCGTTCCTCCCAATCACCCCCCTCCAGGTTTCACTGTCGTTGCCCACGTGCGCATTGAAGTCCCCCAGTAGGACAATGGAGTCTCCAGGAGGAGCACCCTCCAGCACCCCAGTCACAGACTCCAAAAAGGGTGGGTACTCTGAAACATCATTTGGTGCATAGGCACAAATGATGGTCAGGACCCGTTTCCCAACCCGAAGGCGCAGGGAAGCAACCCTTTCGTCCACCGGGGAAAACTCCAATATAGAGGCAGCAAGGTGGGGCGATACAAGAATACCCACCCCTGCTCGTCGCCTCTCACCCGGGGCAACTCCAGAAAAGGCCAAGCTCCAGCCCCTCTCCAGGAGACTGGTTCCGGAACCAGAGCTGTGTGTTGAGGTGAGGCCGACTATATCTAGCCGGTATCACTCAACCTCGTACACCAGCTCAGGCTCCTTCCCTACCAGAGAGGTGACATTCCACGTACCAAAAGCCAGTTTAGAAAGCTTGGGATCAGTCCGCCAAGGTCTCCGCCTTTGACCGCCACCTAATCCACATAGCACCGGACCCCCAGGATCCCTCCTGCAGGTGGTGAACCCACTGGAGGGTGGACCCATGTAACTCCTTCGGGCTGAGCCCGGCCGGGTCCCATGGGTGGAAACCCGGCCACCAGACGCTAGCCTTCGAGCCCCTCCCCCAGTCAATGAAGCCAGATGATAGTAATCAATTTGCCAAGTTAGAGGCCTGTCTTAAGGCTATCAAAGCTTGGATGACTTGTAATTTCCTGCTATTAAATTCAGATAAGACTGAAGTCATTCTAGTTGGACCAAAAAACCTTAGAAATACCTTTCCAAATCAAACTCTTAGTTTGGATGTGATTACTCTTTCTCTAAATAGTTCTCTTAATAGTTCTATGAGGAACCTTGAAGTTATTTTTAATCAAGATCTGTTTTTTAATTCACATATTAAACTTGTTTCTAATACTGCCTTCTATCATTTGCCTAATATTGCCATGATTAGGAGCATC
Organism: Pholidichthys leucotaenia; assembly: GCA_020510985.1. Taxonomy (NCBI): domain Eukaryota; kingdom Metazoa; phylum Chordata; class Actinopteri; order Cichliformes; family Pholidichthyidae; genus Pholidichthys; species Pholidichthys leucotaenia. Next base: position 286,291,352 of record CM035838.1, read on the forward strand.
TTGTCTCAGAGTGATGCTGAGAAACTTATCCACGCTTTTGTTAGCTCTAGGTTGGATTATTGTAACTCTTTATTATCAGGTTGTCCTAAATCATCTTTAAAAAGTCTTCAGCTGATCCAAAATGCTGCAGCCAGAGTTTTAACAGGTACTAGAAAGAGAGATCATATCTCTCCAGTTCTGGCCTCCCTTCATTGGCTTCCCATAGAGTTTAAATTAAGTTTAAAATCCTTCTTCTCACTTTCAAAGCACTAAATAATCAGGCCCCTTTTATTTAAAAAATCTGACACTACACTATTATCTTAACAGAGCACTACTCTCCCAAAATACAGGATTACTTGTAATACCTAGAATCTCCAAAAGTACAATGGGAGGCAGAGCCTTCAGTTATCAAGCTCCTCTCCTGTGGAATCAGCTGCCAATCTGGATTTGGGAGTCAGACTCGATCTATGTTTTTAAGAATAGGGTTAAAACCTTCCTTTTTGATATAGCCTATAATTAGGGAGGGATCATGTGCCCCTGAACCCTCCCTTAGTTATGCTGCTAGTAGGTTTAGACAGCCGGGGGACCTCAAACAATGCACTGGGATTCACACCTTTCTTCACTCTCAATGAAATATTTTTGCTGGTCATTAACATCTGTTTGCTCTTGCCCATAAATTGAGGCCCTGTTATGCTTTTTGCTCTCTACATGTCTGTTTTTTTCTTCTTCTTCTCTATCCCTGGGGCTGCACGGTGGCGCAGTGGTTTAGCACTGTGGCAGCACAGTTTTACCCTCGGCTGGGGGATCACGGGGATCATGAGATCGTGGGTTCGATCCCAGCCCCCGACCAACAGTGAGCTGTGTGGAGTTTGCATGTTCTCCCCGTGTTGCGCGGGTTTACTCCGGGATTTCTCCGGTTTCCTCCCGCATACCAAAAACATGTAGGTTTAGGGCACTCGCGCACGCAGCGACCAGCAGCCGGTGGCTTGTCACCAGACTGCAAAACCAAGTCTACCTACGGGTACAAATAAGTAACAAAAAAAAAAAAAAAAAAAAAAAAAAAAAAATCCCCTCACTCCCTCAGCCAGTCAAAGCAGATGACTGTCCCTCCCTGAGCCTGGTTCTGCTGGAGGTTTCTTCCTGTTAAAAGGGAGTTTTTCTTCTCCATCCTCACCAAGTGCTTGTTCATAGGGGATCACCTGATTGCTGGGGTCTTTCTGAAATTGTGGGGGTTTCCCCTACAGTTGAAAGTGCTATGAGATGACTGTTGTTGTGAAATGGCACTATAGAAATAAAGTTGAATTGAATTGAATCTTTTTTTGGCACAGTAAGGCAAGCAAATATCTCTTCTGCTGGCCAAGCTGCTGGACAGGACAGATAAAAAAAAAAATTCTCCACCCAACTCAGAGGCTCTAAGTCAAGGCAATGCATCCTTAGGGGCTCTGTAATAATCAGTTTTATGTTTTGCAAATATCTCAAGAACAACTTGGCTTTGACTCAAAATTCTTTCATCATTCTAATCTCTGAAATCTTCTGCAACTTTTCTCTGTTGTAGTGCTTTGGTTTTTGGTTACTAAGTAGTGGGGAGAAGAAGTGGGGAGTCTGACCAGGCTAGACAATATTACCATTTCTGCACCTTCTGCACTTGTAGGGGAGAATAAGAAGAAGAAGAAGAAGAAGAAGAAGAAGAAGAAGAAGAAGAAGAAGAAGAGAATCATTGGCTTCAGATAGCTCCCCTCCTAATTTTTCCAGGTTTTCTGACTGGGGCTTGGACTTCTGCTGAAAATCCAAAGCAAACATTTATCAGACATTGAAAACCTGGGGCTCCACACTGCCTAAACTTTTTTTTCTTATCAATTAGTTATTCTTCATGTCTTTCAATATTGTTTTGGTAAGTGAAGAATTTGTGGAAATTTTTGATATTTTCTCCAAGAACTTCTTTTTCTATTATGATTGCATTTTCAAATGACAAAAAAGGGAAAATGCATGGAAAAATCAGTGACTGAATTTTGCAAGGTTGTCATGGTGATGAAAGTTTAATGTGTTTTTTTCTTTGTTGCAAACAAAATGTTTTTCCAACCTTTATTTTATACTTACCTTCTTTTCATTGTCAGATTTTGTAAACTTTGATTTTTTTGTAGTTGTAGGGGTGTTAGTAATAGTTTTGCTGGTGTTTTTAATAATTACTTGGATCTTTTATTCTCAGTTTATATTCATTAAAGGTTGGAGATTCTTATTTTGTTGCAGTATGAATTGAAACTACTTCCCTAAATATTGATTTTTTTCTCTCATCAGAAACAGTGGAGGGGACTGTATCTAATTTACTGTATTACTGAAAATGTTTTGTTAGCCATTGTTTTTTAATTTTGAGTAGTATAGTGGATGGAATCATTATCATTTAAAAGTAATCTGACGAGAGCTCATCTTGATTTGCTGAAAAAGTTTCAATCCAATCTCAACTGGTGCTTGTATGGTATTTTCTCTTGAAAATAATTTAAACTTTCATTACATAATCTGTTAGCATTACAGCTTGTGTTGCAACTGTGTTGATTTGAGAAATTACCTCAAACAGAAAATTTAGATGCAATGATAATACAAATAGAAGCTTGATATGTTAAAACCACATTATAAAATTGCTAAAAAAAAAAAAAAAATTCCCCTGGACAAGTGGCATTTTTTTTTTTTTTGCATGAGCCTCTTTCTTTTGTATTTTACATTAAGTGAGGCATCATCATCCCTTGATCCATGAAGTTGCAAGTGATGTATGAACATGAACATTTTTAATATTTAAATTCTTCTCAAAGGGTGCAACTGTAGTTTTGGCCTTGTGCCTTTATAATCTTTGTGTTTATATGGTGTCTAGTGCTTTGATTTACTTTGTATGACATCAGATTTATCTACAGCCTATTAGAATAGATTTTTTTAAATGTTTTATTTACTTTTATACATGGGAATTGTGAGTGATCTGTACCTTATTTTCCCTCCAGTTAATCAAATTAAAAAGTTGCAATTTATTATTGTGTCAACTTGACTATGAGAATAGTTAGAAAAATGGACAAAAACACATTATATACAGCATGTTTGTCATTGTTTGATTAGTTAATTTGGTTCCAAAAGTTTGTTTTGGACTAACAAAACAAACAGTTTAACGTATCTGTTGTGTCTATTAGAAAAGTTAGAAAACATGGTACATAATATTGAAACCAATTTCAATGTACGTTTTCTAAAACATAGTTTGATGTAGCTCAAGTAGGTTCATTTTGTCTTCTTTTAATAATTTACCTTTTGTTCTTATTAAAGACAAAAATAGAGAGGAGATGTCTGTACCTTCTTTACATGTTTCGACTGTGCACTGCAGCCTTCGTCAGAAGAGTCAGCTGATTGCTGCCAGGTGTCATTTTATCAGCTGACTTTCGTAGGTGGGGCCAGCCCAGCAGACCTGTCAGATCCACCGAGCCGGCCCGCTTTCCGCCATCAGATGGTCTCTGGAGAATGTGGTCCCAGGTGTGGGAACCATAAAGGCCCCCTCAGATCACTGCAAAAGAAATAATCACATCATGGACTGGGGCAATGCAAAAATTATTGGATCGGAGAGCAACAGACACAAACGCTGGATCAAGGAGGCCATAGAAATCAGGAAGCGGGCAAAAGATACCATGACCCGAGATGAGGGGACATTTATGCTTTCTCACACCTGGGACCACATTCTCCAGAGACCATCTGACGGCAGAAAGCGGGGCCAGCTCGGTGGATCTGACAGGTCTGCTGGGCTGGCCCCGCCTATGAAAGTCAGCTGATAAAATGACACCTGGTAGCAATCAGCTGACTCTTCTGAGGAAGGATGCAGTGCACAGTCGAAACATGTAAAGAAGGTACAGACATCTCCTCTCTATTTTTGTCTTTAATAAGAACAAAAGATAAATTGTTTGATGTGTCTGTTGTGTCTGTTAGAAAACATAACATTGAAACCAGTTTTTTAATGTACGTTTTCTAAGGATCTTGATCATTTTACAAATTTCTCTAAAACAAATGCAGTCACACAAATCTATGTTTCAGTTGTTTTTTGATAGAGACCAATCAAACTGAGTCACAAAGCCATTGCCTCTTTTTTCATGGTAAAATCAGATTAGATTATTAATTTCTATTTGATTATTTTGAAATTACAGTCTCTGTGCTTTCATTGTGGTTGTTAAAACAAGGCTACGGAACAACGCTACCTTGGTTGGGGGATGAGCTTTAAATGGATCTCATTTTGTGCCTGTTTGAAAATGCCAATAAATATATGAATGGAAAAATGGATCTAATTGTTGTCCCAGAGTTTTATCGATCAAAAAAGGTCAAGTTTAAAATTCTCTCAGCCAGCAAAAATTGGTTGAAAAAAAATGTTGAAAAGACAGTTTTGCCAACCATTTAACCCCTTGCACTCTGGTCAATTTCCCTAAAAACACCTAAAAATAATGTACCCAAAGTAAATCAAAAGCTGTTCTTCAACCCTTTGCAGCATCTTCATGGGATTGGTCTCATTTAAAAGAAAACACTTTGAATTTTTTGGCAAACGCCTGGGTGTTTTTTTTAGATTCAAATGCTTGCAAATAACACACAGCTGTCAGATACTGGCTGGAAAATGCAACAGAAATGTAGAACCAAGTGTTATCAAGCTGAGGTCAAAATTTTGTAACAATACCACAAAAAGTGAATATATTACACAGCTTTTTTCTCAGGTTATTCCCAGGCATTTTTGAACTGTGCCAAATTGTGCCAAATGGCACAGTTTGGAAAAACGTCTCTAACTTTTGAATGCTGAAACATAGAAGCTCCATCTTGGGCTCTAATGAAAGGTGACACTCAGGGCTGTGTGTGTGTGTGTGGGGGGGGTTTATTCATTCATGAATGAATGAATGAACAAACAAGCCCCCCACACACAAAGAAGCATGCCAAGTAAAAAATGTGTGGCCTTTTTTTACAAGAAAAAATAACAGTGCAATAAAAATTAAACTAAAATATCTGCAATGCGGAGGATAACAACCCTCCCCCCCCCCCCCACTACAGAGGAGCTCGGCGCACAAAAAACGGTCCATCATGTGGCTATGACCCACCGTTGTAATTACTGATCGGTCAAAAGTCATTTTAATTACTATTTTCAGTGATAAAGAATAATTTAGCTTATAACACTTACTTGTCCACAACAGCAGTGTTGTTGGCGAACATCTGTTCTTCACTGTCAGATGAACATGAAGCTGGTCCTCTTGTTACGGACTCATGGTTCTGGTCACCCGACCCGGTCAAACCATAATTCCATAATTGCGGTTTTGCGTTTCCATGATTGTGATTTTGGCGAACGATTTTTCAAAACAAATAAGAACAGTAGTAATAAAAAAAGACTGGCGAATGCTACCGTTACACACAGCTCTCAATGTGTGTCACCCAGCAGCTTACACAAAACAGATTTTACGCACAGGACGCACGCGACACACGCGTTTCAATCGTCGAACTTCTCTGCTTCAGCTGGCTCGTTGTATTCGCGGTCATTGGTAGGCAGGTCCTTCTTGTTAGGTTTTCAGTCATTGGTTCTTCAAGGTTTCAGAAACCCAATTCAAGGCTCTTATTAGTCGAATGAGAGGTCAATCAAATATAAACCAATCAAAACACTCCTTTGGCTTTCTGTTCGCGGCTGTGTCTGTACTGGAAGAACGGAAATGCAGCTTTTTTTTTTTTCAGTGAGCAATGCACTAGGACGCAGAGACGTGACTGCCCACGGTATCCTGGAGTGCAAGAGGTTAAACTATTTCTGGATTTGGTTTTAAAGTAAAAGTTGAAAACTTACCTTCTCAAGTTGTTGAACATATGACAATTTTTTGGTTAATTAATGTCAATATTAGGCGCAGTTAAATTTTCAACAGCTATTTTTGAGTTAAATTAATACTTCAGGGACATCCACACTAAGCACTATGAAGATAACTATACCTATAAAATTATAGTTTTAAAAATCGTTCTGACTCAAGTTAATGGTGGAGTCCACACTTAGTGTAGTGTGAACTCTTCCTGTTGGCCCTGTGATGGACTGGCGATCTGTCCAGGGCGTACCCTGCCTCTCACCCAAAGATGATGGGACAGGCTCCAGCCTCCCGCAACCCGAAAAGGAGTATGTGATTGAAGATGAATGAATGAATAGTTATCTTCATAGTGCTTGGTGTGGATGGCCCTTTAGACGAATTAATCAGATTTAGTCCAAAAGAAACGTCTCAAATACGCATGGTGCTGGGTGGGCTGTAAATGTTTTTGGAAAAATTAAAACTCATACTCCACTCTTTATTTACATTGCTAAATGTCCAATGTTTTAAAAAATGAAGATGAAAAGCCATACATCCATCCATCTTCTACCACTTTTCCGGAGGTCTGGGTCGTGGAGGCAGCAGTTCAATTAAAGCCCAGACTTCCCTCTCCCCATCCACCTGCTTCAGCTCTTCTGAGAGGATGCCAACGCATTCCCAGGACAGCTGGGAGACATAAGCCCCTTTTCCACAAGTACCTACACAGCCTCGACTCTACTCAACTTGACATGGTGTGGTTGGTTTTCCATTTCAACTGAGTACCACCTCAAGTGGGTGGGTTCATTACAGGAAGGCAGCCTGTTATCCCGTGATGTTGTTTACATGCTGACGTTTTCACTGATAGATACGTAACATAAAAGATGCTTAAAATCATAAAACACTCCCCATCTTCCCTGTGAGCAGGCATCAGCTCAGAGACCTCCTGGTATACTTTCATTCTGGCTCGCTCCGCCACAGCAGAGCTAACGGGACTGAAAAATTCATAGCCTGAAAAGTTCATAGTTGTCAAATCTGACCAAGTGTAGTTTATTTTTCAAGCGCATGGATCTAAGCGCTGCAACACCTATGAAAGAACTGTGCGCACCAATGGGGAGACTGTTTAAAAATAACCACATTTGATCAAACTTGACCACTATGAACTTTTCCGCCTATGAACTTTTCAGCTTTGGTGGAGCGTTCCGAAAAGAAATACCAGGAGGTCTCCAAGCTGATGGCTGCTCACGGAGAAGATGGTGAGTGCTTTGTGACGGTGCTGATTTGTGTGTAGCCATTTATTTCGTTGATTATCACAGAAATAAAAAAACCCTCAAGGCCGAATTTACAAATGGCATTTTTGAATCTTGTAAAGACGTTCTCATCCACTGATGTTACAAGCTGGCCAATCAGTGGCCTGCAATCTGCTGATGTCACATTTTCAGCTTGACTCAGCAGTTGGAATCTCACTGAAATAGGTCCCAAAAATTACCTGGTACCTGGTACTAATGGAAAACCCTACAAACCCAGTAGAGTCGAGGTGAGTAGGGCTGAGTAGGTACTAGTGGAAAAGGGGCTATAGTCTCTCCAGCGTGTCCTGGGTCTGCTGTGGGGTTTCCTCCCAGTGGGACGTGCCCAAAACACCTCAAATGGTGAAAGATGAAAAGCCACCTTTAAAAAAAAGAACACAGGACTTCCGGTCTGGACACCATGGTGATAGCAGCTTAACGCTGAAGCTCCCAGACCCCATCGATGAAAATATCATGAAAATCAGATTTAACGGATTTATGGAAGAGTGAAAATCAAAAGACAAAGTCATTATGCCTAAAGGAAAACAGAAGAGGTCGACATTTACCAGGCCAAGATGCGCATCGGCCGGAGAATCTGACCTGGAGGACAACAACCACTCGGAAATAGAGGAGCAGAATGAGGCTAGCAACACGGTTAGCTTAAAAACGGTACTTCAAGAATTAAGAGAATTTCGCCAAGAGTGCTGGGCCAAATTTCATGAAATTAAAGACTGTGGCAGATGAGATAAGGGAACCCCATGTGTGGAGGCACGGAATAAGTGCAGGCACGGCGAACTGAAGTTTAAAAGGGTGTTTTATTCATCCACTATCACGAGACTCACTCCAGCGCTGTGCAAGCGCGCCGGAGCGAGCCCTCAGTCTCTAGTCAGCAAACAGGCAATGCGTGTCATCACAAGAGCAGTAAGAGAGAGAGCAAGCGATATTCAGTTCACTTATATACCCAGCTAGACAATGCATGCATGGCACATTAGCATCACAGTACAGCAGGAATGCATGGGACATTTACATGAGAGTCACACATATCAATAGCAGGATTACTGGCAGGAAGGAGAGGCTGCCTATTGATATCAGTCCATACATCTCACTGTTCTGCTAATTGCTCCAGCTGAGCGCTCTGCTTGTCCCGAAGGCTGTGGGGGTCACCCACAAGACGAAATAAACAGGACAAACAACAGAGTGGACCAGGCTGAGGCCCGAATCATGGAAGCAGAGGAAAGAATAAAAGGGCTGGAAGAAACCACGCTGGAATTACTCAAATGACAGACAAGACTGGAAGCTAAGCTAACCGACCAGGAAGGAAGACTAAGAAGGGACAACATAAGAATTCATGGTCTGAAAGAAGGAGTCGAGGATGGTTTCACCACAATGGCTGCATGCGTGGAAACCATACTGAGAGAGAAGTTGGAAATTCCCCAATCCACCGATTTGAAAATAGAAAGGGCGCACCGTTCATTAGCCCTAAGGCCGTCGGCGGAAGCCCCCCCCCCGCCCCCCCCCACGATTGGTGGTGGTGAAGTTTTCCAACTTCAGAACAAAAGAAGAGGTTTTGAGACTGGCTTGGCAGAAAAAAAGGATTTATGCACCAAGAAAGACAAGTTTTTGTGGACCATGACTACGCCCCGGAGGTCCTTAAAAAGCGTTGGGAATACAACAACACTAAAAAGGTGCTAAGAGAGAAGAAACTGCACTTTCAAACTCCATTTCCAGCGAAGCTGTGGGTTTTTTACAGGGAAGAGACGTGTCTCTACAACTCGGCGGAAGAAGCAACCAGGGATATGGCGAGAAGAGGGCTCCCGGTAACGGTGTAGAAACCCCCAGCAGACCCAATCGAAAGAATCAAGGCTCAAACGTGGTGCACACAGAGACCCTCAAAATCCACGGGCCAGCAGCGGGAAACCCAGCGCCAGGGCTATAAGGAAAAACTGAACGCTTTCAGGAGGGAATAATGATATTTTTAATCAATCTGCGCATCCAACCCTCCTCCTACAAGGTAACAAACATTAAAGGAGATGCAGAATCAGCAAATATGAAGTGGTAAAACATTTCATGGAACAGTCATAATATTAGAAACAAATAAGTCTTAATAAAAAAAACAAAAACTTGTTAAAATAGAAACGTTGCGCAGCAGATGACTGCCCCTCCCTGAGCCTGGTTCTGCTGGAGGTTTCTTCCTGTTAAAAGGGAGTTTTTCCTCTCCACCGTCGCCAAGTGCTTGCTCACAGGGGATCACCTGATTGCTGGGGTCTTTCTGCAACTGTGGGGGTTCCCCCCTACAGTTGATAGTGCTATGAGATGACTGTTGTTGTGAAATGGCGCTATATAAATAAAGTTGAATTGAATTGAATTGAATTGAATTGAAACGTGACAATGATCCACAGGAACTCTCCACACTAACAAATACTGTATTAACGTGATTGCTGTGATGGTGGTGGGAGGTTGCACACAATTTCATAGGGTATAGGCATAAAAAAAAAAAAAAAAAAATCATTACAAGTTCGGATTGGGATCTCAAATTCACATTAAAAACAGGGGACAACTTACAGGGGTAAGAGAGGGCCCTCAACACATAACAAGAGTTTGAGGAATTTCCCTCAGAGCCAACGCACCATCAAGGCTCTTCTAAGGTCGCTAAAAAGACCTCAGCTCAGGAAGATCTTTTGACAGCTTTTTGTTTTAAAGTTTTATATACTATGTTCTTAATGGTTTTTTTTTATGTTCTTTCAGTTTCTGAGTAGCATAAAAGAGGGCCACTACACTGTTATACTAAATAAGACAATACAATGGAGAAACAGGGTGTAACCAAAATAATCTCATATAATGTAAAAGGGATCCTGAATCCAGTTAAAAGAGCCAAGATTCAAGGCAAAATGAAAAAAGACAAAGCAGGAATAATATTTTTACAGGAAACCCACCTAACAGACTTGGAGCACACTAAACTTAATAGACAAAGGTTTAAACTGATCTCTTCATCTTCATATAAGTCAGGGAGGAGAATTGGGGTAGCGACATTGATCTTAACAAAAATTATATTTGAAAAAAATTCAGAACACAAAGATAAAGAAGGGAGATTTAGCATGGTACTTGGTCGGCAAGAGGGAGAAGATATCACCCTGCTGAATGTATATGCACCTCTAGGGGCCAACTGGAAATTTTATAAAAATGTATTTGACCTAATGATAACTAAAGCCCAAGATTTAGTGATATGTGGTGGAGACTTCAGTCTAAGACTGAATCCATACTGGGATGCATCAGGTAATTCTCCACATCAAAATAACACTCAAAGTAGAAAAACTCGGATGCTACTAAAAGAAATGGGAATCTGTGACATGTGGAGGGAATTCAACCCCAGTGTAAAAGATTATACATTTTACTCAGCACCACATTCATCATACTCAAGGATTGACTATTTTTTTTATGTTTAATAGAGACATTGGAAGAGTAAAAACATGTAAAATAGGACTGATGGATCTCTCTGACCACAGTCCAATCTATATGGACTTAAATATCCCAAAATACACAAATAATACATTTTCTTGGAGGTTAAATTCAAATGTGCTGAAAGGACCACTGGAAGATGAATTGGAATCAGATATTCTCAGATATTTGGAAGAAAATGATAATGGAGAAGTATCCCCTTTAATACTGTGGGACACATGCAAAGCTGTAATAAGGGGAAAGATTATCGCAAAACTGGCACTCCAAAAGAAACTGAGACAAGAAAAACTAATCACATTAGAGTGAGAACTTAAGAAACTAGTGCTCACTCGATACTTTTTACCTCGTTGCCAAATGTTATGTAATCTCGGTACTCAAGGATGAGGCCGTGGCTACAGTTGAACGTCACGTTATTAGGAACCACACACACAATACCAAGCGTTCCGTACAAGTGGATGGTTGACAGTCGAAGAACCCATATCTCTTCCGGCCGTGCGCTTTATACCCTGGGTGACGGCGGAACCGGAAAGGCAGGCCGTCACCTCCCACTACACCCAGAGTGTGCTCGGTGCCATCTTTATACACCACAGTAACTAAGGTAAATCCTATTTATCTTTCAATAACAGATGTGTCTGAGGACACCCACTTTTTCCACACAGGGCCATGTAGGTTTGGGGTTTTTTTTACCCTTAATAATAAAGACCTTCATTTAAAAACTATATTTTGTGTTTACTTGTGTTTTCTTAGTCTAATATTTAAATTTGTTTGATGATCTGAAACAATTAAGTGTGACAAACATACAAAAAAATGAGAAATCAGGAAGGGGGCAAACACTTTTTCACACTACTGTATAGACTCTGACCACAAACCAGCATAGCTGTTAATAATGCCTAACACTTTTTCACACAACTGTAGATAGATAGATAGATAGATAGATAGATAGATAGATAGATAGATAGATGTACTTTCTTGATCCCAAACTGGAAAATTGTAGTGTTATATACATCAATAAAAAGACACAACATAGAAAGAATTTGTATAACATACTTGTATTGAAATAGTGCTTTTTAAGTGTACAGCACAACAGCACTAGCACCCATTTCAGATTGTTCCAGATATTATGCAACAAACACCATGCAAAATGTCAAACTTTAAAAAAAAGGCAAACAAAAAATAGGCATTTTTATTAAACACTTTTAACAAAGACTCCCAAAGGTTGGAAAAGTATATTTAATGTTTGAGAGACAGACCCCCACTACCATCACTAAAACCCAAAAACTATTTTGAAGGTAAATTTGGGCCAAATCCTCGGGACTATACAGTACAATTATTGGACTATTTTTTGCCCAGTTTTCAACAACTTTTTTTTCTGATTAAATATGCTCTTTTCAACATCATCTAGCTTAGGGTTAAATACAGTCCATATTGTAAAGACTTAACACAACCCAATTTTCAACGTCTATTTGGTCCATATTATTAGATGGACTAACACAGCCCAATTTTCAGCGTCTATTTGTGGGCTAAATTAAGGTTTGGACCAACGGACCTGATTTAGCCCCAAATACGTCTAAGTTATGGATTGTGCTGGGGCTGGGTATGTTTATCATTTAATTTGTTGAGAAGGTGGAACAGTGCAACAGATAAATGATTTTTTTCAGTTGAATCTTTCAAAATGTGATACTTTAGCACCTTGGGGGAGCCAGATTATCTAGCATCTCAGACAGGAGACAGTGGCTAAGCATGGGAGAACAAAGAGCAGGAGGTTCCTGGTGAGATAGAAGGAAAGAGTCAGGGATGAAGGGGGTTGAATGCAGTGTGATGCAAATGTCATGTTGTGTGTGATGGAAATCCCATGAAGAGAGTTTCTGCTAAGATGTTCAGTCTGTTCTGTGCTTGTGAGATGTGAGTGTGTAATAAATCGTCTGAAATGAATCCGCCTCTGATTTCACACACTCCACACTGGTGGCCCAAGACGTATTATGGAACACAAGGCAAGATCCCCAGAGCCGGCCCGGTCAGGAAGCTACAGCGAGGTGGCAGCCATCCCACAGGCAGCCCGGACTGGAACCTCCAGCCACGCTTGTGCGGTTTCAGTCAAGCTACCGGATTTCTGGCAGCACAATCCGCGCTCTTGGTTCCACCTCACCGAGGCCCAGTTCGCCCTCCGGGGAGTAACGGCAGACAACACCAGATTCTACCATGTGGTCGCAGCGCTCGACGCCCGCACAGCTCAACAGGAAGCTAGCCTGCTCGATCAGCCACCAGCCAGCAACAGATACGAGGCGCTCAAGGCTGTGCTCATCCAGCGCTACACGCTCTTGGACTGTGAGAGAGCAGAGAGGCTCCTGACGCGGACCGAGTTAGGAGATGGAGAAGATGCTGGCGTTAATGTGCACGGACGATGGGCACTTTCTGTTTGCCCACCTCTTCCTCCGGAACCGTCCGACAGTGGCGAGAGCGGCTCTGGCCAATTCACCGTTGCTGGCCGTGTGAGACGACAGTGCACTAGCCCAGGAGGCAGACCAGATCATCATCACCACCAGGGCGATTACAGTCAACGCGGCAGCGGCGGAGCCCGGCGAGACGACCATAGGAGGCGAGGAGCCACCGACGGTAGCAGCAGCGGGGGCCAAGGAGCGCCAGAGAGACACGCTCTGTTTCTACCACCGCCGCTTCAGAGAGAACGCACGCAGATGTGCGCCCCCGTGCCAATTCAAGCACTCAGGAAATGCCAAGGCCGGGGGTCGGTAGCAGCTGCGACCCTCGGTGAAGAGAACAAGCTGCTCTACTTTACAGATGCACACTCGGGGAGGCGTTTCCTCGTGGACACCGGAGCCCAGAAGAGCTTCATCCTGCTGACCTATGCTGACCGGCTGGCAGGACCTAGCGGCCCCGGGATGTTGGCAGCAAACGGCTCGGATATCAAGACCTTTGGTGAGAGGACTCTGCTCTTATCTCTACACGGCCGTACATATGAGTGGACTTTTGTCGTAGCAGCACTGAATTACCATATCCTGGGGGCTGATTTTTCTGTGTGCACATGGTTTACTGGTTGATGTTGCTAACAGGCGCCTGGTTAATGCACTGTCCTTTGACTCTCTCCCCTGTATAGCTCGAGTGACCCAGCCAACAGCACAAGCCAATGCCACAGCTACAGGCGGTAAGTTCCACACACTGCTCACTCAGTTCCCAGCTCTCACGGTCCCGACGTTTTCCGCGGCCATCGCTAAACACGGGGTGGAGCACTTTATCACCACCACTGGGCCGCCCATTTTTACAAGACCTCGGCGCTTGGACGCAGCTAAACTGGCCATAGCGCGCGAGGAGTTCACCAACCTGGAAAGGTTGGGCATCATTAGGCGCTCGAACAGCCCATGGGCATCACCGCTACAAATGGTCCCTAAGGCTGAGGGATCGTGGCGACCGTGCGGGGATTTCCGCAGGTTGAACAATGCCACAGCACACGACCACTACCCAATTCCCCACATACAGGATTTTTCCGTTCACCTTGCCGGAGCACGCATTTTTTCCAAAATAGACCTGGTCCACGGTTACCACCAAGTCCCAGTGCGCGCTGAAGACATACCCAAAACAGCGGTAATAACTCCGTTTGGTCTATTCGAGTTCCTGCGCATGCCATTCGGGTTAAAAGGAGCGGCACAGACGTTCCAGCGCATGGTGGATGCAGTGCTGCGCGATCTCCTGTTCGTGTTCGACTACCTGGACGATATCCTGGTAGCCAGTGCGTCTGAAGACGAACACGAAACCCACCTCACGACGGCTTTCCGGAGGTTGGAGGAGCACGGGTTAATAATCAACCCGGTGAAATGCCAGTTCGGCGTGACGGAGACTGATTTTTTGGGGCACCGCGTCTCTCCGGAAGGAGCGATCCCGGTGCCCGACAAATGCGCGCTGTGGCGGATTTCCCCCGGCCTCAGACGGTCAGGGCGCTGCAGGAATTTTTGGGAATGGTGAACTTTTATAACTGTTTCCTTCCCCACACGACACAGCTCATGCAACCATTGTACGCCACGCTCAAGAAACAGAAACCCGCGGATAGGGTCGAATGGACCCCGGAGCAGGAGCATGCCTTCTCGGAAGTTAAAGCAGCCCTGGCAAATGCCGCATTGCTGGCGCATCCGGACCCGACGGCCCGCATAGCGCTCACCACCGACGCTTCAGATGTGGCCATAGGGGCTGTTGTGGAGCAGCGCGTCGCCGGGGTTTGGCAGCCGCTCGCCTTTTTCAGCAGAACTTTGCGCGACAGCGAACGTAAATACAACGCGTTCGACAGAGAGTTGCTGGCTCTCCACCTGGCCATACGCCACTTCCAGTTCTGGCTGGAAGGGCGCAGTTTCACCGCGTTCATGGACCACAAGCCCCTAACATTCGTGATGGCCAAGATTTCAGAACCGTGGTCGTGCCGGCAGCAGAGACAGCTGGCCGCGATCTCAGAGTTTACTACCGATATTCAACATGTGTCGGGTAAACTAAATGTGGTGGCGGACTGCCTCTCGCGCGCCGTGGTGGCCCCGGTCTGCGTGGGGATAGATTACGCAGCCATGGCCACGGAGCAGATTAGCGATGCAGACGTGCGCACGCTCCAGTCTGGACCAACAGGGTTAAGGCTGGAGAGCAGGGTGCTGCAAGATGGCGGCCCCCCCCTAATCTGCGATGTCTCCACGGGTCGCCCGCGTCCGGTGGTCCCTGTCGTGTGGCACCACCGCGTGTTTGAGTCGGTTCACACTCTGGCGCACCCAGGAGTGCGCGCGTCGGTCAAAATGGTGGGAGAGAAGTTTGTGTGGCTGAGCCTACGCAAACAAGTGAAAGAGTGGGCTGCAGCCTGCGTGGCGTGCCAACGAGCCAAGGTACACAGACACACGAAGGCTCCCTTGGAGCCGTTTCGTATTCCGGCTAAGAGGTTCGACCATGTTCACGTGGACCTCGTGGGCCCCCTCCCACCATCACAGGGGTGCACGCACCTCCTGACAATGGTGGACCGCACCATGCGCTGGCCAGAAGCGGTCCCGCTGGCGGCAACCACGTTGGCAGATGTAGCGCGTGCTTTCTTGACAGCATGGGTGGCGCGTTTTGGAGTCCCGTCAGACATTACGTCCGACAGGGGCCCTCAATTTGTTTCCGAACTCTGGTCCGCGATGGCCCACAGCCTGGGTGTTACAATTCACCGCACAACCGCGTACAACCCACAGGCCAATGGGTTATGCGAGCGTTTTCATAGATCACTGAAAGCAGCACTCAGGGCTTCATTGACGGATGCAAATTGGGTAGACAGGCTGCCGTGGGTTTTATTGGGGTTGCGCTCCGTGCCGAAAGAGGATCTGGAAGCTTCCCCGGCAGAGCTCGTTTTTGCGCAGCCCCTATGGCTGCCCGGGGAATTTCTGCCAGATAATCCCGTGCCGGGCAGCTCCCTGTCTCAGCTTTTGCAGCATAGCGCAAACACAGGCACGCTGCCGGGCCCTGCCCACCACAGTTTTCCGTGTGTTTTCATGC
Source organism: Pholidichthys leucotaenia (assembly GCA_020510985.1). Taxonomy (NCBI): domain Eukaryota; kingdom Metazoa; phylum Chordata; class Actinopteri; order Cichliformes; family Pholidichthyidae; genus Pholidichthys; species Pholidichthys leucotaenia. The sequence continues at coordinate 286,307,391 of CM035838.1, forward strand.
CTAAAACTTTGAAGAGCGTGGAGTTCGTGTTTGTCAGACACGACGCCCACCGCCCTCCATTGCGCCCACCCTATGATGGACCGTTCAGAGTGTTGGAAACAGGGGATAAGCATTTTTTGCTAGACTTGGGGGGTAGGAGGGAAAAAATTGGCATAGACAGACTCAAACCCGCTTTCGTTGTGGCGGACGAGCAAGTGCTGTTGGCTAGGGCCCCTCGGTGGGGAAGACCCCCACGGAGAGCTCCCCAGGGAAACGATTCACCAGAGCAGCCACACGGACAGACCGAAGTGGCCCCCGCTCTAGCCACAGCCCACCCGCAGTCAGACACACTCCCAGCAGCCCCCACCGGCACAGCAGCGCCATGGAGGCGGTAAACCCCAGTTACAGCAGATGCGGGAGGAGACGGAAGCCCAAGCAGCATGTGGACTGATATTCTATTGTTCTATCACAGCATGTGGACTGTTATTCTATTGTTCCATCTAAGATGCTGGGGGGGGTAGTTTAGCACCTTGGGGGAGCCAGATTATCTAGCATCTCAGACAGGAGACAGTGGATAAGCATGGGAGAACAAAGCGCAGGAGGTTCCTGGTGAGGTAGCAGGACAGAGTCAAGGATGAAGGGGGTTGAATGCAGTGTGATGCAAATGTCATGTTGTGTGTGATGTAAATGCCATGAAACTTAAAAGGAGAGTTTCTGCTAAGATGTTCAGTCTGTTCTGTGCTTGTGAGATGTGAGTGTGTAATAAATCGTCTGAAATGAATCAGCCTCTGATTTCACACATTCCACAATACAAGCACCAAACTTGGCACAAGATTACATTTTTAGAAAAATAGCCACCTGAAATTCAAGATGGCCACCATTTTTTCAAGATGGCCAAAAATAATCAATACCAAAATATTACTTTTTACAACAATATGCACAGATTTGCCCAATATGGATGATTCTGGGACCAAAGGAGATATAGGGTACAGAGTCAGGAGAAGGGCGCACTAAGTGGCGATGAACCAGCCGTGAAGGTCGAGAGTTTGAGTGCTTCATATGTGAAAGAGAAGAATCAGCATCCGAACTGAGAAAGGCCATGACCATAAAGCACAACAAAAGACTAAATGACTGTTCCAAGAACCTAAATGATGGAAGGTCTTCTGGCAGTTCTAAGTGATGGAGATGTTATAGCACAGGAGCTCAAGTACCACTCTTCATGTCTAACAGGTCTGTAGAACCGAGAGAGAGACCACCTGAGGAACATCGAGGTGCAGAAGCAGTGCCAGAGTGTTGAACAACAAGCCTACCCATTGGCATTCTCAAAACTGGTGACCTACATAGTAGAGACCAAATCGCGTTCTGAAGGTCCTTCTATCTTCAGACTTGCAGATCTGGTAAGCCTATACAAGCAGCAACTACAACAGCTGGGACTGGAGACACCTGATGTCAACTCCACCAAACTGAAGGACAAGCTGTTGGCAGAAATTCCTGAGTTTAAATAGATAGATAGATAGATAGATAGATAGATAGATAGATAGATAGATAGTCTTGTCACAAGCCTCTGACTACTCTGAAGCCATGACCCTTGCTAAAGCAGCTAAGATTTTGAGGAGACACATGTTCAATCACAAGTCCACATTTGATGGAACCTTCCATGAGGGGTGCACTGGAGAAGTCATACAAACCAGCCTTCTTCAGTTCGTGGGAATGGTTGAACATGGGGCCAACATCATATCTCAAGTGAGATTTGGTGCCTCAGAGAAAGACCTGACAATTGCACAGCTGCTGCAGTACAACTGCTGTGCAAGATGCAAAGAAGGAGCAGCAACTCACAGACACTCAAAAGATCAGGAAACACCCTTCTGTTAACCTTTCCTCCTTTGGTCTTTGGTCTCCTAACCGTGGTTGGGGGACGCAAGGGAGATCTGTCTTCTCCAGGGCCGGAGGCAGCTTTTCCTCCGGGGTCAACTCCCAAGTAAACCTCACGGTTGTTAACAACAATATGGTGGTACACAGAAGAGCAGGCCGTTTTGCTGAAGAGTTGGGGCTTTATTCACACACTGCACGGGTAATAGCAGCAATTTTTACGCCTCTCTCTCTACTCACCTGCACACTTCACACACACCGTCCGCTCCGCGGGGCCATTCAGGCCAGGGGGGGCGGGGGGCACCTCGGCTGCGCGCACGCACTCACTCACTCACTCACATTCACGCACTGAGCTACCCTATCTAAACATATGAACCAGACACATCCTACAACACTTCCCTGTCTACATAGGGATGTCTGTCTATGCCAAGATCAGAAAGAGGACACCAGTCGAAATGCTTCATGAGAATGGTGTCAGCATTTCGTATGACAGCGTGCTGGAGATATCTGCACAGCTGGGAGATACAACTGGTGGACACACCACACCATCATCCAAGTATGTGGATGATGGTGTGGTGTGTCCACCAGTTCTGCGCAGAGGGTTGCTCACCACAGCAGCCATGGATAGCATAGACCATAATCCCACTGCAACGACAGTTACCACTTCTTTCCATGGCACCAGCATCTCACTTTTCCAGCACCCAACCACAGATAACAAAGGTGAAGAGTGTGAACCACTCAAGTTTGGAGGAGAGAAGGTTAAGACAGTTCAAGAACTTTCTGACTCCTATGCCAATATCTGTTATGCCTTCTTTGCCAAGAAGAACCCTTCTCCTCCACATGGTGGTATGACAGTTCCAGACGCCACTCTCCTGAGACCACAACTGGCACGAGCCACTCGAGTGTGAGTGGCTGGTGAAAGTCAATGATACTGATGAGACAGATGGGACAGAGAACGTGACATGCGCAGCCCACCATGCTTCCAAGAAGAGAAGCCCTGCATTTGAGGCCAGCATCTCATCACTGTTACCTCTGCTTCGAGATCCAGTCCACTCAGTTGCTACAGTCAGACAGGTGATGGACAAGATCAGGGAGACTGTATCATTCCTGAACCCAGGCCAAGTACCTGTCCTGACTGCTGATCAACACATCTATGCAGTGGCAAAGCAAATCCAGTGGCACTGGCCTGAACAGTATGGCGAGGACAAGTTTGTCATCATGTTTGGAGGCCTACATATAGAGATGACTACACTGAAGTCAATTGGAAAGCTTCTCCAGGACCGTGGACAGTGGATAGTGGCTGGACAGGGACCCTAGAGGAGGCAGGGGTGACTTCTTCTGGAACAGTAGAATCTTTCCAAACAGCATCAAGCATCACTAGGACATGCCAAATCCACCAGATAACAGCATGCAGTCTCTATCAGCTCCTGAATGGTAGAAAGAAGCTCCAAAGTGATCTTAGAGTTGTATTTATGGATTCCCCATACTTGAGAACCTACTTTTAACACCAAGATCAACTAAATTGGTTACTGTAGTGAGATTCTGTGGCAAAATAAGCAATACATATACCAGAATGGAAGCCATCTTGAAAAAAATGGTGGCCATCTTAAATTTCAGGTGACTAGCGTAATTTTTTTTAAAAAACAAAACCCCTAAGGAGTGTTTGTGCCAATTTTGTGCTTGTATCACATTTTGAAAGATAATTTCACTTATCTGCTGCACTAGAAGGAGTACTTCAAGCTGATGAATGATGGAAATGAGAGAGAGGAGAATGGATGAAGGAAAGATGGTGAGCAAGGAAGTCCCAAAGATTAGCAAGGTAGAAGTGAGGGCAGCTTTGAAGTGGATGAAGAATGGAAAGGCAGTTGGTCCAGATGACATACCTGTAGGTATGGAGATGTTTAGGAGAGATGGCACTGGACTTTTTAACCAGATTGTTTAACACAATCTTGGGGAGTGAGAGGATGCCCCAGGAGTGGAGAAGAAGTGTTTTGGTAACAATTTTCAAAAACAAAAATGATGCTCAGAGCTGTAGTAACTACAGAGGCATAAAGTTGATCAGTCACACGATGAAGATATGGAAAGAGCTGTTGAAGCCAAGTTTAGAGGAGAGGTGACAATCAGTAAGCAGCAGTACAGTTTCGTGCCAAGAAAGAGTACCGGTACTACAGATGCAGTGTTTGCTTTAAGAGTGTTGATGGAGAAGTATAGAGAAGATCAGAGGGAGTTGCACTATTTCATTGTGGATCTAGAGAAAGCATATGATAGGGTGCCAAGAGAGGAAGTATGGTACTGTCTGAAAAAGTCAGGAGTGACAGAGAAGTATGTGAGGGTGGTGCAGGACATGTATGAGGACAGTGAGACGTGTGGTGAGGTGTGCTGTAGGAGTGACAGATGGATTCAAGGTGGGGGTGGGATTATATCGGGGATCAGCTCTGAGCCCCTTCTTGTTTGCCATGGTGATGGACAGCCTGACAGACAAGGTCAGGCAGGAGTCTCTGTGGACCATATATTTGCAGATGACATTGTGGTGTGTAGTGAGAGTAGGGAGCAGATAGAAGAGAACCTGGTGAGGTGGCAGTATGTTCTGAGAGAAGGGGAATGAAAGTCAACAGAAGCAAGACAGAATACATGAGTGTGAATGAAAGGGATGCAGGTGTAATGCTGAAGATGCAAGGAGTAGAGGTAGTGAAGGTAGATGGGTTTAAATACCTGGGGTCAACCATTCAAAGCAATGGAAAATGTATGGGATGGAGGTGTGTGTGTGTGTGTGTGTGTGTGTGTGAAGTTTGCATTTGGTTAAATTTGACCACTATGAACTTTTCAGCCACCCCCCCCCCCCCCCATACAAGAGAGGTGAAGAAGAGAGTGCAGGCAGGGTGGAGTGGGTGGAGATGAGTGTCAGGGGTGATATGTGACAGAAAAATAACAGCTAGGGTGAAAAGGGAGATTTACAAGACGACAGTGAGACCTACTATGATGTATGGTTTGGAAACGGTGGCCCTTACAAAAACACAGGAGGCGGAGCTGGAAGTGGCAGAGTTGAAGATACTAATGTGACCAAATGGATGGGCCAAGCCCAACTGGTGGTGTCCAACCGGGAGTTTGAATTCACAACCTCTGGCTCCAGAGTCCAGCACTCTACCTGTGTCACCAAGAGGGTCAACCCACTTGACAAGCCCAGTAGGAATGGTTTTATTCACTCTGTTACACTAAGATTCTCACTGGGAGTGACTCGGAGGGACAGGATTAAAAATGAAAAGATCAAAGGGACAACTCAGGTTCAGCAGTTTGGAGATAAACTAAGAGAGGCAAGGCTGAGATGGTTTGCACATGTGCAGAGGAGGGATAATGGATATATTGGGCAAAGGATGTTGAAGATGGAGCTGCCACGCAGGAGGAACAGAGGAAGACCACAGAGAAGATTCATGGATGTAGTGAAGGAGGACATGGAGAGGGTTGGTGTTACAGAGGAAGATGCAAGGGATAGGGTGAGATGGAGGCAGATGATCCACTGTGGTGACCCTTAAAGGGAGCAGCCAAAAGAAAAAGATGTTTATTATTTAATTGAGCTATTTTATTGCATTCTATATGAACTTACCTCAGCTCCCAAATTTGTTTTTTATTTGTTTCCCCTCATTTGCGTTTTTTTTTTTTTTTTTTCTTTAAGCCAGGAATTCTGGTTCTTTGACTGGAAAGAGCAGTGGTTGATGTTGGTCATGTAGGAATATGTAGGCAGAATTAAAAAGCAATGACCAAGTGTGAAAGATGCTTCATCTCATTTGCATAAAGAAGAGGATGCCCATAACTAAAGGAAAGTACAATGTATGAGATAAAAATCTAGGCATACAAAAATACACAAAAAGCATAGTAGTAGAAAAATGTTACTTTACTAAAAGAAAGATAAAAATACTGCTAAACAAATTAAAATAGAAATATCTGTGTGATGCAGACTGTACATACTTTATACATGGTGTCCCCAAAAAATTGACTTCTTTTGAGATGTCCATATCGGAGTGACTACACGGTCAGGAGAAATGATACTTAATAGGATTTATTTAGGACATAAAATGTTTTATTGTACAAATTTCAAATGAAAAATTCTGGGGGATGGTAATTTTATAATTTTCCAAAGTTATTACAAATGTTCAATGTGTGTGCCGCTTGTGACACGGCACACATCAAGTCGGTAGTGGAGTTTTCCTCTTGAAACTTCTTACAAATCTGCTTTCCTGTTGGCGCTTGTTTATGAAGTTTTCTAACAAATTCACGTTGAGCATTGACATTTGACTGAGTTTGGGTGTACTTCAATACACAGAACGCCTTTTCTGTTGCAGTAAACGGCATGTCTATTCCTGAAAGCAGAAAAATAAAAATGATTACACTTTTTTGAGCAAAAAGAGCAAACAAACTTTAAACAAATTATTAGGTGATGAAATGATGTCAAATTTTTTGGGACACCCTGTATAATCCATCCATCTTCTACTGCTTTTCCAGAGATCCGGGTCACTGAGGCAGCAGTTCAAGCAGAGGAGCCCGGATTTCATTCTCCCCAGCCATCTGCTCCAGCTCTTCAGAGAGGATACCAAGGCATTCCCCGACCAGCTGGGAGACATGGTCTCTCCAGCAAGTCCTGGGTCTGCCTCAGGGTCTCCTTCCAGTAAGACATGCCTGAAACACCTCAAATGGGAGGCATCCAAGAGGCATCCTGATCAGATGTCCAAACCACCTCAACTGGCTCCTTTCAATATGGAGGAGCAGCAGTTCTACTCTGAGCCTCTCCCGGATGACTGAGCTCTTCACCTTATCTCTAAGGGTGAGTCCAGCAATACTACGGAAAAAGCTCATTTCAGCTGCTTGTATCAACGATCTCATTCTTTTGGTCATTACCCAAAGCTCATGACCATAGGTGAAGGTAGGAACGTAGACTGACCAGTAAATCAACAGCTTTGCCTTTATATATAATTTTGTTGCAGTTTGTGGTATATTCATTAAAGTGTCTGATGATTTACTTTCTCAGTCAGTGTTCCTCAGAAAAGGTTTATCAAATATGTCATTTTAAAAAACTCAAGCATAACTCGTCAGTAACTAATGTGAAACAGTAATGCCCAAATATATAAACAAAACAGCCAAGCATCATTGAATTTTTTTCTGACCTTTATTTCCTTACATGGCTTATTGAGTTGAGCCACATTTACTGTGAACAGACCTTTACCTTTATCATGAGCTAAGGTCCAGGTAGTTTCAAATAAATCAAGAATTTATTCTGGTCATAGAGACCATGACAATATGGCATTTAACTAAAAGAAAACATCTTTTAAAAGAAAACAGTATACAATGTACGTGTGCATGTATACAATGAATCACATGTTGTACTGAGGTGAAAACATCACTTTTATATTCAAATGTCTAAATGTAATTTTAATTAGAGGTTCATTTTTATAGCCAGTTTGATAATTCAGGAATACTCAAATCTTTTATTGCACAATATTTATATGCAAATGTATAAATATACATTTTTTTAACCACTATCAATGAGTTAATCCATATACTGAAACACAATGAAAGTAAAGGGCATTCAGAGAGCACATACTTCTACCCTAGCTCTTAAAATGTTTGTCTGTGTCTGTTGTTAGCGGGATGAGCCACTGGAGTGGTGGCTCAGTTGGTAGAGCATCCGGGAGGCAGGGGTTCAAATCCCGGCTGGGTCATACCAAAAACCATATAAAAGTGGAACTTCCAGCTTGGTGCTCAGCAATAATTTATTTTTTATTTTACCTTTATTTAACCAGGAAAAAAAATCCCGTTGAGATTAAAAACCTCTTTTTCAAGAGAGTCCTGGCCAAGAGGCAGCAAAAAAAAATCACAAATACACTTATAATGACATACAAATCATATAAAACAGTTACAAATTAGTGAGGCCGTCTCAAGTGTTCTCAATCTGGTTTTAAAGTCGTTCAGTGAAACAAGTTCCGTTAGGAATGGAGGAGGGAAATCTGTGGCGGCGCCTTGCGTGGCAGCAACCCCTCTGATTCTACAGTGGGGCAAAAAAGTATTTAGTCAGCCACCAATTGTGCAAGTTCTCCCACTTAAAAGATGAGAGAGGTCTCCAATTTTCATCATAGGTATACCTCAACTATGAGAGACAAAATGAGAAAAAAAAATCCAGAATATCACAATGAAGGATTTTTAATGAATTAATTGGTAAATTCCTCGGTAAAATAAGTATTTGGTCACCTACAAACAAGCAAGATTTCTGGCTCTCACAGACCTGTAACTTCTTCTTTAAGAGGCTCCTCTGTCCTCCACTCGTTACCTGTATTAATGGCACCTGTTTGAACTCGTTATCAGTATAAAAGACACTTGTTCACAACCTCAAACAGTCAGACTCCAAACTCCACTATGGCCAAGACCAAAGAGCTGTCAAAGGACACCAGAAACAAAATTGTAGACCTGCACCAGGCTGGGAAGACTGAATCTGCAATAGGTAAGCAGCTTGGTGTGAAGAAATCAACTGTGGGAGCAATTATTAGAAAATGGAAGACATACAAGACCACTGATAATCTCCCTCGATCTGGAGCTCCACGCAAGAGCTGACCCCGTGGGGTCAAAATGATCATGAGAACGGTGAGCAAAAATCCCAGAACCACATGGGGGGACCTAGTGAATGACCTGCAGAGAGCTAGGACCAAAGTAACAAAGGCTACATCAGTAACACACTACGCCGCCAGGGACTCAAATCCTGCAGTGCCAGACGTGTCCCCCTGCTTAAGCCAGTACATGTCCAGGCCCGTCTGAAGTTTGCTAGAGAGCATTTGGATGATCCAGAAGAGGATTGGGAGAATGTCATATGGTCAGATGAAACCAAAATAGAACTTTTTGGTAAAAACTCAACTTGTTGTGTTTGGAGGAGAAAGAATGCTGAGTTGCATCCAAAGAACACCATACCTACTGTGAAGCATGGGGTTGGAAACATCATGCTTTGGGGCTGTTTTTCTGCAAAGGGACCAGGATGACTGATCCGTATAGTGAAAACCTCCTTCCATCAGCAAGGGCATTGAAGATGAAACGTGGCTGGGTCTTTCAGCATGACAATGATCCCAAACACAGCGCCCGGGCAACGAAGGAGTGGCTTCGTAAGAAGCATTTCAAGGTCCTGGAGTGGCCTAGCCAGTGTCCAGATCTCAACCCCATAGAAAATCTTTGGAGGGAGTTGAAAGTCCGTGTTGCCCAGCGACAGCCCCAAAACATCACTGCTCTAGAGGAGATCTTCATGAAGGAATGGGCCAAAATACCAGCAACAGTGTGTGAAAACCTTGTGAAGACTTACAGAAAATGTTTGACCTCTGTCATTGCCAACAAAGGGTATATAACAAAGTACTGAGATGAACTTTTGTTATTGACCAAATACTTATTTTACCGAGGAATTTACCAATTAATTCATTAAAAATCCTTCAATGTGATTTTCTGGATTTTTTTTTCTCATTTTGTCTCTCATAATTGAGGTATACCTATAATGAAAATTGGAGACCTCTCTCATCTTTTAAGTGGGAGAACTTGCACAATTGGTGGCTGACTAAATACTTTTTTGCCCCACTGTATACTGTATATGGGTGTGTGTGTGTGTGATTAACACTGTAGATAGGAGAAACACAATTTCATTCTACTGTACATGAATGGCTGTATGGATAGAATGACAATAAAGGGTGATTAGATTAGATTACACAAAAACTACCAGACCGACTTTGATGAAATTTTCACCAGAGGTAGTCCTTTGGCTATAGATGAACCCAGGAGATTTTGTAGGTGATGTGGGTTAGGATGTGGTTTCTGGATCACTTTTTACTTTATTTAACATTGACAGATAGGGCCTTGAAGGAAGTATGCACTCTTTGGGTCCCCTCAATTTCTTTGTATACCATGAGTGCATACCTCCACTAAGACCCTATCTCAGTGTTAAAAAAAAATAGTGATCCAGAATCCACATCTTGACCTGGGTCACCTCCAAAATCTAATGAGTTCATCCGCAGCCCAAGGGCCACCTCTGGTGAAAATTCCATCAAAATCTGTCCAGTAGTTTTTGTGTAATCTTGCCAAAAAGCAAACAAACCAGCAGACAAACAAATCACAACGATCATATGACCTCCTTTGTGGAGAGGTAACAGAAGAGAGTAGAACACACAGCATTAATAAATGAAGAGTGCACAAATTGATAATAAAACCCTTGAATGCAAAACATAAAACTTACAAACACAAATACTGGTTTTCATGGCAACTTTGATGACTGTGTGGAAGTAATATTTGTCAATGTATTGCTATAAGAATTTAACATTTATGAAAAACACACTGGTAAATAAATACATGCTAAAATACTAAAGAGAGCAAAGGCATAGATCTGAGGCACAGATATTGTCTTTTCATTCTTCTTCCTGCTTCATATAAGTACAGCTACGTGTGTTTTCCTTAATAATAAATACTTCAACCATGTAAGGCTGTCACTTACAACAATCAGACAAAAACATATTTTAGCACTCCATCCATTCATCCATCCATCCATCTTCTACCGCTTTTCCGGAGGTTTGGGTCGCGGAGGCAGCAGTTCAAGCAGAGAAGCCCAGACTTTCCTCTCCCCAGCCACCTGCTCCAGCTCTTCAGAGAGGATACCAAGGCGTTCCCAGACCAGCTGGGAGGCATAGTCTCTCCACCGAGTCCTGGGTCTGCCCCGGGGTCTCCTCCCAGTGGGATGTGCCTGAAACACCTCAAGTGGGAGGCGTCCAGGAGGCATCCTAATCAGATGCTCATACCACCTCAACTGGCTCCTTTCAATGTGGAGGAGCAGCGGTTCTACTCTGAGCCTCTCCCGGATGACTGAGCTCCTCACCCTATGTCTGAGGGTGAGTCCAGCAAGCCTACGGAAAAAGCTCATTTCAGCCGCTTGTATCTGCGATCTTGTTCTTTCGGTCATTACCCAAAGCTCATGACCATAGGTGAGAGTAGGAACGTAGATTGACTGATAAATCGACAGCTTTGCCTTAGAACTAAGCTCCCTCTTCACCACAACAGACCGGTACAACGTCCGCATCGCTGCAGATGCTGCTCCAATCCGTCTGTCAATCTCTCTCTCCATTTTCCCCTCAATCGTGAACAAGACCCCAAGATACTTAAACTCCTCCACTTGGGCAGGAGCCTGTCCCCAACCCAGAGAGGACAATCCACCTTTTTCCGGCTGAGGAAAAAGGTGGATTTTAGCACTCATCAACAGTAAAAATCATAGCATTGCAATAGTGTGTGTCTGTGGTATGGTAGTGAATACATTCATGGGAATGTCATATGATAGACACTCATATTAGCAGCACAAAATGGAGATTCAGTGGATCAAAAAGTTAAAAATAAGCTTAAAAATTCAAGTTCACAGGTCGGGGTCTGGTGTGTGTACATGTGTGTAGCATGTTAACGCAGAGAGTGCTGCTTCTTCAGGCTGTCTGAGCGCCTCACTCGCTCCTCTGGGGTCTTTCTGTACCAGCTCCTACGAAGAAAGAAATTGTCACACCTTGTTGACTTTAATAGCATTGATTAAAACAGTTGCATTTTTTTTAATAACTTATTTTGTACCCGTAGGTAGATTTGTTTTGCAGTCTGGTGACAAGCCACCAGCTGCCGGTCGCTGCGTGCGCAAGCGCCCCGTATCCCTAACCTGCATGTTTTTGGTATGTGGGAGGAAACCGGAGAAATCTCGGAGTAAACCCACGCAACACGGGGAGAACATGCAAACTCCACACAGATCACTGTTGGTCGGGGGCAGGGATCAAACCCACGATCTCACAATCCCCGCAATCCCCCGGCCGAGGGTAAACTGTGCTGCCACAGTGCTAACCACTGCGCCACCGTGCAGCCCGTTGCATTTCAATTTATGAGTGCAGTACTGGAACTGTTAATATTTTTTTAAATCACATACAGGGTAACAGATTAGAGACTTGACAGACACTAAAATTTGGACTTGCACACACACACAAACTCACCCTTGGTGGTTCAGCTGGCCTCTGGCAGGAGAGCTCTGGTCTTGAGTCTGCTTCAGAACTCCGGGAAATAAAGAATGAATAAGAAACACACATTTGTGATCAGTATTTTAGGGAATTGTTGTCAAAGAAAATTTTAAAGAGAAAATTGATAAATTAACAGTCCCATTGTTGTGTTTTGGTACCTGTTGGTAGTGGGGTTCTTTGGTTTCTGCTGCATCTTCCTAGTTTGTCCTGGAGATTCACAAACCCTGAAGAAAAACACCATATAGAAAAACAGTAATGCATATCACTGGATCTCATCTGAAAAATACAGCGGGGAAAATAAGAGTTGAACAGGTCAACATTTAAGATAAGATAAGATAAGATAAGATAAGATAAGATATGATAAGCCTTTATTAGTCCCACAATGGGGAAATTCCAGGATTGCAACAGCACAGAGATAGCAACACTCGGAGCAATAATTAAGAAGATAAGAAAAATAAAAATAAGATCAGTGAAAATACATACGTACACATAAATATATAAATATATATACACAGTGTGGAGCATTGTAGCTAGATGGAATAAACAGCATAACCGTCTACTTAGTTATCCTACATAGTATGAATATGTACCCATACATATTGTCACCCTCCATAGCGACTGATATTGTCCTAGTTGTATACTGGAGGGGACCATTTGTGCAAGTCTATTGCATCTTTTGCATTCAATACTATTAGGTCATCACGGTTTTTTTTGCTATCTCTGCGAGCAGCCCTGCTTAGGTTATACAGTCCGACAGCCGTAGGTAGGAAGGATTTGCGAAACCTCTCAGTTGCGCACCTAGGATGATGTAGTCTACTGCTAAATGAGCTCCTCAGTGCATTCAGTATGTCCTGCATAGGGTGGGACTTGGACTCCAGCAGAGATGACAGTTTAGCCACCATCCTTCCCTCTCCTATCTCCTCCACTGGGTCAAGGCGTTGCCCCAGGACAGATCTAGCTTTCTTGATTAGTTTGTTCAGTCTCTTCCTATCAGCTGCAGTAATGCCACTGCCCCAGCAGACCACTCCAAAAGTGATGGCTGATGCCACCACCATGTCGTAGAATGTCTTCAGCAGCACCCCTTGTACACCAAAAGACCTGAGCCTTCTCAGTAGGAACAGCCTGCGCTGTCCCTCCTTGTAGAGTGCATCGGTATTGTGTGACCAGTCTAGCTTATTGTTCAGATGAACACCCAGGTACTTGTAGGATGTCACCATCTCAATGTCTGCTCCCTGTATGTTTACTGGTGCTGTGAGGGGTTGTCCTTGCCTGCAGAAGGCCACCACCAGCTCCTTAGTTTTCCTCGCGTTGATCTGGAGGCAGTTCCGATGGCACCAGTCCACGAAATCCTGGATAAGTCCTCTGTACTCAGCTTCATCTCCGTTGGAGATGAAGTATTAAGTATTAAACACATGAAGAAAAAGAAGTGCAAAAAAGCATAGAAAGCTAAGAAACCAGCTGAAATCCATCAGAATTTAGGAAGCCATTCCATCCCCCATCAGTGCAAATTAATTTCAGCTGGTTAAGTCCTGACTGATAGCCTTTAAAAAGGTCTGTGAATATCAGATTGTCTCACCACAAAGAACTCATAATAGGTAGAAGCTAAAGGGCTCTCTAGGCCTTTGAAACCTTATTGTTGCAAAACATAATGATGGCATTGGTTACAGGTGTCATGGCTCCCTCAGGGCCATCGTTAACTTCAGCTGCACGCACACCAGCTGCCAATCACCAGCGGGCTTTAAAAGCCAGACCTGCTTGTGACTCAGCACGGAGGCATCTGTCAATCTCCCAAAGACAAGTCTCGCATCAACAGCTACGTCCTGGCTCACCGTCTGAACCCCAGACCAACTCTTTGCTTCACGTAAGCAAACATTGACTCACCTTTGTCAAGTTCATCTTCCCCTGTGCACAGGTGGATCTCCCTGGCAGCGGATTCCTCTCTCCCCAGCGGCGATCCTTCTTCCACCGCTGCTACAGGGCTTCACGCTCACCTCCCCACACAGAGCCAGATGCTCTTTCTCTGGCTGTAGCCCTCAAGGCCAACCTGAGCTCAACCACGACCACCTGCAAAGTAAGCTGTCGTCATTATCACGCTCTTTGCCCAAGGACTGAGCTAACACCTCTGCTTTGTTGTTATAGGGTTCCCAGGCTGAACAGCGTCCTGCTCTTCCCTAGCACGAGTCCTGCACTTCACTTTACACTCACTGTACATACACACACTCACACACAATCACAGTTAGCAATAAAAGGATAATTGTACTTCACTCAAGTCTGTGTTTTGTCCCCTGGGTCCAGAATTATGGCAACAGGCACATTTCTAAATTGCTGAATGTTCGAGTGAGCACTGTTGGAGCCATCATTCAGAAGTGGAAAGAACATCATTTTACCATAAACCGGCCACAACCAGGAGGTCCTCGCAAGTTTTCTGACAGAGGAATCAAAAGACTCATCAGAAGAGTTATCCAAGAGCCAAAGACCACTCGTGGAAGGCTCCAGAAAGACCTGGAGTTAGCAGGTACTGCTGCTTCAAAGAAAACAATAAGTAATGCTCTCAGCCAATATGACTATGCCCGCTCACCTCACAGGACTCCATTGCTGAAAAAAAAACATGTTGAAGCTTGTTTAAAGTTTGCTGCACAACATTTGGGCAAACCAGTAAGATACTGGGAGAATATAGTCTGGTCAGATGAGACCAAAATCAAACTTTTTGGATGCCACAAGACATAGTATGTTTGGAGGAGAAATGGCACTGCACATCCCATCATGGTGTGGAGGTGTTTTTCAGCACATGGTTCAAGCCTTCATATAATTGAAGGAAAGATGAATGGACAAATGTTCAGAGACATCCTTGATAAGAACCTGTTGCCATCTGCCAAGATGCTGAAGATGAATCGAGGGTGGACATTTCAGCAAGACAATGATCCCAAACACACAGCCAAGAAATCTCTCAACTGGCTCCAGAGAAGGAAAATAAAGCTGCTACAATGGCCCAGTCAGTCAACTGACCTGAATCTAGTTGAAGATCTATGGAATGAACTGAAGATTGGCGTTCATAGAAGACACCCATGGAACCTTCAAGATTTGAAGACAGTTTGTGTGGAAGAATGGGCTAGAATCACTCCTGAGCAATGCCTGTGCCTAGTTTATCCATACAGGAGGCATCTGGAAGCTTGTTATTACCAACAAAGCCTTTTCTACTAAATATTAAATGGATGTCACAAAGTGTGTTCAATACTTATTCTCTGTGTCATTCCACTTTATTAAATATAACTTGTTTTGTGAATAGAGTTGCCTTGATTTCTTTGTATGTATGGATTAATTGGGTTGTTACTGATGTCTGATGAAAATCTCAGGTCAATGGCTCCATCAGAAATATGTTTAATGAGAAAAATGTTAATGTGTGCAATACTTATTTTCCCTTATCTTCCTGTAAATACATCATGGTTTCTCCGTTCCTATTTTACCTTTTTCCTGTCTAAAGACCTTTGAGTAGCAGCAGAGAGAATCACTTTCTCCTTAGAGCTCTTTGCTTTCTCCTAAATTTGTGAATGTAAATAAAAATGAAGAAATGAGGTCACAAACCAGCTTATTGCTTGTAAATAACTTTGTAATCAATGTGTTTTGCATTTAAGCAGATGATGGCTGTTATTAAGCCCTTATTGTTTTAAGGGTTACCATGTCCCGTAGCTTCCTCTCTGCACGGAGTTCCCTGCCCTGCTGCAGCAATGCTAGGCGATCCCCCAAAGGCATATCAAAGAAGATGTCATGGATGTCATACAAGGCCGCACGCAACTAAGAACAAGTTTATTAAAAAGCATAAATGTAAACAAAAGGAGAGACTGCCCTCTGCTGTTTACAGACATTAAACACACTGTCGTACCTGGGCTCTGACTCTTTCCTGCAGGGACAGATCCTGTGCTGAGGAAGAAGCTTTTTTTGTTGAGCTTCAGCCTGAAATGATTTGATGAACTCCCGCGTATCCTGGGGACACATACACACAGTACATAATTAAAAACATACACGACATACCTTCATGCAACACACTTCAACGTTTGAGTGAAGATGAAAAGTGAGCTTTTAGCACCTTGGGGGAGCCAGATTATTTAGCATCTCAGACAAGAGACAGTGGATAAACATGGGAGAACAATAAGCAGGAGGTTCCTGGTGAGATAGCAGGAAGGAGTCAAGGACGAAGGGGGTTGAATGCAGTGTGATGCAAATGTCGTGTTGTGTGTGGAGAAATGCCATGGAACTTAAGAGGAGAGTGCCTGCTGAAATGTTCAGTCTGTTCTTTGCTTGTGAGATGTGAGTGTGTAATAAATCGTCTGAAATGAATCTGCCTCTTCATTTACACACTCCACACTGGTGACCCAAGACGTATTATGGAACACGAGGCAAGATCCCCGGAGCCGGCCTGGTCAGGAAGCTACAGCGAGGCGGCAGCCATCCCACAGACAGCCCGGACTGGAACCTCCAGCCATGCGTGTGCGGTTTCAGTCAAGCTACCAGATTTCTGGCAGCACAACCCGCGCTCTTGGTTCCACCTCACCGAGGCCCAGTTCGCCCTCCGGGGAGTAACGGCAGACAACACCAGATTCTACCATGTGGTCGCAGCACTCGACGCCCACACAGCTCAGCAGGTAGCGAGCCTGCTCGATCAGCCACCAGCCAGAAGCAAATATGAGGCGTTCAAGGCTGCGCTCATCCAGCGCTACACGCTCTCGGACTGTGAGAGAGCAGAGAGGCTCCTGACGCGGACCGAGTTAGGAGATGGTTCGGCCGTAGACCTGATGGAGAAGATGCTGGTGTTAATGGGCACAGACGACGGGCACTTTCTGTTTGCCCACCTCTTCTTCCGGAACCGTCCGACAGTGGCGAGAGCGGCTCTGGCCAATTCGCCTTTGCTGGCCGTGCGCGACTACTGTGCGCTAGCCCAGGAGGCAGACCAGATCATCATCACCACCAGGGCGATCACAGTCAACGCGACAGCGGCAGAGCCCAGCGAGACGACCAGAGGAGGTGAGGAGCCACCGACGGTAGCAGCAGCGGGGACAAAGGAGCGCCAGAGAGACACGCTCTGTTTCTACCACCGCCGCTTCAGAGAGAAGGCACGCAGATGTGCGCCACTGTGCCAATTCAAGTGCTCAGGAAACGCCAAGGCCGGGGGTTGGTAGCAGCTGCAACCCTCGGTGAAGAGAACAAGCTGCTCTACTTGACGGATGCATGCTCGGGGAGGCGTTTCCTCGTGGACACCGGAGCCCAGAAGAGCTTCATCCTGCCGACCTATGCTGACCGGCTGGCAGGACCTAGCGGCCCCGAGATGTTGGCAGCAAATGGCTCGGATATTAAGACCTTTGGTGAGAGGACTCTGCTCTTATCTCTACATGGCCGTACATATGAGTGGACTTTTGTCGTAGCAGCACTGAATTACCATATCCTGGGGGCTGATTTTCTGTGTGCACATGGTATACTGGTTGATGTTGCTAACAGGTGCCTGGTTAATGCACTGTTCTTTGACTTTCTACCCTGTATAGCTCGAGTGACCCAGCCAACAGCACATGCCAACGTCACAGCTACAGGCGGGAAGTTCCACACACTGCTCACTCAGTTCCCAGCACTCATGGTCCCGACGTTTTCCACGGCCATTGCTAAACACGGGGTGGAGCACTTTATCACCACCACCGGGCTGCCCGTTTTTGCAAGACTTCGGCGCTTGGACGCAGCTAAACTGGCCATAGCGTGCGAGGAGTTCGCCAACCTGGAAAGGTTGGGCATCATCAGGCGCTCAACCAGCCCATGGGCATCCCCACTACACATGGTCCCTAAGGCTGAGGGATCGTGGCGACCGTGCGGGGATTTCCGCAGGTTGAACAATGCCACAGCACACGACCACTACCCAATTCCCCACATACAGGATTTTTCTGTTCACCTTGCCGGAGCACGCATTTTTTCCAAAATAGACCTGGTCCGCAGTTACCACCAAGTCCCAGTGCGCGCTGAGGACATACCCAAAACAGTGGTAATAACTCCGTTCGGTCTATTCGAGTTCCTGCGCATGCCATTCGGGTCAAAAGGAGCGGCACAGACGTTCCAGTGCATGATGGATGCAGTGCTGTACGATCTCCCGTTCGTGTTCGTCAACCTGGACGATATCCTGGTAGCCAGTGCGTCTGAAGACGAACACGAAACCCACCTCACGACGGTTTTCTGGAGGTTGGAGGAGCACGGGTTAATAATCAACCCGGTGAAATGCCAGTTCGGTGAGACGGAGATTGATTTTTTGGGGCACTGCATCTCTCCGGAAGGAGCGATCCCGCTGCCCGACAAAGTGCGCGCCGTGGCGGATTTTCCCCGGCCTCAGATGGTCAGGGTGCTGCAGGAATTTTTGGGAATGGTGAACTTTTATAACTGTTTCCTTCCCCACGCGGCACAGCTCATGCATTGAGCGAGAAAGGGCGTTCTCGGAAGTTAAAGCAGCCCTGGCAAATGCTGCACTGCTGGCGCATCCGGACCCGGCGGCCCGCAGAGCACTCACCACTGACGCGTCAGACGTGGCTATAGGGGCTGTCGTGGAGCAGCACGTCGCCGGGGCTTGGCAGCTGCTCGCCTTTTTCAGCAGAACTTTGCGCGACAGCGAACGTAAATACAGCGCTTTCGACAGAGTTGCTGGCTCTCCACCTGGCCATACGTCACTTCCAGTTCTGGCTGGAAGGGCGCAGCTTCACCGCATTCGTGGACCACAAGCCGCTAACATTCACAATGGCCAAGGTTTCAGAACCGTGGTCGGGCCGGCAGCAGAGACAGCTGGCCGCGATCTCAGAGTTTACTACCGATATTCAACATGTGTCGGGTAAACTGAATGTGGTGGCTTACTGCCTCTCGCGTCCATGGTGGCCCCGGTCTGCGTGGGGATAGATTACGCAGCCATGGCCGCGGAGCAGATTAACGATGCAGACGTGCACGCGCTCCAGTCTGGACCAACAGGGTTAAGGCTGGAGAGCAGGTGCTGCAAGATGGCGCCCCCCCCCCCCCCAATCTGCGATGTCTCCACGGGTCGCCCGCGTCCGGTGGTCCCGGTCGCGTGGCGCCGCCGCGTGTTTGAGTCTGTTCACACTCTGGCGCTCCCAGGAGTGTGCGCATCTGTCAAAATGGTGGGAGAAAAGTTTGTGTGGCCGAGCCTATGCAAACAAGTGAAAGAGTGGGCTGCAGCCTGCGTGGCGTGCCAACGAGCCAAGGTACACAGACACACAAAGGCTCCCTTGGAGCCGTTTCATATTCCGGCTAAGAGGTTCAACCATGTTCACGTGGACCTCGTGGGCTCCCTCCCGCCATCACAGGGGTGCACGCACCTCCTGACAATGGTGGACCACACCACACGCTGGCCAGAAGCGGTCCCGCTGGCGGCAACCACGCCCGCAGACGTAGCGCGCGTTTTTTTAACAGCATGGGTGGCGCGTTTTGGAGTCCCGTCGGACATTACGTCCGACAGTGGTCCTCAATTTGTTTCCGAACTCTGGTCCACGATGGCCCGCAGCCTGGGTGTTACAATTCACCGCACAATCGCGTACAACCCACAGGCCAATGGGTTATGCAAGCGTTTTTATAGATCACTGAAAGCATCACTCAGGGCTTCATTGACGGATGCAAATTGGGTAGACAGGCTGCCGTGGGCTTTATTGGGGTTGCGCTCCGCGCCGAAAGAGGATCTGGAAGCTTCCCTGGCAGAGCTCGTTTTTGCGCAGCCCCTACGGCTGCTCGGGGAATTTCTGCCAGATAATCCCGCGCCGGGCAGCTGCCCGTCTCAGCTTTTGCAGTGTAGCGCAAACACAGGCACGCTGCCGGGCCCTGACCACCACAGTTGTCCGCGTGTTTTTGTGCCTAAAACTTTGAAGAGCGCAGAGTTCGTGTTTGTCAGACACGACGCCCACCGCCCTCCATTGCGCCCACCCTATGATGGACCGTTCAGAGTGCTGGAAACAGGGCATAATCAATTTTTGCTAGACTTGGGTGGTAGGAGGGAAAAAATTGGCATAGACAGACTCAAACCCGCTTTCGTTGTGGCGGACGAGCAAGTGCTGTTGTCTAGGGTCCCTCGGCGTGGAAGACCCCCACAGAGAGCTCCCCAGGGAAACGATTCACCAGAGCAGCCACACGGTCAGACCAAAGTGCCTCCCCCACCCAGTCACAGCCCACCCGCAGTCAGACACACTCCCAACAGCCCCCCACCGGCATACCAGCGCCACGGAGGTGGTAAACCCCAGTTACAGCAGATACGGGAGGAGACGGAAGCCCAAACAGCATGTGGACTGATATTGTATTGTTCTATCACAGCATGTGGACTGTTATTCTATTGTTCTATCTAAGATGCTGGGGGGGGGGGGGTGGAGTTTAGCACCTTGGGGGAGCCAGATTATTTAGCATCTCAGACAAGAGACAGTGGATAAACATGGCAGAACAATACGCAGGAGGTTCCTGGTGAGATAGCAGGAAGGAGTCAAGGACGAAGGGGGTTGAATGCAGTGTGATGCAAATGTCATGTTGTGTGTGGAGAAATGCCATGAAACTTAAGAGGAGAGTGCCTGCTGAAATATTCAGTCTGTTCTTTGCTTTTGAGATGTGAGTGTGTAATAAATCGTCTGAAATGAATCTGCCTCTTCATTTACAGACTCCACAAGCTCACCACAATGGTGAGCACAACGGTGGCAGATATTTGACCTTCTCTGTCTTGAGGACTCTGCGTGTGAGGAAACCTCGAATGAGAGCGCCCATTTGACAGAACGCCTTCTGATGCTCAGCTGTCAGAAGCTAAAATTTACCCCAAAAAAGGCATGAGAATACAGTAACAATTTGCTGTTGTTGTGCATAGGTGCCTACAGAACCTATGTACAACAATGACAAATTATCGATAAGTTAACAAGTGAAATTAGATCATTAATTTCCCACAGAAGCTTGAACATTCCAAAGCACCCTGGTTAAAACCACTGCTTCAGGCAATAAGGAACTTTAATTTCCTAAAAACAAAAGAATAATTCAGACTATTCAGACTTCTATTGTTGCACTTGTCTGCATCGTTCATTTGCTAAAAAGAGAATTTATTTGTTTTATTGTAAACATTTTATTTATTAGAGAATTTACTGCTGGCAGTTTGCAGGGGTTTTTTGTCAAAGCTGTTCCCGCTTATACAAAAGATAAGCAGTTTGATGTTTTGCATTTTGTTTCCTTACTGTACCGAAAATTAACTGAACCGTTGTGGAGAATGTGTTCAAGGATGAGGCTGAGTTTATTCCTCACATTCAGCTTTATTCACAGATCACATCTCCAACAATCTCAAAGCAAGTCAAGAGGAAGTTTCATCTCACAACAGGGCTTTTATACCCCGGACACGAAACAGCAGTCACATGGTGTTTAATCAAACATACAGTCATATGGTACTTAATCCCAATCACAAAGTCACCCCTTTGACCTCACACCATTGTCCTTTAGTCTCTTGGTGGTCCGGACATCTCCCCAGGCCGTCTCCCTGAAACAAAGGCTGAATCTCACACTCTTCTGCTGAATCCCAGAGTCTCAGTCCCTTTTGTTCCATGAGACATGAAGCACACAATAAACGTACAGCAATACATTTGTGGAGAATATGTAACCAGCATATGTGCCACATGACCCCCCCCCCCCAAACGTCTAAAATGGGACAAACATAACCAGAGACACATGACATAATAACATTACTACATATCAATCCACCCGTTGCTTAACTCTCAGTCTCCTGCCGTAGCTGCTGAAAGCCGGCTTTGCTGCTTCCACAGCTCCTGTGGATTAGAACTGTTGGTCAATCTCTGTGGGAGTTCTGTAGAACTCTGTTCTACAGAACTGTTTTGAAGCCACCGCCTGGAAGCAGCTCTGCGATCCACATGGTGAGGACATCGATGGCCTCATTCACACCTTCACGGGCTACCTCAGCTTCTGTGTGGACAAATCCGTTCCCACCAAGACCATACGGCGTCACTCAAACAACAAACCCTGGATCAACCCTGAGATTAAAACACTTCTGAGAGAGAAGAAGAGGATCTTCAGGTCAGGGAACAGGGAGATGCTGAAGTCCGTACAGAGGGAGCTGAGGAGAAAGATCAGAGAAGGCAAGGACAGCTTCAGGAAGAAGATGGAGGACAAGCTGCAACAGAGCGACATCAGCGGGGTCTGGAGAAACCTCAAAACCATCTCGGGGCTCCAGAATACCTCCCCCCAGGCCACAGGGGGCAGGGAGTGGGCGAACAACCTGAATCTGTTTTTCAATAGATTTGACCAACCGCCCTCCCCCCTGACTGCACAACAACCACTGCTGCCTCTAAAGAAATCAAGTCCTGCTGCCCACTCCCCACTCTACCAACACCCCCCCACTCCCAACACACAGCCCCCCATCCTGACCCTGACCAGGACCCAGGTGAGGACGGAGCTGAGGAAGATCAAGGCGAGGAAGGCGCCGGGACCGGACGGCATCAGCGCAAAGCTCCTCAAGTCCTGTGCAGACCAGCTGTGTGGGATTGTGACGTATATCTTCAACATGAGCCTGAAACTGGGGAGTGTACCACAGCTGTGGAAAACATCTTGTGTGGTACCTGTACCAAAAACTTCCCACCCCAAAGACCTGAACAGCTACAGACCGGTGGCCTTGACGTCCCACTTGATGAAGACCCTGGAGAGACTGCTCCTTGCTCACCTCCGCCCCCTGGTGGAACCAGCGATGGATCCACTCCAGTTAGCCTACCAGCATGGCATTGGGGTGGAGGATGCGGTGATCTTCCTCCTTCACCGTTCTCTGTCCCACCTGGAGAAGCCCGGGAATATGGTGAGGATCATGTTCTTTGACTTCTCCAGTGCTTTCAACACCATCCAACCGATGATCCTGAAGGACAAGCTGCTGCGCGCAGGGGTGGACCAGCACCTGTCATCATGGATCCTGGACTACCTCACGAACCGGCCTCAGTTTGTGAGAACCCGGGACTGTGTGTCCGACACGATCATCAGTAGCACGGGGGCCCCCCAGGGAACGGTGCTGGCTCCCTTCCTGTTCACTCTTTATACTGCGGACTTCTCACACAACACAACACACTGCCATCTACAGAAGTTCTCTGATGACTCTGCGATCGTTGGCCTCATCTCCAATGGAGATGAAGCTGAGTACAGAGGGCTTATCCAGGACTTCGTGGACTGGTGCCATCGGAACTGCCTCCAGATCAACGCGAGGAAAACTAAGGAGCTGGTGGTGGACTGCCGCAGGCATGGGCAGCCCCTCACAGTACCAGTAAATATACAGGGAACAGACATCGAGATGGTGACATCCTATAAGTACCTGGGTATTCATCTGAACAATAAACTAGACTGGTCACACAATACTGATGCACTCTACAAGAAGGGACAGCGCAGGCTGTTCCTGCTGAGGAGACTCAGGTCTTTTGGTGTACAAGGGGCGCTGCTGAAGTCATTCTATGACACGGTGGTGGCATCAGCCATCACTTTTGGAGTGGTCTGCTGGGGCAGTGGCATTACTGCAGCCGATAGGAAGAGACTGAACAAACTGATTAAGAAAGCTAGCTCTGTCCTGGGGCAGCGCCTTGATCCGATGGAGGAGATAGGAGAGAGAAGGACGGTGGCTAAACTGTCATCTCTGCTGGAGTCCGAGTTCCACCCTATGCAGGACATACTGAATGCACTGAGGAGCTCATTTAGCAGCAGACTACATCATCCCAGGTGCACAACCGAGAGGTTTCGTAGGTCCTTCCTACCAACGGCTGTCAGACTGTACAACCTAAGCAGGGCTGCTCGCAGAGATAGCAAAAAAGACGTAACAAACTAATAGTTTTTTGAATGCAGAAGATGCAATAGACTTACACAGTGGTCCTCTCCGGCATACAACTAGGAGCATGCCGGTCGCTATGGAGGGTGAGAGTGTGTGTGGGCACATAATCATACCATGCAGGATAGCTGGGTAGACGGTTATGCTGTTTCATTCCATCTAGCGGCAATGCTCTGCACTGTGTGTGTTTATATATTTGCATATTTGTTCCATCTAGCTGCAATGCTCCGTACTGTGGGTGTTTATATATTTATATATCTACATGTTATTCCATCTAGCTACATTGCTCCGCACTGTGTGTGTTTATATACTTGCATATTTATTCCACCTAGCTGCAATGCTCCGTACTGTGGGTGTTTATATATTTACATATTTATTCCATCTAGCTACAATGCTCTGCACTGTGTGTTCATATATTCATATATTTATTCCATCCAGCTACAATGCTCTGCACTGTGTGTCTGTGTGTGTGTGTATATATATATATTTTATAGTAATACGTACATATGTTTATTAGCTGCTCTTGCTTGCTTGTTTTTTTTTCTTGCCTTCTGATTGTTGCTCTGAGTGTTGCTATCCCTGTGCTGTTGCAATCCTGGAATTTCCCCGTTGTGGGACTAATAAAGGCTTATCTTATCTTATCTTATCTTAGAATGCCCTCTAGGGGGTCTACCGCGACGGGGGGCTCTCGCCAACTGCACCTCTTCATCCGCCAAAACAAAAGCGGGTTTGAGTCTGTTTATACAAATCAATTCTTTTCTGCCTCCCAAATCTAGCAAAAAATGTTTCTCTCCTGTTTCCAGCACCTTGTACGGCCCATCATAAGGCGGGCGCAGGTTGGGGCGACAAGCATCATGTCTCACAAAAACAAACTCCACATTTTTTAAAGCCTTCGGCACAAAAACGCATGGGAAACTGTGATGAACCGGGCCAGGAAGCGTGTTTGATCCTGTACCGCTCTGCAACAGCTGAGCGGGGGGGCAATTTGGGGCAGGATTATCGGGGAGAAATTCTACGGGCAGACGGAGAGGCTGTGCAAAAACTAATTCAGCCGGGGAGGCTTGCAAATCCTCCTTAGGTGCAGAACGCAACCCCAATAAGACCCATGGTAATTTGTCAACCCAATTTGTATCCGTAAGCGACGCTCTGAGGGCCGCTTTCGATGACCTATGAAAACGCTCGCATAAACCGTTAGCCTGGGGGTTGTACGCAGTGGTGCAGTGCATCTTTACCCCTAGGCTGCGGGCCATCGATGACCAGAGTTCGGAAACAAATTGAGGACCTCTGTCAGACGTTATGTCCGATGGAACTCCAAAACGCGCTACCCAAGCTGTTAAAAATGCACGCGCCACTTCCTCCGCTATGGTTGATGCAAGAGGGACCGCTTCCGGCCAACGCGTGGTGCGGTCCACCATCGTCAAAAGGTGTGTGTACCCCTGTGACGACGGAAGGGGGCCCACCAAGTCGACATGCACATGATCAAAGTGCTTAGCCGGAATGTGAAAAGGCTCCAAAGGAGCTCTAGTGTGTTTGTGTATTTTGGCTCGCTGACACGCTACGCAGGCTGTCGTCCATTCCTTGACCTGTCTGTGCAACCCCGGCCATACAAATTTCTCCCCCACCATTTTGACCGATGCGCGCACCCCCGGGTGCGCCAGAGAATGGATCGAGTCAAAAACGCGGCAGCGCCACGCAGCTGGTACCACGGGATGCAGCCGTCCCGTGGAGACATTGCAGATTAGGGGAGGCATACCCATTTGCAGCACCCTGTCCTCCAGCCTTAACCCTGTTGGTCCAGACTGGAGCGCGCGCACGTCCGCATCGCTAACCTGCTCCGCGGCCATGGCTGAATAATCTAACCCTACGCGGACCGGGGCCGCGCACGCTCGCGCGTTGCTACCCTGGCCCGCGGCCATGGCTGCAGAGTCTGCCCTCACGTGGTCTGGCACCGGCACAGCACGCGAGAGGCAGTCTGCCACTACATTATGTTTACCCGCGACATGCTGGATATCGGTGGTTGAACTCTGATATCGCGGCCAGCTGTCTTTGCTGCTGGCCCAACCAAGGTTCCGAAATCTTGGCCATCGCAAAAGTCAGCGGTTTGTGGTCCACCAACGGGGTGAAACGGCGCCCTTCCAGCCAGAACTGGAAATGGCGGATGGCCAAGTGTAGGGCCAACAACTCCCTTTCGAACGCGCTTTATTTTCGCTCGCTATAGCGCAAGGTTTTGCTGAAAAACGCGAGCGGTTGCCAGGTCCCCGCTACAAACTGTTCAACGACCGCCCCCACTGCTAAATCAGACGCGTCAGTGGTGAGGGCCATGCGGGCTGTTGGAACTGGATGTGCCAACAAAGCCGCGTTTGCCAGAGCTGTTTTGACTTGAGAGAATGTGCGCTCCCGCTCAGGAGACCATTTGATTTTATTTGTGGGTTTTTGTTTTTTTAGTGCCACGTACAATGGTTGCATGAGCTGCGCTGCGCTTGGGAGGAAACAATTATAAAAATTAACCATTCCCAAAAACTCCTGTAACGCTTTGACCGTTTGAGGTTGGGGAAAATTTGTTATTGAGCACACTTTATCGGGCAGAGGGACTGCTCCTTCTGGCGAAATGCGATGCCCCAAAAAATCAATCTGCACTACCCCAAACTGACACTTCGCTGGGTTAATTATTAACCCGTGCTCTCCCAGCCTCCGGAAAACTGCCGTGAGGTGGTTTTCATGTTCATCTTCGGACGTGCTGGCTACTAAAATGTCATCCAAGTAGACGAACATGAAAGGGAGGTCGCGTAGCACCGCGTCCATCATGTGCTGGAATGTCTGCGCGGCCCCCTTGAGTCCAAAAGGCATGCGCAAAAACTCAAAAAGCCCGAAAGGAGTTATTACCGCTGTTTTGGGTATGTCCTGGGCACGTACTGGAACCTGATGGTAGCCGCGCACTAAATCTATTTTAGAAAAAATGCGCGCCCCCGCCAAATGAACCGAAAAATCTTGAATGTGTGGGATCGGGTAGCGGTCGTGTGCAGTGGCATTATTCAACCTGCGGAAATCACCGCAAGGTCGCCACTAGCCATCAGACTTTGGGACAATGTGCAATGGTGAAGCCCAGGGGCTTTTCGAACATCTGATGATGCCCAGTTTTTCCAGGTTGGCAAACTCCTCGCGCGCTATGGTCAGTTTAGCTGAGTCCAGGCGCCGAGCTTTTGCAAAAACGGGCGGCCCGGTGGTAGTGATATAATGCTCCACCCCATGCTTGGCCACTGTCGCCAAAAACGTTGGGACTGTTAGTGCTGGGAACTGAGTGAGGAGTGCGTGGAACTTACCACCCGCAGTTGTGAAGTTGGCTTGTGCAGTTGGCGGTGCCACTCGTGCTGTGCAGGGAATAGAGTGAAAAGACGAGACGTCTGTTAGCAAGATCAACCAATAAACCATGTGAGCACAAGAAATCAGCCCCTAACATGTTGAAACTGACTGCAGCTACAACAAAAGTCCACTCAAATGAACGACCCTGCAAAGACAGAAGCAGAGTCTTCTCACCGAAGGTCTTAATAGCTGAGCCGTTCGCTGCTGACACTGACACCCGGGGAACCTCGGACGGCATCAGCCAGTCCACGTAGGATGGCGTGATGAAGCTTATCTGGGAGCCTGTGTCCACGAGGAATTGTCTCCCCGAACGTGCGTCCGTCAGGTAGAGCAGCTTGTTCTCCTCCCCGAGGGCCGCAGCCGCTACCAACCCTCGGTCTTGGCGTTTCCCGAACGCTTGAAGTGGCACAGTGGGAGGCACCTGTGTGCCCTCTCTGCAAAGCGGCGATGATAGAAGCAAAGGACGTCGCCTGCTCCGTGTCGCTTGGTGCTGACTGCTGCCGTCGTTGGCGCGTCTGGTGCTGCAACCACTGGCCCCATGCCGTCTCCGAGCGTCGCTCCTAGCTCCGCTGCTGCAGCCAAAACTGCGCTCCGCTTGTGGGCGTCGACGAGTCGCTGCACCTCCTTGCTCAGCCCGTGGTAGTCTCGCTTGGCCAACCGGGGTGAATCTGCCAGGGTAACTCTCACCGCTGGCGGCAGGGTCCGGAGGAAAAGGTGGGCGAAGATAAATTCGCAGTCCTCAGAGTCTTTCAGCCTCAGCATTTTGACCATCAGGTCTACGGGTCTGTCGTTCTCCGACTCCGTCAACGCCAGGAGCCCCTCTGCTCGCTGTTGCACCGAAGGGGTGAAATGGCTGATAAGCGCAGCTTTCAATGCACTGTATTTGTCGCTGTCCGGTGGGTGGTTGACCAGGTCTTCCACCCTCTGTACTGTGTGGCTGTCCAGCTTCGCCACCACATGGTAGAATTTCGTTTCGTCCTTCGAGATTCTCCGGAGGTTGAACTGCGCCTCGACTGCGCTAAACCAGGAGCGCGGACTGTGCTGCCAGAAGTCGGGCAGCCGGAGTGTGGAGGCAGCCATCAGGCTGGCTTCTGCCGAGCCCCGCTCGGGAGAATTATTTCTGCTCATTTTACGTCGTAAGGTCACCAGTGTGGAGAATGTGTTCAAGGATGAGGCTGAGTTTATTCCTCACATTCAGCTTTTTTCACAGATCACATCTCCAACAATCTCAAAGCAAGTCAAGAGGAAGTTTCATCTCACAACAGGGCTTTTATACCCCGGACACGAAACAGCAGTCACATGGTGTTTAATCAAACATACAGTCACATGGTACTTAATCCCAATCACAAAATCACCCCTTTGACCTCACACCATTGTCCTTTAGTCTCTTGGTGGTCCGGACATCTCCCCAGGCCGTCTCCCTGAAACAAAGGCCGAATCTCACAATCTTCTGCTGAATCCCAGAGTCTCAGTCCCTTTTGTTCCATGAGACGTGAAGCACACAATAAACGTACAGCAATACATTTGTGGAGAATATGTAACCAGCATATGTGACACGCCATGACCTTAAAACCAAGGTACGTACCGAGCCATGATTTTAGGGTACCGTTACACCCCTATTGAATTCTAGAAGCATCTGGGACTCAGTTAAAATTGGAACTGCTGAAAGAACCCCCCCCCCCCCCCCCCACACACACACACACAATTTTACCAACAGAAAAGCATGGTAATATGTCAACAAAACAAATTTTACACTGCCAGTATAATTACATCTTTATATTTGCTTTATGTGCTATTTGCTTTTCAGTGGATTTTCAATCATCTTTGTCCTTTTATTGCTTTTAATTTTTATGTTTTTGATTTCTTATCTAATTGCTTCTTTCTTTTATTGTAAAACACTTGAATTGTATTTTGTGCATGAAAGGTACTGTACAAATACAGATAAATAATATTACTACAGGGTAATTCTATGTCATTTCAACAAATTTTCAGGACATCCCACATACTTGGGCCTCAAAAACTTCTGAAATTTTCACCAGTTGCTCCTTATTTATCTCATAGGCACACTGTAAATTTTTAGCTTGCTCGGATGGATACTTTTTGAGATATGGCCAATTTAGTGATGGGGTATGTGTCGATTTTGGAGCGATTTTCACGCGTCCTTATTGTTCCTCCATTTTCAGGTGTCAATATCTCAAGAACTACACCACATAGGAAACTGAAATTTGGTATGGTAATACACCACCACCTACTCTCTCAGAATATACAGAAAGATCTGTCATGCATCATAACAGGTAGGTAAGCCAGCCCCTCAAATACGGAAAAAAAATTACTAGGGTTTCGTGGTCAACCCTGTGTGGGCCTTCAGAAAACAACTTTGTATATGCCCCAGCTTCTTGATTTTTTCAGAGCTTTGAGATATCTTCATGGACTGTTCAAAGCTTTAATGATTAGTCAGATATATGTATTGGTTTCTGGATGGCAGCCTCTCCAAAGCTGACAAAAAGTTTTCATGTCAGATTTTCATTGGCCCATAACTGCATGTGGGAATGTGTGAAAAAAATCTGATCTGTTTAATTTAAGTTCAAAGATTACTCTTTCTTGGGATATAAAACATGATTCTTTGAGAAAGAAAATTATCTCAAAAAGTATCCATCCGAGCAAACTAAAATTTTACAGTGTGCCTATTGGATAAATAAGGAACAACTGGTGAAAATTTCAGAATTTTTTGAGACCCAAGTGTGTGGCCGTTTGTTGAAATGACATGGAATGACCCCACAACAAAAATAATAGTAGTTTACAGTAAAAGCTTATATTAGATATATGAAGGGATATTTCACATACTGTAGGTAGCTTTGAACAAGTGGAGACTATTTCATGTTTCACTAAACTTCTTTATACTTCTACTATTAGCTATGATACAGTGTGATACTAGGTATCATACTGTATGCATACATTGTATGTTGCATTACATGTGTGCATATATTAAACAAACCATCGGAACTGCTGAGAATTATTTGGAAAGCCAGTCAGTAAAGTCATTCTGACTTGGTGCTGTAGTGTCTGCAGCGGTTTAGTATCCTGTATAAATGTACTCAAGAGCTGGATTTCATATGGTATGTTGACATTTGAATGTGGACCTGACACAATGACTTCTGTCTAGGGTATACGCACCAGACTCGGCCTCGTCCAAGGTTTGTTTGTTGTCCAAGAGGATCCCCACAAACACATGGGAGGTAGGAGGGATGGGGAGGACACACAAGGGATGGGACTGGGAAAATCTGCTGAAAGATACAGTGCATAACGTACATTAAATTTAATTTTACTACTAAAAATCAGTGAGTCTGCAAGTGTTTAGAGAAACTCGTAGCCACAGCAAAGAACATGGACCTGCTAGTCAACGTACAACTGAATACTCCCAAGCAAAATATATCACTGTTTTCCGTATTTAATCTTAGTAATGTACATAAAAAGTAAAAATGTCAGTTTCAAGATGCCTTGTAGAAGAAGTTACAGATTTTCCAACTAGATGTATATTTGGGCTAGGCAAGGACTTTTGTTACACCACATTCCTGTTCACTTGATTTTCTTTCCAATA
Source organism: Pholidichthys leucotaenia (assembly GCA_020510985.1). Classification (NCBI taxonomy): domain Eukaryota; kingdom Metazoa; phylum Chordata; class Actinopteri; order Cichliformes; family Pholidichthyidae; genus Pholidichthys; species Pholidichthys leucotaenia. Next base: position 286,338,091 of record CM035838.1, read on the forward strand.
CCGCTAGAACATCAGAACATTTTATTTCCTAATTTATTTGGTGAGGATCAGTTTCTGAAATTGGTACATCCTTCTGAACACTGTGCAAGATGTGCAGCTCTGATAAGTTTATATTTTTTTAAACACACTTTTAACTGATAAATTCTTATAAAAAATAAAAACTCCAGCAACCTGCTTGCCAAAAAGGATTAGGGGCAAATAGGTTTATGGGCAGAATTCCTGAATATTTAATCCATCCATCCATCTTTTTCCACTTAATCCTTTTTGGGTCGCAGGGGGGCTGGAGCCTATCCCAGCATCTTTGGGCGAGAGGCAGGGTACACCCTGGACAGATTGCCAGTCCGTCGCAGGGCCAACATGGAAAGACAGACAACCACTCACTCTCACAGTCATACCTAAGGACAATTTAGAATCCCCAGATTATCTAAATGTGCAATCATATATTTGGAATCTCTGGCTGTATTCTCTAAAGCAAGGGTCACCAACTAAAGCTGCAAAAGGTCCAATAAGTCGGTCCTCCTCCCCAGCTAAGGTCCGAACTAGATGTGGGAATCTTTAGACACCTCATGATTCGATTATGATTCAGAACTCCGACTTGATTCTGAAACCATTCTCAGTGCATCTTGACAATTTTTTTTTTCATTTTATTCAAGATTTTTCCCTCCAACTGTGTGACAACTTTACCCTTTGAAAGCAAATGACCCATGAATTTACTTCCAACATCTTTTATTATATACAGTATCTCACAAAAGTGAGTACACCCCAAACAATTTTGTAAATACTTTATTATATCTTTTAATGGGACAACACTGAAGATATGACACTGTGATACAACTCATAATAGTCAGTGTACAGCTTGTATAACAGTGTAAATTTGCTGTCCCCTCAAAATAACTCAACACACAGCCATTAATGTTGAAACCGCTGGCAACAAAAGTGAATACATCCCGAGTGAAAATGTCCAAATTGTGCCCAATTAGCCATTTTCCCTCCCCGGTGTCATGAGACTCGTTAGTTTTACAAGGTTTCAGGTGTGAACGGGGAGCAGGTGTGTTAAATTTGGCATTATCGCTCTCACACTCTTATACTGGTCACTGGAAGTTCAACATGGCACCCCATGGCAAAGGACTCTCTGAGGATCTGAAAAAAAGAATTGTTGCTCTTCATAAAGATGGTCTAGGCTATAAGAAGATTGCCAACACCCTGAAACTGAGCTGCAGCATGGTGGCCAAGACCATACAGTGGTTTAACAGGACAGGTTCCACTCAGAACAGGCCTTGCCATGGTCGACCAAAGAAGTTGAGTGCACATGCTCAGCATTATATCCAGAGGTTGTCTTTTGAAAATAGACGTATGAGTGCTGTCAGCATTGCTATAGAGGTTGAAGGGGTGGGGTGGGGGGTCAGCCTGTCAGTGCTCAGACCATACACCACACACTGCATCAAATTGGTCTGCATGGCTGTCGTCCCAGAAGGAAGCCACTTTTAAAGATGACGCACAAGAAAGCCCGCAAATAGTTTGCTGAAGACAAGTAGACTCAGGACATGGATTACTGGAACCATGTCCTGTGTTCTGATGAGACCAACATAAACTTATTTGATTCAGATGGTGTCAAGCGTGTGTGGCGGCAACCAGGTGAGGAGTACAAACACAAATGTGTCTTGCCTACAGTCAAGCATGGGGGTGGGAGTGTCATGGTTTGGGGCTGCATGAGTGCTGCCAGCACTGGGGAGCTACAGTTCATTGAGGGAACCATGAATGCCAACATGTACTGTGACATACTGAAGCAAAGCATGATCAGAAACTGGGCTGCAGGGCAGTATTCCAACATGATAACGACCCCAAACACACCTCCAAGACTATCACTGCCTTGCTAAAGAAACTGAGGGTAAAGGTGATGGACTGGCCAAGCATGTCTCCAGACCTAAACCCTATTGAGCATCTGTGGGGCATCCTCAAAGGGAAGGTGGAGGAGCCCAAGGTCTCTAACACCATGATGTCGTCATGGAGGAGTGGAAGAGGATTCCAGTGGCAACCTGTGAAGCTCCAGTGAACTCCATGCCCAAGAGAGTTAAGGCAGTGCTGGAAAATAATGGTGGCCACACAAAATATTGACACTTTGGGCACAATTTGGACATTTTCACTAGGGGTGTACTCACTTTTGTTGCCAGCGATTTAGACATTAATAGCTATTAATTAATTAACTGGCTGTCGGTCTTGTGTGTGTGTGTGGGGGGGGGGCATGCAATGAACCTGATTTTGCAACCCGTTCTGAAGCGGTTAGAGCCGCAGAGTCTCTGCAGAGAGTGGTGTTCATGGGACAGCAAAGATGGGAGTCTGCAGCAGGAGGAGAGCACTCAAGGGCTTGTGCCATAATCTGTTGGGCGGTCACCAATGCAGCAGTTCAGTTTCGCTTTTTTTTTCCCCACCAAAATAAAACAGTTGTAGAGGAGCTTGAAATAACGAGGCGATGTGATTCATAAACCAAAGTTTATTATCAGCTCCTCTAACAAGTCTCATCTAGGTGCAGCAGCAGAAGAAGTAAGAGAGCGAACACCTTCGGCTCTACGAACTTATACTCGCACATAACAAAAGACATGCATATCAAAAGCTGACATTCCTCATTATCTTAATCCCCCCATTGTCTTCGTACTCCTCCTCCTGGCCCTGGGGGGTCAGGGCAACCCATCCGGTCTCCACCGCAGTGCCTTGGATGCTCTTTAATCTTCACTGGCGGTTGAGACTCTTTGTCCTCTTCTGAGGTGTGAAGTCGCCTTACATATGTAATCACCAAACACTCTCACATGCTTGAACATATGTTGGTTATGGAATATATGATTAATATAGACCACAGCCCCCCCCCCAAACAACTAAGAAAAGGACAATAGAAAAATTCACAGTTTAAGATAATTACTATGACATACTAACTGCTACACCTCTTGCCACAGAAGAAACTTTCCAGCAGCCATGCTCCTAAGAGAGTTCAGTGGTAATCATAACAGCATAGTAAAATCACAAGTCAGTCCTAAACTGTTACATCACAATTAGTGAACAACTGTTGAGTAGTTTGCATCAGTCCCTGTGCCGTCTGGGTTTCAATCTTCTCCCGAATCTGCTGTGGGTCTGCTTGGGCGTCCTGCTGGGACCTTCCTGTAAGGAATCTGCAGCTTGGGAAGGAGAGTGATTATTTGTTTCCTGCAGGAGGGCTGAGTCTTTTCTCTTGGGGGGTCTACCCCGCCGAGGTGCTCTCGCCAACCGTGCAGGCTCGTCTCTCAACAAGAAGGCAGGTTTAAGTCTGTCAATGCTGACTGTTTCTTTTCTATCCCCAAAATCAAGCACAAAGTGTTTATCACCAGGTTCCAGCACTCTGAATGGCCCATCGTATGGTGGGCGGAAAGTTGGTTTTAAAGCTTCATGCCTAACAAAAACGAATTCAGCGTTTTTCAAAGCTTGGGGGACAAAAACCCGTGGAAAAGAGTGATGTGCCGGCCCGGGGAGAGAGTCCGGTCCGTTGCTGCCTAAAAACCTCGGGGCTGGAAAATGCCCTGGCTCTGGGTTCTCTGGTAAAAATTCACCTGGGAGCCTGAGAGGTTGTGCAAAAACTAATTCTGCTGGAGAGGTGTCTAGATCCTCTTTGGGCGCAGCACGCAACCCCAATAAAACCCAGGGAAGTTTATTTACCCAATTTGTATCCGTTAGTGAGGCTCTGAGGGCGGCCTTTAAAGATCTGTGAAAACGCTCGCATAACCCATTAGCCTGAGGGTGATAAGCGGTGGTGCGGTGAATTGTTGCCCCTAAGCTGCTGGACATGGCTGACCAAAGCTCCGAGACAAATTGAGGCCCCCTATCGGACGTGATGTCCGATGGGACGCCGAAACGTGCCACCCAGTTTGTCAAAAAAACGCGAGCGACTTCCTCCGCTGTGGTTGACGCCAGAGGGACAGCCTCTGGCCAGTGCATGGTACGGTCTATCATTGTTAACAGGTGTGTGAAACCTTGGGAGGAAGGTAGTGGCCCCACGAGGTCGACATGAACGTGGTCGAACCTTCTAGCAGGGATTCTAAAAGGCTCCAGAGGGGCTTTTGTGTGTTTGTGTACTTTGGCGCGCTGACAAGAAATGCAAGTCTTTGTCCATTCTTTTACGTTTTTGCGCAGGCCAGGCCACACAAACTTTTCGGCGACCATTTTAACTGAAGCGCGCACACCTGGGTGCGTGAGGGAGTGAATCGAGTCGAAAATACGGCGGCGCCATGCAGCTGGAACTAACGGGCGAGGTCGGCCGGTTGAGATGTCGCATATTAGGGGGGGCACACCGTCACGTAGACCCCTTTTCTCCAGCCTTAACCCTGTTGGTCCAGACAGGAGTGCGCGTACGTCCGGGTCACTACTTTGTTCCTCTGCCATGGCTGCATAATCTATCCCTGCATGGATTGGGGCCGCGTATGTGTCCGCGTTGGTGAAGAGTTCCGCGGCTGAGGTAGTATAATCTGTCTCCTCGTGCTCTGGCGATGTCACAGCGCGAGAGAGGCAGTCTGCTACCATGTTAAGTTTGCCTGCCACATGTCGAATGTCTGTGGTGAACTCTGAAATCGCAGCTAGCTGTCTTTGTTGCCTGCCTGACCACGGTTCGGAAATTTTAGCCATAGCAAAGGTGAGCGGTCTACAAAAGCCGTAAAACGCCGCCCCTCTAACCAAAACTGGAAGTGGCGGATGGATAAATGGAGCGCTAGTAGCTCTCTGTCAAAAGTGTTGTATTTACGCTCAGTTTGGTTTAGCGATTTGCTGAAGAATGCCAAAGGTTGCCAGATTCCGCCGACGTGTTGTTCTACAACTGCCCCTATGGCCAGGTCTGAAGCGTCTGTGGTTAGCGCAATGCAGGCCGAGGGATCGGGGTGAACCAACAATGTGGCATTAGCTAGGGTGCTTTTTACTTCCGCAAAGGCGCATTCGCGCTTCGGGGTCCATTCGACCACGTTGGAAGGTTTTTGTTTTCTGAGCGCGTCATATAGGGGCTGCATGAGCTGAGCTGCGTGGGGGAGGAAGCGATTGTAAAAATTAACCATGCCCAAAAATTCCTGCAGCGATTTGACCGTTTGTGGCCGTGGGAAACTTTTTACTGCGTGAACTTTGTCTGGAAGTGGGACTGCCCCCTTCCGAGAAACTCTGTGTCCTAAAAAATCAATTTGTGACACGCCGAATTTGCATTTGGCTGGATTGATTATTAACCCGTGCTCTTCTAGTCTCTGAAAAACCATAGTGAGATGCTGCTCGTGTTCTTCCTCAGACGAGCTGGCTACCAGCATATCGTCGAGGTAGACGAACACGAAAGGGAGGTCGCGTAATACTGCGTCCATCATCCGGTGAAAGGTTTGAGCAGCGCCTTTGAGGCCGAAAGGCATCCACAAAAATTCAAAAAGACCGAAGGGGGTTATTACAGCTGTTTTAGGAATGTCCTCTGCTCGAACTGGGACTTGATGATAACCGCGGACCAGGTCTATTTTTGAAAAAATGCGCGCACCCGCCAGATGTAGTGAAAAATCTTGAATGTGAGGAATTGGGTAGCGGTCATGCGCTGTCGCATTGTTTAACCTGCGGTAATTGCCGCACGGCCTCCAAGAACCGTCGGATTTCGGGACCATGTGAAGTGGTGATGCCCAGGGGCTTTTTGAGCGTCTGATAATGCCTAATTTTTCAAGGGTGGTGAACTCGTCCCGAGCTATGGCGAGCTTGGTCGCGTCTAAGCGCCGAGCTTTGGCGAATACGGGTGGGCCCGTTGTGGGAATAAAGTGTTCGACCCCGTGTCTAGCCACTGTGGCTGAGAATTTGGGAATTGTGAGTGCTGGAAATTGGGTGAGGAGTTGATCAAACTTACCTCCTGCTGTGGTGACGCTAGCCTGCACGGGTGGTGGAGAAAGTCGAGTTGAGCAGGGAATAGAAGCAAAGGACAGTGCATTAACCAAGCGCCTGTTCGCTAGATCAACTAATAACCCATGTGCACACAAAAAATCTGCGCCCAACAAGTTAAAACTCACCGCCGCTACAACAAATGTCCATCTGTAGTTGCGGCCGTGGATGCAGAGGTGTAGGCTCTTTTCGCCAAAAGTGTCGATGGTGGAGCCGTTGGCTGCCACCGCTCCATTGCCCCGGGGGCCCATGGCCCGGTCTGCTTGGGAGGGCATGACAAAACTTAGTTGAGCTCCCGTGTCGATAAGGAACCGCTTGCCGGTGTGTCCGTCCGTCACATATAAAAGCTTGCTTTTTTCGCCGAGAACCGCCGCTGGCTCTCGGCTTCGGTGTTTTCCCGAAATTGTGAATTTGCAGGGGGGAACGCATTTGTAAGCCTTCTCGGCGAAGCGGTGGTGGTAATAACAAACGTCGCTTCGTCTGTTGCGTCCTGGCCGTGTCGCTGTCACCGCGGGCTGATTCTGCTCGATGATTTGTGACTCCTCGTGGCTCCGGACATCAGCGTTGAGGTCTGCGGATGCTGCTGTGGGTGTCTGCTCCTTGCAGGCGTTGACGAGCTGTTGAGCTTCGTGAGCTAGCATGCGGAAGTCTTGCTGGGTGCTGCATCGCATGTTGGCCAGCGTCCCTCTCATGTGTGGCAGCAGCGTACTGAGGAATATGAAATGGAAGAGGAAGTTGTCATTGTCCTCTTCTTTAAGTTGCAGCAAGTCCTCCATGAGGGCCTTGGGTCTGCCTCCTCTGTGGCCGTAGACCACCAGGATCCTCTCGGCTCTCTCCTCGGCTGAGGGGACGTAATTTGCCACGATGGTCGCTTTCAGTTCTTCATATTTGTCCTGGGCCGGCGGCCGTTGGATTAAGCTCCGCGCACATCTCGAAGTAGCGGCGTTGAGTTTGGCGACGATGTGATAGAACTTTGTATCGTCAGCCGTGATGCCCGCAAGTGCAAACTGGGCTTCAGCTTGCTGAAACCAGGAGGCGGGGTCTTCCTGCCAGAAGTCCGGCAGGTTGACGGTGACGGCGTTTGTGTGGACCGTCACTGATGTGTCCGCAGGGTGAGAGTGCCTTGCTTCGGCTCTCTCCGCGGTGCTGGTGCTCGGTTGAGCCCTCTCTATCACTTCTGCCGTGGGGGAACGTCGTCCATCTGTTCCCCTGTCTGCATGGGCGCCGGCGTCTGCCTGGGTCGCCACAGATGAGTCGATCGCGGGGGAACGCCTCTGGTCCATTCTTGCGTCAGGGTCACCAGTGTAGAGGAGCTTGAAATAACGAGGCGATGTGATTCATAAACCAAAGTTTATTATCAGCTTCTCTAACAAGTCTCATCTAGGTGCAGCAGCAGAAGAAGTAAGAGAGCGAACACCTTCGGCTCTACGAACTTATACTCGCACATAACAAAAGATATGCATATCAAAAGCTGACATCCCTCATTATCTTAATCCCCCCATTGTCTTCGTACTCCTCCTCCTGGCCCTGGGGGGTCAGGGCAACCCATCCGGTCTCCACCGCAGTGCCTTGGATGCTCTTTAATCTTCACTGGCGGTTGAGACTCTTTGTCCTCTTCTGAGGTGTGAAGTCGCCTTACATATGTAATCACCAAACACTCTCACATGCTTGAACATATGTTGGTTATGGAATATATGATTAATATAGACCACAACAGTCTCCCTTTTCACTAAATTGTATCAAAAGGCTTCAGTGTCCGGATGGAGGACTCTCGGGGTCCGGCTCCAGACCAGAGTCCGCCAGTTGGTGACCCCTGCTCTAAAGTCATGCTATGATACTCCTCCATCTCTGACATACAGTCCGCTGCTTTACAAAGTGCTACACAACCGTAAGTACAGTAATTCCTATACTATGTCCATGTGATCGGTCATATGTTGCATGAGTGGGACTTAATCCTGGGCAGGAGGGGCTCATGATCGGACAAATGTCATTCATTGGCCAAGGAGTCCAGGCAGATACAGCCGCACTGAGAGGCCGCACATGCCTCTGCTCCTTCAGTCTTTTTCCTGCATCCTCAAGCTCCTGAACACAACACAAATGCTATTATTTCATTTTAGTTAAAACAGCTTTAGGTATAAACATAAATGTACAAAGCACACCATTATTTTATTTCTTCGAGAACAAGGAAAAACAAAAAAAACCTTTTAGGGAATAAACTGATACTACAGTACAACAACTGAACAAATGCAGTAGATACTGTCTTATATATATATATATATATATATATATATATATATATATATATATATATATATATATATATATTTTTTTTTTTTTCATTCTTTAAAAACTGACAACAAATATTTTAACTTGTACAAATTTCTTTTTAAAAAAATACTGTGTGATTCCCGATGTTTACCAGACAAAGGCGCTGTTGTTCTCTCTCCTGCTCAGCAAGGAGCAGAGCCATCTGGAAAGCATCCTCCTTCTCTAAACGTCTTTGCATATCTTCCAGGACCTGCGCTCGCCATTGGGTCTCTTCTGTTGACAACCAAGAATAAACACCCCGCAATAAACATCTGTTACTAGTTTAATAACACTGCAAAAACACAGTTACAGGAGACATACTCATTTGGAAAGAGACAACTTAATCATTAAAGGAGCTATGCACAGTTTTTCTACTTTAAAATTTTCCAAATTTACTTATAATAATAATAATAATAATAATAATAATAATAATAATAATAATAATGCATCGATTTTATATTGCGCTTTATCATATATACTCAAAGACGCTTTACAAATAGGTACATTATTCATTCACTTCAGACAGGCAGTGGTAGTGGCAAGCTACTTCTGCAGCCACAGCTGCAGTTGGCAGTTGGCCAACATTTCTATTAAAAAAATCATTTTTTAAAATTAATTTTATGTAATATTCTAATTTTTTGAGAAACTGAATTTGGGTTTTCTTGAGCTGTAAGCCATAATCATCAAAATTAAAAGAAATGAACACTTGAACTACATCACTCTGTGTGTAATGAATCTCTATAGGAGTTTCATTTTCTGAACTGAATTACTGAATTTAATTAACTTTTTGATGACATTCTAATTTATTGAGATGCACCTGCATAATATGACTGTTTGACCTGCAGAGTAAGTCGTCACTGTCACAGGCCTCAGCAGCTTTTACAATAATCTGCCAAGGCCCTTTTGAGCACAGCACTGCCACCTGGTGTTGATGGCTGCAATTAATTGAGAACTACAGTACATATAACTGCTTTAATACATTTGAAGACAAGTGATTATTTTAAGTTGGTAAACAAAGAGTCTAATGTTAAAACAAACATTCTAAAAACAATTGTTATATTTACAAATGTGAAATACTCAGTTTTTTAAAATGTCTCTTGAAATTAATAAAAAAAAAACAACTAACTGAACTAGTAACAGAATATATTTTCTATCCTTTGTAACTCTATTGTGGTTCAAGAAATTCATTTTATTTATGACTGTCTGTATATGAATTTGATCGTTTTACAGAGTGCACCTGTATAGTTTGTATTTTTGTCCTCATGTTTAAACTTTTTAGAGAAAAATGTAACATTTCCAGAATAGTTCACAAATGTGTGCATAAAAAGCTGGAATGAAAAAAACTTAAAAATGTAGTATAAAAATACATAAATCTGTAGGAAAAAAGTAATGATTTTTTTTAAACTAATAAAAACAGCCACATTTCAAATGTACAATAAAAATCAGAGTTATGAGACAGAGAAATACAATATTATGAAGAAAATATAGCAAATTTATGCGAAAAAGTAAAATTTAGAGTAAAGAAGGTAGAACATTTAAAAGGATAAAAATGCACAATTCTGTCAGAAAAATGTTGATGTTGCTTGTTTGTATTATAGTACAGTTAAATCTGTTCATTATAAGTTTAACAATATACCTACTGATAGGTATTTTGAATATTTACCTAATATGGCTAAAAAATTTTTTTTTTTTTTTTTTATGCCACACATTGTCACAGCTGCCATTCACACGCCATTGTAGAAAGGCCAATGTATGGAACTATTTGGAGCTCCATGAACCACGTGACAGGGCAGCGGCGAGTTCAAAGCGTGTCGCAACCATCATACTATATGGCGATGGTTACTGATACCCACATGAGGCACTTGTAGATTAGACCAATCAGCAGCCAGCCACACACAAATGTCAAGTGATGGACATTTGATGGTAAGAATGTGCTTTCATTTTGCAAAAGTCAGTCCTTTTCCCAAAATATCAGACTTTTTACCAGATGTGATGTGTATGCATATACTTGTGTCTGTGCATGTTTAAATTTTCACGTGTTTGTTTGGGGAGGAAAACAACAATCTGAGCACTTTGATTGCTTGAGCTCTAAACATGGTACATTATCAACACATGAATTTAATGTAACTTTTTCATTTATATAATATTGCAGATTATCTGTAACTTTCTTCCAAACATTATTTAAAGGCAGAAACTTGACATGACTGTCATGCCAGTAATTGCACAGGAGACCACATGGTGGTAGCAAACACTAAGTGGTCAATTGTGACTCCCTGGCTTTCAAGGGGCGTGTGTGTGTGTGTGTGTGTGTGTGTGTGTGTGTGTGTGTGTGTGTGTGTGTGTATATATCTCTGAGGGTGAGTCCAGCAATCCTCATTTCAGCCGCTTGTTTCCACAATCTCGTTCTTTCAGTCATTACCCAAAGCTCATGACCATAGGTGAAGGTAGGAACGTAGACTGACTGGTAAATCGACAGCTTTGACTTAGAGCTTAGCTCCCTCTTCACCACAACAGACTGGTCTTGGTTTGGTTCATTCTGTGGAGAGCGTGAAATGAAGAGGCTGAATTTATTTCTCAATTCAGGTTTATTAACAATCACGTGTCTCCAACATCCTCTCAAACAGAAAAGAGAAAGAACTTCCCACATCTCTGTTAGAAAAATACCCGATTCTTTGATTGAAAGGTCCAAGAACAAACCGGAAATTTCTTCAATTTAAAGGATGGTACATTTATTTAGAAGTCACATGTAAAGCAAGCAGCGCCGGGTGCAGCGTGACGCAGCTCCCTCTGGAGCGTTGCCACACTGAACCCCGACTTCCGGGTGCAGGTTACAATTATCCCCTCGGGTTGGGCGAGCCAGTACAATGGGATGGGCTTGTACGCGACTATCTGATTGGCTAATCTACCTATGGCGGGAACAGGCCATCCACTGAACACGCCTCTTCATTCTAGAATGTGCTATCAACAGTGTGCGTGGGTGTTGGGTTTGGGTGTGTATCTAATGTGAGAGACCTGACCTAAGAGAGAAAAGAGAGGGCTCTATACTTTGGTCTCATTCCTATTATCTCAGTTTATCATAACATAATTGTTCATAAGCATGCAAACAGAATTTGTATGGAATATGTGTAGAGCATAATGGGAGATCACTTCCACAATTATTATTCTGGCACTAACTATACATTAACCCTTTCATCTCCCCTTTTTATACCCCGGACATCAAAGTACAGAGTCACATTGTCATTCAATCCCCAGAGACAATACATCACCCCCCCCCAGGTCTTCTCTTCTCCACCTAAAACCCTGGTGGTCAGGAAGTCTTCTCAGAACCATTTCTAAAGACAGATTTCACACCCTCCTGTTATCCTCAGGAGGTCCAGACTTATTGTTCCTTCTAAGACGTGAGGTAACAGTAATATACATATGCAGCCTAAGCATCTCAAATATGTGTACCACAATTCATGTATTAATAATGACAAAACAAAGTGAGTGAGACTTTGCTGTATGAGTGGCTCAGAAATGAAAGTGGAGAAAACATATTGGCAAGAACAGAAAAATAGAGGAGAATCGATTCGTTTTTCAATGTTAAATTAAAAAAAAATACAATGAATTTTGGTGGTTTTATCATTCTGAACTTTGAAACAAGATAACAAATACTCTCATTTTTTCCCCCTTTTACCGTCGTTGGTGGAAAAAAAAAAAAAAAAAAAAAAACGGATTATCCAGACCAAGAACAATATTTGGTGAGTTAAGTGCACATGATATCTTGTAATAACATAATAATTGTGCATCTGTGGAGTGTGTAAATGAACAGATTCATCAGAGGCAGATTCATTTCAGACGATTTATTACACACTCACATCTCACAAGCAAAGAACAGACTGAACATTTCAGCAGGCACTCTCCTCTTAAGTTTCATGGCATTTCTCCACACACATGACATTTGCATCACACTGCATTCAACCCCCTTCGTCCTTGACTCCTTCCTGCTATCTCACCAGGAACCCCCTGAGTATTGTTCTCCCATGTTTATCCACTGTCTCTTGTCTGAGATGCTAAATAATCTGGCTCCCCCAAGGTGCTAAACTCCCCCCTCCCAGCATCTTAGATAGAACAATAGAATATCAGTCCACATGCTGTTTGGGCTTCCGTCTCCTCCCGTATCTGCTGTAACTGGGGTTTACCGCCTCCGCAGCGCTGCTGTGCCGGTGGGGGGCTGCTGGGAGTGTGTCTGACTGCGGGTGGGCTGTGACTAGGGAGGGGGCCACTTCGGTCTGTCCATGTGGCTGCTGTGGTGAATTGTTTCCCTGGGGAGCTCTCCGTGGGGGTCTTCCACGCCAAGGGGCCCTAGCCAACAGCACTTGCTCGTCTGCCACAAAGAAAGCGGGTTTGAGTCTGTCTATGCCAATTTTTTCCCGCTTACCCCCCAAGTCTAGCAAAAAATGCTTATCCCCTGTTTCCAACACTCTGAACGGTCCATCATAGGGTGGGGGCAATGGAGGGCGGTGGGCGTCGTGTCTGACAAACACGAACTCCGCGTTCTTCAAAGTTTTAGGCACGAAAACACGAGGAAAACTGTGGTGGGCAGGGCCCGGCAGCATGTCTGTGTTTGCGCTACACTGCAAAAGCTGAGACGGGTAGCTGCCCGGCGCGAGATTATCTGGCAGAAATTCCCCAGGCAGCCGTAGTGGCTGCGCAAAAACGAGCTCTGCCGGGGAAGCTTCCAGATCCTCTTTCGGCGCGGAGCGCAACCCCAACAGAACCCACGGCAGCCTGTCTACCCAATTTGCATCCGTCAATGAAGCCCTGAGTGCTGCTTTCAGTGATCTATGAAAACGCTTGCATAACCCATTGGCCTGTGGGTTGTAAGCGGTTGTGCTGTGAATTGTAACATCCAGGCTGCGGGCCATCACGGACCAGAGTTCGGAAATAAATTGAGGGCCCCTGTCGGACGTAATGTCCGACGGGACTCCAAAATGCGCCACCCATGCTGTTAAAAAAACATGCGCTACGTCTGTGGACGTGGTTGCCGCCAGCGGGACCGCTTCTGGCCAGCGCGTGGTGCGGTCCACCACTGTCAGGAGGTGCATGCACCCCTGTGATGGCGGGAGGGGGCCCACGAGGTCCATGTGAACATGGTCGAACCTCTTAGCCGGAATACAAAACGGCTCCAAGGGAGCCTTCGTGTGTCTGTGTACCTTGGCTCGTTGGCACGCCACACAGGCTGAAGCCCACTCTTTCACTTGTTTGCGTAGGCTCGGCCACACAAACTTTTCTCCCACCCTTTTGACCGACGCGCGCACTCCTGGGTGCGCCAGAGTGTGAACCGACTCAAACATGTGGCGGCGCCACGCGACCAGGACCACCGGACGTGGGCGACCCGTGGAGACATCGCAGATTGGGGGGGGGGGGCGCCATCTTGCAGCACTGGTTATACATGGTTATAAAAGTTCACCATCCCCAAAAATTCCTGCAGCGCCCTGACCATCTGAGGCTGGGGAAAATCCGCCACGGCGCGCACTTTGTCGGGCAGCGGAATCGCTCCTTCCGGAGAGACGCGGTGCCCCAAAAAATCAATCTCCATCACGCCGAACTGGCATTTCACCGGAGTGATTATTAACCCGTGCTCCTCCAACCTCCAGAAAACTGTCGTGAGGTGGGTTTCGTGTTCGTCTTTGGACGAACTGGCTACCAGGATATCATCCAGGTAGACGAACACAAACGGGAGATCACACAGCACTGCATCCATCATGCGTTGGAATGTCTGTGCCGCTCCTTTTAACCTGAATGGCATGTGCAGGAACTCGAATAGACCGAACAAAGTTATTACCGCTGTTTTGGGTATGTCCTCAGCGCACACTGGGACTTGATGGTAACCGTGGACCAGGTCTATTTTGGAAAAAATGTGTGCTCCGGCAAGGTGAACGGAAAAATCCTGTATGTGGGGAATTGGGTAGCGGTCGTGCGCTGTGGCGTTGTTCAACCTGCGGGAAATCCCCGCACGGTCGCCACGATCCCTCAGCCTTAGGGACCATGTGTAGCAGGGATGCCCATGGGCTGTTCGAGTGCCTGATGATGCCCAACCTTTCCAGGTTGGCGAACTCCTCGCGCCCCCAGGATATGGTAATTCAGTGCTGCTATGACAAAAGTCCACTCATATGTACGGCCGTGTAGAGATAAGAGCAGAGTCCTCTCACCAAAGGTCTTAATATCCGAGCCGTTAACTGCCAACATCTCGGGGCCGCTAGGTCCTGCCAGCCGGTCAGCGTAGGTCGGCAGGATGAAGCTCTTCTGGGCTCCGGTGTCCACGAGGAAACGCCTCCACGAGCGTGCATCCGTCAAGTAGAGCAGCTTGTTCTCTTCACCGAGGGTTGCAGCTGCTACCGACCCCCGGCCTTGGCGTTTCCTGAGCGCTTGAATTGGCACAGTGGCGCACATCTGCGTGCCTTCTCTCTGAAGCGGCGGTGGTAGAAACAGAGCGTGTCTCTCTGGCGCTCCTTTGCCCCCGCTGCTGCTACCGTCGGTGGCTCCTCACCTCCTCTGGTCGTCTCGCTGGGCTCCGCCGCTGTCGCGTTGACTGTGATCGCCCTGGTGGTGATGATGATCTGGTCTGCCTCCTGGGCTAGCGCACAGTAGTCGCGCGCGGCCAGCAAAGGCGAATTGGCCAGAGCCGCTCTCGTCACTGTCGGAAGGTTCCGGAAGAAGAGGTGGGCAAACAGAAAGTGCCCGTCGTCTGTGCCCATTAACGCCAGCATCTTCTCCGTCAGGTCTACGGCCGAACCATCTCCTAACTCGGTCCGCGTCAGGAGCCTCTTCACTCTCTCACAGTCCGAGAGCATGTAGCGCTGGATGAGCGCAGCCTTGAACGCCTCATATTTGCTTCTGGCT
This sequence comes from Pholidichthys leucotaenia, assembly GCA_020510985.1. Lineage (NCBI taxonomy): Eukaryota > Metazoa > Chordata > Actinopteri > Cichliformes > Pholidichthyidae > Pholidichthys > Pholidichthys leucotaenia. The sequence goes on from CM035838.1 coordinate 286,353,187, forward strand.
GGTGGCTGATCGAGCAGGCTCGCTACCTGTTTAGCTGTGTGGGCGTCGAGCGCTGCGACCACATGGTAGAATCTGGTGTCGTCTGCCGTTACTCCCCAGAGGGCGAACTGGGCCTCGGTGTGGTGGAACCAAGAGCGTGGGTTGTGCTGCCAGAAATCTGGTAGCTTGACTGAAACCGCACACGCGTGGCTGGAGGTTCCAGTCCGGGCTGTCTGTGGGATGGCTGCCGCCTCGCTGTAGCTTCCTGACCGGGCTGGCTCTGGGGAACTTGCCTCGTGTTCCATAATATGTCTTGGGTCACCAGTGTGGAGTGTGTAAATGAAGAGGCAGATTCATTTCAAACGATTTATTACACACTCACATCTCACAAGCAAAGAACAGACTGAACATTTCAGCAGGCACTCTCCTCTTAAGTTTCATGGCATTTCTCCACACACAACATGACATTTGCATCACACTGCATTCAACCCCCTTCGTCCTTGACTCCTTCCTGCTATCTCACCAGGAACCCCCTGAGTATTGTTCTCCCATGTTTATCCACTCTCTTTTGTCTGAAATGCTAAATAATCTGTCTCCCCCATGGTGCTAAATATCTGTCATTCTATGAATATTCCCCTCTGGCCTGGTTATTGGGACACTGGTTATGGTAAATCAACAGCTTTGCCTTAGAGCTTAGGTCCCTCTTCACCACAACAGACCGGTACAACCGGTCTGGGTTTGATTCATTCATGTATTAATAATGACAAAACAACGTGAGTGAGACTAAGCTGTATGAGTGGCTCAAAAATGAAAGTGAAGAAAACATATTGACAAGAACAGAAAAACAGAGCAGATTTGATTCATTTTTCAATGTTTAATTTGAAAAAATTACAATGAATGTTGGTGGTTTTATCATTCTGAACTTTGAAACAAGATAACAAATACTCTAATTTTTTTCCCCTTTTACCGTTGTTGGTGGAAAAAAAAAACAAAACGAATTATCCAGACCAAGAACAATATTTGGTAAGTCAAGTGCACATGATATCTTGTAATAAGATAATAATTGTGCATCTGTCATTCTATGACAGATGCACAAGCACATGTGAACATGAACATGAACACATGCATGGAAATAACTGACTGGGGCATGTTTAAAAGAGCCACACATGATCTTAATGAGTACACAGACACTGTGAACTCATATATCAACTTCTGTGAGGAGAGCATTCTCCCATCGCGCACCAGGGTGAGATATTCTAATGACAAGCCTTGGTTCACAGCTAAGCTCAGACGGATCAGGAAGGAGAAGGAAGCAGCGTTGAAAAGTGGAGACAGGGACTGCTACAGGGAGGTCAAATATCGGTTTAACAGAGAGCTGAGGAGAGCTAAATCTGTGTATTCTGAGAGACTTCAGCAGCAGTTCACTGCTAATGACTCGGCTTCTGTGTGGAGAGGACTGAGGCAAATCACCAACTATCGGCCTCAGGCTTCTAAAGGTCAGGATGACAAAGCCCTTTGTCAAAGACTGTCCCAACACTATGCCCGTTTTGACACCTCGTCAGCTGTGTCCAACTCACCCACTCCACCCAGCTCCACTGCCTCCTCAGCCTCTAATTCATCAAAAGCGGTCCCCCCCTCCTCCTCCTCGTCCCCCCCTCCCCTTGTCATCAGTGAGCAGGACGTGCACAGACAGTTCTCCAGGCTGAACCCGCGCAAGGCCCCCGGGCCAGACGGTGTGTCTCCCTCCACCCTGAGACACTGTGCGAAAGAGCTGGCTCCTGTCTTCACAGACATTTTTAACACCTCCCTTAAGCAATGTCACGTGCCGACCTGCCTCAAATCCTCCACCATCATCCCTGTCCCCAAGAAGCCACGGATTACTGGACTTAACGACTACAGACCTGTAGCGCTCACCTCTGTAGTCATGAAGTCCTTTGAGCGCCTGGTCCTGTCTCACCTCAAGTCCATCACCACACCCCTCCTAGACCCGCTGCAGTTTGCCTACCGTGCTAACAGGTCTGTGGACGACGCAGTCAACCTGGCCCTCCACTCCATCCTGCAGCACCTGGACTCCCCGGGAACCTACGCCAGGATTCTGTTTGTGGACTTCAGCTCCGCATTCAACACCATCCGCCCCGATCTGCTCCAGGACAAGCTGTCCCTGCTCAACGTGCCTGACTCCCTCTGCAGGTGGATCACCGACTTCCTGACGGACCGGAGACAGCATGTGCGGCTGGGGAAGTCTGTCTCAGACTCTGTTAGCATCAGCATTGGATCACCCCAGGGCTGTGTACTTTCCCCCCTACTCTTCTCCCTTTATACCAACTCCTGCACCTCCTCCCACCAGTCTGTTAAGCTGATTAAGTTTGCGGACGACACCACCCTCATCGGGCTCATCTCCAACGGCGACGAGTCCGCCTACAGGGAAGAGGTGGCCCAGCTGGTGTCCTGGTGCAGCCACAACAACCTGCAGCTGAATGCTCTGAAGACAGCAGAGATGATTGTGGACTTCAGGAAAGTCACATCCCCCCTGCCCCCCCCTCACCATCACAGGCTCTCCCATCACCTTTGCAGATTCCTTCCGCTTCTTGGGCACCACCATCACCCGTGACCTCAAATGGGAGCCAACCATCAGCTCCCTCATCAAAAAGGCCCAGCAGAGGATGTTCTTTCTGCGGCAGCTGAGGAAGCTCAAGCTACCCACCAAGATGTTAGTGCAGTTCTACACGGCCATCATCAAGTCCATCCTCACCTCCTCCATAACTGTGTGGTACGCAGGAGCCACTGCCAGGGACAGACTAAGGCTGCAGCGCGTCGTGCGCACTGCTGAGAAGGTGATAGGCTGCAAACTCCCATCTCTCCAGGACCTGTACATCTCCAGGACCCGGAGGCGTGCTGGCCGGATCATAGCCGATCCTTCACATCCTGGTCACGTGCTGTTTGCCCCCCTCCCCTCAGGTAGAAGGCTTCGGTCCATTCGGACTAAAACCTCCCGGCACATGAACAGCTTCTTCCCCTCTGCCATCAGACTGCTGAACACTAAGTGACTTTTGACTCTCGTGCACTATGTACAGCAGCTCAACCAGACTCATGTCAATCATCACTGTTTTTCTGTTGCATTATTGACTGCACTATGTGGTACTTCACATTATCTGCTACATGCTAATTTTTTTTAAACTGCCTTGACTAGTACTACTCATTATTACTAGTATTATTATTATTATTACTTATTATTACTTATTTTTCTACACTTATTGCACGTTTCTAGTCCTTTAGTTTTTTAGTTTATCCCTTTTTCTCATTATGTTTTTAATGTTGCAGCATGGCACCGAGACAAATTCCTAGTTTGTGTATCACATGAACAATGGCAATAAATCTGATTCTGATTCTGATTCTGATGAATATTCCCCTCTGGCCTGGTTATTGGGACACTGGTTATGGACATAACAGGAAGGTTGCGGGTTTAGTTCATCCATCCATCCATCTTCTACTGCTTTTCCGGCGGTCCGGGTCGCAAAGGCAGCAGTTCAAGCAGAGAAGCCCAGACTTTCCTCTGCCCAGCCACCTGCTCCAGCTCTTCAGAGAGGATACCAAGGCATTCCCAGACCAGCTGGGAGAAATAATCTCTCCAGCGAGTCCTTGGTCTGCCCAGGGGTCTTCTCCCAGAGGGATGTGCCCAAAACACCTCAAGTGGGAGGTGTCCAGGAGGCATCCTGATCAGATGCCCAAACCACCTCAACTGGCTCCTTTCAATGTGGAGGAGCAGCAATTCTACTCTGAGCCTCTCCTGGATGACTGAGCTCCTCACCTTATTTCTGAGGGTGAGTCCAGCAATCCTACAAAGAAAGCTCATTTCAGCCACTTGTATCTGCGATCTCCTTCTTTCGGTCATTACCCAAAGCTCATGACTACAGGTGAGGGTAGGGATGTAGATTGACTGGTAAATCAACAGTTTTGCCTTAGAGCTTAGCTCCCTCTTCACCACAACAGACCGGTACAACCGGTCTGGGTTTGATTCATTCATGTATTAATAATGACAAAACAAAGTGAGTGAGACTAAGCTGTATGAATGGCTCAAAAATGAAAGTGAAGAAAACATATTGACAGAAAAACAGCAGATTTGATTCATTTTTCAATGTTTAATTTGAAAAAATTACAGTGAATTTTGGTGGTTTTATCATTCTGAACTTTGGTGGGAAAAAAAAACAAACAAACAAAAAAAAACGGATTATCGAGACCAAGAACAATATTTGGTAAGTCAAGTGCACATAATATCTTGTAATAACATAATAATTGTGCAGCTGTCATTCTATGAATATTCCCCTCTGGCCTGGTCATTGGGACACTGGTTATGGACATAACAGGAAGGGTGTGGATTTGGTCCATCCATCCATCCATCCATCCATCCATCTTCTACCGCTTTTCTGGAGGTCCGGGTCGCAGAAGCAGCAGTTCAAGCAGAGAAGCCCAGACTTCTCTCTGCCCATCCACCTGCTCCAGCTCTTCAGAGAGGATACCAAGGCGTTCCCAGACCAGCTTGGAGACATAGTCTCTCCAGCGAGTCCTGGGTCTGCCCCGGGGTCTCCTCCCAGTGGGACGTGCCCAAAACACTTCAAGTGGGAGGCGTCCAGGAGGCATCCTTATCAGATTCCCATACCACCTCAACTGACTCCTTTCAATGTGGAGGAGCAGCGGTTCTCCTCTGAGCATCTCCCGGATGACTAAGCTCCTCACCCTATCTCTGAGGGTGAGTCCAACAATCCTAATAAGAAAGCTGATGGAAAAAAAAAAAATTCTACGTTATACGGAGTTATATGAATTTTTATGAATATGAATTTTTCATGATAAAGCTTAATGTGCATACCTAGGAAATCCTGCTACCATATTTGGAGTTTTTGAGTAGTGGGAAAAAACAAGTTGAAGGATGCTGATGTGACTGTGAACGTTCAGTTCTACCGCTGACTGTTATCACCAGTGTTTTCTGCATTGACTCAGCAGATACAATCTTAGTCATAAATGAAATAATAAAGAGGCTGAGCAAACTTTATCAATTGAGTCATGAATGAACTATCAAGAAGTGACCTCAGCCCAATGGTCCCTTGGATATATATATATATATATATATATATATATATATATATATATATATATATATATATATATATATATATATATATATATATATATGTAGCCAGAATCACTCTGTTAGTTAAGCCAATGCACTGCAGCAGTCTGTGAGAGCTGTACTTTATATTGTCTTCTGCTGGCCAATTTTTTAATTAATTAAATTTGCTGAAACTTTGATCCAGCCTGGTTTTTGACTGAAGGTCTTCAAGAATTTTTCTAACAAAAGCTCATTTCAGCCACTTGTATCTGCGATCTCGTTCTTTCGGTCATTACCCAAAGCTCATGACCATAGGTGAGGGTAATGTGGAGGAACAAATAATTTCAGGCGAGATGCGACGAGCTGGAAGGTTTTAGAGTTTTATTCCTCCATAATCATGAGACACACTGTAGTGCTGTGTGCTGTGCTATGTGTGTGTGCGTCCTGTGTGTGCGTGAAAAGTAAGCTCTTTTATACAGACAAGAGAGAATGCATGGCACATTTGCATATTGATATACATATCAGTCAATACATATCAATCGCGTGATTAACTGGTGCCAGACTTCCTCTCCTTAATCCGGGGATGTATAACAACAGTCATTGTTCTGATTGTCTCCTAGGGGCTCTCTGTCCGTATGCAAATTGCTCTGCTTCCTGCCCTAGCTGAGTGTGAAGATTGAATGTCCATGTAGATTGTGGTGTGTCACCACAGGGCTCCCCCCCAGAACACTCAGCAGGGGATGTGACCCCCCCCCCCCCCACGCCGTTTGGCTCCAGCTCCGGTAGAACTGTCGGAGGGCATGTCAGTCCGTGGGGAGGGACGGGGAAGGGGTGGAAAAAAATGTGCTCCGTTCCGAGTTCCAGCACGTTGAACGGCCGTGGATCGTGGGCGCACGGGCCGGTGTGTTTCATGCATAATGGAACAAGACGGCGATCGGCTGGCTTTAGGGAGTGAGGTGCGGGAAAAGCACTGTGCAGGAGTAGGGGGAGGGGGTGGGATTAAGCGAGTGCCGGCCCGGGACGTCAAAGATGTCTGGAGCCGTGCAAAAATTGCATGTGGATCTGCGATGGTGAGGGATTTTGCCATTAAATGTGGCGGAGATCCACAGCGGCTGTGAAAAAAACATTTTATCTGACTCCTCCCGCGGCTCGATCCAACGAGGATGTGGGGAAAGCGAGCAGCCAAGTTCCCCGAGGATGCATAGCGGCTGTGAAACACCCTCTACATTGGTGACCTAACGGGAAATGGACTATCTCTCCCTCTCACCGCGCTGTGGATTCCAGAGACCGGGGATTGCCTACATCCTTCGCATCCACACGAGAGCACACGCGCCTTGTCCTCTCTCCACAATGGCGACCTCCAGGACCGGACGGAGAGCGCGTCGCTGGGACCGAGATGCACGAGGAACAGTGACACGAGCAACACACAGAAACAGCCTGAACAGGGAAGACCATCGGTGCCGACTGCGTTGATTTCCATCAACCACCCTGACCCTGACTCACCTCTCGACAAAGGACCTTCCGTGCACAGAAGCCACACGTGCACACTGCAGGATTACGGGGACAGCGTAACTTTCAGCTATGTGGTAACTGTGCCAGGTGCGTGCCACGCAAGAGGGACTATCCGGCTCCACAGACTGATACATCGTCCTCCGCCGCTGCACATGCCCGAGAAACACGGCCGATCGCCACCCTTGGAACCTTCAGGGCTGCTCACGCGCCTGAAGCAGACATGCAGCCCACACACAGGACATTGTATAGGTTTCTCAGCCACGGCGCACACCGAGAGTTTAGCCGATTGCTGTCCCTGATGGCTTTAGGGCTGTTTCCGCACCTAAAAGCCAAACCGCCAAAGTCCCTCACACAGCTGCAGCTGTTTCACAGCCGATACTCATCCTTGGGGAATTTGGCCATTTGCTTTCCCCACATCCCCACTGGGACGAGCCGCAAGAAGTCAGAGGCATAAGTTTTCTTTTTTTGTTCACAACCACCGGCTTTTCCACCTCTCCCCCTTTCCCCCCACAGACTTACGGGCCCTCCAGCTCTCCTCACCAGCAGACAGTTCGACTGGAGCGGCCCCCCCTCCCCCCCGCTACAGCCTTCACTGGCGTCGACTTGAGCCCCAACGACAAGGGGGGTCACAGCCCTTTCTGGGTGTTCGGGGGGGGGGGGGGCTGGTGTGGTGACACTAAACACCGATTATGTGGTGTCCCAGAAATTCCTCTGGGACCAGAGGAATGTCTGGGACATTCCTCTGGGACATTTTTCTGGAGCTTTCCTTACACCCAGCAGTGAGCTTGGAGGAAGCAGAGGACAATTGACACAACCAAAAGAACCACAGCAGACAGTCAGACGGGACAGAATGCATGCATCTTTGTGCCAACCAATGTCATGCTAATCATGTGTATTGACCAATGGTAGTATATGACAATTGATATGCTAATGTGCCATGCATTCTCTCTGTATGTATAACGGTATAAAAGAGCTGCTCTCCCTCATCTCTCTCTCTTAACTCTTACACTCTCAATCCATCACGACTAACCGGGCCCCAGCAGCCCCGCTGGGGTCAACAGGCTGTATTCATGTTAGAGGGTAAATAAAGACTCTGTGCTGACCTACGCTCGTGCCTCACCTACACATCCTTTCCTTCGCACCATCTACGGTAGGAATGTAGATTGACTGGTAACTCAACAGCCTTGCCTTAGAGCAGACCTGGGCATTGTAGGCTCTTTGGTTGACTCTGACCAGCCACGAGGATAAATGTAAATTTCACAATAAACACATTTTCTAATTTTTACTTAATGCATGGACTAAAGCTGCGCTGCTTTTATTTTGAAGTTGTTGTTGGTTTTTTTTATTCAAGTGCATAATGACGCATACCTAAATCAATACAGGCATGACTGAATCTACCTTGTCACAAGCAGATGACTTTAGCACTCAAAAATGCCCACACACGCTAAAAAAAGAAAGGTAGATGCCAAATGGCATCTGGCAAACTGTCCGGCGGCTCAGGAGGGGAAAGCAGCTCCCTGTCCACACTGAGTATGGTGCAGATGGGGTGCTGTTGACTTCGACTGGGGATATCGTCGGGCCGTGGAAGGTATACTTCGAGGATCTCCTCAATCCCACTGATACGCCTTCCACAGAGGAAGCAGGGTTTGTGGACGAGGCGGATGACTCGCCTATCACAGGGGCTGAGGTCGCCAAGGTGGTTAAAAATCTCCTTGGTGGTCGGGCCCCGGGGGTGGACAAGATTCGCCCTGAGTACCTCAACGCCCTGGGTGTTGTTGGGCTGTCATGGTTGACACGCCTCTGCAACAATGCGTGGAGGTTGGGGGCAGTGCCTTTGGCATGGCAAACCGGGGCGGTGGTTCCTCTCTTCAAAAAAGGGGACCGGAGGGTGTGCTCCAACTTTAGAAGGATCACACTCCTCAGCCTCCCTAGGAAGCTCTATGCAAAGGTACTGGAGAGGAGAGTCCGGCCGTTGGTCGAACCTCAGATTCAAGAGGAGCAATGTGGTTTTCGTCCTGGCTGTAGCACATTGGACTAGCTTTTTACCTTTTTGAAAATTCTCGAGGGTTCGTGGGAGTTTGCCCAACCAATTTACATGTGTTTTATGGACTTGGAGAAGGCATTTGACCACGTCTCTCCTGGTTTTTTGTGGGGGGTGCTTCGGGAGTATGGGGTATCGGGTTTGTTGTTACGAGCTATTCGGTCTCTATACGACCATTGTGAGAGTTTGGTTTGTATTGCCAACACTCGGTTGGACTCATTCCCAGTGAGAGTTGGACTCCGCCAGGGCTGCCATTTGTCACCGATCCTGTTCATAATTTTTATGGACAGGATTTCTAGGGGCAGCCAGGGAATGGAGGGTGTCATGCTTGGTGACCACAGGATCTCATCTCTGTTGTTTGCAGATGATGTTGTCCTGTTGGCTTCATCCAGCAATGACCTATAGCTCTTGCTGGGACGGTTTGCCGCTGAGTGTGAAGCGGCTGGGATGAGAATCAGCACCTCCAAGTCCGAGTCCATGGTCCTCAGCCGGAAAAAGGTGGATTGTTCTCTCTGGGTTGGGGACAGGCTCCTGCCCCAAGTGGAGGAGTTTAAGTATCTTGGGGTTTTATTCACGAGTGAGGGGAAAATGGAGCGAGAGATTGACAGATGGATCGGAGCAGCATCTGCAGTGATGCGGACGTTGTACTGGTCTGTTGAGGCGAAGAGGGAGCTTTGTTCTAAGGCAAAGCTGTTGATTTACCAGTCAATCTACGTTCCTACTCTCACCTATGATCACGAGCTTTGGGTAATGACCGAAAGAATGAGATCGCGGATACAAGCGGCTGAAATGAGCTTTCTCCATAGGATTGCTGGACTCACCCTCAGAGATAGGGTGGAGGAGCTCAGTCATCCGGGAGAGGCTCAGAGTAGAACCGCTGCTCCTCCACATTGAAAGGTGTCAGTTGAGGTGGTATGGGCATCTGATTAGGATGCCTCCTGGACGCCTCCCACTTAAGGTGTTTCGGGCACGTCCCACTGGGAGGAGACCCCGGGGCAGACCCAGGACTCGGTGGAAAGACTATGTCTCCCAGCTGGTCTGGGAACGCCTTGGTATTCTCTCTGAAGAGCTGGAGCAGGTGGCTTGGGAGAGGGAAGTCTGGGCTTCTCTGCTTGAACTGCTGCCTCCGCGACCCGGACCTCCGGAAAAGCGATAGAAGATGGATGGATGGATGGATAGATGCCGAATGCAGGGTTTTCAACAAAACATGGACTGCTAAGTATTCATTTACTGAAGTCAGAGGTAAAGCCGCGTGTTTAGTTTGCAGAGAGCAGATCGCCATGTTTAAGGATTACAACCTTAAACAAACATTCTCAGTGATGAAGTTTACCAAATCCTGGTATAGATCCAGTTTCACTGATGATCATCTGTCAGCTGTGCTTCACATCTTCACCTCAGACATTCACCCTGACTTTGATGCACTTGTTAAAGCCCAGCAGAGACTAGATTTCTCTCACTGAACAAGAAAAAAGAACTGAAAAACACCAAGTGAGGTGGTTAGACTACAAATGTAGGGATGTAAATGCACCAACTAGCAGTGAACTGGGACACTTTCTTTGGAGGCCTTTTTCTCAAAATCACAGTTCAGTGACAATCATTGCTATAATATGATGTATCTTGCCTAATATTTGGAGTACAAAGACAATATTGTGATGTCTTTAGAAAGCTAAGAACCTCTTTCCAACAGTATATGAAACTCAAAATGTGTTTTGGGGTGAATGCGACTGAAAATGATCACTAATATAATGAGTCACAATGGTAAAAATGTTCACATTTTGTTTACCATTGTTTTGTGAAAATTGATTGAATAAATGACACTTTTTGTAAGGCAACTTCACTTTTTCATTGCTCAATCATAACATATATGCTTACCAGGCTTACCAGGTTGTCGAAACAATGCTATGTGCTGCTTTTTATAAAGAAATGCAATTAATATTATGCAGAATTGAGTTCAGCCTTCTGGGCCGGCCCTCCACAATATTTTCTTTCTCATGTGGCCCCATCGAAAAAATAATTGCCCATACCTGCCTTAGAGCTTAGTTCCCTCTTCACTACAACAGACCGGTTCAACCAGTCTGGGTTTGGTTCATTCATGTATTAACAATGACAAAACAACGTGAGTTAGACTAAGCTGTATGAGTGGCTCAAAAATAAAAGTGAAGAAAACAAATAGGCAAGAACAGAAAAACAGAGCAGATTTGATTCATTTTTCAATGTTTAATTTGAAAAAAAAAATACAATGAATTTTGGTGGTTTTATCATTCTGAGCTTTGAAACAAGATAACAAATACTCTTATTTTTTTTTCCCCCTTTTACCTTCGTTGGTGGAAAAAAAACAGATTATCCAGACCAAGAACAATATTTGGTAAGTCAAGTGCACATAATATCTTGTAATAACATAATAATTGTGCATCTGTCATTCTATGATATATTCCCCCAACAATGGTCTAGGGTTAAAATTGTGAGATTTTAGGTATTTCATTGATTAAAGGATTAAAGTCCAAGCTTTCTTTATAAATACTCCATCTTTCTAGCTCTGTCTTTTTATCTCCACCGGCAACAATGATATCAGATCAAGCCACTCCCTTTCTTCCTCTTCCAGTGCATCTCCAGCCTTTCACCCAGTTAATGTCTCTTCGTAGTGATTCCACTTATCCGCAGCAGGATGTGTTTTAGCACTTAATCCTTATATTTATTTTTTTTAGATTTTTTGTCACCTTTCTGTTTTATTTTAATGCTTTCATTGGATTTTATTCTCCTCTCTTTGTGTTAGAAGTTTATCTGCTTTTACTGGTTACAGAAGCCTTTCAGGTAAAGAGTTTCGATTTTAACTACAATTTTACATCAATCAATGTGCCACTATGTTAATTCATCAATATTGAATTTGATCTTACAGTTCCTGTTCTTAAACATGGATGATTTTGTACGTGACAAACTGAGTGAGTGGGGTCTTAGTGAGCTGATTGAAGAATTTGAAGGTAAAGTACCAAGTACAGTATATAACTAATATGATCTAAAACACTGCAGAAATATGGCATAATGTTATGACATATAATGCTTTATCTGTGCATTTAAATGTTATTTATCATTTAATTACAGATGAGAGAATTAACAAGGAAAGTCTTCTGCTTCTTGAGGAACAAGACATTGAAAACCTTGCCAGAAGGACTGGCCATAAAGTGAAACTCAAAAACGGACTCAAGCAATTAAAGGTAAACTAGATTATATATATATAGATAGATAGATAGATAGATAGATAGATAGATAGATAGATAGATAGATAGATAGATAGATAGATAGATAGATAGATAGATATAGATATAGATATAGATATAAGTATAGTACACAGCTGATAGTTCCCATGGCATTTATGTGTTTTTTTTACTTTTTCTTTTTCAATCTTTTCATTGCTTTATTGCTGCATTATGAATAATAGAAGAACACATAAAGTTCAGGCCTCTGCCCCAACTCACAGTAGTGAGTGACACATGTAGGCCAAAAAGAATGTAAGGAAGGAGGGTCTCACAACCCAAACTGCAGGGGCTCCTCATGTATACATACTCCGCAAGAACAGGGAAATTTGTTCTCTCTCCCAGGGCTGCAAGAACAAAATGATTTTTGTTCTTGCTGCCCTGGTTTGGGAGTTCTTGCAGCTTCTTCTTGACACATCATCGTGGCAGAACTTTTTTCTTGCATGATGTCCAAGAATTATTGTGTGATTGGTCAGAAACGTGAATTTGCCAGCAGTTCTGCATTTGAATTTCTTGTGAAGTATGAAATTTCCTGGCCAGAAAGAACTTTGTTCTTGTTCTTGACACCTCAAGAAAAAGAAAATTTCTCTGTTCTTGCAGAGTATGTAAAGGCCTTAATTCACGCCCCCTCTACTTCCACATCAGAGGGTGCACTAGACTTTATCTGTCATTTTGATGGACTTGTAAAAATTCAGTCATAATCTATTGTTATTTACTGCAAACAAGCCAGCCCAAAGTGTTTGGTCATGCCAGCGCTCACTTGATTTTTTTTTTTTGTGTGTTGTTTTGTTTTTTGTTTATATAACAAACAAGATGGTAATAGCATGCCCAGTGAATTTCAAAATAAAAACATCCATTAAACTACATGAATCATGTACTGTTAATTTTAGACTGACATTTAAAACATAAATTTTCTGACTGCTACTCACTGATTCCATGTCAGCACAGAAATAAAAGACCCCAAGAAAACCCCCGCTGAATATTATAACATTCTGATGTGTAGTTTCAGAATAAAAGCCTTCCAAAGTCAAGAATTATTGACAAATTAACTACATACAAAGTGAAATTTTAAGAAAAATTTAATGTTTTTCAGTTTTTCCACTTCAGCACAGTAGAGGACATCAAGAACACCTCCACCCCAAAATAATAACATTCTGATGTGTAGTTTCAGAATAAAAGCCTTCCAAGATCCAGAATTTTTTTTATATATTTATTATATTTAAAGTGAAATTTTTAAAAAAATTCCATTGTTTCTCAGTTATTCCACTTCAGCACAGTAGTAGTTGACCCCAAGAAGAATATTGTAACATTCTACTGTGTAGTTTCAGAATAAAAGCCGTCTAAAATCAGATTAAGATTTTGCCTCCATAAGATTTTACCTCCACCAAGGAGGTGATGCAATCGGGGTAGTTTGTCTGTCTGTTTGACTTTTAGCAGGATTACACAAAAACTACTGGAGGGATTTTGTTCAAATTTTCACCAGTGGTGGTCCTTGGCCTAGAGAGGAACCCACAACATTTTGGTGATAATCCGAGAATACATACCTTTGCCAAGGCTTATATCTTCTCACAGAGTGTTAGCAAGAATACTCCAAAACTACTGGATGGATCTGAATGAAATTTTCACCAGAGGTGGCCCTTGGCCTATAGAGGAATGCTGTCCTTTCTGGTCATCCTAAAAAGACGATCAGTAACTTACAATTATTACAGAATTCAGCAACCCGTGGACTGACGAAGAACAAAAAGAGGGAACATATTACGCCCCTTTTAGATTCTCCGCATTGGCTCCCTGTGAGTTTTAGAATGAATTTTAAAGTTATTTTATTTGTTTATAAAACTCTTAATGGTTTTGGTCCTTCTTATTTATTTGATCTGCTTTTACCATATCGATTCTCGCGGACCCTGAGGTTGTTTGGTACTGGCCTTTTAGTGATGCCTAAAGGTAAGACAAAAACCCACGGTGAGGCATTGTTGGAGTTTTTCGGCCCACGTCTGTGGAACGGCCTGCCAGAGGACCTCAGGGCTGCAGAGAGCGTTGATATTTTTAAAAGGAGGCTCAAGACCCACCTTTTTAGTTTAGCTTTTCACTAATTTTATCATTCATGTTCATATACTTATTTAGCTATTCTACTTATTTATTTATCTTTATATTTTTAGATTATCTTAATTCAGTTTTGTATTACATTTGCATTACAGCCTTCATCGTGTCGATCAAAACAATCCTTCATCCGTCTCAAAGAAGGTGGCTTTTACCAGTGCACCCAGGACAGTACAACTCAAACTCCGAGAGATGCAAGACTCATGGCTGAGTGCCAAGGCAGATGAAATCCAGGGCTACGCAGACAGGAATGACGCAAAACAATTCTACGAGTCTCTCAATGTTCTGTATGGACCCAAGCCATCAGGAAGCTCCCCACTCCTGGGCTCAGATGGTTCAACCCTCCTGACAGAGAAGACCCAAATCCTTCAAAGATGGGCTGAACATTTTGAAGGAGTCCCGAACCGGCCCTCTACTATAAACAATGAGGCAATTGACAGGATGTCCCAGGTCGAGATCAACAATGCCATGGATGAACTTCCTACTGTGGCTGAAGTTCAAAAGGCTGTTGGCCAACTATCAAGTGGTAAAGCACCAGGGTCAGATGCCATTCCAGCTGAGATATACAAGACAGGTAGCCCAGCACTCCTTGAGAAGCTGACTGAACTGTTCCGGTCCTTCTGGACCCAAGGCACCATTCCTCAGGAACTCAGGGATGCATCAGTTGTCCACTTGTACAAGAGAAAGGGCAACAGGCAAGTATGCAACAACCACCGAGGTATCTCGCTACTCTCCATAGCTGGTAAGGTCCTCGCAAGACTCTTGCTAAATTGTCTGATCACTAACCTAGAACAAGGCCTGCTGCCAGAATCACAATGTGGCTTCCGTAAGGGTAGAGGGACCGTGGACATGATCTTTGCGGCTCATCAACTCCAGGAGAAGTGTCTAGAACAGAATTGTGAGCTCTACACCACATTTGTTGACCTCACCAAAGCGTTTGACACTGTCAGTCGCCAGGGACTATGGAGGATAATGTCAAAGTTTGGCTGCCCAGACAAATTCATCCTGATGGTGCGCCAGTTCCATGATGGCATGAACGCATGCATCCTAGACAATGGTGAGGCATCAGAGGCTTTTCCAGTCACGAATGGCGTTAAACAAGGCTGTGTGCTCGCACTCACCTTGTTCAGTATGATGTTCTCAGCCATGCTCGCTGATGCCTTTCAGAATAGCACCACTGGGATAAGCCTTAGGTACAGGGAGGATGGAAGGCTCTTCAACCCAAGAAGACTCCAGGCTATCACCAAGGTAAAAGAGACTGTACTGAGGGACTTCCTCTTTGCCGATGACTGTGCCTTAAATGACAGCTCAGAGTGTGAGATGCAGTCAAGCATTCACAAATTCTCCATGGCATGCGACAACTTCAACCTCACTATCAGCACCAAGAAGACCAAAGTTATGCACCAGCCAGCTCCAAATGGCCAACAGGCAGAACCAACTATTACAGTGATGGGGTAGAGACTGCAAGTTTGAGGCCAATTCACATATCTAGGTAGCACTCTCTCCCAGTCTGCAACAGTAGATACCGAAGTCAACCATAGAATAGCCAAGGCCAGCATTGCATTTGGCAGACTCCGCAAAATTGCATGGGAAAGACGGGGCATTAGCATAAAAACGAAGCTAAAGGTCTACTGTGCTGTTGTGCTCCCAATACTCCTCTATGCCTGTGAAACATGGACGGTGTATGTAAGACATGCCAGATAGCTCAACCGTTTCCACCTCACCTGTCTTCGAAGGATCTTCAGCATCAAATGGCAGGACAAGGTACCCAACACATAAGTCCTTGAGCGAGCTAAAATGGAAATGGTCCACACCATGCTAATAAGAGCACAAGCTAGATGGGCAGGTCATGTTGTCGGGATGCCTGATGAACACATTCCAAAGCAGCTGTTCTACGGGGAACTCTCAGAAGGAAAAAGGGCAAGAGGGGGACAAAAGAAATGCTACAAGGACACCCTGAAGGCCTCTCTGAAATCCCTCAATATAGACGTGGCCCCCTGGGAAACTAGCACAAGACCGCTTGGCCTGGCATATGAGTGTTAAGGATGGCTGCAGAAGTCTAGAAGCCAGACGTATTGCTGGAGCTAAAGCCAAGCATGAACTGCGCAAGATTAGACAGCCCAGTACATCAGCTAACGTGATGATGCATGCTTGCCCCACATGTGCCAGGACATTCCGTGGCAAAATTGGATTGATCAGTCATCTCAGGACTCACCATCAACCATCAACTGATCAATAGGATTACAAGGTCATCATCGACAACAATGGACGAACAACAACAACAACATTTTATATAGGGGTATAATTATTATTCCTATAACCATTTTATTTTCTTTCTATTTATTATGCCTCGGTGAAAACGGAGGCATACAGTAATCACTGAGCGCATCTCTGTGGCTGTGTGTGTGTGTATCTGTCCGTCTGTCTGCCCCTCTGTTTCAGCTCACCCGGTCAAAATTAAGTGGAACTAAAGGCTTGTATCATTGTAGCACCATATTTTCTCGACATTTAATTTTCCAGAATTTTGAAATAACACTTTTTTTTTAAATAAACACAAAAATAGCTCATCTTTACCATCAAAGGAATGGTACTGCGCATGCGCCCGGAAACTCTCGCCAGAGGAAAGTACTGAGCAATTCGCCAATACTGGGTGAACAAATGTCCATCTTTTTGTCTGTCTGTTTTCTTCCTCTGCCACTAAACAGCAAAAGCTCCTGTTCGTCTTGCTTGTCATTATATTCACGTGCCTCCATCGCATACACCATTTAAAATGTCTGCCACCGTGCTCTTCTTTGTGTTTGGATTGCAGCTGTTCAAATCAGGTTGGTGGATCTTGGCTGCCGCCATCAGAAGGGTATGTGAATGGTAGATTATTTTCACTTCGTATGTGTGTACTCCAAAACTACTGGATAGATTTGGATGAAATTTTTACCAGAGATGGTCCTTGGACTAGAGAGGAACTCGTAACATTTTGGTGATGATCCAAGAACGCATACCTCCACAACGGCTCTGGTACTGAGGCATCAGCACCTTGGTGTTTGCATTTTTGTTCATGATCTTACTCTTCTTACTATTGTATTCTATTGTATTTTATTTTATTTTATTTTATCTTATCTTATTTTTAGCTCTGGTATTTCCTCATTGGGGGGATGTCAGCACTGGGAGCTGTAATTTGCTCTGGTGGTGGAGATGCTGCTGTGATGGTGGCACTGGCTGAATGGGATGGGGGAGTTCAGTCACAGCCTGTTGGTTGAGGTATGGACTCTGTCTTCCTGGGCTGTGGTGACCCTGTGGCGGTGTCTCTGCAGCTGTGGGCTGAGATCGGCTCCTGGTACTGACGGTCCCACTACAATGCATTTCCTTCCTCACTCTGGTCCTCAGTACTCAACCATATTTTTTTTTTTTTATTACTTGTGGGTGGGGTGGGTCGGAGTGGGAGGAGGTGGGGTCTGGAGTTAATTGAGGAGTCAGGTGGATGGACATCTTGGACAAGAGTAGGGGGGGGGGTGGGAGGGCTTGGGGAGGGTTCTCTTGTCATTTTATTGTTTTGTTTTTATTCTATCTGGAATTGTTTTTAACTGTAAAGCACTTTGAGTTGCCCTTTATTGCATTAAAGGTGCTATATAAATAAATAAAGTTAAAAGTTTAACATTTTGGTGATGATCCAAGAATGCATACTTCTGCCAAGGCTCTTATCTTCTTACAGTGTGTTAGCAACAATACTCCATAACTACTGGGTGGATTTGGATTTGAGTGTTTTGTTATTTTAAGCATCTTTGACATTATTTATCCCATTGGTAGCAAGCTCACTTTGAACAAACAAGGATATTGGGTGGTGCAGTGGTGCAGTGGTTAGCACTGTGGCAGCACAGCAACTTACTCTTGGCCATGGGATCCCGGGTTCGATCCCATCCCCTGACCAACAGTGACCTGTGTGGAGTTTGCATGTTCTCCTTGTGTCTGCATGGGTTTACTCCAGGATTTCTCCGGTTTCCTCCCACAGACCAAAAACATGCAGGTAAGGCTAACTGGAGAATCTAAAGTGGCTCTAGGTGTGAATGTGTGTGTTAATGGTGAAGGGATTGACACCATACTGTGGCTGCTATATCCATCCAGGTGGATACCCTGAATTTCCCTCTGGGGATCAATAAAGTACACAAAATAAAAAAATAAAATAAAATTTCGCCATGGTCTCCTGTATGCTGACAATGAGCTAGTTAGTTAGTTAGCTATCAATGCTAACTCTGTTCTCTGCTTGTACTTTGCGCTTGCTGTCTCTTAAATATTCACTTCTGAGAGCAAAACATCAGCATGTCAACAACATAACGGGCCACCTTGCTATAATGAAACCACCCACTTTAAGGTGGTACTCAATTGTAATGGAAAACGGCCAAAACCTGTGGTGTAATTGAGTTATTTAGAAAGATCTACAAAGTCGCGCAGGGATGACGTCACGGAGGCGACTGGCGGGAGAGTGACAGACTAGCAGCGAGGTTGACATTTGGTGCAATAAAAAGTGACGTTAAAAACTACAGTCAGACTCACGCAGTGTTTTAATAACACGACATTGTGTCAGAAGTCCTGTAGTTAACGTAGAGAGGTAAGCCCAGAAAGAAAAGGATCGTTTGTACACCGCGGAGGAAGAGGGGGGAGTTTGCGGACACGATGAGTGGAGACACAGATGCAGATGGAGGGTTAGCAACCGCTCTGGGAGTCGCTGTGGCAGCGGGTCCGTGCGCTAGGTTCAACATCCTGCCACCGGAGCCCTTCGACTTTTCTAAGCCGCAGGAGTGGGCCAAATGGATCTGGAGATTCAACAGATTTCGCCTGGCAAGTAATCTGAATGCAAGCTCTGAAGAGAATCAGGTTAATGCTCTGATATATTGCATGGGAGACGAGGCGGATGATGTTTTACGTGGGCTGGCTCTGACTGATGCTCAACGCAGCTCGTATGAAGCGGTGCGTGACGGCTTTCAAAGCTTCTTTGTGGTTAAAAAAAAATGTAATTTATGAACGTGCCAAATTCAACCTGCGAAAACAGAGAGAAAGTGAGACAGTAGATTCTTTTGTCACTGCTCTATATGCGCTGGCTGAACACTGCAATTATGGTGTGCTGCATGATGAGCTACTTCGGGACAGACTCGTCGTCGCTCTGTTAGACAAGAGGCTGTCTGAACGCATGCAGCTAGATGCAGAGCTGACTTTGGAGAAAGCAATCAGGATGGCACGGCAGAGGAGGTGAAAAAGCAGCAAGCTTGTCTGAGAGGACACACCAGAACTCAGGCAAGTGAGGCAATGTCTGTTGATAGAGTGTTCAAGGGAAGTAGCAAGCCTGCTAAAAACAAACCTCAGCGTGCTCTCAAACCGCACAGCACTCAGAACAGCAAGGAAAAGGGGACACAGTTAAAATGTCATAAATGTGGCAGCTCTCCATCACATTCAAAATGGGAGTGCCCTGCAAATGAAGTGAACTGTCATGCTTGTGGGAGAAAGGGTCACTATAAACGTGTGTGTAAGACCATAAAATCTGTACTTGAGGTGGAAGAGGATGAGGATGCCATCTTCCTCGGCAGTGTTACAACAGACGGTGATCCTTGGATGGTCAACATTGACATTCATGACAGCAGCGTGACATTCAAAATTGACACGGGTGCTGATGTCACAGTTTTGCCACACGCTGTGTTTCAGAAAATACTCAGAGAAAACCCACCTGCGCTCCACAAAGCACCTAAGCCGCTCCTGGGACCGGGGAGGAGGCCACTTGATGTTGTGGGCGTTGCCAAGCTGTTTTTGAGAATTGGTGAGAAAGAGGAGATGGAGGAAGTGTATGTTGTCCGTTATGTGCACACTGCCCTGCTAGGGAGGTCTGTGAGCTGCAGATTAGGGCTTGTTGCATGCCTTGACAGTGTCACTATAGAGACATTAAAGGAGAACTATCCAAAACTATTCAGCGGACTAGGTGAGGTGTGCCAGGCATATGCCATCAAGCTCAAACCAGGTGCCAAACTATTTTCACTCAAGACACCAAGG
Organism: Pholidichthys leucotaenia; assembly: GCA_020510985.1. Lineage (NCBI taxonomy): Eukaryota > Metazoa > Chordata > Actinopteri > Cichliformes > Pholidichthyidae > Pholidichthys > Pholidichthys leucotaenia. The sequence goes on from CM035838.1 coordinate 286,373,201, forward strand.
AGGATCCCATTGCCACTAATGGACAAAGTCAAGCAAGAGCTGTCCCGCATGGAAAGCCTCGGGGTGATATGCAGAATTGAGGAGCCTACAGACTGGTATGCTGGCATCATGGTAGTGCCCAGAAAGAACAAGATGGATCCTGTGCGAATATGTGTCGACCTCACTAACCTCAATGAGTCCGTGTGTAGAGAAAAGTTCATTCTACCATCAGTAGAGGAAATACTTGGGAGACTGGCTGGAGCCAAAATATTTAGTAAGCTGGATGCAAATATGGGGTTCACTGAATCTTCTGTCAATGGGATTTGCCAAACTGACAACGTTCATCATGCCCTTTGGACGCTATCATTTCAAACGGCTACCTTTTGGCATTGCGTCCGCTCCTGAACACTTTCAGAACAGAATGGTGACGGAGGTCACAGAAGGGCTCGAAGGCGTGGTTTGTCACATTGACGACGTGCTGGTGTGGGGTCGTATGCAAGAGGAGCATGATGCTCGCCTGCATACCGTGCTAAGAAAGATTCAGAAGGCAGGTATCACACTTAACTTTGGCAAGTGTGATCTGTCAAAGTCTGAGGTGACCTTCCTAGGCCACGTGATCTCCGCCAGCGGCATCAGTCCAGACCCGAGCAAGACGGAGGTTGTGAGGGAAATGCCTGAGCCAAAAACAGTGAGTGAACTAAGATCTTTCCTTGGAATGGTAAACCAGCTAGGCAAGTTTATTCCGCAGCTAGCTGAGAGGGATAAAGCCCTCAGAGATCTCCTTTCAAAGAAGAACTGCTGGTTGAGGGGCGCTGACCAGGCTAAATCCTTCCAGGACTTAAAGGATGCCCTGACGTCGCCACCGGTGCTAGCCGTATATGATCCTAACAGAGAATGCAAAGTTACGGCAGACGCGTCTTCTTACGGACTTGGAGGAGTCCTGCTACAAAACTGGGGTGAGGAGTGGAGACCAGTAGCCTTCATGTCGCGGTCTCTCACGCCTACTGAGCAGAGATATGCACAAGTGGAAAAGGAGGCTTTGAGCCTGACCTGGGCTTGCGAGAGGCTCAGCAACTTCCTCATTGGAAAACACTTCCAGTTGGAGACAGATCACAAGCCTCTCCTGAGTCTCCTGGGGTCTCAAGCACTGGACGCTCTACCCCCTCGGATACAACACTTTTGAATGCATCTTATGCACTATTCCTACTCCATATCTCATGTACCAGGGAAGTGCCTGTGGACAGCTGATACATTGTCGCGAGCGCCTGTCGCAAGAAAAGGGACACCAGCTGACAATGAGCTGTTCGAGGACACAAATATCTACGTGGATATGGTGATGGAGAACCTACCTGCAAGCACTGCCTATCTGGAGAAGCTGAGAGAGCAGCTGCAGAGGGACAGTGTGTGTGCTCGAGTGATGCAGCTGTGTGCAGAAGGCTGGCCAGCTCATAGCATAAATGAACCTGCACTCAAGCTATACTGGACTGACAGAGCATTCCTTACTGTCCAGGATGGTCTACTGCTAAAGGGAGATAGGCTCGTCATACCCTCAACCATGAGAAATGATGTTCTCGCTAAGCTGCACGAAGGACACCAGGGTGTGGTTAAGTGTAGAGAATGGGCACGACAGTCAGTATGGTGGCCAGGGTTGAGTCAGCAGCTGAATGAGTTGGTTCTCAACTGCAGCGCATGCTGTCAGGAGAGACAGAACCACAGGGAGCCACTGATGCCGACACCATACCCAGACAGACCATGGCAGAAGTTGGGAGCAGACTTGTTCATGTTAGGGAGCAAGACCTACTTGCTAGTAGTGGACTACATGTCAAGATATGTGGAGATTGCCCTGTTAACTCCCACAAGATCTAATGATGTGATCCACCACCTTAAGTCGATCTTTGCACGTCATGGAATCTGTGAAACCCTGGTGACAGACAATGGGCCACAATTCTCTGGAGCAGCTTTTGCAGCATTTGCAAAGCTGTACGGGTTCCAGCATGTAACCAGCAGCCCAAAATATCGCCAGGGCAATGCTGAAGCGGAACGTGCAGTGCAGACAGTGAAGGGGCTTTTGAAGAAGTCAGATGACCCCTATCTTGCTTTACTGGCCTACAGGGCTACCCCTCTCCAAAATGGGTATAGCCCAGCTCAACTGTTCATGGGAAGGCGGCTTCGTACAACTGTGCCTATTCTTCCTGCGTTGTTGAGTCCTGCTTTTCCGGATAGAAATGCTGTTATGCTGAACGAAGGGAAGAGGAAAACAAAGGATGTGCAACGCTACAACCTGACACACCGTGCGAAGCATCTCAACAGACTCACTCCAGGACAGGACGTGTGGGTGACCGATCAAGGAGCAGCAGGTGCTGTCATCGGAAATCACACCACACCGCGCTCTTATCTGGTGGAGGGACCCCATGGGACCATCAGGCGAAACCGTCGTCATCTCATCCCCTGGAACTCCTCATCGGAGCAGAGCAACAGTGCTGCAGCAGAGCAGTTCCCGGAAGGTGTTCTAGAACAACCTTCAGCAGAACAACCTGCAGCAACATCATCACAGCAGAACGTTCCTGAACCACCATCTACTCCTACTCTTAGAACCAGGTCTGGGAGAGCGGTTGTAAAACCAACCCTGTTGGACTTATAAACAATTATGAAGATTGGACGTTTGAAAATAATAGTGAAAAAAAAGGTTGCAAATGTATTGCACTATTTTTCTGATTTTGCACTCGTTTATATGTAAATGTTCAAGTTCAGAGTTTAGAGTGAGGACAGAACAGTATAGGGTTTAGGATGGAAGTATTGTACTTGATTTTGCACATATTATTCAGTGCTAAGGGTAAACTGCAGTGTGTTTGTTGTGTGTGTGAATGGAATTAGGTAGGACCAGATCTTCCAGCCACAGAGGCAGAATAATCCTCTAAGGTCTGATGAATCAATGGCAGTCTACCCATTGATACTAGAAAGGGGAGATGTGGTGTAATTGAGTTATTTAGAAAGAACTACAAAGTCGCGCAGGGATGACGTCACGGAGGCGACTGGCGGGAGAGTGACAGACTAGCAGCGAGGTTGACATTTGGTGCAATAAAAAGTGACGTTAAAAACTACAGTCGGACTCACGCAGTGTTTTAATAACACGACAAAACCGTGTTGGGGCGAGTAGAGTTGAGGCGAGTTGAGCTGAGTAGGTGCTAATGGAAAAAAGCCAATAGCAGTTTTTGCCCCACGCTCATTAACCCCACTGTGGTGCCCTTGAGCAAGGCCCTTAACCCCAGCTGCTCCAGTGGAACTGCTCAGTGGCCACAGATCACTCTGTGGTTGTACTGGGCAGCTTCCAGGTGTGAATATGTATCTGTGTGAACAGAACATCCTTGAAAAAGAGAGGTTCCCTCTCAAAGGACCATCCTTCAATAAAGGTTAAATGAATTAAAAAAAAAGAAAAAACTATTTACCAAAAAAAAAAAAAAATCTTGCTTTTTGGTTTTTATTCTTATCAGCTTTGTATAATATTGGGTGGGGGTCTTCTTGGCATCCTCTCCTACTCTGCTGATGTGGAATCATTGAGTGGCAATGGGTATTTTTTTTTTTAATTTTAATTTTAAATGTAATAAATATATTAAAAACTCAACTTTGGAAGGCTTTTATTCTTTGTTGGACTAAGATGGTGGAACGTACGGACACAGCTGCTTGTTGCTCCAGACTACTATGTATGTTTTTATGTTTTTTATGTTTTTTCGACAATTTTGTTGTACTTCCCAACTGTACAATGAAAATAAAGCCTATTCTATTCTGAAACTACACATCAGAATGTTATAATATTGGGTGGGGCTCTTCTTGAGGTGTTCTATTAGTCTACTGAAGTGAAATCATTGAGTAGCAATGGGGAATTTATAAAAAAAAAAAAAAAAAAACTTTCACTTTAAACATGATGAATATATCATTTTTTTTGTTTTGTTTTGTTTTACTTTGGAAGGCTTTTATTCTGAAACTACAAATCAGAATGTTATAATATTGGGTGGGGGTCTTCTACTACTGTTCTGAAGTAGAATTGTTGAGTGGCAATGGAGATTTTTTTTTTCTTTTTTATAATTTCACTTTCAGTTCAGGAGGCAGACACTCTCTTTATTCAAGAGTAAGTTGAAATCTTTTCTCTTTGATAAGGCCTATATGTCACAGAGGTGTGTGTCAGCCCCGAGTGCACACACTTGTTAACTGTACTTGGCCAGTTGCATCCCACCGGGAGGTTCGAACTCACGCCTCCCGCTCCGGAGTCCTGCACTCTACCTGTTTCGCCAATAGGGTCAACCCCCTGCCAGTACATCCCGGACGAGCCCCCAAATGTCACACATGTATGTGCATCATCCCGAGTGCACACACTTTTTAACTGTACTTGGCCAACCGTATCCCACCGGGAGACTTGAACTCATGCCTCCCGCTCCGGAGTCCCGCACTCTACCTGTTTTGCCAGTAGGGTCAACCCCCTTGGCAAGCCAAGTAGGGTGCTTATATTGATTCCACAACACACTCCCCTCTGATTTTTGACATCGTCCCCTGATGTCAACGCTGCATTACAGCTTGGGAACTGTTACGCTGCCAGTACATCCCGGACGAGCCCCCAAATGTCACACGTGTATGTGTATCATCCCGAGTACACACACTTTTTAACTGTACTGGCCAGCTGTATCCCACCGGGAGATTTGAACTCACGCCTCCCGCTCTGGAGTACCGCACTCTAGTGGTGTGCAGGGGTCCCGAACAACGCCCTACCATCCCCAAGGGAATGGGCAGGTGGAACGATTCAATCGTACACTGTTGGCAATGCTCAGAAATTTGCCCGAAGCAGCCAAGGAATACTGGAAGTCCTCTCTGGCAAAAGTGGTTCATGCATATAATTGTACGCGTAGTGAGGCTACGGGGTACGCATCATATTTTCTGTTGTTTGGCCGTAGTCCAAAGTTGCCTATTGATCTGATGTTTGGCCTCACAACAAGAGAGCAGAGTGTTTCTCAGCAAGACTATGCTGAAAAGTGGAGAGCTACAATGACTGAAGCTTACAAACTCGCTTCTAAAACAGCAAACAAAGAAGGGATGAGAAGTAAAGCACTTTATGATAAAAAGGTTCACGGTGCTGAGTTACTCCCTGGATCCAGAGTATTGGTCCGAAACTTGACCGAAAAAGGTGGGCCAGGAAAATTAAGATCATTCTGGGAAGACAAGGTGTATGTCGTGACCCAAAAGAAGTACCCAGACAGTCCAGTATATGAAATCAGACCTGAAAATGGCAAGGGACGCACTCGGGTCATGCACAGAAACCTTTTGCTACCCTGTGACTTTCTTCCCATGGAAACAATGGAGCATGCCTCTAAGAAAATAAGAGAAAGAGACTCTAAAAGACAAAGGCATGTGGACAGACAAAGCAACACGGATGATGAAGATGAAGAGGGTTGGAATACCATAATCGGATTACGAGCGGGGAAGGATCAAGAGCAGCGTCCACTGAGAGCCGATGCACCGGAGTTCTACCCGCACAGTGACACTACTCTGGAGGATGAGGACCAGGACCCAGATGACGTCACGCAGGTGCAGCTGGCACCAGAGGTCGACAATCCGGTGGTCCCAGATCCAGCTGAGGCAGACCAGGACCAGAGTGATGAGGTGTCGGAGTCCAGTTCCAGTGACCAGGAGGGACCTGACGAGATTCCTGCTAAAACTTATCCTTCAAGAATAAGAAAACAGCCATTGAGATTGACTTATGATAAGTTAGGCCAACCTTGCACTTCATTGCACTTTATCTGTCTAGAACAAAGGTGTAGAAGCTAAAGATAACCATTGGTCAGACAAAAATGTTTTGAAAAGTAACTTGGTAGTTACTGTGATGGTTGATTACAAAAGGAAAAAAAGAAAAAACATTGAAAAACACAAAAAAAGAGATTTTCAGTGTGTTACTAAGGCACAGGCATCACACAAAGGTTTATTTGGTAGGCTATGACTAGATTGAGTACCCTTACTCTCAGGAAAGATACAGATACCCACCATGATGGATGGAGCGGTTGAAGGTTATCGTGCACAAAGACCTCTTCTGCAAATGTATTGCATGGAATAGGAGATACATGCTGTACTATGGACAATTACCAGTTGCATCTTTATAGACTATAATGAACTCTGACTCCTGTGTAGTGATACCCTACTTACATGCAATACATGATTACCAAATGTGGACTGAAAGAAGAAAAGAGAAAAAAACAGTAGTTTTAAGAAAGGTGTAATGTCGGGACGACATTAACTTTTTGAGGGGTGAGTGTAGGAAAAAGTTAATTTTGGATAACCTCTAGTAAACCCTCAGAAAACAGTGTGGATTAGATGCTAATGGCAAATATAAATATTCTTAATAAATGTACCTAAGAGACTATAATTTAATGATTAATGGTAAATGGGAGCATTTATGGAGAATGTTATTAAAGGACTGAATGTGCACTGTTTAGGTATGAACTGTCAGTGAAAGCAGTAGTGTTTCTACGCCAGAGGTGGCGCTCAGTAGTGATGAAACACTGTATAGTGTTAGAGAACAATAGAGGAAGAGTAGCGAATGTTCCAGAGAGAGAGTGTTATAAAAGATGGTGTCTAGCGATGTGCTGTGTAGTTGTGGGCCGTGCCGTGTGTGCTGGGAGAAGTTAATAAAAAGCCGCTGCAAAGTCTAACAGCTTGGCTCAATCATCCTTCCTCCCCTTCGCCCCTCCTGGGTGTAACAGAACTTTCTGGGATGGACTTCTTGTTCAACTCTCTAAAGTCACAACACAAACGCAGACCTCCATATTTCTTTCGCACACAGATAATTGGACTGGAATACGATGACTTGGATTTGGTGATCCAGCCCCTGTTAAGCAGGTCTTCTAAATACTCCTTTACTTCTTTATGAAGTGGTTTGGGAACAGAAACATAAGTCTTTTTAACAGGATCGTGATCTTTGAGTCGGATCTTCAACAGTAAAGAGGGAATTGTCCCTACATCATACTCATCACAGGAAAACGCTTGCCATTCCTCCCGTAGTAGCTGTTTTACTTGCTCTTGCTGTATGGGCGAGAGATGATCAAGGGGAACTGGAGGGTCCCACATGTCCATAGTCTCTTCGACAGCACAGTTCATCTTGGTCTCTTTATTTCTTCCTGTTTCACTCGTCATCGGGTCGACTGTCGCTTGGTTTACAGCAGGGGGTCTAATACCTGCCGGATAAGCAGTTTTAACCTTCTGCGTTTCCCCCAAAATGGTCTTAGCGGGCAGCTGGATATCACGGGGCGTACTGTTTGTTATAGGTTTTTTGAACATAGATCGCTTCCCTTTCCATAATTGCACCAACCCACTTTGCATCTGCAAACCCTCTGGTAACTGGGTGTACTGACTCGGCTCAAATAAGACGTCTTGTGTGTCTGGAAGTGAGCCTGCTCTGACACAACTTTTGACTGTTTTGGTTTGGCCAGCAGGGATGGTAACCAACTCACTGCCAACTTTTACCATTCCTTCCCCAAGCCTATCCTCCTCACTTTGCATCACTTTCAAAAACACTTCTGTTTTCTTACAGTCAAATGAGAAGGCTGCACTGACAGCTTCACTGATGGCGCAAGGGGGTTTAATGCCCATCTTCAGGACATGGTCAATCACGTTGAACCCAATGATAGGCGGCTCTGCCACTCCGTCCTCCTTCACCACTAGCACAGGAACTAAGAGTTCCACCGGTGGGCGACTAACTGTCGGCAGCTTAAATGTGACTTCGACCCACCCTGAGAATGAAATCGGTGTCTGGTTCACTGCCCTCCCATTCAGTATACTTGGACCCACCAACTCGGCTAAGTCTCTGACGGTGGTGTGTGGCAGGTGCTCCTGTCTCCAGGCGTCATTCATTAAACAAACCTGTGACCCTGTGTCCCACAATGCTTGTGTCTCCTTGTCATCGAGGAAGCAGGTGATGACATATTTTTTTCCAATCAAATTGAGTAACTGTAATTGGCAATTAGGGGACAGTAGATTAACACGGACCGTTTCTTCAGGAGGTACCTCGGCCTTAGCTATCAGCCTTGCTTCCAACCTCCGAATACTGTCAGTAACGAGCTCATACAGTTGTTGTGTGTTAGCTTGTTCTGATGTGGTTGCGACAGTATTGGCCGCTGTGTCTACTTGCCCTGTTCCTCGTCCGAGTCTCCTTCCTATCCGACATTCCCTTGACATGTGGCCGCTGACTCCACACCGGAAGCAGTGGTTGCATTGTTCGCCATTGCTGGTGGACTGACATCTCTTGCAGCCACGTGTCCTCCTGGCTCTTTGAGCGCGAGGTGCTCTGGGAGACTCACGTATGGCCTTCTTGATCTCCTCCATGTCACTCTTCAGCTGCGTGACTATGTTCAGGAGCTCAGATTCCGTACGGGTCACTGTGTTTTGGGACTTAAGGATTTTTCCTTTTGTCGATGGTAGGGGGCGCTCTTGGCCATCCACTTCTCTCTCGGTTGCATACTGACCCGTCAGATTTTCCAATTGGCATTCTCAAACTTTTGGTTCTTTTGTGTGCCTTTTAAATTTTTGATGCCGTTCCCATTCAAGACTGGCTGCTGCATTCGTCTTTGAAATCAGTAGCTCGTCGGTGATGGCAGGATCCTCCAAATAACGCTTCAGCTGATATTTCACATCAACACTGATCAGTCCTGTTTCCACCGCCCTCAGAAACTTCCTCCCCTTCGCTTTCAATGGTTTTCTCCACCTCCTTGATTAACAGTCATATCAGCGTGTACTTCTTAGACGGTTCGGCTGGGCTTATCTTTGCAAATAAACAGACCTCATTTAGCTGTTCGGCCCGTAACGGCACCAAGGCCTCGCTTAGCTTATCTTGTAGCTGCTCCAGCTCCATCGTTACAGCCTCTTTTTTTTTTTTTATTTGCACACTCACCGTCTTAGACACGACTGAACCATCCTCTGCTACCAAGTTTTGTTACACCCAGGAGGGGCGAAGGGGAGGAAGGATGATTGAGCCAAGCTGTTAGACTTTGCAGCGGCTTTTTATTAACTTCTCCCAGCACACACGGCACGGCCCACAACTACACAGCACATCGCTAGACACCATCTTTTATAACACTCTCTCTCTGGAACATTCGCTACTCTTCCTCTATTGTTCTCTGTCATATCCCGAGCGCTTTGTCCGCGCTCGGGTTATTCCTCATCCCTGTCAGCTTTTGACAGCTGGTGTCGTCACACGGGTTTCCCGGGCTCTGATTGGCCAGACGCTCGGGAGCTCTCAGCTGTCAGAACCTGGGCAGCTGTGCCGAGTTTCCAATCATGAGCAGCTGGCTTTAAATGTCAGTGCGAGTGAACTGGACGGCGCGGCTGTCTCGTCAGAAGTCCTATGACTTTCCCCTGTCTCCTTACCACATGCTCCCTGGGTTCCTCGACGTATCCCGCTGCATGTAAGTGATTTATTTGGAACTGTCTTCTCCCTCGCTGACGTTCCTTCCTAACTACGGCAGACGAGAGCTCCTCGTTACTGCCATAACTCTCTTTTGTGAATTTATGTTGTGTTGTGTAACGAAGCCTGCGTGGCAAAGTTATGTTGTACACCTAAGTCCTGTGCTTTATAAATAAAGGAACTGAACTGCAATTTACTGAACTGAGGCGTCTTATGCTGGCTCGTGAGGGCCAGCCGTGACATTCTCTAACACTATACAGTGTTTCATCACTACTGAGCGCCACCTCTGGCGTAGAAACGCTACTGCTTTCACTGACAGTTCATACCTAAACAGTGCACATTCAGTCCTTTAATAACATTCTCCATAAATGCTCCCATTTACCATTAATCATTAAATTATAGTCTTAGGTACATTTATTAAGAATATTTATATTTGCCATTAGCATCTAATCCACACTGTTTTCTGAGGGTTTACTAGAGGTTGTCCAAAATTAACTTTTTCCTACATATAGTTAAAAATGTTGCCCCTGCCAGGCCTTCACTCACATGTGCAACCCAACCAGGCTTGATAGTGGATTGTCTGGCTTTGAATATTGTATTTGTTATGTTTGTTTTGAATGTAGCTACTGCCAGGCCTCCTACTTTTTATCTCTTTTTTCAACCCAGCTGGTCGAGGCGGATGGCCGTCCTCTGTGAGCTATGGTTCCACTCGAGGTTTCTGACCGTTAAAGGGAAGTTTTTCCTCACCTGTGTCACCTCAGTGCTTGCTCTTAGGGGTCTCTGCTGGGTTCTATAAATTTGAGAGATTTGAGAAATGTTTTCTTGATTTGTCTCCGTTTGTGCTCTCTTTCTCTCCCCCTCCCCCCTCCCTCACCCCCACCCTTTCTGACCACTTCATATTGTCACGCCTGAGCGCTGATTGCTATCCGCGCTCAGGTTGTCCAGTTTAGCTCCAGCTTCATCCCATTCCGGGCCTGGTCTTACGGCCTCCCCCGAGGCTCGTAGCTTTGACAGCATCTCAGACTTCCGGCTGTCAAGCCCAGCTGCTCCGGGACAGCTGTCTGTCATTATCAATTACCTTCCCCGCTCCTGATTGGGTTCTGTCCCTCATTTAAGGGAGCAGCTGAGAATCACTTCTCGCTGCGACCTAAACAGAGGAAAGACGTACATCGTGTTTCCGCGACTGGAGTTCCTACGTCCAACTCCAGTTCCCTCGGTGTTTCTGCTCCTCCCCCACCTGTAAGTGTTACTGCTCAGCGTGGGTTTCTTCCCCGCTGCACTTCTTAGCCTCTCACCCTAGTTGGAGTTCTACCTTGTGTATGTGCATATTTTTGCCCCTCGTGGTTCTTTACTTTGCCATTTGTTTGTATTCTGTTCCTTTGTTAATAAAGTTACGCAAACTCACTGGTCGCCTATAGCGTCTCCTTAATGGCTCGCGAGAGCCATTCATGACACATATCCCTTCAATTCCTTCCCCCATTCCCCCCGTCAGATCCAGCATAAGTGAGACAATTTAAATAACTAGTGCATACCCATGCATGGCCATAGAAAGCAAGTGTAAGCAAACATTTCTGCATGGCTGTAGAAAGTTACTGTTACCATGGCAACAGCAACCATGGTGAAACCTGCCTTGGATCTTTGACGTCACCACTCGTTCGTTGATGCCTGCCTTTGATCTTTGATGTCATAGCGAGTGCTATGATTGAGTGCAGCCTGCCTTTGATCTCACAGCAGGTCCTATGATCTTTGAGCGAGTTCTACAATCGTGACATCATGACATCGGGACAGAGAGATCTCTTGAATTATATATAGATATTCCTTGTCTCCAGGGCATGGATCCCAGCCCACATCCTGGCTTTAAGTTGGGATTTTCTGTATTTCACCTTATTATTATCCTGGGTTGCTATTATCGTTATTATTCTGTCTTGCATATTTATTTCTTCATTGGTGTTCCTCTTAGTTTAAGTTTATCAGCATTATTATTATTGTCATTATCATTATTGCCTTGGTCTTGTCTCCCCTCTGGTCCCCTGTGTGATTATCTGTGCAGCCCCGCCCATCCCGTTTTCTGTAACCATGCCCTGTTGTCTGTGTTTGCCCCTGCTTGTTACTTCTTCTCCTGCTTGTTACTGTTCTGTTTTATGTTGATTACCTGTGTCTATACCTACGATGTGCTCGGCCGTGCTATGATGTGCTCTGTCTGTGTGCCGTCATATACATAGACATATCTTTATGACGGCATCGTGAGTCCTATGATGCCTGAGATCATAGGATCATCATAGGACGTCCTATGATGTCCTACAAACGTGACAGACACACATAGATTTCTTGAATTTATAGAGTGAAGTATTAAAAATTACATAGCAGGAGGAGTCTATAGATACTATTTATATACAGCATACATCAAATATGAACAGAGCTCCTGTTGGCAAAGTAAATCTGTTTGGCATAATAAGGGAAGCAGATTTCTGCTCTGCTTGCCAAGCTGCTGGACAGGGTAAGCTGCTGGACGGTGTTTTGGTCTTACCTGTGGTTTCTTATGACTAGGAAGAACTGGGAGCTGGGAACTGTTTCAAGCAGGAAACAGATCTTTCTTTGGCTCAAGTAAGTTGAGCAGTTTCATGCTACTAGAAAATTGAAATTTCTCTAGCCTTGTACTTAAGAGTCTTTTAATTACAGATTGAAGAGGACATGGAAAGATCCGATTTGGAGGTAAGGATCGTGTTAAATTTCAAATGCATGTATTGAACTGCCATGTTTTTTTTCCCCTTACATGTGTGCAGTGTTAAACTAACCTCAGAAATGTTTTTCTGAGGTTGGTGCATCTCAGCGCATTCATAATATATAATCATTACTCAGGACCTTTCTGCATCTCAGATTTTGTGAACTAAGATGCAGAAAAGAAGATCGTACTTATGGGAGCTGTCAACATGTGGAAAAATTGCTGTTAATTTGAAGATCAAATGTTGAATATTTACAACCATTTTCTCAATAACAAGTTTGTGGAGATTTTAATGTTCATTTACAGAATCCTCAAGATTATTTTAAATCAACTTTTTTTTTTAAATATATGTGATAAACATGGTCTTTTTAAAAGACTGAGTATTAGTAGTAAAGACAACCCCTGGTTTAGTGACACCATTTCCACTCTTATGAGGCAAAAGATGCTGTATGGGCAAATAATCCCTTGGATTGGACTACATTTAGAACATTAAGAAATAAATGTACAAATTTAATACAAAACTCTAAATGTGACTATTATCTTACATTGATAAATAAAAATTTGACTCATCCAACTACAGTGGGGCAAAAAAGTATTTAGTCAGCCACCAATTGTGCAAGTTCTCCCACTTAAAAGATGAGAGGTCTCCAATTTTCATCATAGGTATACTTCAACTATGAGAGACAAAATGAGGGGAAAAAAAAATCCAGAAAATCACTTTGAAGGATTTTTAATGAATTAATTGGTAAATTCCTCAGTAAAATAAATATTTGGTCACCTACAAACAAGCAAGATTTCTGGCTCTCACAGACCTGTAACTTCTTCCTCAAGAGGCTCCTCTGTCCTCCACTCATTACCTGTATTAATGGCACCTGTTTGAACTTGTTATCAGTATAAAAGACACCTGTCCACAACCTCAAACAGTCAGACTCCAAACTCCACTATGGCCAAGACCAAAGAGCTGTCAAAGGACACCAGAAACAAAACTGTAGATCTGCACCAGGCTGGGAAGACTGAATCTGCAATAGGTAAGCAGCTTGGTATGAAGAAATCAACTGTGGGAGCAATTATTAGAAAATGGAAGACATACAAGACCACTGATAATCTCCCTCGATCTGGGGCTCCATGCAAGATCTCACCCCGTGGGGTCAAAATGATCACAAGAACAGTGAGCAAAAATCCCAGAACCACATGGGGGGACCTAGTGAATGACCTGCAGAGAGCTGGGACCAAAGTAACAAAGGCTACATTAGAAACACACTACACCGCCAGGGACTCAACTCCTGCAGTGCCAGACATGTCCCCCTGCTTAAGCCAGTACATGTCCAGGCCCGTCTGAAGTTTGCTAGAGAGCATTTGGATGATCCAGAAGAGGATTGGGAGAATGTCATATGGTCAGATGAAACCAAAATAGAACTTTTTGGTAAAAACTCAACTTGTTGTGTTTGGAGGAGAAAGAACATCATACCTACTGTGAAGCATAGGGGTGGAAACATCATACTTTGGGGCTGTTTTGCTGCAAAGGGACTAGGACGACTGATCTGTGTAAAGGAAAGAATGAATAGGGCCATGAATCGTGAGATTTTGAGTGAAAACCTCCTTCCATCAGCAAGGGCATTGAAGATGAAACGTGGCTGGGTCTTTCAGCATGACAATGATCCCAAACACACCACCCGTGCAACGAAGGAGTGGCTTCGTAAGAAGCATTTCAAGGTCCTGGAGAAGCCTAGCCAGTCTCCAGATCTCAACCCCATAGAAAATCTTTGGAGGGAGTTGAACGTCTGTGTTGCCCAGCGACAGCCCCAAAACATCACTGCTCTAGAGGAGATCTGCATGGAGGAATGGGCCAAAATGCCAGCAACAGTGTGTGAAAACCTTGTGAAAACTTATAGAAAATATTTGACCTCTGTCATTGCCAACAAAGGGTATATAACAAAGTATTGAGATGAACTTTTGTTATTGACCAAATACTTTTTTTACCGAGGAATTTACCAATTAATTCATTAAAAATCCTTCAATGTGATTTTCTGGATTTTTTTTTCTCATTTTGTCTCTCATAGTTGAGGTATACCTATGATGAAAATTGGAGACCTCTCTCCTTTTAAGTGGGAGAACTTGCACAATTGGTGGCTGACTAAATACTTTTTTACCCCACTGTAAATTCTGGAAGCTAGATAAGTCCTCTCTAGCTTCTGTTTTCCCATCCACTCTTCCTAAGTTTTTAAAAGTGAATCAGAATGAAATAGGGGTAGAATTAATATTGCTGATGCATTTAACAATCACTTTATTTCTTTTGGGTCATTCTCAGTTCCCAGTAATATAGGAGTTCAAGCTGAAAAATTGGGGACTGTTCACCTTTTCTTCTATCTGTAAACCTGCTCCATATGTTTATAAAGCACTGTCAAACATGGAGTGCAAAAAGTCTCCTGGTCCTGACAAGAGAGAGCCATAATTTTAAAAAATTGCTGCAAATCTTATTGCTGAGTCTATTGCTTCCATTTTTAATTTGAGTATTTCTAGATTATCAGTCATGGCTAAATTTAGATCCTTTGTAAATGATCAATTGAAACAGTTTATATGAGACAATAATATTCTTAATGAATCTCAGTCAGGCTTTAGATCAGGCCATAGTACAATTACAGCAGCGACCCCTAGGGTTGCCACCTTCAATGCAGAAAAATAAAGGACCTCACAGCTAGAAGGTTCCAGGTTCAATTCCCCAGGCTGGCAAGGATGGGAACCTTTCTGTGTGGAGTTTGCATGTTCTCCCTGTGTTGTGTGGGTTTACTCTGGGGACTCCAGTTTCCTCCCACAATCCAAAAATGTATGCGCTAGGTTAATTGGTGACTCTAAATTGTCCCTAGGTATTGGTCTCTGATAGGCTGTTAGAATAGGGCATTAGTGTAGGTACTAGTTAAGTGCTTTGAGTGGTCTTTGTGACTAGAAAAAAGTGCTATATAAGTACACTTTATCTTTGCATAAAGGGTGGAGCAGTGGTTAGTATTGTGGCAGCACAGCAAGAAAGTGATGGGTTCAATCCCACCCCTGACCATCGGTGACCCTTCTGTGTGGAGTTTGCATGTTCTCCCTTGATTTACGTGGGTTTTCTCTGGGTACTCCAGTTTCCTCTCACAGGCCAAAGACATGCAGGGTAGGTTAATTGGCATCAAATGGGGATTCTAAATTGTCCTTAGGTGAGAATGTGAGAGTGAATGGTTGTCTGTCTTTGTGTTGGCCCTGTGATAGACTGGTAATGTGTCCAGGGTCTACCCCCCCCCCCCCCCCATGACCCGAAAAGGATTAAGTAGTTGAAGATGAATGTATGAATTTTGCATGAATCTATGTTCAACATAATTCCCAGTGGAATTATGGTCAATAGTGCAG
This sequence comes from Pholidichthys leucotaenia, assembly GCA_020510985.1. Classification (NCBI taxonomy): domain Eukaryota; kingdom Metazoa; phylum Chordata; class Actinopteri; order Cichliformes; family Pholidichthyidae; genus Pholidichthys; species Pholidichthys leucotaenia. The sequence continues at coordinate 286,388,725 of CM035838.1, forward strand.
CACTCACAAATAACATACTGTATTTTCAAATGTTGTTGATGGAACTCTTGCCAGTGGTTTAATTTTAAATGAGGTTAGTGATCATTTACCAGGTTCCTAACTTTTAAAAACTTTCCAACCAAAACCATTATTTTAGTTTCTAATTAAACTGAATCAGATCACTAAAAGTGCTATTCATTCTTTAAGAGGGGATTAAATCGGACAAGGTTAGAGTTCTGTTTATATGAAAATGAAGCCTGTGATTTTCTTGAAATCATAATTATATTGTATAATAACAGAAAAAGTCAAATAAAATACTAAACCTTAGCTAACTCAAGGAATTTAAAAATGCCTGTAAAAATATTGCATAAGGAATTCTTAAAAACTGGATCAAAATATTCTGAAATAAAACATAAAATGTATCTACCTTATTCCTACGCCCCATGAGGCCTTGTGTGAATTATGGTACTAGTTGAGAGCGATACTTTTCCTTGTTAAAAAAAACAATGACTTCGGCATCAAAAATGTGGGAACACTGTGGGGGCAGGGTGTGGGGATTCTCCACCTAGAGAAGGCAGCTGGGATAAGGGGGGACAATGGACCAGAGGAGAAAGTACCACCAGGGGGTCTTAAACGGGACAGTAGGGACTATACACCCCCCATGGAGAGAAGGAACCACCAGAGCTGCTGGAAGAGAGAAGGATGCGAGAGCGGCGCCAGCATTATGATGGCATTGTGCCACACAGGTCTTTGTTCTAAATAACAATGTATTATGGTCGGACGTTCTGGGTCTCAATGCATGGTATTAAAGATATAAAAGAGGAATGCACAGAGACCCAGGAGATCTTTTGCTGTACTGTATGTTGGAAAAAGAATAAAGTTTATGTGTTGTTCAGCTCATTGCCTCACCTGCTTTCTTTCTCCCCAACACGGCCTTTTGCACCTCAAAAACAAGAATATAATCATACCACTTCCCACGACTATGGAGGGATGGGAAGATGACCTTAAAAAGTGGCCTCGCAGACAGTAGCTCTGTTTGTTAGCACCGCTGCTAAGATGCTAATGCTGTAAACAAATTAAAGCTCTGAGATATAGCGATGTTCCCACCGCAATAAAGTCGGCTGCATTTTGTTAAAATATGTTGGACATAATTAAATTTACCTTAGGGCAGATGTAGAATCTAGTCAGAGCCACAAAGAACCCCAACAGCGTGCTTGGGTGTTTTAATGTTGAGGTAAATACAGACGGCTGCAGCAGTTCATTTTACCCTGAAATTAAAATGCTCATGCTGCGGTCATTCCATGAATGCTTGTTATTTAACTTAACACGTGCAGACATTTCCTGACAATTGTTCAGAACTTTATTGACCAATATTTTGTGATAATTTAAAAATTAATGCATGCTAAAGCATGCTGAAGTCCATATCATTCCAAGGCAGTGCAACGAATGCCAAAAAACTCCCCAAAACTATTTGATATCTTTCTTATATCGTTAAGCCTTAGGAAGCAAACTGTTACTATTTTTTATCTATTGTTTTACTTCATGCAGCCTTGCATCTGGTGACATACATGATGCATAAATGTCAGATCTGTGACGTTCATACAAGTGAAAACATACCTGGTGCTCTTGTTTCTGTACCACCGATCACACCAAAAGTCCTTGTTAGTTTTCAGTGCATGAGCTACGCATTGCTGGTGAGAAGCCTCCATTTATACACTCTAAGGCACAACCACGAACACCAGCAACAAGCACCAGAACTATGCCAAAACATTAAAAAAATACAGAAACTAGAACAGCTGTAATTAGCTGCCACTTGAGTGCAAAACACGTATGTGGACTATACATTAAAATGAATTTGATAAACTTTTAAAAACGCTATTTTTAAATGCCCCACTACTCCACTCTTGCTGACTGATTTAACACAACTTCAGCCAAAACCGGAAGTTGCGCCCATAATCGTTTCTACAGCAGCGCCCTCAGGAATAAGGTGGATAAAAATAAATAAACAAGTATAATACAGTTTTTCTCAATCACTTTGGTGCATTTCTCACAACAGAATTGAAATTCTCAAAACTGTTTGTTCAATCTTGACATCACTTAGTAACTTGTACTCGTCATAAAGGCAATTTCTCTTAATTCTAAACAGTCAGATACGTTTGTATATTATGCAGCTGCTTATGTACAATTGTCTGCTGATTTTTGTTACCATTTGTTATTGTCATGTCAGTCAAAATACATTAAACAGGTTTTGTATTGAATAGTCCTTCACCCCAAAACAATCAGGCATTTGCTCATTGAGTTACATGCAAAAATGTTGAACTAGTTATCATTGCACGAGGTAGATTTTATACATGTCTATTCCATTCTTTGTAAAATGTATTAAATTGATTATTTTTAGGTGAATCTATACTTTTACTTATGAGGGGAAATGTGTAAAAAATTATGTCAACTATTGACCTTCCAGTTCTCTAGAGCAGCTCAGACGTGAATCCTATGACCCTTCAATTGGCAGCATAGAGTATACAGTGAAGCCTTCACAGAGCAGCTCTCATTTCTGATACAAAAATGGAAGGACATCATGAGAATGACCCGGGCCAGCATCTCAGTAGAAGGGGCTGTCATGTTTCTGAGCTCAGGTTTTCTCTGAGCTCAGAGCTTCACTTTATTTTCAGTATTATGTCTGTTTTTGGTTTTTCTGTACATGTGTTGGTTTGCTTTCCTGTTTCATGGAAAAGTTCTGCTCTCATGTCCCAGGCACACCCTCCAACTGTTTGCTGTGCTTCAGGTAACCTCAGTTACAGTCAGTTGGTATTTTGGTTACCCTGCCTGCTCAGCCACACCTGCTGCCCATTTGTCTGCCCAGGTATTTAAACATCGTTTTGTCACTTTGTATTTGCGGCAGTCATACTTGGACGTTACTTGGATTAGTCCTCCTATTCCTTCTTCCTTTACTCGTGGGGCGATTTCGGCTCCGGAGTGTTTAAGTTTTTCTCATTTGCATTTTTTTTTTGTCATGCACTGTTTGGATTTTGTTTGTCTTTTTGTTAAAATAAAATGTCACACTACAATCCAGCATGTGGATCTGTCTTCTGCCCCGAGGGGCGCGTTCATGACAGATGACTGCTGCCAGAAAAAGATCCAGCTGTTGTAGTGTGCATTTTTTTCACCTTTTGTGTTTTCAAAAAATCTCAAATCAAATCACCCTTATCGTCATTCAACCGTACAACCAATCATGTACAGCAGAACGAGATTGTGCTTTAACTATCTACAGTGTAAATCACACACCCCAAGTGCAGAATCAGAGGGCCGCTGCCATGCAAGGCGCCGCCAAAGAGTTCCCTCCTCCATTCCATTTATTGCTGAGCACCAAGCTGGACGGCAGGAAGTTCCACTTTTATATGGTCTTTGGCATGACCCGGCCGGGATTTGAACCCCTGCCTCCCGGGTGTGGGGCGGATGCTCTAACAACTGATCCTGAGCTTTGGAGGTCATTATGTCCCCAGCTCGCTGACCTTGCTCAAACAAAGGAAGATTGGCAGCGGGGTCTCCGAGCCTGGAGGAAGAATGGGTGGCGGACTTCATCCAAAGTTTTGTGGATGAAGCTCTTGCCACCCGTGGAGCCAAGAAGGCCTGGGAAAGTGTAAATGGAGCAGTTGGGATTCTGGAGGTGCATCCTGGTCTCTGGAGATATCCCCAGTATGCGGGCCACAGTCACCGTGTTCCAGCGATCGTTCCCCACGCTGAAGGTGGAGTCACCTCCCGCTAGACCGAAGCCGTCATGGAGGCGCTCTCCTCAGCGGAAGTCCATCTCCTCGTTCAGCTTACCAACTCCAGCGCCAGGGTGCACGTCGCCAGCTTTGCGATGACAGTGTCATCCTGCCCCGGATCACCTGAGGAAAAATCCCGCCTCTTCTACAGCCTCTTCCTGGACACTGAGCCCGACAATCTGCGTAGCAGATTCCTGTTTTTTTCCCTTCTTTGCTGGCTGCTTCATCAGCCCAGCCTTCCTCTGCTACTGCTACAATGTCTGTTCCCTTGGTGCCACTTCCTGCTACTAAGAGGCGCTCCATTATTCCACCAGCTACACCCGTTCCAGTGATCACAGGAGCAGCGACTCATTGATCTATAGATGGGCCCTCAGCCACTGAGAAGGACGACATTCCTGTTACAGCAGCGGGCAAAATCCAGATCTGGGAGAACAGGCAAGTTTTATTTCATTCTACTTCTATTTATGATGAAATGTCTTGCCTGATTCCCGGTAGGGAGACTAAGGAAGAGCAGTCCCCTGAGTTCTCCCCACCTGCTGCTGTTATGAACTGCTCACCAGCCCTCTTTGTTTTGTCTCCTGTGGTCCCTGAGTGAACGCCGGCCCTGGAGCAGAACCGCTGGAAGCAGGAGGAGCCAGAGATCTGAGAGAACCCAATCCCTGTACCAACAGTGACCCAGCCCACAGCTTCCACGCCAGACGAGTCGCCAGCATGGTCCACTTCGACTGGGGGCTCTAAGACTGCTAACACCACCATGCCTGCTGTAGAGACCACCACGGCAGAGTGGGAGCTGGAACTGGACTCCAAGTGACCAAGCCTGAGACATTGTCATCTGGATTGACGGAGTCCTGGATGGTGGTGGAGCTCTAGTTCAGGCAAATACTTGCTCTTTTTTCTTATCTGTTTTGGAGAGGTCTTCCTGGCTCTTGGGGAGGAGAGTCAGGTGCAGCCACCAGCCGCACCTGAGCTCACCTCGCCGGCTCCGCGGCTGCTGGTGACACTGATTCTCTATTTTTTCTGAGCCTTCCCCCAGGGTCACCGGCGATGTTCCAGCAATACCAGAGGTCTCCGTGGGTTCAGGTTTCCCGCTTGAGGTCACCAAGGGCCCAGCTTCCCCTGCGGCGGACGCCACTAGCATCTCGTCCCAGCCCAGGACCTCCGTGGGTGCTGCATCCCCTCTGCCTGAGGTCGTCTTGTGGGTCCCTCCTTGGGTTGAGTCTCCGTGGGTGCTGCGTCCTGGCCGGGGATCATCGTGGGTGCTGTGTCCCAGTATTAGTCCAATGTGGGTGCTGTGCTCCAGTTTGGGTCCACCATGGGCACCATGCTCCAGCCTGGGGTCCACCGAGGGTGCAACGTTGGCCCAGCTGGGGTCCACCGAGGGTGCAACGATGGCCCAGCCGGGGTCCACCGAGGGTGCTGCAGTGTTCCAGCCCAAAGTGGCTGCGGGTGCTGCCTTGTCCCAGTCCAGGACCCCCGTGGGTACAACTCTTCCCCAGACCACCGAGGGCATCCTGGTTCCTCTTTCTCCTAGGCTAGATGCTGTTGTGGTCTCCTCCTTCCTCCACTGCCTGAAGCCGTCATGGTTTCCCCCTCCCCCAGCCCTGCTTCCCATCCTTTGGCCTTCCTTAAGGGCAACCACCTCCTGGGTCATCCCTGCAGCCCTAGTGGCTAAAAAAACTCGGGCCGGCTGCCCGAAGGACCGGGCCTCTGGGTCAGGTGGCTCATTTTTTCCGGCAGGCTGCCTGACTCTTTCCATCGGGCCGGCTGGCTGGTCTGGGACTTCGGCTGGCCACTCAAACTCTTGTGCTCTGGGACTGTGGGTATTTTTGGGGTCTGACTGGGCACAGGTGTGTACTAAGCTGCGTTTTCCCTCCGTAGCCTGTTCCACCTTCCTCCCACCTGGGGTAGTTTTTTGGCTGTATTCCCTCTCGGGGGGGGGGGGGGGTCTCAATGGTGTTGCCTTGGGGTGTCTGAGGTCCACCCTTTGAGGGGGGGGACTTTGTCATGTTTCTGAGCTCAGATCTTCACTTTATTTTCAGTATTATTTATCTGTAAGTCTGTTTTTGTTTTTTCTGTACATGTATGTTGGTTTGCTTTCCTGTTTCATGGCAGAGCTCTGTCCTCATTTCCTAGGCACACCCTCCAACTGATTGCTATGCTTCAGGTCCTCTCAGCTGCAATCAGTTGGTAATTAGGTCACCCTGCCTGCTCAGCCACACCTGCTGCTCATTTGTCTGCCAAGGTATTTAAACACTGTTTTGTCACTTTGCATTTGCGGCAGTCATACTTGGACTTTACTTGGATTATTCCTCCTTCCTGCACTCGCGGGGCGATTTTGGCTCTGGAGTGTTTGTAAGGTTTTCTCATTTGCATTATTTGTTTGTCATGCACTGTTTGGTTTTTGTTTGTTTTTTTTGTTAAAATGAAGTGTCACACTACAGTCCAACGCGTGGATCTGTCTTTCTCTCTGCCCCAAGGGGCATGTTCATGACAGGGGCTTAAAGATGCAAGGTGAAACAATAAGGACGCATATCAGAGGAAGATAGGCCAAGTACATAGGCCTCTTCCCAGTGAAACTAGGGCCACAATTGTTGACCGTGTTCTAAATCATGGTCTTAAAAGGGCTGAGACTGGTCAGAGGGTGTAGCCAAATATTGGGAGAACAAGTGTATCCTTGATTATCCAAACATTTTGTCAGGAGAATAGGTAGGCAACCAAAAAAAGTGTACTTGTACTGTAGATACAGAAATATTGTACACTTACTGTAAAACAAGTACCTGGGTATTCATCTGAACAATAAACTAGACTGGTCACACAATACTGATGCACTCTACAAGAAGGGACAGCGCAGGCTGTTCCTGCTGAGGAGACTCAGGTCTTTTGGTGTACAAGGGGCGCTGCTGAAGTCATTCTATGACACGGTGGTGGCATCAGCCATCACTTTTGGAGTGGTCTGCTGGGGCAGTGGCATTACTGCAGCCGATAGGAAGAGACTGAACAAACTGATTAAGAAAGCTAGCTCTGTCCTGGGGCAGCGCCTTGATCCGATGGAGGAGATAGGAGAGAGAAGGACGGTGGCTAAACTGTCATCTCTGCTGGAGTCCGAGTTCCACCCTATGCAGGACATACTGAATGCACTGAGGAGCTCATTTAGCAGCAGACTACATCATCCCAGGTGCACAACCGAGAGGTTTCGTAGGTCCTTCCTACCAACGGCTGTCAGACTGTACAACCTAAGCAGGGCTGCTCGCAGAGATAGCAAAAAGACGTAACAAACTAATAGTTTTTTGAATGCAAAAGATGCAATAGACTTACACAATGGTCCTCTCCGGCATACAACTAGGAACATACCGGTCGCTATGGAGGGTGAGAATATGTATGGGCACATAATCATACCATGTAGGATAACTGAGTAGACGGTTATGCTGTTTCATTCCATCTAGCAACAATGCTCTGCACTGTGTGTGTTTATATATTTGCATATTTATTCCATCTAGCTACAATGCTCCGTACTGTGGGTGTTTATATATTTATATATCTACATATTATTCCATCTAGCTACATTGCTCCGCACTGTGTGTGTTTATATACTTGCATATTTATTCCACCTAGCTGCAATGCTCCGTACTGTGGGTGTTTATATATTTACATATTTATTCCATCTAGCTACAATGCTCTGCACTGTGTGTTCATATATTCATATATTTATTCCATCCAGCTACAATGCTCTGCACTGTGTGTCTGTGTGTGTGTGTATATATATATATTTTATAGTAATACGTACATATGTTTATTAGCTGCTCTTGCTTGCTTGTTTTTTTTTTTCTTGCCTTCTGATTGTTGCTCTGAGTGTTGCTATCCCTGTGCTGTTGCAATCCTGGAATTTCCCCGTTGTGGGACTAATAAAGGCTTATCTTATCTTATCTTATCTTAAACATCAAAATGCATAATTCAGTAACAACAGCACAGTAAAACTTTTGAATCATATCCAGTGTCTTTCAATCTATTCCCTCACAGTGTAACTCCCCTCAGTTAAATCACAGACACAAAGCATTCTTCTGGTTACTGGTGTTTAATTGCACATTCATGCCATCAAATGTGCTGTGAGAAATGAATAAAGAAAATGCAACGTAAAGTTAAAAAAGACAACATTTTGAGCTTCTCACACAGAATAAACATTTCAGATACCTCACAAACACAGTATTACTAGTCGGCATGCCACATTGTGTAAAAGAGGCTGCTTGATAAGTGTCGATATTTACATGTAGATTTGTTTTTGTTTTCAGTGAATTGACTGTAAACACAGTCAGCATTGAATAACTGAATTTTATAAACTCTAATTAAAGGAAAATATATATGCATTCTGCAAAAACAACAGCAAATTGACAATAAGGTTGACAGTCAACAAAAAATTGAAAAACTTTAATTGTGTGTAGTGATATGAGATGATGGAAGTTGTTGTCTGCTAGTCGTTTAAACAAAAAAATAAATATTACTCTGTTATTATAAGACAACCGACAACTAAATATTACTCTGTTAAAAGGCAACCAACAACTTTAATTACATGGAAAATTATCTTTTAAATTGACAAACATAATATGTGTAACTCGTGGCAAAATTTGATCAGGATCAAAAGATAATTTCATTCCATTTCAATGGAGAATTTTTTTTGATTTAAGGTCCCACATGCGATAAATATATAAGAAGCATTATGCAGACAGTGGGAATAGCTACAGGTCAATGTTATGGGGCAGCTCAGTATCAAGGGTTAAATTGGCAACAAATTTGGTCAGTTAGTGATAAATTGTTTGTGAATAACAAGGAAAACAAAGTTTCTTATAAAATTTTGTATCGTATATACCCTGTTAAAGATTTATTTGAAAGGTTTGGACTTGAAATAGATTATTCTTGTGTATTTTGTAGACTGGAGAGAGACAGTCATTCTCTCATCTGTTTGTTAATTGCATTTACATAAAGACGTTTTGGACAGATGTTAAACATTTTATTTTGCAGAGGGGTGAACAAAGAATTTTCTTGAAAGAAAGACATCATTTTTGGTTTTGAACAAAAACCAATGGACAAGGATTTTATTTCATAGAATTGTTTTTGCTTAAAGGAAAGTTTCACATACGCAAGAAGAAGTAGACAGACTCCAGACTGAAACCAAACTTTGAACATTTTTATTTTGAGCTGAAACAATATGGCACAACTATTAGCAGCATAAAAATAAGAAAGCTATTATAGTGTTTGTACATAAATACTGTATTTTAATTTTATTTTTGCATTGCAACCTTGGCTTGAAACTTTTCCAAATGTAAAAGTATTATTATTCCCCTGACAGTAACAGTTTTGTTGTTAAAAAAAAAGGCATGCATGTTCTAATGAAGTTTAAAAAGATCCCATTTGTGGAAGTAGAGGGGGCATAACTTAAGCTCTCTATTGTGGGGAGCTGGGAGAGCTGTCACACAGACAGCAATGCTAGCCCAAATAAGCAACTACATGTTAAAAAACAAGTCCAAAAACCCACAGCCCGTGACTGACAAGATTTGCAAGCGACTTTAGAGGAAAAACAAGCCCAACGTCGCTTAGAATTAGCGGACTTAGCAACACTGCTCTTAAGACTTTTGTGTACCGAACTTCTGAACAAAATACCAGAATAACAAGGACTTCCTCTAGGTGGCATTGTTGCATCCCCCTACATAAAACTGCTTTTGAACAATCGGCTTTCTCATACAAAGTTATAACAGAATGGAACAAGCCCCCCACTGCTTTGAAGACCAGAACAAATTTCAGAGACGTTTCCACAGAGACTAAAAAATTGATTTTAAGTAATCAAGCCTGGAAGCACTGACTCTGTCCCTTAAATGGGATTTGAAATTGGACTCTTAAATTGTGTTTGTGTGCTGTTTCTCTTATCTTTTTACCTTTTAAACTTACTCCCTGTTTGTTTCAGGGACAACAGTTTCTGAAACCCGACCTGAATTGCTTTCTATGTGTGCTGGTTTTCTTTTAATATCTTCCTGCCTGCCCCAGAGACTACAGATGGAAATTAGCAAGAACGCTGTAATCTGGTACAGAGCATCTTTACCCTGTGTTTAATGTTTTTTTCTGTACATGTTCCCTGACAAATAAACAATAAACTAAACCAACTAACTAAACAAGGGGGGTTTCAGTCTTTAGTAACTCCAACTCTCAAGACAAAAATATTTGCACACCAACTTCAAACATTATCAAGTACAGCTGGTAAGCTCTCTGCTCAGCTCTGCCTCATGGTGGGTTTTTGACTGATTTGATTTGAGATCCTTATTTCAGACATGTAAAATGATTATACAGAATAAGATTTCAAAAAACTGACATGGTTCTTTGACCCAGTGACAAAACACAGACTTGAACTGATACACACTCTTGCTGTAAATAAACCTAAGTGTGTATGTTGGTGCATGAGAGTGTAGGCAGGAGCAGCAAGGACAGAGCGGCACACCGTACGACCCGGCAACCCTAAAGACACACAGAAAGGGATTATTATAGGCCTTTTCCACTAGCACCGCTTAGCCCAACACCGCACCACTCACCCCGCATTTGAGAATTTTCCATTAGCCCCAGCACCGGTTAGCAGGCGCTATTTTCGTAACTGATCTAGGGCAGGGTCCATTGGAGCCGAGTTGGGCCGTGATGTGGCGTCAACAGACTGGTCGCCGCTGATTGGTCAGGTCGTAACGTCACGAAAGCAACCGTCTTCGCCGTCTTCTGATGACCGCCATTTGCAATATTGTCATGGACTAACTCGGTCACGGAGTAAATATGATATTAATACAGACAACGTTGTAGGTTTTGCGGAACTCTACACCGTGATCCAAAGAAGAGGTGCGGAGTTTTCTCTGCTTTGTGGCAGATCCACAGTGAGGAGTGACCTGGACCTATATGGTTGCACAGCATGGACAAGCTGAAGACGAACGTGAGAGAACCATCGATGGTGAGTGATTTGTAATAATGTGCATCTGTTTGCTTATTTATCCTGTTGGTGGTAAGCTCACTTTTTTGAGCCAGTGCTGTTCTGTGCTGGCTAACGTTTTTTAGCTAACGTTTTATTAGCTAATGTTTTTGTAGCTAGCTAGTACCAACTGCTGAATCGTGCTTGTTTTCTCCTAAACATTCGCTTGTGAGAGCAAAACGATGAAATATGTTAATCCTGGTTAAAATCCTGGTTTGAGTTTTGTATTGCACTTTGGTCCTGCACATTAAATTGTGTGCAATTTAATGCTAGAATGTGTTTCCACATGCCAGGGGTTATAGCCTCCCTGTTTATATTGTGATACTGGTGAAATGGACCACAGGAGCCGAAATCTCGTCATATTAAAATTGCTTTTTCAAACCAGTGATTTATAAAGTTATTCATATAATTTTCTAAAGCATCAGAATAGACCCACACACCTATTCTGTGGATCCTGCAGTGCTTGTCAGGGAAACGAAGCATGTCACATCCCACCACTGACTCATTTCAGAAAGAGAAATCCGTATATTATATAGATTCATTACACACCCAGTGATATATTTGAAGCGTTTATTTATTTTAATTTTGCTGATTACGGCTTACAGCCCCTGAAAACCCCAAATTCTATTTTGCAAAAAATTTGAATATTACATAAAATTAACTTTAAAAAATAGTTTTTAAATATAAATGTTGGCCGTTGAGGTGTTGGTTAATATGGGCTGTAGCTGTAATCATCAATATTAAAATAAACACTTTCAATATATCACTGTCCCTGTAATGAATCTATATATGGGTTTCACTTTCTGAAATGAGTGACAAAAATATTGAATTTTTTCATGGTATTCTAATTTTTGAGATGTCCCTGTATATGTATTGAACTTGCTTGAAACTAACCACCATCCATTTCTGTTGTTTGTCTAGGCAAGACGAAATCAGCCGCCCCACAACCTACCTCGCCACTGTGGAAAGTACTGAAATCCTTTGCTTTTATAGGTAAAGTGTCAAAAGCACAATTTCCACTTAATATAAAAGGGACTGAACTGAGATTAATTTGATTGTGTGAATATGGCACATCAACTGTAAAATAAGCCGCTTGTTAATGTATTTATTTTTTTGTCAGATCACTTGTGTGATCCTTTGTGAGTTATGTTCATAACTGTATGTTTTGGCGAATGTGAGATGTTCAGTCGTCAATATAATTTACTTTATATGTGTAGTTTATAGTCTATCATCAATAAACTCATGCAGTAACAGGACACATTACAAATATTTGAGACCCATTGTAGTGCTTCCTTTTATATTTTAGCAATGCTAGTACAAAACACCGCCCACACATGAAGCCGGGGCAAGAAGAGACACTTTTACAGACAAGACAAACTTTTATTGATAAAAAATTCATATTTTGACTGAGTGACTCCATACTCGGTGATGCACACCATCAGTTAAAGTACTAGATTCCATTCAAATGAATGTATTAATTCATTCTGATTGCTGAAGCCACAGTAAAAGCAGATGATTTTAAATGTAACCCAGCCCTTGTAAAATCTAGTGAAGTGCAGCTACATGAAAATTGTGGTTAAATACAACAACGAAGTACTTTATTGTCACATTCAAATTGTAATCCCTCCTGTTTTGTTTTTCTTTTGAATTCTTGGATGAAATATGGTGAGCAATATAAGCTGCAGCTTCAGCCATCACCCATTTCAGATAACCTATGTTGAACTGTATAATCAGAGGAGTTATTGTTTAATTTGACCTTGTTAGATTTTTTTCCCCTTTGTTATATTATTCTATTTTCTTTTAATCTTTACCTTTAATCAATCCGAAATAAAGATTCATTCATTAATTCACGTTCCACCACTGGCTTTTAGCAACAAGTGTATTTCCCAAATATGTTTTACACTTGCTTTAACTAACCACCACCCATTTGTCTTTTGTCTATGCAAGAGGGAAAATGTCCACCCCAACTGGACCTTGCTTCAATATTTACAGAGATGCAGGCTGAAGATCTGCTGGACCAGGACCAGTACCAGGGGCCAATCCAGTTGCTTCTCAGTGAGGGAGCATGGCTGCCGTGTGTAACCCATTCCAGTTTTATTCTTTTTTTACAGCTTGAATTTTGCACATTCTGAAAAATCTGGAATTTGCTGCTGATTGTAATAAACATTTGAGTGACTTAAGTGTTTGCATTATGATTTTCCATTTTGTCTGTTAAGACACCGGGGGGAAAAGAATAAACTGTACAAAGGATTTATCGGTGACCTTGAAAATAATGGCTCATTTTTAAGAAAAAAGTAACCAAAACAATTATTTTATTAACTGAAGACTGTATTGTTGGATGTATATGGAGGAATTCTGGGTCATATTAGCATCTGCTCTTCATCATAATGGGTTTGGGCAGGGGTGTCCAATCATGTGCCATGGAGGGCCAAGACCCTGCAGGCTTTACCTCCAACCAGTGTCTTCAACAGCAGATTCCACTGAACTTCTTCCACTGACTGCAGATCAGTGACAACACCTGCTGAAGAGACTGGGTAGAAGAGAGAACCTGCAGGGTCTTGGCCCCCCATGACACCTGATTGGAAGCCCCCGGATTAGGTTTAATGGGATTTAACATTTTAACACAAACTGCTTTAAGGTTCATAATTTTGTTGACAGACTTACACCAAACCAAAAGTGATTTCTCAGACTGCTGGATTGTTCTTAGACAGCTTTTCCAATCTTTCAGTATTTAATTTGTGCCACATGGTGGTAACCTTCACATATATAAAAAAGAAACATCTGCAAAAACTTCACAGGTTTATTGTCAGTGCAATTCCCAGTGCAATACTACATGGATGCATGTATAGTACGTTGTTGATGCAGAGAATATATATTTCTACAGTACATGTATCTAGTAAATAAATTATTTTCCATATAACCTTGTGACTGCATTATTTTAATTGCCTTGAATCCTAGATCAAGTTTGTTTTGGCCTAAAATACATCATAACTATCAAATATAGCTTATTATACGAAACTCAGTACTGTTTACTTTTTGAATACATATTTTGTGGTATAGTTATTAAACTGGCGATCAAGTTGTCAGATGATCATTTTTTCCTATGACACCACCTCAGACTGCTGCAGAAGCAGGTACGTCCATGATGTCTGAACAGTCTCTCCATAATTTTCACGCAGAGCAGAGCAATTTGTTGTACAGGAAATAAACGTTTCTACAGACATTCTTAAGCTCTATAACCACTGATCGTTGGTGAAGCTGTGCTGACATCAGTGACAGGCTGATCACATCAGTGACAGGCTGATGATATCAGTGACAGGCTGAGCTGAACGCCAGACCGACCGTTTGAAGAGGTAATTTCCCAACAACAGAGCCATCTGAAACACACACACACAGCATACATATTTTAGTACCTAACTTGCAGACATTACAGTGTAGCACGACGTACTTACAGCAAACTAGCATTAGCAACCATTAGCTTACCGTCATATATGACCTAGTTTGTATCCTCATGTCTTCGGCTCTCCCAGAAGCTGCAGAACTATTCCAGAGTGTTTCGTCTCTCTGCCTGTACCCTTATCTGGCGGTCCTTTTTGGTATTTACGGCAAAAAAAGCCACAGACGGAGGAGTCGCCTTGTAGAGCAGCCATGTTATGTTTGCTTGGGTCGCGCGCTTCACGTCACGAGAGTGTGGCACCACCTTGCTGTTCAAGAAATCCCACCCACCGCAGGTGTGTCAGCAGTAATGTTGAAAAGCAATCGAGGGTGAATCGAGTCGTGATGAAACGAGTCGTGTTCTCAAATAGAGGCTGAGCGGGGCTAATGGAAAAGAGCCTATAGTGAGCGTTTTAGCTTGAGTTTAACAGTTGCACTGTTTCTTACTGTGGGAGCAGATGGAGACAGGCTCAGGTTCAGCACGACGGCTACCGCCAGGAAAACAGTGTCCTTCAGTCAGGAGTGCAGCTCCTGCAGGTGAGTGTCTGGGGAGTTTGACGACGAAGGAGGGAAGGACGAATCTGCCGCCAAGGACTCCGCCTGTGCACAGGGGATTGAAAGACAGGGTGAGTTGAGGATTGAGCTTACGTGAGCGGCTGGAGGGATTCTCCGGCGGAGTATGAAGCAGGCTTTGGATGAGATCACGATGAGTAGAAGGAGTTGGCGATGAAGCTCCTCTGGAGCACAGTGAGACATCTCTGCACCGCCAGTCAGGGCAGTGCGGTAGAAATAGGTCAGCCGTAATGGGAGCCAGGTGGGTGCGCAGCTGGGGATAATTAGCAGAGCAGGCCATGACAGTACTCCCCCCCAATAAGCGCCTCTTGGCAGTCATTCCAGTCTACCTGGATGTGTCCGATGGAACTCCCTGATGAGATCTTTATGCAGGCGGGACACACCCAGGACCTTGCCTCCGGACCGTAGCCCTCCCAGTCCACCAGGTATTGCAGGCTGCGGCCCCGGCGACGGACGTCCAGGATAGCTGTCACACCCCATGCCGGACTGCCATCGATCATCCTTGTAGGGGGTGGAGACCTGGGAGGAGGGCACAGTGGGCTGGAAGACACAAGTTTCACTTGAGACACATGAAACGTGGGACATATACGGAGGGGGGGGGGATCAAGTCGCACAGACACGGGATTAATGATGTGGGAGATGACAAAGGGACCAATAAAACGTTTCGTCTTCTTCTGGCGTTCGGCTTTCAAGTTGATATTTTTAGTAGATAACCAAACCTACTGGCCCACCTGGTATGACGGCGCTGGGGTCCTGTGGTGGTTAGCCACCGCAGAGTTGCGTTCCGCCGTACACCGCAGTGCTGCCCGGATAGCCCTCCACAGCCGACGACAGCGTCTTAGGTGCGCCTGGACCGATTGCACGGCAATGTCACCCTCCTCTTTTGGAAACAATGGGGGAGAATACCCAAGTGAATCCTGAAACGGGGACATACGTATACCCGAAGAGACCGTTGAGTTGTGGGCATACTCAATCCATGGCAGGTAAGAACTCCAGGAGGCAGAGTTGTATGATGTCACACATCGCAACGCCGCCTCCAACTCCTGGTTGGTCCGCTCACACTGGTCATTTGACTGCGGGTGGTAGCCGGATGATAGGCTCACCGTGGCCCCAAGGGCATTACAAAATGACCTCCACACCTGAGAGACGAACTGGGGACCCCAATCAGAAACTGTCTAGGGGAATCCTGTGCAGTCTCACCACATGTTGGACCAGCAGGTCTGCTGTCTCCTTGGCCATAGGCAGACCCGGAAGAGGGACAAAATGGACCACCTTGGAGAACCGGTCCACTATGGTGAGAACCCCGGTGTGGTTGTTGGAGGGGTTGTTGGAGGCCGGTGACGAAATCCAATGCCACATGGGACCAGGGTCTGCCAGGAGTCAGGAGAGGGTGGAGTAGCCCAGCCGGAGGGGATGATGGAGACTTGCCAGTGGCACATTGAGGGCAGGCATGGACATATTCCCTGACGTCCTTCTGAAGAGAGGGCCACCAGAACAAAAGTTGCAGAAGCTCCTCTGTGCGCTGTCTCCCTGGGTGGCAGGCAAACTTAGAGGAGTGGGCCCATTCGATAACGTCACCCTGGATGGCCGATGGGACAAACATCTTACCCGCTGGCCCCCTGCCCGGGTTCATTTCCGTCTCTTGCGCCCTCCTGATCTTCTCCTTGATCCCCCACGACACAGGAGGCAGGAAGGACAGGATGATCTTCAGGCTCCACGGCGTCTGTGGCGAATTGCCTCGAGAGGGTGTCCGGCTTGGTGTTTTTGGACCCGGGACTATATGTGATGGTAAAGTCAAATCGCCCAAAAAACAGGGACCAGCGGGCCTGGCGGGCATTCAGGCACTTGGACGTCCTAAGGTACTCCAAGTTCCTGTGGTCCGTCCAAACCACAAATGGCTGCGAGGCCCCCTTCAGCCAATGGCGCCACTCCTCTAGAGCCAACTTAATGGCCAGAAACTCCCTGTCGCCAATGCTGTAGTTGCGCTCCACAGGGGACAGCTGTCGGGAGAAGAAGGCACAAGGTCGGACCCGCCCATCCGCCGGGGAGTGCTGAGATAAGACGGCCCCCACTCCAGAATCCGAGGCGTCCACCTCCACCAGACACTGAAGATTAGATATCCACCTGCACCAGAATGGGGGACTCGGAGAGCTGCCTCTTAAGGTCTGCAAAAGCCATAGCCGCCTCTTCCGTCCACTGAAAGGGAACTTTGGTCGACGTGAGGCGCGTCAGGGGAAGGGCCAAGCTGCTGTAGTTCTTGATGAACCGATGGTAGAAGTTTGCAGACCCCAGGAACTGCTGGAGCTGTTTCCTGGAGGACGGGGTCCGCCATTCCACTATCGCCTTAATTTTCCCAGGGTCCGGGAGGATCTCCTTATGCAAGATGGTGAACCCCAAAAAGGATGTCTTGGAGGTGTGGAACTCACACTTCTCCGCCTTGACATAAAGTTGGTTCTCCAACAACCGCTGCAGCACTCGCCTTACATGCACCCGGTGTTCTTCTAGGGATCGAGAAAAGATCAGAATGTCATCAAGGTAGACAAATACAAAAACACCCAGAAAATCCCTCAGCACATCATTAATAAGCCGCTGGACTACACCAGGTGCATTGGTAAGCTCAAGGGGCATTACTAAGTACTCAAAATGACCACTGGGGGTGCGAAAACCTGTCTTCCACTCATCCCCCTCATGGATCCGCACCAGATGGTAGGCGTTGCGCAGATCCAGCTTGGAGAACCAGGACGCCCCCTGGAGAGAGTCAAAGGCCAAGTTAAGCAAGGGAAGGGTGTATTTGTCCTTAATGGTAATGTTGTTTAGTTCCCTGAAATCAATGCATGGTCTTAAAGAGCCATCCTTCTTGCCAACAAAAAAGAACCCCACCCCCACTGCCGAAGAGGATGGACAGATTATGCCTGAACTTTGGGACTCCTTGATGTAGGCTTCCATAACTGCTCGCTCCGGCGGGGAAAGGCTATATAGCCAGCTAGACGGCAGCGGAGCTCCTGGACGGAGGTTAATGGCACAATCATACGGCTGGTGAGGGGGCAGGGATAGGGCCTGGGACTTGCTGAAGACGGCTCTGAGGTCATGATATTCAGGGGGAACTTTGGACAGGTCCGGGCCGAGGTGTTGGGAGACTCCAGGGGAATGGATGGCGAGCAAGTGGCTGATTGGAGACAGGCACTGAGACAGAATGAGCTCTATGACCTAATATTACCTGAGCACCAATCAATCGTGGGGTTATGGAGGCACAGCCAGGGAAAACCAAGGATCACCGGGGACGAAGAGATCAGTAACACAAAGAACTGTAGCTCCTCCCGATGATTTCCCGAGATGATGACCGACACCGGGGCAGTTTGGTGGGTCACCATGGCCATGGGGGCTTTAGACAGTGTGATCAGTTGTAGCGGGGTTTTGAGGGGAAAACAGTGTAGGCTCAAACAGGTTGCCAGGTCTCGAGAAATAAAGTTTTGCTCTGCCCCTGAGTTGATTAATGCCTGTGTGGGTATTTCAGTGTGTTTATGAAAGAAACAGATGGGAAGAAGGAGTCTAGATAGGGGGTTTGGCTGAGGTGAGTCCGTGAGTCCCCCTACTGCGACACACGGACCCCCCCTTTTGGCCGAATCGGGCAAGATGTTACCTCATGTTCCTCGCTCCCGCAATACAGGCACAACCCTAGCTCCCGGCGGCGCTGTTTCTCCGCCGAAGGCAACCTAGATTGTCCTACTACCATGGGTTCCGGGGTCTCAGAGGAGTCAGCAGGTGGCAGGGCCAGAAGGGGAGTAGGTGGAGCGCAGCAGGGCTGTGACCCTGAGTGGCCATGGGATTTCTGCTCTGCCACCCACTCCCTCAGCCTATTATCTAGACTAATGACTAGGGATATTAGCTCAAATAGCCTAGCCGGCTTTTCTCGAGGGGCTAACTCGTCCTGGAGACTAGGACTAAGGCTCCTAAGGAAGATGCTACACAGAGCGGAGTCCTCCCAACCCACTTCGGTGGTCGCTATCCAGAAGTCCACTGCATAATCAGCTGCAGCCCTAGTCCCCTGCCTCAGGTTCAGCAGCCGAGAGGTAAGCACACTGTCTCGGTCTGAATGATCAAATACTTCATTGAATTCATCAATAAACTGGGCATAAGTCAGGCTAGCGTAATCGGCCCTAGCCATAACTGCGTTAGCCCATGCTAGCGCCCTTCCCTCCAGCAAATTAATCACATAGCCGATCTTACTTTGGCCTGAAGTAAAGTCCTCAGGTACCTGCTGGAAAACCACCCCGCATTGCATGACGAAGCCCCTGGCGTCACCGAGCTCACCGCTAAAGCGGTTGGGGGTGGGAACGGGAGTGAGCTGCCCCGGGGACCCCTGTCTGGGCTGGTTAGCTGGGATGCTAGCAGGAGCTGAGGAGCTACTGGGAATAGGTTGGGCCTGTGAAAAAGGCTGGGAGTTAATCGGTCTAACCGATCTGTGACACGGGCTAATTGGGTCACAATAGACTGCTGCTGATAAGCCAGTTGATCAATTCGAATCTCAATGTGGTTGACACGGTGTACCAAAGCACTGTCAGCTGGGTCGTTCTGGAGGAGATGTACTGACATGGTTCTTTGACCCAGTGACAAAACACAGACTTCGAATTGATACAATTAGGTTTATTTACAGCAAGAGTGTGTATGTTGGTGCGTGAGAGTGTAGGCAGGAGCAGCAGGGACAGAGCGGTGCATCGTACGACCCGATAACCCTAAAGACATGCAGACAGGGATTATTAGTGAGCATCGTAGCTGGAGTTAAACAGTTACACTGTTGCTTACTGTGGGAGCAGATGGAGACAGGCTCAGGTTCAGCACGACGGCTACGGCCAGGAAGACGGTGTCCTTCGGTTGGGATTACAGCTCCTGCAGGTGAGTGTCTGGGGAGTTTGACGATGAAGGAGGGAAGAAAGAATCCACCACCAAGGACTCCGCCTGTTCACAGGGGACTGGAAGACAGGGTGAGTTGAGGATTGAGCTTACGTGAGCGGCTGGAGGGATTCTCCAGCGGGGAATGAAGCAGGCTTTGAAGGAGTTAGTGATGAAGCTCCTCTGGAGCGCAATGAGACATCTCTGCACCGCCAGTCAGGGTAGCGCGGTAGAAATAGGCCAGCCATAATGGGAACCAGGTGGGCGCGCAGCTGGGGATGATTAGCAGAGCAAGCCATGACAAAAACAAACCAAATGAAACAAAGCAAACAAGCAAAAGAACAAAGAGAAATAAACAAATGTATAAAAGACACCTATCATCACTTTAGCGTGATTGAAAGGGAGTAGGCAGAAGTAAAAAAAAAAAAAAAAAATTCTTTTTAAAGCTTATCACTTAATACATGATCAAATACAAACAAAAATAGAATTATAGTCCCATACAGTATCTCACAAAAGTGAGTACAGCCCTCACATTTTTGTAAATATTTTCTCATACCTTTTCATGGGACAACTCTGAAGATATGACACTTTGATACAATCTAAAGTAGTCAGTGTACAGCTTGTATAACAGTTTAAATTTGCTGTCCCTTCAAAATAACTCAGCCATTAATGTCTAAACCGCTGGCAACAAAAGTGAGTACAACCCTATTGAAAATGTCCAAATTGTGCCCAAAATGTCAATATTTTGAGTGGCTACCATTATTTTCCAGAGCTGCCTTAACTCTCTTTGGCATGGAGTTCACTAGAGCTTCACAAGTTGCCACTGGAATCCTCTTCCACCCCTCCATGATGACATCATGGTGTTGGAGACCTTGCCCTCCTCCACCTTCCGTTTAAGGATGCCCCACAGATGCTCAGTAGGGTTTAGGTCTGGAGACATGCTTGGCCAGTCCCTCACCTTTACCCTCAGTTTCTTTAGCAAGGCAGTGGTCGTCTTGGAGGGATGTTTGGTGTCGTTATCATGTTGGAATACTGCCCCGTGGCCCATTTTTCGAAGGGAGGGGATCATGCTCTGCTTCAGTATGTCACAGTACATGTTGCCATTCATGGTTCCAACAATGAACTGTAGCTCTCCAGTGCTGACAGCACTCATGCAGCTCCAAACCATGACACTCGCATCACCATGCTTGACTGTAGGCAAGACACACTTGTCTTTGTACTCCTCACCTGGTTGCCACCACACACGCTTGACACCATCTGAATCAAATAAGTTTATCTTGGTCTCATCAGACAACAGGACATAGTTCCAGTAATCCATGTCCTTTCTGTCCATGTCTGTTTGTCTTCAGCAAACTGTTTGCAGACTTTCTTGTGCATCATCTTTAAAAGGGGCTTCCTTCTGGGACGACAGCCATGCAGACCAATTTGATGCAGTGTGCGGCGTATGGTCTGAGCACTGGAAGGCTGACCCCACCCCCCACCCCTTGAACCTCTGCAGCAATGCTGACAGCATTCATACGTCTATTTTCAAAAGACAACCTCTGGATATGATGCTGAGCACGTGCACTCAACTTCTTTGGTTAACCATGGTGAGGCCTGGTCTGAGTGGAACCTGTCCTGTTAAACTGCTGTATGGCCTTGGCCACCATGCTGCAGCTCAGTTTCAGGGTGTTGGCAATCTTCTTATAGCCTAGGCCATCTTTATGTAGAGCAACATTTTTTTTTTTTTTTTCAGATCCTCAGAGTTCTTTGCCATGAGGTGCCATGTTGAACTTCCAGTGACCAGTATAAGAGAGTGTGAGAGCGATAACACCAAATTTAACACACCTGCTCCACATTCACACCTGAGATCTTGCAACACTGAGTCACATGACATGGGGGGGGGCTGCTAATTGAGCACAATTTGGACATTTTCACTTGGGGTGTACTCACTTTTGCTGCCAGCGGTTTAGACATTAATGGCTGTGTGTTGACTTATTTTGAGGGGACAGCAAATTTACACCGTTATATAAGCTGTACACTGACTACTTTACATTGTATCAAAGTGTCATATCTTCAGTGTTTTCCCATGAAAAGATATAATACAATATTTACAAAAATGTGAGGGCTGTACTCACTTTTGTGAGATACTGTACCTTTACACACACCTGGTACTAGTGGGTCAGGCCAGTGCCGGTGTATGACAGCTCTGCTGCCATCGGTGTGTGAATGTGTCAGTGGGTAGATAGTGTTAGAAAAATTCCTCTTAACCTTCAGTCAGAAACCAGGCTGGATCAGAGTTTCAGCAAATTTAATTACACTGGCCAATGGAGAACAATACAAAAATAGTCTCAGAGCCTATTCGGGCACCATTCTGACTCAAACAGACATCACTCAGTTCTTTAAACCCTTCGTTATCTAAGAGGTGGTGAAGGAATCGTCCATCATGATTGGTCCAGTACATCTACTCAAAACCTGGTGTGCAGATTATCTCTGTTAAGAATCATGACACTCACTCAGTACCAGTCACACAGGAGCTGCACAAAATGAACGAAAAACAAGATAACTAATACAGCTGCATCCTTGACACTTTCACACAGACTCTGAGGCAGACGCTGAGACAAAACAAATCACATGTATAAAACAAATATGAAACTTTTCTATCATTCTGGCAAGAATTCTACCACTGAACCGCCAATAGTAGAATGATAGAAAAGTTTCATACTTGTTTCATACATATGATTTGCTTTGTCTCAGAGTTTGCCTCAGAGTCTGTGTGAAAATGTCAAAGATGCAGCTGTATTAGTTATCATGTTGTTTTTCATTCTTTTTTGTGGCTCCCGTGTGACTTGTACTGAGTGAGCATCATGATTCTTGAGAAAGAGATAATCTGTAGACCAAGTTTTGACTAGATGTACTGGACCAATCACGAACGATTCCTTCACTAGCTCTCGGATAACAAAGTGCTTAAAGAACTGAGTGATGTGTGTTTAAATCAGAATGGTGCGTGAATTGGCTCTGAGACAATTTTTGTATTGTTCTCCATTGGCCAGTGTAATTAAATTTGCTGAAACTCTGATCCAGCCTGGTTTCTGACTGAAGGTTAAGAGGAATTTTTCTAACAATAGCAGGATCTGTAAAGTGCTTTTGTCCTCTAGAGATGAGAAAAAGCACTATATAAGTGAATGCCATTTATCATTTACTGCACCAAATGCTTGCCAAATGGCAAGAGAGTGTAACATAAAATGAGGTTCTAATCCAAACGCATAAAATTAGTTCCCCGTTATAAACAGCGAAACACTTTCCGATACAGCACTTTATAACATGTTCTCATATTTATGAGTTTTAATAAAGAAATATTTTATCAAACATAAATTATTAATGTTTTTAACACATTTATTCAATCAACTTAAAATGTATGGTATGGGGGACCCATGCTGTGGTATTCATCTCAGACTGGAAGGAAGGGAGATGCAGTAAATTCCTCTAACGGAAGAGCATGGGGATTAAGGGGCTGGGGGACAATAGGAATTGTGATGCGAGAATGAATTGTGATGCAAGACCTCAGGCAGCAGAGACGTGGGAGTGTGGTAATATAAAAGAGAGTCCCTGCGACATGAGGTCAATGTTTTCTGATTCTGAGAGATGTGAGAGAGTGAATAAAGTTCATCTGCTCTGAATGCTTGGCCTGGTTATTCCTCTCTCCACAATATAGCTGAATCTGATGGCTGCTACACGCAGTAATACTGTATGTGACTTTATAGTATTGAAATTGCTCTGTAACATAGAAAAAAAAAAGTGTTTTCTTGTTCATTTTCAGTCACTGTCACCAAAACCCATGACAGTTTTCATTTGAGCAACGTTACACAAGAGGGAGTACAGTATCAATGAATGTTGTAACTGCGGGTGTGATACGGCCACTAACCTGTAGTTAGTTTATTCATTGATACGTATGACCTTGAGTGTAATATTGCTTTTATACAACAGTTCCACAAACACAATTTATTAAGTAACAGCAATACTGGACAAAATATTACTATTTGTTTAACCAGTTATTTTGTGCAGCTGAAAAAAAGTCCCTTGTGGTGATCCACCACAATCTACAAGGACATTCATCCTCACACTCAGAAGGTCCGGAAGAAGCAGAGGACCATTCACATATGGACAGAGAGCCCCTGGGGGGACAACCAGAACAGTGGACTATTGTTTATACATCCCCAGATTAAGAAGACATCCGGGTGCCAGTTGGTCAGGCTAATCATATGTATTGACTGATATGTATATCAATATGCTAATGTGCCATGCATTCTCTCTGTATAACATATAAAAGAGCTGACGATACATGCCTCAGCAACACAACACAGCAGACAGCACAACACAGTACAGCACTGTAGCGCATAGCTCTACAAGTGCGTCTCATTATGTTGGAGGAAATAAAACTCTGCAACCTTCCAGCTTGTCATATCTCACCTGAACTTATTCCTCCACACTGGTGACCCTTATCGAAGAATGGAACATGAGGTGAACACCGCGGAGATCACCCGGATGGGAAGCCCCAGCACACGTCATGATGCGCCCCTCGCCTGATTTTTTACCTCCGAACTCAGAACTCAGAAAAGATTTATTGCCAAGTAAATTCACAGTAAACAACTGATAAACATACGAGGGATTTGACTTGACACTGAAAACGACATAGTTGGCATTTCCGGTGACGCGGCAGCGTCGGTAACGCGCCTGTCAGAAGACTGGGAACAGGAAGCATGAGGGAGAAAAAGGAAAAACACAATAGGAGAGAGAAAAAAAGCATTGTTTGTCAGAATACCGGTCATTAAATGATCAATATTATGATTACAAGAAAAAAAGCTCTCAATGCACAAGTAGCAGACAATAGAATCTATACAAGGACACAAAGAGAGCAGTGAATGAATAATCTTCTCATCAGTTTATTGAGTCAGTGCGAGTGTGGTGTTGAGTGAGGGTGTTTATATCAGTTAAGAACAACAAAGTCTCTTCAGCAGGAGATGTTGTGTCTAGCGTCTGGCGCTTGTGTCCTTGCACAGCAGATGGAAAAGTTTGCCAGACAGCTGGCTGTCCATGAGAGTAAGTGCTGCTCACATGTTTTGAAAACAAAAACTGCAGATAATCTGGAGGACTTTGATTGTAAGGGCAGGTCAAATAAGTCGAATAGTACTGACTTCAGAGAAAAAAAACTTTATATTCTCTTACAGATTCAGTACTTAAATCCTTCATTGCTGGACGTTGAATTCTTCATGGACGGCTCTCAGCGTAATCATGATGTAATCCATTTTCCTAGACAGTTCTCCATTAGCCGCTGTCAGAGTCCTGTCCAATTGGTCAATTTGATGGTTAAGCCTCGCCGGGTCAGCATTTTGATAGGCTCCGTCCATCTTCATCAATTTACGGTACACCAGAACAATCCCAGATCCAATCAGTAAGATTCCGATGACCATTGCTACGAAGATGTATAAATCTTCAACATCTTCGATAGAGAGATCACACAGGCACAAGAGTTTCCAATTACTTGTGTCCTTCAAATAGCCCGCGGCCACTGTTCCTGTGGGGCAAACTGCCTCCCCCGGGGCACTTTTCCTTGTTGAAAAAATAGTGTCAATTGTGTTCAAAGCCCAGCTTATTAAATCCATAATTTTGTTCGATAATCAGCAGTAGAGACACGCAGACAGACGATAGCAAGCTGGGATCCAGTCAGTTAGGAGAGGAGAGAGATAAAGAGCCGGAGCTGGAGAGAAAGAAAAAGCGTCTGCTCTCTTTGGGAGGCGGAAGTCAGGTCACCAGTCCACACTGGTGACCTGACGAGAGAGAATGACCGTCTGCTCCCTCTCACCGCGCTATGGACACAGAGGACCAGAGAATGCCTGCAACCTCTTCATCCTCACCGGACCGCGCTCTCCAGAGCAGGCAGCGCTTGGACCAGCACCCACCATGAACGGCAACACGAGCGAAACAAAGGAAGCAGCGTGAATGGGAACAATCATCAACGCCAACTGCGTTGATTTCCACCAAGCTCCCCAACCCTTACTCAGCTCGTGACAACGAAGCCCTGCACGCACACTGCAGGATTACGAGGACAGTGCAACTGCCAGCTTGTGGTCACTGCGCCATGCGCGCGCCACACACAGAGACAAACCGGCTCCACAGACTGATACATTGTCCTCCGCCGCTGCACATGCCCGAGAAACACGGCCGATCGCCACCCTCGGAACCTTCAGGGCTGCTCACGCACCTGAAGCAGACGTGCAGCCTACTCACAGGACTTTGTATGGATTTCTCAGCCCCGGCGCACGAGGGGAATTTAGCCTATTGCTGTCCCCGATGGCTTTTGGGCTGCTTCCGCACCTAAAAGCCAAACCGCCAGGTCCCTCACACAGCTGCAGTTGTTTCACAGCCGCTACGCATCCTTGGGGAATTTGGCCGCTTGCCTTCCCCACATCCTCGCTGGATCGAGCCGTGAGAGGAGTCAGAGACTTTTTTCTTTTTTTTTTTTTCACAGCCGCTGCGGATCACCGCCAGGTTTAACGGGAAAGTCCTTCACCACCGCGGATCCACACGCAATTTTTGCGCGGCCCAGACATCTTTGACGTCCCGGGCCGGCACTCACTTACTCCCACCCCTCCCCCTCCTCCTCCACAGCACTCTTACTGCACCACACTCCCTAAAGCCGGCTGATCGCCGTCTGGTTCCATTACGCATGATGCACACCGGCCCCGGCGCCCACGCTCCATGGCCGTTCAACGTGCTGGAACTCGGAGCGGAGCACACTGTCCTTTCCACCCCTCCCCTGTCCCTCCCATGGATTGACAAGCCATCCGACACTCCTCTACAGCAGGACAGTTCTACCGGAGCTGGAGCCCAAACGACGGGGGGTGTGGGGGGGGGGGGGTCACAGCCCCTTCTGAGTGTTCTGGGGGGGAGCCCTGTGGTGACCCACCACAATCTACAGGGACATTCATCCTCACACTCAGAAGGTCCGGAAGAAGCAGAGGACCATTCACATATGGACAGAGAGCTCCTGGGGGGACAACCAGAACAATGGACTATTGGACTATAATGGACTATATACATCCCCGGATTAAGAAGATGTCCGGGTGCCAGTTGGTCAGGTTAATCATATGTATTGACTGATATGTACAGTGGGGTAAAAAAGTATTTAATCAGCCACCAATTTTGCAAGTTCTCCCGCTTAAAAGATGAGAGAGGTCTCCAATTTTCATCGTAGGTATACCTCAACTATGAGAGACAAAATAAGAAAAAAAAATCCAGAAAATCACATTGAAGGATTTTTAATGAATTAATTGGTAAATTCCTCAGTAAAATAAGTATTTGGTCAATAACAAAAGTTCATCTCAATACTTTGTTATATACCCTTTGTTGGCAATGACAGACAAGTCAAAGACAGTCAAACATTTTCTGTAAGTTTTCACAAGGTTTTCACACACTGTTGCTGGTATTTTGGCCCATTCCTCCATGCAGATCTCATCTAGAGCAATGATGTTTTGGGGCTGTCGCTGGGCAAAACAGACTTTCAACTCCCTCCAAAGATTTTCTATGGGGTTGAGATCTGGAGACTGGCTAGGCCACTCCAGGACCTTGAAATGCTTCTTACGAAGCCACTCCTTCGTTGCCCAGGTGGTGTGTTTGGGATCATTGTCATGCTGAAAGATCCAGCCACGTTTTATCTCCAATGCCCTTGCTGGTGGAAGGAGGTTTTCACTCAAAATCTTACGATGCATGGCCCCATTCATTCTTTCCTTTACATGGATCAGTCGTCCTGGTCCCTATGCAGAAAAACAGCCCCAAAGTATGATGTTTCCACCCCCATGCTTCACAGTAGGTATGGTGTTCTTTCTCCTCCAAACACGACAAGTTGAGTTTTTACCAAAAAGTTCTATTTTGGTTTCATCTGACCATATGACATTCTCCCAATCCTCTTCTGGATCATCCAAATGCTCTCTAGCAAACTTCAGACGGGCCTGGACATGTACTGGCTTAAGCAGGGGGACACGTCTGGCACTGCAGGATTTGAGTCCCTGGCGGCGTAGTGTGTTTCTGATGTAGCCTTTGTCACTTTGGTCCCAGGTCTCTGCAGGTCATTCACTAGGTCCCCCCATGTGGTTCTGGGATTTTTGCTCACCGTTCTCGTGATCATTTTGACCCCACGGGGTGAGATCTTGCGTGAAGCCCCAGATCGAGGGAGATTATCAGTGGTCTTGTATGTCTTCTATTTTCTAATAATTGCTCCCACAGTTGATTTCTTCACACCAAGCTGCTTACCTATTGCAGATTCAGTCTTCCCAGCCTGGTGCAGGTCTACAATTTTGTTTCTGATGTCCTTTGACAGCTCTTTGGTCTTGGCCATAGTGGAGTTTGGAGTCTGACTGTTTGAGGTTGTGGACAGGTGTCTTTTATACTGATAACGAGTTCAAACAGGTGCCATTAATACAGGTAACAAGTGGAGGACAGAGGAGCCTCTTAAATAATAGCCTCTTTAATATACAATATAATACAATATAAAATAGCCTCTTTTAATATACATGTGCATGTAGATAGTGACTGCCTTAATGTGGCATTTAATTCAATATTAGACTCGATTGGGTTTTCTCAGAAAGTAGGAAATTCTACTCATTACCTCCACCATACATTGGACCTTGTTCTGACATATGGCATAGAAATAGAAAATCTTGTAGTGTCCCCTCATAACCCTGTACTGTCAGACCATTGTCTGTTAACCTTTGATTTTACCATTTCTGACTATTTGGCTCCTAAAGAAAAATATTATTACAGTAGATGTCTCTCAGATGATGCTGTTACCAAATTTATGCAGATTGTTTCCTCTATGCCATGTGTCAACACAACGGAAATAAGCTATAGACAGCTTGCTCCATCTGTAATTGATAACATGGTGGATAGTGTTACAGCTTCTCTGCATCAGACTCTAGACTTGGTGGCCCCCTTAAAAAAGAAAAAGTCTAATCAGTGATTTCTAACTCCTTGGTTCAACACAGAAACTCGTAGCTTAAAACAGAAGACTCGTCAATTAGAAAGAAAATGTCGCTCCACTAATTTAGATGAAATCTATTTAGCTTGGAGAAATCATCTTTTAATTTATAAAAAATCTCTTAGAAAAGCTAGAACGAGTTATTATTCTGCATTAATAGAAGAGAACAAGAATAATCCCAGGTTTCTTTTCAGCACTGTTGCCAGGTTGACAAAGAGTCAGGACTCTGTCAATCCTACCATTCCCTTAGAGCTTACTAGTCAGGACTTTATGAACTTTTTCAATAATAAAATTTCATCCATCAGAGATAAAATCAATCAGATTCTTCCCACAGTTAACTTAAATACTGTAACTACTACAACTTCTTCAATTGATGTCTGTCTTGATGAGTTTACTCCAATCGACCTTTGTGAGCTAGACAAAATAGTTTCCTCATCCAAACCTTCAACTTCTCTTTTAGACCCTATTCCTACCAGGTTATTTAAAGAAGTCTTCCCACTTATTGGTAGCTTTATTCTTCATATAATCAATTCTTCATTAACTTTAGGCCATGTACCGCAGGCTTTTAAAACGGCTGTAATTAAACCCTTACTCAAAAAGCCAACGCTAGATCCAGGAGCTTTAGCTAACTATAGACCAATCTCGAATCTCCCTTTCATTTCAAAAATCTTAGAAAGAGTTGTTGCTATGCAATTATTTGACCACCTGCAGGGAAATGGTTTACTTGAAGAGTTTCAATCTGGGTTTAGAATCCATCATAGTACTGAAACAGCCTCAGCGAAGGTTACTAACGACCTCCTCATCGCATCTGATAATGGACTGGTTTCTGTACTTGTCCTTTTAGACCTTAGTGCAGCTTTTGATACTATCAATCATAATATTCTACTTGATAGATTAGAACACTATGTTGGACTTAATGGAACTTCGTTGCAGTGGTTTAGATCTTATTTATCTGATAGGTTCCAGTTTGTTCATGTAAATAATGAGTTTTCTTTCAACTCAAAGCTTAGTCATGGAGTTCCACAGGGATCTGTGCTAGGCCCTACTCTTTTTAGTTTATATATGCTTCCGTTAGGCAACATTATTAGAAAGCACTGTATACATTTTCATTGTTATGCAGATGACACACAATTATACCTGTCAATGAAGCCAGATGATAGTAATCAATTAGCCAAGTTAGAAGCCTGCCTTAAGGAAATCAAAGCTTGGATGACTTGTAATTTCCTGCTATTAAATTCAGATAAGACTGAAGTCATCCTTGTTGGTCCAAAAAAACCTTAGAAATACCTTTCCAAATCAAACTTTCAGTTTGGATGCGGTTACTCTTTCTCTTAATAGCTCTATGAGGAACCTTGGAATTATTTTTTGATCAAGATCTGTCCTTCAATTCACATATTAAATTTGTTTCTAAGACTGCCTTCTGTCATTTGCGTAATATTGCCAAGATTAGGAACATCTTGTCTCAGAGTGATGCTGAGAAACTGATCCATGCTTTTGTTATCTCGAGATTAGATTATTGTAATTCTTTATTATCAGGCTGTCCTAAAACATCTTTAAAAAGTCTTCAGCTGATCCAAAATGCTGCAGCAAGAGTTTTAACAGGTACTAGAAAGAGCGATCATATCTCTCCGGTTCTGGCCTCCCTTCACTGGCTTCCCATAGAGTTTAGAATTAAGTTTAAAATCCTTCTTCTTACTTACAAAGCTCTAAACAATCAGGCTCCTTTTTATTTAAAAGATCTGATACTACCGTATTATCCTAACAGAGCACTACGCTCCCAAAATGCAGGATTACTTGTAATACCTAGAATCTCCAAAAGTACAATGGGAGGCAGAGCCTTCAGTTATCAAGCTCCTCTCCTGTGGAACCAGCTGCCAATCTGGATTCGGGAGTCAGACTTGATCTCTGTTTTTAAGAATAGGGCTAAAACCTACCTTTTTGATATAGCCTACAATTAGGGAGGGATCATGTATTTCTGAACCCTCCCTTAGTTATGCTGCTAATAGGTTTAGTCAGCCGGGGGACCTCCAATAATGCACTGGGCCTCACTCCTTTCTTCACTCTCAATGAATTTTTTTTTTTTTTTTTGCTGGTCATTAGCATCTGTTTGTTCTCTCCCATAGATTGAGTCCCCGTCGTGTTGTTTGCTCTCTACATGTCTCTTCTTTTCATCTTCTCTGTCCTCTCACCCCCCAGCCAGTCGCAGCAGATGACTGCCCTTCCCTGAGCCTGGTTCTGCTGGAGGTCTCTTCCTGTTAAAAGGGAGTTTTTCCTCTCCACCATCGCCAAGTGGAGAGGGCTGCACGGTGGCGCAGTGGTTTAGCACTGTGGCAGCACAGTTTTACCCTCGGCCGGGGGATCGCGGGGATCATGAGATCGTGGGTTCGATCCCAGCCCCCGACCAACAGTGAGCTGTGTGGAGTTTGCATGTTCTCCCCGTGTTGCGTGGGTTTACTCCAGGATTTCTCCGGTTTCCTCCCGCATACCAAAAAAAACATGTAGGTTTAGGGCGCTCGCGCACGCAGCGACCAGCAGCTGGTGGCTTGTCACCAGACTGCAAACCAAGTCTACCTACGGGTACAAATAAGTAACAAAAAAAAAAAAAAAAAAGTGCTTGCTCACAGGGGATCGCCTGATTGCTGGGTTCTTTCTGCAACTGTGGGAGTTCCTCCTACAGTTGATAGTGCTATGAGATGACTGTTGTTGTCAAATGGCGCTATATAAATAAAGTTGAATTTAATTGTATTGAATTAAAGAAGAAGTTAGAGGTCTGTGAGAGCCAGAAATCTTGCTTGTTTGTAGGTGACCAAATATTTATTTTACTGAGGAATTTACCAATTAATTCATTAAAAATCCTTCAAAGTGATTTTCTGGATTTTTTCTTTCTCATTTTGTCTCTCATAGTTGAGGTATACCTATGATGAAAATTGGAGACCTCTCTCATCTTTTAAGTGGGAGAACTTGCACAATTGGTGGCTGACTAAATACTTTTTTGCCCCACTGTATATCAATATGCTAATGTGCCATGCATTCTCTCTGTTTGTATAACATATAAAAGAGCTGACGAAACATGCCTCAGCAACAAAACGCAGCAGACAGCACAGCACAGTACAGCACTGTAGCGCACAGCACTACAAGTGCGTCTCATTATGTTGAAGGAAATAAAACTCTGCAGCCTTCCAGCTCGTCGCATCTCGCCTGAACTTATTCTTCCACACCCTTCTAAATGTAGCCAGAAACTGTTGCTAAGCACCTAAATACTGTTGAGTCTCTACCACCGAAGGACCCAGATAAATGCTGGTGGTTCATTAGCATGCTAGGGATTTGGCTTTGGCACATTTTTCTTGCTTTTTCTTGGCATTTGCAGATGAAACAAAGAGTCCATCACCACAAAGGTATTATGGTTTTCTAATCAAGCCGATAATTCAACTCTACCCTTTCTGTTTTGTTTAAACAGACATAAAATATATCGCCAAATGTTTATACGGACAGAACTGACGGATCAGAGATGGTTGAGACTGCATTTGCTTTTCAATCAGAACCTCACTGTGGAAATTAAGGTAGCCAACACAGTATTGCAATACTCAAATCTGTAGACTTAACAGTAAATTTGTGTTAGCAATTAACAGTTACTAGAACACCTTTGAAGCGGAGTGATACATATCCAGTGAAAATGTTGGAGTGCAATTATCGTGGAATATAATAACTCCTGGAATCCCTATTGTCCAATCAAATTGCTCGGTTGGAATTAAAGGTTGTATAATAGAAAATAGTTTCTGTGTGAATTGTTCTGAACATTCTGATGGTCTTGTTCATAAAAATGATAAAAGGACTCTTCACTGTGATCACAGTGACAGTTTCACAGATATAAATATTTGCTTTTGACACATAGACGAAACATTTTGAGCAAATTACACATTTTTGCAAGTCATTGACTGTGTTTTTCAGTTTACAAACTTTTTTTGAGAATTGCACTTAGTGTCATCCTTCAAAATTGAATTCTGTTCTTGGAAATGCATCAAAGTGACTGAGAAAAACTGTAAAAAACCCAGTGATAAAGACAGAGAGGTAAAATAGCTGGTAAAATACACATGGATAATCATTTATTTATTAGAGACACTGATGATATGCTGTATTGTGGAATAACTAACAGAGTCAATAATAGCACTCCTACTTGACTTGCCGAATGGGTCAACCCTCTTACTGGCAGAGGTAGCGTGCCAGACTCTGAAGCGGGAGGTTGTGAGTTCAAACCCCTGGTTGGATGCCACCAGTTGGGTTTGGCCAGTCCCCTTGGTCACATAACTCTGGTTTGTATTCACTGAATCAGTACCTCCTTAAGTAGATTGAAGTGCCCTTGTCTTGGAATTCAGTATTGAAACTGAATGGCTGCCATACATGTAGAGATGTTAATTTAGGAGACATTGTGCAGTGGTCTCTTATTTTTTTTTCCAGAGCTATATATTTTGGATTCCTGTTCCTGACAGCCTGTCAACCTGCTGTCAGCTCCTGTCAGTCGGGGGATTTCTGTGTTTTAGTGCTCGGTTTTTGACTACTGTTTTGGCTTCTGATAACTGAATTTGGATTACCAACTGGACATCCTCGTTTCGACCCCTGCCTGACTTAAGATGCCGATAGCGACATTTACGGACTGGGAAAACGAGAGCAGAGTGGAGCGGCCCACCACTCAGCTAGCTAAACAGCTGTTCAGTTAGCTGTTTTGCCAACATAAATCTTCTGGGATCATGGGTCCCAAGAAAGCTCAGCAGACTGAGGCGGTGGACGATATTAAAAGGTTGGTCGACTTCTTGGCTGAAGAGATTTCTGCTGTTAAGCTGCAGCAAAAAACATGCGCTGCAGCTCCAGAACACCGAGAAGGACAAGAGGCTGGCGTATCTGGAGAGCAGAGTGGCTGACCTGGAACAATACACCCGGGTGAACGACATGATCATCACAGGGCTCCACATTAAACCCCAATCATATGCTCGGGCGGTGGCCGTGGACAGCGGAGGGAGGCTTGGTGAGCTGGAAGCTGAATCCACTGAGCAACAAGTGGCGGCCTTCCTGCAGTCCGAAGGAATCCAGCTGGACTGTAACACCATTGAGGCCTGCCACCCTCTGCCCAGGAAAAACAGCAACAAGCCAGCTGTCATCATGAGGTTTGTCAACAGAAAACACAAGACTGCGCTGCTAAAACAAGGTAGAAAACTGAAAGGAATGAACATTTACATAAATGAGCACCTTACAAAAGAAAAGGCAGAAATAGCCAGAAAAGCAAGTTACTGCATCTGAGAAAGAAAAAAAAAAAAAAAGATTCAAAACACCTGGACAACAAACTGTAAAATATACATCAAATTAAATGGATGACCTGAAGAAGCCAAGGTCATTAACATCCGAAATATTATGGAACTGGGTAAATATCAATGAACATTGTGAACTAGAGTTGACAGCAACAAGAGACAACTGCAGGACACTGAAGGGATATACTCATCTGCATCAGGACATATAACTACATGAAACAAAAGAACAAACAGGAACAACAGGAACTGACAGTTTTCGACTACACGGATCACAACCCACTGGACATGGAATATAACATAGACCCTGACAATTATTTATTTACCTCCATCAGTAATAACTGTAGTTACTACATGGATGAACAGTTTAACACAGTGGTCACATCTGATTTTAATATTTCAATGATCCACTTCAACAACAGAAGTGTCTGTGCTAACTTCAATAACATTAAAGATTATTTACATCAGTTTAAAGAGCCATTCAATATAGTGGCATTATCAGAGACGTGGCTCAGTGAAGAGAAAGGAGTGGATTTTACATTGGATGGCTACAAATGAAATTATATAAATAGAAAAATGAAAAAAGGAGGAGGAGTTGCAATTTATGTATGTCGATAAGTGCTTGCAATACAAGGTTGTTGGAAATTTGTCAGTGACTGTGGATGATTTATTTGAATGTATTTCAATAGAAGTCTGTCATGAACCCTCCCGTGTGCTTCTCCAATGTGCACAGCGAGGGGAGAAAGGATGAGGATTTACGGGCAGGTTAACACCACATACATTTTATTAAACACCAAGACAATGATACGCAGTTTCAACAATAGTTTCCTCAGATGCTTAAGGAGTCCTCCAGGACGCTCAACAGTCTTAGGGTGAGGACCACCGAGAAAAACACACACAGTTAATATTCACAGAGCTGGAGCTTTCCGAGTAAGTCCAAAAAGGGCACCGAGAGCAACACAATTCTTTTCTGACGTGACTCCATGTGATAACCATCCATGAAGTGCAATGACCCAGCAATGCATGACTGGAGACAGGCTCCTTAAGAACATTCATTGCTGGTTTCACAAATTGGTTACACCTGGGCGAGGAGCGGGAAGATGGCATACGGGAGTGGGAACAGCTGGTAGCAATAGAGAGGGGGCATGGTCCGACTGGCAGACAGTTGGACAGCACTCACTCCAGCGTGAGCGCAAGAGGCTGCCTCCCCGCTGCCGGCCAGAAGGCAGTGGCTACGGGCACGGCAAAGCACACGGAAATACATACTAACATACATACAATGTGGCACGCACCCATAGAGTGGCCAGGACAGAGCCAGGGGAAACCAAGCTGGCTCGATTCCTGAGAGAGCCCCCCTTTAAGGGGTGGATTCTCACACAGATTTTACATTGGATGACTACAAATTAAACTATATAAATAGAAAAGTGAAAAAAGGAGGAGGAGTTGCAATTTATGTTGATAAGTGCTTGCATTACAAGGTTGTTGAAAATTTGACAGTGACTGTGGATGATTTATTTGCGTGTATTTCAATAGAAATCAGTTTAGACAATATGAAGAATATAGTAGTGAGCTGTGCATATAGAACACCTGGATCAAATATTGACTTTTTTAAAGACTGGATGGAAAAAAAAAATGTATGCAAAACTTACTCATAAAGTTACAGTATGTTCATCTGTGGGTATTTCAGTAAAGATCTTATGAATTCAAAACAACATAGTTTGACAGAAGAATTTATCAACTCAATGTGCAGAATGGGCTTACAATCCCATTACAATCTTACAATCCAACAATCACCAGACCTAGCAGAATCACGTCACACAGTGACACACTAATAGATAACATATTCACAAACATTATGGAAAATAATATCGTCAGTGGGCTTTTATTAAATGATATCAGTGACCATCTGCCGATTTTTGTTGTCTATCAATGTGATTATAGGAAGAAAAAGTATACCAAAAAAACTAAATATAAAAGAATAAGAATTGAAGAATCTATGTATTTACTGGTAAAGGAATTATTAATGCAAGACTGGAAGATAGTTTGTGACGAAAATGATATAAATAAAGCATATGATGAATTTTTACAAATATTTCAATCATTGTACAATAAAAACTGTCCTATAAAACAATACAGTGATGGACAACAAAACAAAAACATTCCATGGGTCACCAAGGGGCTATTAAATGCATGTAAAAAGAAGAATACCATGATGGCCTGAACGCTGATCCCATCCGCACTTGGGTTGTCCAGTGTTTTCCTTGTTCTATCTTATTTCGGGTCTTGTCATGTGGCCTGCTCCAGGGCTTTTATTTTGACAGCGTCATGGCGGGACTTCCAGCTGTCAAAGCTGAGCCGTGCTGTGACAGCTGTGTGTCATTTCTTTAATTACATTCCCCTTTCCTGATCGGTTTTAGTTATTCATTTAAGGGAGCAACTGAGGCTCACTCCTCGCTGCGACCTACAACACAATTCTGTGCACCGCCGTGTACGCGACTGGAGTTCCTATCCCCGACTCCAGTCTCCTCTGTGATTCATCTTGTTCTTCCTCTCGTAAGTGCTTTTTGTTCAGCGCAGGGTCCATCCTCGCTGCCTCTCACAGTTAGTCTTCAGTGTCAGTTTTCTTGTGTCAAAGTTTATGTTCGTGTTCTGCCCCACATGGCTGTTTATTTTGTTATCCTTGTCTTTTGTTAAATAAACAAGCAAACTTACTGGTTGGCCTTTAGCGTCTCATTGATGCCCTGCAAGGGGCATCCATAACAAATACTTTATATAAACAATTCATTAAGTGCAGAATGATAGATGCTGAGATCAGATATAAAATATATAAAAATAAGCGAACTAATATAATGAGGACTTGCAAGAAAGAATACTACAACAGAATATTAGAGGATAATAAGAATAACTTAAGAGGAATATGGCAAGTGCTAAATGGGATTATTAGTAACCGATTAAAGAATGCAAATTATCCAGAATATTTTATTGAAAATGACAATTTGATAAATAATATGGAGGATGTGGTTAGTGGTTTCAATAAATTTTTTGTAAACATTGGTCCAGAATTAGCAAAAACAATAGTGACACCAGAAACAAACGATAGTGAATCTGTAAATGAAATAGAAGATAGAAATTCAAACACAATCTTTTTGGGTGCAGTAACTGAAAAGGAAATTATCGAGACTGTGAGTAAACTTAAGAACAAAAAATCAACTGACTGGAATGAAATTGACATGACAATAGTAAAAAAAGTAATTGAAGGAATTGTTAAACCATTCACCCACATCTGTACCCTGTCATTTCAAACTGGTAAATTTCCAAGCAAAATGAAAATAGCAAAAGTAATCCCACTATACAAAATAGGAGACAGTCATCATTTCATAAATTACAGGCCAGTCTCTTTACTCTCACAATTCTCCAAAATACTTGAAAAAATCTTCACTAAGAGACTGGATGATTTCATTGAAAAACACAACCTCTTTACAGACAGTCAATATGGTTTTAGAGCGGACAAATCTACATCCTTGGCACTGATCGAACTCAGAAGAAATTACTAGTTGTATAGATAAAAAAAGTTTGCTGTAGGAGTATTTATAGATTTAAAGAAAGCTTTTGGCACCATTGATCACAGAATTTTACTGAGGAAATTGGAACAGTATGGGATAAGAGGGGTCGGACTGAGTTGGGCTGAAAGTTATTTAAGTAACAGACAACAATTTGTACAAATAGGTGAGCACAAATCACCCTTCATGGACATCTCTTGTGGTGTGCCCAAGGGGTCAGTTTTGGGACCCAAACTCTTATCTTATATATAAATGACATATGTCAAGTATCAAAAATTCTGAAATTTATTTTGTTTGCGGATGACACAAATGTCCTTTGCGCTGGTGTCATGATTGCTCGTGCGCCATAATGCGGCGCTCGAGGGAGGGGATGAAAAACTCAAGAGCAGGAGTAAAACGTCCCATTTATTAACTTAAACCACAATGAAATAACCAGTCCAGTTGACCACAAAAATACAGAGTTGTAATGGTGAATTAAGCGCTCCGTTGTACCACGGACGGGCAAGTCTCTGCATCCTAGGGCGCACGAGGGTGCTCTCGTGCGCTCTCGGACGCATGAGCCTGATGGTGGTGATGTCGGTGGTGTGGCGTCCAAGCGCGCACAGAAAATAAAAGCTGCAGACAAAGCCGCGAACAGATTAGTTCATCTGATTGACCTGTCATTCGACTAATAAGAGCCTTGAATTGGGTTTCTGAAACCATGAAGAACCAATGAATGAAAACCTAGCCAGAAGGATCCGCCTCCCAACGCTGTTGTTTTTGTTCCAGCAGAGTAGACGTTATGATTTCTTCCATGGTCATCATAGACCGACGGAGGCTGACGACGAAGGCTGAGTGACACACACGCCTTCGCCAGTCTTTTTTTAATTACTACTGTTATTTGTTTTGAAAAATCGTTCGCCAAAAACCACACCCATGGAAACACAAAACCGCAATAATGGAATTATGTTTTGACTGGGTCGCGAGACCAGAACCACGAGCGGACCAGCGTCGCGTTCGTATGACAATGAGGAAGAGAAGTTGGCCAGGACAATGTGGCTGTGAAGAGGTAAGGTGTTATAAGCCAAATTATTTTTTATCCCTGAAAATTGTAATCAAAAATGACTTTTGACCGATCGGTAAATTCCAACTGTGCGGCGCACGATGTCCGAAGTACGTGCGCCGCGTTACACGGTTCTTCACCGCCTCCGGACCGTGAACACCCCCCCCCCCCCCCGCCGCTACGATTCTGTAGCGGGGGGGGGGGGCGTGGTGACAGCGTTGCTGTGGAAACATGCCACATCTGAGTGTAATCCGTCATGTAGTGAGGGCCGATCTCCGTCCTCTGTAGCGGGGGGGGGGGCAAACCCCCCCACCCCCACACACACAGACACAGCCCTGAATGTGACCTTTCATTAGAGCCCAAAATGAAGCTTCTACATTGAATCATTCAAAAGTTACAGACGTTTTTCCAAACTGTGCCATTTGGAACAATTTGGCACAGTTCCAAAACGCCTGGGAACAGCCTGAGAACAAAGCTGTGTAATATATTTATTTTTTGTGGTATTGTTACAAAATTTGGACCTCAGCTGGATAACACTTGGTTCTACATTTCTGTTACATTTTCCAGCCCCGATCTGAAGCTGTGTGTTATTTGCAAGCATTTGTATCCAACAAAACACCCAGGCCAAATTTATTTTCTTCAAGTTCACTATGTTTAGATGACTGTAACTCAGTGGCCGGAGCACTTAGAGAGATCATGTTTTTTTTGCCAAAAAATTCAAAGTGTTTTCTTTTAAATGAGACCAATCCCATGAAGATGCTGCAAAGGGTTGAAGAACAGCTTTCGATTTACTTTGGGCACATTATTTTTTGGCGTTTTTAGGGAAATTGACCGGAGTGCAAGGAGTTAACGGCCACCAGACATATAGGGAAGCCACCTGGATGTTCCACAACCTGGAGAACTGCCTAGTGCCGACGTACACTGGGCACACAGAGAAAGGCAAACATACTTACGGCTGGAACGATCCGAGGCTGTCCGTGTCATCTGGTGAATGGAGAAGTAAGGCTGAGTCAGACGCTAACATCAAGGAATCCTCCATCTTGAAATGTCAGGCTGAATACATGAAGGTAGTGAGACACATACGTGGAGAACCCGCTGCCACGTATGGAGGCGAATGCTCTGATGACCTCTCCCTGCCAACGCAGCATTAATGTAATGATGAAACTGATGAGGGAAGAGGCCGCCGGTGTGTGAGCTGAACATAATTGATCTCTGGTGTGAAAGTGTGAGTGTATGAACGTGTGAATGGGAATGAATGGAGTGTGTGTGTGTGTGTGTGTGTGTGTGTGTGTGTGTGTGTGTGTGTGTGTGTGTGTGTGAAAGCACCAGTAACGAGAAACAGCTGATGGCACTGACAAGAGGAGGAGGCGTGCCCAAGCCGTCAGGGAGGGAAGGACCCAACAGCTGTCTGATGCGACTGATGGAAAATAGGGCAAATAAATAATAAGTCAGAACAAATAGTGAGAATTTGCAGCAGGTTTTAGAGGTGGTAACAAATTAAAAGGTTAACGCAGTGGTTCAACAAAAATAAATTATCTCTAAATCTGACAAAACAAAGATTATGTTGTTTAGAAATTATAAAATAAATCATGAAATAATGGTAACAGTAGATGATACCAGAATTGAAATAGTACAGGAAAATAAGTTTCTGGGGGTGATGCTAGACAATAAAATCTGCTGGAAACCTCGCATCAGTCACATCCGGGCCAAGTTGGCAAAATGTATAGGGATACTGGGGAAGACAAGACACATCTTGGACTATAAATCATTGTTCTTACTGTACAATTCACTGTTTCTACCATA
The DNA here is from genome assembly GCA_020510985.1 of Pholidichthys leucotaenia. Taxonomy (NCBI): domain Eukaryota; kingdom Metazoa; phylum Chordata; class Actinopteri; order Cichliformes; family Pholidichthyidae; genus Pholidichthys; species Pholidichthys leucotaenia. Next base: position 286,429,075 of record CM035838.1, read on the forward strand.
TCTTAACTACTGTGTATAGGTCTGGGGAAACACCTACAAGACCAACCTACAGCCAAAATGCACATTACAAAAAAAAGCTATAAGGATAATAAATAATGTAGGATATAGAGACCATACCAACTCATTGTTTTTAAAGTCACATGCCATAAAGTTCATGGCTTTAGTTAAATATAAGACAGCACAAGTAATGTACAGGGCAATTAATAATCAACTCCCAACTAATATACAAAAAATATTCTAAAAAAGAGACAATGATTATAATTTGAGAGGAGACTTAAACTGTACAAAGCCTAAGGTACGAACAACTAAGAAAAGTATATGCATACACACCTCGGGGCTGGGGGTTGATGGCGCTGCCTTGCCTGCTCGGGGTCCTCGGGGGGAGGGCTGCTGCGACCGGCCCTCCGCTCGTATGTTTCCTGACAAACCACTCACATGCACACACTTATTTTGTGTGCGTTCTCATATATAGGCACACAGACGTACATGTACAAGTGTCTCTCCTTTAACAGGTGCAGAAACCAGACTCGTGTTGAGACATCTCTGGTGGAAGAAGCAGTTTGTCTTTTGTTTGTTTTAGTTGTCGTTTTTTTTTTTTTTTTTTGTCTGTTCCCCTCCCTTTTCTTTCCCCCCTTCACACACTTCCTTTCCCTCTTCCCCATCCTGTTGGGTCTTCCATGGGTAAAACAATTAAAATAAAGTATTAAAAAAAAAAGAAAAGTATATGCATATCTGTCTGTGGGGTGGATTTGTGGAACAGTCTGGAGCTGGAACTGAAACTATGTACAAACAGAAATCAATTCAAAAATAGGTATGAACATTATTTGCTGAAAGGATGTAAGAGGTGTAGTATTAATATGTACGATGCACTAAGCTCTCTCTGGGACACTATGGGATGGTAGGTGGGACAGCACTGTGTATTTCTGTGTATATTTGTGTTGTTTGGGGCTGGGTATAGATGTATGGATCATATGTATGTTGGGATGGATGGGTGTCAATGTTGATATGTACAAAATATACTGTAGTTAATTGTCTACTTGGGCTCTTAATTGAGGTAATAGGTATATATTTCACATGGATTGTATTTACGGAAAAGAGGAGTTGGAATAAATGAGTGTTAACTTCTTCCTTCTCCCTTTCAAGCACTGTATACTGTCACTTTTATTGCACTTGTCATTTGTTTTTTGTTTTTTGCTTTTTTGTTCGAAATAAAGTATCTATCTATCTATCTATCTATCTATCTATCTATCTATCTATCTATCTATCTATCTATCTATCTATCCCACTCGGGAGATCGGATCACAGCTTGGTTCATCTCCTGCCGGTGTACAAACCCCTAGTACACAGACAACCTCCAGTCATGCGCACAGTGAAGTTGTGGTCTGAGAAGGCAATGGACGTGCCAAAGGACTGTTTTGAAATCACTGCCTGGGAGCAGCTCTGCGATCCACACGGTGAGGACATCGATGGCCTCACTCACACCGTCACGGACTACATCGGCTTCTCTTTGGACAACACCGTAACCACCAAGACCATACGGTGTTGCTCGAACAACAAACATTGGATCAACCCTGAGATAAAAACACTTCTGAGAGAGAAGAAGAGGATCTTCAGGTCGGGGAACAGGGAGATGCTGAAGTCCGTACAGAAGGAGCTGAGGAGGAAGATCAGAGAAGGCAAGGACAGCTTCAGGAAGAAGATGGAGGACAAGCTGCAACAGAGCAACATCGGTGGGGTCTGGAGAAACCTTAAAACCATCTCTGGGCTCCAGAATACCTCCCCCCAGGCCACGGGGGGCAGGGAGTGGGCAAACAATCTGAACCAGTTTTTTAATAGGTGTGACCAACCGCCCTCCCCCCCGACTGCACAACAACCACTGCTGCCTCTACAGTCATCGAGACCTGCTGTCCACACCCCACTCCACCAACACCCCCCCACTCCCAGCGCACAGCTCCCCAACCTGACCCTCACTAAGACCCAGGTGAGGATGGAGCTGAGGAAGATCAAGGCGAGGAAGGCCTCGGGACCGGACGGCATCAGCGCAAAGCTCCTCAAGTCCTGCGCAGACCAGCTGTGTGGGATTGTGGAGCACATCTTCAACCTGAGCCTGAAGCTGGGGAGGGTACCACAGTTGTGGAAAACATCTTGTGTGGTACCTGTACCAAAGACCTCCAACCCCAAAGATCTGAACAGCTACAGACCAGTGGCCCTGACGTCTCACATGATGAAGACCCTGGAGAGACTGCACCTTGCTCACCTCGGCCCCCTGGTGGGACCAGCGATGGATCCACTCCAGTTCGCCTACCAGCATGGCATTGGGGTGGAGGATGCAGTGATCTTCCTCCTTCACCGTTCTCTGTCCCACCTGGAGAAGCCCGGGAATGCGTGAGGATCATGTTCTTTGACTTCTCCAGTGCTTTCAACACCATCCAACCGATGATCCTGAAGGACGAGCTGCTGTGCGCAGGGGTGGACCAGCACCTGTCATCATGGATCCTGGACTACCTCACTAACCGGTCACAGTTTGTGAGAACCCGAGATTATGTGTTTGACATGATCATCGGTAGCACGGGAGCCCCCCAGGGAACGGTTTTGGCTCCCTTCCTGTTCACCTTTTATACTGCAGACTTCTCACACAACACAACACACTGCCATCTACAGAAGTTCTCTGACGACTCTGGGATCGTTGGCCTCATCTCCAACAGAGATGAAGATGAATACAGAGTACTTATCCAGGACTTCGTGGACTGGTGCCATCGAAACTGCCTCCAGATCAATGCGAGGAAAACTAAGGCGCTTGTGGTGGACTGCCGCAGGCAAGGACAACCCCTCACAGCACCAGTAAACATACAGGGAATGGACATTGAGATGGTGACATCCTACAAGTACCTGGGTGTTCATCTGAACAATAAACTAGACTGGTCACACAATACTGACACACTCTACAAGAAGGGACAGCACAGGCTGTTCCTACTGAGGAGGCTCAGGTCTTTTGGTGTACAAGGGGTGCTCCTGAAGAGATTCTACGACACGGTGGTGGCATCAGCCATCACTTTTGGAGTGGTCTGCTGGGGCAAAGGCATTACAGCAGCCAGTAGGAAGAGACTAAACAAACTGATCAAGAAAGCTAGCTCTGTCCTGGGGCAACGCCTTGACTCAGTGGAGGAGATAGGAGAGAGAAGGATGGTGATTAAACTGTCATCTCTGCTGGAGTCCGAGTCCCATCCTATGCAGGACATACTGAACACACTGAGGAGCTCATTTAGCAGTAGACTACATCATCCTAGGTGCGCAACCGAGAGGTTTCGCAAGTCCTTTCTACCTACGGCTGTCAGACTTTATAACCTGAGCAGGGCTGCTCGCAGAGATAGCAAAAATAACGTGACAACCTAATAGTATTGAATGCAAAAGACGCAACAGACTTACACAAATGGTCCCCTCCAGTATTCAACTAGGACAATATCAGTTGCTACGGAGGGGGACAATATGTATGGGTACATATTCATACTATGTAGGATAACTAAGTACACGGTTATGCTGTTTATTCCATCTTGCTACAATGCTCCACACTTTGTATATATATTTATATATTTATGTGTATGTATGTATATTCACTGCTCTTATTTATATTTTTCGTATCTTCTTAATTATTGCTCTGAGTGTTACTATCCCTGTGCTGTTGCAATCCTGGAATTTCCCTTTGTGGGACTAATAAATGCTTATCATATCTTATCTTATACGTATGTATATATACCCAAAATAAGATTGCCCCCCTCATGGATCGTCACCTTATCGTGGTGGGGGGTTTGCATGCCCCAGTGATCCCAGGAGCTATGTTGGCCGGGGCAATTTGCGTCTGATCGGGTCACCCAAGACAAACTGGTCCTGGGTGAAGGGCCAGACTAAAAACGATCCAACAGACTCTCATGATAAATACTAGAACAAGGATTCTGTGTACCCCGCCCGGTATGGGGTTACCAGGGCACCACCCTGAAGCTACGCCTGGGGGAGGGGCTCGATGGCTAGCATCTGGTGGCTGGGTTCAGCCCGAAGGAGTTAAATGGGTTCCTCCTCCAGTGGGCTCACCACCTGCAGGAGGGCCCATGGGGGTCCAGTGCTATGTGGATCAGGTGGTGGTCAAAGACGGAGACCTTGGTGAACTGATCCCAAGCTTCCTAAACTGGCTTTTGGTACATGGAATGTCACCTCCCTGGTGGGGATGGAGCCTGAGCTGGTGCATTAGGTTGAGAGATACCAGCTAGATATAGTCGTCGGCCTCACCTCAACACACAGCTCCAGTTCCAAAACCAGTCTCCTGGAGAGGGGCTGGAGCTTGGCCTACTCTGGAGTTGCCCCGGGTGAGAGGTGACGAGCAGGGGTGGGTATTCTTGTATCCCCCCACCTTGCTGCCTCTATATTGGAGTTTTCCCCGGTGAACGGAAGGGTTGTTCCCCTGCCCCTTCGGGTTGGGAAATGGGTCCTGACCATAATTTGTGCCTATGCACTAAATGATGTTTCAGAGTACCCACCCTTTTTGGAGTCTGTGACTGGGGTGCTGGAGGGTGCTCCCCTTAGAGACTTCATTGTCCTACTGGGGGACTTCAATGCGCATGTGGGCAATGACAGTGAAACCTGGAAGGGGGTGATTGGGAGGAACGGCCTGCCCGATTTGAACCCATGTGGCGTTCAGTTATTGGACTTCCGTGCTAACCACAGTTTGTCCATAACGAATACCATGTTCAAGCATAAGGGCATCTACAGTGATCCCTCGCTACTTCGCGCTTCACCTTTCGCGCCCTCAGTGCATCACGGATTTTTCAAAAATATTCATCAAAATTGAGAAATAATGGGCGGGCGCTAGCAGAAGGCAGGGAGACTACATTAGACCATCAGGTAATCAACACGGAGAGCCGCACAGCTCAAAAAATCCACCTCTCTGTTCGCTGTTCTCGTGTTGGCTCGGCTCGGAAATCTCGCAAGCTGATTGGCCGAGACGTTTCACCCCGCAAGCTGATTGGCCGAGACGTTTCACCCACCTCCTCTCCCTGCCGAGCGCCCATGAAGGAAGGAAGACCGCATTCATTGCTCTTTATCGCTCGTGTTACTTTTAGTCTCGCCACGTGGAACTTTTTGCTGTTCTCTTGTGCCATTTTGTGCGAAATAGTCTTCCCGTCGAGCCACTACGCAGCCTCCTGCAGCTGCCCTCAACGATCCTGCGCCTCCAGCACCTGACGATGAGGCGTCACCTGAGGAGCAGTAAAGCTCTCATTAACCTGTGCAGTAAATCATTTTCATCTTGAGTTACGTATCTTGTAATAAGAATAAAAGAGTTCTAAAAACATATTTATGTACACTTTATTTACATCTACGTATGTATGTACACGTACACACACACACACACACATGTATCATATGAGAGAGAGAGAGTGAGCGAATGAACGTACGTATTATTTATGGATGACGTCATTAGGGGTGACGCTACTTCACGGTTTTTCAATTTTCGCGGTCGGTTCTGGAACCCATTAACCGCGATAAGTGAGGGATCACTGTATATGTGCACCTGGCACCAGGACACCCTAAGTCGCAGGTGGATGATCGATTTTGTGATCATGTTATCAGACCTGCAACCGTATGCCTTGGACACTCGGGTAAAGAGAGGTGCAGAGCTGTCAACTGATCACCGTTAGTTGGATCCGATGGCAGGGGAGGATGCCATTCAGACCTGGTAGACCCAAACGTATAGTGAGGGTGTGCTGGGAACTTCTGGCTGAGGCCCCTGTCCGGGAGGTCTTCAACTCCCACCTCCGGAAGAACTTCAACCACATTCCGAGGGAGTCTGGAGCCATTGAGTCTGAATGGGCCATGTTTTCTACCTCCATTGTTGAAGCAGCGGCCCAGAGCTGCGGCCGCAATGTCGTCAGGGCATCTCATAGTGGCAACCCCCGAACCAAGTGGTGAACACCAGTGGTGAGGGGGGCCATTAAGCTGAAGAAGGAGTCCTTTCAAGCTTGGTTGGCTTGTGGGACTCCCGAAGCAGCTGAAGTGTACTGGCAGGTCAAGCGGAGTGCAGCTCAGGTGGTTGCTGAAGCAAAAACTCAGGTATGGGAGGAGTTCAGTAAGACCATGGAACAAAACTTTTGGTTGGCCTCGGAGAGATTCTGGCAAACTGTCCGGCGGCTCAGGAGAGGGAAGCAGCTCCCTGTTCACACTGTGTATGGTGCGGATGGGGCACTGTTAACTTCAACTGGGGATATCGTTGGGCGGTGGAAGGAATACTTTAATGATCTCCTCAATCCCACTGATATGCCTTTCACAGAGGAAGCAAGGCTTGTGGAAGAGGGGGATGACTCGCCTATCACAGGGGCTGAGGTCGCCAAGGTGGTTAAAAATCTGTTTGGTGGCCGGGCCCCAGGGGTGGACGAGATTCGCCCTGAGTACCTCAAGGCCCTGGTTGTTGTAGGGCTGTCATGGTTGACACGCCTCTGCAACATTGCGTGGAGGTTGGGGGCAGTGCGTTTGGCATGGCAAACTGGGGTGGTGGTTCCTCTTTTCAAAAAAGGGGACCGGAGGGTGTGCTCCAACTTTAGAGGGATCACACTCCTCAGCCTCACTGGGAAGTTCTATGCCAGGGTACTGGAGAGGAGAGTCCGGCCACTGGTTGAACCTGGGATTCAGGAGGATCAATGTGGTTTTTGTCCTGGACGTGGCACATCAGACCAGCTCTTTACCCTCTCAAGAATCCTTGAAGGTTCATGGGAGTTTGCCCAACCAGTTTACATGTGTTTTGTGGACTTGGAGAAGGCATTCAACCAAATCCCTCATGGTTATTTGTAGGGGGTGCTTTGGGAGTATGGGGTATCGGGCTTGTTGTTACGAGCTATTCGGTCTCTGTACGACCGTTGTGAAAGATTGGTTCGTATTGCCAACACTCGATCGGACTCATTCCCAGTGAGAGTTGGACTCCGCCAGGGCTGCCTTTTGTCACCGATCCTGTTCATTATTTTTATGGACAGGATTTCAAGGCGCAGCCAGGGAATGGAAGGTGTCATGCTTGGTGACCACAGGATCTCATCTCTGTTGTTTGCAGATGATGTTGTCCTGCTGGCTTCATCCATCAGTGACTTACAGTTCTTGCTGGGACGGTTTGCCGTTGTGTGTGAAGCAGCTGGGATGAAAATCAACACCTCCAAGTCCGAGTCCATGGTACTTAGCCGGAAAAAGGTGGATTGTCCTCTCCGGGTTGGGGACAAGCTCCTGCCCCAAGTGGAGGAGTTTCAGTATCTTGGAGTCTTATTCACGAGTGAGGGGAGAATGGAGTGAGAGATTGACAGAAGGATCGGAGCAGCATCTGCAGTGATGCGGATGTTGTACTGGTCTGTTGTGGTGAAGAGGGAGCTTAGTTCTAAGGCAACACTGTCGATTTACTCGTCAGTCTACTTTCCTGCTCTCTCCTATGGTCACGAGCTTTGGGTAATGACCGAAAGAATGAGACTGCGGATACAAGTGGCTGAAATGAGCTTTCTCCATAGGATTGCTGGACTCAACCTCAGAGATAGGGTGAGGAGCTCAGTCATCCAGAAGAGGCTCAGAGTAGAACCGCTGCTCCTCCACATTGAAAGGAGCCAGTTGAGGTGGTATGGGCATCTGATCAGGATGCCTCCTGGACACCTCCCGCTTGAGGTGTTTCGGGCACATCCCACTGGGAGGAGACCCCAGAACAGGACTCGATGGAGAGACTATGTCTCCCAGCTGGTCTGGGAACGCCTCGGTATCCTCTCTGAAGAGCTGGAGCAGGTGGCTGGGGAGAGGGAAGTCTGGGCTACTCTGCTTGAACTGCTGCCTTTGCGACCTGGACCTCTGGAAAAGCGGTGGAAGATGGATGGATGGATGGAGATTGGCTTCTGAAAATCACCTCAGAAGTTTACTCCAATTGATCCTGCTTGTTTACCGAATGCCCTTTTATTGCTCAACTTTTGAGATGTCATTTTCATCCCAGATTTCAGTTTTTGAATTGCCAAGATTTATACTACTATTAAGATTTATCTTTCAAGAATTTTAAAAATTAGCTGGAGAAAAATAAGTCCTGTGAATTATTGAGATTTCTTTAATTACACTGGTCAACACCAAATTTAATATTTAAGTTTTTTTTAGCTGATTTAAGACAGTTTTGATGTGCTGAATCCAAAATTCACATTGGTTTTGCTCAATCAGGTCAACTTTTTAAACTATGGCCACATATTTTTTACGTTTTTGTTTACATGCATGGTGTTTTCGCTTTATATGATGCAAAGTTCTTTTTTATTTCTTGAAATTCTCTGAATTTTGAACAATGATGACATAACATTCAATTTACACGTACTTACCTTTATCAATGTCTACTATTCAATTTACAGTACAACTGTAAAAACTGCTGTACAACTGTTTACAACTTAACATAAAATCCTGACCTGATCGAGAGAAATGGATGTCATTTTCGGATTCAGCGGCGCAAAATTGTCTTAAATCAGTTGAAAAAATACAGACAACTTACAAAAAAAAGTGTTTTTTGTTACAGTGGGGTAAAAAAGTATTTAGTCAGCCACCAATTATGCAAATTCTCCCACTTAAAAGATGAGAGAGGTCTCCAATTTTCATCATAGGTAAAGTATACCTCAACTATGAGAGACAAAATAAGAAAAAAAAAATCCAGAAAATCGCATTGAAGGATTTTTAATGAATTAATTGGTAAATTTCTTGGTAAAATAAGTATTTGGTCAACAACAAAAGTTCATCTCAATACTTTGTTACATACCCTTTGTTGGCAATGACAGAGGTCAAACGTTTTCTGTAAGTTTTCACAAGGTTTTCACACACTGTTGCTGGTATTTTGGGCCATTCCTCCATGCAGATCTCCTCTAGAGCAATGATGTTTTGGGGCTGTCGCTGGGCAACACGGACTTTCAACTCCCTCCAAAGATTTTCTATGGGGTTGAGATCTGGAGACTGGCTAGGCCACTCCAGGACCTTGAAATGCTTCTTACGAAGCCACTCCTTCTTTGCCTGGGCGGTGTGTTTGAGATCATTGTCATGCTGAAAGACCCAGCCACGTTTCATCTTCAATCCCTTGCTGATGGAAGGAGGTTTTCACTCAAAATCTCACTAAACATGGCCCCATTCATTCTTTCTTTTACATGGATCAGTCGTCCTGGTCCCTTTGCAGAAAAACAGCCCCAAAGTATAATGTTTCCACCCCCATGCTTCACAGTAGGTATGGTGTTCTTTCTCCTCCAAACACGACATGTTGAGTTTTTACCAAAAAGTTCTATTTTGGTTTCATCTGACCATATGACATTCTCCCAATCCTCTTCTGGATCATCCAAATGCTCTCTAGCAAACTTCAAACGGGCCTGGACATGTACTGGCTTAAGCAGTGGGACACATCTGGCAGTGCAGGATTTGAGTCCCTGGCGGCGTAGTGTGTTTCTGATGTAGCCTTTGTCACTTTGGTCCCAGCTCTCTGCAGGCCATTCACTAGGTCCCCCATGTGGTTCTGGGATTTTTGCTCACCGTTCTCGTGATCATTTTGACCCCACGGGGTGAGATCTTGCGTGGAGCCCCAGATCGAGGGAGATTATAAGTGGTCTTGTATGTCTTCCATTTTCTAATAATTGCTCCCACAGTTGATTTCTTCACACCAAGCTGCTTACCTTTCGCAGATTCAGTCTTCCCAGCCTGGTGCAGGTCTACAGTTTTGTTTCTGGTGTCCTTTGACAGCTCTTTGGTCTTGGCCATAGTGGAGTTTGGAGTCTGACTGTTTGAGGTTGTGGACAGGTGTCTTTTATACTGATAACGAGTTCAAACAGGTGCCATTAATACAGGTAATGAGTGGAGGACAGAGGAGCCTCTTAAAGAAGAAGTTACAGGTCTGTGAGAGCCAGAAATCTTGCTTGTTTGTAGGTGACGAAATATTTATATTACTGAGGAATTTACCAATTAATTCATTAAAAATCCTTCAATGTGATTTTCTGGATTTTTTTTTTCTCATTTTGTCTCTCATAGTTGAGGTATACCTATGATGAAAATTAGAGACCTCTCTCATCTTTTAAGTGGGAGAACTTGCACAATTGGTGGCTGACTAAATACTTTTTTGCCCCACTGTATGTTGTGTTATTAGTGTAATTGCTTGCTTCGACATGATAATCAACATAATATTTGTTTTCATTCCCAGGTGTTGCCATCTACAAGTGATAGAGGTGAGATGCATAGTATGTTATTCATTACATATAATGTTTATGTTTAAAGACAGTGATAATTTTTGTTTTAGTTAGCCAAATATATAAAAATTTTAGGAGAATCCAATGTGACCAACCTTTTTTTTTCTTAAAAAAGTACAATTAGGAAAGAGGAAATATGATCATCAGGACGATTCCAGCCAGTTGGAGTCACCAACTAAACGACAATGTGACTTCCAAGGACCAGGTATTGTTTATAAATAATGGCAGCTAACAACATTCTATAAAGTGAAGCTTTCATGCATTTGGAGCTTTTTATAAAGAATCTTGTCTGCAGTATGATCATTCTTGTACATGCAGAAAAATTATAAATGCAGCTCATTTCTTTTCTTCTTTCATTTTTTCTTTTTAATAACTTGAAGACTTTTTCCTCTCAACTATTAAAAATGAGGGGGTATTGCTGTAACTCCTGGTTGGCAGTGTCATCATCAACACCTACCTTGTGAATACAAACTAGTATCATTGATGTGTGACATAATTATCAGACCCAGGGAACAAAAGCTCAGACTTGAGTGAATACAGTTATCCTTTTATTGCGAACAGTGGGTGTGTGAGTGCATGTATGTACAGTGTGTGTTGTGTGCGTGGTGATGAAGAGCTGTACAGAAAACGAGCCCGGGGGAGAGCAGAACGCCGTTCAGCCTGGCAACCCAATAATGACAGAGCATAGACGTTAGCACAGTCCACTGAGCATAGAGCTTGATGATAACAGAAGCTTACTTGCAGATGGACGTGGAGACGCTCAGGTTGGCCTTGAGGGCTGCAGCCAGGAAGACAGCGTTCTGGGTCCATGCAGAGGATTGGGCAGGTAGCCCTGCAGTGGAGATGGAGGCTTAAACCGCCGCCGGGAGGAGTAGATTCCGCCGCCGGAGGAATCCACCTGTGCACAGGGGAAGACGACTGACAAAGGTGAGTAATATTAGGCTTACTTGAAGCGAGGAGGAGATCAGGATCTCAGACTATGAGGCCAGGGATTTGGCTGTAGACGTGAGGTGTGTCAGAAGGAGAATGACAGACGGCTCCGTGCCGAGTCTCAGGCAGGCCCGGTTATAAAGCCCGCTGGAGAGTGGCAGCAGGTGTGTGTGCAGCTGTGGCAGATGACGGCCCAGAGGGAGCCATGACAGTACCCCCCCCCCCCCCCCGAGAGGTGCCTCCTGGCACCTGACCCACCCTACCCGGGTGCGTCCGGTGGAAGTCCCTGATGAGCTGCTTGTCAAGCACGAATGATGGACGTACCCAGGACATCCACTCGGGGCCATACCCCTCCCAGTCCACCAGGTACTGCAGGCCGTGACCCCAACGGCGGACGTCCGGGATGGCATTGACTCTCCAAGCCGGGTCGCCGTCAATCAATACTGGTGGAGGTGGAGTCTTGGGAGGGGGACAGAGAGGGCTGGAGCAGATGGGCTTCACCTGGGAGACATGGAATGGGGGGCAGATGTGGGGGGGGACAGCCAGGCGTACAGCCACAGGGTTAACAATGCGTACAATAGGGAAGGGGCCAATGAAATGTTGGGCCAGTTTCTGTTTCTCAGCTTTCAAATTAATGTGCTGAGTAGACAGCCATACTTGCTGACCCACCTGGTACTGGGGAGCTGGTCTCCTGCGGCGATTAGCCGTCCTGGTGTTGTGTTCCATTGTGCGAAGGAGGGCTCTGAGGGTGGCAGCCCAGAGCCGGCGACAGTGCCTCAAGTGGGCGTGAACAGATGGCACCGCCACTTCCTTCTCCTTGGGAAAAAGCGGGGGATCGTAACCCAAAGAGGTCCTGAAGGGAGACATGCCAATTGCCGGGGAAACAGTCAAGTTATGGGCATACTCGATCCAGGGGAGGTGGCTGCTCCAGGACGACTGACTGGAGGCGATGACACAATACAGAGCGGCCTCCAGCTCCTGATTGGCCCGCTCGCACTGCCCATTGCTCTGCGGATGGTAACCGGAAGACAGGCTCACTGTTGACCCTAGTGAGTTGCAGATCGCCTTCCAAACCTGGGACACGAACTAGGGCCCACGATCAGAAACAATGTCGGTGGGGATCCCATGGAGGCGTATGACGTGCTGTACCAGTAGGTCCGCTGTCTCCTGTGCCGTAGGAAGCCCCTGGAGTGGAACAAAGTGGGCGGCCTTGGAAAACCGGACCACGATGGTGAGGACTGCGGTGAAGTGGTTGGAGGACAGGAGCCCAGTCACGAAGTCCAATGCAATGTGGGACCAAGGTCAGCTGGGAACCCGCAACAGGTGAAAGAGACCGGCCGGCGGAGAGGAAGATGCCTTCCCGGTGGCGCACTGATGATGACGTCCTTCTGAAGCCCCGGCCACCAGAACAATCTCTGTAGGAGCTCCACCCTGTGGGTCACCCCTGGATGGTACGAAAACTTGGAGGAGTGGGCCCAATGGATCACTTCACCCCAAGTTGACGTGGGAACAAATAGCCGCTCCGCGGGTCCTCCCCCCGGATCGGGCTCAGCCTCCTGCGCCTTCAAGACTTTCTCCCTGATGCCCCACGAGAGGGAACTGACGACACAAGATGCTGGAAGGATGGTGTATTTGTGCACCTCAGCCACATCCGCAGCAAACTGCCTGGAGAGGACGTCCGGTTTAGCATTCTTAACCCCAGGGCAATAGGCGATCATAAAGTTGAATCACCCAAAAAATAGCAACCAACGGGCCTGCCAAGAGTTCAGCTGCTTGGTTGTCCTCAGGTATTCTAAATTTTTATGATCAGTCCATACTATGAAGGGTTGGGCGGCCCCCTCCAACCAGTGACACCACTCCTCCAGGGCGAGCTTCACCGCCAGGAGCTCTCTGTCGCTGATGTCATAGTTTCTCTCCGCCGGGGACAGATGACGTGAGAAGAATGCGCAGGGGCGGACCACCCCATCCACGGGGGAGCGCTGGGAGAGAACTGCCCCCACCCCGGAGTCAGAAGCGTCCACCTCAACCAGGCACTGAAGGGAAGGATTCACCTGCGTAAGGACACCGGAGGATGAGAACTCCCCCTTGAGGGTGTTGAATGCCGCTGCAGCCTCCTCTGTCCACCGGAAGGTCACCTTGGGGGACGTGAGATGGGTCAAGGGGAGAGCGATCACGCTGTAGTTGGGCACAAAACGGCAGTAAAAATTGGCAAACCCCAGGAACTGCTGGAGTTGCTTCCTTGACGGGGGGGGAGGGCAATCCACCACTGCCTTGACCTTCTCAGGGTCGGGGAGAATCTGGTTATGGGAGATAAGAAAACCAAGAAACGAAGTTGTGTTGGCGTGGAACTCACACTTCTCGGCTTTAACAAACAATTTGTTCTCCAGGAGCCGTTGGAGGACCCGTCTCACAAGGACTTGATGCTCATCCAGTGACTGCGAGAAGATGAGGATGTCATCCAGGTAGACGAAGACGAAGGAGCCGAGAAAGTCCCGGAGAACGTCATTGATGAGGCGCTGGAAGACGGCCAGAGCATTGGTCAACCCAAACGGCATCACGAGGTACTCGAAGTGGCTGCTCGGGGTCCGGAATCCCGTCTTCCACTCGTCTCCCTCCTTGATCTGCATGAGGTGGTATGCGTTGCGGAGATTGAGCTTGGTGAACCAGGAGGCCCCCTGGAGGGAGTCGAACACCGTGTCCATAAGAGGAAAGGTGTATTTGTCTTTTATTGTGATGTCATTGAGACCCCTGAAGTCAATACATGGCTGCAGGGAGACATCCTTCTTACCCACGAAGAAGAATCTTGCCCTCACCGCCAAAGAAGACGGTCGAATGATGCCCAAGCTGAGCGACTCCTTGACGTAATTATCCATCGCCTCCCGCTCCGGAGCCGACAGGCTGTAGAGGCGACTCGACGGCAGCGGGGCACCAGCCCGGAGATTGATGGCACAGTCATAAGAGCGGTTGGGAGGGGGGAGAGAGACAGCGCCTGCGACTTACTAAATTCCGGCCCCAGGTCATGGTACTCAGAGGGCACTTTGGACAAGTCAGGGGGAGGAGGGACGTTAGGGACCAGAGACACTGACGGGGCACATGCTGCGGACTACAAGCAAGCGCTGAGGCAGAACAGACTCCACGAAATGACACTCTCTGTCAGCCAATCAAACAAGGGATTGTGGAGCCGGAGCCAGGGGTAGCCCAAGATGACTGGAGATGTAGAAGAGGGCAGCACCAACAAGCGTAGGTCCTCCCGATGGTTGCCGGAGACGATGACTGACAACGGGGCAGTTTGTTGGAAGACCGTTGCCAGGGGGGTTTAGATAAGGCAATGAGCTTAAGGGGTTACTGGAGTGGATGGCAGGGAACCCCCAGTCGGGTTGCCAGGTCCCCCGGTATGAAGCTCTGCTCATATTCAGTCTGTTTGTAAATGAACCTGAGAGGCAAGAGGCATTTAGTGAGGGGATTAGGCCGAGACGAGTCCGTGAGTCCCCCTACTGCCACACACGGACCCCCTCTTTTGGCCGAACAGGGCAACTCTCAACCTCATGCTCATCACTACCGCAGTACATACAAAGTCCTAACTCCCTGCGACGCTGCTTTTCAGCTAAAGAGATCTTGGAGCGCCCCACTACCATAGCTTCCTGCCCGTCTAGAGCCTCAGATGAAGGCAGGGCCAATTGAGATGACTGAGAGGAGCGGAAAAACTGGGTGCCCGAGCGACAGGAAGTTCTTCGCTTGGCTGTCCGCTTCCTTAGCCTATTATCCAAATTGATAGCTAGGGAGATTAGCTCTGTGAGTCTCTCTGGCTTATCTAAGCGAGCTAGCTCATCCCGCAGGCTAGGTCTTAAGCTCCGAATGAATATACTACAGAGCAAGGCATCCTCCCACCCGACCTCTGCTGCCACCACCCGGAAATCAACAGCATAGTCCGCAACGGACCTGCCCCCCTGTCGAAGATTTAGCAGCCGAGTGGTTAGCACGCTATCACGGTTGGAATGGTCAAATACCTCGTGAAAATCGGAGATAAACTGCTGGTAGGTTAAGCTAGCACAGCTAGGTTTGGCCATTACGGCATATGCCCAAGCTAGCGCTCTACCCTCTAGTAGGTTAGCCACATAGCCTATTCGGCTATGATCTGTGGGAAAATCCCCCGGAACCCGCTGGAAGACCACCTCACACTGGAGAATGAGCCCACGGGCCTCCCCGAGCTTGCTGCCGAAGCGAGCGGGCGTGGGAACCGGTGTAAGCCGGGCCAAGGGGACATGACTAGCCTGGCTAGGAGGAGAGCTAACGGGAGCCGGCATGCTCCCAGAGGCCGGAGGATACGTCCGTTGCCCATCCAGACGATCCAGCCAGTTGTTGATCTGCATTAGCTGGCTAAGTATTACCTGTTGCTGGTAAGCTAATTGATCCACTTGAGCCTCTAAGTTGTTAACCTGGCGTACTAGCACGCTGTTCGCTGGGTCGCTCTGACGGAGCCGTACTGACATAATTATCAGACCCAGGAAACAAAAGCTCAGACTCGAGTGAATACAGTTATCCTTTTATTGCCAACAGTGGGTGTGTGAGTGCGTGTATGTACAGTGTGTGTTGTGTGCGTGGTGATGAAGAGCTGTACAGGAAACGAGCCCGGGGGAGAGCAGAACGCCGTTCAGCCTGGCAACCCTATAATGACAGAGCATAGACATTAGCACAGTCCACTGAGCATAGAGCTTGATGATAACAGAAGCTTACTTGCAGATGGACATGGAGACGCTCAGGTTGGCCTTGAGGGCTGCGGCCAGGAAGACAGCATTCTGGGTCCGTGCAGAGGATTGGCAGGCAGCCCTGCAGTGGAGATGGAGGCTTAAACCACGGCCGGGAGGAGTAGATTCCGCCGCCGGAGGAATCCACCTGTGCACAGGGGAAGACGACTGACAAAGGTGAGTAATATTAGGCTTACTTGAAGCGAAGAGGAGATCAGGATCTCAGACTATGAGGCCAGGGATTTGGGTGTAGACGTGAAGCGTGTCAGAAGGAGAATGACAGACGGCTCCGTGCCGAGTCTCAGGCAGGCCCGGTTATAAAGCCCGCTGGAGAGTGGCAGCAGGTGTGCGTGCAGCTGTGGCAGATGACGGCCCAGAGGGAGCCATGACAATGTGTTCAATAAAACTGTTGGACAGTTTTGAAAACTGGTGACCTTGACCTCAGTGACAAGGTTAGAGGTTGATTTTTCACAGAATATTTTCAGCACAATAATAACAAGGAGTTTTCAGCTGAAAATGGTATTATTTTTGGATTTGAATTTTAAGATCAGATAAGATAAGATAAGCCTTTATTAGTCCCACAATGTGGAAATTCCAGGATTGCAACAGCACAGGGTTAGCAACACTCAGAGCAATAATTTAGAAGATAAGAAAATAAGAGCAGTGAATATACATATGTACACATAAATATATAAATATATATACACAGTGCGGAGCATTGTAGCGACATGGAATAAACAGCATAACCGTCTATTTAGTTACCCCACATAGTATGAATATGTACTCATACATATTGTCACCCTCCATAGCGACTGATATTGTCCTAGTTGTATACTGGAGGGGACCATTTTGTGTAAGTCTGTTGCTTCTTTTGCATTCAATGCTATTAGGTTGTAACATTTTTTTGCTATCTCTGCGCGCAGCCCTGCTCAGGTTATAAAGTCTGACAGCTGTAGATAGCAAGGACCTGCGAAACCTCTCGGTCACGTACCTAGGATGATGTAGCCTACTGCCAAATGAGCTCCTCAGTGTGTTCAGTATGTCCCACATAGGGTGGGACTCGGACTCCAGCAGAGATAAGATAAGATAAGATAAGATAAGCCTTTATTAGTCCCACAATGGGGAAATTCCAGGATTGCAACAGCACAGGGATAGCAACACTCAGAGCAATAATCAGAAGGCAAGAAGAAAAAAAAAAAACAAGAACATCTAGTAAACATATGTACATATTACTATAAATGTGTATATATATATATAGACACACAGTGCGGAGCATTATGGTTGGTGAATGTGCAGCAGAAAGTCTAAGTTCTCTCTCCGCGGATGCGGCGGGCCAGCTGGAAGTCTTTGGGCATGATGGTGACCCTCTTGGCGAAGAAGAGACCCACCAGGTGGGCCTCTCTGGTCTCCTGCAGAGCCATGACGGCGAAGCTCAGGAAGCGCAGGTGGGTCTTGAAGTCCTGAGCGATCTCCCTCACCAGGCGCTGGACGGGCAGTTTACGGATGAGCAGCTCCGTGGATTTCTGGTAATGACGGATCTCTCTCAGAGCCACGGGCCTGTAACGGCGAGGCCTCTTCACTCCGCCGGTGGCCGGAGCGCCTCTCCGAGCAGCCCTGGTGGCTAGCTGTCTCCTGGGGGGCTTCTTCCTCCAGTAGATGTTACGGGCGGTCTGCTTGGTTCTTGCCATCGCTCTTTATTATTCTGTCTTATATTTCTTGCACGCCGCCTAAACTCCAGCCCGGCACCCGTGTCGTTTTCGCTACAGCTCCCGGTATGTCGAGTTTCCTATTAGCACCGGGCGGCGGCCAAGTGCTAGCTAGCACTAGCTCCTCCCCGCTGTAACGTCTCCCGCTGTAAACAGTGGCTCCGTCCGCCGACCCGGGAGACCCCCGGGGCGATCTGTGCATCCGTGATATATATACAGAGTGAAAGGTGTAGAAAGAAGAAGGAAGATAAAAAAAAAGGCTGTTGCAATGGGCAGCCGACTCGTGTGGCGCCACCGGTCCGGCGGAACCGGAACCGGAAAAGCCTTAGCCACCAACCACAGCTTAGCCACCATCCTTCTCTCTCTTATCTCCTCCACTGGTTCAAGGCGCTGCCCCAGGACAGAGCTAGCTTTCTTGATCAGTTTGTTTAGTCTCTTCCTATCGGCTGCTGTGATGCCACTGCCCCAGCAGACCACTCCAAAAGTGATGGCTGATGCCACCACCGAATCGTAGAATCTCTTCAGGAGCACCCCTTGTACACCAAAAGACCTGAGCCTCCTCAGTAGGAACAGCCTGCGCTGTCCCTTTGTGTAGAGTGTGTCAGTATTGTGTGACCAGTCTAGTTTATTATTCAAATGAACACTCAGGTACTTGTAGGATGTCACCATCTCAATGTCTGTTCCCTGGATGTTTACTGGTGCTGTGAGGGGTTTCCTTGCCTGCGGCAGTCCACCACCAGCTCCTTAGTTTTTCTCGCGTTGATCTGGAGCCAGTTCCGATGGCACCAGTCCACGAAGTCCTGGATAAGTCCTCTGTACTCAGCTTCATCTCCGTTGGAGATGAGGCCGACGATCGCAGAGTCATCAGAGAACTTCTGTAGATGGCAGTGTGTTGTGTTGTGTGAGAAGTCCGCAGTATAAAGGGTGAACAGGAAGGGAGCCAAAACCATTCCCTGGGGGGCCCCCGTGCTGCCGATGATCGTGTCGAACACACAATCCCGGGTTCTCACAAACTGTGGCTGGTTAGTGAGGTAGTCCAGGATCAATGATGACAGGTGCTGGTCCACCCCTGCGCACAGCAGCTTGTCCCTCAGGATCACCGGTTGGATGGTGTTGAAAGCACTGGAGAAGTCAAAGAACATGATCGTCACCGCGTTCCCAGGCTTCTCCAGGTGGGACAGGGAACGGTGAAGAAGGAAGATCACTGCATCCTCCACCCCAATGCCATGCTGGTAGGCGAACTGGAGTGGATCCATCGCTGATCCCACCAGGGGGTGGAGGTGAGCAAGGAGCAGTCTCTCCAGGGTCTTCATCAGGTGAGACATCAGGGCCACTGGCCTGTAGCTGTTCAGGTCTCTGGGGTGGGAAGTCTTTGGTACGGGTACCACACAAGATGTTTTCCACAACTGTGGTACCCTCCCCAGCTTCAGGCTCATGTTGAAGATGTGCTCCACAATCCCACACAGCTGGTCTGCGCAGGACTTGAGGAGCTTCGCGCTGATGCCGTCCGTTCCCGAGGCCTTCCTTGCCTTGATCTTCCTCATCTCTGCCCTCACCTGGGTCTTAGTGAGGGTCAGGTTGGGGGGCTGTGTGCTGGGAGTGGGGGGATGTTGGTGGAGGGGGGTGTGGACACCAGGTCTCGATGACTGTAGAGGCAGCAGTGGTTGGTGTGCAGGCGGGGGGGAGGGCGGTTGGTCAAACCTATTAAAAAACAGGTTCAGATTGTTCATCCACTCCCTGCCCACAGTGGCCTAGGGGGAGGTATTCTGGAGCCCAGAGATGGTTTTGAGGTTTCTCCAGACCCCGCCGATGTCGCTCCGTTGCAGCTTGTCCTCCATCTTCTTCCTGAAGCTGTCCTTGCCTTCTCTGATCTTCCTCCTTAGCTCCCTCTGTACAGACTTCAGCATCTCCCTGTTCCCCGACCTGAAGATCCTCTTCTTCACCCTCAGAAACGTTTTTATCTCAGGGTTGATCCAGGGTTTGTTGTTCGAGCAACACTGTATGATCTTGGTGGGTACAGTGTTGTCCACACAGAAGTTGATGTAGTCTGTGATGGTGTGAGTGAGGCCGTCGATGTCCTCACCATGTGGATCGCAGAGCTGCTCCCAGGCAGTGATTTCAAAACGGTCCTTACAGTGTCCATTGCCTCCTCAGACCATATCTTCACCATGCGCATAACCGGAGGTTGTCTGTGTACTAGGGTTTTGTACACTGGCAGGAGATGAACCAAGTTGTGATCCGATCTCCCGAGTGGGGGGAGTGTTGATGAGGTGTACGCCTCCTTAGTATTTGCATAGAATAAGTCCAGTGTTTTATTGTCTCTAGTGTGGCATGTGATATACTGGCTGAACGTGGGCAGAATGGGGGACAGTGAAATATGGTTGAAATCACCGGAGATGAGGAGGAGAGCATCTGGGTGTTGTGTCACCAGCCTGCCAGTTACTGAGTGGATGGCGTCACGCGCTGCCTCAGCGTTCGCCATCAGATTTGCATAATTAACAATGCAGATCACATGTGAGTATTCCCTCAGGAGATAAGCAGGCCACATGCTAACAGCTAGCAACTCAATGTCTTTGCTGCAGTGTTGCTCTTTAACACCAGCAGATGACCTCTGTTCAGATAAAAGTAAATTTTGCATTTCATTTGGAAATCAAAGTCCTAGAGTCTTGAGAAAGAGTGGAGAGGCACAGAATCTAAGTTGCTTGAGGTTTAGTGTGACGTTTCCGCAGTCAGTGATGATTTGAGGAACCATGTCATCAGCTGGTGTTGGTCCACTGTGTTTTATCAAGACCAAAGTCACCGCAGTTGTCTAACATGAAATTTTAGAGCACTTCATGCTTCTCTCTGCTGACAAGCTTTATGGAGAAACTGATTTCATTTTCCAGCAGGACTTGGCACCCACACACACACACACACACACACACACACACACACACACACACACACACACACACACACACACTGCCAAAAGTATCAAAACCTGGTTTAATGACCATGGCATCGCTATGTTTGATTGGCCAGCAAACTCTCCTGACCTAAACCCCAGAGAGAATCTATGGAGTATTGTCAAGAGGAAGATGAGAGACACCAGACCCAACAATGCAGATGAGCTGAAGGTCATTATCAAAGCAACCTGGACCTTCATAACACCTCATCAGTGCCACAGGCTGATCACCTTCATGCTATGCCACATTGATACAGTAATTAATCCAAAAGAAGCCCTGACCACGTATTGAGTGTGTACATGGACATGGACATGGACATGGACATACTTTTCAGTCGAAAATATTCTTTAAAATTAATTTTATGTAATATTCTAATTTTTTGAGAAACTGAATTTGGGGTTTTCATGGGCTGTAAGCCATAATCATCAAAATTAAAATAATAAACACTTGAAATATATCACTCTCTGTGTAATGAATCTTCTGTATATAATATATGGGTTTCACTTTCTGAAATAAGTAACAAAAAATATTGAACTTTTTCATGATATTCTAATTTTTTGAGATGTACCTGTACACACGGTGACCACAGGATCTCATCTCTGCTATTTTCAGATGATGTTGTCCTGTTGGCTTCATCGAGCAATGACCTACAGGTCTTGCTGGGATGGTTTCCTAATGAGTTTGAAGTGGCCGGGATGAGAATCAGTACCTTTAAATTTGAGTCCATGGTACTCAACCAGAAAAGGGTGGATTGTTCTCTCCAGGTTGGGGACAAGCTCCTGTCCCAAGTGGAGGAGTTCAGGTATCTCAGGATCTAATTTGCAAGTGAAGGGAGACTGGAGTGGGAGGTTGATAAACGAATCAGAGCAGCATCTGCAGTAACGCGAACATTGTCCCAGTCTGTCGTGGTGAAGAGGAGGCAGAACCTTAAAGTAAAGCTGTCGATTTAGGCTGCATGTCCACTGAACGAGTTTTTTGTCACCCAACCGCCCTGAACATCTTTTTTTCAGTGCTTGTGTGCTGCACTCTGAAAAAAAAAGTCTGTGCCCTGTATCCCAACAACAGCTTGTCACTCACAGCTCAGCACTTCCGCTTTTCCTGTGGTCAGACTTTCTCCTTATTTTTTAATAGCAGTCTCTAAATAACAATTTACAGGAAACGTATTCTAGCATTGGTGGCAGCTATGGATGCAAAATAGGTGACACTGTACTGCTGTCTTATGTCCCGCCCTTCCTTATTCTGATTGGCTGCTTAGAAAGGTCTGACACTGACAAACTCAACTCCAGTATGAAAAGTTGAAATTTTTTTCAACTCTGAGGGTCCTGAGTGCCGCGACAAAAAGCTGCCACTGCTGAGAGAGTTTCAGCACCGAGGGCGCTTAGCGCTGGAGATGCTGAACTACATAGAGAATGAATAGAAAATAGTCGCCCACAACTGAAAAAAAAATCACATTTGGTGGACACACAGCCTTACTGCTCAGTCTATCTTCCTACCCTCCTGTGGTCACGAACTTTAGGTAATGACCAAAAGAATGAGATCACAGATACAAGAGGCTGAAATGAGCTTTCTCTGTGGGATTTCTGCACTCGCCCTTAGAAATAGAATGAGGAGCTCAGTTATCTGGGAGAGGCTCAGTGTAGAACTGCTTCTCCTCCACATTGAAAGGAGCCAGTTGAGGTTGTTTGAGCATCTGATCAGGATGCCTCCTGGATGCCTCCCACTTGAGGTGTTTTGGGCATGTCCCATGGGGAGGAGACCCTGGGGCAGACCCAGGACATGCTGGAGAGGTTGGTTCCCAGCTGACCTGGGAATGCTTTGGTGTACCCTCTGAATAGCTGGAAGAGGTGACTGGGGAGAGCGAAATCTAGGGTTCTGTACTTGAACTGCTGCCTCCATCTCCTGGATAGCCAGAAAAGCGGTAGAAGATGGATGGGTGGATGAATGGATGGATGGATGTATGGATGGAAGGATGGAAGGATGGACACCTGTGGTACTGATTTGAAAAGCCTATATTATTTTTTTCTCTAGTTATTGCATTCACAAGGTAGGTGTTAACGCTGCCGCAGCCCATCTGCCTAGCGGGGTGACAACAATACCCCTTCATCCTTTTAGAGGCTGAGGGGTAAAAAGGAAGTCATTCTGGATTATAAAATACATATCATAAATGTAGCAACTTAAAATCTTATTACTGAAATGGGCCAGTTTCGATGTCAGCAATATCACACAACATTTCCCCCAAAATTTAATGACACAGGAAAGTTATTGCCGGGACGGTGAGGGACTATGGTAAGGATGGGTGCTGTTATGCCTGATCCTGCAAATATTGCAATGGTTGCAAGGTGCAAAAACACGTAACTACATATAGCTACCGTTTATTATTATTACTACATCCAACCATCCATCCATCCCCAACCATTTATCCGGGCGTCCAGGTCTCGGGTACAGCAGTCCAAACAAAGTAGCCCAGACTGCCACCCAGTTCACAAGCACCGTGATCCCTCCTGCAGGTAGTGAGTCCAGTGGAGGGTGGACCCATGTGGCTCTTTTAGGAACACCGGTTCTTTGATGTCATTTTTTCATGGGGATCCCCTTCCACTCTTTTTCTGGCCCCTCATTTAGGACCAATTTGTCTTGGCAGACCCTAGCAGGGGCAGGTTTCCCCTAACAACATAGCCGTTGGGATTATTAAGGCACACAAACCGCTCCACTATGATAAGGTGGTGATCCATGGAGGGGTACTGCTACTACATTGTGCTAGTATTTTCAAGATAGTGTTGCTGGGTGAGTTTTAATTGCAGACAACAGTTTGGCTTATAAACATTTTCCATATTTATCATGTTCTTCATCATCACTGGCTTCATTATCTTCACTGATGATGACCTACACAGTTGAAAGTGGCCTTCTATTGAGACTAGGGATGAGCCGATACCACTTTATCAAGTCCAATACCGATACTGTGACTTTGAGTATTGGCCAATACAGACCCAAACCCATTATCATCTCTCTTATTTAAAATAATAAAAGTACAGAGCATACTTTGGGAATAGCTGGTTGCATTGTGCACACATATAAAACATAAATATAAAAGTCAAAGCTTATTTTACAAATTTGACTCAGTTTAGCAATGCTGCTGCTTTTTTAATTTTAAACTTTGTGACACTGGGAAAATTTCACTGGTCAGGACCATGCAAACATGCATTCTTAAGTTTTAAGTGCAAGCTTATGCCAAATTTTAAAGCTGAGCATTTAAGTAAACATTCAGATGAAATTCAAAATGCCACTTTATGCATGAGGTAAAAAGTGCCGTAAATCAGAAAATAAAGAACCTATCTCTTTAAGTTGTATTTTTGTCATCCATTATTATTATTATAAGTATTCTCCTGGTTCTCAGTTTATTTAGCAGTGTTTCTGATATTATTCTCTGTCCATTCTTAGTTTTTAGCTTTGCTCTTATTTTTAAGTCATTCCTGTTCCATTTCCTGTAGCCTTATTACTGTAGTCCTGTTTCCAGTTTACTGTTATGACTTGATATTTATGTTTCTGTCATCTAACGCTCATCAGCTGTTCCTCATTCTCCACCGAAAGGTAAACCCGCATTATGTCTTCGTTCCTGTCATTTTGTCACACTCCCATCTGGGTTGTTCTTTAAGTTTTGTTCTTTGGGTTGCATTTGAGTTTTCGCATCTTCCAGCTTCCGAGCTGGAAAAGCAGTGGCTAGGGATGCATGACACACTTCCTTCTGCTCGGTTCTTGACAGAATTCAGCATACTCCTTTACCTGATACTTTTGCAAGTGGTTTATCAAGTTGGTGGTGTTAAAATTATAAATGCTGGTACCATCCCGTGAAACTTTTCACACAGCAAACATACCAAGGCAAGTCCCACAAACAGGCTGCAGTGACACACGACACTTGTTGCTTCTGGTTACAGAAGCCGTGCACAGCGTGGCTGAGAATGATGACTGCACCTTCTTTTTAATATTATTAATGTATTGGATCGGTAAACTACTTTTATTCCTTACTGATACCAATCCAGCCATTTTGCCTGGATCGAACCTGATACCGATACCGCGGATCGGATCAGCTCATCCCTAATTGAGACCACCATGAAGCACAATGGTGCAACAGTTCATTAAAATTAAAATTAAAAAATTAAATCACCCTTATTGTCATTCAACCGTACAACCAATCATGTACAACAGAACGAGATTGTGCTTTACCTATCTACAGTGTAAATCACACACACCCCAAGTGCAGAATCAGAGGGCCGCTGCCATGCAAGGCGCCGCCACAGAGTTCCCTCCTCCATTCCATTTATTGCTGAGCACCAAGCTGGACGGCAGGAAGTTCCACTTTTATATGGTCTTTGGCATGACCCGGCAGGGATTTGAACCCCTGCCTCCCGGTTGTGGGGCGGATGCTCTACCAACTGAGCCACCACTCCGGTACACATTATGTTTAATCTGCATCTCAATATAACACGCTTCAAGTGAATGAATGATTTCGGGCAAAGAAATCCTAACACAAAAAAGAGCTCATTTATAAATAGCACATATCTAAGTGTATCGTGAAATGTTTATGCTTTAATTCTTTTTTTTTTTCATTGTTCCTTTTTTGCATTTCTAGTGGCACTGTTTTATAATTCCAGCTAAATATTACTTTACCTTTACCATGACAGAAGCATATATATTACAGCATGTGAAAACCATCATGGATTGTGTGAAAGAACATCTTGGCAAAGACAAGCTCAGTGAGTTCCTACGGTGAGTATTACATTTTTTTTATAAACTATGCTATATCATCCTGATTTCACTCGTGCCAGATTCAGAGTTTGGTTTTAGCATATTCAAAACACCACAACAAGAAACAGTGCAGAATACACTTGAAAAATGTCCCGATATCTCTTTCTTGCATAATCTAAACATGAATACTACTTATTTATTTTATATACAGTGGTGTGAAAAAGTGTTTGCCCCCTTCCTGATTTCTCATTTTTTTGTATGTTTGTCACATTTAAATGTTTCAGATCATCAAACAAATTCAATATTAGACAAAGGAAGCACAAGTAAACACAAAATGCAATTTTTAAATGAAGGTGTTTATTATTAAGGGTTAAAAAACATCAAGACCTACATGGCCCTATGTGAAAAAGTGATTGCACACCCCCACCTCCCGTAAAGCATAAATTAAGATAAGATAAGATAAGATAAGATAAGCCTTTATTAGTCCCACAATGGGGAAATTCCAGGATTGCAACAGCATAGGGATAGCAACACTCAGAGCAACAATCAGAAGGCAAGAAAAAACAACATCTAGTAAACATATGTCCATATTACTATAAATGTATATATATAGACACACAGTGCAGAGCATTATGGCTGGTGGATGTGCAGCAGAAAGTCTAAGCTCTCTCTCCGCGGATGCAGCGGGCCAGCTGGAAGTCTTTGGGCATGATGGTGACCCCCTTAGTGAAGAAGAGACCACCAGGTGGGTCTCGCTGGTCTCCTGCAGAGCCATGACGGCGAAACTCAGGAAACGCAGGACGGTCTTGAAGTCCTGAGCGATCTCCCTCACCAGGCGCTGGACGGGTAGCTTACGGATGAGCAGCTCCGTGGATTTCTGGTAGCGACGGATCTCTCTCAGAGCCACGGACCTGTGACGGCGAGGCCTCTTCACTCTGCCGGTGGCCAGAGCGCCTCTCCGAGCAGCCCTGTGGCTAGCTGTCTCCTGGGGGGCTTCTTCCTCCAGTAGATTTTATGGGCGGTCTGCTTGGTTCTTGCCATCGCTCTTTATTATTCTGTCTTATATTTCTTTCACGCCGCCTAAACTCCAGCCCGGCACCCGCTTCGTTTTCGCTACAGCTCCCGGTATGTCGAGTTTCCCATTAGCACCGGGCGGCGGCCAAGTGCTAGCTAGCACTAGCTCCTCCCCGCTGTAACGTCTCCCGCTGCAAACCGTGGCTCCGTCCGCCGACCCGGGAGACCCCCGGGGCGATCCGTGCGTCCGTGATATATATACAGAGTGAAAGGTGTAGAAAGAAGAAGGAAGGTAAAAAAAAAAAGGCTGTTGCAACAGGCAGCCAACTCGTGTGGCGCCGCCGGTCCGGCGGAACCGGAACCGGAATTTTATTTCAAATTAAATTCAAATTAAATGTTGTTTATCACATTTTTGGAAAGCTGAGTTCAATTTCTCTAGCCATACCCAGGCCAGATTACTGCCACATCTGTTCTCAATCAAGAAATCACCTTAAATAGGATTTGCCTGACAAAGTGAAGTAGACCAAAAGATCTTCAAAAGCTAGACACCATGCTGTGATCCAAAGAAATTGAGGAACAAATGAGGAAACGAAATAACTGAGATCTATCAGTGTGAGAAAGGTTATAAAGCCATTTCTAAAGCTTTGGGACTCCAGCAAACCACAGTGAGAGCCATTATCCACAAATATCGAAAACATGGAACAGTGGTGAACCTTTCCAGGAGTGGCCGGCCGACCAAAATTACACCAAGAGCGCAGCTATGACTCATCCAAGAAGTCAGAAAAGACCCCACAACAACATCCAAAGAACTGCAGGCCTCACTTGTCTCAGTTAAGGTCAGTGTTCATGACCCCAGCATAAGAGACTGGGCTAAAATGGCTTGCATGGCAGAGTTCCAAGACGAAAACCACTGCTGAGCAAAAAGAACATGAACGCTTGTCTCAGTTTTGCCAGAAAACATCTTGATGATCCCCAAGACTTTTGGGAAAATACTCTGTGGACTGACGAGACAAAAGTTGAACTTTTTGGAAGGTGTGTGTCTCATTACATCCGGCATAAAAGTAACACAGCATTTCAGAAAAGGAGCATCATACCAACAGTAAAATATGGTGGTGGTAGTGTGATGGTCTGGGGCTGTTTTGCTGCTTCAGGACCTGGAAGACTTGGTGTGGTAAATGGAACCATGAATTCTGCTATCTACCAAAAAATCCCGAAGGAGAATGTCCGGCCTTCTGTTCATGACCTCACGTTAAAGTGCACTTGGGTTCTGCAGCAGGACAATGATCCAAATCACACCAGTAAGTCCACCTCTGAATGGCTTAAGAAAAACAAAATCAAGACTTTGGAGTGGCCTCGTCAAAGTCCTGACCTGAATGTGACTGAGATGCTGTGGCATGACCTTAAAAAGGCGGTTCATGCGCAAAAACCCTCCATTGTGGCTGAATTACAACAATTCTGCAAATATGATTGGGCCAAAATTCCTCCACAGCGCTGTAAAAGACTCTGCCAGTTATCGCAAACGGTTGATTGCAGTTGTTGCTGCTAAGGGTGGCCTAACCAGTTCTTAGGTTTAGGGGGCAATCACTTTTTCACACAGGGCCATGTAGGTTTGGATTTTTTTCCCCCTTAATAATAAACACCTTCATTTTAAAACTGTATTTTGTGTTTACTTGTCTTATCTTTGTTTAATATTTAAATGCTTGATGATCTGAAACATTTAAGTGTGACAAATGTACAAAAAAATTAGAAATCAGGACGGGGGCAAACACTTTTTTCACACCACTGTATCTGTATATTTAATTTTATATTTATTATATAGATAGCATTGTGATAACCATTTACTTAAGAATGTGAAATAAATGGAGAAGAATCTTTTAAGATGCAGATAAACCTGATCCTCTTATCTCTTTATTGAGAGTGTTAACGATCAGGGTTCACGAAACTTCACTGATTTAGTGAAGTGGACATTCTTATGAAGTTGCAGCCAGAATTTTCATCAGGCCTTAAATAAAGAAAAGACTTTTCATAGAAACACTAAATACAGTATCTACTTTAATAGCAGTAACTACTTCAAGTCTACTGCACTACCTTGTGTACAAACAGGTGTATGGTATATGCATGGTCACGCCTTTTAAATCTTCTTTTTCTTCTTTTGGCTGCTCCCTTTAGGGGTCGCCACAGCAGATCATCTGTCTCCATCTCACCCTATCCCTTGCATCTTCCTCTGTCACACCAACCCTCTCCATGTCCTCCTTCACCACATCCATGAATCGTCTCTGTGGTCTTCCTCTTTCCCTCCTGCCTGACAGCTCCATCTTCAACATCCTTTGTCCAATATATCCACTATCCCACCTCTGCACATGTCCAAATCATCTCAGTCTTGCCTCTCTTACTTTGTGTCCAAACCGCTCAACATGAGCTGTCCCTCTGATATATTCATTTCTAATCTTGTCCCTCCAAATCGCTCCCAGTGAAAATCTTAGCATTTTCAACTCTGTCACCTCCAGCTCAACCTCCTGTCTTTCTGTTACCACCACCGTCTCCAAACCATACATCACAGCAGGTCTCACTACCATCTTGTAAATCTTCCCTTTCACTCTTGCTGCTACCTTTCTGTCACAAATCACCCCTGACACTTGTCTCCACCCACTCCACTCTGTCTGCACTCTCTTCTTCACCTTTCTTGTGCATTTTCCATTGCTTTGGATGGTTGACCCCAGGTATTTAAACTCATCTACTTTCACTACCGCTACTCCTTACATCTTCACTGTTGCACCTGCTTCCCTCTCATTCACACTCATGTATTCTGTCTTGCTTCTACTGACTTTCATTCCTCTTCTCTCCAGAGAATACATCCACCTCTCCAGGCTCTCTTCTACCTGCTCCCTACTCTCAGTGCAGATCACAATGTCATCTGCAAACATCATAGTCCACGGAGATTCCTACCTGACTTCGTCTGTCAACCTGTCCATCACCGTGGCAAACAAGAAGGGGCTCAGAGCCAATGCCTGATGTAATCCCACCCCCACCTTGAATCCATCCGTCACTCCTACAGCACACTTCACCACCGTCTCAATGTCGTCATACATGTCCTGAACCACCCTCACATACTTCTCTGCCACTCCTGACTTTCTCATACAGTACCACACTTCCTCTCTTGGCACCCTATCATATGCTTTCTCTAGATCCACAAAGACAGAGTACAGCTCCTTCTGACCTTCTCTATACTTCTCCATTAGCACTGTTAGAGCAAACATTGCATCTGTAGTACTCTTTCTTGGCATGAAACCGTACTGCAGCTCACTGTTTGTCACCTCTCCTCTTAACCTGGCTTCAACAACTCTTTCCCATATCTTCATAGTGTGGCTGATCAACTTTATGCCTCTGTAGTTACTACAGCTCTGAGCATCACCTTTGTTCTTGAAAATTGGTACAAAAACACTTCTTCTCCACTCCTCAGGCATCTTCTCACTCTCCAAGACTGTGTTAAACAATCTGGTTAAAAAGTCCGCTGCCATCTCTCCTAAACCATATCTCCATACTTCTACAGGGATGTCATCTGGACCAACCACCTTTCCATTCATCATCCTCTTCAAAGCTGCCCTCACTTCCGCCTTGCTAATCCTTGGGACTTCTTTGATCACTATCTTTCCTTCATCCATCCTCCCCTCTCTCTCTCTCTCTCTCTCTCTCTCTCTCTCGTGCGCATGCGTGGGCGTTTGTGGGAGCAGGGGTGTGGAGTGGTGTCGAGTGAGTACTTTAAACTTTGTATTTTCTAACTTTTTCTCTATCTTGTGTGTTTGAGGTGTGTGTGTTTAATATAGTGGGTTGAGTGTGTGTGTGCTGGGGTGTGAGTGTTGGTGTGTGTGTGTCGGGGAACGGTAGCTTCTGCTGCCTGTTTTTCCCGGCCGGCCATCATGCCGGTGATTGATGGTGGTGTGGAGTTTGAGCGCTTAACCCGGCGTCATGGCGTGAGAATCCTCCCGACAGTTCCCTGTTCTGTGGAGGAGGCCAGCCTCGCTGTAGGACAGGTGGTTGGGCATGACGGTATAAAATCAGCATCGAGGATGAACAGCGCAATTGTGATCTTTCTGGATTCAACTGAAAAAGCTGATCAGGTGGTGGCACAGGGAGTGGTCATAAGTGACACTTTTACTCCCGTTTTACCGCTGGCTAACCCGTCTAGGAGGATCACCATCTCAAACGCTCCTCCTTTCGTTAAAGATGATCAGCTGATTAGAGAGTTGTCCCGTTTTGGCCAGGTTGTGTCCCCTATCAGAATGGTCTCTCTGGGTAGTAAATCACCCCTGCTGAAGCATGTTGTATGTCACAGGAGGCAGTGTTTCATGGTGTTGAAAGACAGCTCTGCTGAACTGAACGCGTCTTTTAATTTCAGGATTGATGGCTTTAGCTACTTGGTGTTTGCAACATCTGAAACCATGAAGTGTTTTGCGTGTGGCGCAGAAGGCCATCTTATTAGGTCATGTCCTGAAAAGGCGAACACAAAGAGCACTGGCGGTAAGAAAGGTGACGCCGCTGTTTCTGGTGGTCCGGAGGGTAGCGCTACATGCGGTGCGGCGGATGCCGCTGCGGCGCCCGCTTCTGCTGGGGCGGTCGCGTCCGCTTCTACTTCTGCGGGGGCGTCCGCGTCCGCGTCCGCTTCCGCTTCCGCGTCCGCGTCCGCTTGTGCTGGGGCGGCCGCGGCCGCCTCTGCTGGGGTGGCCGCGGCGGGCGCGGTAGTTGTCCCCCCCAAACAGTGATGGTGGGGAATTTCTGTCTGGCGGCAGCTCTGATCATTGTGACGAGCCTGTCGCCCGGGGTAAACAGGTGGAGGGTGTAAGTAAAAGTGCAGTTAAACGAAGGAACGTGAATGAACAGACTTTGCAGGCGGGGGAGGAGCGGTTTGAGGCTGTAGCGGACACACAGAGCAAACACTGCATGACGAACGTTGCAGTTCACGAAGAAATGCAGGAATGTAGTTTTGTTGAAGAGGATCCTTTTAAAGCTGCACAAAAAAGAAAAAGTGCTGAAAACTTGCAGAGCTCTGCTAAATCTAGTAGGGCTGGGAAGTTAGATTTACTAGATGAGAGCGTCTCTGACGAAAGTGGAGCTGAGTCTGAAATGATGCAGACGCAGGAGGAGCAAAGCTCCTATTGTTTTACCAAAATTAGGCAATTTCTCCAGGTGACCAAGGGGAGCAGAGCTGTGAAAGTGGAAAATTACTTTCCAGATCTGGAGTTATTTGTGGCATCAGCTCGCAAGCTGATGAAACTGAATGATGGGAATGAGACTTTTACTGATCAGGAAATTTTTCGTTTAAAGAAACTGGTTGTCAAACTGAAATCACAAATTACTAACAGTCATGTTGACTCTTAGTTTGTTTCTTCCCTTTTATGCTATGTGTGTGTTTTTTTACTGTACCTTATTTTTATCCTTTTTAATGCCCCACCTTAGAATTGGCACTCTTAATATAAACGGGGCCAGGGATGATGTAAAAAGGGCCTCTTTATACAAGCTTTTTAATTTAAAGGCACTTGACGTGCTGATGGTCCAGGAGATTCACAGCACTGTAGACATTGAGTGCCAGTGGAGAAAAGAGTGGGATGGCTGCATTTTTTTTAGCCACAAATCCAATAATAGTGGAGGGGTGGCTGTACTTTTCTCTCGGGGTTGTGTGCCTGTCTCTTATGAGGTAGAAGAGGTGGTGAAAGGACATGTACTCTTGCTAAAGGTACAGTTTGAAAACGTAAACTTGGTTCTTATAAACGTGTATGTGCCAACCCAGAGAGCAGAAAGGATCAGGGTCTTTAATATGCTATCAGATACGGTTAGATCCTGTAATCCAAATAGTTTTTTATTTCTGGGGGGTGATTTTAACTGTACATTAAACCACAGACTGGACAGGAACCATCAGGAACCTCACCCTGCTTCTGCCAATAGGCTGAGGGAACTAGTGAAGGCACATGAAATGGCCGATGTGTGGAGATCACATCATGGGGACCAGAGGCAGTACACCTGGAGCCATGCTAAAGATAACCTCTTATCTATGGCTAGGTTAGACCGTTTCTATGGTTTTAAACACCAAATGAGTGTTTTTAAAAATAGTTGTATCTGTCCTGTTGGTTTCACTGATCACTGCCTGCTGATTTGTTCTGTTTTCATTGAAAATGTAAAGTGTAAGAGTGCTTTTTGGCATTTTAATAATACACTTTTAAATGATGTGTTTTTTAAGGGAGTTTTTCATGATGTATGGAAGTCACACAGGGAACAAAAACCCTCTTTTAGTTCTCTCCAATTGTGGTGGGATTTTGGTAAGGCCCAGATAAAACAACTCTGCCAACAGTACACTCAAAATGTCACTCGTAGCTTGACCCAATCCTTGAAAGTTCTGGAGACTGAGGTGGTAGAACTAGAGGAGTTGCTCAGTTCTACAGGAAAACAGGAGCACTTAGAGGCTCTCAAGTCAAAAAGGTCAGCCTTGGCTAGCTTGCTAGGGGTCACCGCACAGGGTGCTCTGGTCCGCTCACGCTACATGGATGTAGCTCTGATGGACTCGCCCTCCCAGTACTTTTTTGGACTGGAGGGGAAAAATGGACAGAGAAAGCTCATTCACTCCTTGTTGGGCGATGACGGGAGAACAATCTCCACAGCAGCAGAGATCAGGAAACACGCTGCTAGCTTTTACAGTGAATTGTTTAGAGCAGAGTGGAGGGAGGACACGGCACTGGGCCAGGTTTTCCTTGATGGTCTTCCAGTGCTCTCAGAGGACCTTGTTGCCGGCTTGGATGCTCCACTGTCTCTGTCTGAGCTGCATACGGCGCTAATGAGCCTCCAGAATGGAAAATCACCAGGCATAGATGGTCTCTCTGTGGACTTTTTTAAGGAATTCTGGCCCCTGCTTGGTCCAGACCTGCTGGAGGTTCTCCAAGATAGCTTGGAAAGGGGGACCCTACCCACGACCTGCAGGAGGGCCATCATCACACTGTTGCCGAAAAAGGGGGACCTCCAGAGCCTAAAGAACTGGAGGCCAGTCTCTCTGCTCTGCACAGACTACAAGATTCTCTCAAAAGCTCTGGCCCGAAGACTGAGAAAGGTGATGAGCGAGCTCATTCATGTAGACCAGACTTACTGTGTGCGTGGCAGGCTGATTAGTGACAACGTCACTTTAATTCGGGATATTTTGGAGGTCTCTGGTTCATTGGCGGTAGAAACTGGTTTGATTTCAATTGACCAGGAAAAGGCGTTTGATCGGGTTGAACACCAATATTTATGGACAGTTTTAACAGCTTTTGGGTTCAGCCCAGGCTTCATAGCCAGGATACGGGTCTTGTACAGTGACATTGAGAGTGTGCTGAAGATAAATGGGGGCCTGTCTGCCCCTTTAAAAGTCCAGAGGGGGGTTCGGCAGGGCTGCCCTCTCTCAGGGATGCTGTACTCCCTCGCCATAGAGCCTTTGCTTCACTGCCTGAGAAGGGATCTATCAGGAGTTACTTTTCCTGGCTGTGACACCACGTTCAAGCTGTCGGCCTATGCAGATGATGTAGTCATTCTGCTAAACAAGCAGAGTGACATTGACGTTCTGGTTAGGAGTGTCAATCTTTTTGGCCAACTTTCCTCTGCAAAGATAAACTGGGGAAAAAGCGAGGCTCTGATGGTGGGGGAGAAACTAGAAAATCAGCTTACGCTGCCTGGTGGGTTGATTTGGAAAAAAGGAGGTTTTAAGTATCTTGGTGTCTTTATTGGAAATCAGCAGTTTGAGCAAAAAAATTGGGATGGGGTCATAGAGAAAATTAACGGGAGACTAAACAAGTGGAAGTGGCTAATGCCAAGAATATCTTTTAGAGGAAGAGTGCTCATTTTAAATAATCTTGTTTCCTCATCCCTGTGGCACCGCCTCATGTGCATGGACCCCCCTGCTGGTTTGTTGTCCAAAATTCAGTCTGTTTTGGTGGACTTTTTTTTGGGGGGTGGACTCCACTGGGTTCCTCAAGCCCTGTTATTTCTTCCCAAAGAGGAGGGGGGGCAAGGAGTGATTCATTTAGCTAGTAGAGGTGCTGCTTTTAGACTGACTTTCATACAGAGACTGCTGACGGGCCCCCAGGACCTGGTATAGAGGCCTTTGGCCTGTGTTATTTTACAGAGAGTCCTTGGGCTTGGGCTAGACCTCCCTGTGTTTTTAATGGATTTTAAGAACTCTAATGCACTGTCTTTACCCAGTTTTTACCGCAGTCTCTTTTCAGTGTGGACTCTTTTTAAAAAACAAAGAGGGCCATGCGATTCCCTCTACTGGTTGTTGAGGGAGCCGCTGGTTTTTGGTGGTCGCCTTGGTGTCCTGCCGGGAGTTGGAAGGACCTTCCTTGATAGGCTGTGTTCCAGGAACATTCTCACTCTGAAGCAAGTGGTGGAACTGGCTGGTCCTGGCCTCAACAACGCCTCAGCTTTAGCAGCTCATCTTGGTGTCAGGTCGATTCGTTTCATCGATGGTCTTCTTGCGCACTGGAAACAGGAGCTTCATGGACTTGAGCACTCCCTACTCTTGGACTTTAGCAATGGCACGCTGCAGCCAGAAAGCACTGACCCCTTGCCCTCTCTCACGCTCTATATGGACTTTGACGTCGCTCCTTGCTCCTTACTGGCATTCTGTGCTCCCACTGGTGTGGACTTTGGAGGAGCCAGTGGTAAGGCACTCTACAGACTGGTGGTGATGGCACTCAACAAGGACCGATTGAACACCTGTGTGGACACTCCTTGGAGAACCTATTTTAAACTAGGAAAAGGGCATCGGCCTGCCTGGAGGGCTCTTTACAAAGCCCCTCTCCCTAAGAGACATGGAGACTTACAGTGGAGGGTCCTGCATGGTATTATAGCTGTCAATGCTTTTGTTTCTGTGATTAACAGCAGTGTCAGTGATCAGTGTGTTTTTTGTTCCTCTAGGGAGACTGTTTTTCATTGTTTTATTGAATGTCAGCGCCTGAGTGGCCTCTTTGAACTTCTCACAAAACTTTTTCATATTTTTAAGGAAGTTTTCTCTAAGCAGGTTTTCATTTGTGGTTTTATGTACAATCGTCGTTTTAAGCAGAAGTGTCAACTACTGAACTTTGTTTTAGGACAGGCAAAGTTGGCTATCTATGTAAGCCGGAGAAGAAAACTTGAAAATGTTGAGAATGATGTTGATGTCAAAATTTTATTTGTGAGGCTACTTAAAGCCAGAATCAGGCTGGACTTTCAGTTTTTTATGGGGAATGGGGATGTGGAAGGTTTCAGGACCCTCTGGTCCCTGGAGAATGTCCTCTGTTCAGTTCATGATGGACAGCTTTTTTTGGGGCGTTTTTTGGGGGATTAATTTTCTGTGTAACATAGCATGATATAGAAATTGTATTGACT
Organism: Pholidichthys leucotaenia; assembly: GCA_020510985.1. Lineage (NCBI taxonomy): Eukaryota > Metazoa > Chordata > Actinopteri > Cichliformes > Pholidichthyidae > Pholidichthys > Pholidichthys leucotaenia. Next base: position 286,464,792 of record CM035838.1, read on the forward strand.
GATGGACAAGTGTGTTTATTAAAGATCTTTTAAAAATCAAATCTCTCTCTCTCTCTCTCTCTCTCTCTCTCTCTCTCTCTCTCTCTCTCTCTCTCTCTCTCTCTCTCTCTCTCTCTCTCTCTCTCATTTTCTTTATTCATCAGGTCTTCAAAGTACTCCTTCCACCTTCTCAACACACTCTCGTCACTTGTTAGCACATTACCATTTCTGTCCTTAATCAACCGAACCTGCTGCACATCCTTCCCAGCTCCACCTCTCTGTCGAGCCAGTCGATTCAACTCCTTTTCTCCTTCCTTAGTGTTCAGCCTCTCATACAGCTGACTATATGCCTTACACTGGTCAACACCAAATTTATTGTCTAAGTTTTTTTTAGCTGATTTAGGACAATTTTGATTTGCTGAATCTCAAAATCGCATTGGTTTTGCTCAATCAGGTCAACTTTTTGAACTATTGCCACGTTTTTTACGTTTTTGTTTACATGTATGGGTATTTTCACTTTATATGATGCCAAATTCTTTTTTATTTCTTGAAATTCTCTGAATTTTGAACAATGATGATGTAACATTCAATTTACATGTACTTACCTTTATCAATGTCTACTATTCAATTTACAGTACAACTGTACAACTGCAGTACAATTGCTTACAACTTAGCATAAAAACCTGACCTGATCGAGAGAAACGGATGTCATTTTCAGATTCAGCAGTGCAAAATTGTCTTAAATCAGTTGAAAAAACACAGACAGCTTACAAAAAAAAATATATTTGTTATGTTGTGTTTTCCTTCACCTTTGCCACCTCTCTCTTTGCCATGTGCCTAGATTCCAAATACTCTTGTCTACTTTCTTCATCTCCCTAGCTATCCCACTTTTTCTTTGCTAACCTCCTTTTTTTGATACTTTCCTGTACCTCCTCATTCTGCCACCAGGTCTCCTTGTTTTACTTCCTCTGTCCATTGGATACACCACGTACCCTTCTACCCATTTCCCTCAATACTTTTGCTGTACTTTCCCAGCCATCTGGTAATTCTTCCCTGCCACCCAGAGCCTGTATCAACTCCTTCCTGAACTTTGTGCGACCTTCTTCCTTCTGTAGCTTCTCCCACGTAATCTTTGGCTCTGCCTCCACTGTTTTCCTCTTCTTGCTTTGCAAAGTCATCCTACAGACTACCATCCGATGCTGTCTAGCTACATTCTCCCCTTCCAGCACCTTGCAGTCTCCGAGCTCTTTCAGATTTCGCCTTCTGCATAAGATGTAGTCCACCTGTATGCACCTTCCTCCATTCTTGTAAGTCACCCTATGGTCCCGTCTTTTCTTGAAGTACAGTATGTGTTCACCACAGCCATTTCCATCCTTTTAGCAAAATCCACAACCATCTGTCCTTCCACGTTTCTCTTCTTAAGACCATACCTACCCAGAACCTCCTCATCACCTCTGTTCCCTTCACCTGCATGTCCATTAAAGTCCACTTCAATCACCACTTTCTCCTCCCTAGGAACACTCTCTACCACTTCATCCAACTTACTCCAAAGTTCCTCTTTTTCTTCTACCTGACATCTAACTTGTGGAGCATACACACTGACAACATTCAACATCACACCTTTGACTTCTAGCTTCAAACTCATGATTCTGTCTGACTCCCTCTTTACCTCCTGAACACTCTTCACATACTCTTCCTTCAAGATTACTCCTACTCCATTTCACTTCCTATCTACACCATGGTAGAACAGTTTAAATCCCCCTCCAATGCCCCAAGCCTTTCTTCCCTTTTATCTGGTTTCTTGAACACACAGTATATCTACCTTTCTTTTCTCCATCATATCAGCCAACTCTCTGCCTTTACCAGTGATAGTCCCTACATTTAACGTCACTATTCTCACCTCCACACTTCTGCCTTTCCTTTTCTCTCTCTCCCTCTGAACACAACTTCCCCCTCTCCTCCTCCTCGATCTTTGACCAAAAGCAGTCCAATTTTCACCGGCACCCTGTGGGTTAACAGCACCGATGGCGGTCGTTGTTAATCTGGGCCTCGACCAATCCAGTATGAAAGTCTCATTTGTCATGATCCACATGGTTGAGTTGGCAAATGTTTAATATCGGATGCCCTTCCTGACACAATCCTCCCCATTTACCCAGGCTTGGGACCGGAACTAGGAGTACACTTGCTTGTGCACTCCCTATGGCTGGGTTGCTCATGTCTTTGAAATGTGCTGCTTAAACAGTAACTGATACTGTGTCAGTGGCTCAAGATGTTGTTTTATTGATCAGACACGTATTCTGATAAAATGCAATATAATACGAACACACAGAACTTCACACCGAGCCCCACCCACTTTAAGAGACCCCTCCTATGAACACAGTGTGCATGCAGTCAAATGGTATTTAGATGGTGAAGGCGCAAAGCATCAAAAAAGACAATGCACTAGTAGAAAACCACTGGCACAAGAAGCAAAGTGGGGCACAAATGCCCACTTGGTTTATGTTTGCTTTTTTAATTGAATTGATCAATTCATATTCTTTGTACAACAGTAACAAAATCAAAAGCTTGGAGACTGACAAGCGGGAGCTGGTTGGTGTTTTTGGAAGAACTGGGGTTGGAAAGAGCTCTCTGATAAATGCCATTATTGGGGCAAAGGATCTTTTGCCATCTACAGATGAAGAATGCTCTGCATGTACCTCAGTCATGATTAAAGTGGAAGCTAACAGGACTGACTCAAAGTATAGAGCGGAGATTGAGTTCATTAAAAAAGAGGTAAAATTAGTTTCAAAATTTTAAATGTTTGTCTATAAATTGCATAAGTTAAAATGTTAGTGAAAAATCTTTTCTCCTGGTTAAGCTAAATTTAACTGAAATTATGTACAAATTACTTTTTAGGAATGGGAAGAGGAAGCCCATTCATGGCATCCGTTTCTTACGAATAAAGGAGTTCAGGAAGAGGAAGAAGAAGATTATGAGGAAGGGGAACATCCTTATCATTCTGAAAATGATGAGGATGATGGTGAAGCAAAGATGTCAGCATTGTATGGAAATGAATGGAAACACATGTCACCCGATAGCTTCATGGAGAAAAAATATTTCAAAGAAATCCCTGAATTTCTCATGTCAGAGAAGAAGGAAGTAATGTGTGCAACAGTAAGATGAAAAAATTCTTTAATCTCTTCATAGAAAACGTAATCATCAGAAGAGTAAATTTTATTTACATTGGAATAAATTGCATAAAGATTATTCAATTTCAGGTTTGACTTCATTGCACCAGATACCATATATATGTGGTTACAGACCTATACTGTATACTGTAAAATTTGCTCTTTATAAGAAAATCTTGATGATTTGACAGCTGGGTGTAAACATATCTCATTCTAAAAGTTACATTTCAAAGAACAAAGTTGTTTGGGTTTCAAGACCCGGTTGAGCTCAGTTAGAACTGGTCTAAGTGTTGTATGCAGGATAGGCTACATTTTAAAGTCATCTTTTTGTTGTCTTAGTATTATACAAGTAAACACAGTCTGGCAACAGATTGAAGAGTATTTTCAAATGATTTGAAATAAAAAAAATGACTTAAAGTTTTGATGAAGCTTTAACATCTGTTTCTCCATGAAAATTGTCTTGTCTTTTGTGACAGGCTAAAGAATTATCAGCGAAAATTGTCAGATACACAAAAAATGGTGACAAAGACAAACAGTGGTTTTGGCCACTGGTGAAGTGTGTGACTGTGAAGGTTCCAAACAGTGATCTTCTGAAACATGTCACATTGGTGGACATTCCTGGAACTGGTGACAATAACAAGAGCAGAGATCAGATGTGGAAAGAGGTTATTCATTCTCGTTCATTGTGTGTTGTGTAGATTGCAGATGGTCAAGTCATCTTTTGATGGGGCATTATTTCCTTACAGATTATCAGAGATTGTTCTATTGTGTGGATTGTGACTGACATCAGCAGAGCAGCATCAGAAAAAGAAGCCTGGGAGATCCTGGAAAATGCCTCTAGTCTCATTGGAAATGGTGGCGAGTGTCAGCAGATAGATTTTATCTGCACCAAATCTGATTTTTTGGGGACCATAGATGACCTGTAAGTATATTCAGAAAGCAGGAGAATTTCTCTGAATTTTGTTCCAAAGTTTCACATAAAAAGTAAAATGGTGCCTATCATAGTCAACACCCAGTGGCGGACCGTGTATTTTACAACTAGGCCTTCAGTAGTAATCTACCCGATTTAAGTGCCATCAAGCACCATAAAAATATCCTTTCGAGCCGTCCACACAAAGCATGTTAAAGATTGCTTTAACTACAAAATTATAGTTTCAAAAATCTTTACCTTTTCGTTGTAGAGATCCATTTCTCTGCACCCTTATTTGTTGAGCAGCAGATCCACTCTTGTTTCCCCAAAGGTTTAAACGTACTGCTGCTTGTAAGTGTCCAGCTGGCAGCTGTGCTTTGGTGTCTTGCTGCTGCCTTGGTTAAGGCCTTGTCACACCCAGATGATCTAGGCAGTCAAAATGTATGAAAAATTTGAAGAATATGCTGGGGTACGTTGAGTCAGTTATGGCTAAGTTTTGTCTAAGTTAAGAGAACACTGAAGTATGCTGAAGCATGCTGGTATATGGCATTGCTCACTGAGCTCCTCTGAAAATTAATGTTCAGCATGGTGAAAATTTTCCGACGTTTCCAGCTTATGGCTGATATGTCCCACATCCGCAGTGCAAATGCCATATTTGCAGTATTGGTTCACAGGAAAAACCTGTACAGAGCTCTGCCTGCAGGCACACACACATACATACAAACACACGCACGCACGCACGCACGCACTGATGGATATGCCAAAATGTCAGAACACCGGAGGAGGAGGATCCAATCAGCTGATCGCCTGAAGTGTAGAGCGAAACTGTTTACTTTGCTGTTGGCTGAGCCTCCCAGTAAAAGCACACACGCATTATCGTGGTTTTATTTTTTCACTTTATTGAAAATAAACTTTTTTTATCGCCATCAGTTTGTATGCCTTTGAGCACGGTTGTGACAACTGTTATCTGATGTTCCCGATGTGTCACATCAGCTGTTTTTGGTGCGACTAACCTGACAGATTTGACAGCTCTGCCAGGTCGGTCACGCCCCCAGCCGTGTTCTTTGGAGGGGAGAATCATTTCGGTTGAACAGAGATGATCTCTCGCACACCTAGGATTCGTGGATTGGGAGGCAACAGCAGTTTGGCATGACTGTGCTATGCAGAAGTCAGACTATTGTTGCGCATCCCACAATTTCGTTATACTATACTACTTGATGTGGGTAGAATGGTGTGTGTGTGTGTGTGTGTGTGTGTGTGTGACTCAGGGCTTGCCGTACCCGCCCTGTGTGGTGACGTCAGGTGGGCTATGGCCAGACAATATATAGTTGTGTGTTCTTGAATAAAGAGTGAGTTTGCTGCATGGCATAACAGACTCCAGTCTCTGATTTACCAACATAACATTTTGGCGACGAGAGAAAACCATTCAGGCGTATGGGCTTCTTCCACCTCTGCCGTCGTTTCTGGAGTGTCCGGGGGAGCCAGTGACCCAGTGGCCATGCAAAGTGGATGGCCATGCTTGGGGGATATATCGCTGGGCTGGGCGTAGGTAGACTCAACAGAGACCGAGGACGGGGGCTTCTGGCCCATCGTCTCGGCGCAGAGGGTGGGAGAATTCTCCGCATGTTGGGACAGACAGAGCTTTGTGCGGATGCTATCGGGTGGCTGGCTGGAGAGTTTGCTGAACGTCCAAGGGACAAGAAGCTGGGGCTGTGGGTGGCGAGACTGTTGGCGCCAAGAGGAGCTAAGCTAGTTAGCCCGGAAGAGCTAAAGGTTCAGTCTGTGCCAACGGGAACATCAGCCACAATGCTAGGTGCATGCCAAAATCAAGCTACAAGCTACCAGCTGGGTATCCAGGGGGACCTGAGCCCCTGGTTACCAGAGGTGGCAAGCCAACCGTAGCGCTGGTGATGTTGACGGCACGGTGAGCATCAACAGCGGAGAGGGAGAGCAGTGAGCAGAGAGCAAATCAACTGAGTTTCCCTGCAGCTGGAGTCCGGGCTGTAGGAGAATGGAAATATGCATGCTGGGAACCCTGGGAAGCAGCAGTGACAGCCGGGCACAGAGGCAGCTCAGCGGAACGCCTTGGATGAAGGTGCTGGGCGCAGAGGTGAAGCGCCTGGATCGACAAGCAACGCAGATGACTGGGCTAAGGTTTTCCCTGGAGTTCGGCCACGGGGGTCGGAGTGTCTGTGGCTGCAATGGCAGCAGATGCAGCAGTTTTGAAGACGGTTGGGGGCAGACCGACAGGCAAGGAATGACAGCGTGCTGGGCAGAAGCACTGAGAGTCCCGATGAGAGAAGCTGTCGGTGGTGAAACGTAACTTTCTCACCGGGGATGTCAGCTTTGACTCCGGGGCGCGCATTCCGTGGGGCTGCCCTGGGCCTCCGAGCTGGTTTTATCCGTGGGTGCCCATGGACTGTGGCATAACGTAAATACTTGTGAATGTAAATATGTTTATATGGTGTGCATGTGAATGGTTGTTGCAATACGGGATTATTTTGTGTAGTTTAGTTAGCTTGGGCTGCACGGTGGCGCAGTGGTTAGCACTGCGGCAGCACAGTTTACCCTTGGCCGGGGGATTGTGGGGATCGTGGTTTCGTGGGTTCGATCCCAGCCCCCGACCAACAGTGATCTGTGTGGAGTTTGCATGTTCTCCCCGTGTTGCGTGGGTTTACTCCGGGATTTCTCCGGTTTCCTCCCACATGCCAAAAACATGCATGTTAGGTTAACTGGCTGTTCTAAATTGTCCCTAGATATCTGTTTCCTATAGGCCCTTAGAATAGAGGGTTAGCATTAATGAAAGCGCTTTGAGTGGTCTTTGTGACTAGAAAAGCGCTATATAAGTGCAGGTTAGTTAGTTAGTTAGTTAGCTTAGAAAAAAAAAAAAAACGGTCTTATTTTACTTGTTTTTGGGTGAATGTGTTCGGCCATTCTAGTTCTCTATTTCCTGTTATTTCTCTTAGTGCATGATTCGGGTCCTAAATTGGGGAAGGTCTTGGTTTTGGACTTTCTAAGGGGGGGTGCTGTGTGTAGAATGTGGTTCTTTGGGCTTGCCGTACCCGCTCTGTGTGGTGACATCAGGCGGGATATGGCCAGATTATATACTGTAGTCGTGTGTTCTTGAATAAAGAGTGAATTCACTGAACACTACTGTACAATGACAATAAAGCCTATTCTATTCTAAGTTGTGAATGTCAGAAACACACAAAGCATTAGTTGGTTTAACTTACTTATAAGTTATGGAAATATTCTATATAAGTTACTAATATGTATATGTCCAAGTCGTTATGGATATGCGGTGAATACGGCCAAAAGTGATCCCAGTGTTTTAGACCAATTTTTATATGTTTGGTGAGCACTGCTTAAATCATCATGGTGTAACAGTAGGCAGCTCTAGTTTGCAAACCCTGTCTGGCTCCAAGTATCTGCTCGATCAGTTCAAACAACAGGCATTCCCACAAGATAATTTGCAGAACTTCCCAGAGCCTGTAATCCAAGGATACCGCTCGTTGCTAATATGGAAGTGACAGACAAACCCTTTCCTTGGCTGAGACGGGCCTGCTAGCTTCAGGGTTGGCCGATCTCTCTTCACAATGACCAACTTTTCTTGAAAAGTCCATTTGGTTAATTGATTTAAAATATACACCGGCCACTTTATTAGGTACACCTGTCCAACTGCTCGTTAACACTTAATTTCTAATCAGCCAATCACATGGCGGCAACTCAGTGCATTTAGGCATGTAGACATGGTCAAGACAATCTCCTGCAGTTCAAACCGAGCATCAGTATGGGGAAGAAAGGTGATTTGAGTGACTTTGAACGTGGCATGGTTGTTGGTGCCAGAAGGGCTGGTCTGAGTATTTCAGAAACTGCTGATCTACTGGGATTTTCACGCACAACCATCTCTAGGGTTTACAGAGAATGGTCCGAAAAAGAAAAAATATCCAGTGAGCGGCAGTTCTGTGGGCGGAAATGCCTTGTTGATGCCAGAGGTCAGAGGAGAATGGCCAGACTGGTTCGAGCTGATAGAAAGGCAACAGTGACTCAAATAACCACCTGTTACAACCAAGGTAGGCAGAAGAGCATCTCTGAACGCACAGTACGTCGAACTTTGAGGCAGATGGGCTACAGCAGCAGAAGACCACGCCGGGTGCCACTCCTTTCAGCTAAGAACAGGAAACTGAGGCTACAATTTGCACAAGCTCATCGAAATTGGACAATAGAAGATTGGAAAAACGTTGCCTGGTCTGATGAGTCTCGATTTCTGCTGCGACATTCGGATGGTAGGGTCAGAATTTGGCGTCAACAACATGAAAGCATGGATCCATCCTGCCTTGTATCAATGGTTCAGGCTGGTGGTGGTGGTGTAATTGTGTGGGGAATATTTTCTTGGCACTCTTTGGGCCCCTTGGTACCAATTGAGCATCGTTGCAACGCTACAGCCTACCTGAGTATTGTTGCTGACCATGTCCATCCCTTTATGACCACATTGTACCCAACTTCTGATGGCTACTTTCAGCAGGATAATGCGCCATGTCATAAAGCTGGAATCATCTCAGACTGGTTTCTTGAACATGACAATGAGTTCACTGTACTCAAATGGCCTCCACAGTCACCAGATCTCAATCCAATAGAGCATCTTTGGGATGTGGTGGAACGGGAGATTCGCATCATGGATGTGCAGCCGACAAATCTGCGCCAACTGTGTGATGCCATCATGTCAATATGGACCAAACTCTCTGAGGAATGCTTCCAGCACCTTGTTGAATCTATGCCACGAAGAATTGAGGCAGTTCTGAAGGCAAAAGGGGGTCCAACCCGTTACTAGCATGGTGTACCTAAAAAAGTGGCCGGTGAGATATATATATATATATATATATATATATATATATATATATATATATAAAATATAAAAATATCAGCATCCAAATCATTTTCCTCTCCCCTGTCAGCCATTGTGGGTGCAAAAACATCTATTATATTTTAACAGATACAGTATATTGTAGCTGCTTAAGCAAATCCTTGCACTGGCGTTTTGCAAACTAGGACCCTCTGCATTGTTGGTGGAGGAGTCTAACCATCCAATCAAAAGACGTGAAAATGCCAATATTCTCGAGTGCCTTCTATGTGTACCTCTGGACTTACAGAAAACATCTGATTGGTTAAAGCAACAAGATAAGTTTAACGGTTAACTTAACCTACAGAGGGCACTGTTAATTCCTGAAGGCCCAAGGCAGATTTGTTTAACCTTAGCAGCACAGATGGCTGAAACATGATTGGACAAAAACTCTAACATGCATTACACTACAGGAAGGCGTGCAACCAAGAGAAAAGCTACAAAATGAAGAGAATAGATTATTGGGAATAATTTAATACATTCTCATGGAACAAATATAAGAATGTAGATTGTAAATGCAATTCTGATAGTGTTTAGGACAGCAGAGAAGGCTTTGCTGGCCCTGAGGGTCCACCACTGTCAACACCACAGTTCAACAGGTAATGCAAAAAAGGACAGATAGAAAAAAGTTATTGTGACACACTGCTACAGCATAACTGATTTTTAAGTGTTATGTAATTATATGGTAAGGAATCACCCAGGACAAAACCAATCTGGTCCTGGGTGAAGGGACAAACTAAGAATGATCCAATAGACTCCCATGATGAATGAAAAATCAAGGATTCAGTGTACCCCTCCAGGAGCCAGGCCTCTGGGAGGGGCTCACTGGCAAGCGTCTGGTGGCCGGGTTTCTGCCCATGGGACCCAGTCAGGCTCAGTCCGAAGGAGCTGCAAGAGGGCGATGGGGGTCCGATGCTATGTGGATCAGGTGGCGGTCAAAGGCAGAGACCTTGGCAGTCTGATCCCCGGCTTTCCAAACTGGTTTTTGGGACATGGAATGTTACCTCTCTGATGGGGAGGGAGCCTGAGCTGGTGCATGAGGTTGAGAGATACTGGCTAGACATAGTTGGGCTCACCTCAACGCACAGCTCTGGTTCTGGAACCAGTTTCCTGGAGAGGGGTGGGAGCTTGGACTACTCTAGAGTTGCCCTGGGCGAGAGACAATGAGCAAGGGTGGGCATTTTTGTATCTCCCTGCCTTGCTGCCTCGACATTGGAGTTCTCCTCGGCAGACAAAAGAGTAGTTTCCCTATGCCTTTGGGTTGGGAAACAGGTCCTGACCATCATTTGTGCCTATGCACAAGCGATGTTTCAGAGTACCCACCCTTTTTGGAGTCTCTGACTGGGGTGCTGGAAAGTGCTGCTCTTGCAGAATCCATTGTCCTACTGGGGGACTTCACACATGTGGGCAACAACAGTGAAACTTGGAGGGGTGTGATTGGGAAGAAAGGACTTCCCGAACTGAACCTGAGTGGTGTTCAGTTATTGGACTTCTGTGCCAACCACAGTTTGTCTATAATCAATCAATCAATCAATCAATCAATCAATCAATCAATCAATCAATCAACTTTTATTTGTATAGCACCTTTTGTATAAGTTAATGCAATTCAAAGTATTTCACAGATGACTGACTGACAGAAAGGTAGAGTATGTGAAGGAAATGGAGTAAAATAACACTACTGTAGCGAACTCAATTTGAGCACCCTACTTGGCTTGCCAAGTGGGTTGACCCTATTGGCGACACAGGTAGAGTGCGGGACTCCGGAGCGGGAGGCGTGAGTTCGAATCTCCCGGTGGGATGTCGCCATGTCGAGCAGCACGTTACATTGGTGTCAGAAGTGGGATCTCCTGTCCAAAGCAGTAATGGGGCGCTGACATCGGGACAATGTCGAGAACCAGAGGGGAGTAGTGTAGCGAACTCAATTTGAGCACCCTACTTGGCTTGCCAAGTGGGTTGACCCTATTGGCGACACAGGTAGAGTGCGGGACTCCGGAGCGGGAGGCGTGAGTTCGAATTTCCCGGTGGGACGTCGCCATGTCGAGCAGCACGTTACAATACATTAGATAAGATAAGATAAGATAAGCCTTTATTAGTCCCACAACGGGGAAATTCCAGGATTGCAACAGCACAGGGATAGCAACACTCAGAGCAACAATCAGAAGGCAAGAAAAAAAACAAGCAAGCAAGAGCAGCTAATATACATATGTACATATTACTATAAAATATATATATACACACACACACACACACACAGACACACAGTGCAGAGCATTGTAGCTGGATGGAATAAATATATGAATATATGAACACACAGTGCAGAGCATTGTAGCTAGATGGAATAAATATGTAAATATATAAACACCCACAGTACGGAGCATTGCAGCTAGGTGGAATAAATATGCAAGTATATAAACACACACAGTGCGGAGCAATGTAGCTAGATGGAATAATATGTAGATATATAAAAACACAGTGTGGAGCATTGTAGCTAGATGGAATAAATATATAGATATATAAATATAAACACACCCAGTGCTGAGCATTGTAGCTAGATGGAATAAATATATAGATATATAAATATAAGCACACCCAGTGCAGAGCATTGTAGCTAGATGGAATAAATATGTAAATATATAAACACACACAGTGCAGAGCATTGTTGCTAGGTGGGATGAAACAGCATAACCGTCTATTTAGTTATCCTACATGGTATGATTATGTGCCCATACATATTCTCACCCTCCATAGCGACCGGTATGTTCCTAGTTGTATGCCGGAGACATACATATCAAAATATAGTATAATAAGAAATGAAAATGACAATCGGAAATAAAAACACACAGCATGGTTAAAAACAAGATAAAACCAATAAAAATGAATTAAAAACAACATAAAACTCATAATAATAAGATCACTGATAAAAATGACAGATAGGATGATAGATAGATAGATAGAATGTTCTTTATTGATCACAAACTGGGAAATTACAAAAACAAAAAGTAAACTAAGGATAAATAAAAATAATAACATTACATTTTAAAAAATGAAGACGTTATTCTTAATCAAAAGCAGGTCTAAAGTGGTAGGTTTTAAGATTACATATGAAAATATCAGCCCTACCAGATGACCTCAGATCCTCAGGCAGAGTGTTCCAGAGGCTTGGAGCATAAATACTGAAGGCATCCTTGCCAAATGTTTTGGTCCTACATTTTGGGACGATTGAAAGTTTTAAGCTTGAGGATTTGAGGGGCTGTACTGATTCATACACTCTGATGAATGTTGTCGCTCAATGTTGAAGCGAGACCATGAAATTCTTTAAAAACAAGTAAAAGAATTTTAAAATCAAATACGAAAACTGACAGGCAACCAATGTAGGGACTTTAAAACTGGATTGATGTGTTCTCTCCTTCTGATTTTAGTTAGCATCTGGGCTGCAGAATTCTGGATGTGCTGAAGTGGATTGACAGAGTGTTTCGGTAGACCAGAGAGAAGAGAGTTAACAATAGTCTAGTCTAGTTGAAAGAAAAGTGTGTATCAGTTTGTCAGTGTCACCCAGTGAGAGAAATAGTCACACATTGTTGACGTTTTTAAGATGACACAAAGCAGATTTAGACAGAGGTCTAGCATGGGCTTTAAAATTTAGGTCTTTATCAAAAATGACTCCAGGGTTTTTTGCTTGTTGGGTTGGATTCAGTTATAGAAAGCTTGGGATCAGTCCGCCAAGGTCTCCGCCTTTGACCACCACCTAATACTCATAGCACCCGACCCCCATGATCCCTCCTGCAGGTGGTGAGCCCACTGGAGGGCAGACCCACGTAACTCCTTCGGGCTGAGCCCGGCCAGGTCCCATGGGTGGAAACCCGACCACCAGACGCTAGCCTTCGAGCCCCTCCCCCAGGCCTGGCTCCAGGGTGGGGCCCCTGTAACCCCATACCGGGCGGGGTACACTGAATCCTTGATATAGAATTTATCATGAGAGTCTGTTGGATCGTTCTTAGTCTGGCCCTTCACCCAGGACCAGTTTGTCTTGGGTGACCCTATCAGAGGCAAATTGCCCCAGACAACACAGCTCCTGGGATCACTGGGGCACGATAAGGTGACGATCCATGAGGGGGCCTATCATCATTCGTGCCTATGCACCAAATGATGTTTCAGAGTACCCACCCTTTTTGGAGGGTTTCAGTGCTGTGATTAACTCTAAAACCAGACTGAAACATTTCCAATTTGTTATGTGAATTGATAAAATGAATTAATTGTGTGTACACTTATTTTTCTAAAATTTTACTTTGAAAGGAAGATTGGAGATTGGTCTGTAATTGTTTGGTATCAAGGGATAATGAACACCATATTCAAGCATAAGAGTGTCCATTTGTGCACCTGGCACCAGGGCACCAGAGGTCACAGGTCGATGATCAATTTTGTTACTGTGTCATCAGACCTGCAACCATATGTCTTGGACACTCAGATAAAGAGAGGTGCAGAGCTGTCAACTTTTCACCACCTGGTGGGGAGTTGGATTCGATGGCATGGGTGGATGCCATTCAGAGCTGGTAGACCCAAACATATAGTGAGGGTATGCTGGAAATGTCTGGCTGAGGCCCCTGTCACAGAGGTCTTCAACTCCCACCTCCAGAAGAACTTTAACCACATTCCGAGGGAGTCTGGAGACATGGATTCTGAATGGGCCATGTTCTCCACCTCCATTGATGAAGCAGCTGTCCAGACCTGTGGCCACAAGGTCATTGATGCATCTCGTGGTGGCAACCCCCAACCAACCCCAACCAAGTGGTGGACACCAGTGGTAAGGGCAGCCATCAAGCTGAAAAAGGAGTCCTGTCAAGCTTGGTTGGCTTGTAGGACTCCTGAAGCAGCTGGGATGTACTGACAGGCCAAGCAGAGTGCAGCTTGGGTGGCTGCTGAAGCAAAAGCTTAAGTGTAGGAGGAGCTTGTGGAGGATGCTGTGGGAGTATGGGGTATTGGACTTGTTGCTACGAGCTATCCAGTCCCTACGTGATCATTGCAAGTTTGGTTCATATTGCCAGCATTAGGGGTGTAACATTCATCTTCTTCCACTTAATCCTTTTTGGGTTGCGGGGGGGGCTGGAGCCTATCCCAGCATCTTTGGGCAAGAGGCAGGGTACACCCTGGACAGATCGCCAGTCCATCGCAGGGCCAACACAGACAGACAGACAACCATTCACTCTCACAGTCATACCTAAGGACAATTTAGAATCCCCAGTTTGATGCCAACTAACCTAACTTGCATATTTTTGGCATGTGGGAAGAAACTGGAGAAATCCAGGAGTAAACCCATTCAGACACGGGCAGAACATGCAAACTCCACACAGATCACTGTTGGTCGTGGGCTGGGATCGAACCCAGGATCCCCCAGCCAAGGATGAGTTGCTGTGCTGCCGCAGTGCTAACCACTCCGCCACCGACAGTACACCTAAAGTCACGGTTCGGTACGTACCTTGATTTTAAGGTCACGGTTCGGTTCATTTTCAGTACAGTAAGGAAACAAAATACAAAACATAAAACTGCTTATCTTTTGTATAAGCGGGAACAACTTTACTGACCAGAAAAAAATACAAACTGCTAGCAGTAAATTCTCCAATAAAACAATATTCTCAAATAAACAAAATTAAAATGTATACAATAAATAAATTCTCTTTTTAGGAAATGAACAATGCAGACAAGTGCAACAATAGATGTTTGAACAGCCTATTATAAAAAGTTCCCATCTAAATGAAGTAATGACCCATGAAACGTGAGTTGAAAACTTAAACTTTACAGCCTAATCAAAAGTATTTGTAGTGACACAATTAAATAACAGGCATTAAAGTTCGGACTTTTAACCCAAAAACTAAAGGAAAAAAAACCCTCAAATATCAGCTTCTACTGTACCATACAGAGCTGTTGTAACTCTACTATTCAAAACAAACTGGAGTAATAATATTCACCTCCATTAAAGTCTTAAAGAAAATAACAAACTAGTCCATCCTGTTTGAAACCTTGCTGAGTCTAGAAGTTTAAAAGTGTAAGAATAAGAAGGAAAAACTTTTTCCAGTCCAAAATAACAGTTTACAAATGCTATAAGTTACAGTAGAGGAATGTGAGTCTTCACTCCAGATACAGTGAAATATTTAAGCTGTTTTAATTTATTTGTGATGATTATGGTTATCTTTTTTAAATTAAATTACAAATCATGGTATTCTAATTTAAGGTGGATTTACACTACAATATTTGGAGCGACTTTTACTGACGTTTTGGCAAATGTCTGGCTCTTCTGGTGAAAGTTAATTATAGTTGGTGTTTGTTAGCAAATGCTGGCGAAAGTTGTGTACTTTGAAAATTTTCAGCATGCTGAAAATTTGCGAACGTTTGGAAATAAATGTTGGTGAAAGTTATGCTCAGTTTGTAAGAGTTCCTGAGCACTGGGCTATAAGTTATGTAGAGTTTACCTACGTCAGCCTCAGTTAAAGCTGGGTTCACACTAGCGTTTGGACCGACTTTTACAGACGTTTTGAAAAATCTGAGAAATACTCAGCGCAGATCAGCTGACATCAGCGTCAGGTGACGCTCATCTAATGATCAGTGTTTGTGGAGGCTTCCTGCTATTCTGCTTCTGGAGTGAACACATCTCCCTTGGGCATACGTTTCAGTATTTATTTTCGTTTGATATTCCTATGTAGTTACTTCTGCATACCCTTTTCCCCTGTTCATTCATTCATTCATCTAAAAAAAATAAAATAATACAAAGACTCAGGGTTTCCTCTGGTAACGTTTACCGGTGGCAGCCCGCTACCCTTGTAAATTTCCTGCCATTCCTATGAGGAAAAATAAATTTAAGAAAATATGAAGGAATTACGGTCCGCAAGTGCACACATGAACAACGCGCGTGACCGTCATCTGTGTGGAGTTCAGAAGCACTGTGCCCGTGTGACCACGGCGAGTGTCTCGCTCACGTCACTGTCCGAGAGAAACATGAACTTATTAAAGTACTTTAAATGCTGAAAAAAAGGAGAAGCGGTATGTGAGCACTGGAGGCATTTATCATGGTTTTAACCGCAATAATGGAAGAGTCGCTCAGCTAACAGATGTGGTTAAGAGCTTGAGTTGGTTTATTTTGTCTTCTTTTTAATCATTAGGGGTTTTTTTCTTATTTCAGACACAAATGAAAAGGAGCTGTTTTTACCTTTACCTTAGTTAATATAAATTAACTAATTTATGTTCACTATTATGGACCTGGAAAGATAAGATGACCAAAATTCTTGAATGACTTTAATCAGCCAGCAGCCTTCAGACAAACTAAACGTGCCAACATTTGAATTTCAAAATAAGGGAGGTTTTTCCTGCTGTCTAGTTGGTGAGGAGATTCCTCAAAAAAATTATAAACATATAGAAATATTATAAAAGAAATAATTGCATCTTCGGTCATTTAAGTTAATTTATTTCCTTAAGTACAGTTTTATTAATATTTTTTACTTTGTAATCAGAGTTAAACTATTGTTCTGTTCTGGCTCTGCAAAATTAATTAATAATTAATACATATAATAATAATAATAATAATAATAATAATAATAATAATAATAATAATAATACATATTAATTAATAATAATTAAATACAAAAATGTAAATTGTTATAAGGAAAAAGTAAAAAAATATTTCCACAGTCTGTTTCAAAGTAAACAAAAATTAGCCATAAAATAATCCACAAACTTATAATAAAGTCTCAAATGTACAAGAAAAGTCAATTTTTCAAGAGGAAAATGCAAATTTGAGGAAAATGGTTTCAAATTCAGATAAATTTGCAGAGAAAAGTAGAAAACTATAAGAAAATTGGTATAAATTTTGGAGAAAAACCTCAAACCTTCAAGACTGAAGCCATGACTCAAGTTTTTAAGTGGGTGCTCTTTGTACCCTTAGCTCAATTAGAAATTTTTGGTTGTCTATTTTAATTATTAATTTCAAAGCACTGCTTTTACATGAGTAGAATTTCTGGATACTATACCCACCTCCGATCATATAATTGAAGTATACATGAGTAAATTACTATTATTAATGTTTTTTTCCTTTCCCTACTCTCTCAATGGAAACAAAGAAACACTAGAATAAAAATGCAAAACAATGTACATGTTTTTGTCATTTATGTAAACCATGACAAAAAAAAAAAAGTCCTGCAGGTCAACAAATGACACTTTGTAGAAAGAAATGGGCAGGCGAGGCAGTGAGCTGGATCAGCGTGGACTTTATTTCTCTCTACCGTCAAGTCAACAAGAATAATCCCAGGTCGCTGGCCTCTTTTATATGTTACATGCCTTGCCTAGTGACCTGGGGGCTCACACCACAATACACATTATAACAATGCCTGTCGGCGCATTAACATATGGTCCTTTAATACCTCCACCTCCGCTGTCCCATCTCTACCCCCCGTCAGCTTCTGTCCTCCTGTGCCCTTCAGTGTGAGTGGAGAATGTGACGTCTAGGTCCCCCCCGCCCCCGAACACTCAGAATGGGCCTTAACCCTCATGTCCTGTGGGTTTCAGCCGATGTCCGTAGCGGCTGTAACGGGGGCTCCGACACACTGCTGTGCCGGTGGGGCGCTCCTGGAGGCTTGTCCGTCTGTGGGGGGACATTGGGGGGGGGGGCACATCTTCATCATGCCGTTGTGCCTGAGCTGACAAGTCATTTACCTGGGGAACTCTCAGTGGGGGTCGTCCGCGCGGAGGAGCTCAGGCCAACACCACCTGCTTATCTGCTAATACGAATGCTGGCTTAAGCCTGTCTATGCAGACTGTTTCTCTGCGTCCCCCCAAGTCAAACTTGAAATGTTTAGCCCCCGGTTCCAACACTCTGAACGGGCCATCGTAGGGCGGGCGCAACAGGGTCGTGTAATCTATCCCTATGTAGACTGGGGCCACTAATGCACACGAGAGGCAGTCTGCCACCACTTTGAGTTTACCGGCCCCATGCTGAATGTCGGTCGTAAACGCTGAGATAGCGGCCAGCTGTCTCTGCTGCAGGGCCAACCATATTTCCGAAACCTTTGCCATAGCATACGTTAGCGGCTTGTGGTCTGCAAACACAGTGAAGCTGCGCTCTTCCAACCAGAACTGGGAGTGGCATATGGCCAGGTGGAAAGCCAGTAACTCTCTGTCGAACGTGCTGTATTTACGCTTATTGTCGCGCAAAGACCTGCTGAAAAAGGTGAGAGGCTGCCAAGAACCGTCGATGCACTGCTCCACAACGGCCCCTATGGCCACGTCCAATGTGCCGGTAGTGAGCACTATCCGAGCCACCGGGTCCGGGTGCACCAGAAGTGCGGCATTCGCTAGGGCTGTTTTGGCATCGGAAAACGCCTGCTCCCGCTCGAGGATCCAGTCAGTGCTGTCTGCCGGTTTCCGTTTCTTAAGCGTGGCGTACAACGGCTGCATGAGCTGGGCTGCGCGGGGGAGTAAAGGGTTGTAAAAGTTAACCATCCCTAAAAACTCCTGCAGCGCCCTGACCATCTGAGGCCCGGGAAAATCTGCCACTGTGCGCATTTTGTCCAGTAAGGGTATCGCGCCCTCCGGTGAGATGCGGTGGACCAAAAAGTCGATTACTGTAACCCTGAACTGGCACTTCGCCGGGTTGATGATTAACAAGTGCTCCTCCAACCTCTGGAAGACCGTCCTGAGGTGGGCTACGTGTTCATCCTCAGATGCGTTGGCAGCCAGGATGTTGTCCAGGTAGAGAAACACAAAAGGCAAATCGCGCAGCATAGTGTCCATCATGCGCTGGAAGGCCTGCGCCGGGCCTTTTAACCTGAAAGGCATGCGTAGGAACTCAAAAAGACAGAACGGGGTTATTACTGCCGTTTTGGGTATGTCTTCTGCGCGCACCGGGACCTGGTGGTACGAGCAAACCAGGTCCATCTTGGAAAAAAATGCGTGCCCCAGTGAGGTGGACGGAAAAATCCTGAATATGGGGGATTGGGTAGCGATCATGTGCTGTGGTGTTGTTTAATCTGCAGAAATCGCCGTATGGTCACCATGATCCCTCGGCTTTAGGCACCATGTGTAGCGGGGACACCCATGGACTGTTTGAGCGTCTGATGATGCCCAACCTTTCCAAGTTGGCGAACTCCTCACGTGCACTAGCCAGTTTAGCTGCGTCCAGGCACCGAGGTTGTGCAAAAACGGGCGGCCCCGTGGTGGTAATGGAATGCTCTACCCCATGCTTAGTGATGGCCGCCGAAAACATCAGAACCATGAGTGCTGGGAACTGGGTGAGTATTGTGTGGAACTTACCCCCTGGAGTTGTGACGTTGGCCAGTGTTGTGGACCCAGCTCCTCGAGCTGTACAGGGCAGAGAATCAAAAGACATAGCATTAATCAAGCGTCTGTTAGCCACGTCGACTGATAGCCTGTGTGCACACAGGAAATCTGCACCCAAAATGGGGGAGTTACATGCCACTATGACAAAGGACCATTGGTTGTTACGGCCGTGCAAACATATGGTCAGTGTCCTCTCAC
Organism: Pholidichthys leucotaenia; assembly: GCA_020510985.1. Classification (NCBI taxonomy): domain Eukaryota; kingdom Metazoa; phylum Chordata; class Actinopteri; order Cichliformes; family Pholidichthyidae; genus Pholidichthys; species Pholidichthys leucotaenia. Next base: position 286,484,266 of record CM035838.1, read on the forward strand.
CAAAAGTATTAATGTCTGAGCCATTTGCAACTGCGAGCTCGGGGCCACTATTTCCAGCCAGCCGATCTGCATAGGATGGCAGGATGAGGCTCTTTTGGGAGCCGGAGTCCACGAGGAATCGTCTCCCCGAGCTTGAGTCCGTCACATAGAGCAGCTTGGTTGTGTCATCAGCGGTCGCAGCTGCTACCAACTGCCAGTCCTGCCATTTCCCAAGCGCTTGAACAAGCACGGTAGCACGCATTGCCGTGCGTCTTCTCCGAAGCGGCAGTGGTAGAAGCAGAGCATGCCCCTCTGGTGCTTCTTGGCCTCCGCGGCGGCCACCATCGATAGCTCCTCGCCCTCACTGGCTGTCTCACTGGATTCTGGTGCTACTGCGTTCACAGCGAAGGTTCTGGTTGCCAGGATAATCCGGTCTGCCTCTTGTACCAGCGCCCGTTAGTTCTGCATGGCCAGCAGCGGTGAATTGGCGAGGACTGCTCTGGCCGCTGTCGGGAGGTTCCAGAGGAAAAGGTGGGCAAACAGGAACAGCTCGCCATCTGTGCCCATCAACGCCAACATTTTCTCCATTAATTCGACCGCCGACCCGTGTCCCAATTCGGCGCACATCAGGAGCCTCTCTCGCAGTCCGAAAGTGTGTAGCACTGGGTCAGCACTGTCTTGAGAGCATCATATTTGCTGTGGGCTGGGGGCCGTTGGAGCAGGCTCGCCACCTGCTGTGTTGTGCGTGCGTCCAGTGCTGCAACCACCTAGTAGTACATGGTGTCATCCGCCGTCACTCCACAGAGCACAAACTAGGCTTGGTGTGGAGGAACCAAGCCGTCGGGTCGTGTAGCCAAAAGTCTGAGAGCTTGACTGAAATGGCACACGCGGTGCTGGCGCTTCCAGTCAGGGCCGTCTCCGGGGTGTTTGCCTCGAATTCCATTCTACGTCAAAGGTCACCAGTGTAAAGAGAAATGAGCAGGCGAGGCCGTAAGCTAGATCAGCGTGGACTTTATTTCTCTCTACCCTCAAGTCAACAAGAATAATCCCAGGTCGCTGGCCTCTTTTATATGTTACATGCCTTGCCTAGTGACCTGGGGGCTCACACCACAATACACATTATAACAATGTCTGTCGGCGTATTAACATTCATTCCTTTAACACCTCCACCTCCGCTGTCCCGTCTCGACCCCCCATCGGCTTCTGTCCTCCTGTGCCCTTCAGTGTGAGCGGAGAATGTGACGTCTAGGTCCCCCACAACTTGATATTTTCTAACCTGTTGTATTACACCATAGACAGAGAAAGAACCTGAATTAGACAGAGTTCAGAGAGGGCAAGATGAGACAGAAGAGAGAAGCCAAGGAAAGGAAAGTGTTCAGGAAGAGGGTCCAGGAGAGGTGAGAGCAGAGGAAGGAGAGAAGGATGACACTAGTAAAAAGTCCAAACACAGGACGTCTGGGTGGGACCCCAACTGGCCCAATATTCCACTATTCAAACCTCGGTTTGTGGAGAAAGGATGCAGGTCGGGCAATGAGCTGAACGACACAAGAACTTTATTCTTTCTCCAACAAACAGTATAGCAAAAGAGCATCCCGGGTCTCTGTGCATCTCTCTTTTATCTCTTTATTTCCATGCATCGAGACCCAGAGCTTCCGATCATAACACATCATTGTATGAACAAAGGAATGTGTGGCACATTAACATAACATAATGCCGGTGCCGCTACAACGCCCTTCTTCTCTTCAGCGGCACCGGCCTTTACTCCTCTCCACGGGGGCGCATAGTCCTTACTGTCCCGTATAATAACCCGCGGTAACACCTCCTCTTTTGGTCCATTGTTCCCTGGGTGGAGAAGTCCAACACCATGCCCCCGCACAGCACCCCTTCCTGCCCGAACACCCAGAAAGGGCACTAACCCTCCACCCATCCTTTAGGCTTGAGCTGGCACCCATAGCAGCTGTAGCGGGGGGTTGCTAATCCAGTCGAACCACCGTGCTGGCGGGGAGAACAGGGGGGCACGTCTGTCTGTGGATAGAAAAAGGGAGAGGGGGGGAAATACATCAGCTTCGCCAGCACAGGTCCCTGGCGAGGGATCACCAACTTTCGGAGCCACCAACGGTGGGCGTCCACGCTGGATAGCTTGGGCCAACACCACCTGTTCCTCTGCCAACACAAAAGCAGGCTTCAGCCTGTCGATGCAGATGGTCTCCCTACATCCCCCCCAAGTCTAACACAAAATGCTTCGCCCCAGGTTCCAACACCCTGAACGGTCTGTCGTACGGTGAGTGCAATGGGGTTTGGTACACATTGTGCCTGTCAAAAACAAAACTGACGTTCTGCAAGCTTTTTGGGATGAATGTGCAGGGAAAACAATGGTGGGCTAGGTCCGGTACGCTCACAGCCTCCGTGCTTTGTAAAAATTGCGCAGGCGAATCAGCCTTGGGCACGGGGATTTCCAGTAAAAACTCTCCGGGGATCCACAGCGGCTGAGAAAAAATGAGTTTTGCCGGGGAGGCTGCCAAATCCGCCTTGGGTGCGGAGCACAACCCTAAAAGAACCCAGGGCAAGCGGTCGACCCAATTTGTGTCCATGAGCGAAGCTTTGAGCGCTGCTTTAAGTGACCTATGAAAATGCTAGCATAACCCGTTAGTCTGGGGGTTGTACACGGTAGTGCAGTGAATTTTGACCCCCAGGCTCTGGGCCATTGTGGACCAGAGTTCTGAAAAGAATTGTGGACCCCTGTTGGACGTGATGTCCGATGGAGAGCCGAAACGTGCAACCCAAGCTGACAAAAAAGTGCTCGCCACTTCCACGGACATGGTAGAAGCCAGCAGGACCACTTCAGGCCAGCGCGTGGTGCGGTCCACGACTGTCAAAAGGTACGTGAAACTTTGCAACGGTGGGAGGGGTCTTACCAAACGTGGACGTGGTCAAACCTCCTAGCCAGGATTTGGAAAGGCTCGAGGGAAGCTCTGGTGTGCTTGTGCACTTTGGCCCTCTGGCACGCGATGCAAGCTGCAGCCCACTCCTTCATGTCCTTGCACAAGCGCGGCCACACAAATTTTGCTCCCACTAGCTTCACCGAAGCGTGCACTGCCGGATGCGAAAGGGAGTGGACTGACTCAAAAACGCGATGGCACCAAGCGCTCGGAATCCGTGCCTGGTGGAGACGTCGCAGAGCAAGGGAGGGCACCCTTCTTGCACCACCCTGCTCTCCAGCCTTAACCCTGTTGGTGCAGACTGGAGCGCACAAATGTCCATGTCCCTGGCTTGCTTCTCAGCCATGGCGAAGAAATCTATTCCCACGTAGACTGGGGCAATTAACGCGTGCAACAGGCAATCGGCGATTACATTGAGTTTACCGGCAATGTGTTTAATGTTGGTAGTAAACTCCGAAATTGTGGCCAACTGCCGTTGCTGCTGGGTCGACCATGGTTTGGAGACCTTGACCATGGCATACGTCAGTGGCTTATGGTCTACGAACGTGGTCAACTAGCGCCCCTCCAGCCAGAACTGAAAATGGCACGTTGCCAGGTGGAGAGCCAGTAATTCTGTATCGAATGTGCTGTATTTACATTTGTTGTCATGCAAAGTTCTGCTGAAAAATGCGAGTGGCTGCCACAAACCTGGGATGCACTGTTCCACCACTGCCCCTATGGCAACATCAGACGCATCCGTCATCAGCGCTATCCGTGCAGACGGATCCGGGTGGGCTAGCAACGCGGCATCTGCCAGTGCTGTTTTGGCATTTGTAAAAGCCTGGTCTCGCTTGGGAGTCCAATCGATGTTTTCCGCAGGCTTCTTTTTTTTTAAGAACTGCATACAACGGCTGCATCAGCTGGGCTGCCCAGGGAAGGAAACAGTTGTAAAAAATTAACCATTCCCAAAAACTCCTGTAGTGCCTTCACAGTCTGCAGATGCGGAAAGTCTGAAACCGTACGCATCTTGTCCAGTAACGGGATCGTATCCTCCGGCGAAATGCGGTGGCCCAGTTGATCATTGGCACACCGAACTGGCCCTTCGCTGTGTTAACTATCAGCCTGTGTGCTTCCAAATTCTGGAAAACTGTCTTGAGATGGGCGATGTGCTCCTTCTGAGACGCACTGGCTACCAGAATGTTGTCTAAGTAGACAAACACAAAGGACAAGTTGTGGAGCACTGCGTCCATCATCCTCTGGAACAACAATTCAAAACTAATCAAATGTCCATTTTATATATATATATATATGTATATATATATATATATATATATATATATATATATATATATATATATATATATATATATTGGTGGTGGAACAGTGGTGGTGGAACAGTGGTGGAACAGTATATATATATATATATATATATATATATATATATATATATATATATAATCTATGGGATATATATATTTAAAAAATTAAAAAAAAACATGTCATACACACCATGTTATCACCAAACAAATACTGTACATTGTCCTCTTACGTATATATTTTCTTTTTTTAAATTACCCCTTATCTCTATTTCTCTTTCATTCCTGCATGTCTGAACTGAGTTTTGATCTAAAAACATCTGTTTTCATCAGCATTTCAGTCAATGTTTGCCAAAGGAGCTTAACTTAGGCTGACTTAGTCAAACTCTCCATAACTTAGAGGAATTTTTACAAACTGAGCACAACTTTCACTGTTTATTTCCAAACGCTGGCAAATTTTCAACATGCTGAAAATTCTCAGCAAGTACAACTTTCACCAACAAACACCAACTACCATTAACTTTTATCAACTTTTGCCAGGAGAGCCAGACATTTGCCAAAATGTCAGTAAAAGTTGGTCCAAACGTTGTCGTGTGAATCCACTCAAAAACGCAGGTCCAGGATGACAGGAAGCCTCCACAAACGCTGATCGTTTTATCAGCATCACCTGACGCTGATGTCAGCTGACCTGCACTGAGTATTTGTTTGCTTAAGTTAACCTAAGTTGGCAACTGCTACACAAACGCTAGCCTAAGTTAGCAAAAGTTTGACAACGCTGAATGCAATGCTGGGAAATGCTAGCAAAAGTTTGTAAAAGTTCATAAAAGTTGGTGGGTGCTCACGAATGTAATTTCACCAGTGTTTGGACTGATTTCTCTCATTTTTCAAAACGTTAGTAAAAGTTGGTCCAAACGTTACAGTGTGAACCCAGCTTTACTGAGATGCACTAGTATTCAGAATGAGGGCTTATTACTGTGACAATAATAGAGAAGATGAAAAAGAGTGTTATGACCCATTTTCTGGGCCAAGGTCAGAATAGCCTATTTCTGTTTCAACCCTCTTTCTGGGCCAAGGGCAGAACTGCCTAGGATCATTTAGGTCCATCAGAATCAGAATCAGAATCAGAATGAGATTTATTGCCATTGTTCATGTAGTACACAAACTAGGAATTTGTCTCGGTGCAATGCTGCAACATTAAACATGGAGTAGCACTAAAGATAAAAAACTATGCATGCAATAAAAGGAAGAATATGAATAAGTAATACTAATCTATGCAATTTTTAAATATATTAACAAGCAGCAGATATTGTGGAGTTCCACATAGTGCAGTGGGTAGTGCAAAAAGAAAACAGTGATAATTGTCATGAGTCCGGTTGAGCTGCTGTACGTAGTGCACGAGAGTCTAATAAGTCACTTAGTGTTCAGCAGTCTGATGGCAGAGGGGAAGAAGCTGTTCATGTAGCGGGAGGTTTTAGTCTGAATGGACTGAAGTCTTCTGCCTGAGGGGAGGGGGGCAAACAGTGCGTGTCCAGGGTGTGAAGGGTCGGCTATGATCCGACCTGCACGCCTCTGGGTCCTGGAGATGTACAGGTCCTGGAGGGATGGGAGCTTGCAGCCGATCACCTTTTCAGCAGCGCGCACAACGCGCTGCAGTCTTAGTCTGTCCCTGGCGGTGGCTCCTGCGTACCACACGGTGATGGAGGTGGTGAGGATGGACTCGATGATGGCCGTGTAGAACTGCACCAACATCTTGGTGGGTAGCTTGAGCTTCCTCAGCTGCCGCAGGAAGAACATCCTCTGCTGGGCCTTTTTGATGAGGGAGCTGATGGTCGGCTCCCACTTGAGGTCCCGGGTGATGGTGGTGCCCAGGAAGCGGAAGGAATCCGTAGTGGTGATGGGAGAGTGTGAGAATAAGGGGGGCAGAGGGGCTGTGACTTTTCTGAAGTCCACGATCATCTCCACTGTCTTCAAAGCGTTCAGCTGCAGGTTGTTGTGGCTGCACCAGGACGCCAGCTGGGCCACCTCTCTCCTCTAGACGGACTTGTCGCCGTTGGAGATGAGCCCAATGAGGGTGGTGTCATCCGCAAACTTGATCAGCTTGACAGACTGGTGGCTGGAGGTGCAGGAGTTGGTGTACAGGGAGAAGAGCAGGGGAGAAAGTATACAGCCCTGGGGTGATCCGGTGCTGATGCTAACAGAGTCTGAGACAGTCTTTCCCAGCCTCACATGCTGCCTCCGGTCCGTCAGGAAGTCGGTGATCCACCTGCAGAGGGAGTCAGGCACGCTGAGCAGGGACAGCTTGTCCTGGAGCAGAGTGGGGCGGATGGTATTGAATGCAGAGCTGAAGTCCACAAACAGGATCCTGACGTAGGCTCCCGGGGAGTCCAGGTGCTGCAGGATGGAGTGGAGGGCCAGGTTGACTGCGTCGTCCACAGACCTGTTGGCTCTGTAGGCAAACTGCAGCGGGTCCAGGAGGGGAGTGGTGATGGTCTTGAGGTGAGGCAGGACCAGGCGCTCAAAGGACTTCATGACTACAGAGGTGAGCGCTACAGGTCTGTAGTCGTTAAGTCCAGTGATCCGTGGCTTCTTGGGGACAGGGACAATGGTAGAGGTTTTGAGGCAGGCTGGCACGTGGCTTGACTTCAGGGAGGTGTTAAAAATGTCTGTGAAGACAGGAGTCAGCTCCACCGCACAGTGTCTCAGGGTGGAGGGAGACACGTCATCCGGACCAGGGGCCTTGCGCGGGTTCAGTCTGGAGAACTGTCTGTGCACGTCCTGCTCACTGATGGCAAGGGCAGGGGGGAGGAGGGGGGGCTGCCTTTGATGAAGTGGGGACCATGGAGGCAGTCGCCCTGGGGGGAGGGGAGGAGTTGGACACAGCTGACGAGGTGTCAAAACGGGCATAGTGTTGGGACAGTCTTTGACAAAGGGCTTTGTCGTCCTGTCCCTTAGAAGCCCGAGGCCGATAGTTGGTGATTTGCCTCAGTCCTCTCCACACAGAAGCAGAGTCGTTAGCAGTGACCTGCTGCTGGAGTCTCTCAGAATACATAGATTTAGCTCTCCTCAGCTCTCTGCTAAACCGGCATTTGACCTCCCTGTAGCAGTCCCAATCTCCACTTTTCAACGCTGCTTTCTTCTCCTTCCTGATCTGTCTGAGCTTAGCTGTGAACCAGGGCTTGTCGTTGGAGTAACTCACCCTGGTGCACGATGGAAGAATGCTCTCCTCACAAAAGTGGATATATGAGGTCACAGTGTCCGTGCACTCATCCAGATCATGCGTGGCTCCTTTAAACATGTCCCAGTCAGTTATTTCCAAGCACGTTCGCAGCTCCTCCACAGCTTCACTGGTCCATTTCCTCGTAGTGCTCACAACAGGTTTTGTGAGCTTCAGTCTCTGTCTGTATGTGGGAATCAGGTGGACCATCACATGATCAGATAGTCCGAGCGCAGCGCGGGGAACAGCGCAATACGCGTCCTTAACTGTAGTGTAACAGTGATCCAGCGTGTTCCCTCCTCTGGTGGGGCATTTAATAAACTGTTTGTACCGGGGGAGTTCATGGCTCAGGTTGCTCTGGTTAAAGTCACCAACCACAATAACCAGATAGTCCGGGAAAGTCCGCTCCACTTGCTGAATGTGATCCGCGAGCGCGCGCTGAGCCTCGCGCACGTCCGCGTCGGGCGGGACGTAAACAGCAGCCAGGATGAATGAAGCAAACTCATGCGGGGAATAAAATGGCTTGCAGTTGATGAATAAATATTCCAGAGCGGGAGAACAGTGTTGGGAGATCACAGTTACATCGGAGCACCAGCTGCTGTTGATGTAGAAGCAGACTCCTCCGCCTGTGGTCTTGCCGGAGAGTCCCGTGTCTCGGTCTGCACGAAACAGCTGAAATCCCTCAAGGAGGAGCGTGCTGTCCGGTGTCTTTTCCTTGAGCCAGGTCTCAGTGAAGCAGAGGGCACATGAGGTGGAGAGGTCCTTAAATCGCATCAGCAGTCTCAGTTCATCTACCTTGTTATAAAGAGAATTGATGTTGGACAGAAAAATCCCAGGCAAAGCCGTGCGCGTGCCTCTCCTGCGAAGCCACACAAGGGCGCCCGCTCATCTTCCTCTCTTTCACCGTCTCACTTTTTGGGCTAAAAAGTGAACCAGATCGGCGGCAGGAGCCAAAAAAACTGGGAGTAGGTCCGTGGGAGTGAAAGTCCTGATATTTAGTAGCTCTTCACGGGTGTAAGAGCAGGCAGACACACAATTGATGAACAAAAACAAACAAAAAAAAGCGCAGCGAAGCACCATGGCGACCACTGTGGGCGCCATGGCACTGTGGGCGTCATCTTGGCATAGGGTCCATCTTGGCCCCTATGCCAAGGTGTACAAACCTAGTCACTTTCACCCTTTTTCTTAGGCAAGGTAGACATACACCTGGTCTTTTCTGCTCACAGCAAGGCAGACCTCCACCTCATGTCACCATGATCCCCACACCTCCTGCTCTACCACTGAGCCAGAGAGGAATTCCTCCCTAGCAACCTGGCTAGGAGTGGGGGTATATCCTATTGGTGCCAAGACCTGCACCACTGACTAATTTCCCATGGAGGGGGCACTTGGGGCTGGGCATATTCTTTTTATCCCGGACGAGCCCCCCCTCCCCCTCCCCTCTTTAGGAAGTGGTAAAGGTGCCAGGCGAATGTCTACCTTGCCTAAGAAAAGGGTGAAAGTGACTAGGTTCATACACCTTGGCATAGGGGCTGAGATGAACCTAAATGATCCCAGGCTGATCTAGGCAGTTCTAGCCTTGGCCCAGAAAATGGGTCGTAACAAAGAGTAAGCGACTCATGTAATTCACTCATTTACTGCAGTTAACACATTACCAGCAGAACTGAAATAGCTCAGTTGTCAGCAAACATCATTTACGAGAGATTACTGTCTGACAGGTAATGTTAGCACATGCTAACAGTTTAATCAGCTTTCTAAAGCTGAGACAGTCGCTCATTGAAAATGAGAAGGGCTAACTTTACTAGCTAAAAACTCATTAACCTTACCGGTGTTGTGTTTAGATTAGAAGTATCCCAATTTCAGTCATTTTTCACTGGGGCAGAACACTGCAGAAGTCTACTGACAGGCAGCCAGAGATGGGGAAACTGAGAGGAGGAGGGGGCATGATATGACAGTTACACTTTCTAGGTGTACTCAATATAGTCCGTGTCGTGCCTCAGTACGTGTCTGAACCATACTGTGGGTGGCGTACCGAAAAATACAAATACAAGTACCATTACACTCCTAGCCAACACCCAGCTGAATTTTTTTTCCAGTGAGAGCTGGATTCCGCTTGGGCTACCTTCCTGACAGAGGGTGTCATGTTCACTGACCACAGGATCTTATCTCTGCTGTTTGCCGATGATGTTGACCTATTGGCTTCATCGAGCAATGGTCTACAGGTATTGCTGGGACGGTTTGTTACTGAGTGTGAAGTGCCTTCGATAAGAATCAGCATCTTCAATTCCAAGTCCATGGTCCTTGGCTGGCAAAGGGTAGATTGTCCTCTCTGGGTTGGGGACAAGTTCTTGCCCCAAGTGGAGGAGTTTAAGTATCTCGGGATCTCATTCACGAGTGAGGGGAGAATGGAGTAAGAGATTGACAGAAGGATCAACGCAACGTTTGCAGTGATGCGGACGTTGTACCGGTCTGTTGTGGTGAAGAGGGAGCTGAGTTCTATGGCAAAGCTGTCGATTTACCGGTCAATCGACATCCCTACCCTCACCTATGGAAATGAGCTTTGGCTAATGACCAAAAGAATGAGATTGCGGATACAAGTGGCTGAAATTAGCTTTCTCTGTGGGATTGTTGGACTCACCCTTAGAGATAGGGTGAAGAGCTCAGTCACCCAGGACAGGCTCAGAGTAGAACCACTGCTCCTCCACATCGAAAGGAGCCAGTTGAGGTGGTTTGGGCATCTGATCAGGATGCCTCCTGGACGCCTCCTATTTGAGGTGTTTCGGGGACGTCCCACTGGGAGGAGACTCTGGGATAAACCCAGGACACACTGGAGAGACTGCATCTCCCAGCTGTCCTGGGAATGTCTTGGTGTCTTCTTTGAAGAGCTGGAGCAGGTGGCCAGGGAGAAGAAAGTCTGGGCTTCTCTGATTGACCTGTTGCCTCCGCAACCTTGACCTCTGGAATAAAAGTAAAAGATGGATGGATGGATGGATGGATGGATGCATGGATGGAATCAGCTAATATATATTTGCTAATGGTCAAAATCCTTTCTTTGTCAGTGAAGCTCACTCTTTTCAGGGTTCTCAGTGTGAAAGTGGGAATCAAACTCTTCACTTCATTTATCAAATAGGTCGACCTCTTTGGTGTCCATTGTTCGCAGTGGACTGGGACATGTTTAGTTCACATCACCAGTCTTTTTGATGGTTTCACATGTATGCAAATAAAAGTGTACCTTGACTTTTTTTAGCCCACCAGCTGAGGCTCAAGTTAAAATTTTAGAAAGGAACAAGAAAGCCAGAGAAAAAGTGAAAGATGAATTCCAAAAGAAAAAATGTCTTAAGGTAAGGTTTATACAGCAAGAAAAATAAGTATTGAACACATCAACTTTTTTCTCATTAAACATATTTCTGGTGGAGCCACTGGCCTGAGATTTTTATCAGATATCAACAACCCAACCCAAGTAACAGCCCAAGTAACCCATACATACAAAGGAATCAAGGTAACTCTGTTCACAGAACAAGTTATATTTAATAAAGTGAGATGACGCAGGGAATAAGTATTGAACACATGAAGAAAAAGCGATGCAAAAAGGCATAGAAAGCCAAAAAAACATCTGAAATAAGCAGAATTTAGGAAGCTATCCCATCTCCCATCAGGCAAATTAATTTCAGCTGGCTAAGTCCTGACTGATTGCCTTTAAAAAGGTCTGTGAATATCAAATTGTTACACCACAAACAACTTGCGATGGATAGAACCAAAGAGCTCTCTCTAGACCTTTGCAACCTTATTGTTGCAAAACATAATGATCAATCAATCAGTCAATCAAACTTTATTTCTAAAGCACTTTAAAACAACTACAGCTGATACAAAGTGCTGTACGTCAGGAATAGATAAAATGAACAGGACATAAAAGACAATAAAATGCAACTAAAAAGGTATGAAACAAAACAAATAAAAATGACAATCATATAATAAAGCAATAAAACAAGTGCAATCGATGTCTCATGCTGGGTTGAAGGCCAAGGAGTAAAAATTAGTTTTAAGATAAGATTTAAAAGTGGACAGTGAAGGCGCCTGTCTAATAGGCAAAGGAAGACTGTTCCAAAGTTTAGGAGCAGCAACAGAAAAAGCACTGTCACCTCTGAGCTTCCGCTTTGATTTTGGTATCTCCAGGATCAACTAATCAGCTGACCTGAGAGACCGAGCAGGAGTGTAAAAGTGAAGGAGCTCAGAGAGGTAAGGCGGGGCAAGGCCATTCAATGATTTAAAAACAAATAAAAGAATTTCCAAATGAACCCTATAGTGCACAGGCAGCCAGTGGAGGGAAGCTAAAATTGGAATAATGTGGTCCCTCTTACGTGTTCCAGTTAAAAGACGTGCTGCAGCATTCTGAACCAACTGGAGATATGCGAGGGAAGACTGCCTGACTCAAAAATAAAATGCATTACAGTAATCCAGCTGGGATGTGATGAAGGCATGGATTGCTGTCTCAAAGTGCTGTTTAGAAAGAATGGGTTTAGCCTTTGCCAATTGCCTTAAAAGAAAAAAAGCTGCATTTCACTACTGCAGCAATTTGACAATCCAGTCTTAAATCACTGTCCAGCTTAACATCCAGATTAGTGACAGTAGGTTGGACATAACCTGTCAAGGGACCCAAGTCAAGAGGAGGGGACTCACAGGAGCCACTGGGTCCAAACACAATCACTTCTGTCTTCTTTTCATTAAAACTTAGGAAGTTCACTGCCATCCAACCTTTAATGTCATTAAGGCATTCAAGAAGTGATTTAATTGAAAAGTTCTCCTTCTGTCTTATTGGAACATAAACCTGACAGTCGTCAGCATAGCGGTGAAAGGAGATGCCATGCTTTCTAAGAATTGAACCCAGTGAAAGCAGAAAAAGTGAAAAGAGCAAAGGCCCTAAAATTGATCCCTGTGGGACCCCACGTGACAGGGAAGCAGAGGAGGATTCAGAACCAGCAAGGCTTAAACACATGGTTCTATCAGTTAGATAGGACATAAACCATTCCAATGCAGTACCAGAAATACCCATAAGATACTGCAGGCGAGAAATTAGGATTTCATGGTCCACTGTATCAAAAGCGGTGGTTAGGTCGAGCAAAACAAGAACCACATGCTCATCAGAATCAGACATCAAAAGGATGTCATTAAAAACTGTTAATAGTGCTGACTCTGTGCTATGTAGAGGTTTAAAACCAGATTGGAACACCTCCAGAATATCATGTTCATCCAAAAAAATCCTTCAGCTGGAAATAAACTATTTTCTCCAATATTTTTGAAATTAAAGGCAGCTTGGAGATTGGCCGAAAATTAGCTAACACAGTGTGCTCAAGACCAGCTTTCTTAATTAGGGGTTTAACTGCTGCATGTTTTAAATTTGCAGGAACCACACCAGAAGTTAAACTGTTGTTTAAAATGGTTAAAACTAATTGACCTATGCTAGGAAAGACTTCTTTAAAAAATCGAGGAGGGAGGGCATCACAAGGAGAACCTGAGGGCTTAATATGATCAATCACATCCTGTAATTGTTTCAAGGTCACAGGCTCAAACTGATTAAAAACAGCAGAGCAAGGGACAGACACAGAGGGGCCAGAGGCAGGAGCTGGGATAAGAGCCCTAATGGTGGTGACCTTATCAATAAAAACATGTAAAAAGTCATTGCATGTTACAGAAGACACTTCCATACTGACAGATTGTGAGCCATTAAGAACAAAATCAATAGTTTTAAATAACACATGGGGATCATGACAGTTTGCTGCAATAATATTAGATAGATGTTCCCTTTTAGCCTCTTTAACACAATTTTGGTAGCGATGCCAACAGTCCTTTAAGATTTGAAACAATACCTACAACTTGTCCTTCTTCCACCTGCGTTCAGCTTTGCGGCATTCCCATCTGGCTGCCCGAGTTCTGTCATTCATAATGATGGAATTGATCACAGGCGCATTTTTAAACTGCTGAATGTTCAGTGAGCATTGTTGGAGCCATCATTCAGAAGTGAAAACAACATCATTTTACCATAAACTGGCCACATCCAGGAGCTCCTCACAAGACTTCTGACAGAGGAGTCAAAAGAATTATTGGAAGAGTTATCCAAGAGCCAGAGACCACTCATGGAGAGCTCTAGAAAGACCTGGAGTTAGCAGGTACTGCTGTTTCAAAGAAAACAATAACTTATGCACTCAACTGACAGGCTCTATGCCCGCTCACCTCACAAGACTCCATTGCTGAAGAAAAAGTATGTTGAAGCTTGTTAAAAGTTTGCTGCACAACATTTGGGCAAGCCAGTAAAATACTAGGAGAATATAGTCTTGTTAAATGAGACCAAAATTGAACTTTTTGGAAGCCACAACACACAGCATGTTTGGAAGAGAAATGGCACTGCACATCCCATCACGGTGTGTGGGTGTTTTTTGGCAAATGGTACAGGCAGACTTCATATAATTGAAGGAAAGATGAACGGACAAATGTACAGAGACATCCTTGATAAGAACCTGTTGCCATCTGCCAAGATGCTGAAGATGAAACGAGGGTGGATATTTCAGCAAAACAATGATCCCAAACACACATCCAAGGAAACTCTCAACTGGCTCCAGAGAAGGAAAATAAAGCTGCTAGAATGGCCCAGTCAGTCACCTGATCTGAATCCAACTGAAAATCTATGGAACGAACTGAAGCTCAGAGTTCATATTAGACACCCATGGACCCTTCAAGATTTGAAGACAGTTTGTGTGGAAAAATGGGTTAAAATCATTCCTGAGCAATGCCTGCACTTGGTTTATCCATACAGGAGATGTCTGGAAGCTGTTATTACCAACAAAGGCTTTTCAGCTAAATATCACTGTAAATAAATTTCACCAAGTGTGTCCAATACTTATTCCCTGTGTCATTCCAATCTATTAAATATAGCTTGTTTTGTGAACACAGTTGCCTTGATTCCTTTGTATGTATGGATTACTTGGGTTGTTACTGATATCTGGTGAAAATCTCAGGTCAATGGCTCCACCAGAAATATGTTTAATGAGAAAAATGTTGATGTGTTCAATATTTATTTTCCCTTCTGTAAATGGGTAGAAAATTGTGTAACTCACTGAATAAAAAGCAATGGCTCCTTAACTTTTAACTCATTTTTCTAGGAACAATTGAGTAATGACTGTTTCAAAGTGTTCACTGTGAGCTCCAAAGAGTTCTTCAAGCAAAAACATCTAGACCAAGATGAGACTGGTGAGTAATGCTTCCATGAGATGTGAAAGTTTTTTTGAAACAGAATATATTGTTGTGTTTTGGGCACCTCCCACTGGGAGGAGACCCAGGACTCGCTGGAGAGACTACGTCTCCCAACTGATCTGGGAAAGCCTTGGTATCCTCTCTGAAGAGCTGGAGCAGATGGCTGGGGAGAGGGAAGTCTGAGCGTCTCTGATTGCACTGCTGTCTTTGCAACCAGGACCTCCAGAAAAGCAGTAGAAGATGGATGGAATATATTGTTCAGATCTGAGTTATTGTGGTTTACTTGTGCAATGTTGAAAACATAGACTATGCATTTCAAATTAATGTGCTGTTTGTTGTTTGAGTTGACTTATTTTATTTCTCATCCATGTAATACTGTGCAAGCACACACAAAAACATAACCATTTGTACAAATTACATGGGTGAAAGATACAGGAAGAAAAACAAAGACTTATCTGATCTTGTCCTGTCTTCTTGTCACACACTTTCTTGGACTTAAAAAAGCAAGCTTTCATTTCATTCTCCAGTGAATTCCAAGGTTAGAGTAAGCTACTGAAATACACATTTGTGTGTCAATTATGCAAACTGAATATAAAATAAAATTTTCTTGTACAAGCTCCATCATCCCTTGATAACATAATTATCACACTTTGATTTATTATTTTAATTTGCGTTATTAATCATGTTTTACACAATCATTGTCATAACGGTGGCCCCTATGGGGAGAAGAACAGGACCCAATTGTAAGGTGAAGTTCGTACATGGTTGTTTTAATGAAAACAAACAGAACACAGCTTGTGGGCTGGAGAGCATAACATAAGCCGTAACAGCAGATAACTAAAGTTGATGCCACTAATGTCATCGTGGAGGGAGTGTGAGTAAACAAAGACAAGTTCGCCGCACTGAGAACAGAGGGCGGCGGCTATTAATAGGAGAACACAAATTACCAAATGAAGAGCAGTCATGATTAATTAACAACACAAACCAACAAACAAAGAACAGGAAATAACTAAGGGCACTGTCAAAATAAGAGTAAATACAGGAATGATATATAGGACGGGTAATAATAATTAAAGGATTAAACATCACTAAAAGTTGAAGATCCAATAAACAATAATGATAATTAAGGTTGGGACATAACAGAAAGTGAGGACATGAGTTGAGCCCATACCCTGATGATAATAGTACCCCCCCCCCCACCGAAGGGCGGATTTCGGATGACCCTGAACAAACAAAAGATCACCCGCCCAGGTTCATTCCCCTCCAGACCAGGAAACATGGTGGATCATGTGGCCACCAGTAGTCTCCGGACCATCAGTCCAGAGAACATGATGCAGCCGGTGGCCTCCCAAAGTCCAAGGACCACCAGAAGGAGGAGCATGGTGCCACAGGAACATTGAGTTCAGGAGCCAGCATCAGGAAAGCTTTAAGCTCAGGGGACAGCTGCTGAGGAACTCCCAGCTCAGGCAACGACAGCTGAGGAGCTTCCAGCTCAGGAGATGGCAGCTACGGCATGTTGATCTCAGAATGAGATGGCTGGGGTGTGCTGACCATAGGAGCTGACATGTTGACCTCAGGAGCCGACGGAGCACGCTGACCTCAGGAGCTGATGGTTGGAGCATGCTGACCTCAGGAGCTGATGGTTGGAGCGCGCTGACCTCAGGAGCTCATGGTTGAAGCATGCTGATCCCAGGGACAGGTGACAGAGGCACACTGGCCGCAGGAACAGGTGATGGAGGCACACCAGCCTCAGGAACACACAGCGGAGGTGCACCGACCCCAGGAACACATGATGCAGGAGTGCTGACCACCAGAGACAGCTGCTGAGGTGCGTCAACCATGGGAGACTGCAGCTATGATGAGCCGACCATAGGAGACAGCAGCTGAGGTTGAAGAGCATCCGGCCCAGACGCCTGGAAGGCCATCCCCAATGCAGCCACCTCGGACGAGGGAGAAAGGAAGGGAGTGACTGAGGCAACACCAAAATCACCAGGAGCAAGCCAAGTCTTTTCTAAAATTGATGTTGTAAATATAAAGAAAAGAACATAAGATAGCTCCTGGTCCACTGCTGCTAGGGTGACCGACTCAAGATGAGCTGCAGGAGCGATGGCCTCAGGAAAATACTATGACTGGGAAGCGTCAACCAGGGAGACAGCTGGAGCCATGATGTGCACCTCAGGAACAGCTGGAGCTGAGCTCAGGATAAGCAGCGGCTGGGTCTCTCTGGAGAGGAGGAGATGCTAAAGCGTGCATGTCCTTGAGAGCTGGAATTGCCAGAGCATGTACGTGGAGAGGAGCAGTTACTGCAGGAGTGGGCACATGAAGAAGAGCTGTGGCAGTGGTTGAGCTCACCTCCTCAATTGTGGAACCAGCTGAGGTGGAGATGACCTTGGGGAAACAAGTAGTAAAGATGAGTGGTGGAATACACATGGAGGCAGCAGAAGAAAAAAATGGTGAGGGCTCAGTGACAGCTGACGACTGCTGCTGAGACGCTTTGTCTGAAGCAAGGCAAGATACTTCACTCAAAGTGATAAAAGAGAAAGGAGTATGTACTTGCCGCTGCTGTTGAAGCCCTCTGGATGAGAGCGGAGCTGGCATGGAGAGAAACCGGGGCGGGAACTGGAACGGAGCATCGAGTGGAGTGGCTTCTCCCGGAACCTTCCTTCCACCCAGGCCCCCCATGTGCCAGTCGACTGCCGAGGAAGCACTCCCTCCACTCTGCAGGAGCATGCACTGGCAGCGAGTTGGCTGGCTCCAGCGAGGAGGAGACTGGCAGTGCTGGTAGGGCAGGAAGTGGGAGCTCCTGCACCCAGGGAAGGGAGCGTGGACTCAGGCGCGCTTCCAGAATGTTCACGACAGCCACCCAGCAGTCTGCAGCATCTTCTGGGGAGAGCAAACTGCAGGGTGAGAAAATGAGGTCCTGCAGCACCTCTGTGATCGGCAGCTTTCTCCCACTCTGCCTCCTCCTCCTCCTTTCACCCACTGGGTTCAGTACTGGTGGCGGTCTTCTGTCATAATGGTGGCCCCTACCGGGTGAAGAAGAGGACCCAGTTGCGAGACAAAATTTGTACATGGTTTATTTAACGAAAACAAACAGAGCACTGCTCCTGGGCTTGAGAGCATAACATAAACCGTAATGGCAGATAACTATGCCACTAACGTAGTGGTGGAGGGAGTGTGAGTAAACAAAGACAAGACCGCCACACTGAGAACATAGAGCAGCAGTTATAAATAGGAGAACACAAATTATCATATGAAGAGCCGTCATGATTCAGTCCCCCCAGGAATTCACAATGTTGCAATTGCGTCAATTCACGCGAAATGAGCCAATCAGCGTGACTATTACTCGACCTTGCAACTTTGTCCAATTACTGCAACTTTCCCACAATTCTAGCCAATCCTCATCAACTACCACCAATTTCGCCAATCACATTTGTCGCTGAATAGCACTCAAATGCTAAGTCTAACCAAACAAATGTGTCGCTGCACTGCGCTCACTTCCATGTTTACAGTAAATATTAATCTGTAATTTTTTTTTCAGAAAAACACAGACTTCGATAGACAATACAGAGCAACAGAATAAATTATTTTTTTCCTCTGTGCTCGGTACCGAGTGGTTGGGGATTGCTGTGGTTAGGCAGTTTTCAAATGAAGGTTCTGCCATAATTTCCAAATATTATTAATGGATATCGTGTTAAAGTCTGTATTTGCTGTTGCACAAAAGAGTTTTTCTGTATAGCAGAAGTTTCTGCTTAATTTACAAATCACTGTTTAATAGGAATTTTTTGACAATCCTGTACTATTCTTGTGATGTTATAGAATAGCATTGCAGTAAACTATGGAAAAAAACATCTGCTTTAAAAGTTGTAATTCATCCCACAACCTTTAGTGTCAAAAAAAACTTTGCAAAACATTGTGACTTTTCTCGCAACTTTTTTAAAAAGCTCCCGCAAATTCTGGCTTTTTGGGCCACAACAATCATTAAAACATCCCATAAAATCCTGGAGGTACTGGTGAATAATTAACAACACAAAGCAACAAACGAAGAACAGAAAATAACTAAGGCTGCTGTCAGAATAAGATAAAGTACAGGAATGATAAATATGACACCAGTAACGATAATAATACAAAGGATTCAACATAATTAAGAGCTGAGGACATGATAAACAATAATAAAACTAAGGTTGGAACATAACGGAAAGTAAGGACATGAACTGAGCCCATGCTCTCATCATGATCATCATAACCAGAACAAAATAAAATATAATTTATTAACACGAATCAGTGGATGATTTGATGTTGAAATGCATTATTCATTTGTTTTGAATCCCCATTGTTGGACTAATAAAGGTTTATCTTATCTTAAATCACAGAAATACCCAAACTTCAGAAGATTTTACAAAATCTCAATGATGAGCACTCTGAGACATGTAACTACGTGTCTGGAGCATATGGGATTCTCTCTTTGATTCAAGGAGCTACACACAAAGATGTGGTAAGTGTAATTAATGAAAGTTCTTTCATTTAACTTTTACCACTTTCAGACTATAGTTGGAGAGCTGAAATCATAGGTTCCATTAGCACTGTGTTTTTCAACAAGGGTGCCCTGGTATGTTCAGCTTTCTGTGGGAAATTATCTATTTTCACTTCTAATTGGTACAACAAAAATTGCAAATAATCTGTATTTTTGTGCCTGGGTTCTGTAGGCACCCATACACAACAATTGCAAATTATTTGCAATTTTTTTGTACCAATTAAGAAGTGAAAAGAGATAATTTCCCACAAAGTGTCATGATCTGAGCGTGGGGGGATTTTACCGGGCTCAGTCTTTTTGCCTTTTTTCTTATTTGTACAATGTTGTCATTTTTGAGTTGCAATTCTGTTATTTTATCCTTGGTTTATTTGTCACATATCCTGTATTGTTTCATAGTATAATTTATTTTCCTGTTTACATTCATTATAGTTTGTTATTTACACTGTTGAGGTTATTCGTCGTTATTTCAATCAAATCACCCTTATTGTCATTCAACCGTACAACCAATCATGTACAGCAGAACGAGATTCTGCTTTACCTATCTACAGTGTAAATCACATACACCCCAAGTGCAGAATCAGAGGGCCGCTGCCTTGCAAGGCGCCGCCACAGAGTTTCCTCCTCCATTCCATTTATTGCTGACCACCAAGCTGGACGGCAGGAAGTTCCACTTTTATATGGTCTTCGGCATGACCCGGCCGGGATTTGAACCCCTGCCTCCCGGGTGTGGGGCGGATGCTCTACCAACTGAGCCACCACTCCGGTACACTCCGGTTATTTTGCCATTTCATTACATTTTTATTCTGTTGTGAGTTGACAGCTGTCAAGTGACGTTTCCGGGGTTTTGCTTTGCATAGGTGGGGTCCCTGTCAACTGTCAGCCTGGTCTCTCCTCTCTCACTGCTCCCAGCTGGTCTTAATTGTATCCTTATTATCGCCTGCCTGCTCAGGTGACCCACACCTGATATCAATTGTTTCATTCGTTCTAGCTTTATTTAAGGGCTATTGTTTTCATTTTTGGTTGCTGGAGTATTGAGGTTTCTTCCCCCTCATCCTCACCAGAACCCTGCCCTTGTTCTGGTGAGAGTACTCGTGTTTATTTATTTATTTGCTTGACAGTTTGGATTTTTGTGTTGGAGAACTTTGTGTTTCTGTTTCTTAAAAAATTTTGCAAACTAGCAGTTCAGCATCTGGGTCTTTCTCTCTGCCCTGAGGGGCAATTCATGACACAAAGACCTGAAGGTACCAGGGCACTCTGGTTGAAAAACACTGTATTAGCTTAAATTAACACATATGCAACCCTGGATGGCTTTTTCAAACTATGAGCAGACCAGGGCCTGAGCCCCTGCAGATAACAATGCATTTCTCTCCTGTATCAAATTTCATGTCCTCACATTGCTGATGTTACACAAACTCTCCGGTCAGCCTGGATTCTGGTGATGCTGTGCATAGTCACCTGCTACTGATCTATATTACAATATAGTTTAGTATGACCGGTGTTTTTACAGGTCTTTTAATTTTTTTGCTCTGCCAAACTCCATGCATATCTGTCAGGAGCCGAGCTAGCTTGGTTTCCCCCGGCTCGGTTCTGATCTCTCTGTGGGTCTAGGTGTCACTGTTATGTGCATATTATGTATTCTGTGCCTGCTTCCGTACCCATAGCCCCTGTCCTCCTGCCGGCAGCTGTGATGCAGCCCTCGTGGTCCGCGCTCATGTGGATGCTGTTTAACACTTGCCGGTCCCACCACGCCCCCTCTCATTACAGCTAGTTGGTTCTCTGATTGCGCTTCCTGTGCCTCTCCCAGGTGTCCCTAACTTGTGTCTCCAACAATGCTTGTACTTAAGCAGGGCTTTGCGAGCCAAGCATTGCTGGACTATTGTTTGTGTCTTGGAGAGGTCCTCTGCTCTTGGACTTATTTGGACTCCTAGAACCGCTCCAGTCCCGAGAGTAGAAACTTTTGGCGTTTCCCCCATGCCTGCATGCTTTGGAACTTTGCCCAGTTTTCTCCCTATGACTGTAGAGCGTCCTGGAGAACGTCAATGTAACCTTGAGCTAGTGATGTTAAAACCGAGGCCTCATGAAACAATGAGCAACTTTGAGACAACTGCTTCATGAGTGACACAGTTATGAAACATCTGATAAAGACTGCCATCTGGTGACTGTCTGTTAGAACTGCATCTGAGTCTATTGAAAAAGGGCAGTACTCTATATCACAGGTTGCACTACACTTTTTATGTCATTTTCTCAGACAGGCTTGTAAAAATTCTGTCAGTTATCTATCATTTAGATAAGATAAGATAAGCCTTTATTAGTACCACAATGGGGAAATTCCAGGATTGCAACAGCACAGGGATAGCAACACTCAGAGCAATAATTAAGAAGATAATAAAAATAATAATAATAATAATAATAATAATAATAATAATAATATTAATAATAATAATAATAATAATAATAATAATAATAATAATAAAAGAGCAGTGAATATACATATGTACACATAAATATATAAATATACAGTGGTACCTCTACTTACGAATTTAATTCGTTGCGGAAGAATTCTCGTAACGTGAAAAATTCGTAAGTAGAGGCGCGTTTTACATGTAAATGCCGTAATCCGTTCCAAGCCCCCAAAATTCGGGCATAAATTTTTTATAAATCGTAAAAACGCATCAAAACATGTAACAAATACATGTTACAATTAGATTACTGCACAATAAACATAAAATGAGAGTTTAAAATGAGAGAAAGAATAATAAAAGAGAATAATAAAAGAGAAAGAATAATAAAAATTATGTTCATTTACCCTTTAACTGCTATCGTCGTCGACGTCGTCACCGTTTGCCTTCTTTGGTTCATGTTCTGATCCAAGGACGTTTGCTTTTGTCGGCTTGTAAGTGCTTCGTTTTGTTTTAATACCGTGCTGATCGTTGATGTATTACGGCCATATTCTTTGGCGAGATCAACCAAACGCATAAAGTTTTGGAAAAAAATAAAAAAACTTTGTGGCCAATGGGATACCAGGAAGATGCTAGGCGATAGCCAATGGCAGAGCAGCTACAGGTATGTTTACGTTCGGTAAACTACGGAAGCTGCGAGGAGCGCGTACTTTTTTGCCTTTCGTATCCTGAAATTTCGTTCGTAACTAGAGGCAATATTTTCCCGTTGAGGCGTCTCGTAACCTGAAAATTCCGTATGTAGAGACGTTCGTAAGTAGAGGTACCACTGTATATACACAGTGCAGAGCATTGTAGCAAGATGGAATAAACAGCATAACCGTCTACATAGTTATCCTACATAGCATGAATATGTACCCATACGTATTGTCACCCTCGGTAGCGACTGATATTGTCCTAGTTGTATACTGGAGGGGACCATTTGTGTAAGTCTGTTGCGTCTTTTGCATTCAATACTATTAGGTCGTCACGTTTTTTTGCTATCTCTGCGAGCAGCCCTGCTTAGGTTATACAGTCTGACAGCCGTAGGTAGGAAGGACCTGCGAAACCTCTTGGTTGCGCACCTAGGATGATGTAGTCTACTGCTAAATGAGCTCTTCATTGTGTTCAGTATGTCCTGCATAGGGTGGGACTCGGACTCCAGCAGAGATGACAGTTTAGCCACCATCCTTCTCTCTCCTATCTTCTCCACTGGGTCAAGGTGTTGCCCCAGGACAGATCTAGCTTTCTTGATCAGTTTGTTCAGTCTCTTCCTATCGGCTGCTGTAATGCCGTTGCCCCAGCAGACCACTCCAAAAGTGATGGCTGATGCCACCACCGTGTCGTAGAATGTCTTCAGGAGCACCCCTTGTACACCAAAAGACCTGAGCCTCCTCAGTAGGAACAGCCTGCGCTGTCCTTTCTTGTAGAGTGCATCGGTATTGTGTGACCAGTCTAGTTTATTGTTCAGATGAACACCCAAGTACTTGTAGGATGCCACCATCTCAATGTCTGTTCCCTGTATGTTTACTGGTGCTGTGAGGGGTTGTCCTTGCCTGCGGCAGTCCACCACAAGCGCCTTAGTTTTCCTCGTGTTGATCTGGAGGCAGTTCCGATGGCACCAGTCCACGAAGTCCTGGATAAGTCCTCTGTACTCAGCTTCATCTCCGTTGGAGATGAGGCCAACGATCGCAGAGTCTTCAGAGAACTTCTGTAGATGGCAGTGTGTTGTGTTGTGTGAGAAGTCCGCAGTATAAAGGGTGAACAGGAAGGGAGCCAAAACCGTTCCCTGGGGGGCCCCCGTGCTACCGATGATCGTGTCGGACACGCAATCTCGGGTTCTCACAAACTGTGGCTGGTTAGTGAGGTAGTCCAGGATCCATGATGACAGGTGCTGGTCCACCCCTGCTCACAGCAGCTTGTCCTTCAGGATCATCGGTTGGATGGTGTTGAAAGCACTGGAGAAGTCAAAGAACATGATCCTCACCACATTCCTGGGCTTCTCCAGGTGGGACAGAGAACGGTGAAGAAGGAAGATCACTGCATCCTTCACCCCAATGCCATGCTAGTAGGCGAACTGAAGTGGATCCATCGCTGGTCCCACCAAGGGGCGGATGTGAGCAAGGAGCAGTCTCTCCAGGGTCTTCATCATGTGAGACGTCAGGGCCACTGGTATGTAGCTGTTCAGATCTTTGGGGTGGGAAGTCTTTGGTACAGGTACCACACAAGATGTTTTCCACAACTGTGGTACCCTCCCCAGCTTCAGGCTCAGGTTGAAGATGTGCTCCACAATCCCACTCAGCTGGTCTGCACAGGACTTGAGGAGCTTCGCGCTGATGCCGTCCGGTCACGAGGCCTTCCTCGCCTTGATCTTCCTCAGCTCCGTCCTCACCTTGGTCTTAGTGAGGGTCAGGTTGGGGGGCAGTGTGCTAGGAGTGGGGGGGTGTTGGTGGAGTGGGGTGTGGACAGCAAGTCTCGATGACTGTAGAGGCAGCAGTGGTTTTTGTGCAGTCGGGGGGAGGGCGGTTGGCCAAACCTATTAAAAAACAGGTTCAGATTGTTCGCCCACCCCCTGCCCCCATAGCCTGAGGGGAGGTATTCTGGAGTCCAGAGATGGTTTTGATTTTTCTCCAGATCCCGCCGATGTCACTCTGTTGCAGCTTGTCCTCCATCTTCTTCCTGAAGCTGTCCTTGCCTTCTCTGATCTTCCTCCTCAGTTCCCTCTGTACGGACTTCACATCTCCCTGTTCCCTGACCTGAAGATCCTCTTCTTCTCTCTCAGAAGTGTTTTTTTATCTCAGGGTTGATCCAGTGTTTGTTGTTCGAGCAACACCGTATGGTCTTGGTGGGTACGGTGTTGTCCACACAGAAGCTGATGTAGTCCGTGATGGTGTGAGTGAGGCCATCGATGTCCTCACCATGTGGATCGCAGAGCTGCTCCCAGGCAGTGGTTTCAAAACAGTCCTTTAGAGCGTCCATTGCCTCCTCAGACCATAACTTCACTGTGCGCATGACCGGAGGTTGTCTGTGTACTAGGGGTTTGTACACCGGCAGGAGATGAACAAAGTTGTGATCCGATCTCCCGAGTGGGGGGAGTGGTGATGAGGTGTACGCCTCCTTAGTGTTTGCATAGAATAAGTCCAGTGTTTTATTGTCTCTAGTGTGACATGTGACATACTGGGTGAGCCTGGATAGAATGGGGGACAGTGAAATATGGTTGAAATCACCTGAGATGAGGAGATGAGCATCTGGGTGTCAGCAGCCTGCCAGTTACTGAGTGGATGACGTCACGCGCTGTCCCAGCATTTGCCATCGGATTTTCATAAATAACAATGCAGATCACGTGTGAGTATTCCCTCAGGAGATAGGTAGGCCGCATGCTAACAGCTAGCAACTTGATGTCTTTGCTGCAGTACTGTTCCTTAACCGTGATATGTCCAGGTCTGCACCAGTAGCTACTGACATACATTATCACTCCCCCGCCTCTTGCCTTCCCACTGTCTGGTGTTTGGTCTGCCCGTATTGCGTGGAAACCCTCCAGTTCGATTGATTCATTTCAATTAACTTTAATTAGATCACCCTCCATACAATCTGTCACATGATAGATAGCTTTCAGAATTTGTAGTCATTGTTGGAAAAATTCTGTGGAAGGACAATTTTGAGTGATTGAAACCTCTGTGTGTGTGGGGTGGGTGGGTGGGTGGTGATTGCAGGGCTTGACAGTAACACTGGCCAATGGCTGGTGAATTTCAGAAGTGGCCGGTAAGACAGCTACAGGCTCGACACCGCTCACTCAACACTGAGTCACGCAATATTAAGCGGAAGTGTCATAAGCAGTTTTTTTTTAATAGAATAAAATACAAGATACAAACTCTCGATGAGGATAAAGATTACAAAGATTTTCAAAATCAGAACTTTGACAAAAAATATACAATCAGTCAAACTTCACATTCCAATTAACAAGAAAAAAGGGGCATATTAAGATAAGATAAGTTAAGATAAGCCTTTATTAGTCCCACAACGGGGAAATTCCAGGATTGCAACAGCACAGGGATAGCAACACTCAGAGCAACAATCAGAAGGCAAGAAAAAAAACAAGCAAGCAAGAGCAGCTAATATACATATGTACATATTACTATAAAATATATATATACACACACACACACACAGACATACAGTGCAGAGCATTGTAGCTGGATGGAATAAATATATGAATATATGAACACACAGTGCAGAGCATTGTAGCTAGATGGAATAAATATGTAAATATATAAACACCCACAGTACGGAGCATTGCAGCTAGGTGGAATAAATATGCAAGTATATAAACACACACAGTGCGGAGCAATGTAGCTAGATGGAATAATATGTAGATATATAAAAACACAGCACAGTGCGGAGCATTGTAGCTAGATGGAATAAATATATAGATATATAAATATAAACACACCCAGTGCAGAGCATTGTAGCTAGATGGAATAAATATGTAAATATATAAACACACACAGTGCAGAGCATTGTTGCTAGGTGGGATGAAACAGCATAACCGTCTATTTAGTTATCCTACATGGTATGATTATGTGCCCATACATATTCTCACCCTCCATAGCGACCGGTATGTTCCTAGTTGTATGCCGGAGAGGACCATTGTGTAAGTCTATTGCATCTTTTTCATTCAAAAAAAACTATTAGTTTGTTACGTCTTTTTGCTATCTCTGCGAGCAGCCCTGCTTAGGTTGTACAGTCTGACAGCCGTTGGTAGGAAGGACCTACGAAACCTCTCGGTTGTGCACCTGGGATGATGTAGTCTGCTGCTAAATGAGCTCCTCAGTGCATCCAGTATGTCCTGCATAGGGTAGAACTCGGACTCCAGCAGAGATGACAGTTTAGCCACCGTCCTTCTCTCTCCTATCTCCTCCATCGGATCAAGGCGTTGCCCCAGGACAGAGCTAGCTTTCTTAATCAGTTTGTTCAGTCTATTAAAAGAGAGAGCAAAGAGCACAACAATTCTTAATCTTTTTTATTATAGTAATAGGAGCTGACCAGTGTCTTGCAATTTTTTTTGCATCATGAGCCGTGTATCGAGCGCTGTTTCAGCACGTCCACAGTCACGTGACTGTAGCTGTCATGGGGTGGTCCTCGCGGACCACTATTAAGATGCTGTAGGCAGCCGTTGAGTTTGCATATTTATTAAAGGAAGGCACACAATACAAAATAAAGAGCCACGAGGGGCAAAACACAAATAAAGACGGCAATAGACACACTGACTATAAACACAGACTAAGGAGTCAACTTAATGAGAGCAGCAAGAATCAAAAGGATGACTGGAGCCGGGAAATAGGGACACCAGCCTAACGTTGGGGAGACCAGCGTTATTCGTTCATGAGGCCACAGCCGGGAGTAACCTAAGCTGCTCCCTTAAATAGGACTAAGGATTAATCAGCTGATGAGGCAGTCATCAGCTGAATGCAATCCAGCTGTCACAGAGGAGCTCAGCTCTGTCAGCCGGAAGCCCCTCTGAGACGCTGTCAAAATAAAAGCTCGGAGAGCTACAAGGAACTACACAGAATGGGAGGAAAATACTGCACGACCCGAGCGCGGACGATATCTGTGCTCAGACCATGACAGTACCCACCCCTCCCCCAGAATGTTGCACTCTGGGCGCCGCGTAACATCCAAGCCTCCCCCCTACTCAAAAGGCTAAGAAGGCCCACCCAGGGTGGGAGGAGGGGGAAAAAGGCCAGGAGGATGAGAACCAGAAAAAAAAAAAAGCACATGTAACCCAGCTGAGAAAATGACCCTTTTTCTCAGATTTCATTTGTATTACTACAATTGTTTGATTTTATTTTGAAAAACGATTATTTTGGGAAGAGGAAGTGTGATCCTCGTTATGCAACTTTTAAATTCCCGTTTCATGGTCACGTTGGGCGATCTTGTGCTTTTCATTCGTTAAGAGCGATATTAGCCCCACCTTCCGAGCAGAGTTCTGAGGATGCACCCGGGTTTTCGGTCTTTTGCGATCTGAGAACGGACGAGAGAGCCTGTGGACGATCTGTGTGGAGGCCTGTGGGTCTTCTTGTTGATGGGAGCACGAGCTTGAGAGGCCGTGAGGCTGTGACTTTTGCTGTGTTCATGCTGAAATCTCATCTTGGTGAGTGAAAACCGAGTGTGTACTAAATGAAGCATGCTAACGCCATGCTAATGTTAGCGTTATGCTAATGCTAATCGCGAGTGGATTTTTCCTGTTTAAAAGCAATGGAAAAGGCTATTTTTGTGTCTGTACTATTTTTGTGTCTGTATGGTTTTCCTAAATGTGATTTCAGTTCACAACAGTATGCTGAAGTACTTTTAGTTCTTTTGCACTATTTCTGTCGAATATAATGTGTAGTTTGATGCTAAAAGCACATTGTGTTGGTTTCCTATGTAAATTCATAGGTTATGCTAAACCCAGTAGCTCAGACAGGGTTTTACTGATTTTAAAAGGGGATATTGGAAGTAATGAGACAGTATATTCCCTGGTCATGTGACAAATTAATTGTAATTCATTTCATGATTTACAAAGACAAGGTTAAAAAGGATTAATCATAATTTCATGGTTAAATGATGTAGAGATAAAAAGAGAAATTCATTTAATTGGTTACATGAGAACAAAAGTATTTCATGTACTACCAGAGAGATTGTGAGAAAAGAACACATGCATGTAAGATGTAAGATGTGAAATGTGAATTTTAAGATATTACTATATTACTGGATTGTAACAATAGTAATATGAGGGAAGAATTTAAACACTAAGCTATAGTGTTATATAAGAAGAGATCGGAAAATGAATTACTCTAGCTGTAAACAATAATGCTATTATTGTTGTGCAGGCTAGGTTTTTTGGTTGCCGATTAAGAACCTTCTGGATCCTGGATTCTCTCCAAATGGAGATGTCGAGCCTGACCAGAGGCCTGAACCGAGACTGAACCAAGATCTGAACCAAGATCTCGGTTGAAGAACATCCTTCCTCTCTCCAGTGCCCAAAATTCAAAGTGATAATAACTCAAGCCACCGCTTTAAAAGAGGAAAAGAAACCTGAGTCTGGAAATACAAGATATCTTGACTGGTCAAAAGACTAAAACAGACAAACAAACACTGAGCTCAGTAGGACATTTTTGGGGTTTTATTTCATGCCGGCCGTTGTTATATTTGTATAGTTGTAAATTGTTGTATATTTTGTTCTCTTTATCTCTAAAAATAACAGCCATTATTGCTCATTTCTTGCCTCCAGCTATTTCATTCCACACTCATTTTAATTCCCTATTGTAATCCTTACGAAGCTAGCAACTGGTCTACACTTAATAATTTCCCTTACCTAATTAACGTAAGGCGAGGGTTACACACACACATCAAGACAGGGAACCAGGAAAAAATAACAAGGGCGAACACAAAAAACATAAGAGCATGGTGCAACAACAGAGCATGAGAAAAAAACAAACAAACAAAAAACAAAAAACACAAGTATACTCCATAAAGCACAGGTGGAAAAAACAGACAGGACAATAAATGCAAATAACAGAAATACTATGCCTACAGACCAAGAAACACAGGCCAAAAGAAACCAAAGGATAGCATCTCTCAAACAGAGGAAGGAAAAAAAAAATCATGCTAAATAGCGGCGAAATACAGACGGTACAACAAGACCAAAAAACTGGCAGAGACAACAGGACAATAAATGCAAATAACAGAAATACTATGCCTCCGGACCATGATACACAGGCCAAAAGAATAAAAGGCAACCACCACATATCTCTCAAACAGAGGAAGGGAAAAAAAAATCACGCAAAATAGAGGTGAATACATACAGTACAATATAGTTCATAGAAAAAAAAAACCCACAAGGGCATCCCAGAACTACAGGAGAGGAAGAAAAAAAAAAACCTACAGAGATGACGGCAGGCAGAGCACAATAACACAAAAACAAATAGTTCGGGAGGTCTACCTGCGTCCAGCATCCAGATCGCTAGCAGGGAGAAAAGAAAGAGTTCGGGCGGTCTACCCCAGTCCCAGGCCCGGAGAAACAGAACCTCTGGCGGCCGGACCAGGTCGCCGAACAAAGAGTCCAGATTGTCGGGTGGCCGACCCAGAATGCCAAAGGGGCAAAGCAGTTTCCCAGGCGGCCAACCCGCATCATCAAGCCACCAGGACCGCTACTCGGAGGCGGCCTCCCTATTGAGAGGGATAGCAAGGGAGAGCCGCTTCAGATCAGGGAAATCCCAGCGGCACCAGGTGGAGGGAAAAAGGGATAGAGGAAACGATAAGGGGCCAGTCCGGCGTCGATCGGCTTAGGATCTGTAGCAACTTTCCCGAACTCCACACGGACTGGCGCTGCGCTCTTGCCAGATCCCGAGCGGAACCGTGCTGCACCCACGACGGACCCCGGCTGGGCCAGATCAGCGTCCATGACGGACTCCGATTGGGTCCACGTTGCACCCACGTCAGACCCCGATTGGGTCAAAGTTGCACCAACGACGGACCCCGACTGGGCTGGCGCAGCACCAGGGACAACCTTCAGACCTGAACCCAGAACCTCCACAGCAACGACCAGAGCAGGCTCGTCACCGGTGACCCTGGGAGAAGGCTCAGAGGAGAAAAGAGAACCGGGATCAGAATCACCTGCAGTGACAGAGCCCAGCGAGACAAGCTCGGACGCAGCGGACAGCTGCGCCCGGCTCGTCTGTCCGAAGGCCCGCACGCCGTGGTGGCAGGGAATCCGTGACCTGCTGGGTCGGACTGTTCCTCCGTGGAGATCTGGGGATGCTTAGTCGTCGGCGCTGGCTCCAATTGGCAATCCGCCCTCCTCCTCTGCCCGTGTCGTGGCTGCGGGGCTGGAACCAGGCTCTCCAGGGCCGCAGGCTCCCTCCTCGTCCGGCGGTGTAGTCCTGGCACCGGGGAACGCTCAGGGGAAGGAGACGCAGATGATGCAGTTTCACAATTAATGACTACAGCAGGTGGCCGGAGCTCAGGGGACTGTGAACCCCGAACTCCACCCCCAGGGGTCTGACAAGGCAATTCATTCAGTGAAGGAAAAGCATGAAAAGACACATACCTGCTCCTCTGAGGACCGATGGAACCTGCTGCAGTGGACTTGTTTCTTCCCTTTCCCCGATGGATGGTGACAGAGGATCCCCCGGAAAGACGAGGAGGAGCCGCTTGCACTGGCTCAGGAATGGAGGCAGCCAGAGGCGGACTCGTGGAGCTCACAGCAGCTGGGGAGAGCGTCGAGGAGGAGGGAGGAACAGCCGAGGCGGGCCGGGGACGAGGCACATACAACCCGGAGGCAACGGTGGCTGTCTTACCCCTCCGATGAGATGCAGAGGCTACAGCTGGCTGGGAGACAGAGATTGTGCGGCTACCCGGAACTGGGTCTGAACGGGGTTCTCGCTGAGGAGTCGCCGAGGGAATCCCGGCTGATGTCTTTCTCTGCTGGGGATGACCCCTGGGTGGTGGGAACTCCTGGGCTGGATGGGTGACAGGAATGGGATCCCGAGGCGAGGAGCGAGGATGCCTCCTCTTCGGCTTCCTGCCGGAGTTTCCCTCCAGACCACGGAGCTTCTCCTGGCGAGCAGAGATTTTTGCCATCCTCACCGTGATTTCGGGGTGGTCAGCGTAGCGGGGATGACAGTTGATTGTCATCTCAGCAAGGTCCAGGTACCAACATGAGGCACTGGGGATGGTGCAATAGCGATTGCTGGAAATGATCCCCTCAATTTCGATAAGGGCCATTACCAGCTCATAGCCCAGTCTCATGGCGTAGACCTTGGGTGGTGACACCATCTCCCAGCACACTGGTACGCAGAACAAAAGGGAAAACTACAAGCCCAAAACTAAGCGAACTCACAGTCACCGGCGTCTCGTTTGGCTGCGACCTACTGTCATGGGGTGGTCCCCGCGGACCACTATTGAGATGCTGTAGGCAGCTGTTGAGTTTGCATATTTATTAAAGGAAGGCACACAATACAAAATAAAGAGCCACGAGGGGCAAAACACAAAAAAAGACGACACTAGACACACTGACGATAAACACAGACTAAGGAGTCAACTTACTGAGAGTAGCGAGAATCAAAAGGATGACTGGAGCCGGGAAATAGGGACACCAGCCTAACGTTGGGGAGACCAGCGTTATTCGTACATGAGGCCACAGCCCGGAGTAACCTAAGCTGCTCCCTTAAATAGGACTAAGGATTAATCAGCTGATGAGGCAGTCATCAGCTGAATGCAATCCAGCTGTCACAGAGGAGCTCAGCTCTGACAGCCGGAAGCCCCTCCGAGACGCTGTCAAAATAAAAGCTCGGAGAGCTACAAGGAACTACACAGAATGGGAGGAAAATACTGCACGACCCGAGCGCGGACGATATCTGCGCTCAGACCATGGCAGTACCCACCCCTCCCCCCGAATGGCGCACTCTGGGCGCCGCGTAACATCCAAGCCTCCCCCCCACTCAAAAGGCTAAGAAGGCCCACCCAGGGTGGGAGGAGGGGGAAAAAGGCAAGGAGGGAGAGAACCAGAAAAATAAAAAAAAAAGCACACATCAAGACAGGGAACCGGGAAAAAATAACAAGGGCGAATACAAAAAACATAAAAGCATGGTGCAACAACAGAGCATGGCAATAAAAACGAAAAACAAACAAAAAACACAAGTATACCCCATAAAGCACAGGTGGAAAAAACAGACAGGACAATAAATGCAAATAACAGAAATACTATGCCTACAGACCAAGATACACAGGCCAAAAGAAACCAAAGGATAGCATCTCTCAAACAGAGGAAGGAAAAAAAAAATCATGCTAAATAGCGGCGTAATACAGACGGTACAACAAGACCAAAAAACTGGCAGAGACAACACGACAATAAACGCAAATGACAGCAATACTATGCCTCCGGACCATGATACACAGGCCAAAAGAACAAAAGGCAATCACCACATATCATCTCTCAAACAGAGGAAGGGAAAAAAAATCACGCAAAATAGAGGTGAATACATACAGTACAATATAGTTCATAGGAAAAAAAAAAACACAAGGGCATCCCAGAACTACAGGAGAGGAAGAAAAAAAAAAAAAACTACAGGGATGACGGCAGGCAGAGCACAATAACACAAAAACAAATAGTTCGGGAGGTCGACTTGCGTCCAGCGTCCAGATCGCTAACAGGGAGAAAAGAAAGAGTTCGGGCAGCCTACCCCAGTCCCAGACCGGGAGAAACAGTACCTCTGGCGGCCGGACCAGGTCGCCGAACAAAGAGTCCAGATTGTCGGGTGGCCGACCCAGAACGCCAAAGGGGCAAAGCAGTTTCCCAGGCGGCTGACCCGCGTCATCCAGCCACCAGGACCGCAACTCGGAGGCGGCCTCCCTATTGAGAGGGATAGCGAGGGAGAGCCGCGTTGGATCAGGGAGATCCCAGCGGCACCAGGTGGAGGGAAAAAGGGATAGAGGAAACGATGAGGGGCCAGTCCAGCATCAATCGGTGGAGGATCTGCAGCTCCTTCCCCAAACTCCACACGGACTGGCGCTGTGCTCTTGCCAGATCCCGAGCGGAACCATGCTGCACCCACGACAGACCCCACCTTGGCCAGAACAGCGTCCATTACGGACCCGATTGGGTCCACGTTGCACCCACGTCAGACTCCGATTGGGTCAAAGTTGCACCAACGACGGACCCCGACTGGGCCGGAACACAACCCACGACGGACCCCGACTGGGCCGGCGCAGCACCAGGGACGACCTTCAGACCCGAACCCAGAACCTCCACAGCAATGACCGGAGCAGGCTCGTCACCGGTGACCCTGGGAGAAGGATCAGAGGAGAAAAGAGAACTGAGATCAGAATCACCGGCAGTGGCAGAGCCCAGTGAGACGAGCTCGGACGCAGCGGACAGCTGCGCCCGGCTCGTCTCCCCGAGAGACAGACAAAAATGCTCCAGAATAGAAGAAAGGAAGACAAAATAGAGCACTTGCCTGATCTTGGGCTCTACCGCAGCCCAGGACTTCAACGATCCGGGTTCAGCGCGCTGAAGGTCCAGTTCTGGTTCCCACTCAACTGCGGCGGGCTCCGCAGCCGGTATGATGGTGTCCACAGTCTAACTGCGGTGGGCTCCGCAGCCGGTATGATGGTGTCCACAGTCTGGGGATTCTCTGACGCTGACGTCCATGCTGAAGGCCTGCACGGCGTGGTGGCAAGGGATCTGTGACCTGCTGGGTCGGACTGTTCCTCCGTGGAGATCTGGGGACGCTTAGTCATCGGCGCCGGCTCCA
Source organism: Pholidichthys leucotaenia (assembly GCA_020510985.1). Taxonomy (NCBI): domain Eukaryota; kingdom Metazoa; phylum Chordata; class Actinopteri; order Cichliformes; family Pholidichthyidae; genus Pholidichthys; species Pholidichthys leucotaenia. The sequence continues at coordinate 286,518,197 of CM035838.1, forward strand.
ATTGGCAATCCGCCCTCCTCCTTTGCCTGTGTCGTGGCTGCAGGGCTGGAACCAGGCTCTCCAGGGCCGCAGGCTCCCTCCTCGTCCGGCGGTGTAGTCCTGGCACCGGGGAACACTCAGGGGAAGAAGCGAGGGTAGAGGATGCAGTTTCACAATTAATGACTACAGCAGGTGGCCGGAGCTCAGGGGACTGTGAACCCCTAACTCCACCCCCAGGGGTCTGACAAGGCAATTCATTCAGTGAAGGAAAAGCATGAAAAGACACATGCCTGCTCCCGTGAGGACCGATGGAACCTGCTGCAGTGGGCTTGTTTCTTCCCTTTCCCCGACGGATGGTGACAGAGGGTCCCCCGGGAAGACGAGGAGGAGCTGCTTGCACTGGCTCAGGAATGGAGGCAGCTGGAGGCGGACTCGTGGAGCTCACAGCAGCTGGGGAGAGCGTCGAGGAGGAGGGAGGAACAGCCGAGACGGGCCGGGGACGAGGCACATACAACCCGGAGGTGACGGCGGCTGTCTTACCCCTCCGATGAGACGCAGAGGCTACAGCTGGCTGGGAGACAGAGTTTGTGTGGCTACCCAGAACTGGGTCTGAACGGGGTTCTCGCTGAGGAGTCGCCGAGGGAATCCCGGCTGATGTCTTTCTCTGCTGGGGATGACCCCTGGGTGGTGTGAACTCCTGGGCTGGACGGGTGACAGGAATGGGATCCCGATGCGAGGAGCAAGGATGCCTCCTCTTCGGCTTCCTGCCAGAGTTTCCCTCCAGACCACGGAGCTTCTCCTGGCGAGCAGAGATTTCCGCCATCCTCGCCGTGATTTCGGGGTGGTCAGCGTAGCAAGGATGACGGTTGATTGTCATCTCAGCAAGGTCCAGGTACCAGCATGAGGCACTGGGGATGGTGCAATAGCGATTGCTGGAAATGATCCCCTCAATTTCGATAAGAGCCATTACCAGCTCATAGCCCAGGCTCATGGCGTAGCCCTTGGGTGGTGACGCCATCTCCCAGCACACTGGTACGCAGAACAAAAGGGAAAACTACAAGCCCCAAACCAAGCAAACTCACAATCACCGGCATCTCGTTTGGCTGCGACCTATTGTCATGGGGTGGTCCTCGCGGACCACTATTGAGATGCTGTAGGCAGCTGTTGAATTTGCATATTTATTAAAGGAAGGCACACAATACAAAATAAAGAGCCACGAGGGGAAAAACACAAATAAAGACGACACTAGACACACTGACAATAAACACAGACTAAGGAGTCAACTTACTGAGAGTAGAGAGAATCAAAAGGTTGACTGGAGCCGGGAAATAGGGACACCAGCCTAACGTTGGGGAGACCAGCGTTATTCATATGTGAGGTCGCAGCCCGGAGTAACCTAAGCTGCTCCCTTAAATGGACTAAGGATTAATCAGCTAATGAGGCAGTCATCAGCTGAATGCAATCCAGCTGTCACAGAGCAGCTCAGCTCTGACAGCCGGAAGCCCCTCCGAGATGCTGTCAAAATAAAAGCTCGGAGAGCTACAAGGAACTACACAGAATGGGAGGAAAATACTGCATGACCCGAGTGCGGATGATATCAGCGCTCAGACCATGACAGTAGCAAGCAAGGCTTGTGACTTGAGTGCTCACGGGAACATATGCAACGCCCAGCCCTCTCAAAATTCTCGCCAGGTCTCAAATCACGTGATATGACAACGAGGCCTTGTTTGCTACGGTCACGTGACTTTGGGCATATTGACACTGCTCGACACTCTGCTCGCAGCACTTCCATGTTATATTGCTCGAGTCAGTCTCGAGTGGGCGGTGTCGAGCGTAACATCACTACCTTGAGCGCAAATGCTATTTTGAACTGCATGTGAGTTTATCAGTCTGTTCAATAAATGTGTGTGTGGTGTTAACCCAGGGTGTTAATCCTCATCCTTTCTTCCCTCGCCGTGTGCAATGGAGATGCACACGGGAGGGTTTATGACAGAATAATCCAGCCAGACAAGGATTTAGCGTGTAACACCCACACAAACCTTTTTTTTCATTTCTTGAACTGTTTTGTCACCCACCGGTTTTTGAGGATTCATTATGCCTCAAGCTGGTGAAGCAGTATGGAGGAGACAGTGGAGCCGGGAGGACCGCCGAGCCATCATGGCGATTGAGGGTTTGGCAGCCAGTGCATGCAGCTGTACCTCCCAGAGGGACGAGATGGACAGCTGGGGCGGAATAACCAACTTGGTGGAGCAGACACTTTACCTGCACCTTCATCCGCGGGTGATTGCTCTATCACTCCCTCCACTGCCGCCTCTGCCTCCACCTGTTTCCTCACCGTGCATTGCGAGGCCGGCGTCTGCACATAGAAGAATTTGTTGAGAGAAGCCCAGTCTCGTCTCCTGCGTGTCGGCTCCTGTCCCGCTGGCTTCGCCTCTTCCACGGCACCGTGACCCAGTGTTGGACCGCAGGAGGAATTCCTCCGCACTTCCAGTCTGCGGAGGCGGCCCCTTCTGGATATTCCAAGGGACCCAGGAGCGCCGCAGATAAGAAGCAGGAGGCTGGGTGTACTGCAGCTAAAACCACTGCTCCCGGGATTAACAGGCAAGTGTGTTTTCATTTGATTAATTCATTTGATCAATAATCTTGCCTGATGCCCGGGAGTGAGGCCCAGTTTGTGCAGTCCGTTGGGTCCTCACCTACCGCTGCAGCAGGAATTAACCCCTCTACCCTCTCCATATCGCCTTCTATCTCCTTTGACGGTCCATCATCCCTGGAACTCGATCTTCGGAGGAGGGAGGGGGCTGCGGTGCTGAAGAATTCTACTCCAGCTCTCAGAGCTGCCATGGTCAGAGGAGGGGTGCTGCGACCAACCTGAAACCTGCGCTGACGGAGGAGCCTTCCCTGGCTTCAGCCTCCCAGGGTACAGTGCGACGTGGGACTCCACCTCCAGAATCCTCGCCGGAGGAGTCACCGGCGTTGGAGAGTTCTCTGGAGGAGATCAGGACTGCAACAACCATCATGCCTGCTGTGGAGGCCGTCACAGCAGAGTCAGCACCTGAACCATCGCCCTCAGCAGGATCGACGGAGTCTTGGACCGCGGTGGAGCTCGAGTTCAGGCAAGTGATTTCTTTGTTTTTCTTTACTCAGCCTTAGAGAAATCATGCCTGACTCTTGGTGAGGAGAGTCGGGTGCAGCCATCAGCTTCACCTGAGCTCACCTCGCCGGGATCCGCCGCTGCAGGCAACCCTGACTTCCTTTCTTTGTGCCCTCTGTCCAAGCCTTCTTTCAGGGTCACCGGAGAGGATCCAACACCGCCGTAGGGTTCCATAACACCACCATCACCTGTTGTTCCGCTGGTGGGCTGCTTCCTGGGTATTGTGCTTGCCTTGGTCGATCAACTTCCCGAGGATGCAACTGAGTCCCAGTCGGGGTCCACTGCAGATGCTGCAGAGCTCCAATCAGGAGCCACCACGGTTGCAGCTGTGTCCCAAGCCAGGACCACTGGGGGTGCTGCAGAGCTCCAGCCGGGAGCCACTGCGAGTGCTGAGGAGCTCCAGCCGGGAGCCTCCGCGGGTGCAGTGAAGGCCTGGTTGGGGTCCACCATGGATGCAGCCGTGTCCCAAGCTGGGACCACCGAGAGTGCTGCAGGTCAGCCTGAGGATGCCGTGGCTCTCTTCTTCCCCCTGCCTGATGCCGTGGAAGTCCCCTCCCTACGGTCCGGTCACCCACCAGTGAGCCTCCCAGTGGGCAGGCCGCCTCCTGCTTCACCCCTTCGGTCCTGGTGACTTAACAATGCTGGCCGGCTGCCAGAGGAACTGAGTCTCTGGGCTAGATGGCCCATGTTTTCCGGTAAGCCACCGGACTCTGTCCACCGGACTGCCTGCTGGGCCTGAGACTCTGGGTGGCCTCCAGAGCCTCCACGCCTTTGGACTTGGGGAGGATTAATTTTGGGCCCTGGGTGGGGTATTGTGTTCCCTCCTTTCCTGTTTCCCCTACCTCCCACCCGGGTTCGTGTTGTTTGTTCCTGTTGGGGTTGGGGTGGGGGTGGGGGGGTCTGGGATGTTTTCTTGGTAATCCACCCCTTAAAGGGAGGGCTCTGTCAGGAGTCGAGCTGGCTTGGTTTCCCCCGGCTCGGTCGTGATTTCTCTGTGGGTTTAGGTGTCACTGTTATGTGCATATTATGTATTCTGTGCCTGCTTCCGTACCTGTAGCCACTGTGCTCCGGCCAGCAGCTGTGATGCAGCTCTCGTGGTCCGCACTCGTGTGGATGCTGTTTGACACTTGCCGGTCCCACCACGCCCCCTCTCATTACAGCCACCTGGTTCTCTGATTGCTCTTCCTGCACCTCGCCCAGGTGTCCCTAATTTGTGTCTCCAGCAATGCTTGCACTTAAGAAGGGCTTTGTGAGTCAAGCATTGCTAGATTATTGTTCGTGTCTTGGAGAGGTGTTCTGCTCTTGGACTTACTTGGACTCCTCGAACCGCTCCAGTCCCATGAGTAGAAACTGTTGGCATTTCTCCAGTGCCTGTATGCTTTGGAACTTTGCCCAGTTTTCTCCCTATGACTGTAGAGCGTCCTGGAGGACGTCATTGTAACCTTTTTGATTGATTGATTGATTGATTGATTGATTGATTGATTGATTAATTGATTGATTGATTGATTGATTTATTTGAACATTCTGACAAAAGAAAAAAAAAGAATTTAAAACAAAACAAAACTCAAGCCAAAAATAAAATGTTCAAAAGGAGAGGGAAGAAGCCAACGCTTATATAGTCCCACCCCTTTTCCATACCCAACAAATTACAACATCACTCTTAGTCATCATTCATCCCACAACCACATTCACCATTAATACACCCCATAGTCAGATTATGCAACAGTAATGACACAACGACCGTCCATATTGACAACAATACCAACATCGAACAATAATTGTAACAATAATAAATAAATCCTTCTGGTATGTTCAACACAAACATAGACAACACCATCACCATCACAATCACCATAACACAATAACACACACAATAACAACCTTTTTTCATTGAAGACACATTGTAATATTACTGCCCTTTATTTTTATATTGCTCAAAAATCATGTCTTTATATGTTGAGTACTGTATAACCTTGAGTGCAAATGCTATTTTGAACTGCATGTGAGTTTATCCATCTGTTCAATAAATGTATGTGTGGTGTTAACCCAGCACGTAAATCCTCATCGATAACAATATCAGTGGTTGACTTGTATAATTGTCATCATTTTTCATATCAGCAGTGAAAAACTTTCATAGCAGATGAAGAACAGTGTGTGTGTGCGTGTGTGTGTGTGTGCACCATACAGTCTGTGCAGGTTGAATAAGGAGATTGTCCCAGGTAGAACCGATGTGACTCCCACAGCTTTTGTTTTTGGTTTGCCTGGATTGTCGGGGTGGTTTGAGAGGGGCTTTGTATCTTTTGGTTATTGGATTTTAATTTTCAGAAATGGATATTAAAAAGTAAAAAATGGATGGTTAATTCATTTTCACTTTTAAATACAAAATTGAAAATTCAAAAACCAAATATTTTTCGACATATTTCATGGTCAAAGATGGATGAGTGACATTTTCAAAAGGGTTTGATTTTCATTTTCTGTTTCAAAATTCAAAAAATTAAGTCACAAGAAAAGAATTAGAAAAAATTGAAGATTACATGAGTAATCTTTTTTTTGTTTGTTTTTTATGGCGCCGGAGGCAGGGCGGCCGTACTAGCAGCAACTCTCTCGTGTCTTTGTGTTTCTATCTGTTTACCTGTATATAGTGTGTCTCTTACTAACCAGGGCTCTGTAGGAATACTCGGACTAAGACTGGACCAACTTTTCTCTCTATTTAGCCGGTCTTTTTTTCTAGTTTTTGTCGCTTTTTCTCTTCCTCGGACAATGGAGATCAACAGAGGTGGGGGCAGACGCATTGTTTACACATGTGAACAGCTGATTGCGCTGAGGAGGCCTGAGCCTGGAGCACTGCGGCCGGCAGTGAAGCCCCTCATCCCGGACGAGCTGAAGAGGAGACACCGCGGGCGAAGGGCTGGAGCGAAGGTTAGAAGGAGGAGGAGGAAGCATAAGCTGGCTGTCCCGATGATCATCACCGGGAACGTGCGTTCCCTGGGAAACAAGACAGATGAGATCACAGCGCTGGTCAGGACACAAAAGGAATATCGTGAGTGTAGTCTCATGTGTTTTACAGAGACGTGGTTACACTCACAGATCCCGGATGTAAACGTAGCGATACCTGGCTTCAGGACTATAAGGGGAGACAGGGACGTGGAAAGCAGCAGGAAAAAGAGAGGAGGAGGAGTGGCACTTCTTGTTAATGAGCGGTGGTGTCACCCCAGGCACATTTATGTGAAGGAAAAGTGCTGCAGCCCGGACATTGAACTGCTGGCTGTCAGTATGAGACCTTATTATATGCCACGAGAAATGAAGTGCGCTTTAATTGTTATCGTCTACGTCCCTCCGTCAGCTGACGCAGCGGTGGCCTGTGACGTCATCGGCTCCACTGCGGCCACATTACTGGAGAAGCACCCTGATGCATTCATGGCCATCACAGGTGATTTTAACCATGTCTCAGTGGGAAAAACTTTACCCAACTTTCACCAGTTTGTTGACTGTCCCACCAGAGAAAACAAAGGCTTCGGGCCCGGATGGCATCTCCGCTAGGATCCTGAGGACCTGTGCCAACCAACTAGCTCCAGTACTGAAACACCTGTACAACCTGAGCCTGAGTCTGGAGAGAGTACCGGTGCTGTGGAAGACATCCTGCCTGGTTCCTGTCCCCAAGAAGTCATCTCCATCGGATCTGAATGACTACCGACCAGTTGACCTCACATCTCATGTGATGAAGGTCCTGGAGACACTGGTCTTAGCCCACCTGAGGCCGCAGGTGGAGATGTGGCTGGACCCTCTGCAGTTTGCATATCTGCCCCATTTAGGAGTTGAAGATGCTGTCATCTACCTGCTGCAACGAGCCCATCAGCACCTGGATGGTGGAGGAGATACTGTGAGAATCACTTTTTTTGATTTCTCCAGTGCCTTTAACACCATCCAGCCACTGCTGCTGGGCGAGAAGCTGCGGGGGATGGGGGTTGACAGCTCTGTGATCTCCTGGATTACTGACTACCTGACAGGCAGACCACAGTTTGTCAGGCTGGGCAGTGTCTTGTCTGGAGTGGTGGCTAGTGATACGGGAGCGCCACAGGGGACTGGGCTCTCTCCTTTTCTTTTTACCTTGTACACCATGGACTTTCAGTACAACACTGAGTCATGTCACCTGCAAAAATTCTCTGATGACTCAGCTGTTGTGGGATGTATAAGAGGAGGAGAGGAGGGGGAGTACAGGGCACTGGTAAACAGATTTGTGGAGTGGACGGAACAGAATTACCTGAGGTTGAATGTCAGCAAGACCAGGGAGATGGTGATTGACTTCAGGAAGAGGAAGGCTCCTTCTCAGCCACTGCAGATTAGGGGGGAGGATGTGGGAGTGGTTGAAGACTACAGATATCTGGGTGTCAGGATCAGCAGCGGGTTGGACTGGAGATCCAACACCGATGCTGTGCACAAGAAGGGGATGAGCAGACTCTATTTCCTGAGAAAACTGAGATCCTTCAGTGTGTGCAGCAGGATGCTGGAGCTTTTCTACCAGACTGTTGTCGCCAGCGCCATCTTCTTTGCTGCGGTCTGTTGGGGTAGCAGTATCAGGGCCAGAGATACAAACAGACTTGACAAGATTATCAAGAAGGCTGGCTCTGTAATTGGTCTCAGACTGGAGACCTTTGAGACAGTGGTGGAGAGGAGAACACTAAATAAACTGCGATCCATCATGAACAATCCTGATCACCCCCTCCACCACACACTAGATAGGCAGCAAAGCACTTTCTCCAGTAGACTACTACAGCTTCATTGTCGAACGGCCAGGTAGAGGAAATCTTTCCTGCCACATGCAATTTCACTGTACAATAACTCACTATGATGTTGTATTCTGGTCATAGCTATGCTGCCACACTGCACCTTACAGACTAACTGGTACCTCATATTTTCACTCTGCTCCCGATAGTCCTTCTTTGTGCAATGGGATGATTCATGTGTTTATACGGGTCATCATATATTAAGCTATGATGTATATAGGTTCTATAGTCGTGTTAGTTTCTTTTTTGCTTTCCATGGGTAATTCCTTTGTCTGTCGTGTGTGTTTCTGTTGTTTGGCTGTCAACTGTCATGCTGCTGTTACACTGTAATTTCCCAGTTTAGGATCAATAAAGTACATCTATCTATCTATCTATCTATCTATCTATCTATCTATCTATCTATCTATCTATCTATCTATCTATCTATCTATCTATCTATCTATCTATCTATCTATCCATCTGTCTATCTGTCTGTCTGTCTGTCTGTCTATCTATCTATCTATCTATCTATCTATCTATCTATCTATCTATCTATAATCACATTCCCTAAAGGAGGGGAACTTCGTACAATGGCATGGGTAATGTGTGCACGTCCCGAAAACAAAACCTTTACTCTCACTTTTCAGGCAGTGTGTGCATGATGAAGTGTGGGGCTCCTGCCCTTTGCTCTGTATAACCCCCTCTTCCAACCATCATCATGCAAAACCTCCGTCCCTCATTCTTCCTCACCAAGCCCAGGTACAAGACGGGGCTGCGGAGAGTTGTATGGAGTTCTCCTTTGGGGAACATGGTGACTCTATGTAACCTTCCATTCGCCTACACTCATTCCACTTGGTGCAACTGTATGGGCCTTGTAAAAGGGCCTCGATGAGCTGAACAAATAATGGCAGGTGCTTGTACCGCAGAGCAGGGTAGCACCAGCTGAAAGTACACAGTGGACCACCGAGGCGGCTGTTACATTCAAGGAGTAATACTGAACAAAAGTGAACAGATTTCAATAAATAGCAGCAGCAAAGGTGACTGCACCCTTAAAAAGAGCCCACAAAGTGGCCAGGCCCCTAGTAGACTGTGTTCTGACACCCTTGGATGTCAGGGCACAACAGGGCCTGGACATGTCAGGAAAGACCTGAGTGCAGGAGGAGTGGACAGACAAACCGTGCCTTCTCTACAGGGACAAGTGTCAGAAAAAAGGTAGTCTTGGAAATGGACTTGAAGACCATTGCCATCAAGCTCAGGGGTGGACCTTTCAGAGTCAGAATGTTTGCTAACCAGGGCTTGGCTGGCCATTTGGGGGCTTTCAGGGGCTTTCAGAGTAAGTGTGTGATGATGAAAAAACAGCCTGTCTAGCAACTGCCAAATCAGTCCTGAGGGCTGATGAAGCAGGAAGTTGGGCCATAGTTGAGATAGCACGTCCTGAAACAAGGGTCACAGTCCATAATCGACAAAAGGAGGGAGCAGCGAGTTTTCACCTTGGAGGTGAAAAGGTCCACGGGCAGCATCCCGAACCTGTCAACTGGTTGTTAATTACTAAATATTGTTGAAGGAGTTGGATTAAATTTGTTTTTGTTAGTTTTTGAAATAAAACATTCATTCATTCATTCATTCATTCATCCTGATATGTAATGTAAAAATAATGTGAGGATGCTCATTAAGTGTCATTACAATGATTCAATTCAATTCAATTCAACTTTATTTATATAGCGCCATTTCACAACAACAGTCATCTCATAGCACTATCAACTGTAGGGAGGACCCCCACAGTTGCAGAAAGACCCCAGCAATCAGGCGATCCCCTGTGAGCAAGCACTTGGCGACGGTGGAGAGGAAAAACTCCCTTTTAACAGGAAGAAACCTCCAGCAGAACCAGGCTCAGGGAGGGGCCGTCATCTGCTGCGACTGGCTGGGGGGTGAGGGGACAGAGAAGAAGAAAAGAACAGACATGTAGAGAGCAAACAGCACGATGGGGACTCAATCTATGGGAGAGAACAAACAAATGTTAATGACCAGCAAAAAAAAAAAAATATTTCATAGAGAGTGAGGAAAGGAGTGAGGCCCAGTGCATTACTGGAGGTCCCCCGGCTGACTAAACCTATTAGCAGCATAACTAAGGGAGGGTTCAGAAACACATGATCCCTCCCTAATTGTAGGCTATATCAAAAAGGTAGGTTTTAGCCCTATTCTTAAAAACAGAGATCGAGTCTGACTCCCGAATCCAGATTGGCAGCTGATTCCACAGGAGAGGAGCTTGATAACTGAAGGCTCTGCCTCCCATTGTACTTTTGGAGATTCTAGGTATTACAAGTAAACCTGCATTTTGGGAGCGTAGTGCTCTGTTAGGATGATACGATAGTATCAGATCTTTTAAATAAAAAGGAGCCTGATTGTTTAGAGCTTTGTAAGTAAGAAGAAGGATTTTAAACTTAATTCTAAACTCTATGGGAAGCCAATGAAGGGAGGCCAGAACCGGAGAGATATGATCTCTCTTTCTAGTACCTGTTAAAACTCTTGCTGCAGCATTTTGGATCAGCTGAAGACTTTTTAAAGATGTTTTAGGACAGCCTGATAATAAAGAATTACAATAATCTAATCTCGAGCTAACAAAAGCGTGGATCAGCTTCTCAGCATCACTCTGAGACAAGATGCTCCTAATCTTGGCAATATTACGCAAATGATAGAAGGCAGTCTTAGAATACTTAATCCTTGATGATAATAAAGACACTGAACCCCCAGTTGCTTCTGGTGGGTCAGCCCAGTGCCTGTGTATGGCAGCTCCACCACCATCAGTGTGTGAATGTGTGTGTGAATGGGTGGATAGCAGGATCTGTAAAGCGCTTTGGTCATCTAGAGATGAGAAAAAAGCATTATATAAGTGAATGCCATTTACCAGTGAGCTTAAAGCATGAATTATAATCAATCCAATTTTGTTCCACTGAATAACTCTTTTTTTTTTTTTCAGACTGACGAAAAATGTGAAGTGTATACCTACCTTCGATCTAAATTGCTTTATGAACTTGATCAAGTCCAACACGAAATGGAAAAGGTGCACGAGGATTTAAAAGCATGCCTTAACAAGGGAGTTGAAAAGTCCAAACTGTCATGTGATAACACTCTGCATCACCTTTTATATTGGGTAAGTATTTTCATATAATTTAAACAAAAAATGCCTTACTTATATCCTGAGTTTGAAATTTCTTTAATTCATATCTTGTTGGGGTGTTTTTCAGAGAAAGAAGGGTTCGGCATTTCACAGGGTGCTAAAGTGTGTGGTTCAGAGTGATGGAGTCCACAAACCAAAAAAGGGAGAACAAATGGACTATAATCTGAAGTTATTTTCACAAATGACTCACAGCATTACTGAGGAGTTCAAAAAGACTTTGCCGTAAGAAGGAACCGAATGATGACATGAAAACTTTAGCCATTCAGCCAACTATACCAGAGCATTAGCTATGCATATACAGCCGTGGACAAAATTGTTGGTACCCCTCTGTTTATGAAAGAAAAACCCACAATGGTCACAGAAATAACTTGAATCTGACAAAAGTGGTAATAAATAAAAATTCTTTGAAAATTAACCATGGATCATGGATCGTCACCCCCTCATGGATCGTCACCTTATCGTGGTGGGGGGGGGGGTTTGCATGCCCCAGTGATCCCAGGAGCTATGTTGTCCGGGGAAATTTGCCTCTGATAGGGTCACCCCAAGACAAACTGGTCCTGGGTGAAGGGCCAGACTAAGAACGATCCAACAAACTCTCATGATAAATTCTATATCAAGGATTCAGTGTACCCCGTCCGGTATGGGGTTACTGAGGCCCCACCCTGGAGCCAGGCCTGGGGGAGGGGCTCGATGGCTAGCGTCTGGTGGCAGGGTTTCCACCTATGGGACCCGGCTGGGCTCAGCCCGAAGGAGTTACATGAGTCCGCCCTCCAGTGGGCTCACCACCTGCAGGAGGGGTCATGGGGGTCCGGTGCTATGTGCATTAGGTGGCTGTCAAAGGTGGAGACCTTGGCGGACTGATCCCAAGCTTTCTAAACTGGCTTTTGGTACGTGGAATGTCATCTCTCTGGTGGGGAAGGAGCCTGAGCTGGTGTACGAGGTTGAGAGATACCGGCTAGATATAGTCGGCCTCACCTCAACACGCAGCTCCGGCTCCGGAACCAGTCTCATGGAGAGGGGCTGGAGCTTGGCCTACTCTGGAGTTGCCCCGGGCGAGAGGTGACGAGCAGGGGTGGGTATTCTTGTATCCCCCCCACCTTGCTGCATCTATATTGGAGTTTTCCACGGTGGATGAAAGGGTTGCTTCCCTGTGCCTTCGGGTTGGGAAACGGGTCCTGACCATCATTTGTGCCTATGCACCAAATGATGTTTCAGAGTACCCACCCTTTTTAGAGTCTGTGACTGGGGTGCTGGAGGGTGCTCCTCTTGGAGACTCTATTGTCCTACTGGGGGACTTCAATGCGCACGTGGGCAATGACAGTGAAACCTGGAGGGAGGTGATTGGGAGGAACGGCCTGCCCGATCTGAACCCGAGTGGTGTTCAGTTATTGGACTTCTGTGCTAACCACAGTCTGTCCATAACAAACACCATGTTCAAGCATAAGGGTGTCCATATGTGCACCTGGCACCAGGACACCCTAGGTCGTAGGTGGATGATCAATTTTGTTATCGTGTCATCAGACCTGTGACCGTATGTCTTTGACACTCGGGTAAAGAGAGGTGCAGAGCTGTCAACTGATCACCACTTGGTGGTGAGGTGGATCCGATGGCAGGGGAGGAAGCCATTCAGACCTGGTAGACCCAAACATATAGTAAGGGTGTGCTGGGAACATCTGGCTGAGGCCCCTGTCCGGGAGGTCTTCAACTTCCACCTCCGGAAGAACTTCAACCACATTCCGAGGGAGTCTGGAGACATGGAGTCTGAATGGGCCATGTTCTCCACCTCTGTTGTTGAAGCGGCAGCCCAGAGCTGCAGCTGCAAGGTGGTCGGTGCATCTCATGGTGGAAACCCCCAAACCAAGTGGTGGACACCAGTGGTAAGGGGGGCCATTAAGTTGAAGAAGGAGTCCTATCAAGTTTGGTTGGCTTGTGGGACTCCCGAAGCAGCTGAGGTGTACCGGCAGGCCATGCGGAGTGCAGCTCGGGTAGTTGCTGAAGCAAAAACCCGGGTATGGGAGGAGTTCGGGGAGGCCATGGAACAAGACTTTCGGTCAGCCTCAAAGAGATTCTGGCAAACTGTCCGGCGGCTCAGGAGGGGAAAGCAGCTCCCTGTCCACACTGTGTATGGTGCGGATGGGGCGCTGTTGACTTCGACTGGGGATATTGTTGGGCGGTGGAAGGAGTACTTCGAGGATCTCCTCAATCCCACTGATACGCCTTCAACAGAAGAAGCAGGGCTTCTGGATGAGGGGGATGACTCGCCTATCACAGGGGCCGAGGTTGCCAAGGTGGTTAAAAATCTCTTTGGTGGCTGGGCCCCAGGGGTGGACAAGATTCGCCCTGAGTACCTCAAGGCCCTGGATATTGTTGGGCTGTCATGGTTGACATGCCTCTGCAACATTGCGTGGAGGTCGGGGGCAGTGCCTTTGGCATGGCAAACCGGGGTGGTGGTTCCTCTCTTCAAAAAAGTGGACCGGAGGGTGTGCTCTAACTTTAGAGGGATTACACTCCTCAGCCTTCCTGGGAAGGGAGGTTGAGGTTGAGGTTGAGGCCGTTGGTCTGAACCTCAGGCCGTTGGCCTGAACCTCGGATTCAGGAGGAGCAATGTGGTTTTCGTCCTGGCCGTGGCACATCGGACCAGCTCTTTACCCTCTTGAGAATTCTCGAGGGTTCGTGGGAGTTTGCCCAGCCAATTTACATGTTTTTTGTGGACTTGGAGAAGGCGTTTGACCGCATCCCTCATGTGTTTTTTTTGTGGTGGGTGCTTCGGGAGTATGGGGTATCGGGCTTGTTGTTACGAGCTATTCGGTCTCTGTACGACCGTTGTGAGAGTTTGGTTCGTATTGCCAACACTCGGTCGGACTCATTCCCAGTGAGAGTTTGACTCCACCAGGGCTGCCCTTTGTCACCGATCCTGTTCATTATTTTTATGGACAGGATTTCTAGGCACAGCCAGGGAATGGAGGGTGTCATGCTTGGTGATGATGTTGTCCTGTTGGCTTCACCCAGCAATGGCCTACAGCTCTTGCTGGGATGGTTTACCGCTGAGTGTGAAGCGGCTGGGATGAGAATCAGCACCTCCAAGTCCGAGTCCATGGTCCTCAGCCGGAAAAAGGTGGATTGTCCTCTCTGGGTTGGGGACAGGCTCCTGCCCCAAGTTGAGGAGTTTAAGTATCTTGAGGTCTTATTCACAAGTGAGGGGAAAATGGAGCGAGAGATTGACAGACAGATTGGAGCAGCATCTGCAGTGATGCGGATGTTGTACCGGTCTGTTGTGGTGAAGAGGAAGCTTAGTTCTAAGGCAAAGCTGTCGATTTACCAGTCAATCTACATTCCTACTCTCATCTATGGTCACGAGCTTTGGGTATTGACCGAAAGAACGAGATCGCGGATACAAGCGGCTGAAATGAACTTTCTCCGTGGGATTGCTGGACTCACCCTCAGAGATAGAGTGAGGAGCTCAGTCCTCCGGGAGAGGCTCAGAGTAGAACCGCTCCTCCTCCACATTAAAAGGAGTCAGTTGAGGTGGTATGGGCATCTGATTAAGATGCCTCCCCGACGCCTCCCACTTGGGGTGTTTCAGGCACTTCCCACTGGGAGGAGACCCCGGGGCAGACCCAGGACTCGGTGGAGAGACTGTGTCTCCCAGCTGGTCTGGGAACGCCTTGGTATCCTCTCTGAAGAGCTGGAGCAGGTGGCTGGGGAGAGGGAAGTCTGGGCTTCTCTGCTTGAACTGCTGCCTCCGCGACCCTGACCTCCAGAAAAGCGGTAGAAGATGGATGGATGGATGGATGGATGGATGGATGGATGGGTGGATGGATGAAAATTAACCAATGAAAATCAGACAATGCTTTTGAATTGTGGTTCAACAGAATTACTTTAAAAAAACAAACTCATGAAACAGGCCTGGACAAAAATGATGGTACCCCTAGAAAAGATTGAAAATAATGCGGAACATAGGGACACGTTCAACCAAGATGTGTCCTCTAATTAACATCACAGGTGTCTACAAACTTGTAATCAGTCAGTCGGCCTATTTAAAGGGTGACAAGTAGTCAATGTGTTGTTTGGTGACATGGTGTGCACCACACTAAACATGGACCAGAGGAAGCAAAGGAGAGAGTTGTCTCAGGAGATTAGAAAGAAAATTATAGACAAGCATGTCAAAGGTAGGTAAAGGCTATAAGACCATCTCCAAGCAGCTTGATGTTCCTGTGACCACAGTTGCACATATTATTCAGAAATTTAAGATCCACGGGACTGTAGCCAACCTCCCTGGACATGGCCGCAGGAGGAGATGGATAATACGAATGGCAACAGAAGAGTTCAGAACAACCTCTGAACACATTCATGGTGAACTCCAAGGTCAGGGTACATCAGTGTCAGATCGCACCATCTGTCATTGTTTGAGCCAAAGTGGACTTCATGGGAGACGACCAAGAAGGACACCACTGTTGAAAACAAATCATAAAAAAGCCTGACTGGAATTTGCCAAACTGCATGTTGACAAGTCACAAAGCTTCTGGGAGAATGTCCTATGGACAGACGAGACAAAACTGGAACTTTTTGTCAAGGCACATCAGCTCTATGTTCACAGACACAAAAATGAAGCATACCAAGAAAAGAACACTGTCTCTACTGTGAAACATGGAGGAGGTTCTGTTATGTTCTGGGGCTGCTTTGCTGCATCTGGCAAAGGGTGTCTTGAATCTGTGCAGGGTGCAATGAAATCTCAAGACTATCAAGGTATTCTAGAGAGAAATGTACTGCCCAGTGCCAGACAGCTTGGTCTCAGTCGCAGGTCATGGGTCTTGCAACAGGATAATGACTCAAAACACACAGCTAAAAACACCCAAGAATGGCTAAGAGCGAAACACTAGACTATTCTAAAGTGGCCTTCTATGAGCCCTGATCTAAATCCTATTGAGCATCTGTGGAAGGAGCTGGAACGTGCCGTCTGGAGAAGGCACCCTTCAAACCTGAGACAATTGGAGCAGTTTGCTCATGAGGAGTGGGCTAAAATACCTGCTGAGAGGTGCAGAAGTCTCATTGACAGTTACAGAAATTGTTTGATTGCAGTGATTGCCTCAAAAGGTTGTGCAACAAAATATTAAGGGTACCATCATTTTTGTCCAGGCCTTTTTCATGAGTTTGTTTTTTTTTAAATAATTCTGTTGAACCACAATTCAAAAGCATTGTCTGATTTTCATTGGTTAATTTTCATAGAATTTTTATTTATTATCACTTTTGTCAGATTCAAGTTATTTCTGTGACCATTGTGGGTTTTTCTTTCATTAACAGGAGTACCAACAATTTTGTCCACGTGTGTATAACTACATATGAGAAGTTGCATAGAGACATTAAAATTAATCCTGTCATATTAAAATACTCTGTTAATGTCTTTCAGAAATGATGCAAAAGCTGCACCATTTAATGGAGCCATCAAAAAATTTTCACTTAATACAGATGAACTCATGTCAAAGCACAGCGCTCTTGAGCTGCAGCTGAGCTTTCTTAAGACGGAGGTAAAAGATAAACCTATTTTAACAATCTTCACCATAATACTGAAAAAGGGTAATCTGGTTTGTAATGATGTTTTTTAAAATGCATGCCTATGTAAATGTAATGTCCCTTTTTAAGGAAGAAAAAGTGAAAGCCGAACTAAACAAAAACATCCTGAAGCACAAGAAAGAAATCTACAGTAGTCTGACAGAGACAATTCAGGAAAACATGCAGGAAGCCTATAAAAGTAAGAAAGAAGCACTATACTATACATTGTGTCTTCCAACTTGATATTACATAAAATCTATTAAACAAAATATTCTTGTGTTTTAATAGAAGCTGCCGAAATCAGTGGAAAAGGTGCGCTAAAAAAAATGAGGGACACAATTGAGAACCACATGGAGTCAAACAAAGAAATGTTTGAGCTTGCAAAAAATGCCATGTTGGAGAAACTGAATAACTTGCAGGTTTACATTTTACAATATTATATATACAGTATGTACATTGCTGTGAAAAAGTATTTGCCCCTTCTTGATTTCTTATGTTTTTGCATATTTGTCACAATTAAATGTTTCAGATCATCAAACAAATTTAATATTAGACAAAGATATGCAAGTTAGGTTAATTGGCATCAAACTGGGGATTCTAAATTGTCCTTGGGTATGACTGTGAGAGTGAATGGTTGTCTGTCTCTCTGTGTTGGCCCTGCGATTGACTGGCGATCTGTCCAGGGTGTACCCTGCCTCTCGCCCAAAGATGCTGGGATAGGCTCCAGCCCCCCCACAACCCGAAAAGGATTAAGTGGTAGAAGATGAATGAATGAATGAATTTATTAAGGGAAAAAAGCTATCCAAACCTACCTGGCAACATGTGAAAAAGTCATTGCCCCCTAAACCTAATAATTGGTTGTGCTGTGGTGACCCAGACACTGCAGTGAACATTATCTCACACCTAGTAGCAGACAGAAGGGCTGAACAATGGACTTAGGGGGGTAGCACCCCACAGGGACAATTAGAAACTAAGACTAAACTATGACGCCTCCGCCTCCTGCTGCTTTAAACTAGAGCACAAGGAGGCGAATGTATTGCAGAAAGGTAGCATGTGGTATGTTAATAATGCCACACAGTGCTTTCGTATATAACGTGTAATTATAATCTTGCCACTCTTGGCCTTTGTCAGACCTGATGAATATGCGCCAGCCTCAGTTCCTGCGTGCAGGTCAATTAAGCTATATAAGAGAGTGCAGAGGAACTGAGGCAAGGCCTTCCAGACTAGGCTCTTCACGGCCCCAGCATCCACGCTGGGGTCCCAGGCTGTACATATGATAGAGGGTTCAATAAAGAATCTGTGATGACCTACGCTCGTGCCTCACCTCCACATCCTTTCCCTTTCACCCTCTACATTGGTGACCTGACGTGAATGGACTGTCTCTCCCTTCTGCTGCACTGTGGACTCCTTTTTCTCCACATTGGTGACCTGACAGAGATGAACTGTCTCTCCCTTACGCTGCACACCACATAGTGACCTGACAAGGGATGACCGTCTGCTCCCTGTCACTGCGCTGTGGATTCCAGAGACCAGGGATCGCCTACATCCTTCTCATTCACACTGCAGTGCGCACACCTTTTCCTCTCTCCACGACGGTGACCTCCAGGGCCAATGAGAGAGCGCAGCGCAGGGACCGAAATGCATGAGGATCAGCGACACGAGTTATGTATAGAAACAGCCTGAACGGGGAAGATCATCGGCCAGAGGAACTGAGGCAAGGCCTTCCAGACTAGGCTCTTCACGGCCCCGGCATCCACGCTGTGGCCACAGGCTGTATATATGATAGAGGGTTCAATAAAGAATCTGTGATGACCTACGCTCATGCCTCGCCTCGACATCCTTTTCCTTTCACCCTCTAGCAGTGCCATACTTGGCAGCAACAACTGCAGTCAGGCGTTTGTGAAAAATGGCAACAAGTCTTTTACATTGCTGTTGGAGAATTTTGGCCAACTCTTCCTTGCAGATTTCTTTTAAAACTGGAGCCAAACTGGAGAGTTTTTGAGGATGAATGGCTTGTGGCTTGTGGAAGGATGGTGGCTAAACTGTCATCTCTGCTGGAGTCCGAGTTCCACCCTATGCAGGACACACTGAATGCACTGAGGAGCTCATTTAGCAGCAGACTACATCATCCTAGGTGCACAACCGAGAGGTTTTGCAGGTCCTTCCTACCTACGGCTGTCAGACTGTACAACCAAAGTAGGGCTTCTTGCAGAGATAGCAAGAAGATGTGACGACCTAATAGTATTGAATGCAAAAGACGCAATAGACTTACACAATGGTCCCCTCCAGTATACAACTAGGAAAATACCGGTCGCTATGGAGGGTGAGAATATGTATAGGTACATAATCATACCATGTAGGATAACTAAGTAGATGGTTGTGCTGTTTCATTCCATCTAGCTACAATGCTCCGCACTGTGTGTGTTTATATATATATTTATATATTTACTCTATCTAGCAACAATGCTCCACACTGTGTGTGTTTATATATTCATATATCTATTCCATCCAGCAACAATGCTCCGCACTATGTGTCTATATATATATATATATATATATATATATATATATATATATATATATATACTTGCTGCTCTTGTTTTTTTCTCTTGCCTTCTGATTGTTGCTCTGAGTGTTGCTATCCCTGTGCTGTTGCAATCCTGGAATTTCCCCATTGTGGGACTAATAAAGGCTTATCTTATCTTAGCTTATCTTATCTTATCTTATCTTATCTTGTTTGAGGTCATGCCACAGCATCTCAAATGGATTTATGTCCAAACTTTGACTAGACCACTCCAGACCTTTGATTTTTTTTTTTTTTTAAAGCCATTCGGCAGTGGACTTGGATCCTTGTCCTGCTGCATAAACCAAGTGCGCTTGAGCATGGGGTCACGAACGGATGCCTGGACATTTTTCTTCAGGATTTTCTGTACCAAGCAGTATTCATGGTTTCATCAATGGAAGGATGAACTTTGACACTGTGTGACTAGTGATGGAGACACAACTCGGACTTGGATGGAAACTAGATGTGTAACTAAAACAAAGATTGAGGAGATGTGTTTTGACAAAGGGCCCAGACAATTCTGGACAATAGCAGATGGCGCCAGCGAGTCTCAGTTTGGGTAGTGAAGGGGGCCTTTCTTTCCCCCCTCTGGTCATCTGTAGGTATATATGCTAGAATGAAATGTAAGGATTCTGAGATGTGTTCTGATCTTCCAGCGCTGTAATAAAGACTGCCTTAATTGAAGATCAACAGTGTCAGCTTCTTTGTTCATTGAACCATCAGAAGTCTTCCTATCACTCAATTACAGCAAGTCGTCCACGTCCTGAAGCAGCAAAGCAGCCCCAGACCATCACACTGCATACACCATGTTTGACTGTTGGCATGTTTTTTTTTTTTTGTTTGTTTTTTTTGTGAAATGCTGTTAGTTTTAGGCCAGATGTAACGGGACACACGCCTTCCAGAAAGTTCAACTTTTGTCTTGTCAGTCCACAGAAGTTTCGCAAAAGTCTTGGGGATCATCAGGATGTTTTTTTGGAAAATGTGAGATGACCCTTTGTCTTCTTTTTGGTCAGCAATGGTTTTCACCTTGAAACTCTCTCATGGACGCCATTTTGCCCAGTCACTTTCTTATTGTTGAATCATGGACCAGCGCCCAAACTGAGGCAGGTCAGGTCCACAGTTCTTTAGATGTTGTTCTGTTTTGTTTTTGTTTTTTTTGTTTGTATGTTTCTCATCTGTTCTTGAATTTCTTCAAATTGTGGCATGATATGTTGATTTTTGAGATATTTTAACCTACTTCACTTTGTCAGATGGATTCCATTTAAATGATTTCTTGATTCAACAGGTCTGGCACTAATCAGGCCTAGGTGTGGCTAGTGATATTGACCTCAGCTTCATTATGTAATGGGGGTATGTTTTCACTTAGGACAAGGGAGGTTTGGATAGCTTTTTTTCCCTTAGTGAATGAAGTCATTATTTATAACTGAATTTTGTATTTACTCAGGTTCTCTTTGTCTAATATTAAAATTGGTTTGATGATCTGAAACATTTAAGTGTGACAAATATGCAAAAATACAAGAAATCAGGAAAGGGGCAATTACTTTTTCACAGAACTCTGTGCGTTGTGCGTTGTGTTTTTTAAATCCTCTATCTAAAGAAAGACCCAAATATACTTTAAGAGATAAGTTGAACAAGTCTTCAGCAAGAAATTGCACATTATGACATCAGTTGTAATTAATCTAAGACAGAATCATACAACAATGAATGTGATCATCTGTCCATTAATCTAAAAAGTGTTTTTATTTGATTTCAGTAATTTTGTCTGTGACATTAAAAATCTTGGATTTGAATTAGGTGGAAATCAGAAAAACACTTGAGAAAACTCTGAAGGAATCTATTGAATTCTCACTCAACACTGAGGACGACTCACTCCCAGGTAAAGAAACATTTGCACTGACTGAACACTCTCTCTTTCTCTGAGTGGGCGTGGTCGTGAGTGCAAGCTGGGAGCATGTGACAGCGTGAGTGAATTATCTCAAACTTTTCTCTATCTTTTTGTGTTTAAGGTGTTTTTTTGCTAAATAATCTTAAGTTTTGTTGTTTTCTGTAGCTGGGGTGGGGTAGGCGTTTTGGGAGGGGGGTTTCTGCTGCCAGCTCTGCTGGTCAGCATGGTTTTGGAGCGAGGCTCCGGGTTCGAGAAGCTGACACACCGGCATGCTGTCAAACTGACTCCGGCTGTCAGCTGCTCAGTGGAGGAATGTAGTCTGGCTGTGGGGGAGCTGGTCGGTTATGAAAGCGTTAGATCAGCTTCTAGAATGAATAGTGCCGTGGTAATCTTCCTTGATAGTATTGAAAAGGTTAACCAGGTAGTGGAGAGCGGGGTTGTGATTAAAGACACACTGGTTCCTGTTCTGTCTCTGGTGAATCCCGCGAAGAGAATTACGATCTCAAATGTCCCACCATTTTTAAAGAATGAGCTGTTAGAGAAGGAGCTGTCGAGACACGGGCAGCTTTTGTCCCCCATTAAGCACATCCCTCTCGGTTGTAAGTCCCCGCGTTTAAAGCATGTCATGTCTTTTAGGCGACAGGTGCTCATGATTTTAAAGAATAGCGAGGAAAGCCTCAACCTCGTATTTAAATACCGGATTGACGGCTTTGATTACACCATCCACGTCACCTCCAATAATATGAAGTGTTTCGGCTGCGGAATGGAGGGACACTTGATTCGATCATGCCCTCGGGGAGTGGGGGGTGATCACTCGGGGGAGGCCGCTAGTGCGGCCTCGGGGCCGTCTGGCGACGGAGCGGCTTTGCCGCTCTCCGAGGCTGATGGCGCTACTGCGCCGTCGGGCGCTTCAGCCGAGGCTGCGGGGCCGTCTGGCGGCGGGGCTTCGGCTTAGGCCGCGAGGCCGTCTGGCGGCGGGGCGGCTTCGCCGCCCTCCGCAGCCAGCCTGTCAATCATAAATGAAACAGCAACAAAAGTTAAAGCACATCGCAGGGCTGCTGCACAGACCAACATTGTGGACAAGGGTGAGATTACCGAAAGGGATCACGCTGAGGATCAGACAGATGAGCCAAATGAGGCCCAGGTAGATGGTGGGACTAGAAAGATGAATATAAAAGCACAGCACAGGGTGAGCGAAAAACAAGAAGAGACAGCTACCAGGGTGGCTGAGTCAGTGTTGGAGGATGAGGATGACATTGAAATAGATGAAGAGTTATGTAAAATCTCAATCAAGCGGAAGAATTTGGAAACCAAACAGCAGAGGAGCAAAGTAAAAAGGGTTGTCAAAGACAGTTCTGAGGTTTCTCTATCTCAACCAGATTCTTATGCTGGGTCTGAGATAGAGAGTGATGGTGAAAGCAGTGATGATGTGGCCAGTGGAGGTAGTTACCCCTTCACAAAAATACAGAAGTTTTTGCAGGACACTAAGGGATCCAGAATGGTTAAAGTTGAAAACTTCTTTCCCGATCTAAAACGTTTTGTTGACTCTGCTCGGGTCTACATGAAAAATAGGGGAGAGCTTGAGCAGGAAAGTTTTACTGATCAGGAGGTCTACAGACTAAAAAAGCTTGTGCTAAAAGTTAAGAACCAAATTGCCCAGGATGACTAGTCTTTTATCGCTCATTCTTTCTTTTCTGTTTTTGTATTGGCTTTACCCTTTTATATGCATGTGCAGTTTTAATTTTGGCACACTCAACATCAATGGAGCAAGAGAAATGTCCAAGCGAGCGTGTGCTTTTACTCTTGCAGAATGCAAGAAAATTAATGTTCTGTTTGTTCAGGAGACTCATAGTTCTGAGGACAATGCTGCTGACTGGAGGAGGGAATTTCGAGGGGAAATTATTCTTAGTCATAAAAGCAGCAGCAGTGGTGGATTGGGTATTTTATTTTCTCAAGATTTTATTCCACTTTCTTATGACATTGATGAGGTAATTGCAGGCCACATTTTAAAAGTTCGAGCTGTTTTTGAGAATGTGAAAGTTGTTTATATAAATGTGTATGCTCCAACCGTAGGCACAGAAAGATTGGCCTTTTTAAATATTTTAGATGACACGATCAAAAATTGCAGTAATGATGACTTTTTATTTGTGGGGGGTGATTTTAATTGCACAGAAAATCCTCTTATGGATAGGAATCACCCAGAGCCACATGCTGCATCCAAGAGAAGTTTAAAAGGTCTCATAGAAGCTCATGATCTGTGTGATGTGTGGAGGAATTTTCATGGCAAGGCTAGACAGTACACGTGGAGCCATAGAAAGGACGATATTCTGTCCTTAGCTAGACTGGATAGGGTTTACAGTTTTAAGCACCATTTTAGCATTTTTAAAAGTGCTTTTATAGTCCCTGTTGGCTTTACAGATCACTCTCTGGTTCAGTGTTGTGTTTTTATCAAGAATATAAAGTGCAGTAGTGCATACTGGTATTTTAACACAACACTTTTATCGAATAACAGTTTTAAAACTGCTTTTATGTTTTTTTGGAGTAATTTTAAATTAACAAAATCAAGTTTTAGTTCTTTGCAGCAGTGGTGGGATGTAGGGAAGAGCCAAATAAAGAATCTGTGCCTACAGTATACTCGCAATGTCTCTGGAGACTTGGCCAGGTCTGTCAGGGACCTGGAGAGAGAAGTAGTGGAGCTGCAGTCTTTGGCAGGCTCCACAGGAGAAAGAGGACATTTTGAGGCCCTCAATGGCAAAAAGTCTGTTTTAACTGACCTACTAGGTGTGGCCGCCAGGGGCGCTGTAGTACACAGTAGGTTCCAGAACATCGCACTAATGGACACTCCACCTCATTTTTTCTTTGGTTTGGAGAGGAAGAATGGTCAGAGGAGGATGATCCACTCTCTCAGCTCCAAGGACGGGCGGCTAATCCATGAGTCTGCGGAGATCTGTCGCTTTGCAGCTGCTTTCTACAAAGATCTCTTTAAGAAAGAATTTGTTGAGAATCCACATGTGCTGAGTCATTTTTTGACGGACTTGCCAAAAGTGATGGCTAGCATGAATGCGGAGCTGGAGAGGGGGATCACTCTGCAGGAACTAGCAATAGCTGTCCAGTCTCTTCAGTGTGGAAAAGCCCCAGGGATAGATGGTCTACCATCGGAGTTCTACAAGGCGTTCTGGTCTGAGATCTGTGAGGACTTGCTGGAAGTACTGTCTGACAGTCTGCGGAAGGGTCCTAAGTTGTAGGAGAGCAATCCTCACCCTCCTTCCCAAGAAAGGCGACTTGAAAGACATTAAAAACTGGCGTCCGGTGGCCCTCCTCTGTACTGACTATAAAATTCTCTCCAAAGTGTTGGCTACCAGACTGAGGAAGGTGATGGAGCAGGTCATACATGTAGACCAGACCTACTGTGTACCTGGTAGGTTGGTTACAGACAACATTTTTTTTAATTCGTGATGTTTTGGACCTCTCCAGCTCATTGGTCAAGGAACTTGGTCTTATTTCAATAGACCAAGAAAAGGCGTTTGACCGAGTTGAACATCCATACCTGTGGCAGACACTAGAGGCCTTTGGTTTCAGCTCAGGGTTCATCGCCAAGATCCAGGCTTTGTATAGAGACATTGAGAGTATTCTTAAGATTAATGGTGGTTTGAGTGCTCCTTTCAAAGTTGAGAGGGGTGTCCGACAGGGCTGCCCCCTCTCAGGTATGCTGTACTCTCTTGCCATCGAGCCCCTCCTTTGTAAACTAAGGCAAGGCCTCACTGGTTTTAAAGTCCCCAACTCTGACTCTGTTTTTAAAATGTCTGCCTATGCTGATGATGTTGTTGTTTTTACAAGAAATCAAAATGATGTAGACTACCTTTTAAGAACTGTTAATCTTTTTGGTGAGTGCTCCTCAGCGAGAGTGAATTGGGGTAAGAGTGAAGCTGTTGTGGCGGGGGGGGGAGACCACAAAAAATTGCCCTACCTGGTGGCCTTTCGTGGACACAAGGTGGCTTTAAATATCTTGGTGTGTTTTTAGGAAATCAGACTTTTACTGAGAAAAATTGGGAGTGTTTTTTAGAAAAAATTGAAGGAAGACTAAAAAAATGGAAATGGATTCTGCCAAACTTGTCCTTCAGAGGTCGTGTTTTAATCATCGTGTTTTAATCATCAACAACTTGATTGCTTCAGTGCTGTGGCATCGACTGTCTTGTCTGGACCCCCCACCCAATTTGCTGGCCAGAGTGCAATCTATAGTTGTGGACTTTTTCTGGGACCGTCTTCACTGGGTTCTTCACTGGGTTCCACAGAGCATCCTGTTTTTACCGAGGGAAGAAGGTGGTCAAGGGCTCATCCATCTGGCCAGCAGGGGGGCTGTCTTTCGCCTGCAGTTCATTCAGCGACTGCTGAGTGGCCCCCTCGACCTTGTGTGGAGACCTATTGCTAGGGCTGTCCTGGCTCGCTGTGGAGGGCTTGGACTAGAGGAGTCGCTGCTTTTAATGGATTTAAGGGGCCAAAAACTCCCAGAACTTCCCCAGTTTTACCAAAGTGCTTTTAAAATCTGGGGACTTTTTAAAAAGAACTCTCCCCAGGCTTCGTTGTCGCCTTTCTGGCTTTTAAAGGAACCACTTGTGTTCGGGACCCGTTTTGATGTGGGCAATGTTTTAGGACCTTCTGTTTTAAAAAAGTTCATTTCTGCAAAGGTTACAACGCTGGGACATTTGGTGAATTTATGTGGTCCTAACTTGGACAATGCTGTTGCCCTGTGCTCGGCTCTTGGCGTTTCTTCAGTCAGAGTTATAATGAACTTGTTGAAAGATTGGAGAGACTGCCTGTCCGCAGAAGAACACTCTGCTATCGTTTTACACTGCGAAAACTCTGTGCAAACTGCTGATGAACCTTTTCCTTTTAGCGTTTTATCTCCTGATTTTAAAGATGGCACTGGTGTGTTTTTAAACTCTGAACACATTAACATTTGTGACTCTCCTGGTAAAAAAATGTATGGACTTTTGGTGAAAATTCTAAATGTGAATAAGTTAAAAGGTCGAGCTGATACACCATGGAGGAAACACTTGGGTCTGGGTCCAGAGGTGAGGCCTGCCTGAAGAGCACTCTATAAACCACCATTAACTAAGAAGGTTGGAGACCTACAATGGCGAGTTTTACATGGTGCTGTGGCTGTAAATGCTTTTATCTCTCTTTTAAACCCAAATGTTGTTGAGGTTTGTCCATTTTGTCCTCAGAAAGAAACTGTGTTCCATTGTTTTCTGGACTGTAACAGACTGCAATTGTTGTTTGTTTTTTGGGGGAAGCTGTTTTATCTGTTTGGAGAAGACTTTTATCTTGGGCTTTCCATATAGACAGAGGACTAAGAAAAAGAGTGAACTTTTAAATTTCATCCTGGGTCAGGCTAAAATCGCTATTTATGTTAGTAGGAAAAGAAAAATTGAACAAATGCTGGATTGTAATGTAAAAGACATGCTGGTTGACATGATCAAGGCTCGAATAGTGATTGATTACAATTACTATCATCTGATGCAAAATGTTGAAACTTTTGAGGCTATGTGGTGCTTTAAGCACATCCTGTGTTGTGTTAAGGAGGGGAAAATTACCTATGGTATGGTTCTGATTTAAGAAGCAAGTTTTTGTTTTAGTTTTCCTAGTTTGGTTACTTATGTCTTTGATTTCTTGTCAGTGAGTCATTTTACTTTTCCATTGCTTCTTTTAGTTGTTTTAGTTGTGTTTTTCTGTTGAACTTGTGACAATAAAGGTGTGTTGAAAAATCAAATCTCTCTCTCTCTCTCTCTCTCTCTCTCTCTCTCTCTCTCTCTCTCTCTCTCTCTCTCTCTCTCTCGTGCGCATGCGTGGGCGTTTGTGGGAGCAGGGGTGTGGAGTGGTGTCGAGTGAATACTTTAAACTTTGTATTTTCTAACTTTTTCTCTATCTTGTGTGTTTGAGGTGTGTGTGTTTAATATAGTGGGTTGAGTGTGTGTGTGCTGGGGTGTGAGTGTTGGAGTGAGTGTGTCGGGGATCGGTAGCTTCTGCTGCCGGTTTTTCCCGGCCGGCATCATGCCGGTGATTGATGGTGGTGTGGAGTTTGAGCGCCTGACCCGGTGTCATGGTGTGAGAATCCTCCCGACAGTTCCCTGTTCTGTGGAGGAGGCCAGCCTCGCTGTAGGACAGGTGGTTGGGCATGGCAGCATAAAATCGGCATCGAGGATGAACTGCGCAATTGTGATCTTTCTGGATTCGACTGAAAAAGCTGATCAGGTGGTGGCACAGGGAGTGGTCATAGGTGACACTTTTACTCCCGTTTTACCGCTGGCGAACCCGTCTAGGAGGATCACCATCTCAAACGCTCCTCCTTTCGTTAAAAATGATCAGCTGATTAGAGAGTTGTCCCATTTTGGCCAGGTTGTGTCCCCTATCAGAATGGTCTCTCTGGGTAGTAAATCACCCCTGCTGAAGCATGTTGTATGTCACAGGAGGCAGTGTTTCATGGTGTTGAAAGACAGCTCTGCTGAACTGAACACGTCTTTTAATTTCAGGATTGACGGCTTTAGCTACTTGGTGTTTGCAACATCTGAAACCATGAAGTGTTTTGCGTGTGGCGCAGAAGGCCATCTTATTAGGTCATGTCCTGAAAAGGCGAACACAAAGAGCACTGGCGGTAAGAAAGGTGACGCCGCTGTTTCTGGTGGTCCGGAGGGTAGCGCTACATGTGGTGCGGCGGATGCCGCTGCGGTGCCCGCTTCTGCTGGGGCGGTCGCGGCCGCGATTGCGGGGGCGTCCGCATCCGCGTCCGCTTGTGCTGGGGCGGCCGCTGCCGTCTCTGCTGGGGTAGCCGCAGCGGGCGCGGTAGTTGCCCCCCCCAAACAGTGATGGTGGGAAATTTCTGTCTGGCGGCAGCTCTGATCATTGTGACGAGCCTGTCACCCGGAGTAAAGAGGCGGAGGGTGTAAGTAAGAGTGCAGTTAAACGAAGGAACGTGGGTGAGCAGACTTTGCAGGCGGGGGAGGAGCGGTTTGAGGCTGTAGCGGACACACAGAGCATGACGAACGTTGCAGTTCACGAAGAAATGCAGGAATGTAGTTTTGTTGAAGAGGATCCTTTTAAAGCTGCACAAAAAAGAAAAAGTGCTGAAAACTTGCAGAGCTCTGCTAAATCTAGTAGGGTTGGGAAGTTAGATTTACTGGATGAGAGCGTCTCTGACGAAAGTGGAGCTGAGTCTGAACTTATGCAGACGCAGATGCAGGAGGAGCAAAGCTCCTATTGTTTTACCAAAATTAGGCAATTTCTCCAGGTGACCAAGGGGAGCAGAGCTGTGAAAGTGGAAAATTACTTTCCAGATCTGGAGTTATTTGTGGCATCAGCTCGCAAGCTGATGAAACTGAATGATGGGAATGAGACTTTTACTGATCAGGAAATATTTCGTTTAAAGAAACTGGTCGTCAAACTGAAATCACAAATTACTAACAGTCATGTTGACTCTTAGTTTGTTTCTTCCCTTTTATGCTATGTGTGTGTTTTTTTACTGTACCTTATTTTTATCCTTTTTAATGCCCCACCTTAGAATTGGCACTCTTAATATAAACGGAGCCAGGGATGATGTAAAAAGGGCCTCTTTATACAAGCTTTTTAATTTAAAGACACTTGACGTGCTGATGGTCCAGGAGACTCACAACACTGTAGACATTGAGTGCCAGTGGAGAAAAGAGTGGGATGGCTGCATTTTTTTTTAGCCACAAATCCAATAATAGTGGAGGGGTGGCTGTACTTTTCTCTCGGGGTTGTGTGCCTGTCTCTTATGAGGTAGAAGAGGTGGTGAAAGGACATGTACTCTTGCTAAAGGTACAGTTTGAAAACGTAAACTTGGTTCTTATAAACGTGTATGTGCCAACCCAGAGAGCAGAAAGGATCAGGGTCTTTAATATGCTATCAGATACGGTTAGATCCTGTAATCCAAATAGTTTTTTTTATTTCTGGGGGGTGATTTTAACTGTACATTAAACCACAGACTGGACAGGAACCATCAGGAACCTCACCCTGCTTCTGCCAATAGGCTGAGGGAACTAGTGAAGGCACATGAAATGGCCGATGTGTGGAGATCACATCATGGGGACCAGAGGCAGTACACCTGGAGCCATGCTAAAGATAACTTCTTATCTATGGCTAGGTTAGACCGTTTCTATGGTTTTAAACACCAAATGAGTGTTTTTAAAAATAGTTGTATCTGTCCTGTTGGTTTCACTGATCACTGCCTGCTGATTTGTTCTGTTTTCATTGAAAATGTAAAGTGTAAGAGTGCTTTTTGGCATTTTAATAATACACTTTTAAATGATGTGTTTTTTAAGGGAGTTTTTCATGATGTATGGAAGTCACACAGGGAACAGAAATCTTCTTTTAGTTCTCTTCAAATGTGGTGGGATTTTGGTAAGGCACAGATAAAACAATTCTGCCAACAGTACACTCAAAATGTCACTCGTAGCTTGACCCAATCCTTGAAAGTTCTGGAGACTGAGGTGGTAGAGCTAGAGGAGTTACTCAGTTCTACCGGAAAACAGGAGCACTTAGAGGCTCTTAAGTCAAAAAGGTCAGCCTTGGCTAGCTTGCTAGGGGTCACCGCACAGGGTGCTCTGGTCCGCTCACGCTACATGGATGTAGCTCTGATGGACTCGCCCTCCCAGTACTTTTTTGGACTGGAGGGGAAAAATGGACAGAGAAAGCTCATTCACTCCTTGTTGGGCGATGACGGGAGAACAATCTCCACAGCAGCAGAGATCAGGAAACAAGCTGCTAGCTTTTACAGTGAATTGTTTAGAGCAGAGTGGAGGGAGGACACGTCACTGGGCCAGGTTTTCCTTGATGGTCTTCCAGTGCTCTCAGAGGACCTTGTTGCCGGCTTGGATGCTCCACTGTCTCTGTCTGAGCTGCATACGGCGCTAATGAGCCTCCAGAATGGAAAATCACCAGGCATAGATGGTCTCTCTGTGGACTTTTTTAAGGAATTCTGGCCCCTGCTTGGTCCAGACCTGCTGGAGGTTCTCCAAGATAGCTTGGAAAGGGGGACCCTACCCACGACCTGCAGGAGGGCCATCATCACACTGTTGCCGAAAAAGGGGGACCTCCAGAGCCTAAAGAACTGGAGGCCAGTCTCTCTGCTCTGCACAGACTATAAGATTCTCTCAAAAGCTCTGGCCCGAAGACTGAGAAAGGTGATGAGCGAGCTCATTCATGTAGACCAGACTTACTGTGTGCCTGGCAGGCTGATTAGTGACAACGTCACTTTAATTCGGGATATTTTGGAGGTCTCTGGTTCATTGGCGGTAGAAACTGGTTTGATTTCAATTGACCAGGAAAAGGCGTTTGATCGGGTTGAACACCAATATTTATGGACAGTTTTAACAGCTTTTGGGTTCAGCCCAGGCTTCATAGCCAGGATACGGGTCTTGTACAGTGACATTGAGAGTGTGCTGAAGATAAATGGGGGCCTTTCTGCCCCTTTAAAAGTCCAGAGGGGGGTTCGGCAGGGCTGCCCTCTCTCAGGGATGCTGTACTCCCTCGCTATAGAGCCTTTGCTTCACTGCCTGAGAAGGGATCTATCAGGAGTTACTTTTCCTGGCTGTGACACCACGTTCAAGCTGTCGGCCTATGCAGATGATGTAGTCATTCTGCTAAATAAGCAGAGTGACATTGACGTTCTGGTTAGGAGTGTCAATCTTTTTGGCCAATTTTCCTCTGCAAAAATAAACTGGGGAAAAAGCGAGGCTCTGATGGTGGGGGAGAAACTAGAAAATCAGCTTACGCTGCCTGGTGGGTTGATTTGGAAAAAAGGAGGTTTTAAGTATCTTGGTGTCTTTATTGGAAATCAGCAGTTTGAGCAAAAAAATTGGGATGGGGTCATAGAGAAAATTAACGGGAGACTAAACAAGTGGAAGTGGCTAATGCCAAGAATATCTTTTAGAGGAAGAGTGCTCATTTTAAATAATCTTGTTTCCTCATCCCTGTGGCACCGCCTCATGTACATGGACCCCCCTGCTGGTTTGTTGTCCAAAATTCAGTCTGTTTTGGTGGACTTTTTTTGGGGGGGTGGACTCCACTGGGTTCCTCAAGCCCTGTTATTTCTTCCCAAAGAGGAGGGGGGGGCAAGGAGTGATTCATTTAGCTAGTAGAGGTGCTGCTTTTAGACTGACTTTCATACAGAGACTGCTGACGGGCCCCCAGGACCTGGTATGGAGGCCTTTGGCCTGTGTTATTTTACAGAGAGTCCTTGGGCTTGGGCTAGACCTCCCTGTGTTTTTAATGGATTTTAAGAACTCTAATGCACTGTCTTTACCCAGTTTTTACCGCAGTCTCTTTTCAGTGTGGACTCTTTTTAAAAAACAAAGAGGGCCATGCGATTCCCTCTGCTGGTTGTTGAGGGAGCCGCTGGTTTTTGGTGGTCGCCTTGGTGTCCTGCCGGGAGTTGGAAGGACCTTCCTTGATAGGCTGTGTTCCAGGAACGTTCTCACTCTGAAGCAAGTGGTGGAACTGGCTGGTCCTGGCCTCAACAACGCCTCAGCTTTAGCAGCTCATCTTGGTGTCAGGTCGAATCGTTTCATTGATGGTCTTCTTGCACACTGGAAACAGGAGCTTCATGGACTTGAGCGCTCCCTACTCTTGGACTTTAGCAATGGCACGCTGCAGCCGGAAAGCACGGACCCCTTTCCCTCTCTCACGCTCTATATGGACTTTGACGTCGCTCCTTGCTCCTTACTGGCATTCTGTGCTCCCACTGGTGTGGACTTTGGAGGAGCCAGTGGTAAGGCACTCTACAGACTGGTGGTGATGGCACTCAACGAGGACCGATTGAACACCTATGTGGACACTCCTTGGAGAGCCTATTTTAAACTAGGAAAATGGCATCGGCCTGCCTGGAGGGCTCTTTATAAAGCCCCTCTCCCTAAGAGGCATGGAGACTTACAGTGGAGGGTCCTGCATGGTATTATAGCAGTCAATGCTTTTGTTTCTGTGATTAACAGCAGTGTCAGTGATCAGTGTGTTTTTTGTTCCTCTAGGGAGACTGTTTTTCATTGTTTTATTGAATGTCAGCACCTGAGTGGGCTCTTTGAACTTCTCACAGAACTTTTTCATATTTTTAAGGAAGTTTTCTCTAAGCAGGTTTTCATTTGTGGTTTTATGTACAATCGTCGTTTTAAGCAGAAGTGTCAACTACTGAACTTTGTTTTAGGGCAGGCAAAGTTGGCTATCTATGTAAGCCGGAGAAGAAAACTTGAGAATGTTGAGAATGATATTGATGCCAAAATTTTATTTGTGAGGCTACTTAATGTCATATCCGGCTCTAGGGAGCCGGGCAAGCAGAGCCAGGGACAAGCCAGTGAGTCGAGATGTTTTATTCTGGGTAAGGGATAAGGGATGAGGAGAGCACAGACACTCATACAGACGTACATTCTCAGGCTGCACAGCGCAGGGGTAGGTAGCTCGTACCGGACATGGGGGTAACAAGACATGCATACTCACAGCGGGATACAAACACCGGAATGCTGCAAGGGGAGTTGAGGCTGACACCAGACGAAGGGGCTTCAGTCTAGCAGTGCTTATGTCGCAGCCCCGAGTCATCGAGGCTGCTCCTATTTATCCTCATTGGCAGCGCCCCAGCTGATGAAGACTAATTGGCCCCAGCCGTCCATAATGCTGCCAGCTGGGGGCCTGCTGAGACGCTGCTCAATGGGAAGCAGGGATGAGGGAAAACGTGGGCTGAGTGCCGAGACGGCATCTCAACCCATGGTGACAGAGCCCCTCCCTCAAGGTCGGGCTCCTGAACGACCAGGAACATCCCAGCCACCCCCTCCCACCTAGGGTGGGAGGAAGGGAGGCAGGACCGGAGGGGAGGAAGCCAAGGGAAGGACAACACCAATGGGGCAATGTAGGGTAGCGGGGAAAAAAAAAAACCCAAATACAATACTGACAAAACAGGGAATAATTAACCCAGGTACAGATGGGGAGAAGAACTGGGTCAGCACGCCGGTTACATACTACCCAGAGAGTACCAACCATGCGTGACCCAGAGCAAGGAAAAAAAAAAAACACTAAAAAGGTACAGGGCAAAAATGCTGAGTATGGTCAAATAAAGGGGAAACACAATACACAGCACCAATATAAGTACATACACACAGTCACCAAGAAAAGTGAAGGTGACTGGAGCAAATGGACAATTACAGAGCATGGTGTTACGGAAAACAAGGCACATGACTCTAATGAACCAACAGGGCATAAAAAAGAAATACTGAGTGCAGGCAAAGAAAAACCCACACACACGAATATATAAATACCCACAGTCACCTAAAGAAATGAAAGTGACTGGAATAAATGGATAACTGCAGAGCATGGTCTGAAAGGAAACAAAACATAACTCTACAATGAAAAAACGAGGCTAAAAAACATGGCACAAAAAGTAAAATGCTGAGCATGAGCGATGGAAAACACAGCACTATAAAAACGAATCCACCAACAGGACAAAATATTACACCCGAGTGACCTTCACAAAGAAAAGAAAGTGACACCCGAGGGATATGGCAGGCAGAGTCCACAAATAGCCGAGATGGCTCCGGAGATCTCCCCGCCCATTGTCCAGCTGGCGAATCAGGGGAAGAGAAATGTTCGGACGGCGAACTCCGGACCCAAATCCCAGGAATCCAGTCCACCGGCAGCCGAACCAGGCCACCCAAAGGCAAACACAGACCAGTGGGGGGAACCAGATCACCGAACCGAAAGTCTTGTGGGTCGGTCGTCGACCCGCATCACTCAACCACCAGGACCGTTGAGACGGACGAATGGTCAGAGCGGATCCCGGTGGAAGAGGCTCAGGGGAGAGCCCATGACGAGGGCGGCGGGCGTCAGGCCGCAGGAAAATTGCCACCTCCTCACCGGACCTGGACAACACTGGGGCAGCACCCACGTCGGACCCCGATCGGGCCTCAGGCGAACCCACGTTGGACCCCGACTGGGTCTCGGGCGAACCCACGTTGAATACTGCACCAGAACCGACCTCCAACGTTGAACCCGGACCCTCCAGCACCACGAGGAACAGCAACTCCTTGCCGGTGACCCTGAAAGAAGGCTCAGAAGAGAAAACAGAATCGGGATCAGGATCACCGGCAGCGCCAGAACCCGGCGAGACGAGCTCAGACGTAGCGGGCGGCTGCACCCTGCTCGTCTCCCCTGGAGATAGGCTGAAGTGCTCAAGGATAAAAAGAGAGAAAAGAAAGGAGAGCACTCGCCTGATCTCGGGTTCTGACGCCGTCCAGGACTGCGAAGATCCAGGATCCGTCGTCAGGAGGTCGTTGTCAGGCTCCCATCTAGCCACGTCGGGCCCCGCAGCCAGCACGATGGTCAGCGCAGCTTGAGATCCCTTCAGCTCAGGTAACCCCGCCGACGATCCACTCGGCGTGAAGCCAGAAGAATCTCGTCCCGCTGGACCGAACCGTTCCTCCGTGGAGACCCGGGGACGCTCAGTCGTCGGCGTAGACTCCACGCAGCAGTCAGTCCCCCTCCTCCGTCCGCAATGTAGCTGCAGAACCACAGGCCCTCTCCATATCCCACCACGTTGACCCGGAGCCGGGGACTGCTCGGCGGAGAGAGACACAGAGGATGCGGGATTAGGAATACAGGTTACAGCAGGTGGGGAGAGTTCAGGGAGCTGCGAACCCTGAACTTCTCCTCCAGGGATGTGACAGAGCAAATCATTAAGCAGGTGTGAAAAAACAATCGCCTGCTGTAGTGGATTCTGCTTCTTCCTCTCCCCGCCCGGCGATAACGGAGGACCCCCCGGGAATTCGTCTGAGGATCGCTCGCGTTGTCTCCAGCAGAGAGCTCACCAGGCCGGAATTCCAGGCACACACAGCAGTCAGGAAGCGCGTCGAGGAGGAGGGGAAAACA
The DNA here is from genome assembly GCA_020510985.1 of Pholidichthys leucotaenia. Lineage (NCBI taxonomy): Eukaryota > Metazoa > Chordata > Actinopteri > Cichliformes > Pholidichthyidae > Pholidichthys > Pholidichthys leucotaenia. The sequence continues at coordinate 286,553,189 of CM035838.1, forward strand.
GCCGGGGTGAGCCAGCCCGAATGTCCAGGAATGACAGCGGGGGAACGAGGCTCAGGGGACGAGGCTGTAGAATCTCCACACTGACGAGGCGAAGGGATGACAGCTGCGTGGGAGGAACGGTCCTGACGATAGCCCAGAACTGGATCCGGACGAGGTTCGTGCAGAGGTGACTCGGCGATGTGATGGCGGCTATTCCCTGGGAACGAAGCGAGGGGGAAACCCAGGATTCGCCGCTCCAGATCAGAGATCGAGGCGAGGAAGGCGCCGAGCACGGGAAAGCTTCGTAGCCCTGAAGTCCTCTCCATCAACCTCACTGCCGCCGCCACATGCCAGAAGGTGGTGGCAGGAAACCCAGTAGAGCTCGCGACAGCCACTCGACACCAGACATAACTGCTGTCAGCTGCGGCTCCTTGAAGGGAATCCCGAGTGACGTGGCACAGGTCGGGGAAAGCCCTCTGGTTGGCGCGAACTCCCGGACTGGAATAAAGGCAGGAACGGGACTCCGAAGCGGGGAAAGGCGTCGCCCACTTCGACTTCCTGCCGGGATTTTCATCCACCCCGTGGAGCTTCTCTCGCTGTGTACCTGCAGCGTCTATCCTGGCACTGTCCTCCAGATGGTACACAGAATGAGGGTGACAGTCCAGGAATTCCTCAGCACGGCCCGGATGCCAGCGTCTCGCGTTGGAGGCGTCGTGCAGGGTGAAGAACGTCCCGTCGACAGCCTCCGAGATGGACCTCAGCTCGTCGCCCTGGCGCCGGAAGTGACTCCTGGGAAACGGCATGCTAGCAGCGCTGACACCCGGACAGAAAGGTACATTTCCACGGCGACTCACGGCCGCCGGTAGCTCTTCTGGCTGCGACATACTGTCATATCCAGCTCTAGGGAGCCGGGCAATCAGAGCCAGGGACAAGCCAGTGAGTCGAGATGTTTTATTCTGGGTAAGGGATAAGGGATGAGGAGAGCACAGACACTCATACAGACGTACATTCTCAGGCTGCACAGCGCAGGGGTAGGTAGCTCGTACCGGACATGGGGGTAACAAGACATGCATACTCACAGCGGGATACAAACACCGGAATGCTGCAAGGGGAGTTGAGGCTGACACCAGACGAAGGGGCTTCAGCCTAGCAGTGCTTATGTCGCAGCCCCGAGTCATCGAGGCTGCTCCTATTTATCCTCATTGGCAGCGCCCCAGCTGATGAAGACTAATTGGCCCCAGCCGTCCATAATGCTGCCAGCTGGGGGCCTGCTGAGACGCTGCTCAATGGGAAGCAGGGATGAGGGAAAACGTGGGCTGAGTGCCGAGACGGCATCTCAACCCATGGTGACACTTAAAGCCAGAATCAGGCTGGACTTTCAGTTTTTTATGGGGAATGGGGATGTGGAAGGTTTCAGGACCCTCTGGTCCCTGGAGAATGTCCTCTGTTCAGTTCATGATGGACAGCTTTTTTTGGGGCGTTTTTTGGGGGTTTAATTTTCTGTGTAATATAGCATGACATAGAAACTGTATTGACTGATGGACAAATGTGTTTATTAAAGATCTTTTAAAAATCAAATCTCTCTCCTTCTCTCTCTCTCTCTCTCTCTCTCTCTCTCTCTCTCTCTCTCTCTCTCTCTCTCTCTCTCTCTCTCCCCATATATATATATATATATATATATATATATATATATATATATATATATATATATATATGATTTTATTTTTCTTCTTCTTTTGGCTGCTCCCTTTAGGGGGTCACCACAGCAGATCATTTGCCTTTGTCTCACCATATGCCTTGCATCTTCCTCTGTAACACCAACCCTCTCCATGACCTCCTTCACTACATCCATGAATCTTCCCTGTGGTCTTCATCTTTTCCTCCTACCTGGCAGCTCCAGCTTCAATATCCTTTGTCCAATATATCCAGTATCCTCTGGTTTCCTCTGCACATGTCCAAACCATCTCAGCCTTGCCTCTCTTGGTCTCCAAACTTCTCACCCTGAGCTGTCCCTCTGATATACTCATTTTTAATTCTGTCCCTCCTAGTCACTCTCAATGAGAATCTTAGTATCTTCAACTCTGCCACCTCCAGCTCCGTCTCCGTTTGCTTTGTCAGCGCCACCGTTTCAAAGCCATATGTACATCATAGCAGGTCTCACTACTGTCTTGTATATCTTCCCTTTCACTCTAGCTGCTATCTTTCTGGCACAAATCACCCCTGACATCGTCTCCTCCCACTTCACCCTGCCTGCATTCTCTTCTTCACCTTTCTTCTACATTTTCCATTGCTTTGGACGGTTGACCCCAGGTATTGAAACTCATCTGCCTTTACTACCTCTACTCCTTGCACAGCTTTATTGAACGTTGATGGAACAGCGGTTACACGGTAGGCACAAGGCAGAAGGCACCGGTCGAAGAGGCTGCAATATGGATGCCCTCTGATATTTGGATGGTGGACGTTCCTTTCCTCAAACCCAAACCAAGTCCATAACCCTCAGAGGGGCTCGGCTCGGCCTGACATGGTGCTGCTTAACACGTGGTTTTTCCGTGCTTGTTGGTCTGGCCCCGACCTCTTCTGAAGCCATTGTAGCAGTCAACATCACTGCAGACCCTCCATCCCTCTGCAGCTAGGCTCTGGAGGAATCTGGGGCTTGCACATTGGTGTCACTCGCCGGTGCAGGCACCTCACCGCTGCACTAGGTACCCCCCTCTACCATTTCCCGAGCGCCGGCACTGAGACCCTCCTGTGCCAAACCTGAGTGAGACTGGTCCTGCTTGACTGCTGTGGTGTCCGTTAGCTTTTCGTCCCACATGTCCTCATTGACCACCAGAACCGGAGGGTTCCACTGGCAGCAACCCAACTGTTCTTCCCTATCATCTTCTTTAATGGCGAAGCCCAGTCCCTAGAACAAGTCACAGCCCATGATGTTATCACATTGGGTTGTCACGTGAAACATGAAGTCAACCATCGTTACAGACTTGTACCGAACTGTTAACTCCAAAGTCCCAACCTTGCACAGCCTGCCACCTCCACAACCATAAAGCGCCGCTGGGTTACCTCTTACCCTGTAGTGGGGGAAAAACTTCCTCACAGTGGCCCAATTCAGCAACGACCCCTCTGCCCCCGTGTCGAGCAGCAGCGGCACCTCCATGCCGTCTAGTTCCTTTGTGCAGAATGTGTACCCGTTGGTACTGGGGGACACCATATGGATGGTTGCCGGGGGCAGGCTTAGTGATTTCTTCTCTTGGCTCTCTGGCTCAGATACACTGCACACTCTAGCATAATGGTTCAAACGTCCACGTCAGCTACAACGCTTCCTTCTAGCCGAGCAGTCCTTAGCCTTGTTGCGGTGTGTCGCGGACCCACAACCCTTGCACAGGGGTTTTCCCGGGCCAGACTTTCGGCTGGCAGCATTGGCTTCCGTAGTGTCGTCATCCAAGCTATCCTCGCTATCCGAGTCCGCAACATTTGCCGCAGGAGGAGGCTCTGACGGCCGTTGTGACTGGTGCCAGTTTAGCTCCTAAGCTAGCTTGTCTGCAGCCTCCAGCTGGAGAGCTACCTCGACAGCCTTGGCTAACATCAAGTCATTTGGCGCTCTAAGTAGCCTAACCCACAATGCGGTGCAACACATGTGCTCCACAAGCTGGTCACGTACCGATTCATCTTCTAACGGCCCAAACCGACACTCGCTAGCTAACTGCCTTAAGTCAGCAACAAACTGATGAATAGGTTCACCCACTCATTGATGTCGCTGCTGAAAGCGAATCCTCTGGACAGTCATGCTGTCTGGGGTATGAAAGTAATTTGCTAGCAGCTCGACAACGTCTTCAAAAGAGTCCGAAGCTCCGAGTGTGCGCAGGACACGTTGGCCCTCTATACCCAGGTTATGAACAAGTAGTGCACGTGCTCTTAACTTGTCGAGCTTACCCAGGTCAAGCGCGGTGGTGTATGTCTGGAAAGCCTCAAACCATCTCGGCCAAGGCACTGGCGGCTCGCCCAGGAGCTTGAGGTAGAGGCAAAGTGGTGTGATACACGCCTCCATGAGTTAATCCTCGATCGCCAAATGTTATGTATGGAAAAATACCTTGGTAAAGGATGAGGCAAGATGGCTGGAAGAACACACCTTTATTGAACGTCGATGGAACAGCGGTTACATGGTAAGCATCAGGCAGAGGGCACCGGTCAAAGAGGCTGCAATATGGATGCCCTCTGGTATTTATAGGGCAGTGCAGTGGTGGAACAGGAAGTGCCCGCCACTACACTGCACTTCACAATGAAGGTGCTGAATCACAACATCACACATATCTTCACCCTTCTAGGTTCTCTTCCATCTGCTCCCTACTCGCACTATAGATCACAGTGACATCTGCAAACATCATGGCCCATGGAGACGCCTGTCTCACCTTGTCTGTAAGCTTGTCCATCATCACAGCAAATGATAAGGGGCTCAGAGCCGATCCCTGATGTAATTCCACCCCCACCTTGAATCCATGTGTCACTCCTACGAAGGGACATCTGACTGGTGGGTGTGGGGGGGGGGTACTCTTTACAGAGGGCCCACTGCAGGGAGGGGCTCAGTCTGGAATGGAAACATTTTTTGTTTTGCAGTCTTTTAATAATCTAATTAATTAATATGATAGTAAAATTCACCCTGGCTGAATGAAGTCTTTGAGAGACTGAATTTTGCATTAACAGTAATGATGGATGTTCTCTGAAGCCCCATCACCCCTTTGAAAATTTGCAAAATAGTTTAGTCCGCACTGCCTACACCACGTTATTTGAACTGCAGGACCAGTCACACAGCATCTGCAGCCTATGCCTGCAGCACGTCGGCTTCCTCAGACAGGTTAGTGCATCGTTACCCTAAACCTCACCTTTTATAGTTATTTATTGCTTTGTGAAAGTACACACAGTTGACTATTTGTTATTTTTTTAACAAAGGGGTTGTGAGTGATATTCATAAAGTTAGCATTTGGTAGAACTCAAAAAATATAAATGTAGTTTCAGTACAAATTTGTAAGAATAAAGGGGTAAAAATATGATAAAATATGGTAATTTACAACTTAAAAGGTCACATATTTACTATAAGCAAGTCCCAAATTTATGAGAAAAACATCTGATTTTCGTGAGAAAAATCAGATCTTCGAAATAGCAACCCCCCCCCCCCCACACACACACACGTACACGTCTAAGAAAAAAAAATCTGAAATTTACAACAGTAAAGTCACAAATTGACAAGAAAAAAAGTTTTTCTCAAACAGTTTAATATAGCCTGTATTTTTTTTTTACTTTTTTTCTCTCATAAATCTACAATTTTCTCACCTGTTAGTGAGGTTTTTGTTGTAAACATTTATCTTGAAAAGTTAACTTTTTTTTCAAAATACATTGATAAATTTGCTTTCCTGATATATTTATTACTCTTTTTCCTATAAATTAGCAGTGCTTTATGATAAACATGTTACCTTTTGTAGAAAGTTTTTCAATAAAATTTGCAACTTTTTTGTTGAATTTTCATTATTTTTCTTGTCCATGTGCTCCTATCTGCTCACTGATATACTAGTTTCCCTGTATAAACTATCCTTACAGTCTTTATGGGGATGGAGGGGACAGGTAAACAGAGGGAAGGATTTTGGCTCATTTTACTGACGATGGGAATAAACTTTTCATTTTTTTTTTTTTTGCAAATATTTATTTATTTGAGTGGAAGTTTAATAGTTTGATTGAAAAACAAGCTTTTTATATTTTTGCAAAGATTTTTTTGTATTTTGAACAGATTTATTTTTCAGTGGAATCTGCTTATTTTTTTGTGATTGACTTTTACAAAATTAATGATGAAGACCATGGTCTCTGTGTGAGTCGACTTTTTTTTTTTTGGGGGGGGTGGGTGACCACCTGCCCCCCAAAATGTCTGTGCACATCACAGTATATTGATCTCACTTGGAAACGGGATTTATGAAGGATGCTCTACTAGCCAAAAATTGGAAGAAAATAAAAGAATAAGACCAATGGAATAGAAAATAAATAAATAAGGGCTCAACTCATAATTCATGTAAATTCTTGTACAGTGGTGTGAAAAAGTGTTTGATAGATAGATTTGTTTATTTGACAGGGACAATACAATAAACATAGACAATTAATCAATGACAATCAATCTGATGTGTTGCACAGAGTGTATAGCTATTAGCTAATTTGCAACTCTTGTCCCTGGATGGGCTTTAGAAAGGAGAAACAGTTAAAAAAAAATAAGGAAAGAAAAGGAATACACAATAACCACATACATCAATGCAAAAAACATAAATACATTATAAATATTAATACACAAATATAACAACCTGACACACATTTGCCTATTTCAGGCCTCCCTCCCTCCGTCACTCACTATAAATAAACACATTCATTCCTTCCCTTCATTCACTCTCACCCTGTAGACAATCATTTCATACACGGGTACATTCTTGTTTATTTTTCAGCCAGTTTTTAACCTTTTTAGTGAATGTTTTAAAGTCCGTTATTATTTTAATTTCATTTGGCATTGTGTTCCAGATGTGACTGCCCTTTATAGAGAAAGCTGTTTGTCCAAATGTGGTTCTGCGGTGGAATATTTTACAGTTATTGTTAACAGAACTCCTGGTGGCTCTGCTGCTGTCCTGTCTTTGGATGAAACCAGCAAGTGGCTCAGGTGCTGATTTATGGAAACATTTGAAAGTTAATTTCAGTAAACAGAGGTCAATGAAACTCTCATTTTCTCTCTTTTTGTATGTCACACTTACGTAAATGTTTCAGATCATTGAACACATTTAAATATTAGACAAAGATAGCACAAGTAAACACAAAATGCAGTTTTTAAATTAAGGAGTTTATTATTAAAAATTCCAAACCTGACTTCCGGTTATGGCTGCCACGTAGGACGGACGTGTCTCGCTCTGCTCTGCTCCTGGAGAAAAAAATCGGCAAATAACTCTCTCATTTGGGACAGAACGTATCCCAGCATTTGGGCGAGGATATGTCGGCGAAGCCTAAGGCTGGAAAACCAGGAAAAGGAAAAAGCGAGCCGCCGAAACAGTCCAAATTAACGGACTTTCAGGTCTGTGACGCAGCAAACAAGGCTCCATATATGGCGGAGGAGGCTGGCGGCGGTGCGATTTCTGCGGGGAATGGCGCAGATGCGCTGATGGCTGCCATGAGTTCAATGAGAGCGGACTTTTCCTCTAGATTTGATGGGATTATGACAGCGCTGGAAGGAATAAGAAAGGAATTGGGTGACTGTGTAGAACGAACGGCGCAGATGGAGCTCCGTCTCGCTAGTGCTGAAGATGACGTCACCCGTCTTCAATTAAAGGTGCGCACTTTGGAAAAAAAACAATAAATCTCTGGAAGATAATATTTTGGATTTGGAATCTCGGTCGAGACAGAATAATTTGAGGCTGGTGGGTCTTCCAGAGGAATCAGAAGGTCGGGACGTATGTTCCTTTCTGGAAAAGTGGATTCCGGAGGTGCTGGGCAGCGAGGAGTTGCAATCAGCAGTGGTTCTGGAAAAAGCACATCGTATTGGCCCACGGAGAGATAAGGGACCGCCGAGGACCTTAATTATGAAGTTTCTTAGCAACAGAGACAGGATGAAGATCTTCAACGCTGCACGAGCTAAAGGAGAGATTAAACACCAGGACCAGCAGGTGCGGTTCTACCCAGATTTGGCCACAGGAATCCAGCAATTGAGGAAGCAGTTTGATCCCGTACGTAAGGAGCTGCGCAACCTTGGGATTCGTCATGGTGTAATCTATCCTGCGAGACTGCTGACCACGTATGAGGGCAGAACCCACATCTTCAAGACCCCAGAGGAGGCGCAGGAGTTCATCAAGAAGATCAAAGAAGAAGAAGAGACTGGTGGGAGCTAAGCATGAACAAAATATAAGGTAGAATAATTAAGCATTTGCACAGGCATCTGACTGACTTGAAGTAAATAGTAAGTTTACAAAATATAGATTGTATTATATATTAAAAAAAACAAAACAAAAACAAAACAAACAAACAAAAAAAAAACTATGATGTACAAAGTTGTTAAAAATTTTGGAGTTAAGTTGGAAAACTACAGAGGAGAGTTAATGTTACGTCATTAAAAGCAGTAGAGTTAGGGTGATTGGGAGGATGAAGAAGGAGTGGCTTAGGCTGTTCCCCGTGGGTGTGGAACGGTCGATGGCTATATCGGGAGACAGAATTTTTCTTTTGATTTTGGGGGGTTTGCCACAAGTGTGGGAAGGGGAAATTTGTTTGTGTGTAGTTTGTAGGATGAATGTTCAACCACTCATGTTTTTGCTTCTCTGTATGAGCATGTTTACACTGCAAGGTAATCCCAAACTCTCTATTGATCATGGACCAAAGTGTTAATCTTAATTTAACTTCATGGAATTGCAGAGGTCTACAAAATTTAAAAAAACTTAAACAAGTTATGAATAAAATAAAGGACATGGGTTCAAGAATTGTGTTTTTACAAGAAACTCATCTGATAGAGGAGGATGTTAAAAGAATTAGGAGTAGATGGCAGGGAAGTGTATTCACCTCTTCATTTTCATCCCGAGCCAGGGGAGTTATGACTCTCATACATAAATCAGTTCCTTTTCAAGTGAAAAATGTAATTGGAGACAAATTTGGAAGATATGTAATCATTCAAGGTTCTTTGCTATTAGAAAATATAAATCTTGTGAACTTATATGGTCCCAATATAGATGATCAGAAGTTCTTTGCTAATTTATTTCTCATCTTATCATCACTTACAGGGCAACATATAATAGCAGGGGATTTTAATTGTTCATTGAATCCAGGTGTGGATAGATCAACAGGACTGGATTGTACGCACATTGGATGTAGGATGACTATTAATCATTTTATGAAATAATTGAGATTGTTAGATATATGGAGAGAAATGAAACCACAAGTTAAAGCCTATTCTTGTTATTCCAGTACCTACAAGACATTCTCACGTATTGATTATTTTTTGATTTCCACAGAATTAAGGTCCAAGATTCAAAACTGCTTTTATGATAACATCGTGATCTCTGATCATGCACCCTGTTGTCTAATATATGTAGATAAAAAATTGACAAAGGAATCAGGTAGATGGCAATTTCAGCATAAATGGCTTCAGGATGAGGAATTTGTCAAGTATATAGAAAAACAGATAGACGAGTTCTTTGACATCAATACTACACAAACATCAGCATGTGTAAAGTGGGAGGCTTTCAAAGCTTTTATTAGGGGACATATTATTAGTTATACAGGATCAAAATCTAAGAAGACTCGAGAGGAGAGAGCTAAATTGGAACATAAAATAAAAAATCTTCAGGAAAAAGTGTATGCAGGAAGTGACCCAAGGTTGGAGAATGAATTACTGATTTTGAGAGCTGAATACGACAAAAAATCAGCGAATAGAGCTGCCTCGAGTCTTCTAAGATTGAAACAATCTTTTTATGAACAAGGTGAAAAATCAGGAAAATTATTAGCATGGCAGATTAAACAATTGGAAATTAAAACACCAATTACCAGTATTATAAGTAACGGACAGGTAGTTATAGATCCTTTAGAAATTAATAGAGCCTTTAGAGATTACTATGAAAAATTATATGATACCAAAAATGAACCTGATTTAACAAAACTAAATGGGTTTTTGAACGAACTATCTATACCGTGTATTCCAAATGAAAACAGGGAGATATTGGAGTCTAAAATTAGTCAAGAAGAAGTTGGGCTAGCCATTGATAATATGAAATCAGGAAAAAGTGCAGGACCAGATGGTCTTCCAGTTGACCTTTATAAAAAATTTAAGAATAAATTAATAAAACCTTTTTTGGAAATGGTTTTAGAAGCATTTCAAAATAATAATTTACCATCATACATAAATAATGCCTTAATTATACTGCTGCCAAAACCAGGTAAGCCCTCTAATAAATGTGAAAATATGAGACCAATAAGCCTATTAAACGCCGACCTTAAGATAATCTGTAAAATTTTAGCAAGACGAATACAAGAAATTTTACCAAATATTATTAATCGAGATCAGAATGGCTTTATAAAGGGTAGACAAGGCTTCCATAATGTAAGAAGACTATTTAATATTATTTATTTTAATAAAGAAGCACCGGATACAGCTCTCCTATCATTGGACGCCGAAAAGGCCTTTGATAGAGTTGAATGGCCCTTTCTTTTTGAAGTCCTACAAAGGTTTGGACTTGGAAATAATTTCATAAAATGGGTTCAAATAATATACAATAATGCTACAGCAGAAATCCTAACAAATAACAATATTTCAAAACCAATAAAAATCAATAGAGGATGTCGACAAGGCTGTCCACTTTCACCTTTACTGTTTACTATGGCAATTGAACCTTTAGCGATAGCGATACGTTTACATTCACAAATATATGGAATTAAAGTTGGACCAACAGAACATAAAATCTCCCTGTACGCCGATGACATAATTTTGTTTATGTCGAATCTAAAAAAATCAATTCCAACCTTGTTGAATTTAATAAAGAATTTTGGGGAAATATCAGGATATAAAATAAATAAAACTAAATCTTCAATATTAATGCTAAATGAGACCCAGAGAAATTACCCAGCCCCTGAGGTAAATCAATTCAATGTTGTAAATCAGTTTAAATATTTAGGAATCCAAATTATGCCTAAGCTAGAATCAGTCGCCAGTGTCAACTATGAAGCCTTAATGTCAGATATCAATGAGTTAACTCAGAGATGGATGTCACTACCAATGTCGATGATCGGGAGAATCAATATACTTAAAAGTAATATTTTACCTAAAATACTTTATTTATTTCAATACATTCCCTTATCACCACCTTTAGATCTATTCTCAAGAATAAAAAAAAAGTTAGTGGAATTTATATGGAACAACAGGAGGGCTAGATTACGTTTGTCTTTATTATATTTACCATTTGATCGTGGAGGTCTGAAATGTCCAAATTTTATGTTGTATTATTGGTCGGCACAACTGAGGTCTATGACATATTATTTTTCATCAAATGATCTCCCTCACTGGACTGAAATGGAATCATACAATTTACCTTTACCTCTTCCCATATTCATATACTCAGATTCTGCAAAAAAATTACAAAAACAAGTTAAAAATCCATTTGTAAAGCATATGATCAAAATATGGTGTGAAGCTAAAAACTATTTAAAAGAACCACAGTTATTGTCACAATTTAGTCCAATATGGGGTAATCAATATTTTAAACCAGGGAGAGCGGACGCTGTATTTAAAGTATGGAATTTAAAAGGGATACAAAAGATTCAGGATTTATATTTGCCATGTGCAGACAACATAATGTCTTTTGAAGAGCTGAGGATCAAATTTAATCTCAATAGAACACATTTTTTTAAATATCTTCAACTTAGAAACTTTATTCGATCAAATCAAAATAAAGCTCTCACTCGACCTATTTATTCATCCTTGGAAAAAATGATGATGAAAGATAGTAAAAGAAAGGGTATTATTTCAGAGTTTTATAACTCACTGACACTATCTTCAAGTGAAAATTCACTGAAAAGATTAAACTACTGGAAAGAAGATCTGCAAATTGAAATTTCAGAGGAACAATGGGAATTGGCTTGTACAGAAGCTCAAACCAAATCAATAAATGCACGCCTTAAATTGATACATTTCAAATGGTTAATGCGGATGTATGTTACACCGGAGGAGTTAAATAGATATAACAAAAATATACCAGATACATGCACAAAATGCATGGAAAGTAAAGGAACCCTATTTCATTGTTTATGGGAATGTAGATTAATAAGAATGTTTTGGGAAGAGGTGAGGGTAACAATTGAAAAAATAATCTCAAAACAAATCATATTGAATCCTAAACTGTTTTTGTTGGGTCTGTACCCAGAAAAGCATAATTTTAATAAAAGTGAAAGAACATTCATAGACCTCAGTTTGCTTAATGCCAAAAAATGTATTGCACTATTATGGAAAAAGACTCATAGACCAGATGTGACTCAGTGGTTAAGACAGATGTTAACAAACCTTCCATTAGAAAGAATAACATATATACTAAAATCAAAGGAAATTGTGTTTGAGAATATATGGAGACCTTTTATTGATTATGTAAAAAATTTAAACATAACTCTTGAAGAAGAAGGTGAATGATGTGTGTGGACCTTGTAAATTCCAAACTGGTGAACATAATATGTATACTTATGTATTGGATTGTCTAGACTAAACAGAGGAGCATTGTTGAAGACTTGATTTTGTTGGTGGTTGTTGGTGTTTTTAGTGCATTTTTTTTTTTTTTGTAGTACTTTAGTGTTAGTGTTTGATTGTTTGTATCATGTTTGTTAAAAAAAAAAAAAAGGTTCAATAAAGATATTGTGGAAAAAAAAAAAATTCCAAACCTACCCATGTAGGTACCCTGTGTGAAAAAGTGATTGCCCCCTAAACTTAACTGGCTGGGCCACCCTTAGCAGCAGCAACTGCAATCTGTCATATCCGGCTCTAGGGAGCCGGGCAATCAGAGCCAGGGGCAAGCCAGTGAGTCGTGATATTTTATTCAGGGTAAAGGGGAAGGGATGAGGAGAGCACAGATACTCATGCAGAGGTACACTCACAGGTTGCACAGCGCAGAGGTAAGCAGCTTGTACCGGACGTGGGGGTAGCAAGACGTACATCCTCACAGCGGGATACAAACACAGGAATGCTGCAAGAGGAGTATAAGCTGACACCAGACGAAGGGGCTTCAGCTTAGCAATGTGTTTATGTCGCAGCCCCGAGTCATCGAGGCTGCTCCTATTTATCCTCATTGGCAGCGCCCCAGCTGATGAAGACTAATTGGCCCCAGCCGTCCATAATGCTGCCAGCTGGGGGCCAGCTGAGACGCTGCTCAATGGGAAGCAGGGATGAGGGAAAACATGGGCTGAGTGCCGAGACGGCATCTCAACCCATGGTGACAGAGCCCCTCCCTCAAGGTCGGGCTCCTGAACGACCAGGAACATCCCAGCCCCCCCCCCCCCCCACCTAGGGTGGGAGGAAGGGAGGCGGACCGGAGGGGAAGAAGCCAAGGGAAGGACAACACCAATGGGGCAATGTAGGGTAGCGGGAAAGAAAAACCCAAATACAATACTGACAAAACAGAATAATTAACCCAGGTACAGATGGGGAGAAGAACTGGGTCAGCACGCCGGTTACATACTACCCAGAGAGCACCAACCATGCGTGACCCAGAGCAAGGAAAAAAGAACCACCAAAAAGGTACAGGGCAAAAAATGCTGAGTACGGTTAAATAAAGGGGAACCTATACACAGCGCTAATTTAAGTACATACACACACAGTCACCAAGAAAAGTGAGGGTGACTGGAACAAATGACAATTATAGAGCATGGTGTTACGGAAAACAAGGCACATGACTCTATAATGAACCAACAGGACAAAAAAGAAATACTGAGTGCAGGCAAAGAAAAACCCACACACACGAATATATAAATACCCAGTCACCTAAAGAAATGAAAGTGACTGAAATAAATGGATAACTGCAGAGCATGGTGTTACGGAAAACAAAACATAACTCTACAATACAAAAAACGAGGCTAAAAACATGGCACAAAAAGTAAAATGCTGAGCATGAGCGATGGAAAACACAGCACTATAAAAACGAATCCACCAACAGGACAAAACATTACACCCGAGTGACCTTAATAACAAAAGAAAAAGTGACACCCGAGGTGAATGGCGGGCAGAGTCCAAAAATGGCCGAGATGGCTCCGGAGATCTCCCCGCCCATTGTCCAGCTGGCGAATCAGGGAAAGAAGTGTTCGGACGGCGAACTCTGGACCCAGATCCCAGGAATCCAGTCCACCGGCAGCCGAACCAGGCTGCCCAGAGGGAAACAGACCAGTGGGGGGAACCAGATCACCGAACCGAAAGTTCTGTGGGTCGGGTCGTCGACCCGCATCACTCAACCACCAGGACCATTGAGACGGGCGAAGGATCAGAGCGGATCCCGGTGGAAGAGGCTCAGGGGAGAGCCGATGACGAGGGCGGCGGGCGTCAGGCCGCAGGAAAACGGCCACCTCCTCACCGGACCTGGACAATACTGGGGCAACACCCACGTTGGACCCCGATCGGGCCTCAGGCGAACCCACGTTGGACCCCGACTGGGTCTCGGGCGAACCCACGTTGAATATTGCACCAGAACCGACCTCCAACGTTGAACCCGGACCCTCCAACACCACGAGGAACAGCAACTCCTTGCCGGTGACCCTGGAAGAAGGCTCAGAAGAGAAAACAGAACCGGGATCAGGATCACCGGCAGCGCCAGAACCCGGCGAGACGAGTTCAGACGCAGCGGACGGCTGCACCCGGCTCGTCTCCCCTGGAGATAGGCTGAAGTGCTCGGGGATAAAAAGAGAGAAAAGAAAGGAGAGCACTCGCCTGATCTCGGGTTCTGACGCCGTCCAGGACTGCGAAGATCCAGGATCCGTCGTCAGGAGGTCGTTGTCAGGCTCCCATCTAGCCGCGTCGGGCCCCGCAGCCAGCACGATGGTCAGCGCAGCTTGAGATTCCTCCAGCTCAGGTAACCCCGCCGACGATCCACTCGGCGTGAAGCCAGAAGAATCTCGTCCCGCCGGACCGAACCGCTCCTCCGTGGAGACCCGGGGACGCTCAGTCGTCGGCGTAGACTCCACGCAGCAGTCAGTCCCCCTCCTCCGTCCGCAATGTAGCTGCGGAACCACAGGCCCTCTCCATATCCCACCACGTTGACCCGGAGCCGGGGACCGCTCGGCGGAGAGAGACACAGAGGATGCGGGATTAGGAATACAAGTTACAGCAGGTGGGGAGAGTTCAGGGAGCTGCGAACCCTGAACTTCTCCTCCAGGGATGTGACAGAGCAAATCATTAAGCAGGTGTGAAAAAACAATGACTTGCCTGCCCCCTGGAGGTTGAGTATCGCCTGCTGTAGTGGAATCTGCTTCTTCCTCTCCCCGCCCGGCGATAACGGAGGACCCCCCGGGAATTCGTCTGAGGGTCGCTCGCGTTGTCTCCAGCAGAGAGCTCACCAGGCCGGGATTCCAGGCACACACAGCGGTCAGGAAGCGCGTCGAGGAGGAGGGGGAAACAGCCGGGGTGAGCCAGCCCGAATGTCCAGGAATGACAGCGGGGGAACGAGGCTCAGGGGACGAGGCTGTAGAGTCTCCACACTGACGAGGCGAAGGGATGACAGCTGCGTGGGAGGAACGGTCCTGACGATGACCCAGAACTGGATCCGGACGAGGTTCGTGCAGAGGTGACTCGGCGATGTGATGACGACTACTCCCAGGGGACGAAGCGAGGGGGAAACCCAGGATTCGCCGCTCCAGATCGGAGATCGAGACGAGGAAGGCGTCGAGCACGGGAAAGCTTCGTAGCCCTGAAGTCCTCACCATCAACCTCACTGCCGCCGCCACATGCCTGAAGGTGGTGACAGGAAACACAGTAGAGCTCGCGACAGCCACTCGACCCCGGACATAACTGCTGTCAGCTGCGGCTCCTTGAAGGGAATCCCGAGTGACGTGGCGCAGGTCGGGGGAAGTCCTCTGGTTGGTGCGAACTCCCGGACTGGAATGACGGCAGGAACGGGACTCCGAAGCGGGGAAAGACGTCGCCCACTTCGACTCCCTGCCGGGATTTCCATCCACCCCGTGGAGCTTCTCTCGCTGTGTACCTGCAGCGTCTATCCTGGCACTGTCCTCCAGATGGTACAGAGAGTGAGGGTGACAGTCCAGGAGTTCCTCAGCACGGCCCGGATGCCAGCGTCTCGCGTTGGAGGCGTCGTGCAGGGTGAAGAACGTCCCGTCAACAGCCTCCGAGATGGACCTCAGCTCGTCGCCCTGGCGCCGGAAGTGACTCCTGGGAAACGGCATGCTAGCAGCGCTGACACCCGGACAGAAAGGTACATTTCCACAGCGACTCACGGCCGCCGGCAACTCTTCTGGCTGCGACATACTGTCATATCCGGCTCTAGGGAGCCGGGCAATCAGAGCCAGGAGCAAGCCAGTGAGTCGTGATATTTTATTCAGGGTAAAGGGGAAGGGATGAGGAGAGCACAGATACTCATGCAGAGGTACACTCACAGGTTGCACAGCGCAGAGGTAAGCAGCTCGTACCGGACGTGGGGGTAGCAAGACGTACATACTCACAGCGGGATACAAACACAGGAATGCTGCAAGAGGAGTATAAGCTGACACCAGACGAAGGGGCTTCAGCTTAGCAATGTGTTTATGTCGCAGCCCCGAGTCATCGAGGCTGCTCCTATTTATCCTCATTGGCAGCGCCCCAGCTGATAAAGACTAATTGGCCCCAGCCGTCCATAATGCTGCCAGCTGGGGGCCTGCTGAGACGCTGCTCAATGGGAAGCAGGGATGAGGGAAAACATGGGCTGAGTGCCGAGACGGCATCTCAACCCATGGTGACACAATCAAGCGTTTGCAATAACTGGCAATGAGTCTTTTACAGCACTGTGGAGGAATTCTGGCCCACCCAGCTTTACAGAATTGTTGTAATTCAGCCACATTGGAGGGTTTTTGAGCATGAACCAGCTTTTCAAGGTCATGCCAAAGCATTTCAACCAGATTTAGGTGAGGACTTTGATAAAGCAACTCCAAAGTCTTCATTTTGTTTTTCTGAAGCCATTCAGAGGTGGACTTGCTGGTTTGTTTTGGATTATTGTCCTGCTGCAGAACCCAAGTGCACTTCAGCTTGAGGTCACGAAGAGATGGCCAGACATTCTCCTTCAGGATTTTTTCTCCTTCAGGATCTCCGCCGGAGATGAGGCCGACGATTGCAGAGTTGTCAGAGAACTTCTGTAGATGGCAGTGTGTTGTGTTGTGTGAGAAGTCCGCAGTATAAAGGGTGAACAGGAAGGGAGCCAAAACCGTTCCCTGGGGGGGCTCCCGTACTCCAGGTTCAGGTTACTTTTTTTGTACCTGCAGGTAGATTTGTTTTGTAGTCAGGTGACATCCTTTTAGACACATATTTACAAACCACAATTACATTCAATATGAACACAAACACAGGCATACATGAAGCTGACTATAAACACGATAAAAGTACTCAAGGCTCCACCAATCAGGACATAAGACCAAGAGATAAGAGAAAAAAACAAAGAAATAAGAGAGAAGGGTCATATTAAAAAAGTTAAAAAATTAAGTCAAAGAGATTAAAAACTCAATGAACATCTAAAGTCTAAAACCCAAATAAAAAACCTACAAAAATAAATAAATATAAAATAAAAATTAATAGATAACTAAATTATGTGCAATATATAGCTACATCTTGTTCAAGCCAGCTTGTACTGCCGATGATCTTGTCGGACACACAATCCTGGGTCCTCACAAACTGTGGCCGGTTTGTGAGGTAGTCCAGGATCCACAATGACAGGTGCTGGTCCACCCCTGCACACAGCAGCTTGTCCCTCAGGATCACCGGTTGGATGGTGTTGAAAGCACTGGAGAAGTCAAAGAACATGATCCTCATCGTGTTCCCAGGCTTCTCCAGGTGGAACAGGGAACGGTGAAGGAGGAAGATCATTGCATCCTCCACCCTGATGTCATGCTGGTAGGCGAACTAGAGTGGATCCATCGCTGGTCCCACCAGGGGGCAGAGGTGAGCAAGGAGCAGTCTCTCCAGGGTCTTCATCGTGTGAGACGTCAGGGCCACTGGTCTATAGCTGTTCAGGTCTCTGGGGTGGGAAGTCTTTGGTACGGGTACCACACAAGATGTTTTCCACAACTGTGGTACCCTCCCCAGCTTCAGGTTCAGATTGACGATGTGCTCCACAATCCCACACAGCTGGTCTGCGCAGGACTTGAGGAGCTTTGCGCTGATGCCGTCCGGACCCGAGGCCTTCCTCGCCTTGATCTTCCTCAGCTCCGTCCTCATCTAGTTCTTAGTGAGGGTCAGGTTGGGGGGCTGCGTGCTGGGAATGGGGGGGAGGTGTTGGTGGAGGGGGGGTGGACAGCAGGTCTTGATGACGGTAGAGGCAGCAGTGGTTGTTGTGCAGGCAGAGGGGAGGGCAGTTGGTCAAACCTATTAAAAAACAGGTTCAGATTGTTCTCCCACTCCCTGCCCCCCGTGGCCTGGGAGGAGGTATTCTGGAGCCCAGAGATGGTTTTGAGGTTTCTCCAGACCCCGCCGATGTCACTCTGTTGCAGCTTATCCTCCATCTTCTTCCTGAAGCTGTCCTTGCCTTCTACTGATCTTCCTCCTTAGCTCCCTCTGTACGGACTTCAGCATCTCCCTGTTCCCCGACCTGAAGATCCTCTTCTTCTCTCTCAGGAGTGATTTTCTCAGGGTTGATCCAGGGTTTGTTGTTCGAGCAACACCGTATGCTCTTGGTGGGTACGGTGTTTTCCACACAGTAGCTGATGAAGTCCATGATGGTGTGAGTGAGGCCGTCGATGTCCTCACCATGTGGATCGCAGAGCTGCTCCCAGGCAGTGATTTCAAAACAGTCTTTTAGAGCGTCCATTGTCTCCTCAGACCATACCTTCACCGTGTGTGTAATCAGAGGTTGTCTGTGTACTTGGATTTTGTACACTGGCAGGAGATGAAACAAGTTGTGATCTGATCTCCCGAGTTGGGGGAGTGGCGATGAGGTATACACCTCCTCAGTGTTTGCATAGAATAAGTCCAGTGTTTTATTGTCTCTAGTGTGGCATGTGACATACTGGGTAAACATGGGCAGAATGGGGGACAGTGAGATATGGTTAAAATCACCGGAGATTAGGAGGAGAGCATCTGGGTGTTCTGTCAGTAGCCTGCCAGTGACTGAATGGATGATGTCACGCGCTGCCCCAGCGTTCGCCGTCGGATTTGCATAAATAATGCAGATCACGTGTGAGTATTCCCTCGGGAGATAAACAGGCCACATGCTAACAGCTAGCAACTCCATGTCTTTGCTGCAGTGTTGCTCTTTAACCGTGATATGTCCCGGTTTACACCAGCTGTTATTGACATACATTATCACTCCTCCGCCCCTTGCCTTGCCACTTTCCGGTGTCCGGTCTGCCTGTATTGCGTGGAAACCCTCCAGTTCGATGTTAGGATCTGTTGCTAGTTCTGTTAGCCACGTCTCAGTAAACAACATCATGCTAATCTCTCTGAAGACGCTCTCGTAGCAGGACATGTCCGCTAGTTCGTCTGTCTTATTGAGTAGCGATTGAACATTCCCCATGATAACGGATGGGAGGACGGGTCTGTACCTTATATTTCTCACCCGCCGTCTTACTCCAGCTAGACATCCACCCAGTTTCCATCTTATTTCTCCCAGTATGTCGAGCTTTTGCGTTAGCACCGTGGGCCGGTTAAGTGCTAACAGCTGGTCCCTGTTGTACTGTTTCCTGCTATAAACAGTGGCTCCGTCCGCCGGCTCAGGAGACATTTGGGGCGATCTGTGTGTCCGTGATGGATAAGGTGTCACCAGATCAGAAAATTTAGCGAGAAAAACCAGGCAGTAAATAAGAAAGAGGAAGAAAAACTCAGAATTAAGCTGCTGTTGCGAAAAGGCAGCCGACTCGTGTGGCACCGGAAGTAGATACTGTATAGTCTGAAAGACATATCATATACAGTGGATATAAAAAGTCTACACACCCCTGTTCCACCATTAATGTGACCTATAACTAGTACAACCCATTTGAAAAACAAACTGAAATCTTTTAAGGGGAAAAATAAAAAAAACAAACCTTACAATAACCTGTTTGCATAAATATGCACATCCTTAAACTAATACTTTGTTGCAGCATACTTGGCTTTTATTACAACACTCAGTCTTCTTGGGTAGGAGTCTGTCAGTGTGGCACATCTTGATGTGGCAATATTTGCCCACTCTTCTTTGCAAAAACATTCCAAATCTGTCAGATTGCGAGGGCATCTCCTGTGCACAGCCCTCTTCAGATCACCCCGCAGATGTTTGATCAGATTCAGGTCTGGACTGTGGCTGGGCCATTCCAAAACCTTAATCTTATTCTGGTGAAGCTATTCTTTTGTTGATTTCGATGTGTGCTTTGGGTCATTGTTGTGCTGAAAGATCAAGTTCCTCTTCATCTTCAGCTTTCTAGAAGGAGCCTGAAGGTTTTGTGCCAACACTGACTGGTATTTGGAACTGTTCATAATTCCCTCCACCTTGATTAAGGCTCCAGTTCCAGCCGAAGAAAAACAGCCCCAACGTATGATGCCGCCACCACCATGCTTCACTGTAGGTATGGTGTTGTTTTGGTGATGAGCAGTGTTGTGTGTGTGCCAAATATACCTTTTGGAATTATGGCCAAAAAGTTCAACCTTGGTTTCATCGGACCATAACACAGTTTCCCACATGTGTTTGGGATATTTCAAATGTGTTTTTGCAAAATGTAGCCAGGCTTGGATGTTTTTCTTCATAAGATAAGGCTTCCATCTTGCCACCCTAGATGGGAGATTGTTGTCACATGTACTAAACAGCCAGTACTTGCCAGAAATTCCTGCAGCTACTTCAATGTTGCTGTCAGCCTCTTGGCAGCCTCCCTGACCAGTTTCCTTCTCCTCTTTTCATCAGTCTTGGAGGGATGGCCAGTTCTTAGTAATATCACTGTTGTGCCATATTTTCTCCATTTGATGATGACTGTCTTCACTGTGTTCAACAGTATATTTAATGCCTTGGAAATTGTTTTGTACCTTTCTCCTGACTGATAACTTTGAACAATGAGATCCCTCTGATGCTTCTCTGCAGACCATGGCTTGTGCTGCAAGATGTGACTACAAAAATGTCAGAAAAAGCCTACTAGAACAGCGGAACTTTATTTGAGGTTAATCAGAGGCACTTTAAATGGTGGCAGGTGTGTGCTGATTCCCATTTAACATGAGTTTGAATGTGATTGGTTAATTCTGAACACAACCACATCCCCATTTATTAGAGGGTGTGCATATTTATGCAAACAGGTTATTGTAAGTTTTTTTTTTGTTTTTCACCTTAAAATATTTCAGTTTATTTTTCAATCGGGTTGTATTGTTTATAGGTCACATTAATGGTGGAAAAAGTTTTGAAAGAATTTGTCTTGGCCTCATTTTTTTACATCACAAAAACCTGGCATTTGAACATGGGTGTGTAGCCTTTTTATATCCACTGTACTAGCATCAAAATTGTCCTTAACAGTGGAGGTTACTAACCAAGACTTTTAATGGAAATGGCCCCATCTTAAATGTTGGAATGTAAAATTCAAAATTTGGTTTGTGTTTGAAGAGCCCCCACAGTGCTGTACCTGGGGCCCAAAATTTTGTGCTTCACCCCTGCTCATACAGCACCCTCACCACCATCTCACTGTCCTCATACATGTCCTGCACCACCTTTACATACTTCTCTGCTACTCCTGACTTTCTCATACAGTACCACACTCCCTCTCTTGGCACCATATCAGCTGCTTTATCTAGTTCCACAAGGACACATGCAACTCCTTCTGACCTTCTTTATACTTCTCCATCAACACTCATAGAGCAAAAATTGCATCTGTAGTACTCTTTCTTGGCAAGAAACCATATTGCTGCTCACTGATTGTCACCTCTCCTCTTAACCTGCCTACAACAACTCTTTTCCCATATCTTCATAGTGTGGCTGATCAACATTATGCCTCTGTAGTTACTACAGCTCTGAGCATCATCTTTGTTCTTGAAAATTGGTAACAAAACACTTTTTCTCCACTCCTGAGCCATTCTCCCACTCTCCAAGATTGTGTTAAACAATCTGGTTAAAAAGTCCACTGCTATCTCTCCTAAGCATCTCCATACATTCACAGGTATGTCATCTGAACCAGCCACCTCTCCATTCTTCATCCTCATCAAAACCGCCCTCACTTCCGCCTTGCTAATCTCCAGGACTTCCTTGTTCACAATCTTTCCTTCATCCATCCTCCTCTCTCTCTCATTTTCTTTATTCATCAGCTCTTCAAAGTACTCCTTCCACCTTCTCAACACACTCTTGTCACTTGTTAGAACATTATCATTTCTGTCCTTAATCAGCCTAACTTGCTGCACATCCTTTCCAGCTCTATCTCTCTGTCTAGCCAATTGATACAAGGGTTGTCCTTAGTGTCTACCATCTTATACAACTCACTATATGCCTTTTCCTTTGTCTTTGCCAAGTCTCTCTTTGCCATGTGCCTAGCTTCCAAGTACTCCTGACTACTTTCTTCATCTCCCTGACTATCCCACTTTTTCTTTGCTAACCTCATCCTTAGGATACTTTCCAGTACCTCCTCATTCCACCACCAGGTCTCCTTATCTTCCTTCCTCTGTCCAGAGGATACATCACATACCTTTCTACCCATTTCCCTCAATACTTTTGCTGTACTTTCCCAGTCATCTAGTAATTCTTCCCTACCACCCAGAGTCTGTATCAACTCCTTCCTGAATTCTGTGCGACCTTCTTCCTTCTGTAACTTTACCCACTTAATCTTTTACTCTGCTTTGCCTTCACTGTTTTCCTCTTCTTGCTTTGCACATGTTATGTGTGGGTTTGGCCCCTGGGACTTGCCATAGCCAACGTCGGGCATCAGAGGGGAATGACATCAGGCGGGCTGTGGCCGCTGTATGTATTCATGTTATCCTGGAATAAAGGTCAGTTTATTGCTCAGCATAAGATGGCTCAAGGCTCGCTCATTTTGTACATAACATTTAGCAAGTGAGGATTAAACCATAGGGGCATGCGCAAGACTACCACCTCCATTCTTGGAGTCATCGGGTGTGCCAGCCACACTGTGGCGCCGCTGGCTGGACTCGTTCAATGGCTATATTATCGCAACCGGACTGGACAGCGCTGATGATAAAAGGCGAAGATTCATTGTCTAGGCAAGAAAGGACAACGAGTACTTCATGCTCTGGGCCACACAGACTCTTTAGAGGGGCTGCACGGTGGCGCAGTGGTTAGCACTGCGGCAGCACAGTTTACCCTTGGCCGGGGGATTGTGGGGATCGTGGGTTCGATCCCAGCCCCCGACCAACAGTGATCTGTGTGGAGTTTGCATGTTCTCCCCGTGTTGCGTGGGTTTACTCCGGGATTTCTCCGGTTTCCTCCCACATGCCAAAAACATGCATGTTAGGTTAATTGGCTGCTCTAAATTGTCCCTAGATATCTGTTTCCTATAGGCCCTTAGAATAGAGGGTTAGTATTAATGAAAGCGCTTTGAGTGGTCTTTGTGACTAGAAAAGCGCTATATAAGTGCAGGTTAGTTAGTTAGTTAGTTAGAGGAGTGTTTGAGCCTAATGGATGAGTTTTTTTTGTCAAAAAGTGTAACATCACGGCCCGAAGATACAAGTTCTTCGATCACTGCCAGGAAGTGGGTGAGTCCACATAGCATTTTGTTATGGAACTCTGTAACCTAGTGAGCACGTGCAGCTTTGGGCCTTTAGAAGAGGAGCTAATTTGTGACAAGCTAGCGCATAACACAAGCAACGAGTGGTTAAATGGTAAATGGGATTCACTTATATAGCGCTTTTTTCTAATCTCTAGATGACCAAAGCGCTTTACAGATCCTGCTATCAATCCATTCACACACACATTCACACACTGATGGTGGCATAGCTGCCATACACCAGCGCTGGCCTGACCCACCAGAAGCAATTGGGGGTTCAGTGTCTTGCTCAAGGACGTTTTGACATGCAGACTGCAGACAGAGCGGGAATGGAAAGGAGAAGCTACTGCTAACAAGGGACAATTTCGTGCTCAGCCAGGTGATGTAGATTGCTAACCAAATAGAATCTGCCACCCAACTAGGGAAGCAGATACTCGCTAACAAACAGCTAGTCAGCCAAGTGTCCCCTCCACATCAGGCTGATAGCAACACAGCTAGCTACTCAGGGCAGACTTCCACGCAGAGGCGGACCATGGCACGGGCAGGAGCTGGAACCCGGAGACCTGCGGTTCCTCCCATCACCGAACAAGCTCGTCAGCTTGCCCCACTAGAGGGAAGATGTGCTACAATTGCGGCCAAGCTAACCACCTGGCTAGAGTTTGTCCCACCACCCATGAAGAAGCTGATGCGGGACCCGGGGGTGTAGCCTTGGTATGTGTAGCAGGAGCCAAGAGTTGGCCGCTAAAATGGTACGTCAATGGCTTGATGGCATCGATGTGCCACTCATGGTGGATTCGGGTGCAGGAAGGTCCATATTGAGCGTGTCCACGGTAAGAAAACTTTTCCCTAAAAAGACAGTTGTGGTGGGGGTTGATAACATGTTTGGCTATGGACATGTGAAAATTGGCATGGTGAGCATGGTCAGTTTTTCAGTGTCAGGCGATCATTCTGGATAAGTACCCCTTGCCCACGATGGAAGAGCTCACCACAATGTTCAGTGGTTCCAAGGTGTTCTCAAAGCTGGACTTCCATCAGGGCTATCTGCAAGTGCCCCTCCACTCGGCCAGCCTCAACCTGACGGCGTTTGTGACTCACATGGGCATTTTCAGATATACCCACATGCCTTTTGGCCTCAGCTCAGCTCCGAGTTGCTTCCAAAAATTCATGTCCACGATTCTTGTCAGCCTCAGGGGTGTGGTGGTGTATCTGGACAACATCGTGGTGCATGACGCGTCACGGGCCGCACACGACGAACATCTAGAATGAGTAATGAAGGTGCTGCTAGATCATGGAGTCATGCTGAGACCATCAAGTTTGTGGGGTGTCATCTGTCTGCTGAGGGCTTGAGCCCCCTGCACTCAAACATGGAGGCGGTCCTGCAACTTCCGGACTCCACGACGCCCGCGCAGATTTCGTCTTTCCTGGGCATGGCTGATTTCTATGGGCATTTCATTCCTCAATATTCACAGACAATTTAACTACTCCGTGCTCTCCTGAAGCAGAATGCTCCGTGGGAATGGACCTCGGCCTGCTTAGCTGCCATTGCTAAACTGAAATCTCAGCTCACCTCACTGCCGGTGTTGGCCCATTTCAACCCACGATGACCCACTTTTATAACCTGTGACGTGTCTGGCTCAGCGGTGGGGGCAGTCATGTCTCAACTTAAGAATAGGGCGGAGCACCTTGTGGCATTTGCATCAAGGTCTCTCACGGCGGCAGAATAAAGGTATGCAGTGGGTGAAAGAGAGGCGCTCACGTGTGTTTGGGCGTGTGAACAGTGGCACATATACTGTACCTCTACGGATGCCACGGATCGCAGAGCGCTGACAACATTGCTGGAAATGACTGGTTCAGGACACATGCCCCTGCAGATCCATAGGTGGATGGAATGACTGCGAGCCTACAACTTCACTACTCAGTTCACCCTAGACAGAGAGAATGTAGTGGCCTGTGAAGATGCAGGTTGGACTGGCACCTTTCCATAGTGTCAGGGATGAACTGAGTTGCTGGGAGGACGTGTGTGTGGCGAGAGGACATTGCATGGTGGTTCCGGCATCACTAAGAGCTTGCGTTTTGGGCATGCTTCATGATGGTTACCTGGGGGTAGTTAGGGTGAAACAGCACTGTAGAGACTCAGTTTGGTGGCCTGGTATCAACAAGGACATTGAGGTTATGGTAAAGGACTGTGTGCCGTGTTTGGAGAGCAGGAAAACTGGGACACCTCCACCTCTGCAGTCATTACAGTAGCCAGAGGGCTCCTGGAGGCACATCCAGCTGGATATTTGTGGCGAGGTGCACATGGCTCCTGTGAATAGCCATTTCTTGCTGGTTGCCTATGACCTGTATTCAAAATGGTCGGAGGTGTTACCCACTGGTTCGGTCCCAATCGATGTGATCATCAGTTTTCTCACTTCACTCTTCGCTCAGTGGGGTGTTCCAAATGCCATTATGATGGAGAATGGGCCGCAATTCATCTCTGGGGGGGTTTGAGGAGTTTTTGGGGAAGAGAGGCATGGAGCACATTACAACCACTTTCTACCATCCTCAGCCTAATGGAAGGGTGGAAAGTTTCAATAAGACACTAAAGAATGGACTAAGAGCACACTTGGCGGATGGTTTCAAGTTCTTTGATGCTCTTCAAAACACACTCCTCCATTACAGAGTGACGGCCCACGGCACAACGGGGTGCTTCCCAATGAAGCTCATGCTGGGAGGTGAATTGTATCTTCCCCTGGACCGGTTGCAGTGGCCTCCCACAGCCACCCCTTCAGCGGACGCAGTATCACCAAGGGGGCGGGTACTTGAAAAACAGTGGTGTATGAAACAACACTTTGACAAGAAGCACAAGGCGGGGACACATGGACTCAGAGTAATGGACTGAGTTAGGATCAAGCATCTCAATTGCATGCACAAGCTGCAGCCATTCTGGACAGGGCCACTGCAGATCACAGAAAAGCTGGGCTCAGACACATTTCACCTCTCAGTCTGGTCACGGTGGCATTCTAGCTGCCTCAGGAAATCGTCGCTGACCCAGGATCTGAGAGCACCGACGAGTGAGACAGACACCCACTGGGGCTTGGCTGACGGGGCACTGGAGGGCGCATGGGGACAGGCGATGGAGCCAGCAGCAGGACCTCAACCAGTGAGGCGCTCGGCGAAAACTCATCAGAGGCTGGGGTATCTGAAAGACTTTGTTGTGGGACTTGGTTAGTTAGGATGTGTTTGTTAATTAGTGACAGAATAATCCACCTCAACTTGCGGGCACCTTGGTTGTCTGCCCAAGTGTCCAGCTAGATGTTGGTGTTCTTTAATTCAGGACATTCATATCCTAATGTTATGTTTTTGTTTTTGGTTTTTTTGGTTTCTTTGGGGGGGGGGGTTATTGGTGGGTGTTTGTTCACTAAATTTTTTTTGAGGGGGCGGGGTCAATTGGCTGATGTTTGTTTCACATTTTTCTGGAGGGGGGGTGTTTTATGTGGGTTTGACCCCTGGGACTTGCCATAGCTGATGTTGGGCATCAGGGGGGGGTGACGTCAGGTGGGCTACAGCCGCAGTATGTATTCATGTTGTTCTGGAATAAAGGTCAGTTTGTTGCTCAGCATAAGATGGCTCACGACTTGCTCATTTCATACAGAACAGCAAAGTCAACCTACATACGATCATCCAATGCTGTCTAGCTACATTATCCCCTGCTACCACCTTGCAGTCTCCTTTCTCTTTCAGATTTCTCCTTCTGCATAAGATGTAGTTCACCTGTGTGCACCTTCCTCCACTCTTGCAAGTAACCCAATGTTCCTCTCTCTTCTTGAAGTATGTGTTCACCACAGCCATTTCCATCCATTTAGCAAAATCCACAACCATCTGTCCTTCCACATTACTCTCCTTAAGACCATACCTACCCAGCACCTCCTCATCACCTCTGTTCCCTTCACCTACTTGCTCATTAAAGTCCGCTCTAATCACCACTCTCTTCCCCCTGAGAACACTCTCTACCACTTCATCCAGCTTACTCCAGAATTCCTTTTTGTCTTCTACCTGGCATCCAACTTCTGGGGCATAAGCACTAACAACATTCAACATCACACCTTCAACTTTTAGCTTCAAACTTATAGTGGTATTTGATAGATAATAAAATATTGTAATAAGGTACAGGAATTATTTATTTTATTTAATAGTGGGTGTGAAAGGGGGCGGCGTTAAACCGTCACTCCTGCACTCGCTAAATAAAATAAATAAGCACTCGTAAAAGGGGCACCAGTCCTAACGGACACTTATATTAAACTTAGTTTTAATTAATTTTGTACCTTCAATTACTTAATGGATCAGTCTCAAAATTTAAGGGAGTTCTTCTCCTGCCGTAATCTAAGAAACATATATATGCAAAAGGAAAACACTTCAACTTCTCTCATTCACCCTTTTATTAAACTCATTCAGGTTACGTGATATGGCATTCAAATGATGGATAAACAGATTCAAATGATAACAGGCGTCCGATATCACATCAACTGTTATTGGATTCCTGAACATAAAATCTAGCGTTAAACCTTTGTGGAACCAAGGAGAAACCAGACTTATGTTTCAACGGTAAATGAAGGCTGAAATGTCTAACAAAAGAGAACGCAATTTTATGGGAAAAAATCATAAGCTGATTATCTAAAAATGAACTTCTGAATTAATCTACAAAAATGAAGAGAAGTTACTTAAAAATGACTAAGAGTCTTCCTTCAGTTTATAGCTTTATCCTATGGCTGAGAGACTAATTGTACCATGAAATACTGGTTATGTTCAATTGTAGTTTAACCTCTTGCACTCCGGGATACCGTGGGCGGTCACGTCTCTGCATCCTAAGGCGCACGAGGGCACCCTAGGGCACACTGAAAAAAAAAAAAAAAAAAAGCTGCAGACACAGCAGCGAACAAAAAGCCAAAGGAGTGCTTTGATTGGTTTAGATTTGATTGACCTCTCATTCGACTAATAAGAGCCTTGAATTGGGTTTCTGAAACCTTGAAGAACCAATGACTGAAAACCTAGCAAGAAGGACCCGCCTAGCAACGGCTGCGAATGCAGCGAGCCAATTGAAGCAGAGAACTTTGACCATTGAAAGCGTATGTCCCGTGCGTAAAATCTGTTTTGTGTAAGCCGCTGGGTGACACACACGCGTTCGACAGTCTTTTTTTCTTACTACTGTTCTTATTTGTTTTGAAAAATCGTTCGCCAAAACCGCAATCATGGAAGCGCAAAACCGCAATAATGGAATTATGGTTTGACCAGATCGCTTGACCAGAACCATGAGTCCATAACAAGCGGACCAGCGTCATGTTCGTCTGACAATGAGGAAGAGAAGTTCACCAGCGACACTGCTGTTGTGGACAGGTAAGTGTTATAAGCTAAATTATTCTTTATCCCTGAAAATTGTAATCAAAATGACTTTTGACCAATTGGTAAATAACAACTGTGCGTCATCGCAATATGAAGAGCGCGGCGCACGGACTGGACACGGTCCGTGCGCCGCGTCCGGACCGTGAACGCCCCCCCCCCGCTACTCTTCTGTAGCGGATTGCAGATATTATTGCAGATATTTTAATACAACTGTGCGTAATAGACCGCGACGCACCGTCCCCGCGGTCCGTCATATAGCGATGGGCGATGTCCGTCCTCTGTAGCCGGGGTGGGGGGAGTTGTTATCTTCTACATTACAGATATTTTAGTATAATTTTCAGTGCACTGTAGGTTATTTTTTCTTGTAAAAAAAAAAAAAAGCCACACATTTTTTACGTGGCATGCTTCTTTGTGTGTGGGGGCTTGTTTGTTCATTCATTCATTCATGAATGAATAAACAACCCCCCCCCCCACACACACACAGCCCTTCACCTTTCATTAGAGCCCAAGATGAAGCTTCTATATTGAATCATTCAAAAGTTACAGACGTTTTTCCAAACTGTGCCATTTGGCACAATTAGGCACAGTTTAAAAACGCCTGGGAACTACCTGAGTAAAAAGTTGTGTAATATATTCATTTTTTGTAATATTGTTACAAAATTTTGACCTCAGCTGGATAACACTTGGGTCTACATTTCTGTTGCATTTTCCAGCCCAGACCTGACAGTTGTGTGTTATTTGCAAGCATTTGTATCAAAAAAAACACCCAGGCGAAATTTATTTTCTTCAAGTTCAGTATGTTTAGATGACTGTTACTCAGTGGCAGGAGCACTTAGAGAGATTATGACTGTTTTGCCAAAAATTCAAAGTGTTTTCTTTTAAATGAGACCAATCCCATGAAGATGCTGCAAAGGGTTGAAGAACAGCTTTTGATTTACTTTGGGTACGTTATTTTTAGGCGTTTTTAGGGAAATTGACCAGAGTGTGAGGGGTTAATGTTAGGACATCACGTTTAACCCAGCAGATAGGAAAATGGGAGTCTCACTTACGAACAGCTGTAGGTCCACGTGTTCAGCGGGTCGGTACCGGCTGAGTTTGAAGTCGGGACATCGGGAGAAAGCGACTGCTGCTATGCTTCATCACAGCCGTAAGAAATGCAGGCTCAGCCGGGGGCTCGTACAGGCCCGTGGCAGCAGTGAAGAGTTGTCCCAGAGCGGCGTGAAAAGTCCTTAGGCAACGAGTTTGAATTTGTGAGGTCTCTGGCCGCGGGATAGTCAAAAAAAAAAACTGAAGGAAAAACTTCTCAGTCAGGCGGGTATGAGGCCGGAAAGAAAGTCCAAAATACAATCTCTGTTCACTTCAAATTAGGAAAATTAAAGGTCCACTTTAACGGTGTGAAAAGTTGGAAAATCTGAGAAAAACATTTACTAGGATAAGAATGGCTTCTGAGCTGAAGGAAAAAAAAAAAGAGTTTGAGAGTTTGACTCTCTATTTAAGGCGAGCTCGTAAGAAAAAGATGGTTTCTCTTCAGTAACCAGAAAAATGAGAAAACTAACACAGGATTTGACAAACTTCACACAGAACAATTAAGATAAAAGAAAACTACACGGAACTTTGAAAAGGTGGAACAAAACTTTCCTCTGAGATCTAGATCGCTATTCTGCTTCTTTAACCTTAATCTTAAACTTCTTCTCTTTTTCTTCCTATATTCTCTCTATTCTTTCTTATTCTCTTTTCCTTTCTTTCTTCTTGTTCCTCTCTGTTCTTTTTCTTGTTCTACTTCTTCTTATTCTTTGTCTGTCTTATTCTTTGTCTGACTCTATTCTTTTTCTAATCTTAATCTAGTTCCTGATCTACCCAGACTTCTACACGTCTTTCAATCTTTTTCTAGTTCTCAATCTACATGCAGGGCGGCTCCTCACTCCTTTTCAGTGAGCGCGCCATTGGGTCATAAAACATGGGCCGGTCGCAAGACAGACCAATCAACTTTATAAAAAGGAGTGTGAACTGGCCACCATCCAATGTGAAAACATTTCTTTGTTTGGGAGCAACCAATCGGATGAGGGCACCATCCCATGAAAATGCAGAGAAGGCCGGGGGGGGGCAAAGAATGATAGCAGACAAGAATTAATACTCATTCAGTTCTTATAAAATTAGGTGCTCAATATAAGATCTAACTAAATTAAGTGACTTGGCTAATATTCAGTGATTATGCATTTATACCATTACTACTAATATTACATTCATTTGACTAACACTCATGAACATAACATTTCTTATACATGTTTATAATACATGCACTCATATTTAGATCAAGGATTAATGAATTACTGCAAACCCTGGTCGGTGCTCAAAAGGATGATTTCCAGTGTCCTTAGGATCCGGGGGAAATGATAAGCTGAAAGAAAATTAATGCTTAGTAAGAACTGACAGCCAGATTATTCATAATGAAACACATTTCGTAGGTATCCACTTAGAGGTACTGTTGAGCTGAAGATAACTTCTTAAGTCTCTGGTATTTGTCGAAAGCCATATACTGTACCTGTCTGGTTAAGAAGTTTATGACCTTTTAAGAGCATTAGTTTCCTGTAGGGCAGATGCTATCCACATGAACTGTCCACGTTGGGGATCTGGACTCCGAGTTTTTATGGTCCCTTTAAGCCTTTAAAAGCAAATTCTGATCCTTACCATCTCTGCAAGAGGCAACTGTTTACATTGGGGTCCTGGGAAAAACATTCTTGGTCAAGCCTTGAGTGAGGGTAGTTAATATGAAAACAAGTGATATTCCTGTAGAATGAAGAAAAGTGATTTTCCTGTAGAAGGAAGAAAAGTGAAATTCCTGTAGAATGGAGGAAAGTGATCTTCTGGATTGGTTTGAGGAGACATTGATGCTACAAACTCATTATCCTGTCTGACTCCCTCTTTACCTTCTGAACACTCTTCACATACTCTTCCTTCAAGATTACTCATACTCCATTTCTCTTCCTATCTACACCATAGTAGAATAGTTTACATTCACCTCCAATGCTTCTAGCGTTGCTTCCCTTCCATCTGGATTCTTGAATACAGTATAGCTACCTTTCTTCTCTCCATCATATCAGCCAACTCTCTGCTTTTACCAGTCATACAGTAGCACCTACATTTAAAGTCCCTACACTTACCTCCACACTTCTACTTTTCCTCTCTCTCCCTCCTAACATGCTTTCTCCCTCCTTCTTCAATCTTCGACCAACAGTAGCCCAATTTCCACTGGCACCCTGTCAGTTAATAGTACTGGTGGTGGTCATTGTTAACCCAGGCCTCGACCGGTCAAAGTATGAAAATCTTTTTTGTCATGATCCACATGTTTGATTTGACAAAGGTTTTACGTCGGTTACCCTTCCTGACACAACCCTCCCCATTTACCCCGGCTTGAGACCGGCACTCGGAGTACACTGGCTTGTGCACCCCCTGCGTCTGGGTTTTTTATATATATTGTAACGAGCAGTGGGTTTCAGGCAATAAAGAGGTGTGCTATTGCTCAATTAGCTTTTATTTTTCACACACATTCAACATGCCACATTGGCCCAGGCCATTAATTGAACCCACACTTTTAGTGATGGTTTTCCCCACCACTAACTCCCATAATCCTAAAGTCACAGCCTCATTTAACCACTCCCTCTCCAGCCGGCCAATCACATCCCAGAGGGTGGCCAAGACACCACATTGCCTCCACCTAAGAGGATTAGCTATCCCCAGCAATCCACGCATCAACCACAAAATCCCATAGATGTTGGGGGAGACGGAGTTGTCTCCGGACTCTGTCCCATGGGCTCCCGCCAGCTAAGGGGGGGTGGTGATGATGGCATCTGTGGCTCCTCCTCCTCAGACGACTCTGTAGCTGAAGCTTGTTGGCTGATAGAGTACCAAGCGGCCCCGGTGGAGCACCACCACCTGGTTCCTTTGGCACAGTCACACTTTGTAGACCACATTGGATAATTTTTCCAATACAATGCAAGGTCCCATCCAGTGGCTGGTGAGCTTTGGAGAATGACCCTTCTTCCTCACCGGGTTGTAGACCCACACCTTGGTGCCTGGAGCAAAGTCATCTCCCCAGCACCAGGTGTCATAGGCCCGCTTCTACTGCGCCCCCGCTTTGGTCAGCAACTTTCTGGCCAGTTCATTGGTCTCCCGCAACTGCTCACAGAGACTGTAGTAATAATCCAATTCATGCTCCCCTCTCAGCTCTGGTTCTGGAGGGGGCCCAAATATTAAGTCCACTGGGGTGCGCAGTTCATACCCAAACATCAGTGCCACAGGGGTACACTTTGTGGACTCCTGCACTGTGGTCCAGTAGGACCACAAGACCAGAAGAAGATGGTGGTCCCGGTCTTGCTGTCTTTTGTCTGTCAGGATGGCCAGCTGGGTGCACAGATTCCTGTTAAATCACTCCACCAGACTGTCGCTTTGGGGTGCAGGAGAGTAGTTCTAGTTTTCTTGACACCCAGGCACCGGCACACCTCCTGGAAGATCTTGAACTCAAAATTCCACCCCTCGTCCTTTAACAGCTTCTCCGCAATGGTTGCTGCACTCTGGTCAGGAACGCATATGCTTCGGGCCACTTTGAAGTAGTCCATGGCCAATAAGACATAGCGGTTCCCCTGGTCAGTGACAGGGAATGGGCCCAGAATGTCTACACCCACTCGTTCCATTGGGGCCTCCACCTGCTACTGTTGCAGAGGGGCACGTGATTGCTGGGTGGGGCCGTTCTGCATGATGCAGGAGTTGCAGCAGTGGACAAACATCTCCACATCTCGGCGACATCCTGGCCAGTAGAACCACCCTCGAAGATGATGCAGGGTCTTGGTTGTGTCAAAGTGCCCAGCCCGCCCAACCCCACCCCCGAGCCATGGACCAGTTTGAGGACCTGGCCCTGCGGCTGGAGAGGAACCAGGAGCTGTAAGATGTCTTGTTGCCCACTTGGTGACTTCCACCGATGGTGCAGGATACCATCCCGCCTGACAATGCTGGACTATTGAATGTACAGTGCCTTGGACTATGGGTCTAGAACAGAGACTGCTGGCCACTCGGGCCGCTGGCCAACCCCCACCCAGGCATGGATCCTGGAGAGAATTGCATCGTGGTGTTGGGCTTGCTGGATCTGCTTGGAGTTGAGGGTCTCCCAGTCACCGTCAGGTGCCACAGCATCCTGCAGTGTAGCAACTTTTGGTTCTGGCAGGCAACCATCCTCCTGTCTCCTGCAGTATCGGCACCTCTCCACCTTGCACGGCTGTTGAGAAAGGGCATCGGCATTGCCATGCAGTTGGCCGGGTTGGTGCTAGATCTCAAACTGGTAGTCCTGGAGGGCCTCCACCCACCTGGCCAGCTGCCCCTTCAACATCTTAAAGCTCAGCAGCCACGTGAGTGAAGCGTGGTCAGTCCACAGGATAAACTTTTGTCCATACAGGTAATGGGGGAAGTGTCACAGGCCATGGACAACAGCCAACAACTCCCAGTGGGTTGCGCAGTAGTTCCTCTCAGATTTGCTAAGTGACTGGCTGAAGTAGGCAATTGCCTGCTCACCATGTTCTCCTTCTTGGAAGAGCACAGCGCCCAGATCCACATTGCTGGTGTCAGTATTTACAATGAAGACCTTCCCTGGATCTGGATATGCCAGTACGGGCACCTCCGACAGGGCAAAGCAGAGGCAGGAGAAGGCTGCGGCACAATCATCAGTCCACTCGAAGACCTTGCCCTTCTGGGTCAGCTGGTGAAGGGGGCTAGCTATGGTGGCAGAGTCCCTGATGAATTTCCTGTTGTATGAGGCAAGGCCCAGGAAACTGTGGAGCTCTGACACATCATCAGGGGTGGCCACTCCCAGACTGTCCTCATCTCATCTGGTTCAGTGGAC
Source organism: Pholidichthys leucotaenia (assembly GCA_020510985.1). Lineage (NCBI taxonomy): Eukaryota > Metazoa > Chordata > Actinopteri > Cichliformes > Pholidichthyidae > Pholidichthys > Pholidichthys leucotaenia. The sequence goes on from CM035838.1 coordinate 286,587,807, forward strand.
ACCCCATCAATGCTGATCACATGACCCAGGAATGACACACTTCAGCGGAAGAGGTGGCACTTCTTTGGGTTGAGGCATAACCCCGCCAGACGGATGACCTGGAAGACCTCCCGCAGGTTCTGGAGTGCCCCTTGAAAGTCTTCAGCATGGACCAGGAGATCATCCAGGTACACCACACAACAATTGTGGGGAATATTGGCAAGGACCCTCTCTCCATGAGGCGCTCAAAGGTTGCAGGCGCATTACACAGTCTAAATGGAATCACCCAGAACTGCCACAGCCTCTCGCCAATTGAGAACGGTGTCTTGGGGCAGGCCTACGTTGAAAGCTCGAGCTGCCAGTACGCACTGCGGAGGAGCAGGGAGCTGAAACAGCACGAGCCCTGCAATATAGTCCAAGGCATCAACAATTTGAGGGAGGGGGTAAGAGTCTTACAAGTGGCTTCATTGAGGCACCTGTAGTCCACACAAAACTGCCAGGTACCATCCTTCTTGTAGATCAGAATTGCTGTTTTAGCCCATGGGCTCTGTGAGGGTCCAATGACTCCTGCCCGGTGCATCTCCTCAATCTTCTGTCAAGCTGCCAACCTTTTGGCCAGCAGTAGGCATCAAGGGTGAACACAGATGGGGGGGGGGGGGGGCTCTCCTGTGTTGATCTCGTGGAGGACCATGTTGGTGTGGGTGCAGTCCTCGTCCCTGGCAGCAAAGACATTGATGAAGGCCTCAAACAGTCTCTTCAGTTAGACTTGTTGTTCCTCATCCAAGCTCTTACAGCTCCTCCCGAAGAGGTCTTCAGCGGCTTGTTGGGTCTCTGTCGATGATGGCTGAGGTGGCACTGTAGACATCAGTGTAGCTGGCTCCATTGGCTGCGCTTGTTGCTCTGCAGAAGTTGGTGGCAGCGCTGATGCTTGGCAGACCCCAGGGCCACTGGACTTGTGAAAAGCTATGGCTACAGAGCCCACATAGAGGATGGCCCTGGGCACATCCACCACAGCTTCCCACTCATCCAGCATGTCGAGGCCAATGATGCAGGGGTCCTGGATGTCAGCCAACCAGAACTGGTGTTGTGATGGGTGGCCGGCAATGGTGACCTGTAGCACCTTCATTCCGAGGATCTGTGCTTGCTCGCCGGTGACTGTGATGATGTGATGCCTGATGGGAATCCACCCTTGGAGCCAATGTTCACTGGAGCCCGGCACAGTCACTGGGCAGATGAGTGATGCAGCCGAGAGTGCCTGGCGAGCTGCTTCATGCTCCTCATCTTCGTCATAGTCAGTCTGGTTCACCCGGTGCACATGGTGATGGGAAAGTCCCTCAGGGCATAACACATGTTCAACCCTGTCTGCTTCTTTTAAGGCTGCTGCCAAGGTGGTGGGAGCCAGAAGGCATACGTACTCATGGAGATGGTCAGGCTGAAGTCCTCGGATGAAAGCCTAGGAGGCGAGCTCCTCCTGGACTTCCTTCATGAACCCAGGGTGTCCTTGGTGGGTGTACATATGCAGATCAGCCGCATATGCCCCAAGACTCTCTCCAGCCCATCTCCGCCACTTTGCAAGTTGGTCTCTTGCATCATTAGCATAGACCTGGTGACCAAAGCACTGCTGGATGGCTGCTTTTAATGATGCCCAGTCTTGGAGTTCAGATGGCCTCAGATCTCTGAGTACTTGCCGAGCTCCAGGGAGAGGGCGACATTGCATGCTCCTTGGGGGACAACGCATTAAGCCATGCTGCCAGATGGGCCTGCATCAGATAGGTTTTTTGTGGCTCTTCTCCAGTGTAGCGAGGAAGCTTCACTGTAGGTTTCCATGGATTCTTGTAGAGCTGAGCAGGTCTCTCTTTTGCCATGTCTCTGTTTGCATTGGACAGGCCAGTAGCCAGTGCTGGGGAGGGGGTTCTCGGCACCAAGGCTCTGCCAGCCACTCCATTCACTGCTACATGTGCCCCATCTGCTGCTCTGGCCGCTCTTCTGCATGCAGCTCACATGACTCAGGACGGCTTGCTTCCCTGTCATTCACTGCCCTCGGTCGCAGTGGGATCGCTGGCTCATAGCTCTACTCTTGGCGTTCCCTGCCCTGCCTTGAAAAAGGCATAAAGTGAGGTTTGCTTGCTCTGTCTGATCCGCTCTGCCTTGAAAAAGGCAGAAAGCGGGTACACTTGCTCCATCTGGTAGGTCACTCTTGTTCTGATGCCGGCATTCACCATGGAGCCCTGCTACATTGATCTGATCTATGGAAGTTTCCATGCTGGCAATGAGACTGTCAATCTTCTGCTGATTTGCCATTCTTTTGAAATCCCAGTGTAACAAGAAGTGGGTTTCAGGCAGTAAAGAGGCATCTTATTGCTCAGTTAGCTTTTATGTTTCATACGCATTCAACACACCACACTGACCCAGATCTTTAATTGAACCCACACTTTCAGTGGTGGTTTTCCCCACCACTAACCCCCATAATCCTCTAGTCCTGGCCTCATTTAACCTCTCTCACTCCAGCCGGCCAATCACGTCCCAGAGGGTGGCCAGGATGCCACTATATATTAGTTAGTTAAGTTAATTCCCTTCCACAGCATGTGGGACACCAGATGGTGTATATGGGCGGCACCTATCTCCGTTTCTCTTACCCTAGGCCACACAGCTACTGTAAGTAGTGAAAGCTACAGTGGGGTGGTGGGGTGTCAATCCTCTGGTAGCTCTGTGCGTTAACTTTCCTTTCTCCATTCTATTATGCTGAGCACCAGGCTAGAAGGTGGAAAGTACCATTTTTATATAGTCTTTGATATGACTCTTGAATCCACAACCTCCCGGTTGTGAGGCAGATGCTCTACAAACTAGGCCACCACTCCGATACACTCTCTCTCTCTCTCTCTCTCTCTCTCTCTCTCTCTCTCTCTCTGTATATATATATATATATATATATATATATATATATATATATATATATATATATACAATATACTGCTCAAAAAAATAAAGGGAACACTTTGGAAACACATCAGATTTTAATGGGAAAAAATAAGCTGGATATTGAAATTGTGGCAGGCTAGTCCAGTTTACTCAGATTACAAAGTGTTCCTTTAATCTGAGTAAACTGGACTCATCATCATCATCATCATCATAGCAGTCCTTTAATCTGAGTAAACTGGACTAGCCTGCCACAATTTCGATATCCAGCTTATTTTTTCCAATTAAAATCGAATGCGTTTTCAAAGTGTTCCCTTTATTTTTTTTGAGCAGTATATATATACTGTAGAGACTGGGTAAATCATCTCAGACTGGATGCAGAGGGTAAACAGAGAAGGACAATAGGCATGGAGATTATGGTGAGGTAGCAGGAAGGAGGAGTTGGGGGAAGAAAGGATGAATGTATTGTGATGTGAGATGTCATGCAGATGTGAGATGGGCAGTTGGTATAAAAGGAGAACCCTCAGTGTATTGAGACATGCTTTTCTGTGTATGAATGATGTGAGAGTGAATAGAATCATCTGCTGCATAAATCAGCCTCGTTATTTGCACTCTCCACACTGGTGACCCCTTGACGAATTATGGAGCACGAGACAGGAACCCCCAGCAATGTGTGCGCTGTTTCGGTCAAACTACCGGACTTTTGGCTGCACGACCCGCGGTTTTGGTTCCACCTCACCGAGGTTCAGTTCGCCCTCTGGGGAATAACAGCAGATGACTCCAGATATTACTATGTGGTCGCAGCGCTGGACGCTCGCACATCTCAGCAAGTAGCAAGCCTGCTCCAACAGCCTCCAGCCCATGACAAATACGGGGCTCTCAAGGCCGCGCTGACCCGGCGCTACACACTCTTGGACTGTGAGAGAGCAGAGAGGCTTCTGAGGCACTCCGAGTTAGCAGATGGTTCGGCGGTCAAACTGATGGAGAAGATGTTGGAGTTAATGAGCACGGACGACGGGCATTTTCTGTTTGCCCACCTGTTCCTCTGGAACCTCCCGACAGAGGCGAGAGCGGTTCTTGCCAATTCGCCGTTGCTGGCCGTGCGTGACTACCGTGCGCTAGCCCAGGAGGCAGATCGGCTCATCCTCACCACCAGAGCCCTCACAGTGAACGCGGCGGCATCAGAACCCAGCGAGACGACCATCAGAGGCGAGGAGCCACCGATGGTAGCGGCAGCGGAGGCCAGGAAGCGCCAGAGAGACACGCTGTGCTCCTACCACTGCTGCTTTGGAGAGAACGCATGCAGATGTGTGCCACCATGCCAATTCAAGCGCTCAGGAAACGCCAAGGCCAGCGGTCGGTAGCAGCTGCGACTGCTGGTGAAGAGAACAAGCTGCTCTACGTGATGGACTCGCGCTCGGGGAGACGGTTCCTCGTAGACACCGGAGCCCGGAAGAGCATCATCCTGCCGTCCTACGCCGACCGGCTAGCAGGACCTAGCGGCCCCGGGCTGGTAGCAGTAAACGGCTCGGGCATTAAGACCTTTGGTGAGAGAACACTGACTCTATCCCTACACGGCCGTATGTACGAGTGGACTTTTGTCATAGCGACACTGAGTTTCCAAATCCTGGGAGCTGATTTTCTATGTGCACATGGGTTACTAGTCGATGTCGCTAACAGGCGCCTGGTTAAATGGTAAAATGGTAAATGGCACTCACTTATATAGCGCTTTTTTTCATCTCTTGATGACCAAAGCGCTTTACAGATCCTGCTATCCACCCATTCACACACACATTCACACACTGATGGTGGCATGCTGCCTAACATGGCGCTTCCAGACCCACCAGGGGCAATTGGGGTGAAGTGTCTTGCCCAGGGACACAACGGCAGGATATCTGGGGAGAGCGGGATTCGAACCGCTGACCATGTGGTTATTGGACGACCTGCTCTACCTACTGAGCCACTGCCCTCCCCAGTACATGGTTAATGCATTGTCTTTTGATTCTCTCCCCTGTACAGCTCGAGGGGCCGGGCCAATAACACAAGCCAACGTCACAGCTCCAGGCGGTAAGTTCCACACACTGCTCACTCAGTTCCCAGCATTCACGGTCCCGATGTTTTCGGCGGCCATCACTAAACATGGGGTGGAACACTTTATCACCACCACCGGGCCGCCCGTTTTCGCACGACTTCGGCACTTGGACGCAGCTAAACTGGCTATAGCGCGCGAGGAGTTTGCCAACTTGGAAAGGTTGGGCGTCATCAGGTGATCGAACAGCCCATGGGCATCCCCGCTACACATGGTCCCTAAGGCCAAAGGATCGTGGTGACCGTGCGGAGATTTCCGCATATTGAATAATGCCACAGAGCACGACCGCTACCCGGTTCCCCATATTCAGGATTTTTCCATTCACCTCGCCGAAGCACGCATTTTTTCTAAAATAGACCTGGTCCTCTGTTACCACCAGGTCCCAGTGCGTGTGGAGGATATACCCAAAACAGCGGTAATAACTCCATTTGGCTTGTTTGAGTTTATACGCATGCCCTTCAGATTAAAAGGAGCGGCACGGACATTCCAGCGCATGATGGATGCGGTGTTGCGTGATCTCCCGTTTGTGTTCATCTACCTGGATGATATCCTGGTGGCCAGTGCGTCCGAGGACGAACACGTAACCCACCTCAGGACGGTTTTCCGGAGGTTGGAGGAGCACGGGTTAATAATCAACCCGGTGAAATGCCAGTTCGGCGTGACGGGGATTGAATTTTTGGGGCACCGCGTCTCACCGGATGGAGCGATACCCTTGCCCGACAAAGTGCGCGCTGTGGGGAATTTTCCCCGGCCTCAGACGGTCAGGGCGCTGCAAGAATTTTTGGGGATGGTTAACGTTTATAACCGGTTCCTCCCCCACGCAGCTCAACTCATGCAGTCATTGTACGCCGCGCTCAAAAAACAGAAACCCGCTGACAGAGTCAAATGGACTCCGGAGCGAGAGCAGGCGTTCTCTGAGGTTAAAACAGCCCTGGCAAATGCTGCACTGTTGGCGCACCCGGACCTGGTGGCCCGGATAGCGCTCACTACTGATGCCTCGGACGTGGCCATAGGGGCCGTCGTGGAGCAACGTGTCGCCGGTTCTTGGCAGCCGCTCACTTTTTTCAGCAGGGCTTTGCACGACAGTGAGCGTAAATACAGCGCGTTCGACAGAGAGTTGCTGGCTCTCCACCTGGCCATACGCCACTTCCAGTTCTGGTTGGAAGGGCGCAGCTTTACTGCGTTCATGGACCACAAGCCGCTAACGTTCGCAATGGCCAAGGTTTCGGAACCATGGTCAGGCCGGCAGCAGAGACAGCTGGCTGCGATCTCGGAGTTTACGACCGATATTCAGCATGTGTCGGGTAAACTGAATGTGGTGGCGGACTGCCTCTCGCGCGCAGTAGTGGCCCCGGTCTGCGTGGGGATAGATTATACAGCCATGGCCGCAGAGCAGATTGGCAATGCGGACATGTGCGTGCTCCAGTCTTGACCAACAGGGCTAAGGCTGGAGAGCAGAGTACTGCAAGACGGCAGCCCCCCCTTATCTGCGACGTCTCCACGGAACGCCCGTGCCTGGTGGTCCCAGTTGCTTGGTGCCACCCCGTGTTTGAGTCAGTTCACGCTCTGGCGCACCCAGGGGTGCGAGCGTCAGTCAAAATGGTGGGAACGAAGTTCGTGTGGCCAGGCCTGTGCAAACAAGTGAAAGAGTGGGCTGCAGCCTGCGTAGCGTGCCAACAAGCCAAAGTACAAAGTACACAGATACACGAAGGCTCCTTTGGAGCCGTTTCGTATACCGGCGAAGAGGTTCGACCATGTTCACGTGGACCATGTTCACCTTCTGACAGTGGTGGACCGCACCACATGCTGGCCAGAAGCAGTCCCGCTGGCAGCAACCACGTCCGCGGACGTTGCGCACGCTTTTTTGACGACATGGCTGGCACGTTTTGGAATCCTGTCGGACATCACTTCCGATAGGGGTCCTCAGTTTGTTCCCGACCTCTGGTCTGCGATGGCCCATAGCCTGGGGGTTGCAATTCATCGCACAACCGCATACAACCCACAGGCCAATGGGTTATGCAAGCGTTTTCATTGGTCACTGAAAGCAGCGCTCAAGGCTTCGCTGACGGATGCAAATTGGGTAGACCGGTTGCCGGGGGTTTTATTGGGGTTGCGTTCCGCACCAAAAGAGGATTTGGAGGCTTCCCCGGCGGAGCTTTTTTTTTATCAGCCGCTGCGGCTGCACAGGGAATTTTTGCCAGATAATCCCGCGCAGGACAACTGTTCATCTCAGCGTTTGCAGCATAGCGCAGATACAGGCACGCTGCCCGGCCCAGCCCACCACTGTTTTCCAAGCGTTTTTGTGTCAAAAACTTTGAAGAACGCGGCATTCGTGCTTGTCAGGCACGATGCTCACCGCCCTCCATTGCGCCCACCCTACAATGGCCCGTTCAGAGTGCTGGAAACAGGGGACAAACATTTTTTGTTAGACCTGGGGGGTCGTCGGGAGAAAATATGCCTAGACAGACTTAAGCCCGCCTTTGTAGTGGCGGACGAGCAAGTGCTGCTGGCTCAGGCCCCTCGGCGTGGAACACCCCTACTGAGAACTCCCCAGATAAACGATTCATCAGAGCAGCCACATGGGCAAGCCAAAGGTCCCCCCTGCCATCGCCAACCCGCAAACAGACACACCCCCAGGACCCCCCCGCCGGCACAACAGCGCCGTGGAGGCAGTAAACCCCCGTTACAGCAGATATGGGAGGAGACTGAAGCCAAAAGGATTTGAGGACTGAAACTCTGTCTGAGATTCTGGAGGGGGTGCGTGTAGAGACTGGGTTAATCATCTCAGACTGGATGCAGAGGGTAAACAGAGAAGGACAATAGGCATGGAGATTATGGTGAGGTAGCAGGAAGAAGGAGTTGGGGGGAGAAAGAATGAATGTATTGTGATGTGAGATGTCATGCAGATGTGAGATGGGCAGTTGGTATAAAAGGAGAACCCCCAGTGTATTGAGACATGCCTTTCTATGTATGAATGATGTGAGGGTGAATAAAATCGTCTGCTGCATAAATCAGTCTTGTTATTTGCACTCTCCACAATACATATATATATAACAAAGGGCAAATGCAGGTTGAACTGTTCGACCAGGCCGTCGCTCTGTGGGTGCAGCGGGGTGGTCCAGGTCTTCCGGATGCCCAGCTGCTTGCAGACCTCCCCGAAGACCTCTGCCTCAAAGTTCCAACCCTGATCGCTGTGCAGCTCCTCCGGTGCGCCAAACCGACAGAACATCTTGTCCACCAGTTTTGATGCTGTGGTGGTGGCGCTCTAATCCGCCTCTGGCCATTTAGTGAAATAATCCATTGTGACCAGCACGTAGCAGTTCCCCCTGTCCGTGGTCAGGAAAGGGCCCAGAATGTCCACCTCTACCCGCTCCACGGCACCGAGACAGCGCGTCAGCATTGGCATGGAGGCGGCCTGCCCGATGCACAATCAGAAAACTATAATCCTGCAGTGCCTCCAGCCATCTCGCCAACTGTCCATCCGGCTCTTTGAAGTTCAGCAGCCAGGTCAGGGAAGCATGATCCGTCCTGAGCTGGAACCTCCCCCCATACACATACGGGCAAAAATGTCAAAGCCCCTGGATGACAGCCAACAGCTCTCTGCGAGTAACGCAATAATTCCTTTCAGCTCTGCTGAGAGTGCAGCTGAAAAAAGCAACTGCCTGCTCTCCGTGTTCTCCCTCCTGGGATAACGCCGCCCCGATGCCCTGCTTGCTGGCGTCCGTGTCCACAATGAAAGGGTGGTTCGGTTCAGGATACTGCAGGATGGGGGCTCCGATGGATGCTGAGCGAAGCTGGGAAAAAGCAGCAGCACAGCTGTCACTCCACTGAAACACAGGGCCCTTCTGTGTCAGCTGATGCAGCGGGCTGGCGATGGTGGCAAAGTCTTTCACAAATCTCCTATAATAGGAGGCCAGTCCGAAAAAACTCCCTAGCTCTCCCACATCACGTGGCACTGACCAGTTTTTCACCGCTGCCACTTTCTCTGGATTGGTGGCGACTCCCGCTGCGCTGACGATGTGGCCCAGGAAGGTGGTCTCCCGCTGAAATAGGGGGCATTTCTGCAGGTGTAGCCACAGCCCGGCCTGTTGGATGACTTCCAATACCCGGAGGTTGGACAGGTCGCTGTCAAAATCAGCTGTGTGAACCAGCAGGTCATCTAGATAAACAATGCAGTGGCTCCGGGGCACGTGAGCCAACACTCGCTCCATCAGACGTTCAAAGGTGGCCGAGGTGTTGCAAAGTCCAAACGGCATCACCTTGACCTGATACAGTCCCTGCCCAATGGTGAAGGCTGTTATCTGGCGGGCCTCAGGTGACAGTTCTACCTGCCAATAGCCGCTGCAGAGGTCCAGCGAGCTGAACCAGCTGGAGCCGGTGATGTGATCCAGCGCATCATCGATGCGGGGCAGGGGGTAGGAATCCTTGCGAGTGATGTCATTCAGGCGTCGGTAATCCACACAGAACCGCCACAAACCGTCGTTCTTCCAAACCAGCACCACCGGCGCCGCCCAGGGGCTGCTGGAGGGTTCAATAATGTCTGCCTCCAGCATTTCCCATACTTTTTGTTCTGCTGCCGCCCGCCTTGAAAAAGGCAGACGGTGGGGGCGGACACAGTTATAATGACACAGCAATAACACTTTAGAACACATGAATGATAACACCCTTTGAATCCTCCGCTGCCAAAGCATGCCAGGAGAATCCCCGTTCCCTTATCACAGCCCTGACGTTACAGTATTTTGGTTTGGTCAAATAGGTTCATTTTGTCTTCTTTTAATAATTTCTCAGCTCGGTGGATCTGACAGATCTGCTGAGCTGGCCCTGCCTACAAAAGTCAGCTGATAAATGTCACCTGGCAGCAATCGTCTGACTCTTCTGACGAAGGCTGCAGTGTACAGTCGAAACATGTTAAGAAGGTAAAGACATCTCCTTTCTATTTTATTTTTTTCTTTTATAAGAACAAAAGATAAATAAAGTATTGTGGTTTTCTAGTTGAGTCAATAAATTCAACTCTAGCCTGTCTGTTTTGTTAAGGCATAAAATATATCGCCGGATGTTTAAAAGGACAGGACATCTGGATCAGAGACAGCTGAGACTATAGTTGTGTCATGAGCCTCCTCGTGCGCTTTTACGCAGCACACGGAGGAGGGAAAAGGAAGATGGATTTATGCACAGGTTCCTCCACACACATTTATTGAACAAAGGACAAAACAAAAACCAACTATACAAAATAACAAACAACTCAGGGCACACAAGGAGTCCTCCAGAACGCTCTACTGTCTCTGGTGAGAACACCGGAAAAATACACACAGTCAATACTCACAAAACAGGAGCAGTCCAAATAAGTCCCAATGTGGCCTGGCAAAACCCACACACAGGACAATACGTTGACAAGACGATACAACGGTCCAGCAATGCTTGACTGGCAAAAGCCACTTAAGTACAAGCATTGCTGAGCAACAGATTGGATACACCTGGGCGAGGCGCGGGAAGGACAGTTACTGGAGTGGAATCAGCTGGCTGTCAAGAGAGAGGGGGCGTGGTCGGACCGGCGAGTGTGAGACAACGCTCACACGAATGTAGGTCAAAGAGGCTGCATAACAACCGCCGGCCAGAGTGGTGGCTACAAACATGGAAAAAAAGAAACAAAGACATAAAGACAACAAAAACTCAAAAGATAACACAATACATAAATAACCCGATACCTGAGTCACAGAGAACGGTCAGAACCGACCCTAAGGACAACACCAGCTCGGTTTGTGACAAGTTGCTTTTCAGACAGCGCCTCACTGTGGAAATTAAGGTATCCAACACAGTATTGCAATACCCAAGTCTGTAGACTTGACAGTAAATTACTGTTTGTAATTAACGGTTCCTAGAACACCTTTGAAGCAGAGTGATACATATCCAGTTAAAGATTGGAGTGCAGTTATCATGGACTAGAGTAACTCCTGGAATCCCTGTTGTTCAATCAAATTGCTCAGTTGGAACTAACTGGTCTGTGTGTGTGTGTGTGTGTGTGTGTGTGTGTGTGTGTGTGTGTGTGTGTGTGTGTGTGTGTGTGTGTCCCTGTATTGTTGTGTCCTCACTTTTAAATTTTTTTTCCCTCAGATGTTTCAAGAAACCTTGACAGGGTGAAGAATTATCATGACATTATTGGGTAAATATACTGACATTCTATTTTTTTTTTTACAAATTATTATTATTTGAAGTTATTTCTTGGCTTGATTTTATGCCGGTTAGTTTCATATCTTCGAGGGCAAGCTAAGGCTTTTAGCCTAAGGCCTTGAGAAATATTGTTATTTATTATTATTATTATTATTATTATCCACTAAAAGTGCATATGCAGCAATAAACTAATAGTAGAAACATGAAATATTGCAGTCTGGTCAGAAATTCGCCACACTGCTCACAGACTCAAAGTCAAGGCAATGCATCCATCGGTGGGTCTGTGATAATCAGTTTTACATTTTTGCAAATATCTCAAAAACAGCTTGGCCTTGACTCAAAATTCTTTCAACGTTCTAATTTCTGAAATCTTCCACAACTTTTCTGTGTTGGTCTTATGCTCTAAAAATCTAAGTCTAGCTGTTCATGAGATATTTTTGAAAACATCATCATCATAGCAGTCTGTCGGGGTGACAATGACTGTTTCATTTAGATCTGATTAGATTCCTCCAAGCAGCTCTGTCCTTCACTTTCCGCTGCCAGGAACTTCTGACCTCATTAACCTGGGCAACATCCGACCCGGTTTGAATTGCTCCCTGACTGACCATTTTATGAAACTGCTTGCAAAGTATATGAGTACCGCTAGCTTTTGCTGGACTAGCGGCACTTTCCTGGCAGATAGCGGTATTATCAGTGGCAAGGACGGGCCAAGACAAACTGACATCAGTATCTGTTGCAGTGACTGACCAGATGATAGATTTGTTTATCTCTGCTCTTTGAGTAGTGCATGTCACGATGCACCATCTGGCAAAAGTCCTCCACAGACCTTGCGGCTTGTCCAGTCTCACCCTGTATAACTGGGAGTGGTCCACCACAGACCTCTGACAGACATTGTCATGAATTGCTCCTCAGAGAAGGAAAAGAGGCACCAAACGTCGGCCATGAGTTTGCAGGATTTACTGAAAGAAAATAAGAAAATAACAAACAACTTGAGTAAGGAAAAGGCACAGGTCAGCTAAATAGCATGGCTAAGGCAAGGGGATTGCCAGCTAAACCCGGAGACTAAACACAGAACAACCGGCAAGCAAAATAGCACTGCTATGGTGAAACTAATTGCCAGCTAAACCTGGAGAATAAGTGAACACATAGTACATAAACCATAGACTTACGTGTAAGAGGTAAGAGCTGAAAGTAGGATGCTGCACCAAGCAATGGCACAGAGCCCCTAAAATAGTGGTCGGAATGATTGGAATGATGAACAACAGATGTGAGTGTCTGAATGGGCAGGAGAAGTGAGGATAAATGATTAGGATCAGCTGAGTGCATGAGAGAGAGGCGAATAACCCTGGCAGCTGACAGGACATGCCCATGCGAACCTAAGCGCCTCTGACAGCTGTCAACAGAAGAGAGACAAACTGGTAAATAGAATAACATACAAAATAAATTTATAAAAATACAGAATAAAAATAAAACACAAGCAAGAAAATGGCAGACAGTGTTGGAGCACAAAAACCCAAGGAGGCACACAATAGAACATAACAGTTAATAAACAGGAAAATAGCCATGAAACCGAGTCTGGTGAAAATCTCCAGAACTCAGTTCATGACAGATACCATTTTTAGTTCTTCCAGGATGCCCAGTTTCACCCTTCACGCAGGGCAGGGTTGCCGGTTTAGTCGCCTACGGCCCAACCCACGAGACAGATAGTACCGGTTTTCATGGTTATCCGGTAGCAAGCAAACCAGTGCCTGACCTGGCATCTGACATTGATGACACCTGACATTGCAAAAACATAAAACAAATTATTATAGCCCCACCTATTGGGGCAGTGCTTTGATCTTTGGTCACTAAGAAGTGGGGAGAAGAAGTGGGGAGTTTGACCAGACTGGAAAATATTGCCATTTATGTATCCCATGCACTTGTACAGGAAAAGAAGAAGTTGTTGAAGAAGAAGAAGAAGAAGAAGAATTATTGTAAGTTTCCCGCTGCTGCTGCTTGGAACTCTAGTAAATCTTGTCTTCCTTTTCTTCTTCCATCCATCTTCTACCGTTTTTTTGGTGGTCCGGGTCAGGGAGGCAGCAGTTCAAGCAGAGAAGCCCAGACATCCTTCTCCCTAGCCACCTGGTCCAGCTCTACAGAGCAGATACCAAGGTGCTCCCAGGACAGCTGGGAGACATAGTCTCTCCAGTGTATCCTGGGTCTTCCCCAGGGTCTCCTCCCAGTGGGACATGCCTGTAACACCTCAAGTAAGAGGCATCCAGGAAGCATTCTGATCAGATGCCCAAACCATCTCAGCTGGCTCCTTTTGATGTGGAGGAGCAGTGGCTCTACTCTTAGCCTCTCCCGGATAACTGAGCTCCTCACCCTATCTCTAAGGGTGAGTCCAGCAATCCTACGAAGAAAGTTCATTTCAGACGCTTGTATCTGGAATCTGATTCTTTCGATCATTACCCAAAGCTCATGATAGGTGAGGGTAGGAATGTAGATTGACCAGTAAATTGACAGTTTTGCCTTAGAGCTCAGCTCCCTCTTTACCACAACAGACCAGTACAATGTCTGCATTACTGCAGATGCTGCTCCAATTCATCTGTCAGTCTCCCGCTCCATTCGCCCCTCTCTTGTGAATAAGACCACAAGATACTTAAACTCCTAAACTTGGGGCAGGAGTTCATCCCCAAAACAGAGAGGGTAATTCACCCTTTTCCGGCTGAAGACCATGGACTTGGAGGTGCTGATTCTCATCACAGCCACTTCACACTCAGTAGCAAACCATCCCAGCAAGAACTGTAGGTCATTGCTCGAGCCAACAGGACAACATCATCTGCACACAGCAGAGATGAGATCCTATGGTTACTGAACATGACACCTTCCATTCCTTTGCTGTGTCTAGAAAGCCTGCCCATAAAAATTATGAACAGGATTGGCAACAAAGGGCAGTCCTGGCAGAGTCCATCTCTGAATGGAAACAAGCTCGACTGATTGTTGGCAATACAAACCAAACTCTCGCAATGGTCGTATAGGGACCAGATAGCTCGTAGCAACAAGCCCAATACCCCATACTCCAGAAGAATCCCCACAAGAAACTACCAGAGACATGGTCGAAGGCTTTCTTCAAGTCCACAAAACATGTGTAGACTGGTGGACAAACTTCCATAAACCCTCAAGAATCCTTGAGAGGATAAGGAGTTGGTCTGATGTATCACAACGAGAACAAAAACCAGATTGCTCCTCCTGAATCTGAGGTTCCACCAATAGCCGGACTCTCCTCTCCAGTACCTTGGCATAGACCTTCCCAGGGAGGCTGAGAAGTGTGATCCCCTGAAAGTTGGAACACACCCTCCGGTCCCATTCTTAGAGAGGAACTACCACCCAGTTTGCCATGCCAAGGGCAAAGTCCCTGATCTCCATGCAATGTTGCAGAATCATGTCAAACATGACAACCCTACAATATCCAGCACCTCGAGGTACTCAGGGTGAATCTCATCCACCCCCGGGCCCGACCACCGAAGAGTTTTTTTTAACCAATTCTATGACCTCACGTTGGTGTTCTGAAACCACAAATTTGGTCAGTGTCAGCATGATGACACGGCCACTCGGTGATGTCATCACGCCAGATATATAAATGTAATAGACGGCCATTTTACAATTCTTTTGGCGCTCGGCTTCCCAACCAACAACACTCTGAATCACCATATTAAAATTGTATGCAATAAAGTTCCCAGCAAGACGCTCTTTGTTGGTTCCTTCCACGTTTTCCAGACATAATAAATGGTGACGAGGATGACCCACGCAAAACCGAAGAAAGTCTTGACTCGTTTCCCAAAGATAGATGTGGATCACAAAGAGTTCCTCTTATTCCCACCACCATTTGTCATGACCCCGGGTGAGCCACCCATCCCATGGCCATGTTGGATTGAGGTACTTCAGTCATTTGTGTCAGCTAAGGGCCTGGTAAATGTTAGCAAGCGTCATCTATGGGCTGTGATGGATTTTTTTCCTTGGCCTCCAGGGACGGCGTGTGTTGGAGGCACTGGGTCTTGTGGAGACTTTCAGCGAATGTGCCGCCTTGATGGACAAGCATTTCACTGCCCCACAGGACGTGATGGCCCAGAGGTTTGTGTTCTACCAGCACCGACAGTGAGAGAATGAGCTACTCATACAGTACGTAGATGCCCTTCGCTGTTTGGATAGCGTGTGCGAGTTGGGACATGCGGAGGACAGATTGATCCAGTCACAGTTGAAGGGGTTCACCGCGAATTTGGTGATACGGGCCATGCTGGAGGTGGGGCTGAATGACCAGACAGTGACAGACATGGTGAAAGACCTACAGGAGATGCTGTTAGAGATGGTGCATTTCATATTGGCGATGGAAGTGATCCAATTGGCGTTCCAGCTGGAGTGACGGCCCAGGTAACATCGCGGATAGCAGGGCCTTACCTGCATTCCCCGCAGTTAGCTCCGCTGGTACAGACGGTTGCCCTTGTTGCGAAGCCTGCCAACTCCACACCATTTTGGGAGGGTCCCGAGGTAAAGGCCGCGGGGCAGTAGGGCACCACAGAGCAACAACCCAGCAACAAACGCAGCTTGGGAGACAACAATTCGAGTCCACTGCACGGATATTTGGATGCAGCTGCTTCCTGCATCGCACCGCATGCCGAACAGAACCCAGCAGAACCGGAGCAGGCACAAGAGCCCCAGTCCACAGCCATGCAGAACCCAGAGCTAGTCCCCGCACAGAACAGGTTTTCGCAAGTCACAGCCTCATCATTAGAGGGAGAGTGTGATTCCACAGATGTGGACACAGCCGAAGAGCACAGCACAGAGAGAGAACACAGCACAGAGAGCGAACACAACATGGAGAGAGAGAACAGACTGGACTCCCCTCAGATCCTTGCCCAGCTTAAGCCTCAGGAAGCTGCTGCAGAGCTGCAGGAGAGGGAGCCCACATCTATCAGGAACCCCAGGACACGACAACTCGGCACAGGTTATATCAACGGTGACAACAACACATTGCCACAACCAGACTTCCCAGGAGAGGGGGAGAAGAGGTCAGACTACTTCCAAATCCACACCCAGCACCAGCCTTAAGGAGCCACCGCTGAACTGCAGGGTGAAGAGTATGCAACTCAACAGAACACAGCAAAACCACCAGACGCCTTCCGAATCCACGCCTGACATCAGCCTTCTAGGAGCTGAGGAGTTGAGTCCATGATCCAACAGGATGCAGCAGAATCACCACAACCTGGTGGATGCCCCACAGCAGATGTGAGAGCCACACCATCACAACCACGAGACTGAGTGCAGCCGAGCAGAGCACCACTCGCAGTGATGGACTCGGTTCAGGTCCATGGAACCGCATGCCCAGACTCACAGTTAGCCTCAACATCATTACTGCCACTGACACCCATGAAGATCACCGCACAGCTGAGACCAGCCGCTGTCCAAATGGCTGATGGTTAAAGATGGCAAGCCAGCCGTTTGTGGAAGGTAAGAGCAGCTGCCATGGATCAAGACGCAGAGTTGAAGCCAACCCAGCTGGTGTGGGATCTTGGCTGGGATGTTGCTGACTAGCTTGCCATGACTCCAGGATGGCACCCAGGTCTGCTGCAGCCAGCGCCTCCAGAGGCACATCCACCATGGGCTCGACTCAGGGCCCCCTGAACTGACCTGCCTTCCGCAATGTAAAAAAAAAGGATAATGTGTAGCTAGGAGCGCAGGTGCCATCAGAAGTGACATAATAAACCACTCAGCCGCATTGAGCCACTTGGTAGTCCATCCACTGGCTCTATCTAGTTTTGGGGTTTTACAATTACCAAATTGGAGAGGGTAAACTGATAGCATTTTTCTGCTTTTCCGACGGGAGATGGGGAATGAATGTGGTTTTCTGAAACCACAAGTTTGGTCAGTGTTGGCGTGATGATACGGCCGCTCGGTAACATCATCACGCCGAACATATAAATGTGAGGGAAATGTAAGTTTTTATGTAATACGTTCATGCTCCCAGCAAGACGCTCTCTGTCGGTTCCTTCCACGTTTTCCAGGCATAACATTCAGCCCCTGTGATGGGTGAGTCATCCCCCTTGTTCTCAAGCTCTGCTTCGTTTGTCAAAAGCATGTCAGTGGGATTGAGGAGATCCTGGAAGTATTCCTTCCACTGCCTGATGACATCCCCAGTCAAACTCAGCAGTGCCCCATCTGCACCATACACGGTGTGGACAGGCAGCTGCTTCCCCCTGTTAAGTTTGCAGACATATTGCCAGAATCTCTTCAAGGCTGATTGAAAATCTTGTTCCATGGCCTCACCAAAGTCTTCCTACACCCCAGTTTTTGCTTCAGCTACCACGCGAGCTGCACTCTGCTTGGCCCGTCGGTACACCTCAGCTGCTTCAGGAGTCCCACAAGCCAGTCAAGCTCAGTAGGACTCCTCCTTCAGCTTGCTGGCCCCCCTCACCACTGGTGTCCACCACTTGGCTCGGGGGTTGCCACCATGAGATGCACCGACAACCTTGCAGCCAAGAGCTCTGGGCAGCAGCTTCAACAATGGAGGTGGAGAACATGGCCCTTTCCGACTGCATGTCTCCAGACTCCCTCAGAATCTGGTCGAAGTTCTTCCAGAGGTGAGCACTGAAGACCTCTCGGACAGGGTCCTCAGCCAGATGTTTCCAGCACACCCTCACCATACGTTTGGGTCTACCAGGTCTGAATGGCATCCTTCCCTGCCATCGGATCCAACTCACCACTAGGTGGTGATCAGCTGACAATTCTGCACCGCTCTTTACCCAAGTGTCCAAAACATATAATTGCAGGTCTGATGACATGGTAACAGAATCAATCATTGACCTGTGATCTAGGGTGTCCTGGTGCCAAGTCCACATATGGACACCATTATGCCTGAACATGGTGTTCATTATGCACAAACTGTTGTTAGCACAGAAGTCTAACAATTGAACACCACTCGGGTTCTGATCGGGCAGGCCAGTCCTCCCAATCACACCACAAGAGGAGTCTATAAATACTATTTATATGCAATATACAGTATATTAAATATAAGCAAAGTGCCTTTTGGCAAAGCAAATCTGATTGGACGCTTCCCATGGTAACGTATCGTCACTTCCTGTGTTGCTGGCTGTTGGTGTGGTTTGCTCTGTGGTTAGCTCTCCTCACTCTCCTGAGGATTATTGCCTTTAACTGTATTTTAATCACTTTCTTTCCCATCTACCGTCACCTCTCACTTCTGTTTAACAAGCCTCTTGCACCTGTGTGCACACTCAGTGTCACCTAATCACCCTCTTTAGCCTTCTGTTCACCTTTCATCGGTGTTTGTGTTAGCTTCGGTTTAGCCACCAGCTACGCCTACTCACTCTCCTTCCATTTTTTCTCTGGTGTGCTCTCTGTGTCATATGTTTAGCTCCACCTCTGCCTCTTTTAGTGTTAATGGTAGATGTAATAATTTTTTTTTCTTTTTGAGGCGCTCAAGGAAAGGTTGTGTGACTTTGAATCCCGGCTCTGCTGCATTGAAACGCTGTCAGTGCCAGTTAATAATGACGGACTCCCCTTACCTGCAGCGGAGCAGCCTAGCATAGGGCCTGCTAGCTGTCCCCCTGCTTCCACCTCTCATGAGCAGCCAGGAGAGAATGGGTGGGTGACGGTGAGAAGAAAGTATAGTTGCAAGCCCCTGGTTCACCACCAACCTATTCATGTTTCTATTCGCTTTTCCCCGCTCAGTGACACACCCGCTAAGGAATCTGATCACTGGTGACTCTATAGTCAGAAAGGTGATCCTCGAGACTCCAGCAGCGATAGTCAAATGCATTCTCGGGGCCAGAGCAGGCGACATTGAGTTAAATTTTAAAATGCTTGCTAAAAGTAATTGTAAATACTCCACAATTGTTATCCACGCCGGCATTAACGACATCCGACTCTGGCAGTTGGAAGTCACAAAAGTTAGTGTGAAATCGGTGTGTATCTTTGCCAAAAGATGTCTGCCTCTGTAGTATTCTCTGGGTCCCTCCCCAATCTGACCAGTGATAACATGTTTAGCCGCGTGTCATCCTTGACCCGTTGGCTGTCTGTGTGGTGTCCTGCAAATGATGTGGGCTACATAGACAATTGGAACTTTTTGGAGAAAACCTGGTCTTATTAGACGAGACTGCGTCCATCCCACTTTGGATGGTGCATCCCTTTTATCTAACAATCTGGCATCATTTTTATTCAAATTTCCAAAACCTTGACAACTCAGAGTTGGGACCAGGAAGCAGAGTCGCAGTCTTACATGCCTCTCTGCAGGTCCTCTTCATCCACCACCCCTCATCTTAGCCCCTGTCTTCCCCATCAGAGAATCATTATCTGCTCCCTTCAAAGTAAATACAAATATAATGTATAAGCATCCCAAAGTAATTAAACAAAAAGTTGGTAAAACTCAAATTAAACATGAAGCTTCTAAATTTCATGACTTGGCCTCTGTTCCTCCTCATAATTTAAAAAAAAAACTAAATGTGGTTTGTTAAATATTAGGTCTGTAACTCCCAAGTCTCTGCTAGTTCATGATCTGTTAATTGATCATCAGGTTGATTTAATATCCCTTACAGAGATTTGGTTAAGGCATGAGGATCATGTTGGTTTAAATGAATCAACTCCCTCTGGTTATTTAAATTGTCAAAATTCCAGAAGCTCTGGTCGTGGAGGAGGAGTAGTGACAAGTGACCATTCAAAATTACTAGTTAATGTAAAGGCAAAAATATATTATAATTCCTTTGAGGGCTTGGTCCTCAGGAATGGGCATTTTAGCAATTTTAGGTTAAACCCAATTTTATTTGCCATAGTTTGTCATCCTCCCTCAACCTACTCAGAGTTTATATCCGAATTTGCCAAACTCTTAGCTGATTTAGTGCTGAAATCAGATAGAATAATTATAGTAGGGGGCTACATGTAGAAGTAGGTAGTGATTGTCTTAATATGGCATTTAATTCAATATTAGACTCGATGGGGTTTTCTCAGAAAGTAGGAAATTCTACCCATTATCTCCACCAGACGTTGGACCTTGTTCTGACAAATGGCATAAAAATAGAAAATCTGGTAGTGTCTCCTCATAACCCCATACTGTCAGACCATTGTCTACTAACCTTTGATTTTACTATTTCTGGCTATTTGGCTCCTAAAGAAAAATATTACTACAGTAGATGCCTCTCAGATGATGCTGTTACCAAATTTATGCAGATTGTTTCCTCTGTGTCATGTGTCAACACAATGGAAAATAAGCTACAGACAGCTTGCTCCTTCTGTAATTGATAGCATGGTAGATAGTGTTACATCTTCTCTGCATCAGACTCTTGACAATTTGGCCCCTTTAAAAAAGAAAAAGTCTAATCAGAGATTTCTAACTCCTTGGTTCAACACAGAAACTTGTAGCTTGAAACAGAAAACTCGTCAATTAGACAGACAATGGCGCTCCACTAACTTAGATGAAATCTATTTAGCTTGGAGAAATCATCTTCTAATTTATAAAAAATCTCTTAGGAAAGCTAGAACAAGTTATTATTCCGCATTAATAGAAGAGAACTGACATGGTTTAGACCCAAAAAGCAGACACAACTCAGAGATGACACAATTAACCTTTAATTTATAATCGTGTGAGTGTGTGTGTGTGTGTGTGTGTGTGTGTGTGTGTGTGTGTGTGTGTGTGTATGTGATGTGTGTGTAGTGCGAGGATGAGTCAGCTTGGGGCGAGCAGAGCACTGTTCAACCTGGAAACCTGTTTGCAGTGTAGGAGGAGCCCTCAGGTTGGATCGATTGCCCAGGCCAGAAGAACAGTACCGGTCGCCCCGTAGGAGATGCAGTGGGCAGGTGAATAGAGCAGGGAGGTCCGCCGCCAGGTGGAGAGGAGTCTGCCACCCAGGTAACACCACCTGTTCACAGGGGTAGTTGAAAAGGTGAGAGGAAAAATACAGGCTGCCGGTTGGTGAAGAGTCCAGAGGCAGGCTGAAGCACTGAGGAGTAGACGAGGCTGTAATCTCAGCATAGAGTTTGGCGAGATGAGTCTCCTGGGAAGGAAGCAGATGACTCCGCACTGATCTCTGGGCCTCGCAGAATAAATAGGCAGAGACAGATTGATGACAGGTGTGTGCGCAGGTGCACCTAATTGGCGGCCATGACAAGAACAAGAATAATCCCAGGTTTCTTTTCAGCACTGTAGCCAAGAGTCAGCACTCTGTCAGTCCTAGCATTCCCTTAGAGCTTACTAGTCAGGACTTTATGAACTTTTTCAATAATAAAATTTCATCTATCAGAGACAAAATCAGTCAGATTCTTCCCACCGCTAACTTCAATACATTAACTACTACAACTCCTTCGACTGATATCTGTTTAGATGAGTTTACTCCAACTGACCATTTAGAGTTAGATAAAATAATTTTCTCATACAAGCCTTCAACTTGTCTTTTAGACCCTATTCCTACCAGGTTATTTAAATAAGTCTTCCCATTTATTGGTAGCTCTATTCTTCAAATAATCAATTCTTCATTAACATGAGGCCATGTACCACAGGCTTTTAAAACTGCTGTAAGTAAACCCTTACTCAAAAAGCCAATGCTGGATCCAGGAGTTTTTGCTAACTGTCGGCCAATCTCTAATCTGCCTTTCATTTCAAAAATCTTAGAAAGAGTTGTTGCTACGCAATTATTTGACAACTTGCAGGGAAATGGTTTATTTGAAGAGTTTCAATCTGGCTTTAGAATCCATCATAGTACTGAAACAGCCTTAGTGATGGCCACTAATAACCTCCTTATCGCATCTGATAATGGACTTGTTTCTGTACTTATCCTTTTAGACCTTAGTGCAGCTTTTGATACTATCGATCATAATATTCTACTTGATAAAATAGAACACCATGTTGGACTCAATGGAACTTCGTTGCAGTGGTTTAGATCTCATTTAACCGGTAGGTTCCAGTTTGTTCCTGTAAATAATGAGTTTTCTTCCAACTCAAAGCTCAGTCACGAGAGCAAGGTGGAGGCATGAGGGGGTCGATGCTGTGATCACGAGACGTCTCAAGACAATTTGCGCAATAATCCAAACGGCGACTGCTGTCGACCGAGCTTAAAAACAAACTTTTCCACAGGTAGTTTTTTTTGGGGGGGGGTAATTAATTTATTAACTAATTGTCTGTGTTTATCTTTCTTTTTTTTGTACGGAGCTGGAGGAACTAGAGAATTACATTGACGAGTTCTATTACCGTTGGTGTGTCATGGAGCAGGCGAGTGTGTGTTCTGCTGCTGCTTCTCACTCTAAACGACCGAGACCCGCAGATTCGCCAAAAATAATGCCCGAGAAATTACAGCAGGGCACCGAGGTTAGTGACATCCTTTTCTCCATTGAGAATAAACTTACCAGCATGGATGGTAGACTGGCGCTGGTCGAGCTTCTTCATCAAGAGTTCCAGAATTTGCGGGAGAGCTTAGAGTTTAGTCAAACACAGCTCATCTCTCTTGTAGAGGAAAATGACAGCCTGAAAAAGTCAGTAAACACACTAACCACGCGGCTTGGCGTTGTTGAGGGAGAAAGCCGGAAAATGAAGGAAACAGTTCTCAGTTTGCATTCACGCAGCATGAGAGATAACCTTGTTTTTTCTGGAATTGTTGAAAAAAATAATGAAAATCCAGAACAGCTGGTCCGTGAATTTATCTCATCACAACTAAAACTATCCCCCGAAGTCACAAATTCAATTACCGTCCACTGAATTGGGCAAAAAAATTCCCAGAATAAATGTCCCAGACCTATTGTTGCCAAATTTGAGCATTTTAAGCAAAACATTTTGGTACAGAGGCAGGGCAGGCAGCTTAAAAACACCAATTATGGTCTGAATGATCAATTTCCACAGGAAATCTTGGAAAGGAGAAGGAAGCTTTTTCCCATTAGGAAACAAAACATCCAAGATGGTAAATGAGCTATTGTTTCTGTGGATAGACTGTATATAGATGGCAAGCTGTTTATGGATGAAACTATAATGCCCTGGTTATTCTTAGACTTAGACTTAGACTTAACTTTATTAATCCCTTTGGGATGACTCCCTCTGGGAAATTTAAAATTTCAGCAGCACATAAAAGGAGCATTCTAGAGCTTATTTTGTTTTTTGTTGAGTTATTTTTATTTATTTATTTATTTATTTTTAACTACAGGTGGAAAAAGAGTGTGATTGTGCACAGGTCTCTTACTAGATCTCAGTTTAATTTGTTAACATTTGTCAAAATGTTTATTTCTTTGTTGTTGAGGTTGTTGTTTGTTTGTTTGTCTGTTGTAGTTATTTTTTTAAGTTTTTAGGTCATTGTTGTATGTTATCTGCATTTTTTCACCACTTACCACTTATTAACCTTTATGTCTATTTTTTCTCATACTTCTGGTTTATAGGAAATAACTTGAAATACATACACCCTATTTTCTTGCAATTGCAGGCAAATGGCACAGAGACATCATGCGCGCACACCCAGTTATATATGCGTAGGTGTATACTTTACACACAACATATATATACACATATATCGATACATTACAGACATATAATCACATACGCACATTTAGTTAGTCTTTAGTACACAACCAGTTAGTGAAAACATGTCTACATTTAAGTTTGTCACGTGGAACATACGTGTAATTGGAACCAGGGACAAGAGGCTAAAAGTTTTTAATTGACTGAACGATCTACAGGCAGACTTTGTTTTATTGCAGGAGACACATGTCTCTGAGTCGTCTGTAGATGCGCTCACTCCCCGGAATTCCCCCACATATACTCAGCCGGCTTTAATTCTAAACAAAGGGGGGTAGCTATACAGGTAAACAGAAAAATACACTTTGTTGTGAATAACACCATAATAGATCCGGAAGGTAGAGTTATAATACTAAAAATCTCAGTCCAAAATTTGGATCTATGTATTGCAAGAGTTTATGGCCCAAATGTTGATGACCCCTCCTATTTTCACACTTTTTTCACTTCTCTTTCTGAGCACTTGGACACCACACTTATAATAGGAGGGGACTTCAACCTGATATTAAACCCTGCAATCGACAGGCTCGGTACATCGGGGAGTTACAGAAAATGGCAGGCTACTGACACTCTCAAACAGTACATGAATGATTTTGGTATTTGCGATGAATGGCGTTCTCTTCACCCAACTCTTTGGGAATACACTTTTTTTCATCAGTTCATAGTTTACATTCACGTCTAGATTTCTTTTTAGCCAGTAACTCTATTCATCTGACATCATATTTCAAATTTATATTTCAGTGTCTGACATCACAGACACTGAAATATGTTCAAATCAAGCTATTAGCGATCACCATCCAGTATCTCTTACACTAGTAACTAGGAAAGCTACAAGGGAAACTAGGAGCTGGAAATTTAATATATCACTACTGAAATACAAAGACTTTATTAACTATTTTAATAAAGAGTGGGAATCATATCTAGAATATAATTATGTGCCAGGAATATCCCCTGGTGTTCTTTAGGAAGCAGCAAAAGTGGTCATGCGAGGTAAAATAATCTCTTACTGTTCATATAAGAATAAAAAAGAAAAAGCACTGGTACTGGACTTAGAACAGAAAATTAAATCACTGGAGACAACCTGTGCCGTTTCCCCACAGGAACAGACACTTAACAATCTGAGAAAATTAAAGCTGGAATTAAAAGAAATTACAAACAAAAGAGCATAATTTTTAATACAAAGACTGTGTCTTGAGAACTTTGAACACAGTAATAAATCGGGGTGATATCTTGCGATCCAGCTTAGATTGAATAAAGAAAAAAAACAACTTTCCACTCTATCAAGGATATGACTAGAAATATTACCCATGAGCCTGAAGAAATAAATAACTCCTTCAGAAAGTTTTATGAAAACCTCTACTTGACATGGTTCAGGTGGCCCACAGAACAGACGCAACTCAGGAGTAACACAATTAACGTACTTTATTTGTTAACATGAGTGAGTGGGTGCATGAGTGCGGTTATATAGTGTAATGTTGTGTAGTGCAATCCATGTATTCCAGCTGGGCCGGCAGAGCACCGTGCAGACTGGCAACCCTGTAAAGAGACAAGGGCCGTTAGCTTACAGTACACCTATGCAGCACATCAGATGTAATAGTGCTTACTGTCAACAGATGTTGAAGTGTCTTCAGGTGGCGCCGAAGCTGCAGCCAGGGAGACAGTGTCTGCGGGCAGGTCAGCTGGAGGTGGAATAAAAGTCCGCCGCCTGGAGGGAGAAGGAGGTCCGCCGTTGCGGGCTCTGCCTGTGCACAGGGGAATGGATAGGTTAAGAAGCAATGAAGCTTACTTGGTTGTTGGTCTGGGTGAAACCGACCCGGAAGTCATACTGCTGGGCTTGGAAGCTGAAGGCAGGAGAATTCAGTGCAGGGAAGCACAGAGGCAGGGTGTGGCGTGATTCACGGAAAGAATCAGACGACTCAGCGCCCAGCACTGGTCCTGATGGGAATAAATAGGGCCACAGGAGATAACCGGCAGGTGCGTACACAGGTGCCGTGATTGGCGGCCATGACACTACTCATCTCAGGTTAACCCATCTGACTCAGAGATAAATACATTTTTGGAGGATATTAATTTACCACAATTAAATAATAAACATATTGCAGCTCTGGATGCACCTCTTCAGGTGTCTGAACTCCAGGAGGCACCTAAGCACATTCCAAACAACAAAGCCCCGGGACCAGATGGTTTTCCAATAGCATTTTATAAAGAATTTTGGCCTGTGATGGCATCTATTTTTTTTAAAAAGGTGAACCAAATTAAAGAAGATAATGTAATTCCTCCAAATATGAATTTGGCTAGTATTATCCTGCTCCTTAAACCTGGAAAAGAACCTATGCTTCCATCCAGCTACCGTCCCATCTCACTTATGAATGTCGATCTTAAAATAATTTGCAAAACTCTTGCCAAAAGACTGGAGAGGATAATTCCATTTATTATACACCCAGATCAAACAGGTTTCATCAAGGGTAGTCACTCGGCTGATAATACACGCAGGCTATTTAATTTAATAGACTACTGCAAGATCAATAATGTAGAAACTACAGTCTTGTCCCTGGATGCAGAGAAAGCCTTTGACCGTGTTAACTGGAAATTTCTTTTTATGGTGTTAAACAAGTTCAGGTTTGATTCATCTTTCATAAACTGGATTAAAACACTATATTGGTGTCCAGCTGCGTCTTTCAGAACAAATGACCAGACTTCCCTAAGCTTTAATCTCCAGAGAGGTACTAGGCAGGGGTGTCCACTCGCTCCCTCACTTTTTACCATTTTTATTGAACCATTAGCAGCAGCCATACGACAAAATGTTGATATCAGAGGAATTCAAACTGGAGAAAAGGAGCACAAAATAAGTCTTTATGTTGATGATGTATTGATTTTCCTTGAAAACTCACAAAGATCTCTTCTTCAGACAGTGGCGCTCATTGATAAATTTTCATCATTATCAGACTACTCTATTAACTGGGTAAAATCAAAAGTTTTACCTATAAATTGCAATTTCTCAAATACATCTACTATTCCAACACAATCAGGAAATGTTAAATATTTAGGAATAGATATTTCCCCCAGGCTCTCAGAGTTATTGCGACTAAATCATATTCCCCTTTTAAAAACAATACAAGATGACTTTACGCGCTGGAGGACACTACCTTTATCATTAATGGGAAGAGTCGCAACCGTTAAAATGATGGTCCTTCCTAAAATCAATTACAGTGGGGTAAAAAAGTATTTAGTCAGCAACTAATTGTGCAAGTTCTCCCACTTAAAAGATGAGAGAGGTCTCCAATTTTCATCATAGATATACCTCAACTATGAGAGACAAAATAAGAAAAAAAAAAATCCAGAAAATCACATTGAAGAATTTTTAATGAATTAATTGGTAAATTCCTCGGTAAAATAAGTATTTGGTCAATAACAATAGTTCATCGCAATACTTTGTTATATACCCTTTGTTGGCAATGACAGAGGTCAAACGTTTTCTGTAAGTTTTCACAAGGTTTTCACACACTGTTGCTGGTATTTTGGCCCATTCCTCCATGCAGATCTCCTCTAGAGCAGTGATGTTTTGGGGCTGTCACTGGGCAACACGGACTTTCAACTCCCTCCAAAGATTTTCTATGGGGTTGAGATCTGGAGACTGGCTAGGCCACTCCAGGACCTTGAAATGCTTCTTACGAAGCCACTCCTTCATTGCCTGGGCGGTGTGTTTGGGATCATTGTCATGCTGAAAGACCCAGCCATGTTTCATCTTCAATGCCCTTGCTGGTGGAAGGAGGTTTCCACTCAAAATCTCACGATACATGTCCCCATTCATTCTTTCCTTTACACGGATCAGTCGTCCTGGTCCCTTTGCAGAAAAACAGCCCCACAGTATGATGTTTCCACTCCCATGCTTCACAGTAAGTATGGTGTTCTTTCTCCTCCAAACACGACAAGTTGAGTTTTTACCAAAAAGTTCTATTTTGGTTTCATCTGACTATATGACATTCTCCCAGTCCTCTTCTGGATCATCCAAATGCTCTCTAGCAAACTTCAGACGGGCCTGGACATGTACTGGCTTAAGCAGGGGGACACGTCTGGCACTGCAGGATTTGAGTCCCTGGCGGCGTAGTGTGTTTCTGATGTTGCCTTTGTTACTTTGGTCCCAGCTCTCTGCAGGTCATTCACTAGGTCCCCCCATGTGGTTCTGGGATTTTTACTCACCGTTCTCGTGATCATTTTGACCCCACGGGGTGAGATCTTGCGTGGAGCCCCAGATCGAGGGAGATTATCAGTGGTCTTGTATGTCTTCCATTTTCTAATAATTGCTCCCACAGTTGATTTCTTCACACCAAGCTGCTTACCTATTGCAGATTCAGTCTTCCCAGCCTGGTGCAGGTCTACAATTTTGTTTCTGGTGTCCTTTGACAGCTCTTTGGTCTTGGCCATAGTGGAGTTTGGAGTCTGACTGTTTGAGGTTGTGGACAGGTGTCTTTTATACTGATAACGAGTTCAAACAGGTGCCACTAATACAGGTAACGAGTGGAGGACAGAGGAGCCTCTTAAAGAAGAAGTTACAGGTCTGTGAGAGCCAGAAATCTTGCTTGTTTGTAGGTGACCAAATACTTATTTTACTCAGGAATTTACCAATTAATTCATTAAAAATCCTTCAATGTGATTTTCTGGATTTTTTTTTTTTTTCTCATTTTGTCTCTCATAGTTGAGGTATACCTATGATGAAAATTGGAGACCTCTCTTATCTTTTAAGTGGGAGAACTTGCACAATTGGTGGCTGACTAAATACTTTTTTACCCCACTGTATTTGTTCTCAATGATCCCTACCCAACCATCAATGACCTGGTTTAAGTCTTTAGACTCAACTATAAGTAAATTTTTATGGAAGGATAAACCATCACGGATTAGTTTAAAAACCCTCCAAAAAGCGAAAGAGTACGGAGGCTTAAATTTACCAAATTTTTTTAGTTACTTTTTAGCCAATAGACTACAGTTTGTTTCAAAATGGACAAAATCAACCCCACTAGGAAACCCATGGTTAGATGCTGAACAGGCTCTCTGTGGGTCGCTAAATATCTCTGACTTACCTTTTATAAGTCCCTGTATTATACGCCATGACTGTTTTAAAAGTATTAATATCAGCTCCTCTCTGATAGCTTGGTGGAAATTTTTAAAAATAACAGGGTCTTCACTTGTCCCCTGTAAACTCACGCCCATTTGGAATAATCCTGATATCCTGCAACAAAAGAGTACATTAAAATTTCCACTATGGCAAGAAAAGGGAATAAATAACTTAGAACATCTTATTCAAGGTGGAAATTTTATCCAATTTCAGGATCTAGTGTCACAATACGAAATCAGTGATAAAAAAGTATTTTGAATATCAACAGCTTAAATCCATAATAAAAGCAAGATTTAATCTTAATCAGACAGATTTAGAAGTACCAGTTAAGGTGGCAGAGTTTCTAAATCTCAGTTCCCCAAAATTGATATAAAAAATACATGGACTATTATCAAAGCTGGATGAGTCCGTATCTCTTCCAATATCAAAATGGGAGACAGACTTATCGATTAATAAGGAGGAAAGTTTCTGGACATAAAACACTTTTAAGATGACTAAAAACTCTAACTTACAACTTATACAGTATAAAGTTCTACATAGAATTCATTACACAGGACAAAGGATGTTCAAAAATGGGCCTGAGTCACACAAATATCTGCTCTCACTGCACTAACAACGTCCGGGATAGCTATGTGCATGCTATGTGGTCCTGTGCACCGGTTCAAAAGTTTTGGCAGAAGACATGTGAAGACCAGTTGGCATGGCTTGGGTATAGTGTCCCACCCTCACCCACACTTTGCATATTAGGTGATTTAAGTGAAATAAATATAGATGTAAGGCTACACAAGGTACAACACATGGTTCTCACTGCCTTGTGCATCGCAAAGAAAACTATCCTCATGAATTGGAAATCAAGATGACTTATTATAACTTACTATTGGGTTATATTAGCCTGGAGAGAATGTCAGCCTCCTCAAATAATCAGTTGGAGGAATTCAATTCTCTCTGGTCCCCACTTATTAATTCTATAATCTGAGGGGTGGCGGGCAGTGACTCACTCTCCTTGGCACCTCTGGCGGCTGGCTGCGCCCCGGCTGCAGGTGTCCTGGGGGCCTGCTCCGGGGTGGCCATCTGTCTGGCCCTGGGGGGGGGGGGGGGGGCTGCGGGTTTGGGGGGCTGCGGGGTGGGCCGGCGGGGTTGGGCTGTAGCCCCCGGCCGGCTGGCCTCGCCCCTCGGGGGGGTGTCTGTGTCTGGCCCTGGGCCCTTGGTGCTCGGGGAGGGCCCCGGGCCGGGGTCAGTGTGCGCCAGTGGTGGGGGTTGTCCCCAGTGCATCCTTGCACGGCGGGGTTGTGTTTTCCCTGGGGCACTGGTGGCGGTGCCTGCATCCTGGGTCGCCCTCCCCGTCCACTGGGGTCTGCGGGTGTGGGTGTGCGTGTGTGTGTGAGAGTGGGTGTGAGTGTGGGCTTGTGTATGAGTGGATGCGGAAGTGGGTGTGTGTTGAGTGGGCAGGTGGGGCTGTGTGTGGGTGTAGGTGGGTATGTGTGATGGTGGGTGGAGGTACGTGTGTGTATGGAAGTGGTTGTGGGTAGATGTCTGGGGGGTGGAGGATGTGTGTATGGGTAGGAGAACTTTGTTGGGTGGCAGGGATTGGGCAGTCCATCTAGTGGCATGGGGGCTGGCGTTTCGGGACCTGCTTGTCCCGGCCGCCCTGCTGTTGTGTTGCGGGGTGAGGTGCTTTGTCGCATTGCCCCTGGTGTCATTGGTGGCGGGTGTGTGTTGGTGCTTGGGGGTGGTTGGGGGGTCATTGGCTTGGGTTGATGGCCGTGTTTCCATTGGGTTGCTCCGGGGTGGCTGTGCTTGCAGGGCGGCCTGCAGCTGTCGATGTGCATCTGGGGTGGGTAGTCATGCGTCTGCGTGGGCGCTCGGGGGTATCGCCTGGCGTGTTGGACGCCGTGTGGGTCTGGCCCATTGTTCACTATTGTGACTGTTGTTGTCCATGTTTGTGTGTGTAAGATGAGTGGAAATATGTTTGGCTGCCCCATCATGTTAGTGGTGCTGGGAGCACCAGGGCATGATGCTGGTGGGTCCTAGGCTGCTTCCACTGGCGGCCCTCACCCTGGGTCGGGATTTGGGGGTAGTGGGTGGCCTCATGAACCAGTCTGCCAGCTGGCTTCTGGGGGGGATGGCCTTGCTTTTAGACCGCCTACCTCCCAGTCTTATTTCCCCCCTCCCCCTCCCCCTGACTCTGGGTGGAATAATCTTCTTTTTTTGTTACATTTAGGGCTTTGGGGTGGGGGTGTGCCGCACTGTGTCGGTGAAGGGGATACCTTTGCTCCGTGGTGGGGCTGCACTCACCTCAATTTTAATTGCATTTTAGACACTGAGGGCTTGGGGGGATGGGGGCCCTGCTGCCCATCGCAGTGGCTAGTGATGCTCCAATCACTATCCCCCCAATTTTAATTGCACTTTGGTAGTCCACACATTTACACACAATTATATCATATAACCGACACCCACCCACCATGTTCTGTGCGGGGGGAGGGGGTGGGGGTCTTCCCCCACCCCTGTTGCCCTGATCTTGCTGGGGGCATGGGAGCCTGGTGGGGAGCCTGGGACCTATCATGTTGTCAAAATCCCTGGGTGCTACTGAATATATAGATACAACCAAGGAAGTGAGAGGGGGCTGAATATGAGTCTAATTGAGAGTGAGGGAGTGATGAATAGAGATGGTGGTGGTGGGCCGGTTTTGAGCGACGCTTTGCATGCCAGGTGGCATCTTGGGGCGCCTGCGGTGGTCTGCTGATTGTTCGCTCAGATGGGCGCCAGGGGTGGGGTTTGCTTCTGTGGCCTGCGCCGGTGGTCTCCCTGACTGGTGTGTGTTCAGGCTCGCTGCATCTGCTTCACAGCCGCCTTATGAAACAAAAGTGAATGAGGGGTGAGTTTGAATGGGCACAGGGGTGAGAGAAAATGGGTCGGTCTGGGTGAGTGAGAGGGGTGTGCATGGGAGCATGTGAGTGTGAAAGTGTGGGGAGGGGTGTGTCTGCGAGTCGGGAGGTGCTGGATTAAGGGGGGTAGTGCCTCTCTGCAATGTGGGCTCCCATGGGCGGCGGGACTTCTTTGGACGTGGGGGTCCCCGGGGTGTGCGACAGAGGCGCTGGGGTGGGCCCGCTGTGGGGGTGCCTGGGGGGGCTCGTGCTGGGGGGCACGGGCCGGTCTCTGCCCCGCGGGATGGGGTCGCTGGCCTCCTGGTGCCTGGGGCCCGGGGGCATTGGCCCCGCTGAGGAGGGTGGGGGTCGAGTGGGTCCAGGGGTGTGGGCTCACTGCGCCAGCCACCGAGCAGCCTGGCCTTCCCTTGATCACCCCACCGGGGGCGGATGCCTTGCTTTCCTGGAGCTTGCTGACCTCGGGGCTGGGGGTTGGTGGCGCTGCCTTGCCTGCTCAGGGTTCCCGGGGGGAGAGCTGCTGTGACCAGCCCTCCGCTCGTATGTTTCCTGACAAACCACTCACATGCACACACTTATTTCTATGCTTTCTCATATATATGCACACAGACATACACGCACAAGTGTCTCTCCTTTAACAGGTGTGGAAACCAGACTCATGTTGAGACATCTTCGGTGGAAGAAGCAGTTTGTCTTTTGTTTGTTTTAGTTGTTTGTTTGTTTGTTTGTTTGTTTGTTCCCCTCATTTTTCTTTCCCCCCTTCACACACTTCCTTTCCCTCTTCCCCATCCTGTTGGGTCTTCCATGGGTAAAACAATTAAAATAAAGTATTAAAAGGTATTACAGGAGGAGTTTACAACAATATATAATACACAGTTAGGTACTGTATAAGTTCCTCTTGGCAAAGTAAATCTGTTTTGGCACAATAAGGGTGACAGATCCCTGTTCTGTTTGCCTAGCTTCCTGACAGGACAAGGGGAAAGAAAAAGAAAAAAAAAAAAGAAGCTCAGTCACGGAGTTCTACAGGGAT
Organism: Pholidichthys leucotaenia; assembly: GCA_020510985.1. NCBI lineage: Eukaryota > Metazoa > Chordata > Actinopteri > Cichliformes > Pholidichthyidae > Pholidichthys > Pholidichthys leucotaenia. The sequence goes on from CM035838.1 coordinate 286,620,519, forward strand.
CTATGCTAGGCCCTACTCTTTTTAGTTTATATATGCTTCCGTTAGGCAACATTATTAGAAAGTACTGTATACATTTTCATTGTTATGCAGATGACATGCAATTATACCTGTCAATAAAGCCAGATGATAGAAATCAATTTGCCAAGTTAGAGGCCTGTCTTAAGGAAATCAAAGCTTGGATGACTTGTAATTTCCTGCTATTAAATTCAGATAAGACTGAAGTCATTCTAGTTGGTCCAAAAAACCTTTGAAATACCTTTCCAAATCAAACTCTTAATTTGGATGCGGTTACTCTTTCTCTTAATAGTTCTCTTAATAGTTCTGTGAGGAACCTTGGAGTTATTTTTGATCAAGATCTGTTTTTCAATTCACATATTAATCTTGTTTCTAAGACTGCCTTCTATCATTTGCGTAATATTGCCAAGATTAGGAGTATCTTGTCTCAGAGTAATACTGAGAAACTAATCCACACTTTTGTTAGCTCTAGGTTAGATTATTGTAATTCTTTATTATCAGGTTGTCCTAAAACATCTTTAAAAAATCTTCAGCTGATTCAAAATGCTGCAGCCAGAGTTTTAACAGGTACTAGAAAGAGAGATCATATCTCTCCAGTTCTGGCCTCCCTTCATTGGCTTCCCATAGAGTTTAGAATTAAGTTTAAAATCCTTCTTCTGAATTACAAAGCTCTAAATAATCAAGCCCCTTTTTATTTAAAAGATCTGATACTACCCTATTAACCTAACAGAGCACTACATTCCCAAAATGCAGGGTTACTTGTAATACCTAGAATCTCCAAAAGTATAATGGGAGGCAGAGCCTTCAGTTATCAAGCTCCTCTCCTGTGGAATCAGCTGCCAATCTGGATTTGGGAGTCAGACTCAATCTCTGTTTTTAAGAAAAGGGTTAAAACTTTCCTTTTTTATATAGCCTATAATTAGGGAGGGATCATGTGCCTCTGAACCCTCCCTTAGTTATGCTGCTGATAGGTTTAGACAGCCGGGGGACCTCCAACAATGCACTGGGCTTCACGTCTTTTTTCACTCTCAATGAAATATTTTTGGTAGTCATTAACATCTGTTCTTTCCCATAAATTGAGTCCCCGTCGTGCTGTTTGCTCTCTGCATGTCTGTTCTTTTTTCTTCTTCTCTATCCTCTCACCCCCCAGCCAGTCACAGCAGATGACTGCCCCTCCCTGAGCCTTGTTCTGCTGGAGGTTTCTCCCTGTTAAAAGGGAGTTTTTCCTCTCCACCGTCGCCAAGTGCTTGCTCACAGGGGATCGCCTGATTGCTGGGGTCTTTCTGAAATTGTGAGGGTTTCCCCTACAGTTGAAAGTGCTATGAGATGGCTGTTGTTAAATGGTACTATAGAAATAAAGTTGAATTGAATCTTTCTGGCACAGTAAGGCAAGCAAATATCTCTTCTGCTGGCCAAGCAGCTCGACAGGACAGATAAAAAAAAAAAAAAATATATATATATATATATATTTTCCACCCGACTCAGAGCCTCAAAGTCAAGGCAATGCATCCTTAGGGCCCCTGTAATAATCAGTTTTATGTTTTTGCAAATATCTCAAGAACAGCTTGGCTTTGACTCAAAATTCTTTCATCATTCTAATCTCTGAAATCTTCTGCAACTTTTCTCTGTTGTAGTGCTTTGGTTTTTGGTTACTAAGTAATGGGGAGAAGAAGTGGGGAGTCTGACCAGGCTAGACAATATTACCATTTCTGCACCTTCTGCACTTGTAGAGGAGAAGAAGAAGAAAGAGCAGAATCATTGGCTTCAGATAGATCTCTTCCTAATTTTCCAGGTTTCCAGACTGCGGCTCTGACTTCTGCTGAAAATCCAAAGCAAACATTTATCAGACATTGAAAACCTGGGGCTCCAAACTGCCTAAACTTTTTTCTTATCAATTAGTTATTCTTCATTTCTTTCAATGTTGTTTTGGTAAGTGAAGAATTTGTGGAATTTTTTGATATTTTCTCCAAGAACTTCTTTTTCTATTATGATTGCATTTTCAAATGACAAAAAAGGGAAAATGCATGGAAAAATCAGTGATTTAATTTTTCAAGGTTGTCATGGTGATAAAAGTTTCATGTTTTTTTTTTCTTTGTTGTAAATAAAATGTTTTTCCAACCTTTATTTTATACTTACCTTCTTTTCATTGTCAGATTTTGTAAACTTTGTAACCACACTTTACTGTTACTTTGATTTTTTTGTAGTTGTAAGGGTGTTAGTAGTAGTTTCCCTGGTGTTTTTAATAATTACTTGGATCTTTTTTTCTCAGTTTAAATTCATTAAAGATTGGAGATTCGTATTTTGTTGCAGTATGAATTGAAACTACTTCTCTAAAATATTGATTTTTTTCTCTCATCAGAAACAGTGGAGGGGACTGTATCTAATTTACTGTATGGCTGAAAATGTTTTGTTAGTTATTGCTTTTGATTTTGAGTAGTATAGTGGGTGGAATCATTATCATTTAAAAGTAATCTTACTAGAGCTCATTTTGATTTGCTGAAAAAGTTTCAATCCAATCTCACCTGGTGCTTGTATGGTATTTTCTCTCGAAAATAATTTAAACTTTCACTACATAATCTGTCAGCATTACAGCTTGTGTTGCTACTGTGTTGATTTGAGAAATTGCTACAAACAGAAAATTTGGATGCAGTGATAAAGAATACAGATAGAAGCTTGATATGTTAAAACCACATTATAAAATTGCTAAAAAAAAAAAAAAATGCATTTCAATGAATCTTTCCCCTGGACAAGTGGCATTTTCTTTTGCATGAGCCTCTTTCTTTTGTATTTTACATTAAGTGAGGCACCATCATCCCTTGATCCGTGAAGTTGCAAGTGATGTATGAACATGAACATTTTAATATTCAAATTCTTCTCAAAGGGTACAACTGTAGTTTTGGCCTTGTCCCTTTGTAATCTTTGTGTTTATATGGTGTCTAGTGCTTTGATTTACTTTGTATGACATCAGATTTATCTACAGCCTATAACAATAGATTTTTTTTAATGTTTTATTTACTTTCTTGCATGGGAATTGTGAGTGATCTGTACCTTATTTTCCCTCCAGTTAATCAAATTAAAAAGTTGCAATTTATTATTGTCAACTTAACTATGAGAATAATTAAGAAAATGGACAAAAACACATTATGTGCAGCATGTTTGTAATTGTTTGATTAGTTAATTTGGTTCTAAAAGTTTGATTTGGACTAACAAAACAGATAGTTTGACGTGTCTGTTGTGTCTGTTAGAAAAGTTAGAAAACATGGTGCATAATATTGAAACCAATTTTAATGTACACTTTCTAAAACATAGTTTGATGCGTCTGTTGGAAAACATAACATTGAAACCAGTTTTTTAATGTACGTTTTCTAAGGATCTTGATCATTTTAGAAATTTCTCTAAAACAAATGCACTCACACAGAACTATGTTTCAGTTGCTTTTTGATAGAGACCAATCAAACTGAGTCACAAAGCCATTGCCTCTTTTTTCATGGTAAAATCAGATTAGATTACTAATTTCTATGTGATTATTTTGAAATTACAGTCTCTGTGTTTATATTGTGGTTGTTAAAACAAGGCTAGGGAACAAGGCTACCTTGGTTGGGGGATAACCTTTAAATGCATCTCATTTTGTGCCTGTTTGAAAATGCCAATAAATACAAGAATGGAAAAATGGATCTAATTGTTGTCCCAGAGTTTTACCGATCAAAAAAGGTCAAGTTTAAAATTCTCTCAGCCAGCAAAAATTGGTTGAAAAAAAATGTTGAAAAGACAATGTTTTCAACCATTTAAACTACTTCTGGATTTGGATTTGAAGTAAAAGCTGAAAACTTACCTTTTCAAGTTGTTGAACATATGACAATTTTTTTGGTTAATTAATGTCAGTAATTAAATTAAATCAATTAAATCACCCTTTATTGTCATTCAACTGTACAACCAATCATGTACAGTAGAACGAGATTGTGTTTTACCTATCTAGTGTGTTAATCACACACACCCCACTTTTTTTTTTTTTTTCCAACATGGACGCTGCTGGTGGTGCTGCTCTGCTGCAACCCGGGCTACCTTGTGTTGCTACTGTGTGTGTATGTTTGTAGTACTTAGTTTTTAGTGCTCCTCAGTCTGAAGTATCATAATGTTGTTTTTGCTAAAGGGACTGCTTGTGATCTGGTTGCTCGGGATAATATGCCACTGTACCCAAGTAGATCGGGACATAAGATAAGATAAGATAAGCCTTTATTAGTCCCACAATGGGGAAATTCCAGGATTGCAACAGCACAGGGATAGCAACACTCAGAGCAACAATCAAGAAGACAAGAAAAACAAGAGCAGCGAATATACATATGTACATATAAATATGTAAACACACAGTGCGGAGCATTGTAGCTAGATGGAATAAACAGCATAACCGTCTACGTTATCCTACATAGTATGAATATGTACCCATACATATTGTCACCCTTCGTAGCGACCAATATTGTCCTAGTTGTATACTGGAGGGGACCATTGTGTAAGTCTGTTGCGTCTTTTGCATTCAATACTATTAGGTCGTCACGTTTTTTTGATATGTCTGCGAGCAGCCCTGCTTAGGTTATACAGTCTGACAGCCGTAGGTAGGAAGGACCTGCGAAACCTCTCGGCTGCGCACCTAGGATGATGTAGTCTGCTGCTAAATGAGCTCCTCAGTGCGTTCAGTATGTCCTGCATAGGGTGGGACTCGGACTCCAGCAGAGATGACAGTTTAACCACCATCCTCTCTCCTATCTCCTCCACTGGGTCAAGGCGCTGCCCCAGGACAGAGCTAGCTTTCTTGATCAGTTTGTTCAGTCTCTTCCTATCAGCTGCTGAAATGCCACTGCCCCAGCAGACCACTCCAAAAGTGATGGCTGATGCCACCACCGTGTCGTAGAATGTCTTCAGCAGCGCCCCTTGTACACCAAAAGACCTGAGCCTCCTCAGTAGGAACAGCCTGCGCTGTCCCTTCTTGTAGAGTGTGTCAGTATTGTGTGACCAGTCTAGTTTATTGTTCAGATGAACACCGAGGTACTTGTAGGATGCCACCATCTCAATGTCTGTTCCCTGTATGTTTACTGGTGCTGTGAGGGGTTGGCCTTGCCTGCGGCAGTCCACCACCAGCTCCTTAGTTTTCCTTGCGTTGATCTGGAGGCAGTTCCGATGGCACCAGTCCATGAAGTCCTGGATAAGAGTCCTCTGTACTCAGCTTCATCTCCGTTGGAGATGAGGCCGACGATCGCAGAGTCATCAGCGAACTTCTGTAGATGGCAGTGTGTTGTGTTGTGTGAGAAGTCCGCAGTATAAAGGGTGAACAGGAAGGGAGCCAAAACCGTTCCCTGGGGGCCCCCCGTGCTACTGATGATCATGTCGGACACACAGTCCCGGGTTCTCACAAACTGTGGCCAGTTAGTGAGGTAGTCCAGGATCCATGATGACAGGTGCTGGTCCACCCCTGCGCACAGCAGCTTGTCCTTCAGGATCATCGGTTAGATGGTGTTGAAAGCACTGGAGAAGTCAAAGAACATGATCCTCACCGCATTCCCGGGCTTCTCCAGGTGGGACAGAAAACGGTGAAGGAGGAAGATCACCGCATCCTCCACCCCAATGCCATGCTGGTAGGCAAACTGGGATGGATCCATCGCTGGTCCCACCAGGGGGCGGATATGAGCAAGGAGCAGTCTCTCCAGGGTCTTCATCATGTGGGACATCAGGGCCACTGGTCTGTAACTGTTCAGGTCTTTGGGGTGGGAAGTCGTTGGTACAGGTACCACACAAGATGTTTTCCACAACTGTGGTACCCTCCCCAGCTTCAGGCTCAGGTTGAAGATGAGCTCCACAATCCCACACAGCTGGTCTGCACAGGACTTGAGGAGCTTTGCGCTGATGCTGTCCGGTCCTGACGTCTTCCTCGTCTTGATCTTCCTCACCTGGGTCTTAGTGAGGGTCAGGTTGGGGGGCTGTGTGCTGGGAGTGGGGGGGGGGTGTTGGTGGAGTGGGGTGTGGACAGCAGGTCTTGATGACTTTAGAGGCAGCAGTTGTTGATGTGCAGTCGGGGGGGAGGGCGGTTGGTCAAACCTATTAAAAAACAGGTTCAGATTGTTTGCCCACTCCCTGCCCCCCATATCCTGGGGGGAGGTATTCTGGAGCCCAGAGATGGTTTTAAGGTTTCTCCAGACCCCGCCGATGTCACTCTGTTGCAGCTTGTCCTCCATCTTCTTCCTGAAGCTGTCCTTGCCTTCTCTGATCTTCCTCCTCAGCTCCCTCTGTACGGACTTCAGCATCTCCCTGTTCCCCGACCTGAAGATCCTCTTCTTCTCTCTCAGAAGTGTTTTTTATCTCAGGGTTGATCCAGGGTTTGTTGTTCGAGCAACACCGTATGGTCTTGGTGGGTATGGTGTTGTCCACACAGAAGCCGATGTAGTCCATGATGGTGTGAGTGAGGCCATCGATGTCCTCACCATGTGGATCACAGAGCTGCTCCCAGGCAGTGGTTTCAAAACAGTCATTTAGAGCGTCCATTGCCTCCTCAGACCATAACTTCACTGTGCGCATAACCGGAGGTTGTCTGTGCACTAGGGGTTTGTACACCGGCAGGAGATGAACCAAGTTGTGATCCGATCTCCCGAGTGGGGGGAGTGGTGATGAGGTGTATGTATTGTACTGTGTACCCAATGAAATATATAATAAAGGGACCTCGAGACCAGAGCGTAGGTTCACTTCATTTACTCTTAGAATCTTCACTCTCTCATGCGCATGCGCGCATGATACATTCAAACCATTCTGTATCACTACATCTCCCCCTTTTAAACCAATGTTTCCCAGCTGTTTACAAAAATCATGAATTATATCTTTTCAAGCTGATACTACTTATTTTACTTACTGCTGGTTTTACTTAACTCAGGTAAGGGGGTACTATTGTCACATTAACTTAAGACTAAACACAAATCCTCAAAATAAACTTTGAATGTACACCTTCTGCATGTCATTATTCATCTCATTCTTGTCCCCTCCTTTTTTTTTTAACACAATACTGCAACATTCAAACTCATAACACATAAGAACTTAACTGAGAGGCAGGGTGGACTACCTGATCCTCTCTGCTGTGGTATGGAGGTTTATTCTGCTCCGTGTATACACACAACACTATACTACAAATTCAGTCTTTTTATTGGCTTGACCGCTCTGCCCCCCCTGGTGCGTATCCCCGGATCTGGGGTGGTCGATGGTGAAGGCACAACTCTCAAATGAGAGCGGTTTCTTCTGAGATTGCCATTCGAAGTGTCAACGACGTAGGACCTCGGTGTCCCAGCTGATCCGGAAACTACTCCAGTGCGTGGTTCATTCTTGATCCAGACTCTCTGGCCTGGCTGGAGCGGTTTCTTCTCCTGTGCTCTGTGCCGTGTGTTATATCCCTCAGCCTGTTTTCTTTTAAGCTCTTCGTCTTTCAACTCAAAAGCTCTCAAGTCCGGCCAAGCTGGTGTGAGGGTGCTTGGACACACTGGAAGAGGTGTCTGAATGATACGCCCCATTAGGAGCTGCACAGGAGATGCCCCATGAGCGAGAGGGGTCGCTCTGTATGCCATCAGCGCTTTGTGAGGGTCCTCATTCTTCTGCAACAGGGCCTTCACGGTTCTAACAGCACGTTCTGCTTCTCCGTTGCTTTGGAGGTAACGGGGGCTACTGGTGAGATGCTGGAAGTTGTAATCTGCAGCAAACTCTGCAAACTCTGCTGCTGCAAACTGTGGGCCGTTGTCGGTGATGAGTGTGTCAGGCACTCCATGACGGCTGAAGATGGCTTTCATTTTAAGAATCACAGCTGACGCTAGAGTGCTTGTGACGCTGGCAACCTCAATGAATCGGGAGTAGTAGTCAATGACCACCAAGTAATGACCTTTCTTCCATTCAAACAGGTCGGCGGCTAGCTTTTGCCATGGGCGTGATGGCAAGGGTGTGGTCAGGAGAGGTTCTGGTGCATTGTGACATTCCTTAGCACAAACTTCACACTGGCGTACCTTTTCTTTTATCTGACGTGTCAGACCTGGCCACCATACTGCTTCATGAGCCCTCGCCATACACTTCACCATTCCCTGGTGGCCCTGATGAAGCGTTTCAAAATGTTTGGTTGCATGCTTGCTGGAATCACTATTCTTTTCCCTTTCATCAGGAGACCATCAGCCATCAGCAAGTCATTTCGGTACTGCCGATAGGACTTCAGCTGCGGAGCTGAACTCAGTCTGTCCCAACCTGTGCGGATCAGAGAAGACAGCTGCGCACACACTGGATCCTCTTCCTGAGCTTGCCTAATCTGCATCAGTTTCTCTTGCGATGCAGGCAGTTGCTGAATTACTTTGTTGATGTGAGCTCTCACGTCACTCTGGAGCACGAGATCCTCCTCTGTTGTTGCACCTTGAAGGGGAGCTCTTGAAAGAGCATCTGCTGCTATGAGATTTTTTCCCGGAACATGCACAATGGTGTATGTGAACCGCAGGAGTCTCAATCTGAATCGCAACACATGAGGGGGAATGTCATCAAGTGCTCTTGAGCTGAGGAGACTTATCAAGGGTTTGTGGTCTGTTCTGACCTCAAAGTGCAGGCCCAGGAGGTAAGTTTGGAACCGTCCACACGCCCACGTGATGGCCAGGGCCTCTTTTTCAATTTGGGCGTATCTACGCTCAGTTTCTGTCATACTGCTGGAAATAAAGGCCACTGGCCTCCACTCTCCTGAAGCTTGAAGTTGTGACAAAACACCCCCCAGTCCGTAGGAGGATGCATCTGCTGACACCCTAGTCGGCCTGTCAGTGCAGTATGGGGCAAGTACAGCCGATGAGCTGAGCTCTTCTTTCACCTTTGCGAAGGCTGTCTGTTGAGCTGGCCCCCATGTCCACATGTTATCAGCTTTCAGGAGGTCCCTGATCGGTCCTGTGATCTCTGCAATGTTTGGGGAAAATTTTCCCAAGTAATTCGCCATCCCCATGAATCTTTTGACGTCTGCCACGTCCTTGGGTGGTGGCATGGCTGCAATGGCCCTGATCTTGTCGGGATCTGGCCATATTCCCTCTCTGCTGACGATATGCCCCAGGAATTTCACCTCAGTCACTGCAAACTGGCACTTGTCGTTCAGGGTGAGGCCTCGCTGCTGTAGGTGTTGCAGCACTCGATGCATCCTTTCATCATGTTCCTGTGGTGTGGCTCCAAACACCAAGATGTCATCTGCATGACAGACCGTTCCTTCCAGGCCATCCAGCATTTGTGTCAAGCGCTTCTGGAAATGCTCTGGTGCTGAGGATATTCCAAAAGAAAGTCGGTTGAAACAAAAACGCCCGAATGGCGTGATGAAGGTGGTGAGTGGGGACGATTCCCTATGCAAAGGGATTTGCCAGAAACCTGCAGTGGCATCTAGCTTTGAAAAAATTCTAGCTCCAGCTAGTTTAGCGAGCGTCTCATCGACTGCAGGGAGGACGTGTCTTTCTCTGCACACGTTCTCATTTAGGTGGGTGAGGTCGACACATATACGAATTTTTCCGTTTGGCTTTGGTACTACAACCATTCCAGAGCACCACTCAGTTGTATCTTCGATGGGTGAAATAACTCCCATTGCCTCCATCCTATTCAGCTCCGCTTGAACTTTCCCTCTTAATGGCAGAGGCAAGCGGCGTGGCACCGCTAGGGCAAATGGAGTGGCATTCTCTTTCAATTTAATCCTATATTCACCCTGTAGCTTCCCTAAACCAGTAAACACTCTGGGATATTGCTTCACATAAGCATTCTCTGTTGCAATGGCATCTACTTGACTAAGCAAGCTGAGGTCTTGTATGGCTGGCAAGCCAAGTAGTGGAGTAGCTAACCCTCGGACAACATACACCTGCTGCTTCACAACAGAGCCCTTGTAGCTCATGTCGGCGGTGAAGCGTCCCTGTACTGCGATAGGAACATTGCTTGGTCCACACAGTTTTTTGCTTGGTGGTGAAAGTTTCCCGTGCAGCTTTTCAGAGTACATGTGTTTTGGGATGGCTGTCACTGCAGCGCCGGTGTCGAGCTTGAACACTACCTGCTGGCCATTTACTCCAATCGACTTCTTCCACTCTGCACTAGGTGCAGTAGTCATTGTGCCCAAAAACAAAGTCTCCAAACTTTCACTCATGTCCTTCTGCTGAAGTTCCTCCACTCTCATTTTTTGTTTTACACAAAGCAGCAAAATGCCCCTTTTTCTGACATTTCTTGCAGTCTGCATTGCGAGCAGGACATTCTTTAAATGAACTTCCATGTGCTTTTCCACACCTGCCACATCTGTCTTTTGCATTTTTCTGACCTGGTCTGTGATTTGTTTTGTTTCCTTGTTGACCCTATTTTTGTTTTTGCTTGAACCTAACTGTATCCATATTAGCTCCTTCAACACCATCCGTGCTAGTCTGTCTCAGTGTGGTTTGTTGCTTTTTAATTTCCTCGTTTTGGCAAATTTTCGTCATTGCTTTCGTTAGAGTTAGCTTTGAGTCGAGCTGTAACTTCTCTGAAAGCGTGTGGTCTTTAATACCCACGACTAAGCGATCTCTTATCATCTCCTCTTTGAGGATTCCATACTGACAATACTCAGCTAGCTTGTGGACGGCTGTGGTGAACGCCTCGGCTGATTCACCAGGCTCCTGGCAGCGTTTGTTAAACTTGGCCCTCTCGTATATCACGTTATGTTCACAGATGAAATGTTTTTCAAAAGCATCACTTACTTTCTCGTAGTCTTTCTTGTCTGCTTCAGCCAGTGCTAAAGTGTTAAGCACATCATCTGCCGAGTCTCCCATAGTGTATATTAGCGAGTTCGCTTGATACTCTTGACTCTTCTGGTCGAGTCCGGCAGCCATGCGGAATCTTTCAAAACGTCTAATCCAATTTGGCCAATTAGCGACATCCCTGAAGTCAAATGCCTCAGGCGGGCTTATTGAAAATAACGTATCCATTACCTTCCGACATCTTCGTCACGTTGTGGCTACCTTGGAATGATCGCTAGTTCAGCTCGAGAACTCCAAAACTTCTTTTCCTCGCGTTCAGCACAACTGGAAGGAAACTTTGCTTACATGCGTTTTAAAGCTTCTGTCTTCATATTAGAGACGGGTCGTCGACTTCTGACACCATGTATTGTACTGTGTACCCAATGAAATATATAATAAAGGGACCTCGAGACCAGAGCATAGGTTCACTTCATTTACTCTTAGAAGCTTCACTCTCTCATGCGCATGCGCGCATGATACATTCAAACCATTCTGTATGACTACAGTGTACGCCTCCTTAGTGTTTGCGTAGAATAAGCCCAGTGTTTTATTGTCTCTAGTGTGGCATGTGACATACTGGGTGAACGTGGGTAGAATGGGAGACAGTGAAACATGGTTGAAATCGCCTGAGATGAGGAGAAGAGCATCTGGGTGTTCTGTCTGCAGCCTGCCAGTTACTGAGTGGATGACGTCACGCACTGTCCCCGCGTTCGCCGTCGGATTTGCATAAATAACAATGCAGATCACGTGTGAGTATACCCTTGGGAGATATGTAGGCCGTATGCTAACAGCTAGCAACTCCATGTCTTTGTTGCAGTATTGTTGTTTAACCGTGATATGTCCCGGTCGACACCAGTTGTTATTGACATACATTATCACTCCTCCGCCCCTTGCCTTCCCACTGTCTGGTGTTCGGTCAGCCCGTATTGCGTGGAAACCCTCCAGTTCAATGTTAGCATCTGTTGCTAGTTCTGTTAGCCACATCTCCATGAATAGCATCAGGCTACACTCCCTGTACGTGCTCTCGTAACGGGAGATAGCCGCTATCTCATCTGTTTTTCTGAGTAGCGATCGTACATTCCCCATAATAATGGATGGGAGGGCGGGTCTGTACTTTATATTCCTCGCCCACCGTCTTATTCCAGCACGATATCCATGCCGTTTCTGTCTTATTTCTCCCGGTATGTCGAGTTTTTGCGTTAGCATTGTGGGCCGGTTAAGTGCTAACAGCTGGTCCCTATTGTACTGCCTCCTACAAGAAACAGTGGCTCTGTCCGCTGGCTCAGGAGACATTTGGGCAATCTACGTGTCTGTGATGGATCAAGGTGTCGCCGAAACAGAGAGATTAACAAGAGGTCCAGATAGTAAATAGAAATAGGAAGAAATTGATCCGCTGTTGCAAAAAGGCAGCCTACTCGTGTGGCGCCGGAAGTCACCAGTGAGGCCGACCACGCTACTGAGCTATTCTCGAGACCAGCTCCTGCTTCTTCGTTCCAGCCACGTCTCAGCACCCCTCCTGCCTAGGGAGCTCTTACGAAATCCGACGGGAGGACGTAGAAGCCGGTCGAGGAAGAGAGGGAAACGTGGCGGAGTACGACAGAGACTGCGGAGAAGAGAGAACAGGCTGCCACTGCCATCCATGTTGCTCTGTAATGTCCGCTCACTGAAGAGCAAAATGGAGGAACTCAAAATCAATGCCAGGTTCCTATACGAGTACCGGGAATCATGCCTGCTTGTTTTCACGGAATCGTGGCTTCAGGAGGACGTACCTGACTCGCTCCTGTCCGTGGACGGCTTCTCCCTGGTGCGGCAGGACAGGGACGCGCTCTCCGGTAAGATCAAAGGAGGAGGTATTTGTGTGTACGTTAAGAACAAACAGTGCTCACAGTTCACTACGAGAGAGTCGCTTTGTACACCGGACATAGAACTGCTGTGCTTAAGCCTGAGACCCTTTCATCTCCCCCGCAAATTTTGAAACATTTTATTATGCACCGTTTATATCCGGCCCAGCGGGAATGCTTTCAATGCGGCGAACACTATCGTGGACTGTGTACACAGACAACTGGAACGCACTCCTGAAGCACCTTGTTTGATTTTAGGGGATTTTAATCACTGCAAACTGGATGCGGCACTGCCTGGCTTCAGCCAATATGTGAACTGCAGTACAAGGGGGAAAAATATTTTGGACAAATGCTATGGGAACGTCAAAAATGCCTATATAGCAAGGGTTAAGCCCCCCTTGGGGTCCTCAGACCATAATGCTGTTCATCTGATTCCTACTTACAAGTCTTTGCTTAAAAACAGCAAACCACAGACAAAGACAATCTTCTTATGGGACAATGAAGGTATAGAAACTTTGAGAGGTTGTTTTTCTTGTACCGACTGGGGACTCTTCCATAACTTGGAGTTGGAGGAGGCCACAGATACCATAACTGAGTACATAAAATTATGTAAAGAAAATGTTTTACCTCAGAAAGTAATCACTATGTACTCCAATAATAAGTCTTATATTTCCAAGGAATTAAAATGGTGCATAGTACAGAAAAAAATTGCTTTTAAGAATGGGGACATGTTAAGTGTGAAAATATACAGAAAGAAATTAATTACAAACTAAGAACAGCTAGAGATGAGACGAGGGAGAAATTTGAATCTGAATGCATAGGAAAAAGCTCTAGGAAACTGTGGGACTCAGTTAAAGCTATGACAAAGATGACTCCATCCAAAAGCTGCATTGATGTAATGAATGAGGAAGAAAAGGCAAACGAGTTGAATAATTTCTTTTGCAGATTTGAGACTAGAGATTTTTCTCATGAACAAAAAGCTGCTCTGGACACTATATCAGTTTCAGGCTCTGCAAAAATTATAGTTGACCAGCATGTTGTGGAAAGATTTTTCTCATGTATGTACCCCAGGAAGGCATCTGGACCAGACGGGATCTCTGGGCGCTTACTGAAGTCATGTAGTGAGGAGCTAGCAGAAGCCTGGAGTCCCATCTACCAGAAGTCTTTAGATATGTGTTCTGTCCCAGTAATTTGGAAAAGCTCTATTATAATTCCTGTACCAAAAAAAGCAAGCTGCAAAGAGAATAATGACTATCGTCCTGTTGCACTGACCTCACTAGTGATGAAGTGCCTCAAGAAGATTGTCATTGACATTCTGAAAACTGATTTTGGAGGACTTTTGGATCCGCTGCAGTTTGCTTATAAAAATAATAGAAGTACAGAGGATGCCATTTTAACCTTAACTCATTCTGTGTTTAAACATTTGGAGGAGACAACCTCATATGCACGTCTTTTATTGGTTGATTTTAGTTCAGCTTTTAACACACTGCAGCCACACCTTTTAATTAAGAGGTTAAATGATTTTAAAGTGCATCCTGTCATTATTAAATGGTACCACTCATTTTTAACTTATCGTAAACAGCAAGTTAGTGTAAATAGAACTTTATCTAAATTTAGAACCCTCAGCACAGGAGCTCCCCAAGGCTGTGTTAGTTCACCATTTTTGTTCACCTTGTGCACTGATAAGTGTAGAAGTGTCTATCCAGGCAATCAAATTACTAAATTTTCTGATGACACTGCTATTTTATCACTACTTCAAAAGACTCGTGATCTGTCAAGCTATTTTATAGAAATTCAAAGGTTTGTTAATTGGTGTGATGACAATCATCTCATTTTGAATACTGATAAAACAAAGGAGATGGTGTTTGACCGTCGGGGAGTTGGTGACCACAGGCCTGTGGTCATCCACAACCACACTATAACACAGGTTAGTTCCTTTAAATATTTGGGAGTATTTATTGACAATTCATTAACCTGGAACACACATATTGATTACCTCTGTAGTAGACTACAACAGCGGCTGCATTTCTTGCGTAGATTTAGAATACATGGCGGTGATAAAAGGATTATGTTAATATTTTCCAGGTTGTGTTGGAGAGCTGTATTAGATACAGCATTACAGCTTGGTTTGACAACCTCTCTGTGAAACTAAAGAACAGAGTGTTGCGTTTAATTCATACAGCATGGAAAATTATTGGAGTTAAAGAGTATTTACCCATGCAGATCTTATATGACCAGGCAGCCTGGAGACAAGCTCAAAAAATAATCAGTGACATGAGCCATGTACTAAACAATGAATATGTGCGGCTGCTCTCAGGGAGGAGATACAGAGTCCCCAAGTGCAGGTTCAATAGATACAAGAACTCATTTATCCCGACGTCAGTAAAACTTTTAAACTCAGATAAATAGGTCAGGGACACTTATAACTCCTGTTCTTAATGATTGCTGTTATATATTTATGTATGTATGTACTTGTATTATTTATTGGGTTTTATTTCATTTATTATGTACTACATCCATTGTGTATGTGTGGATTGTGTGGTTGCAGCATGGGTGACAAGCCCAAGACAAATTTCCCCTTGAGGGACAATAAAGTTTATCTTATGTGTAGAATCAGAGGGCCGCTGCCATGCAAGACGCCGCCACAAATTTCCCTCCTCCATTCCATTATTGCTGAGCACCAAGCTGGATGGCAGGAAGTTCCACTTTTATATGGTCTTCAGCATGACCCGGCAGGGATTTGAACCCCTGCCTCCCGGGTGTGGGGCGGATGCTCTACCAACTGAGCCACCACTCAGGTAATATTAAGCACAGTTAAATTTTCAACAGCTATTTTTGAGTTAAATTTATACTTGAGGGACATCCACACCAAGCACTATGAATTAAATCACCCTTTATTGTCATTCAACTGTACAACCAATCATGTACAGCAGAACGAGATTGTGTTTTACCTATCTACTGTGTTAATCACACACACTCCAAGTGTAGAATCAGAGGGCTGCTGCCATGCAAGGCGCCGCCACAAATTTCCCTCCTCCATTCCATTATTGCTGAGCACCAAGCTGGATGGCAGGTAGTTCCACTTTTATATGGTCAATGGCATGACCCCGCCAGGATTTGAACCCCTGCCTCCCACGTGTCGGGCAGATGCTCTACCAACTGAGCCACCACCCCGGTGGCTTCCGGTGGAAGATAACTATACCTATAAAATTATAGTTTTAAAAATCGTTCTGACTCAAGTTAATGGCAGAGTCCACACTTACTGTAGTGTGAACTCTTCCTTTTGGCCCTGTGATGGACTAGCGATCTGTCCAGGGCATACCCTGCCTCTCACCCAAAGATGATGAGACAGGCTCCAGCCCCCCGCAACCCGAAAAGGAGTATGCGGTTGAAGATGAGTAGTTATCTTCATAGTGCTTGGTGTGGATGGCCCTTTAGACGAACTGATCAGATTTAGTCCAAAAGAAACGTCTCAAATACGCATGGTACTGTTTTAGCTCTTCTGAGAGGCATTCCCAGGACAGCTGGGAGACATAAGCCCCTTTTCCACTAGTACCTACACAGCCCGACTCACCTCGACTCTACTCAGCTTGACACGGTGTGGTTGGTTTTCCATTTCAACTGAGTACTACCTCAAGTGCGTGGGTTCATTACAGGAAGGCAGCCCGTTATCCCGTTATGTTGTTTACATGCTGACATTTTAGACCTCCTGGTATACTTTCATTTTGGCTCGCTCCGCCACAGCAGAGCTGATGGGACTGAAAAGTTCATAGGCTGAAAAGTTCATAGTTGTCAAATTTGAATAAAATGTAGTTTATTTTTCAAGCGCATAGATCCAAGCACTGCAACACCTACGGAAGAACTGTGCACACTGATTCAATTCAATTCAGTTCAATTCAACTTTATTTATATAGCGCCATTTCACAACAACAGTCATCTCATAGCACTATCAACTGTAGGGGGGAACCCCCACAGTTGCAGAAAGACCCCAGCAATCAGGCGATCCCCTGTGAGCAAGCACTTGGCGACGGTGGAGAGGAAAAACTCCCTTTTAACAGGAAGAAACCTCCAGCAGAACCAGGCTCAGGGAGGGGCAGTCATCTGCTGCGACTGGCTGGGGGGTGAGGGGATAGAGAAAAGAAAAGAACAGACATGTAGAAAGCAAACAGCACGATGGGGACTCAATCTATGGGAGAGAACAAACAAATGTTAATGACCAGCAAAAAAAAAAAAAAAAATATTTCATAGAGAGTGAGGAAAGGAGTGAGGCCCAGTGCATTACTGGAGGTGCCCCGGCTGACTAAACCTATTAGCAGCATAACTAAGGGAGGGTTCAGAAACACATGATCCCTCCCTAATTGTAGGCTATATCAAAAAGGTAGGTTTTAGCCCTATTCTTAAAAACAGAGATCGAGTCTGACTCCCGAATCCAGATTGGCAGCTGATTCCACAGGAGAGGAGCTTGATAACTGAAGGCTCTGCCTCCCATTGTACTTTTGGAGATTCTAGGTATTACAAATAATCCTGCATTTTGGGAGCATAGTGCTCTGTTAGGATAATACGGTAGTATCAGATCTTTTAAATAAAAAGGAGCCTGCTTGTTTAGAGCTTTGTAAGTAAGAAGAAGGATTTTAAACTTAATTCTAAACTCTATGGGAAGCCAATGAAGGGAGGCCAGAACCGGAGAGATATGATCTCTCTTTCTAGTACCTGTTAAAACTCTTGCTGCAGCATTTTGGATCAGCTGAAGACTTTTTAAAGATGATTTAGGACAGCCTGATAATAAAGAATTACAATAATCTAATCTCGAGCTAACAAAAGCGTGGATCAGTTTCTCAGCATCACTCTGAGACAAGATGCTCCTAATCTTGGCAATATTACGCAAATGATAGAAGGCAGTCTTAGAAACAAATTTAATATGTGAATTGAAGGACAAATCCTGATCAAAAATAATTCCAAGGTTCCTCACAGAGCTATTAAGAGAAAGAGTAACCGCATCCAAACTGAAAGTTTGATTTGGAAAGGAATGTCTAAGGTTTTTTGGACCAACAAGAATGACTTCAGTCTTATCTGAATTTAATAGCAGGAAATTACAAGTCATCCAAGCTTTGATTTTCTTAAGACAGGCTTCTAACTTGGCTAATTGATTACTATCATCTGGCTTCATTGACAGGTATAATTGTGTGTCATCTGCATAACAATGAAAATGTATACAGTGCTTTCTAATAATGTTGCCTAACGGAAGCATATATAAACTAAAAAGAGTAGGGCCTAGCACAGATCCCTGTGGAACTCCATGACTAAGCTTTGAGTTGAAAGAAAACTCATTATTTACATGAACAAACTGGAACCTATCAGATAAATAAGATCTAAACCATTGCAACGAAGTTCCATTAAGTCCAACATAATGTTCTAATCTATCAAGTAGAATATTATGATCGATAGTATCAAAAGCTGCACTAAGGTCTAAAAGGACAAGTACAGAAACTAGTCCATGATGATGATGGGGAGACTGTTTAAAATAGCCACATTTGATCAAATTTGGGGATTGGTGAACATCACTTGTGGTAACATATCGTCACTTCCTGTATTGCTGTCTGTCCGTGTGGTTTGCTCTCCTCACTCTCCTGAGAATTTTTCTTTTAATTGTATTTTAACTACTTTTTTCCATCTACCGTTAGTTCTCATTTCTGTTTATCAAGCCTCTTGCACCTGTGTGCGCACTTAGTGTCATCTAATCACCCTCTTCAGCCTTCTGCTCAACTTTCATCAGTGTTTTTGTTAGCTTCGGGTTAGTTTTGGGTTAGCCACTAGCTATGGCTACTAGCTCTCCTTCCTCTACTCATCTGGTGTGCTCTCTCTGTCAGATGTTTAGCTACACCTCTGCTTCTTTTAGTGATAACGGTAAAAGTAATAAATGTTGTCTTTTTGAGGCGCTCGAGGCGAGGTTGTCTGATTTGGAATCCCAGATCCGCAGCATTGAAACACCGTCTGCGACAGTTACTCTTGACGGACGTTCCCTAGCTGCAGCAGAGCTCGCTAGCATAGGGTGACCCATTAGCGGTCTTCCGGTCCTCCTCAGCAGTGAGGAGACTATGTTGGTCACGATGAGAAGGAAGCCTAGCCGCAAAGCCCCGGTACACCACCAACCTGTTCACGTTTCTAATCATTTTTCCCCGCTCAGCGACACACCCGCTGAGGAAAAAACTCTGATCATTGGCGACTCTGTAGTCAGAAACGTGAACCTAGAGACTCCAGTGGCCATAGTCAAATGCATTCCTGGGGCCAGAGCAGGCGACATCGAGCCAAATTTGAAAATGCTGGCTAAAAGTAACTGTAAATACTCCACAATTGTTATTCACACTGGCATTAATGACATCCGTCTCCGGCAGTCGGAAGTCACGAAACTTAATGTAGAATCGGTGTGTGACTTTGCCAAAACAATGTCTGCCTCTGTAGTATTCTCTGGGCCCCTCCCCAATCTGACCAGTGATGACATGTTTAGCCGCTTGTCATCCTTCAACCGCTTGCTGTCTGTGTGGTGTCCTGCAAACAACGTGGGCTACATTGACAATTGGAGCTCATTTTGGGGAAAACCTGGCCTTATGAGACGAGACAGCATCCATCCCACTTTGGATGGTGTGTCTCATTTATCTAACAATCTGGCATCTTTTTTTAATCCAAATTTCCAAAACCTTGACAACTCAGAGTTGGGACCAGGAAGCAGAGTCGCAGTCTTACACGCCTCTCTGCAGCTCCTCTTAATCCGCCACCCCTCAACTTAGCCCCTGTCTTTCCCATCAGAGAATCATTGTCTGCTCCCTCCAAAGTAAATAAAAATATAATGTATAAGCATCCCAAAGTGATTAAACAAAAAGTTGGTAAAACTCAAACTTAACATGAAGCCTCTAAATTGAATGATTTGGCCTCTCTTCCGCCTCATAATTTAAAAATTAAATGTGGTTTATTAAATATTAGGTCTCTAACTCCCAAGTCTCTGTTAGTTCATGATCTGTTAATTGATCATCAGATTGATTTAATTTCCCTTACAGAGACTTGGTTAGGACAAGAGGATTATGTTGGTTTAAATGAATCAACTCCCTCTGGTTATTTAAACTGTCAAAATCCCAGAAGTTCTGGTCATGGAGGAGGAGTAGCAGCAATTAACCATTCCAAATTACTAGTTAATGTAAAGCAAAAAACATGTTATAATTCCTTTGAGGGCCTGGTCCTCAGTATTGGGCACTTTAGCAATTTTAGGCTAAACCCAATTTTATTTGTCATAGTTTACCATCCTCCATCAACCTACTCAGAATTTTTATCCGAATTTGCTGAATTCTTAGCTGATTTAGTGCTGAAATCTGATAGAATAATTATAGTAGGGGAGTTCAATATACATGTAGATGTAGATAGTGATTGCCTTATTGTGGCATTTAATTCAATATTAGACTCGATGGGGTTTTCTCAGAAAGCAGGAAATCCTACTCATTATCTCCACCATACTTTGGTCCTTGTTCTGACATATGGCATAGAAATAGAAAATCTGGTAGTGTCTCCTTATAACCCTGAACTGTCAGACCATTGTCTGTTAACCTTTGATTTTACTATTTCTGACTATCTGGCTCCTAAAGAAAAATATTATGACAGTAGATGCCTCTCAGACGATGTTGTTACCAAATTTATGCAGATTGTTTCCTCTATGCCATGTGTCAACACAAAGGAAAAAAACTATAGACAGCTTGCTCCTTCTGTAATTGATAGCATGGTAGATAGTGTTACAGCTTCTCTGCATCAGACTCTACACTTGGTGATCCCCTTAAAGAAGAAAAAATCTAATCAGAGATTTCTAACTCCTTGGTTCAACACAGAAACTCGTAGCTTAAAACAGAAGACTCGTCAATTAGAAAGAAAATGGCGCTCCTGTGGAGAGTGTAAATAACAAGACTGATTTATACAGCATACGATTTTATTCACTCTCACATTATTCGTATACAGAAAAGCATGTCTCAATAC
Source organism: Pholidichthys leucotaenia (assembly GCA_020510985.1). Classification (NCBI taxonomy): domain Eukaryota; kingdom Metazoa; phylum Chordata; class Actinopteri; order Cichliformes; family Pholidichthyidae; genus Pholidichthys; species Pholidichthys leucotaenia. Next base: position 286,641,160 of record CM035838.1, read on the forward strand.
ACCATGGGTTCTCCTTTTATACCAACTGCCCATCTCACATCTGCATGACATCTCACATCAAAATACATTCATCCTTTCTCCCCCCAACGCCTTCTTCCTGCTACCTCACCATAATCTCCATGCCTATTGTCCTTCTCTGTTTACCCTCTGCATCCAGTCTGGGATGATTAACCCACCAGTCTGAGATGATTAACCCAGTCTCTACACCACCCCCTCCAGAATCTCAGACCGAGTTTCAATCCTCACGTCCTTTTGGCTTCAGTCTCCTCCCATATCTGCTGTAACGAGGGTTTATCGCCTCCGCAACGCTGTTGTGCCAGTGGGGGGCTCCTGGGGGTGTGTCTGTTTGTGGGTGGGCGATGGCGAGGGGGGGGGACCTTCGGCTTGCCCGTGTGGCTACTCTGATGAATCGTTGACCTGGGGAGTTCTCAGTGGGGGTGTTCCACTCCGAGGGGCCTGAGTCAGCAGCACTTGCTCGTCCACCACAACAAAGGCAGGCTTAAGTCTGTCTATGCATATTTTCTCCCGACAACCCCCCAAGTCTAACAAAAAATGTTTGTCCCCTGTTTCCAGCACTTTAAACGGGCCATTGTAGGGTGGGCGCAATGGAGGGTGGTGGGCATCATGCCTGACAAACACGAACGCCGTGTTCTTCAAAGTTTTTGGCACAAAAGCGCGTGGAAAACAGTGGTGTCCGGGCCGGGCAGCGTGCCTGTATCTGTGCTATGCTGCAAACGCTGAGACGGGCAGTTGTCCGGCGCGGGATTATCTGGCAAAAATTCCTTGGGCAGCCGCAGTGGCTGAGAAAAAACAAGCTCTGCCGGGGAAGCCTCCAAATCCTCTTTTGGTCCAGAACGCAACCCCAATAAAACCCACGGCAACCGGTCTACCCAATTTGCATCCGTCAGTGAAGTCCTGAGCGCTGCTTTCAGTGACCTATGAAAATGCTCGCATAACCCATTGGCCTGAGGGTTGTACGTGGTTGTGCATGAATTGCAACACCTAGGCTATGGGCCATCGTGGACCAGAAGTCGGAAACAAACTGAGGGCCCCTATCGGACGTGATGTCCTACGGGATTCCAAAACGTGCCACCCATGTCATCAAAAAAGTGCGTGCCACATCCGCGGATGTGGTTGCCGCCAGCGGGACTGCTTCTGGCCAGCGTGTGGTGCGGTCCACCACTGTCAGAAGGTGCATGCACTCCTGTGATGGCGGGAGTGGGCCCACGAGGTCCATGTGAATATGATCAAACCTCTTAGCCGGTACAGGAAATGGCTCCAAAGGAGCCTTCGTGTGTCTGTGTACTTTGGCTTGTTGGCACGCTACGCAGGCTGCAGCCCACTCTTTCACTTATTTGCGCAGAACTGGCCACACAAACTTTGGTCCCACCATTTTCACTGACGCGCACACCCCTGGGTGCTCCAGAGCGTGAACTGAATCAAACACTCGGCGGAGCCAAGCGACTGGGACCACCGGGCGCGGGCGTCCTGTGGAGACGTCGCAGATTAGGGGGGCTTGCTGTCTTGCAGTACTCTGCTCTCCAGCCTTAACCCTGTTGGTCCAGACTGGAGCCCACACACATCCGTATCGCCAATCTGCTCTGCGGCCATGGCTGTATAATCTATCCCCACGCAGACCGGGGCCACTACTGCGCGCTAGAGGCAGTCCACCACCACATACAGTTTACCCGAGACATAATGAATATCGATTGTAAACTCCGAGATCGCGGCCAGCTGTCTCTGCTGCCGGCCCGACCATGGTTCCAAAACCTTGGCCATCGCGAACGTTAGCAGCTTGTGGTCCACGAACGCGGTGAAGCTGCGCCCTTCCAGCCAGAACTGGAAGTGGCGTATGGCCAGGTGGAGCGCCAGCAACTCTCTGTCGAACGCGCTGTATTTACACTCACTGTCACGCAAAGCCCTGCTGAAAACAGCGAGCGGCTGCCAAGAACTGGCGACACGTTGCTCCACGACGGCCCCTATGGCCACGTCTGAGGCGTCGGTAGTGAGCGCTATCCGGGTGTGCCAACAGTGCAGCATTTGCCAGGGCTGTTTTAACCTCAGAGAATTCCTGCTCTTGCTCCGGAGTCCATTCGACTCTGTCCGCGGGTTTCCGTTTCTTGAGCGCGGCGTACAATGACTGCATGAGTTGAGCTGTCAGGGGGAGGAATCGGTTAAAAAAGTTAACCATCCCCAAAAATTCTTGCAGCGCCCTGACCGTCTGAGGCCGGGGAAAATTCCCCACGGTGCGCACTTTGTCGGGCAAGGGTATCGCTCCCTCCGGTGAGAAGCGGTGCCCCAAAAAATCAATCCCCGTCACGCCGAACTGGCATTTCGCCGGATTGATTATTAACCCGTGCTCCTCCAACCTCCGGAAAACCGTCCTGAGGTGGGTTACGTGTTCGTCCTTGGACGTGCTGGCCACCAGGATATCATCCAGGTAGACGAACACAAACGGGAGATCGTGCAGCACTGCATCCATCATGTGTTGGAATGTCTGTGCCCCTCCTTTTAATCCGAAGGGCATGCATAAAAACTCAAACAAGCCAAACGCAGTTATTACCGCTGTTTTGGGTATGTTCTCCGCGCAAACTGGGACCTGGTGGTAACCACAGACCAGGTTTATTTTAGAAAAAATGCATGCCCCAGCGAGGTGAACAGAAAAATCCTGAATATGGGGAATTGGGTAGCGGTCATGCGCTGTGGCGTTATTCAATCTGCAGAAATCTCCGCATGGTCGCCACGATCCCTCGGCCTTAGGGACCATGTGTAGCAGGGATGCCAATGGGCTGTTCGATCGCCTGATGATGCCCAACCTTTCCAGGTTGGCAAACTCCTTGCGCGCTATGGCCAGTTTAGCTGCGTCCAAGCGCGGGGGTCGTGTGAAAACGGGCGGCCGGTGGTGGTGATAAAGTGTTCCGCCCCGTGTTTAGCGATGGCCGCCGAAAACGTTGGGACCGTGAGTGCTGGGAACTGAGTGAGCAGTGTGTGGAACTTACCGCCTGGAGCTGTGACATTGGCTTGTGTTATTGGCCCGGCCCCTCGAGCTGTACAGGGGAGAGAATCAAAAGACATTGCATTAACCAGGCGCCTGTTAGCAACATCAACAAGTAACCCATGTGCACACAGAAAATCAGCTCCCAGGATTGGGAAACTCAGTGCCGCTATGACAAAAGTCCACTGGTACATACGGCCGTGTAGGGATAAAGTCAGTGTTCTCTCACCAAAGGTCTTAATGCCCGATCCGTTTACTGCTACCAGCCCGCCAACCTGCTAGGCAGTTGGCGTAGGACAGCAGGATGATGCTCCTCTGGGCTCCAGTGTCTACGAGGAACCGTCTCCCCGAGCGCGAGTCCGTCACGTAGAGCAGCTTGTTCTCTTCACCGGCGGTCGCAGCTGCTACCGACCGCCGGCCTTGGCGTTTCCCGAGCTCTTGAATTGGCACGATGGCGCACATCTGCATGCTTTCTCTCCAAAGCAGTGGTGGTAGAAGCAGAGTGTGTCTCTGTGGCGCTTCCTGGCCCCCGCCGCCGCTACCGTCGGCGGCTCCTCGCCTCCGCCGCATTCACTGTGAGGGCTCTGGTGGTGAGGATGGATAGATAGATAGATAGATAGATAGATAGATAGATAGATAGATAGATAGATACTTTATTTCGAACAAAAAAGTATAACAAAAACAAAACAAATGACAAATGCAATAAAGTAACAGTATACAGTGTTCGAATGAAACGGAGATAGGCGCCGCCCCATACACCAATTGGTGTTCCACATGCTGTGGAAGGGGAATTTAACATACAGTGTTCTAAAGGGAGAAGGAAGAAGTGAACACTTATTAATTCCAATTCCTCTTTTCCATAAATACATCCATGTGAATTATATACACATTATTATGATCCAATCTGCCTCCTGGGCTAACACACGGTAGTCACACGCAGCCAGCAACGGCGAATTGGCAAGAACTGCTCTCGCCTCTGTTGGGAGGTTCCGGAGGAACAGGTGGGCAAACAGAAAATGCCCATCGTTCATGCCCATTAACGCCAACATCTTCTCCATCAGTTCAACCGCCGAACCATCTCCTAACTCGGAGCACCTCAGGAGCCTCTCCGCTCTCTCACAGTCCGAGAGCGTGTAGCCCCGGGTTACCGCGGCCTTGAGAGCCTTGTATTTGTCGTGGGCTGGAGGCTGTTGTAGCAGGCTTGCTACCTGCTGAGACGTGCAAGCGTCCAACGCTGCGACCACATAGTAATATTTGGTGTCATCTGCCGTTATTCCCTGGAGGGCGAACTGAGCCTCAGTGTGGTGGAACCAAGACTGCGGGTCGTGCAGCTAAAAGTCCGGTAGTTCGACCGAAACAGCGCACGTGTTGATGGGGGTTCCCGTCCGGGCCGACTCCGGGGTTCTTGCCTCGTGTTCCATAATTCGTCAAGGGGTCACCAGTGTGGAGAATGTAAATAACGAGACTGATTTATGCAGCAGACGATTTTATTCACTCTCACATCATTTGTACACAGAAAAGCATGTCTCAATACACCATGGATTCTCCTTTTATACCAACTGCCCATCTCACATCTGCATGACATCTCACATCACAATACATTCATCCTTTCTCCCCCCAACTCCTTCTTCCTGCTACCTCACCATAATCTCCATGTCTATTGTCCTTCTCTGTTTACCCTCTGCATCCAGCCTGGGATGATTAACCCACCAGTCTGAGATGATTAGCCCAGTCTCTACACCCCACTAATTTAGATGAAATCTATTTAGCATGGAAAAATCATCTTTTAATTTATAAAAAATCTCTTAGAAAAGCTAGAACGAGTTATTATTCTTCATTAATAGAAGAGAACAAGAATAATCCCAGGTTTCTTTTCAGTACTGTAGCCAGGTTGACAAAGAGTTAGGACTCTGTCGATCCTAGCATTCCCTTAGAGCTTACAAGTCAGGACTTTATGAACTTTTTCAATAATAAAATTTCATCCATCAGAGATAAAATCAATCAGATTCTTCCCACAGTTAACTTAAATACTGTAACTACTACAACTCCTTCAACTGATATCTGTCTTGATGAGTTTACTCCAATTGACCTTTTACAGTTAAACAAAATAGTTTCCTCATCCAAGCCTTCAACTTGTCTTTTAGACCCTATTCCTACCAGGTTATTTAAAGAAGTCTTCCCACTTATTGATAGCTTTATTCTCATATAATCAATTCTTCATTAACTTTAGTCCATGTACCGCAGGCTTTTAAAATGGCTATAATTAAACCCTTACTCAAAAAGCCAATGCTAGATCCAGGAGCTTTAGCTAACTATAGACCAATCTCTAATCTCCCTTTCATTTCAAAAATCTTAGAAAGAGTTGTTGCTCATTGAAACACATTGAAAGGAGTCAGTTGAGGTGGTATGGGCATCTGATTAGGATGCCTCCTGGACGCCTCCCACTTGAGGTGTTTCAGGCACATCCCACTGGGAGGAGACCCCGGGGCAGACCCAGGACTCGGTGGAGAGACTATGTCTCCCAGCTGGTCTGGGAACGCCTTAGTATCCCCTCTGAAGAGCTGGAGCAGGTGGCTGAGGAGAGGGAAGTCTGGGCTTCTCTGCTTGAACTGCTGCCTCCGTGACCCGGACCTCCGGAAAAGCGGTAGAAGATGGATGGATGGATGGATGGAGTTGTTGCTACGCAATTATTTGACCACCTGCAGGGAAATGGCTTACTTGAAGAGTTTCAATCTGGGTTTAGAATTCATCATAGTACTGAAACAGCCTTAGCAAAGGTCACTAACTACCTCCTCATCGCATCTGATAATGGACTGGTTTCTGTACTTGTCCTTTTAGACCTTAGTGCAGTTTTTGATACTATCGATCATAATATTCTACTTGATAGATTAGAACACGATGTTGGACTTAATGGAACTTCGTTGCAGTGGTTTAGATCTTATTTATCTGATAGATTCCAGTTTGTTCATGTCAATAATGAGTTTTCTTTCAACTCAAAGCTTAGTCATGGAGCTCCACAGGGATCTGTGCTAGGCCCTACTTGTTTTAGTTTATATATGCCTCTGTTAGGCAACATTATTAGAAAGCACTTCATTTTTATGCAGATGATACACAATTATACCTGTCAATGAAGCCAGATGATAGTAATCAATTAGCCAAGTTAGAAGCCTGTCTTAAGGAAATCAAAGCTTGGATGACTTGTAATTTCCTGCTATTAAATTCTGATAAGACTGAAGTCATTCTTGTTGGTCCAAAAAACCTTAGAAATTCCTTTCCAAATCAAACTTTCAGTTTGGATGCGGTTACTCTTTCTCTTAATAGCTCTGTGAGGAACCTTGGAATTATTTTTGATCAAGATCTGTCCTTCAATTCACATATTAAATTTGTTTCTAAGACTGCCTTCAATCATTTGCGTAATATTGCCAAGATTAGGAGCATCTTGTCTCAGAGTGATGCTGGGAAACTGATCCACGCTTTTGTTAGCTCAAGATTAGATTATTGTAATTCTTTATTATCAGGTTGTCCTAAATCATCTTTAAAAAGTCTTCAGCTGATCCAGAATGCTGCAGCAAGAGTTTTAACAGGTACTAGAAAGAGAGATCATATCTCTCCGGTTCTGGCCTCCCTTCATTGGCTTCCCATAGAGTTTAGAATTAAGTTTAAAATCCTTCTTCTTACTTGCAAAGCTCTAAACAATCAGGCTCCTTTTTATTTAAAAGATCTGAATCTACCATATTATCCTAACAGAGCACTACGCTCCCAAGATGCAGGATTACTTGTAATACCTAGAATCTCCAAAAGTACAATGGGAGGCAGAGCCTTCAGTTATCAAGCTCCTCTCCTGTGGAATCAGCTGCCAATCTGGATTCGGGAGTCAGACTCGATCTCTGTTTTTAAGAATAGGGTTAAAACCTACCTTTTTGATATAGCCTACAATTAGGGAGGGATCATGTGTTTCTGAACCCTCCCTTAGTTATGCTGCTAATAGGTTTAGTCAGCCGGGGGACCTCCAATAATGCACTGGGCCTCACTCCTTTCTTCACTCTCAATGAATTTTTTTTTTTTTTTTTTTTTTCTGGTCATTAACATCTGTTTGTTCTCTCCTATAGATTGAGTCCCCATTGTGCTGTTTGCTCTCTACATGTCTGTTCTTTTCATCTTCTCTGTCCCCTCATCCCCCAGCCAGTCGCAGCAGATGACTGCCCCTCCCTGAGTCTGGTTCTGCTGGAGGTTTCTTCCTTTTAAAAGGGAGTTTTTCCTCTCCACCTTCGCCAAGTGCTTGCTCACAGGGGATTGCCTGATTGCTGGGATCTTTCTGCAACTGTGGGGGTCCCCCCTACAGTTGAAAGTGCTATGAGATGACTGTTGTTGTGAAACAGCACTATATAAATAAAGTTGAATTGAATTGAATCTTTTCCCTCCACACTGGTGACGTGACGAGAGAGAATGACAGTCTGCTCCCTCTCACCGCGCTGTGGATTCCAGAGGACCAGAGAATGCCTGCAACCTCTTCATCCACACCAGAGCGTGCCCTCCGGAGCAGGCAGTGCTGGGACCGAAATGCACCATGAACAGCGACACAAGCAAGCCGAAGGAAGAAGCCTGAACCGGGAAAATCATTGGCACCGTCTGCGTTTATTTCCACCAAGCTCCCCGAAACTGACTCACTCCCGACAGCGGACCTCCCGCAAGCCCCGCACGCACACCGCAGGATTACGAGGACAGCGCAACTGCCAGCAATGTGGTCACTGCGCCAAGCGCGCCACGCACAGGGACAAACCGGCTCCACAGACTGATACAGCATCCTCCACAGCTGCACATGCCCGAGAAACACGGCCGATCGTCATCCTCAGAACCTTCAGGGCTGCTCACGCACCTGAAGCAGACATGCAGCCCGCACACAAGACTTTGTATGGGTTTCTTAGCCACGGCGCACAATGGGAGTTTAGCCGATTGCTGTCCCCGATGGCTTTAGGGCTGCGTCTGCGCCGAAAGCCAAACCGCCAAGTCCCTCACACAGCTGCAGTTGTTTCACAGCCACTACGCATCCTCGGGGAACTTGGCCGTTTTTCTTCCCCACATCTTCATTGGACCGAGCCGCGAGAGGAGTCAGAGACTTAATTTTTTTTTCACAGCCACTGCGGATCACTGCCCCTGGTTTACCGGGAAAGTCCCTCACCATCGCGGATCCACACGCAATTTTTGCGCGACCCAGACACCTTTGATGTCCCGGGCCAGCACTCACTAACTCCCGCCCCCCTCCCCCACCTCCTCCACAGCGCTTTTCCCACACCTCACTCCCTAAAGCCGGCCGATCGCCGTTTTGTTCCATTACGCAAGACGCGCACCGGCCCCGTGCGCCCACGATCCACAGCCGTTCAATATGCTGGAACCCGGAGCGGAGCACACTGTCTTTTCCACCCCTCCCCCGTCCTCCCAACCGACTGACATGTCCTCTGACACTCCTCTACAGCAGGACAGTTCTACCGGAGCAGGAGCCCAAATGACCAGGGTGGGGGGGGGGGGTCACAGCTCCTTCTGAATGTTCTGGGGGAGCCGTGTGGTGACCCAGCACACTGCAGATTGACTCTATTTCACACTCAGCAGGTCTGGAGGAAGCAGAGGACAGTTTACACACAGAGGGCAATTCACATACGGACAGAGAGCCCCTGGGGGCAATCAGAACAATTGAGGAAATAAAACCTTGCAACCTTCCAGCTCGTCACATCTCGCCTGATCCTTTTCCACCACACTCCGGATGAAGAAGGATGAGCCCTACTGGACCAAATAAAAGCAGGAGTAAAACTGTTAGGTAGTGCCTCTCGTTGTCTAGCCACTGCTGAGAATAGAAGCTATAAGGTTAACTTCCCAGAGAGACCCATCAACTGATGTCCTGCAAAGCATGTATTGTAATCTCTGAACACTCATTTTAAGATAAGATAAGATAAGATAAGATAAGCCTTTATTAGTCCCACAATGGGGAAATTCCAGGATTGCAACAGCACAGGGATAGCAACAATCAGAAGGCAAGAGAAAAAACAAGAGCAGCGAGTATACTACATATGTACATTATATATATATATATATATATATATATATATATATATATATATATATATATATATATATATATATATATATATATATATATATATATATATATATATACATACATATATATATATATATATATATATATATATATATATATATATATATATATATATATATATATATATATATATATATATATATATATATATATATATATATATATATATATACGTGTATATATATATACGTGTATATATATATATATATATATATATATATATATATATATATATATATATATATATATATATATATATATATATATATATATATATATATATATATATATATATATATATATATATATATATATATATATATACCTGTATATACAGTATATATATATACACACACACACAGTGCGGAGCATTGTAGCTAGATGGAATAAATATGTAAATATATAAACACACAGTGTGGAGCATTGGAGCTAGATGGAATGAAACAGCATAACCGTCTACTTAGTTATCCTACATGGTATGATAATGTACCCATACATATTCTCACCCTCCATAGCGACCGGTATTTTACTAGTTGTATACCACAGGGGACCATTGTGTAAGTCTATTGCGTCTTTGCATTCAATACTATTAGGTTGTCACGTCTTTTTGCTATCTCTGCGAGCAGCCCTGCTTAGGTTGTACAGTCTGACAGCCGTAGGTAGGAAGGACCTGCGAAACCTCTCGGTTGTGCACCTAGGATGATGTAGTCTGCTGCTAAATGAGCTCCTCAGTGCATTCAGTATGTCCTGCATAGGGTGGAACTCGGACTCCAGCAGAGATGACAGTTTAGCCATCATCCTTCTCTCTCCCATCTCCTCCACTGGGTCAAGGCGCTGCCCCAGGACAGAGCTAGCTTTCTTGATCAGTTTGTTCAGTCTCTTCCTATCGGCTGCTGTAATGCCACTGCCCCAGCAGACCACTCCAAAAGTGATGGCTGATGCCACCACCGTGTCGTAGAATGTCTTCAGCAGCGCCCCTTGTACACCAAAAGACCTGAGCCTTCTCAGTAGGAACAGCCTGCGCTGTCCCTTCTTGTAGAGTGCGTCGGTATTGTGTGAAAAGTCTAGTTTATTGTTCAGATGAACACCCAGGTACTTGTAGGATGTCACCATCTCGATGTCTGTTCCCTGTATATTTACTGGTGCTGTGAGGGGTTGTCCTTGCCTGCGGCAGTCCACCACCAGCTCCTTAGTTTTCCTTGCGTTGATCTGGAGGCAGTTCCGATGGCACCAGTCCACAAAGTCCAGGATAAGCCCTCTGTACTCAGCTTCATCTTCGTTGGAGATGAGGCCAACGATCGCAGAGTCGTCAGAGAACTTCTGTAGATGGCAGTGTGTTGTGTTGTGTGAGAAGCCCGGTCTGCACCAGTTGTTATTAACATAGGTCATCACTCCACCACCCATTGCTTTGCCACTCTCTGGTGTTCGGTCTGCTCGTATTGCGTGGAAACCCTCCAGTTCAATGTTAGCATCTGCTGCTAGTTCAGTTAGCCACATCTCAGTAAATAACAGAAGGCAGCACTCCCGGTATATGCTATCGTAGCGGGAGATAGCCGCTAGCTCATCTACCTTTCCCAGTATCGATCGTACATTCCCCATAACAACGGATGGGAGGGTGGGTCTGTACCTTATATTTCTTGCCCGCCGTCTTACTCCAGCACGACACCCACGTCGTTTTCACCTCAGTTCTCCCGGTATGTTGAGTTTTTCCGTTAGCACCGAGTGGCGGTTGAGTGCTAGCAGCTGTTCCCTGCTGTACCGTCTCCTGCTATAAACAGTGGCTCCGTCCACCGGCTCGGGAGACATTTGGGGTGATCTGTGTGTCTGTGATGTATAAATAATAATAATAATAAATAAATAATAAATAAATAAATAATAATAAATCTCATTTAACTTTAAGGAACAGTTCTTTGACTTTTATTTACATTTGGTGTCATAAAGTCCACAGGAAAACTTTGAACACAGCAGCACCAGCATTTCTGTGCAAGAGGCAGAGTACATCCTGGACAGACAGCCAGTCCATCACAGCACCTGGTATTCCCAAGCAGTCTCTAAGTAACTGTTTTGACCTAATCTCGGTACAGCTGAACGTCATTTTATTAGGAACTACACGCACAATACCAAGCGCTCCGTACAAGTAGATGGTCAACGGTCGAAGAAACCTTATCTCTTCCGTCCGTGCCCTTTATACCCAGGGTGTCAGTGGAACCGAAAAGGTGGGCCGTCACCTCTCACTACACCCAGGGTGTACCCGGCACCATCTTTATACACCACATTTTCTCCTCCCCATAGAAAAATTGCAAGCACACAAATCAAACCCTCCCAAATTTAAAGCCAACTCACACGCTAATCGCAACATACTGTATGTACAGGCCTATCCAGACACATCACTATCTAGAGGGGGCAGGTAGACTACTGACCCCCCCCCCCACACACACACACACACAGAGCTTAAACAGGTTATTCTGCCATCTGTGATACTATAAAGTTCATAAAGTAAAAATAGCCGTGTTCCTACAAAACTAAATTAATCCCGTCACACACCAATTTATATACAAACAGAACTATAAATATAAACTGTTAATATGTACATTCTCTTCCATTTCCAGCCCCCACCCCAACACACCCACCCCAAAACTCGGGCAACCCACAACAAACAGAGTAATATAAACAGTGTTGAGAATTTTTTTCTTTTTTTAAAACACAATGGGCAAATGCAATGGGTACATATCAACAATGTGACTTCGGAGAGTAAATGGCACTTAACCCCAACAACAAAACCTCTTAGTCTGTCTTGGAGGCCCACCCCTTGGATTTCCGTCAAGCGGATCCCACCCCGAGTGTCTTCGCCTCTTCTTTTCTGGGGATGAGCCGCTTTTGTGCCTCCTCTCATCCACTCACCGCAGCTCATTAGGGTGCCTCCATGACTCATCAGACAGCCCCAAGTAGCCGTCCTCCCCGGTGGCCACCACTCGTAGCTGCCCCTGGTCATCTCGCCGTTTTCATGTCTTGTGTACTCCTCTCGTCCGAGCCTCCTCCCTGGGTCGGACTTCGTCCCCGACCCGCAGGGGAGCCTGACTCAGCCTTGTGTGCCCAACACATCGAGACCGGGCTTCCTTCCTGGGTCATGCCGTCCCGCCGACCTGATCTGAAGCCCTCCTGGAATGCTGATGTCCAGCGCGTGGCAGCACCGCGCCGGTTTTGCTGCCCCTCTCTTCTTCACCCTGACACCAGCAGCCGTCCCGTGGGTTCCACTGTGCCGTCCAGCTCCCACATCTAGGGCCGCTTGGACACTGGCATTGGAACCCTCCCATGCTAGGTCGTCGCGGCAACGGTCCTCATCACCTCCCAAAACGCCAGGCCAATCACTGTCCCAAACCGCGTCATCCTCCACATGCAGAGCTGATTGGTCCCATAATCCATAGCCTGACCACTCCTCTCCAGCCAAGCTGGCGATCTTGAATCCCAGGCTGTAAAACATATCACAACTTAAGATGTTCACCCCCGAGGTGGTCACCACGAACTGGACTCCGGTCATCACTGCCGACTTGTACCTCGCTATCAACTCCAGCGATCCCACTACTGTCATCCTACTTCTTCCGTAGCCAAAACACGGCATCATGAACTCTCTCAAACAGTAGTGTGGGAACAGCCTCCTCACAGTGGGCAAGCCCAACACCGAGGCCACCACTTCCGTGTCCACCAACAACGGCATTTCCACGCTGTCCAGCAACACATTGCAGAAAATGTGCCCATCTGTGCCCGGAGAAACGGTGTGAACAACCGTAGGAGCCACAGTGGGGAGATCCGCTTCATGTCTTAATTCATAACTGAATCAAAGTATGCTGATGATTCAGTTATTGTCAGTCTCCTCCAGGATGGTGAGAGTGGCCACGGCCCAGTAGTTGATGATTTTGTTCACTGGTGTGAGGATTCCTACCTGCAGCTGAATACGACATAAACTAAAGATATGATTATTGACTTTAGGAGGAAAACTACCAGGCACAAAGTCACTGTACTAAAAGGCCAGACCACTGAATGTGTACAATCCTACAAATATCTTGGGAAGATTATTGATAGTAATTTAAACTTTGAAAAGAACGGTGAAAGGGTGTGCAAAAAGGGTCAGCAACATTTGCATTGTTTAAGGAAACTTGCACGCTTCCAAATTGACCGAACCATAATGACAATGTTTTATCGGGCTTTTATTGAATCTGTTTTATCCTTTTCTTTAGTGTCATGGTTTGGTCAGATAAAACTGAAAAAGAGGAAATTCTTGGATCAGGTAATTAGATGGTCCAGTCGTTTGCTTGGTGAGTCACAGCTGAGCCTGACATCCTTGTACACCAGACAGGTACAGAGGATGGCTACCTCCATTTTAAATGATGACTCCTACCCTTTGCACTGCCACTTTCAGCTTCTTCCCTCAAGACGGAGGTTTGCTGTCCCAAAGTAAAACCCAGCGCTACAAAAACAGCTTTGTTCCTGCTGCTGTCAAAGAGTTGAACAAGTTGTAACAATATACTGCACATAATTTAGTTACCTATTTATTAATTTCATTTTATATTTACTTATTTTTGTAGGTTTTTTATTTGGGTTCTAAATCTTTTATTGGGTTTTAGACTTTTGAGTTTTTAACCTCTTTGACTAGTCTTTAACTTTTTAATATGACCCTTCTCTCTTATCTCTGGTTTTTCTCTCATCTTTTTGTCTTATATCCTGAGTGATGGAGCCTTGAGTATTTTTTATCATGTTTATAGTCAGCTTCATGTGTGCCTGTGTTTGTGTTTATGTTGAATGTAACTGTGGTTTGTAAATATGGATGTCACCTGACTGCAAAACAAATCTACCTACGGGTACAAATAAAGTAACCTGAACCTGAACCTGAACCTGATTCAATTCAATTCAATTCAACTTTATTTATATAGCGCCATTTCACAACAACAGTCATCTCATAGCACTATCAACTGTAGGGGGAACCCCCACAGTTGCAGAAAGACCCCAGCAATCAGGCGATCCCCTGTGAGCAAGCACTTGGCGACGGTGGAGAGGAAAAACTCCCTTTTAACAGGAAGAAACCTCCAGCAGAACCAGGCTCAGGGAGGGGCAGTCATCTGCTGCGACTGGCTGGGGATTGAGGGGATAGAGAAGAAGAAAAGAACAGACATGTAGAGAGCAAACAGCACAATGGGGACTCAATCTATGGGAGAGAACAAACAAATGTTAATGACCAGCAAAAAAAATATTTCATTGAGAGTGAGGAAAGGAGTGAGGCCCAGTGCATTACTGGAGGTCCCCCGGCTGACTAAACCTATTAGCAGCATAACTAAGGGAGGGTTCAGAAACACATGATCCCTCCCTAATTGTAGGCTATATCAAAAAGGTAGGTTTTAACCCTATTCTTAAAAACAGAGATCGAGTCTGACTCCCGAATCCAGATTGGCAGCTGATTCCACAGGAGAGGAGCTTGATAACTGAAGGCTCTGCCTCCCATTGTACTTTTGGAGATTCTAGGTATTACAAGTAATCCTGCATTTTGGGAGCATAGTGCTCTGTTAGGATAATACGGTAGTATCAGATCTTTTAAATAAAAAGGAGCCTGCTTGTTTAGAGCTTTGTAAATAAGAAGAAGGATTTTAAACTTAATTCTAAACTCTATGGGAAGCCAATGAAGGGAGGCCAGAACCAAAGAGATATGATCTCTCTTTCTAGTACCTGTTAAAACTCTTGCTGCAGCATTTTGGATCAGCTGAAGACTTTTTAAAGATGTTTTAGGACAGCCTGATAATAAAGAATTACAATAATCTAATCTCGAGCTAACAAAAGCGTGGATCAGTTTCTCAGCATCACTCTGAGACAAGATGCTCCTAATCTTGGCAATATTACGCAAATGATAGAAGGCAGTCTTAGAAACAAATTTAATATGTGAATTGAAGGACAAATCCTGATCAAAAATAACTCCAAGGTTCCTCACAGAGCTATTAAGAGAAAGAGTAATCGCATCCAAACTGAAAGTTTGATTTGGAAAGGAATTTCTAAGGTTTTTTGGACCAACAAGAATGACTTAAGTCTTATCAGAATTTAATAGCAGGAAATTACAAGTCATCCAAGCTTTGATTTCCTTAAGACAGGCTTCTAACTTGGCTAATTGATTACTATCATCTGGCTTCATTGACAGGTATAATTGTGTGTCATCTGCATAACAATGAAAATGTATACAGTGCTTTCTAATAATGTTGCCTAAC
Source organism: Pholidichthys leucotaenia (assembly GCA_020510985.1). NCBI lineage: Eukaryota > Metazoa > Chordata > Actinopteri > Cichliformes > Pholidichthyidae > Pholidichthys > Pholidichthys leucotaenia. Next base: position 286,656,512 of record CM035838.1, read on the forward strand.
GGAAGCATATATAAACTAAAAAAAGTAGGGCCTAGCACAGATCCCTGTGGAACTCCATGACTAAGCTTTGAGTTGAAAGAAAACTCATTATTTACATGAACAAACTGGAACCTATCAGATAAATAAGATCTAAACCACTGCAACGAAGTTCCATTAAGTCCAACATAGTGTTCTAATCTATCAAGTAGAATATTATGATCGATAGTATCAAAAGCTGCACTAAGGTCTAAAAGGACAAGTACAGAAACTAGTCCATTATCAGATGCAATGAGGAGGTCGTTAGTGACCTTCGCTAAGGCTGTTTCAGTACTATGATGGATTCTAAACCCAGATTGAAACTCTTCAAGTAAACCATTTCCCTGCAGGCGGTCAAATAATTGCATAGCAACAACTCTTTCTAAGATTTTTGAAATGAAAGGGAGATTAGAGATTGGTCTATAGTTAGCTAAAACTCCTGGATCTAGCGTTGGCTTTTTGAGTAAGGGTTTAATTACAGCCGTTTTAAAAGCCTGCGGTACATGGCCTAAAGTTAATGAAGAATTGATTATATGAAGAATAAAGCTACCAATAAGTGGGAAGACTTCTTTAAATAACCTGGTAGGAATAGGGTCTAAAAGACAAGTTGAAGGTTTGGATGAGGAAACTATTTTGTCTAACACAAAGGTCGACTGGAGTAAACTCATCAAGACAGACATCAATAGAAGGAGTTGTAGTAGTTACAGTATTTAAGTTAACTGTGGGAAGAATCTGATTGATTTTATCTCTGATGGATGAAATTTTATTATTGAAAAAGTTCATAAAGTCCTGACTAGTAAGCTCTAAGGGAATGCTAGGATTGACAGAGTCCTGACTCTTTGTCAACCTGGCTACAGTACTGAAAAGAAACCTGGGATTATTCTTGTTCTCTTCTATTAATGCAGAGTAATAACTCGTTCTAGCTTTTCTAAGAGATTTTTTTATAAATTAAAAGATGATTTCTCCAAGCTAAATAGATTTCATCTAAATTAGTGGAGCGCCATTTTCTTTCTAATTGATGAGTCTTCTGTTTTAAGGTACGAGTTTCTGTGTTGAACCAAGGAGTTAGAAATTTCTGATTAGACTTTTTCTTTTTTAAAGGGGCCACCAAGTCTAGAGTCTGATGCAGAGAAGCTGAAACACTATCCACCATGTTATCAATTAGAGAAGGAGCAAGCTGTCTATAGCTTATTTCCATTGTGTTGACACATGGCATAGAGGAAACAATCTGCATAAATTTGGTAACAGCATCATCTGAGAGGCATCTACTGTAATAATATTTTTCTTTAAGAGCCAAATAGTCAGAAATAGTAAAATCAAAGGTTGACAGACAATGGTCTGATAGTACAGGGTTATGAGGAGACACTACAAGATTTTCTATTTCTATGCCATATGTCAGAACAAGGTCCAATGTATGGTGGAGGTAATGAGTAGAATTTCCTACTTTCTGAGAAAACCCAATCGAGTCTAATATTGAATTAAATGCCACATTAAGGCAGTCACTATCTACATCCACATGTATATTAAAGTCCCCTACTATAATTATTCTATCAGATTTCAGCACTAAATCAGCTAAGAAATCAGCAAATTCGGATACAAATTCTGAGTAGGTTGATGGGGGACAATAAACTATGGCAAATAAAATTGGGTTTAACCTAAAATTGCTAAAGTGCCCAATACTGAGGACCAGGCCCTCAAAGGAATTATAACATGTTTGTTGCATGTTGCATGTTACATTAACTAGTAATTTGGAATGGTAAATTGTTGCTACTCCTCCTCCACGACCAGAACTTCTGGGATTTTGACAGTTTAAATAACCAGAGGGAGTTGATTCATTTAAACCAACATAATCATCTTGCCCTAACCAAGTCTCTGTAAGGGAAATTAAATCAATCTGATGATCAATTAACAGATCATGGACTAACAGAGACTTGGGAGTTAGAGACCTAATATTTAATAAACCACATTTAATTTTTAAATTATGAGGAGGAACAGAGGCCAAATCATTCAATTTAGAGGCTTTATGTTTAATTTGAGTTTTACCAATATTTTGCTTTGTCACTTTGGGATGCTTATACATTATATTTTTATTTACTTTGGAGGGAGCAGACAATGATTCTCTGATGGGGAAGACAGGGGCTAAGCTGAGGGGTGGCGAATGAAGAGGAGCTGCAGAGAGGCGTGTAAGACTGCGACTCTGCTTCCTGGTCCCAACTCTGAGTAGTCAGGGTTTTGGAAATTTGGATAAAAAAGATGCCAGATTGTTAGATAAATGAGAAGCACCATCCAAAGTGGGATGAATGCTGTCTCGTCTCATAAGACCAGGTTTTCCCCAAAAAGAGCTCCAATTGTCAATGTAGCCCACGTCATTTTTAGGACACCACACAGACAGCCAGCGATTCAAGGATGACGAGCGGCTAAACATGTCATCACTGGTCAGATTGGGGAGGGGCCCAGAGAATACTACAGTGGCAGACATCGTTTTTGCAAAGTCACACACCGATTCTATAACCTGATGTCTTCGGTCCTCCCACTCAAAATTTCTGCAGGCTTTGACAAAGTGATGCAGAAGACCGCACTTCCCACACCACTTGCTCCTCTCTTGACACTCTCTTGCCTTGTACCAGTGCCTGGTGGACCTGCAGCCATACCATCTTGGTGTTCCCGGGGCGGACCTAATTCTCACAGCGGTGGTGTAATCTTCTTCACTCGCACCGTCCTCGCTGTCCAAGTCCACAGCCAGCGCTTTCAACCGTGATTTGTTATCCCGCAGCGTGCTTCTCTCACCAAGGTCTTTAGACAGCCTCTTCACTGCCTCAAACTGCTGCACTATCTCAATAGCCGTGGCTAGCATTAATTCACGTGTGAATGTCAGGAGCCTTGAGTGTGCTGCTGAAAAGAAAGCATGATCCGCCAGTTGGTCGCGAACCATCTCCTCCTCAAGGGCTCCAAATTGGCACACCCCTGACAGCTGACGTAAATCTGCAATATAGTGTTGCACCATTTCTCCTGCCCGCTGGTGGCACTGGCAAAACTGAATTTGCCGGATTATAACATTTTCCAGGGTGTGAAAGTAGCGCACCATTAGCTTCAACATGTCCTCATAACTGCCAGCCACTCCGAGCGTGTCCAGGATCCTTTGACCCTCCATACCAAGATTATGAGCCAAAGCTGCTCTTGCATGCTGTTTCTTGAGCTCTCCGAGGTTAAGGGCCACCAGAAAACTGGGCTTCACTCCTTTCTTGCACTGGGCTTCACTCCTTTCTTCACTCTCAATGAAATATTTTTTTTTGTTTGCTCTCTACATGTCTGTTCTTTTCATCTTCTCTATCCCCTCACCCCCCAGCCAGTCACAGCAGATGACTGCCCCTCCCTGAGCCTGGTTCTGCTAGAGGTTTCTTCCTGTTAAAAGGGAGTTTTTCCTCTCTACCGTCGCCAAGTGCTTGTTCATAGGGGATCGCCTGATTGCTGGGGTCTTTCTGCAATTGTGGGGGTTTCCCCTACAGTTGAAAGTGCTATGAGATGACTGTTGTTGTGAAATGGCACTATATAAATAAAATTGAATTGAAAAATTCTGGAAAGCCACGTACCACCTAGCCCAGGGGACCAGCGGCTCGCCCGGAACCTCCAAAAATGGCCGAAAGTCAGGAAAAGCTCGCTCCATACCTTTTACCTCTTCGCCAAAAGTTATGTCCTAATCTCAGTACTCAAGGAGGAGGCCGTGGATACAGCTGAACGTCACTTTATTAGGAACCACACACACAATATCAAGCGCTCCGTACAAGTGGATGGTCAACAGTCGAGGAGACCTTATCTCTTCTGGCCGTGCCCTTTATACCCTGGATGACGTTGGAACCAGAAAGGCAGGCCAACACCTCCCACTACACCCAGAGTGTACCCAGCGCCATCTTTATACACCACAGTAACCAAGGTAAACCCTACTTAGCTTTCAAGAACAGACGTGTCTGGGGACACCCACTTTTTCCACACAGGGCCATGTAGGTTTGTTTTTTTTTACCCTTAATAATAAAGAGCTTCATTTAAAAACTGTATTTTGTGTTTACTTGTGTTATTTTAGTCTAATATTTAAATTTGTTTGATGATCTGAAACATTTGAGTGTGACAAACATACAAAAAAATGAGAAATCAGGAAGGGGGCACACACTTTTTCACACTACTGTATAGACTCTGACCACAAGCCAGCATAGCTGTTAATAATGCCTAACACTTTTTCACACCACAGTAGATAGATAGATAGATAGATAGATAGATAGATAGATAGATAGATAGATAGATAGATAGATAGATAGACAGATGTACCTTCTTGATCTGAAACTGGGAAATTGCAATGTTATATACATCAGTAAAAAGACACAACATAGAAAGAATTTGTATAACATACTTGTACTGAAATAGTGCTTTTTAAGTGTACAGCACAACAGCACTAGCACCCGTTTCAGATTGTTCCAGATATTATGCAACAAGCACTGTGCAAAATGTTAAACTTAAAAAAAGCTAATTAAAAATATGCATTTTTATTAAGCACTTTTAACAAAGACTCCCAGAGGTTAGAAAAGTATATTTGACTTTTGAGAGACAGACCCTCACCACCATCACTAAATCCCAAAAATTATTTTGAAGGTAAATTTGGGCCGAATCCTCTGGACTAAACAGTACAATTATTGGACTATTTTTTGTCCAATTTTCAACAACTTTTTTTTCTGATTAAATATGCTCTTTTCATCATCTGTCTTAGGGTTAAACACAGTCCATATTGGAAGGACTAAACACAACCCAATTTTTTTTTTTTTTTTTTTTTTAGCCCAATATGGGGTAATCAGTATTTTTTTTTTTTTTATTTAAGTTTTTGTAAAGGGTATACAGGTCATTACAGCACTGCATTGTTAACATTTTCATCGTACGTTCCCTTGTATTTTGCTATTTGACAACATTGGTAGAATAGTTATTACAACACCCCCTTTTTTTTTAAAGTGAAAGAAAAAGTGAAATTAAAGAGAATTAGATTAAAACAAACAAACGAACAAACAAAAAACCCGAATAAACAAACAAACAGAACAGCAAAAAACAAACAAACAGAAAATTAAGTAATTAAAAGTAAAAGAGCATCTGAGTAGCGTTGGAACAAAGAGTGGGACCATCATTGAAATATTTATATTTGTCAAAGATTAGATCTAATGGAAGACACATATGCGATCCAGGGTTGCCAAAAGTTCATGAACCCATCCATGTCCTGTCTCAGTGCGAATGTCAACTTTTCCATCGAGTAAATGTCTTGAATCACGTTAATCCAATCTTCAGGTGTAGGACAGTCCTTCAGCATCCATTTTTTAGTTAGGGCTTTTTTACTTGCCAATATTAAAACATTGAATAAGTATTTATCTCCTCGTCTTTCCAGTGAGTCCGGTAGTAAACCCAGATACAAAGTTATAAAAGAAAAGGGAACTGTTATTTTGAATATTTTCCCCAATATTGTCTGTACATTGGTCCAATATTGGTGGATAACTCGGCATGACCAAAACACATGAAAATGATTTGCAGTCTTTTCACCACACAAGCGCCAACAGTTCCACCCCTTATGGGTAAGTTTGTTTTGTGCAGGTGTTCTGAAAAATCTTACCAAATTTTTCCATCCAAATTCTCTCCACTGCAGGGATGAGGTACTTTTCCATTGCTGTCTATTTAGCTTTTCCCATATTTCCAATTGTAAAGTGAAATTCCCCTCTTTTTCCCATCTCTCTTTTATATATGATGTGTTGTCTCCTTTTAAGTCTTGAAGACCTTGGTATATTTTAGAAATGTATCTGATCCCTGGGATCCCTTTATATGCCATTAAGAAGACCTTCAGAACACCTGACTGGGCCCTTTCCAAATCCTCCTTTTTAAGTATATTGTTTATGTGGTGTCTAAGCTGAAAGAACCTGTAAAGGTCTTGATTTATTAGACCTTGTTTTTTCAAGTCTTCAAAACTTCTTAAAGTTTGCCCCTTAAAGAAATCGTAATATTTTATCAGCCCTTTCTCTTTCCACTCTTTAAATCTAGTGTCTGTTTTATTGGGGGTAAAGTCTTGATCATAGGCAATCCATTGCAGAAGTCGATAGGGCTCTTTAGCTTGATTCTCTCTGACTATCTTAAACCAAATTTTTAGCAGGGTCTCTATCCACGGGTTAGTGTTATTCAAGAATTTAGGTAAGGCATTGTTCCCTATTATCGCCTGTAGGGGGATGTCACTTGTTATTTGGCATTCCATCTCCTTCCATTGTGCAGTGTAGACTGGGTTACATATATCTACTAAAGTTTTAATTTGTGCAGCTATAAAATAGTCCCTGATATTTGGCAGCGCGAGCCCACCTTTGTCTTTGTTTAGCTGTAGGGTTCTATATCTGATTCTAGGTCTCTTGCCCTGCCATTTGAATCTTGAGATCCTTCTGTCTAGCTCCTGCCATGTTTTTTTTGGGGGGGTCTACCGGTATTGTTTGGAAAAGGTATAGAAGACGTGGGAGTATATTCATTTTGACTGCTTCAATTCTTTGTGCAGTACCTAAGAATGGTATCATATTCCATCTTGCTAGGTCAGATTTTATTTTTGTCACCAGTGGATCATAGTTTAGTGTTATAATTTTGTTGAGTTGCTTTGGGATATTGATCCCCAGATATTTCATAGATTCCAGCTCCCAGTTAGTTTTGAGTTCACTTAGTGAATAATGATTTGGGTCATAGTTGAATGTTAAAACTTGGGTTTTATGCATGTTTAATTTGTACCCCGATAAATCTCCATAGTCTGAAAAAACTGAGATTAGTTCTGGTAAAGAAGTGTCTGGTTGCCCTAGGTATATTAAAATGTCATCAGCAAAGAGTGCTATTTTATGTTCCTTCTGACCAAGTGTAATACCTTGAATTTTTTGATTTTGTCTTATCCATTGGCTCAGAGGTTCTATGAAGATTGCAAAGAGCAGTGGAGACAGGGGGCAGCCTTGACGACATCCTCTTTCCAGCTCAAAAGATGATGATAAATTACCGTTAATCCTTATTTTAGCTGTTGGTTTTTTATATAATGCCTGTATAGTTCTAATGAAGTTGTTATGAAAATTGAAACTGGATAAGATTCTATATAGGAAAGACCAGTCAACCGAATCAAATGCTTTTTCAGCATCTAATCCCAATATGACTGCATTTAAGTTATATTTTTTTTATATGATGAATTATGTGTAAAGTGCATCGAATGTTGTCTTGTGTCTGTCTTTGTCTTATAAAACCTGTTTGGTCTAGGTGAATTAAGTCTGTCAGTATGTTTTCTAACCTTTTGGCAAAGATAATGGTAAAAAGTTTATAGTCCTGATTTAATACACTGATTGGTCTGTAGTTGGAGCATTCTAGTTTATCCTTTTCAGGTTTAGGTATAACTGCAATGACCCCTTCTCTCCAGGAGGGGGGGATTTCCCCTGTGTGGAGGACATAGTTAAATGTTTTCAGGAGGAGAGGAGATAGTTGCTGTTTAAAGGTTTTGTACCATTCTGCTGTATAGCCATCTGCTCCTGGGGATTTGTTAGCTTTAAGTTTCATAATTGCTTTTTCCAGTTCTTTAGGTTGTATTTCTGACAGTAGTGTTTTATTTTGTGATTCCGTAAGTTGGGGAAGGTTTAATGTGTTTAGGAATGTCTCAGATGCGTTTTTATGTTTTTTGTGGGAGTATAAGTTCTTGTAGTAATTCTCGAAGCTTTTAAGAATATCCTGAATTCTGAATTTTATTTCCTTTGATACTGGGTCTCTGATTTTGTAGATTGCTCTTTCTGTTTGTTGTTTCCTCAATTTATAGGCTAGTAATTTTGCCGATTTACTGCCTGCTTCATAGTGTTTTTGTTTCAGAAATGTAAGTTTTAAGTTTCTTCTGGATTTCTATTGTGTAGATCTCATTTATTTGATTTTTAATGTCTTTAATCTTAAGCGAGCCATTAGAATGAGTGTTGTCTTTGTTTTCTTTTTCTAGGTTCTTGAGTTCTGACTCTAGTGTGATAAGTTTTTCTTGTCTCAGTTTCTTTTGGGTTGCCAGTTTTGCAATAATTTTTCCCCTTATTACAGCTTTGCACGCATCCCACAGTATTAAAGGGGATACTTCTCCATTATCGTTTTCTTCCAAATATTTGAAAATATCTGATTCCAATTCATCTTTCAGTGGTCCTTTCAGGACATTTGAATTCAACCTCCAGGAAAATGTATTATTTGTGTATTTTTGGATGTTTAAGTCCATATAGATCGGACTGTGGTCAGAGAGATCCATCAGTCCTATTTTACATGTTTTTACTCTTCCAATGTCTCTATTAAACATAAAAAAGTAATCAATCCTTGAGTAAGATGAATGTGGCGTTGAATAAAAAGTATAATCTTTTACATTGGGGTTGAATTCCCTCCATACGTCACAGATTCCCATTTCTTTTAGTAGCATCCGAGTTTTCCTATTTTGAGTGTTATTTTGATGTGAAGAATTACCTGTTGCATCCCAGTATGGATTCAGTCTTAGATTGAAGTCTCCACCACATATCACTAAACCTTTGGCTTTAGTTATCATTAGGTCGAATACATTTTTATAAAATTTCCATTTAGCCCCTGGTGGTGCATATACATTCAGCAGGGTGATATCTTCTCCCTCTAGCCGCCCAATTACCAAACTGTACCTCCCTTCTTTATCTTTGTGTTCTGATTTTTTTTCTAATGTAATTTTGGTTGATATCAATGTCGCTACTCCCCTCCTCCTCCCTGATTTATATGAAGATGAAGAGATCATTTTAAACCCTTGTCTATTGAGTTTAGTGTGTTCCACGTCTGTTAGGTGGGTTTCTTGTAAAAATATTATTTCTGCTTTGTCTTTTTTCATTTTGCGTAGAATCTTGGATCTTTTAACTGGATTCAGGATCCCTTTTACATTATATGAGGCTATTTTGGTTACACCCTGTTTCTCCATTGTATTTTCTTATTTAGTATAACAGTGTGGTGGCCCTCTTTTTTGCTACTCAGAAGCTGAAAGAACATTAAGAACATAAAAAACATTAAGAACATAGTGTACGAAACTTTAAAACAAAAAACTGTCAAAAAAACTTCCTGAGCTGGGGTCTCTTTAAAGACCCTGTAAGGGCCCTGATGGAGTGTAGGCTCTGAGGGAAATTCCTCAAACTCTGTTACGTGTTGAGGGCCCTCTCTTACCCCTGTAAGTTGTCCCATGTTTTTAACGTGAATTTCAGATCCCAATCTGAATTTGTAATGATTTTTTTTTTTTTTTATGCCTATACCCTATGAGATTGTGTGCACCCTCCCACCCCCATCACAGCAAACCTTCACTCTAGTACAGTATATGTTAGTGTGGGGAGAACATGTGGGTCATTGTTACATTTCTATTTTAACAAGATTTTTTTTTTCCTTTAAATTAAGAAGACATTTGTTTCTAATGCTATAACTGCTCCATGAAAGGTTTTACCACATGCTGATTCTGCATCTCCTTTAATGTTTGTTACCTTGTAGGAGGGGGGGTGGAAGTGCAGAGTGACTGAAAAGAAAAAAAAAAAAAGACAAAAAGGTTGCTATTCCTTCCTGGAACTAGAAAGCTTATCTTTGTAGCTCTGGGGCTGGGTTTCCCGCTGCTGGCCCGTGGATTTTGAAGGTCTCTGAGTGGACCACGTTTGAGCTCTGATTTTCTCGCTCAGATTCGCTGCGGGTTTAAACACCGTTACCGGGAGTCCTCTTCTCGCCATGTCAGTTGTTGCTTCTTCCGCTGAATTGTAGAGACATGACTCTTCACCGTAAAAGACCCTTAACTTCGCCGGAAATGGCGTCTGAAAGCGTAGATTCTTTTCCCGTAGAACCTTTTTGGCGTCATTATATTCCCGTCGCTTTTTAAGAACCTCAGGGGCGTAATCGTGCTCCACGAAGACTTTTCTTTCTTGATGCATAAATCCTTTTTTCTGCCAAGCCCGTCTTACAACCTCTTGTTTTATTTTGAAATCGGAGAATCTTACCAACACTGAACGCGGGTGTGCTTCTGCCGCTGGCTTTGCGGCTAATGTACGATGGGCCTTTTCTATTTTCAAATCGATGGTTTGTGGAATATCCAACTTCTCTCTCAATAAGGATTCCACGCATTCCGCCACTGTGTTGAAACCATCTTCAGCTCCTTCTTTCAGACCGTGAATTCTTATGTTATCTTGTCTCTGTCTTCCTTCTTGGTCGGCTAGCTTAGCCTCCAGCCTTGACTGTTTTCTGTGTAAATCCAGCATAGAATCTTCAAGCACTTTTACTCTTTCTTCAGCTTCCAAGATTCGGTTTTCGGCCTGGTCCAATCTGCTGTTCGTCCTTATTAGTTCCTCTCTGAATTCGTGAAATTCGGCCCGAAATCGTCGTAATTCGTCATATAGCGATTTCAGGCTAACCTTTTTGTTAGCTAGGCCCAGCTCTTCGTCTCCTGAATGGAGGTCCTCGGGATCAGATTCTGCGGCCGCCGCGCGTCCTGACCTGGGGAATGCCAGTTTCTTCTGTTTGTGGTTAGGCATGGTGTTTTTGTCTTTTGATTTTTATTCTTCCAAAAATCCGTTAAGTCTGATTTTGACGATGTTTTCCTTGGATTGGATCTGGGAGGTTCAGCGTTAAGTTGCTATCCCCATGGCGTCCAGACCGGAAGTCACAACCCAATTTTTAACATCTATTTAGTCCACATTAGATGGACTAACACAGCCCAGTTTTCAGTGTCTATTTGTGGGCTAAATTAAGGTTTGGACCGACGGACCTGATTTAGCCCCAAATATGTCTAAATTATGGATTGTGCTGGGGGGTTATATGTTTATTGTTTATTTGTTGAGAAGGTGGAATAGTGCAGCAGATAAATGATTTTTTTCAGTTGAATCTTTCAAAATGTGATACAAGCATCAAACTTGGCTCAAATACTCCTTGGGGGTAACATTTTTGAAAAAATATGCTAGCCACCTGAAGTTCAAGATGGCTACCACTTTTTCAAGATGGCCACCATAATCAATACCAAAATATTACTTTTTACAACAAAAATGCACAGACTTGCCCAATATGGATGATTCTGGTATCGAATCATACATTTTAGACCATGAAGAATTTGACTATTGAACTTCTGAATCACTAAGAACCTTCCTTTTACCTTATTTGGGACAGGGTACAGAGTCAGGAGAAGGGCGCACTAAAGGCACTTTTCCATGGGCCCCGGTCAGCCTCAGCCCGAGAACACGACTCGGGTCGGCGCCGCTCCATGGTCCCTCGATTGCTTTTCAACAGTACTGCAGCCCGGCCGCGGCTGGGTGGGATTTCTTAACAGCAAGGCGGCGCTTCACTCTCGTGACGTGAAGCGCGCGACCCAAACAAACATAACATGGCTGCTCTACAAGGCGACTCCTCGGTTTGTGGCTTTTTTCGCCGTAAATACCAAAAAGCACCGCCAGATAAGGGTACGGGCAGCGAGACTAAACACTCTGGAATAGTTCTGCAGCTTCTGGGAGAGCCGAAGACATGAGGATACAAACTAGGTAAGCTAATGGTTGCTAATGCTAGCTTGCTGTAAGTACGTCGTGCTACACTGTAATGTCTGCAAGTTAGGTACTAAAATATGTATGCTGTGTGTGTGTGTTTCAGATGGCTCTGTTGTTGAGAAATTACCTCTTCAAATGGTCGTTCTGGCTCAGCAACGCCTCTCACTGTCATCAGCCTGGCACTAATGACTGCACAGCTTCACCAAGCTTAAGAATTTCTGTAGAAACGTTCATTTCCTGTACAACAAATTACTCTGCTCTGTGTGAAAATCATGGAGAGACTGTACCTGCTTCTGCAGCAGTCTGAGGTGTGGTCATAGAAAAAATTGATCAGCTGACACAACTTGATCGCCAGTTTAATAACTATATTAGCCACAAAATATCTATTCAAAAAGTAAACAGTACCGAGTTACGTATAAGATATATTTTATAGTTATGATGTATTATAGGCCAAAACAAACTTGATCTAGGATTAAAGGCAATCATGTAAAATAGTTAAAAATAGGTAATGTTAATGAAGGCCTGTCTGTTTTTTGTTTTTTTGTTTTTTTCTGGGGGGGGGGGGTATTGCCTTCCCTCACTGATATCCTTGCTTTGTAATCCAGTATATGTATACATATATTTTTTTTTCACCCTATTTATCCTTTTTGGAGACTGATGTGATACTTGGAAGATCAGTATGTGTAGTACCATCTTGTATAAAGTCAATAAAAACTTTAATTACAAAAAGGCAATTAAAATAATGCAGTCATAAGGTCACATGGAAAATAATTAATTTCCTCGATACATGTACTGTAGAAATGTATATTCTCTGCATCAACAATGTACTATACATGCATTCATGTAGTATTGCACTGGGAATTGCACTGACAATAAACCTGTGAATTTTTGGCAGATGTCTCTTTTTTATATATCTGAAGGTTACCACCATGTGGCACAAATTAAACACTGAAAGATTGGAAAAGCTAAGAACAATCCAGCATTTTGAGAAATCACTTTTGGTTGGGTGTAAGTCTCATCAAAATTATGAGCCAAATTGTATTATATAATATTATGAACCATAAAGCAGTTTGTGTTAAATGTTAAATCCCATTAAACTTAATCCGGGGGCTTCCAATCAGTGGTCATGGGGGGTCAAGACCCTGCAGGTTCTCTCTTCTACCCAGTCTCTTCAGCAGGTGTTGTCACTGATCAGTCAGTGGAAGAAGTTCAGTGGAGTCTGCTGTTGAAGACACTGGTTGGAGGTAAAGCCTGCAGGGTCTTTGCCCTCCATGGCACATGATTAGACACCCCTGCCCAAAGCACATTATGATGAAGAGCAGATAGTAATATGACCCAGAATTCCTCCATATACATCCAACAATACAGTGTTCAGTTAATACAATTATTGTGTTGGTTACTTTTTTCTTAAAAATGAGCCATTATTTTCAAAGTCACAGATAAATCCTTTGTACAGTTGACTCTTTTCCCACCGGTGTCTTAACAGACAAAATGGAAAATCATGATGCAAACACTTAAGTCACTAAATTCTTTATTACAATCAGCAGCAAATTCCAGATTATTCAGAACGTGCAAAATTCAAACTGTAAAAAAGAATAAAATTTGAATGGGTCACACACGGCTGCCACGCTCCCTCACTGAAAAGCAACCGGATCAGCCCCTGGTCCTGGTCCAGCAGATCTTCAGCCTGCATCTCTGTAAATAGTGAGGCAAGGTCCAGTTGGGGTGACAGTTTCCCTCTTGCCTACACAAAAGACAAATGGGTGGTGGTTAGTTAAAGCAAGTTTAACACATATTTGGGAAATACACTTGTTGCTAAAAGCCAGTGGTGGAATGTGAATTAATGAATGAATCTTAATTTCGGGTTGATTAAAGGTAAAGATTAAAAGAAAATAGAATAATATAACAAAGGGGAAAAAAATTTAACAAGGTCAAATTAAACAATAACTCCTCTGATTATACAGTTCAGCATAGGTTATCTGAAATGGGTGATGGCTGAAGCCGCAGCTTATATTGCCCACCATATTTCATCCAAGTATTCAAAAGAAAAACAAAACAGGAGCGATTACTATTTGAATGTGACAATAAAGTACTTCGTTGTTGTATTTAACCACAGTTTTCATGTAGCTGCGCTTCGGTAGATTTTTCAGGGGCTGCATTACATTAAAAATCATTTGTTTTTACTGTGGCTTCAGCAATCGGAATTAATAACGTTAACTGATGCTGTGAATCACCGAGTATGGACTCACTCAGTCAAAATCTGAAGTTTTTATCCAAAACCACAAACCAGGACTTTAACCAGGATTAACATATTTCATCGTTTTGCTCTCACAAGCGAATATTTAGGAGAAAACATGCGCGATTCACCAGTTGGTACTTGCTAGCTAGCAAATTAAAAACGTTAGCTTTAAAACGTTAGCCAGCACAGAATAGCACTGTAATGGCTCAAAAAAAGTGACCGTACCACCAATAGGATAAATAAGTAAGCAGATGCACATTATTACAAATCACTCACCATATAGATGGTTTTTGTCTACTCCGTCCATACTCCGGTTTCTGTGCAGCCATAGGTCCGGGTCACTCCTCACTGTGGATCTGCCACAAAGCAGAGAAAACTCCGCACCTCTTCATTGGACCACGGTGTAGAGTGCCGCAAAACCTACAACGCTGTCTGTATTAATATCATATTCACTCCGTGACCGACTTAGTCCATGACAATATTGCAAATGGCCGTTATCAGAAGACGGGGAAGACTGTCGCTATTATCGTGACGTTACAACCTGACCAATCAGCGGCGACCAGTCTGTTGACGTCACATCACAGCCCTGGGCCGGCCGAGCCGGGGCCGTGAGGGACCCTGCCCTCGATCAGGTACGAAAATCGCGCCTGCTAACCGGTGCTGGGGCTCATGGAAAATGCACAAACACCGGGGCCCTGGTGCGGTGCTGGGGAAAGCGGGGCCCGTGGAAAAGGCCTTTTAGTGGTGATGAACCAGCCGTGAAGGTCGAGATTTTAAGTGCTTCATATGTGAAAGAGATGAATCAGCATCCGAACTGAGAAAGGCCATGACCATAAAGCTCAACAAAAGACTAAATGACTGTGCCAAGAACCTAAATGATGGAAGGCTTCTGGCAGTTCTAAGTGGTGGAGATGTTATAGCACAGGTGCTCAAGTACCACTCTTCATGTCTAACGGGTCTGTACAACTGAGAGAGAGAGACCACCTGAGGAACATCGAGAAGCAGAAGCAGTGCCAGAGTGTTGAACAACAAGCCTTGCCATTGGCATTCTCGAAACTGGTGACCTACATAGTAGAGACCAAATCGCGCTCTGAAGGTCCTTCTATCTTCAGACTTGCAGATCTGGTAAGCCTATATAAGCAGCGATTACAACAGCTGGGACTGGAGACACCTGATGTCAACTCCACCAGACTGAAGGACAAGCTGTTGGCAGAATTTCCTGAGTTTGAATCTCAAAGGAAAGGAAGGGATGTCCTACTGGCTTTCCAGAAAGATGTGGGCTTCGTCTTGTCACAAGCCTCTGACTACTCTTAAGCCACGACCCTTGCTAAAGCAGCTAAGATTTTGAGGAGACACATGCTCGATCACAAGTCCAAATTTGATGGAACCTTCCATGACGGGTGCATTAGAGAAGGCATACCAGGCAACCTTTTTCAGTTCGTGGGAATGGTTGAACATGGAGCTGACATCAAATCTCAAGTGAGATTTGATGCCTCAAAGAAATCAGAATCAGAATCAGATTGAACTTTATTGCCAAGCATGTAAAAAACACACGAGGAATTTGACTTGACATTGGTGCGCGTGCAAGCACGACACAATGACACGGCAGCCATGATAGGCGCCTCATCAAACAGAGATAGATAAGAAAGGGAGGGGAGGGGAGGGAACGGCACAATGGGGGGGGGGGAGAAAAAAAACTTTGTTATCAGAATACAGCTTATGAATATTTAAGCAGATTATGATTACAATGAAAAAAAATCTCTCAATAGCACAGAGCAACAATCAACCACAAAAAGCCAAAAGTCAGAGAGGATCAGTGAATGGATGGGTGTAATTCAGTATATATGAATCAGTGTGTTCGTGTATGTTGAATGCAGGTGGGTGTTTATCAGTTACTGGAGGCAGCAAAATCTCTCCCAGCCGAGATGTTATGTCTTAGTGTCTGAAACTCGGAAGCATGTCCTTGAGGCATGGCAGATGGAAATTTCCTGAGCCAGTCACATGTCCTTGAGAGTTCAGATGCAGCACACCAGAATGTTTATGAAGAGAAGCACAATCTTCTGTTTTGTCTTAATCCAGGAGGAAAATAGTCAACAGGGCGCCAAATTCAAGGTCTGATAGACACAGATCACTCAGAGCATAGAATTTTTTCATCTCTTGCAATCCTGTGTTCATAAACCTGACAATTTCACAGCTGCTGCAGTACAACTGCTATGCAAGATGCAAAGAGGGAGCAGCAACTCACAGACACTCAAAAGATCAGGAAACACCCTTCCCTGTCTACTTAGGGATGTCTGTCTATGCCAAGATCAGAAAGAGGACACTAGTTGAAATGCTTCATGAGAATGGTGTCAGCATTTCGTATGACAGAGTGCTGGAGATATCTGCACAGCTGGGAGATGCAACAGTGAACAAGTATGTGGATGATAGTGTGGTGTGTCCACCAGTACTGCGCAGAGGGTTGCTCACCACAGCAGCCATGGATAACATAGACCATAATCCCACTGCAACGACAGTTACCACTTCTTT
Source organism: Pholidichthys leucotaenia (assembly GCA_020510985.1). NCBI lineage: Eukaryota > Metazoa > Chordata > Actinopteri > Cichliformes > Pholidichthyidae > Pholidichthys > Pholidichthys leucotaenia. The sequence goes on from CM035838.1 coordinate 286,672,850, forward strand.
CCATGGCACCAGCATCTCACTTTTCCAGCACCCAACCAAAGATAACAAAGGTGAAGAGCGTGAACCACTCAAGTTTGGAGGAGAGAAGGTTAAGACAATTCCAGAACTTCCTGACTTCTATACCAATATCCGTCCTGCCTTCTTTGCCAAGAAGAACCCTTCTCCTCCACATGGTGGTATGACAGCTCCAGACGCCACTCCCCTGAGACCACAACTGGCACTCGAGTATGAGTGGCTGGTGAAAGTCAATGATACTGATGAGACAGATTGGACAGAGAACGTGACATGGGCAGCCCACCATGCTTCCAAGAAGAGAAGCCTTGCATTTGAGGCCAGCATCTCATCACTGTTACCTCTGCTTCGAGATCCAGCCCATTCAGTTGCTACAATCAAACATGATGGACAAAATCAAGGAGACTGTACCATTCCTGAACCCAGGCTAAGTACCTGTCCTGACTGCCGACCAGCCCATCTATGCAGTGGCAAAGCAAATCCAGTGGTACTGGCCTGAATAGTATGGTGAGGACAAGTTCATCATCATGTTTGGAAGCCTACATATAGAGATGGCTAGACTGAAGTCAATTGGAAAGCTTCTCCAGGACTGTGGACAGTGGATAGTGGCTGGACAGGGGCCCTAGAGGAGGCAGGGGTGACTCCTTCTGGAACAGAAGAATTTTTCCAAACAGCATCAAGCATCATTAGGACACGCCAAATCCACCAGATAACAGCATGCAGTCTCTATCAGCTCCTGAATTGTAGAAAGAAGCTCTAAAGTGATCTTAGAGTTGTATTTATGGATTCCCATACTTGAGAACCTACTTTTAACACCAAGATCAACTAAATTGGTTATTGTAGTGAGATTCTGAGATGAGATGAGATGAGATTCAACTTTATTGTCATTACACATGTATGAATACAAGGTAACGAAACGTGACTTGGCATTTGGGCACACTCTGCAGAGCGCATCCAAGGCCAGGGCAGCCGCTAGGCTAGAAATTTATATACCGGAATGGCAGCCATTTTGAAAAAAATGGTGACCATCTTAAATTTCAGGTGGCTAGCATATTTTTTTTTTAAAAAAATGTAACCCCTAAGGAGTGTTTGTGCCAAGTTCCGTGCTTGTATCACATTTTGAAAGATAATTTCACTTATCCGCTGCACTAGAAGGAGTACTTGAAGCTGATGAATGAAGAAAATGAGAGAGAGGAGAATGGATGAAGGAAAGATGGTGAACAAGGAAGTCCCAAAGATTAGCAAGGCGGAAGTGAGGGCAGCTTTGAAGAGGATGAAGAATAGAAAGGCAGTTGGTCCAGATGACATACCTGTAGGTATGGAGATGTTTAGGAGAGATGGCAATGGACTTTTTAACTAGATTGTTTAACACAATTTTGGGGAGTGAGAGGATGCCCCAGCAGTGGAGAAGAAGTGTTTTGGTACCAATTTTCAAGAACAAAGATGATGCTCAGAGCTGTAGTAACTACAGAGGTATAAAGTTGATCAGTCACACCATGGAGATATGGGAAAGAGCTGTTGAAGCCAGGTTAAGAGGAGATGTGACAATCAGTGAGCAGCAGTATGGTTTCATGCCAAGAAAGAGTACTACAGATGCAGTGTTGCTTCAAGAGTGTTGATGGAGAAGTATAAAGAAGATCAGAAGGAGTTGTACTGTGTCATTGTGGATCTAGAGAAAGCATATGATAGGGTGCCAAGAGAGGAAGTATGGTATTGTATGAAAAAGACAGGCGTGGCAGAGAAGTGTGTGAGGGTGGTGCAGGACATGTATGAGGACAGTGAGACTGTGGTGAGGTGTGCTGTAGGAGTGACAGATGGTTTCAAGGTAGGGGTGGGATTATATTGGGAATCAGCTCTGAGCCCCTTCTTGTTTGCCATGTTAATGGACAGCCTGACAGATGAGGTCAGGCAGTAGTCTCTGTGGACCATATATTTGCAGATGACATTGTGGTGTGTAGTGAGAGTAGGGAGCAGATAGAAGAGAACCTGGAGAAGTGGCAGTATGCTCTGAAGAGAAGAGGAATGAAAGTCAGTAGAAGCAAGACAGAATACATGAGTGTGAATGAAAGGGAGACAGGTGTAATGTTGAAGATGCAAGGAGTAGAAGTAGTGAAGGTAGATGGGTTTAAATACCTAGGGTCAACCATCCAAAGCAATGGAAAATTTACGGGATGGAGGGGTGTGTGTGTGTGCGCGCATGTGAAAAGTTTGCATTTGGTTAAATTTGACCACTATGAACTTTTCAGCCTATGAATTTTTCAGCACCCCCCCATACAAGAGAGGTGAAGAAGAGAGTGCAGGCAGGGTGGAGTGGGTGGAGACGAGTGTCAGGGGTGATCTGTGACAGAAAAATAGCAGCTAGAGTGAAAGGGAAGATTTATAAGATGACAGTGAGACCTACTATGATGTACGGTTTGGAGATGGTAACACTTACAAAAACACAGGAGGCGGAGTTGGAAGATGCTATTGTGACCAAATACAGTAGATGGGCCAAGCCCAACTGGTGGTGTTCAACCGGGAGTCTGAATTCACAACCTCTGGCTCCAGAGTCCAGCACTTTACCTGTGTCGCCAAGAAGGCCAACCCACTTGGCAAGCCCAGTAGGAATGGTTTTATTCACTCTGTTACACTGTGGAGTGTGTGAAATAAGAGGCAGATTCATGACAGACGGTTTATTACACACTTTACATCTCACAAGCACAGAACAGAATGAATCATTTCAGCAAGCTCTCCTCTTTTACCCAAATCACTCTTCCCAAGTTTCATGGCACTTCTCAACACACAGCATGACATTTACATTACACTGCCTTCAACCCCCTATGTCCTTGACTCCTTCTGCCATCTCGCCAGGAACTCCCTGGGCATTGTTCTCCCATGCTTATTCACTGTCTCTGTCTGAGATGCTAAATAATCTGACTCCCCCAAGGTCCTTTACTGCCCCCCCAGCATCTTAGATAGAACAATGGAACATCAGTCCACACGCCGTTTTGGCTTCAGTCTCCTCCCATATCTGCTGCAACTGGGGTTTACCACCTCCGCGGTGCTGCTGTGCCGGTGGGGGGCTGTTGGGAGTGTGTCTGACTGCAGGTGGGCCGTGGCGAGGGGGGGGGGGAACTTCGCTCTGTCCGTGTGGCTGCCCTGGTGAATCGTTTCCCTGGGGAGCTCTCCGTGGGGGTCTTCCATGCCGAGGGACCCTAGCCAACAGCACTTGCTCGTCCGCCACTACGAAAGCCAGTTTGAGTCTGTCTATGCCATTTTTCTCCTGTCTACCTGCAAGTCTAGCAAAAAATGCTTATCCCCTGTTTCCAACACTCTGAACGGTCCATCATAGGGTGGGCGCAATGGAGGTCGGTGGGCGTCGTGTCTGACGAACACGAACTCCGCGTTCTTCAAAGTTTTAGGTACGAAAGCATGCAGAAGACAGTGGTGGGTCAGGCCCGGCAGCGTGCCTGTGTTTGTGCTATGCTGCAAAAGCTGAGACGGGCAGCTGTCCGGCGTGAGATTATCTGGCAGAAATTCCCTGGGCAGACGTAGGGGCTGCACAAAAACCAGCTCTGCCGGGGAAGCTTCCAGATCCTCTTTTGGCGCGGAGCGCAACCCCAATAGAACCCACGGCAACCTGTCCACCCAATTTGTATCCGTCAGTGAAGCCCTGAGTGCTGCTTTCAGTGATCTATGAAAATGCTTGCATAACCCAGTGGCCTGTGGGTTGTATGCGGTTGGGTAATGAATTGTAACACCCAGGCTGCGGGCCATCGCAGACCAGAGGTCAGAAACAAATTGAGGGCCCCGGTCGGACGTAATGTCTGACAGGACTCCAAAACGCGCCACCCATGCTGTTAAAAAAGCGCGTGCCACGTCCGCAGATGTGGTTGCCGCCAGCGGGACTTCTTCTGGCCAGCTCGTGGTGCGGTCCACCACTGTCAGGAGGTGTGTGCACCCCTGTGATGGTGGGAGGGGGCCCACGAGGTCCACGTGAATGTGTTCGAACCTCTTAGCCGGTACCCGAAACGGCTCCAAAGGAGCCTTCGTGTGTCTGTGTACCTTGGCTCGTTGGCACGCCACGCAGGCTGCAGCCCACTCTTTTACTTGTTTGCGTAGGCTCGGCCACACAAACTTCTCTCCCACCATTTTGACTGACGCACGCACTCCTTGGTGCGCCAGAGTGTGAACCGACTCAAACACGCGGCGGCGCCATGCGACCAGGACCACCGGACACAGGCGTCCCGTGGAGACATCGCAGATTAGGGGGGGCATGCCGTCTTGCAGCACCCTGCTCTCCAGCCTTAACTCTGTTGGTCCAGACTGGAGCGTGCGCACGTCTGCATCGCTAATCTGCTCCGCGGGAATTGCTGCGTAATCTATCCCCATGTAGACTGGGGCCACCATGGCGTGCGAGAGGCAGTCCGCCACCACATTCAGTTTACCCGACACATGCTGAATATCGGTAGTAAACTTTGAGATCGCGGCCAGCTGTCTCTGCTGCTGGCCTGACCACGGTTCTGAAACCTTGGCCATCACGAATGTTAGTGGCTTGTGGTCCACGAACGCGGTGAAGCTGTGCCCTTCCAGCCAGAACTGGAAGTGGCGTATGGCCAGGTGGAGGGCCAGCAACTCCCTGTCGAACACGCTGTATTTACGTTCGCTGTCGCACAAGGTTCTGCTGAAAAAAGCGAGCAGCTGCCAAGCCCCGGCGACGCGCTGCTCTACGACAGCTCCTATGGCCACGTCTGAAGCGTCAGTGGTGAGTGCTATCCCGGCCGCCGGGTCCGGATGCACCAGCAGTGCGGCATTTGCCAGGGCTGCTTTAACCTCCAAGAACGCCCGCTCTTGCTCCGGGTCCCATTCGACCCTATCCGCAGGTTTCTGTCTCTTGATCTCGGCGTACAATGGTTGCATGAGCCGTGCGGGGAAGGAAACGGTTATAAAAGTTCACCATCCCCAAAAATTCCTGCAGCGCCCTGACCGTCTGAGGCCGGGGAAAATCCGCCACGGCGCGCACTTTGTCAGGCAACGGGATCGCTCCTTCTGGAGAGACGCAGTGCCCCAAAAAATCAATCTCCGTCACGCCGAACTGGCGCTTCACCGGGTTGATTATTAACCCGTGCTCCTCCAACCTCCGGAAAACCGTCCATAGGTGGGTTTCGTGTTCATCTTCGGACGCACTGGCTACCAGGATATCGTCCAGGTAGACGAACACGAATGGGAGATCGCGCAGCACTGCATCCATCATGCGCTGTAACGTCTGTGCCGCACCTTTTAACACGAATGGCATGCGCAGGAACTCGAATAAACCAATCGGAGTTATTATCGCTGTTTTGGGTACGTCCTCCACGCGCACTGGGACTTGGTGGTAACCACGGACAAGGTCTATTTTGGAAAAAATGCGTGCTACAGCGAGGTGAACAGAAAAATCCTGTATGTGGGGAATTGGGTGGCAATCGTTTGCTGTGGTGTTGTTCAACTTGCAGAAATCACCGCACGGTCGCCACGATCCCTCAGCCTTAGGGACCATGTGTACCGGGGATGCCCATGGGCTGTTCGAATGCCTGATAATGCCCAGCCTTTCCAGGTTGGCGAACTCCTCGCGCGCTATGGCCAGTTTAGCTGCGTCCAAGCGCCGAGGTCTTGCAAAAACGGGCAGCCCGGTGGTGGTGATAAAGTGCTCTACTCCGTGTTTAGTGATGGCCGCCGAAAATGTCGGGACTGTGAGTGCTGGGAACTGAATGAGCAGTGCGTGGAACTTAACGCCTGGAGCTGTGATGTTGGCTTGTGCTGTTGGCCGGGTCACTCGAGCTATACAGGGGAGAGAGTCAAAGGACAGTGCATTAACCAGGCGCCTGTTAGCAACATCAACCAGTAAACCATGTGCAGACAGAAAATCAGCCCCAGGATATGGTAATTCAGTGTTGCTATGACAAAAGTCCACTCGTATGTACCACCATGTAGAGATAAGATCAGGGTTCTCTCACCGTAGGTCTTAATTTCTGAGCCGTTTGCTGCCAACATCCCGGGGCCGCTAGGTCCTGCCAGCCGGTCGGCATAGGTCGGCAGGATGATGCTCTTCTGGGCTCCTGTGTCCACGAGGAAATGCCTCCCCAAGCGCGCGTCCGTCATGTAGAGCAGCTTGTTCTCTTCATCGACGGTCGCAGCTGCTACTGACTGCCGGCCTTGGTGTTTCCCGAGCGCTTGAATTGGCACGGTGGCACACATCTGCGTGCGTTCTCTCCGAAGCGGCGGTGGTAGAAACAGAGCGTGTCTCTCTGGTGCTCCTTGGCCCCCGTTGCTGCTACCGTCAGTGGCTCCTCGCCTCCTCTGGTCGTCTCGCTGGGCTCCGCCGCCGCCATGTTGACTGTGATCGCCCTGGTGGTGAGAATGATCCTGTCTGCCTCCTGGGCTAGCGCACGGTAGTCACGCGCGGCCAGCAACGGCGAATTGGCCAGAACCGCTCTCGCCTCTGTTTTAAGGTTCCGGAGGTAAAGGTGGGCAAACAGAAAGTTCCCGGTCATCCGTGCCCATTAACGCCAGCATCTTCTCCATCAGGTTGACGGCTGAACCATCTCTTAACTTGGTCTGTCTCAGGAGCCTCTCCGCTCTCTCACATTCCGAGAGCGTGTAGCGCCGGGTGAGCGCAGCCTTGAGTGCCTCGTATTTGTTGCTGGCTGGCGGCTGATCGAGCAGGCTCGCTACCTGCTGAGCTGTTCGGGCGTCCAGCGCTGCTACCACATGGTAGAATCTGGTGTCGTCTGCCATTACTCCCCGGAGGGCGAACTGGGCCTCGGTGTGGTGGAACCAAGAGCGTGGGTTGTGCTGCCAGAAGTCTGGTAGCTTGACTGAAACCGCACATGCGTGGCTGGGGGCTCCAGTCCGGGCTGTCTGTGGGATGGCTGCTTCGTCGCTGGGGCTTCCTGACCGGGCTGGCTCCGGGCTTCTTGCCTCGTGTTCCATAATACGTCTTGGGTCACCAGTGTGGAGTGTGTGAAATAAGAGGCAGATTCATGACAGACAGTTTATTACACACGTCACATCTCACAAGCACAGAACAGAATGAATCATTTCAGCAAGCTCTCCTCTTTTACCCAAATCACTCTTCCCAAGTTTCATGGCACTTCTCAACACACAGCATGACATTTACATTACACTGCCTTCAACCCCCTATGTCCTTGACTCCTTCCTGCCATCTCGCCAGGAACTCCCTGGGCATTGTTCTCCCATGCTTATTCACTGTCTCTGTCTGAGATGCTAAATAATCTGACTCCCCCAAGGTCCTATACCACAAAGATTCTCACTGGGAGTGACTAGGAGGGACATGATTAAAAATGAGTAGATCCAAGGGACAACTCAGGTTCAGTAGTTTGGAGATAAACTAAGAGAGGCAAGGCTGAGATGGTTTGGACATGTGCAGAGGAGGGATAATGGATATATTAGGCAAAGGATGTTGAAGATGGAGCTGCCACACAGGAGGAACAGAGGAAGACCACAGAGAAGATTCATGGATGTAGTGAAGGAGGACATGGAGAGGGTTGGTGTTACAGAGGAAGTTGCAAGGGATAGGGCGAGATGGAGGCAGATGAACCACTGTGGCGACCTCTAAAGGGAGCAGCCAAAAGAAGAAGATGTTTATTTTTTAATTTAGCTATTTTATTGCATTCTATATGAACTTGTCTCGGCTCTCAAATTTGCTTTTCATTTGTGTTTCTCCTCATTTGCGTTTTTTTTTTTTTCTTTAAGCCAGGAGTTCTGGTACTTTAACTGGAAGGAGCAGTGGGTTGATGTTGGTCCTGTAGGCAGAATTAAAAAGCAATGACCAAGTGTGAAAGACCCTTCATCTGATTTGCATAAAGAAGAGGATGTCCATAACTAAAGGAAAGTACAATGTATTAGATAAAAATCTACACATACAAAAATACACAAAAAGCATAGTAGTAGAAAAAATGTTATTATACTAAAAGAAAGATAAAAATACTGCTAAACAAATTAAAATAGAAATATCTGTGTCATGCAGACTGTATATACTTTATATAATCCACCCATCTTCTACTGCTTTTCCAGAGATCTGGATCATGGAGGCAGCAGTTCAAGCAGGGAAGCCCAGACTTCCTTCTCCCCAGCCATCTGCTCCAGCTCTTCAGAGAGGATACCAAGGCGTTCCCGGACCAGCTGGGAGACATAGTCTCTCCAGCAAGTCCTGGGTCTGCCCCAGGGTCTCCTCCCAGTGGGGCATGCCTGAAGCACCTCAAATGGGAAGTATCCAAGAGGCATCCTGATCAGATGTCCAAACCACCTCAACTGGCTCCTTTCAATGTGGAGGAGCAGCAATTCTACCCTGAGCCTCTCCCGGGTGACTGAGCTCCTCACCTTATCTCTGAGGGTGAGTCCAGCAATTCTACGGAAAAAGCTCATTTCAGCCGCTTGTATCCACTATCTCATTCTTTTGGTCATTACCCAAAGCTCATGACCATAGGTGAGGGTAGGAACGTAGACTGACTGGTAAATCAACAGCTTTGCCTTTATATATGTATTTTTTTGCAGTTTGTGGTATATTCATTAAAGTGTCTGATGATTTACTTTCTCAGTCAGTGTTCCTCAGAAAAGGTTTATCAAATACGTTATTTAAAAAAAACCCTCAAGCATAACTCATCAGCAACTAATGTGAAACAGTAATGCCCAAATATATAAACAAAACAGCCAAGCATCATTGAATTTTTTCTGACTTTTATTTCCTTACATGGCTTGAGTTAAGCCACTGTGAACAGACCTTTATCTTTATCATGAGCTAAAGTCCAGGTAGTTTCAAATAAATCAAGAATTTATTCTGGTCATAGAGACCATGACAATATGGCATTTAACTAAAAGAAAACATCTTTTAAAAGAAAACAGTATACAATGTACATGTGCATGTGTACAATGAATCACGTTGTACTGCAGTGAAAGCATCACTTTTATATTCAAAGGTTTAAATGTAATTTTAATTAGAGGCTCACTTTTATACCCAGTTTGATAATTCAGGTTTACGCAAATATTTTATTGCACAATATTTATATGCAAATGTGTAAATATATATGTTTTTAATCACTACCAATGAGTTAATCCATATACTGAAACACAATGAAACTAAAGGGCATTCAGAGAGCACATACTTCTACCCTAGCTCTTAAAATGTTTGTCTGTGTCTGTTGTTAGCGGGATTACAAAAAACTACCTGACCGATTTTGATGAAATTTTCACCAGAGGTGGCCCTTTGGCGATTCATGAACCCACTAGATTTTGTAGGTGATGTGGGTTAAGATGTGGTTTCTGGATCACTTTTTACTTTATTTAACATTGACAGATAGGGCCTTGAAGGAGGTATGCACTCTTTGGCTCCCCTCAATTTCTTTGCAAACCATGAGTGCATACCTCCACCAAGACCCTATCTCAGTATTAAAAAATAGTGATCCAGAATCCACATCTTGACCTGGATCACCTCCAAAATCAAATGAGTTCATCCATAGCCCAAGGGCCACCTCTGGTGAAAATTTCATCAAAATCTGTCCAGTAGTTTTTGCGTAATCTTGCTAAAAAACAAACAAACCAGCAGACAAACAAATCACAACGATCACATGACCTCCTTGGTGAAGAGGTAACAGAAGAGAGTACAACACACAGCATTAATAAATGAACAGCGCACAAATTGATAAATAAAGCCCTTGAATGCAAAACATAAAACTTACAAACACAAATACTGGTTTTCATGGCAACTTTGATGACTGTGTGAAAGTAATATTTGTTAATGTATTGCTATAAGCATTTAGCATTTATGAAAAACACAGTGGTAAATAAATACATGCTAAATACTAAAGAGAGCAAAGGCATAGATCTGAGGCACAGATATTGTCTTTTCATTCTCCTTCCTGCTTCACAAGATAAGATACAAGCAACCTGGACAAGAAATTGTAGAATTTGGATTAAACTAAATGGATCACCTGAGCAAGCAAAGAGTATAATGATCAGAGATGCCACTGACTTAGATAAATACAGATGAACACTGATTAGAAAATTATGAGCCAATGATAATCCATATTCATACACACGATAAGAATAGTTCTTTTGATACACCATGCCAAAGTACTTTAATAAAAATAACCAAAACAAACAAAAACTTATGACCGACTCAAGTAGACATCAATTATCCCCAGTTGGAGGAAGTCATTTGACACAGAATGAGGAAACTCAAACTCTGAAAACATACCATTATGCTGAACATAAACCACAAGAGATGGAGAATGATATTGATCCTGATAACCACTTTTTCAATAATATTCATAACCACTGTGAATATTACACTGAAAAACAATTCAAAAGTCAAATGCAATTAGATGGTAAACTGTCAATAATACACTTCAATAGCAGAAGTCTTAACAAAAACTTTCCACAGATTCAGGACTATTTAAAACAGCTAGACAGAAAATTCACAGCTATTGCAGTCTCTTAAACTTGGCTTAACGAAGAGCAGGCTCCCCTGATGGCAATAGAGGGATATCAGATGTTTTATATTAACAGAACTCAAAAAAAGGGTGGTGGTGTTGCACTGTATATTGATGACCTGTACAGGTGTAAGCTTGTAAATGAAATGTCCTTAGCACTACCAGGGATTTTGGAATGTGTTACTGTTGAGATTGACCTAGACAAAAAAAAAAAATCTAATCATAAGCTGCATATATAGAACGCCGGGAACTTGCATTGAGACATTCAGAGATAAATTAGTCGAGCTGTACAATAATATTACTAGTAAGAAAATGGTAGCAATTTGTGGAGATTTCAATATTGACTTACTGAATCCTCATCAACAAAATGTAGTTACAGAGTTCATGAACTCTATGTACAGCATGAGTCTATATCCCACAATAACACATCCCAGTAGAATCACAGTTCACTCTGCTACACTTATTGACAACCTGTTTGTCAATGTTTTTGATAAGAAAATAGAAAGTGGATTATTGATAAATGATATAAGTGACCACTTGCCAACCTTTGCACTTATCCATGGCCACACGGGGCCCAACGCAGAAAAAACTTCAAAATCGTTCAGACACAAATCACCAAATGCAATCAGTTCTCTTAAAGAGGACTTGCTGAAGCAAGACTGGACAGAAGTCTATGTATCAGATGTAAATGAAGCCTATGACACATTTATAAACATTGTAACCACTCTTTATGAAAAAAACTGCCCATTAGTAATAAAAAAGCTTAAACACAAATTTGCTAATAAGCCATGGTTAACCAAAAGGCGTGTAAAAAGAAAAATTTATTATATAAAGCTTTCCCAAAGAAAAGAACAAAAGAAGCAGAGCAGTGGTATAAAACATACAAAAATAAGTTAACATATATAATAAGATGTAGTAAAAGAGACTATTACAGTAAAGAACTGGAGAAAAACAGAGACAATATTAAAAATACATGGACAATACTCAACAGTATCCTTGGAAATAAAAGCAGAAATACAAGCTACCCAACTAATATTCCAAAAAATAATAAAACGACTCAGAGTGTGAATATTGCTTCACCTGCAGATGAATTTAATAATTTTTTTTGTTAACATTGGACCTAAACTGGCCCGAGAAATACCCACTACGGTGCCAACAGGTGATACAATATGCAATAACACTGCTGTAAAAGACTCCATCTTCATAAAGAACACAGACGAAAGAGAGGTCATTGAAATTGTTAAATCGTTCAAAAGTAAAACATCTACTGACTGTGATGGTATCGACATGCTACTAGTCAAAACTGTTATCGAATGCATAGTAAAACCACTGACGTATATCTGCAACCTGTCTCTCCAATCAGGTATATTTCCCAATGCAATGAAAATAGCTAAAGTAATTCCGATATACAAGACGGGCGACAGAGGGGAACTCTCAAACTATAGACCAATTTCACTATTACCGCAATTTTCCAAGATACTTGAAACAATATTCTATGAGAGAATTGACAACTTCATACTGAAGAATGATTTATTATGTGAGCAGCAATATGGGTTTAGACACAAGAGGACAACTGCATATGCCCTAATGGAATTTACAGAAAAAATATCAACAGCCATTGAAAATAAAGAGTATTCAGTTGGAGTATTCCTAGATCTTAAAAAAGCATTTGATACATTAGATCATAATTTATTATTAAAGAAACTACAAAATTCTGGTATTAGAGGGGTAGCACCGTCCTGGTTAAGTAGTTACTTAAAGAATAGATATCAGTATGTATGTGTTAGCAACAAAAACTCAGAGTTGCTGAAGGTCACCTGTGGAGTCCCACAGGGTTCAGTTTTGGGACCATTATTATTCAATATGTATATAAACGATATATGTAAAGTCTCAGAAAAAATGGACTTAATATTGTTTGCCGATGACACTAATCTGCTATGCAGTGGAAACAATTTGGAACAACTTCTGGATACACTCGGGAAGGAATTAGGAAAGCTTAAACTGTGGTTTGATTCAAACAAATTAACGCTCAATTTAAGTAAGACAAAATTTATAGTCTTTAACAACCATCACAACAATCCAGTACCCAAACTCAGTGTAAATGGTGTAGAGACTGAAAGGGTATCTGAAACTAAATTCCTTGGAGTAATAATTGATAACAAACTGTGTTGGAAGTCACATATTAATTATATTAAAGGTAAAGTTTCCAAATCAATTGCAATATTACACAGAGTGAAATATTTGCTGAATCAACCCACACTATACACCTTGTATCATTCATTAATACTCCCATACATGACATATTGTAATGAAGTATGGGGAAATACATACAAAACAAACATATATCCACTCTCTATGCTTCAAAAGAGAGCTATTAGAATAATAAACAAAGCAGCTTACAGGGAACCAACAAACTCACATTTTCTTAAACAAAAAACTCTCATGTTGAAAGATCTGGTTGACTTTAAAACCGCAATAATAATGTTCAAAGTGAAGAATTTATCACTGCTCGCAAATATCCAAAAGTTGTTCCAAACAAGGGAGAAACGATATCACTTCAGAGGAACATGTATATTTCAAAAGCCTACAGTGAGAACAACCACCAAGCAACACTGTATTTCAGTGCAAGGAGTCAGATTATGGAACGATTATGGACCTGAATTAAAATCATGTACAACGCTTGGACAATTTAAACAAAAACTAAAGGAAGAAATACTCCAAACATATTTACAAGACGACATGTAAACTCACATAAGGATTGACATATCCAGCCTGTGTTGTGTTGTAGCTTAGTTTTTTTTTTTGTTTTTTTTTTGTTTTGTTTTTTTCTCTCTGTGACATTCTGTCTTAGATTTGTCTTGAATAGTAACCGCTTAACTTAGCTTAGCTTAGTTTTCTTTTTTTTTTTTTTTTTTTTCTCTCAGTCACACTTTGTCTTAGCTTTGTTCTAAATTGTAATCACTCTTGTCTTGTTTACTATTTTTTCTTTGAATTCTTGGATGGAATATGGGTGGGCAATATAAGCTGCGGCTTCAGCCATCACCCATTTCGGATAACTCACGTGGAATTGTTTAGTAGAAGGAGTCTTTTTCTAATTTGACCTTGTTGTTATATTATACAGTTTCTTTTAACCTGTACTGTATTATCCGAAATAAATTCATTAAAAGCTATGTGTGTTTTCCTTAATAATAAATACTTCAACCATGTAAGGCTGTCACTTACAACAATCAGACAAAAACATATTTTAGCACTCATCAACAGTCAGAATCATAGCATTGCAATAGTGTGTGTCTGTGGTATGGTAGTGAATACATTCATGGGAATTTCATATGATAGCCACTCATATTAGCAGCACAAAGTGGAGATTCAGTGGATCAAAAAGTTAAAAATAAGCTTAAAAATTCAAGTTCACAGGTTGGGGTCTGGTGTGTGTACATGTGTGTATCATGTTAACCCAGAGAGTGCTGCTTCTTCAGGCTGTCTGAGCGCCTCTCTCGCTCCTCTGGGGTCTTTCTGTACCAGCTCCTACCAAGAAAGAAATTGTCACACCTTGTTGACTTTAATAGCATTGATTAAAACAGTTGCATTTCAATTCATGAGTGTGATACTGGAACTGTTAATATTTTTTAAATCACATACAGGATAACAGATTAGAGACTTGACAGACGCTAAAATTTGGACTTGCGCACACACACAAACTCACCCTTGGCGGTTCAGCTGGCCTGTGGCAGGAGAGTTCTGGCCTTGAGTCTGCTTCAGAACTCTGGGAAATAAAGAATGAATAAGAAACACATTTGTGATCAGTATTTTAGGAAATTGTTCTCAAAGAAAATTGTAAAGAGAAAATTGATAAATTAACAGTCCCATTGTTGTGTTTTGGTACCTGTTGGTAGTGGGGCTCTTTGGCTTCTGCTGCATCTTCCTAGTTTGTGCTGGAGATTCACCAACCCTGAAGAAAAACACCACATAGAAAAACAGTACTGCATATCACTGGATCTCATCTGAAAAATAAAGCGGGGAAAATAAGAGTTGAACAGGTCAACATTTTTCTCATTAAACATATTTCTGATGGAGCCATTGACCTGAGATTTTCATCAGATATCAGTAACAACCCAAGTAATCCATACATACAAAGAAATCAAGGCAACTCTATTCACAAAACAAGTTATATATAATAAAGTGGAATGACACAGGGAATAAGTATTGAACACACTTGGTGACATTCATTTAATATTTAGTAGAAAAGGCTTTTTTGGTAATAACAGCTTCCAGATTCCTCCTGTATGGATAAACTAGGCACAGGCATTGCTCAGGAGTGATTTTAGCCCATTCTTCCACACAAACTGTCTTCAAATCTTGAAGGTTCATTGGGTGTCTTCTATGAACTCAGATCTTCAGTTCATTCCATAGATTTTCAATTGGATTCAGGTCATGACTGACTGGGCCATTCTAGCAGCTTTATTGTCCTTCTCTGGAGCCAGTTGAGAGATTCTTTGGCTGTGTGTTTGGGATCATTGTCTTGCTTAAATGTCCACCCTCGATTCATCTTCAGCATCTTGGCAGATGGCAACAGGTTCTTATCAAGGATGTCTCTGTACATTTGTCCATTCATCTTTCCTTCAATTATATGCAGGCCTGTAACATGTGCTGAAAAACACCCCCACACCATGATGGGATGTGCAGTGCCATTTCTCCTCCAAACATGCTGTGTCTTGTGGCATCCAAAAAGTTCGATTTTGATCTCATCTGACCAGACTATAAGTATTTTACTGGCTTGCCCAAATGTTGTGCAGCAAACTTTAAACAAGCTTCAACATGTTTTTTTTTTTTTTTCAACAATGAAGTCTTGTGAGGTGAGCAGGCATAGAGTCATGTCAGCTGAGTGCATTACTTATTGTTTTCTTTGAAACAGCAGTACCTGCTAACTCCAGGTCTTTCTGGAGCTCTCCACGAGTGGTCTTTGGCTCTTGGATAACTCTTCTGATGAGTCTTTTGACTCCTCTGTCAGAAATCTTGAGAGGAGCTCCTGGTTGTGGCCGGTTTATGGTAAAATGATGTTCTTTCCACTTCCGAATGATAGCTCCAACAGTGCTCACTGCAACATTCAGCAGTTTAGAAATGTGCCTGTAACCAATGCCATCATTATGTTTTGCAGCAATAAGGTTGCAAAGGCCTAGAGAGAGCCCTTTGCTTCTACCCATTATGAGTTCTTTGTGGTGTGACAATCTGATATTCACAGACCTTTTAAAAGGCTATCAGTCAGGACTTAACCAGCTGAAATTAATTTGCACTGATGGGGGATGGAATGGCTTCCTAAATTCTGATGGATTTCAGCTGGTTTCTTGGCTTTCTATGCATTTTTGCACCTCTTTTTTTTCTTCATGTGTTTAATACTTATTCCCTGTGTCATTCCACATTATTAAATAAAACTTGTGAATAGAGTTGCCTTGATTTCTTTGTATGTATGGATTACTTGGGTTGTTACGGATATCTGGTGAAAACCTCAGGTCAGTGGCTCCATCAGAAATATGCTCAAAGAGAAAAATGTTAATGCTGTGGGTGACCCCCACAGCCTTCGGGTCAAGCAGAGCGCTCAGCTGGAGCAATTAGCAGAACAGTGAGATGTATGGACTGATATCAATAGGCAGCCTCTCCTTCCTGCCGAGTGCAGTTATCGGCACTATTCTGATAACTTTGTTTTTTCTCTCTGCCCAATGTGTCACCCCCTTCCCCTCCCCCTCTTTACCCCCCACTGTATGAGGCGCCTTGTATGGATGCCGCGTCATTAGGGAGCGCTTACAGAGCGCACCTTAAGGGCCTTTTCCACTAGCACGCTTTAGCGCGACACGGGACAGCTCAACACGCTTTGTACGCTTTTCCACAAGCCCCAACACAGTTTAACAGCCGCGATTCTCAGCCCCGCTCCAGGGCAGGGTACAGCAGTGCTGAGCTGTGCCATGTTGTGACGTTAACAGACTGGTCGCCGCTGATTGGTCAGGTCGTAACCGGCGCTGATTGGTCAGGTTGTAACCGCCCCTCTCCTCCTCCTCATCTACCAAATCTTCACAACCTTCTCAATAAAGTTTTTGAAAAAAAAAAAAAAAGAATCTTCACGACCGCCTTTACTCAGCACGCAACCACTGTTGGCGGTTTCTATTTTCATTTATTCTCTATCAAAAATGGCTTCGCGTAATAAGGGTGTTCCATGGACCAATAAGGAGGTGCAGTGTCTGCTCACTGCATTGTAAGACGAACGTATTCAGCGCGAGTTAGACGGAGCCGCCCGGAATGAAAAAATATACCGGGAGGTCTCGACATCGGAGTCCTTTAACGGTGAGTTTTAATTTTTTTTTATTGTGCGTTTTTTCGCAAATATATTCGGTAAGACGCTTAGTTTATTTATGCAATAAAAAAGCTGTTCATTTGTGGATGGATCGCTGCTTTATTGCAGCACACTGCGGACTAAAGCTTTTATTTTAATTATTCATGTGAACAATACGCTGAAATAAGCTTATGTATTCTTGTTAAAAACTATTGTCTTTTCTGTATATATTGCACTTTCGTGCTGTATTTTATTGTGTGCATTTTCCTTGTAGAATCATCCCACGCGTCTGCCGCGACAGCCCGCACGGATTATTCAACCGAGCCTTCCTGACCCACAGCTGGCAGAAACGGCTTCATTCATCCGAGTCGTGACCCAGTTTGGGAAGCTGGTGTAGACACTCAGTGGTCGGCGTGTATAAAATGTCGATTAACCTTCATGTTGTGTTGCAAAGTTTTTTTTTTTCTTTTAATATTTTGTATATAATAAAATGGAATTGTTTTGGAAAGTGTGGTTTGTCTGTTATAACACTGAATTATAAAACAGTATAATTACATAGAAATTCTATTGCCTAATCTGATCAAAATGATGCTGATCATCCTGTCAGGGGTCAACCATTGTAAAGGTAATGTAATTTTTAACTAGACCAAAAAAGAAATCTTTTTGTAAGCTTTCTGTTCTTTTTATTGAAATATCATAAAAAAATAGCACCAAGTCAAAGTAGGTACAAGTATATGTAAATTGAATGTTCTATTGGCATTCCAAATTCAGAGATTTACAATACTTTAGAAGGAGTGTAGCATCATCTAAATGGAAAATAATAATACTGTTGTTCCAAACGTTGACCTGAAGGTGAAAAACATGAATTTTTTTAATTCAGTACATCCAAAATGCCCTAAGATGTAAAAAATAATACAATTTGGTGTTGGGCAGTGTGCCACCATCTCATTATTTAATACGAATAAAAACAAGTTTCAGCTCATTATTTCTAGGTCATTTGGCAGTTAATTCAAAACAAAAATGACTTGTGTTGTTGCAGCTTAATTATGAGATAAAATTAATTGTGAGATAAAACCACAGAGCGAGCAAGGCAATAATCCTTGGATCCTTTTTTGTCTCGTGTAAATAAGGACTCAGTCGGGTGCGTAACGTCACGGGAGTGTGGCCCCGCCTCGCTGAGAATCTGCCGCTGCCCCGCTTCTAAAACCTCCTAACACAAACCATCACAGCACAAGCACAACACCGTGCTAATGGAGACAGAAGCATTCCGAGCCGTACTGAAGTGAATCGAGCCGTACCGAGGTGTGCTGGGCTAGTGGAAAACAGGCTTTAGTGATAAGTAAAATTCCTTGTGTGTGTAAGCATACTTGGCAATAAAGTTGATTCTGATTCTGATTCTGATTCTGCCAGTAATCCTGCTATTGATATGTGTGACTCTTATGTAAATGTCCCATGCATTCCTGCTGTACTGTGATGCTAATGTGCCATGCATGCATTGTCTAGCTGGGTATATAAATGAACTGAATATCGCTTGCTCTCTCTCTTACTACTGCTCTTTTGATCACATGCATTGCCTGTTTGCTGACTAGAGACTGAGGGCTCGCTCCAGCACGCTTACACAGCTCTGGAGTGAGTCCTGTGATGGAGGATGAATAAAACACCCTTTAAAACTTCAGTTCGCCGTGCCTGCACTTATTCCGTGCCTTCACACTTGGGTTCCCTTATCTCATCCGCCACAATGCGTGCAATACTTATTTTCTCTTATTTTCCTGTATATACATCATGGTTTCTCCGTTCCCATTTTACCTCTTTTTCCTGTCTAAAGACCTTTGAGTAGAGCAGAGAGAATCACTTTCTCCTTAGAGCTCTTTGCTTTCTCCTAAATTTGTGAATGTAAATAAAAATGAAGAAATAAGGCCACAAACCAGCTTATTGCTTGTAAATAACTTTGTAAACAATGTGTTTTGCATTCAAGCTGATGATGGCTGTTATTAAGCCCTTATTGTTTTAAGGGTTACCATGTCCCGTAGATTCCTCTCTGCACGAGTTCCCTGTCCTGCTGCAGCAATGCTAGGCGATCCCCCAAAGGCATATCAAAGAAGATGTCATGGATGTCATACAAGGCCGCACGCAATTAAGAACAAGTTTATTAAAAAGCATAAATATAAACAAAAGGAGAGACTGTCCTCTGCTGTTTACAGACATTAAACACACTGTCGTACCTGGGCTCTGATTCTTTCCTGCAGGGACAGATCCTGTGCTGAGGAAGAGACTTTTTTTGTTGAGCTTCAGTCTGAAATGATTTGATGAACTCCCGCGTATCCTGGGGACACATACACACAGTATATAATTAAAAACATACACTACATACCTTCCTGCAACACCCTTCAATGTTTTTGAGTGAATATGAAAAGTGAGCTCACCACAACGGTTTGGCGCAGATATTTGACCTTCTCTGTCTTGAGGAGTCTGCGTGTGAGGAAACCTTGAATGAGAGCACCAATTTGACAGAACGCCTTCTGATGCTCAGCTGTCAGAACCTAAAATTTACCCCAAAAAAGGCATGAGAATACAATAACAATTTGCCGTTGTTGTGCATGGATGTCTACAGAACCTATGTACAACAATGACAAATTATTGACCAGTCAACAAATGAAATTAGATCATTAATTTCCCACAGAAGCTTGAACATATCAGAGCACCCTGGTTAAAACCACTGCTTCAGGCAATAAGGAACTTTAATTTCCTAAAAACAAAAGAATAATTCAGACTATTCAAACTTCTATTGTTGCACTTGTCTGCATCGTTCATTTGCTAAAAAAAGAGAATTTATTTATTTTATTGTATACATTTTATTTATTCGATAATTTACTGCTGGCAGTTTGCAGTTTTTTGTTTTTTTTGTTTTTTTTGTTTTTTGTCAAAGCTGTTCCCGCTTATACAAACGATAAGCAGTTTGATGTTTGGCATTTTGTTTCCTTACTGTACCGAAAATGAACCGTGGTACGTACCGAATCGTGATTTTAGGGTACCGTTACACCCCTATTGAATACTAGAAGAATCTGGGACTCAGTTAAAATTGGAACTGCTGAAAGAAAAAAAACCCCACAATTTTACCCACAGAAAAGCATGGTAATATGTCAACAAAACAAAATTTTCCACTGCCAATATAATTACATCTTTATATTTGCTTTATGATCCATTTGCTTTTCAATGGATTTTCAATCATCTTTGTCCTTTTATTGCTTTTAATTTTTATGTTTTTGATTTCTTATCTAATTGCTTCTTTCTTTTATTGTAAAACACTTGAATTGCCTTTTGTGTATGAAAGGTACTGTCCAAATACAGATAAATAATATTACTACAGGGTCATTCTATGTCATTTCAACAAATTTTCAGGACATCCCACGTACTTGGGTCTCAAAAAGTTCTGAAATTTTCACCAGTTGCTCCTTATTTATCTCATAGGCAGACTGTAAAATTTTAGTTTGCTCAGATGGATACTTTTTGAGATACGGACAATTTAGTGATGGGGTATGTGTCGATTTTGGAGCGATTTTCACGCGTCCTTATCATTCCTCCATTTTCAGGTGTCAATATCTCAAGAACTACACCACACAGGAAACTGAAATTTGGTATGGTAATACATCACCACCTACTCGCTCAGAATATACCAAAAGATCTGTCATGCATCATAACTGGTAGGCAAGCCAGCCCCTCAAAAATGGGAAAAAAAAATAACTCTGGTTTAGTGGTCGACCATGTTTGGGCCTTCAGAAAACAACTTTGTATATGCTCCAGCTTCTTGATTTTCTTCACAACTTTGAGATACCTTCATGGACTGTTCAAAGCAATAATGATTAGTCAGGTTGGTTTCTGGATGGCAGTCTCTCCAAATCTGACAAAACGTTTTTGTGTCAGATTTTCATTGGCCTATAACTGCATGTGGGAATGTATGAAAAAAAATCTGATCTCTGTTTTAATTTAAAGTTCAAAGATTACTCTTTCTTGGGCTATAAAACAATTTTTCTTTGTCAAAGAATCGTATCTCAAAAAGTATCCATCCAAGCAAACTAAAATTTTACATTGTGCCTATTGGATAAATAAGGAACAACTGGTGAAAATTTCAGAATTTTTTGAGACCCAAGTGTGTGGCCATTTGTGTGACATGGCATGGAATGACCCTACAACAAAAATAATAGTAGTTTACAGTAAAAGTTTACATTAGATATATGAAGGGATATTTCACATGCTGTAGGTAGCTTTGAACACGTGGAGACTATTTCATGTTTCACTAAACTTCTTTATACTTCTACTATTAGCTATGATACAGTGTGATACTTGGTATCATACTGTATGCATACAATGTATGTTGCATTACATGTGTGCATATATTAAACAAACCATCAGAACTGCTGAGAATTGTTTGGAAAGCCAGTCAGTAAAGTCAGTCTGACTTGGTGCTGTAGTGTCTGTAGTGGTTTAGAATCCTGTATAAATGCACTCAAGAGCCGGATTTCATATGGTATGTTGACATTTGAATGTGGACCTGATGCAATAACTTCTGTCTAGGGTATACGCACCAGACTTGGCCTCGTCCAAGGTTTGTTTGTTGTCCAAGAGGATCCCCACAAACACATGGGAGGTTGGAGAGATGGGAAGGACTCACAAGAAGGGATGGGACTGGGAAAACCTGGTGAACGATACAGTACATAACGTACATTAAATTTAATTTTACTACTAAAAAATAGTGAGTCTGCAAGTGTTTGGAGAAACTCATAGCCACAGCAAAGAACATGGACCTACTAGTCAGCATACAACTGAATACTCCCAAGCAAAATATATCACTGTTTTCTGTATGTAATCTCAGTAATGTTCAGAAGCGACGTGGATGCCATGCTGGAGCAAGACGGTGGGCAAGAAATATAAGGTACAGACCTGTCCTTCCATCTGTTATTATGGGGAACGTTCGATCGCTACTCATTAAGACCGACGAGCTAGCGGGCATTTCCCACTATGAGAGCATCTTCAGAGAGAGTAGCATGATGTTGTTTACTGAGACGTGGCTAACAGAACTAGCAACAAATGCTATCATCGAACTGGAGGGTTTCCACGTAATATGGTCAGACTGGACACCAGACAGTGGGAATCAAGGGGCGGAGGAGTGATAATGTATGTCAATAACAGCTGGTGCAGACCGGGACATATCACAGTTAAACAACATCACTGCAGCAAAGACATTGATTTGCTAGCTGTTAGCATGTAGCTTACCTATCTCCCGAGGGAATACACACATGTGATCTGCATTGTTATTTATGCAAATCCGACGGCGAACGCGGAAACAGCACGTGACATTATCCACTCAGTAACTGGCAGGCTGCTGACAACACCCAGATGCTCTTCTCGTCATCTCCGGTGATTTCAACCATATTTCACTGTCCCCTATTCTGCCCACATTCACCCAGTATGTCACATGCCTCACTAGAGACAATATAACACTGGACTTGTTTTATGCTAACGCTAAAGAGGCGAACACCTCATCACCACACCCCCCACTCGGGAGATCAGATCACAACTTGGTTCATCTCCTGCCGGTGTACAAACCCCTAGTACACAGACAACCTCCGGTCATGCGCACGGTGAAGATATGGTCTGAGGAGGCAATGGACACTTTAAAGGACTGTCTTGAAACCACTGCTTGGGAGCAGCTCTGCGATCCACATGGTGAGGACATTGATGGCCTCACCCACACCATCACGGACTACATCAACTTCTGTGTGGACAACACCGTACCCACAAAGACAATACGGAGTTGCTCGAACAACAAACCCTGGATCAACCCTGAGATAAAAACACTTCTGAGAGAGAAGAAGAGGATCTTCAGGTGGGGGAACAGGGAGATGCTGAATGTCCGTACAGAGGGAGCTGAGGAGGAAGATCAGAGAAGGCAAGGACAGCTTCAAGAAGAAGATGGAGGACAAGCTGCAATAGAGCAACATCAGCTGGGTCTGGAGAAACCTTAAAACCATCTCTGGGCTCCAGAATACCTCCTCCCAGGCCACAGGGGGCAGGGAGTAGTCGAACAATCTGAACCTGTTTTTTAATAGGTTTGACCAACCGCCCTCCCATCAACCACTGCTGCCTCTAAAGTCATCGAGACCTGCTGTCCACACCCCAATCCACCAACACCCCCCCACTCCAAGCACACAGCCCCCCAACCTGAGCCTCACTAAGACCCAGGTGAGGACGGAACTGAGGAAGATCAAGGCGAGGAAGGCTTCAGGACTGGACGGCATCAGCGCGAAGCTCCTCAAGTCCTGCGCAGACCAGCTGTGTGGGATTGTGGAGCACATCTTCAACCTGAGCCTGAAGCTGGGGAGGATACCACAGTTGTGGAAAACATCTTGTGTGGTACCTGTACCAAAGACTTCCCACCCCAAAGACCTGAACAGCTACAGACCAGTGGCCCTAACGTCTCACATGATGAAGACCCTGGAGAGACTGCTCCTTGCTCACCTCCGCCCCCTGGTGGGGCCAGCGATGGATCCACTCCAGTTCGCCTACCAGCATGGCATTGGGGTGGAGGATGCAGTGATCTTCCTCCTTCACCATCCCCTGTCCCACCTGGAGAAGCCCGGGAATGCAGTGAGGATCATGTTCTTTGATTTCTCCAGTGCTTTCAACACCATCCAACCGATGATCCTGAAGGACAAGCTGCTGTGGGCAGGGGTGGACCAGCACCTGTCATCATGGATCCTGGACTACCTCACTAACCAGCCACAGTTTGTGAGAACCCAGGATTGTGTGTCCGAAACGATCATCGGCAGCATGGGGGCCCCCCAGGGAACGGTTTTGGCTCCCTTCCTGTTCACCCTTTATACTGCGGACTTCTCACACAACACACCACACTGCCATCTACAGAAGTTCTCTGACGACTCTGCGATCATCTGTCTCATCTCCAACGGAGATGAAGCTGAGTACAGAGGACTTATCCACGACTTCGTGGACTGGTGCCATCGGAACTGCCTCCAGATCAACCCGAGGAAAACTAAGGAGCTGGTGGTGGACTGCCACAAGCAAGGACAACCCCTCACAGCACAAGTGAACATCCAGGGAACAGACATTGAGATGGTGACATCCTACAAGTACATCTGAACAATAAACTAGACTGGTCACAGAGTACCGACACACTCTACAAGAAAGGACAGCGCAGGCTGTTCCTACTGAGGAGGCTCAGGTCTTTTGGTGAACAAGGGGTGCTCCTGAAGACATTCTATGACATGGTGGTGGCATCAGCCATCACTTTTGGAGTGGTCTGCTGGGGCAACGGCATTACAGCGGCCGATAGGAAGAGACTGAACAAACTGATCAAGAAAGCTAGCTCTGCCCTGGGGCAGCACCTTGACCCAGTGGAGGAGATAGGAGAGAGAAGGATGGTGGCTAAACTGTCATCTCTGCTGGAGTCCTAACCCCACCCTATGCAGGACATACTGAACGCACTGACGAGCTCATTTAGCAGTATACTACATCATCCTAGATGTGCGACCGAGAGGTTTTGCAGGTCCTTCCTACCTACGGCTGTCAGACTGTATAACCTAAGCAGGGCTGCTCGCAGAGATAGCAAAAAAACATGACGACCTAATAGTATTGAATGCAAAAGACGCAACAGACTTATACAAATGGTCCCCTCCAGTATACAACTAGGACAATATCAGTTGCTTTGGAGGGTGACAATATGTATGAGTACATATTCATACCATGTAGGGTAGCTAAATACACGGTTATGCTGTTTAGTCCATCTAGCTACAATGCTTCGCACTGTGTATATATATTTATATATTTATGTGTACATATGTACCTATATTCACTGCTCTTATTTTCTTACCTTCTAAATCATTGCTCTGAGTGTTGCTATCCCTGTGCTGTTGCAATCCTGGAATTTCCCCATTGTGGGACTAATAAAGGCTTATCTTATCTTAGCTTATCTTATCTTAAACAGTAAAAGTATCAGTCTCAAGATGCCTTGTAGAAGAAGTCACAGATTTTCCAACCAGATGTACATTTGGGCTAGGCAAGGACGTTTGTTACACCACATCCCCGTTCACTTCATTTTCTTTCCAATACCGCTAGAACATCACAACATTTTATTTCCTAATTTATTTGGTGAGGATCAGTTTCTGAAATTGGTACATCCTTCTGAACACTGAGCAAGATGTGCAGCTCTGATAAGTTTATACACTACCGTTCAAAAGTTTTGGGTCACCCAGACAATTATTTTGTGTTTTCCATGAAAAGTCACACTTATTTACCACCATGAGTTGTAAAATGAATAGAAAATAAGTCAAGACATTGACAAGGTTAGAAATAATGATTTGTATTTGAAATAATATTTTTTTCCAGATACTCAACCTGCTCAAAGGAAGGTCAGTTTTATAGCTTCTCTAACCAGCTAAACTGTTTTCAGCTGTGCTAACACGATTGCACAAGGGTTTCTAATCATCCATTAGCCTTCTGACGCAATGAGCAAACCCATTGTACCATTAGAACACTGAAATGATAGTTGCTGGAAATGGGCCTCTATACACCTATGTAGATATTGCACCAAAAAACAGACATTTGCAGCTAGAATAGTCATTTACCACATTAGCAATGTATATTAGATATTAGAGTGTATTTCTGATTAGTTTAAAGTTATCTTCATTGAAAAAAACAGTGCTTTTCTTTCAAAAATAAAGAAATTTCTAAGTGACCCCAAACTTTTGAACAGTAGTGTATTTTTTTAAACACATTTTTAACTGATAAATTCTGATAAAATAAAAACTCCAGTAACCTGCTTGCCAAATAGGATTAGAGGCAAATAGGTTTATGGACAGAACAACTGAATATTTATTTATTTATTTTTATTTAAGTTTTTGTAAAGGGTATACTTGTCATTACAGCATTGCATTGTTTACATTTTCATCACATATCCCCCCTTTTTTTGTTTTTTGACAACATTGGAAAAAAATTATTACAACACCCCTTTTTTAAGTGAAAGATAAAGAGAAATTAAAAGAAGAACAAAAAAAAAAAACAAACAGAAAAAAAACAAAAACAAAAGAGCAGAAAAATAAAAGAGCCTCTGAGTAGCGTTGGAGCAAAGAGAGGTGCCATTATTGAAATGGCATTTGTAAAAGATTAGATCTGATGGAAGACACATATGCGTTCCAGGGTTGCCAAAAGTTCAAGAACCCATCCATGTCCTGTCTCAGTGCAAATGTCAACTTTTCCATCGAATAAATGTCCTGAATCACGTTAATCCAATCTTCAGGTGTAGGACAGTCTTTCAACATCCATTTTTTTGTTAGAGCTTTTTTACTTGGCAATATTAAAACAGTGAATAAGTATTTTTCCCCTTGTCTTTCCAGTGATTCCGGTAGTAAACCCAAATACAAAGTTACAAAAGAAAAGGGAACTGTTACTTTGAATATTTTCCCCAATATCGTCTGTACATTGGTCCAATATTGGTGGATAACTGGGCATGTCCAAGGTTGTCATAGCCAGGAGCGGCACTGGGGTTAAGCTCCCAGTGCTCATAAAATGCTCCTTATGGCGTGCGTCTCGAAAAGCCTCTGACAACTAAGTTCAACTCCTAGCCTGCCCGTGTGGTTTAGTCTCTAAGCCCGGCGGAACTGCTTTTACTAATAGGAGAAGGGGCGAGGGCAGATCTCTGGCGCCTTAAAACCAGATGCTTCGGGTAGATGGTGGCTCGTCAACTTGGGAAGGTAGCCCATCTAGGGGAAGGTAAACCCTGATTTCAAACCTCTGCTGCCTTGCGGCATACCCGGTCACGGGAAAGGCTTCGGGAGTCAACCCTGAGGAAAAATCCGGAGTCGGAGCCCCTAAGGCAGTTCTATGTTGTGCTCAACATCGTTCTGGCAGCTCCTGCAACGGCGCTGGTGCCAAACTGTAGCAGCCCTGCTGTTCCTTTGGATTCATCAGTGACGTGGAGGGGGGACATGCTGCATGGGCAATATCTTGTCCTCCATATCTTCCTGCTCAGGCTTGAATCCTACCAACGCCCAACGCTGGAAGGTAGAACACCGGATCACTGGAAAGGACACTCCAGCTTCGCCTTTGGCGTAGACAAAACACGGGGAATGACAGTTACCGGTTATAAGCCACTGCTCAATTGGCGTAGAGCGTGGCGCCAGGGGTTGTTCCCGACAGTGGGAGGGATCATCAGAACTCACTGGACAGCTACCGCCCGCCTCAAGCTGGGCAGCCCCCAGCCAATAAAGTGTTGTCCCGCCACAGCTTGCTTTCCTCATTGGGTGCATGGGGATAAGGAGAAATCTAAACAGCAGGCTGAGAATCTTTGCACCAGGCAAGACAATAAAACAAAAGAGACCAACTCTAAAACTGGGAACTTGGAACGTCCGCACTATGATGACAGGACTCGCTGCTAACCTCAAGGACATCAACGACACCAGGAAGACTGCCATCATCAATAATGAGCTGAAGAGACTGGGAGTGGATATCGCCACTCTCCAGGAAACACGGTTAGCTGATGCAGGCACACTGAGAGAGAAGGACTACACATTCTACTGGCAGGGAAAGGGCAGTGACGAACACAGGGAACACGGAGTGGGCTTCGCAGTGAAGAACACTTTGCTGAAGATGGTGGAACCGGGCAGCACTGGCTCTGCACGACTCCTCACCCTCCGCCTGAACACCACTCAAGGCCCAGTCACCCTCGTCAGTGTGTATGCCCCAACACAGACAGCCACACCAGAGGCAAAAGACAAGTTCTACGAGAATCTCGCAACAACTGTCAGGATCATCCCCAACTCTGAACAACTCATTCTCCTTGGAGACTTCAATGCCAGAGTGGGTGCTGACCACGACTCCTGGCCCTCCTGTCTTGGACCTTTTGGCGTGGGCAGAATGAACGACAACGGACAGCGGCTGCTCGAGTTCTGCACATATCACGATCTGTGCATCACAAACTCGTTCTTCAAGACCAAGCCCCAACACAAGGTTTCCTGGCAACATCCGCGCTCAAAGCACTGGCACCAGCTAGACTTGATCCTGACCAGGCGCACCTCACTGAAGAACGTGCTAATCACCCGTTCGTTCCAGAGTGCAGATTGCGACACAGACCATTCATTGGTGTGTTGCAAGGTCAAGCTGCAGCTGAAGAAATTCCATCGTGCTAGAAAACCTGGAAAGGCACGGATTGACATCAGCAAGATGGCCCAACCAGAACTTGTTGAGCAGTTTGCCTCCACCTTTGAGAAGGAACTTGGTGTACCACAAGGAGGAGAATCTGCAAAGCAGAAGTAGGAAGAGCTGCGAAACACCATCTACCGCACAGCCTTGGCTACCTTTGGGAGGAAGACCTCGAAGTCACAGGACTGGTTTGATGCCAAGTTGACCGAGATGACCCCCGTCATTGAAGCCAAGCGTTCAGCACTTGCTGAGTACAAGAAGTACCCAAACGAGAAGAATCTCCAGATTCTCAGGGCTGCGAGAAGCAAAGTTCAGCAGACTGCTCGGCGCTGTGCCAACGAGTACTGGACTCAGCTCAGCCAAGACATTCAAACCGCTGCCATAACAGGGAACATCCGTGGTATGTACGATGGCATCAAGAAAGCACTTGGTCCGGCTCAGAGCAAGACGGCCCCCCTCAAATCTTCCACTGGGGAGATGATCACAGAGAAGAACAAGCAGATGGAGAGATGGGTGGAACACTACTCCGACCTCTACTCTAGACAGAACACCGTGACACCGTCAGCCCTTGACGCCATCGACTGCCTGCCATCTATGGACGAACTTGACGCCGAGCCAACCATCGACGAACTCAGTAAGGCCATTGATAGCTTGGCCGCTGGCAAGGCACCCGGCAACGACGGCATACCCCCTGACCTGATCAAGCACTGCAAGACCGCCCTACTGCTGCCATTGCATGACGTCCTCTGCCAGTGCTGGAAAGAAGGTGCCGTACCACAGGACATGAGGGACGCCAAGATCATCACCCTCTACAAAAACAAAGGGGAGAGAAGCGACTGCAACAACTACAGGGGCATTTCCCTCCTCAGCGTTGTTGGCAAAGTCTACGCACGAGTTGTTCTCGTTCATCTACAGAAGCTTGCCGAACGTGTCTACCCCGAGTCTCAGTGTGGCTTCCGCGCTGAGCGATCGACGGTAGACATGATATTCTCCATCCGCCAACTCCAGGAGAAATGCAGAGAACAGAACATGCCTCTGTACGTCGCCTTCATCGACCTCACCAAAGCGTTCGATCTGGTCAGCAGAGAGGGCCTTTTCAAGATCCTGCCAAAGATAGGATGCCCACCAAAATTGCAAAGCCTCATCGAATCGTTTCACACCAACATGCAGGGGATAGTGCAGCACGATGGCAACGTCTCAGAGCCATTCAAAATACGCAGTGGAGTGAAACAGGGCTGTGTACTTGCACCAACCCTCTTTGGGATTTTCTTTGCTATGCTCCTGAGGCATGCCTTCAGCACAGCAACAGAGGGAATCTACCTGCACACAAGATCTGATGGCAGGCTTTTCAACCTCGCCCGCCTGAAAGCCAGAACCAAAGTACGCGAGGCTCTAATCAGAGACATGCTGTTCGCAGACGACGCTGCAGTCGCAACCCACACACAGCAGGAGCTTCAGACCCTGATGGACCGCTTCTCCCAGGCATGCAAGGACTTCGAGCTTACCATCAGCCTGAAGAAGACTAACGTCTTGGCGCAAGGCACGGAAGCACCACCAACCATCACCATTGATGACTACAAGCTGGAGGTCGTTAATCAGTTCACGTACCTGGGGTCCACGATCAGCAACAACCTCTCCCTTGATACAGAGATCAACAAGAGGATTGAAAAATCAGCCTTCACACTCGCTCGCCTCACCACACGAGTGTGGGAGAATCCCAAACTCTCTGTCAAGACGAAAATGGCAGTGTACAACGCCTGTATCATCAGCACACTGCTCTATGGGAGTGAGACGTGGACAACATACGCCCGGCAGGAAAAGAGACTGAACTCCTTCCACTTGCGCTGCATTCGCCACATCCTGGACATATCCTGGCAGGACAAAGTGCCCTACACAGAAGTTCTGTCCCACGCCGGCCTTCCCTCCATGTTCACTCTACTCAGGCAGCGCAGGCTCCGCTGGCTAGGCCACGTTCACCGTATGGAGGATGGCAGAATCCCCAAAGACGTCCTCTATGGAGAACTGGCAACTGGCAGGAGAGACGTTGGCCGCCCACAGCTGCGCTTTAGAGACGTCTGCAAGAGAGACATGAAGGCCCTGGATATCAACACAGAGCACTGGGAGGACCTTGCAACGGACCGCTCCAAATGGAGAGGCACCCTGACCAGACAGCTCAAGGCGGGTGAAGAGAAACTGACTGCTGCAGCAGATGAGAAAAGGACCCGCAGGAAGAACCGCCACAGACCCAGCAGCACGGAGACCACCCACAAGTGTGACCTGTGTGACAGGGACTGTCATTCGCGCATCGGCCTGTTCAGCCACAGGCGGTGCTGTTCCAGCAGAGTAGACGTTTAGGATTCTCTTCCATGGTCATCATAGACCGACGGAGGCCGACGAGAGCACCAAAACACATGAAAATGATTTGCAGTCTCTTCACCACACAAGCGCCAACAATTCAACCCCTTACGAGTAAATTTGTTTTGTGCAGGTGTTCTGAAAAATCTTATCAAATTTTTCCATCCAAATTCTCTCCACTGCAGGGATGAAGTACTTTTCCATTGTTGTTTATTTAGCTTTTCACATATTTCCAGTTGTAAATTGAAATCCCCCTCTTTTTCCCATCTCTCTTTTATATATGATGTGTTGTCTCCTTTTAAGTCTTGAAGACCATGGTATATTTTAGAAATGTGTCTGATCCCTGGGATCCCTTTATATGCCTTTAAGAAAACCTTCAGAACACCTGACTGGGCCCTTTCCAAATCCTCCTTTTTAAGTATTTTGTTTATGTGGTGTCTAAGCTGAAAGAACCTGTAAAGGTCTTGATTTACTAGACCTTGTTTTTTCAAATCTTCAAAATTTCTTCAAGTTTGCCCTTTAAAAAAATCGTAATATTTTATCAGACCGTTCTCTTTCCACTTTTTAAATCTAGTGTCTGTTTTATTAGGAGTAAAGTCCTGATCATAGGAAATCCATTGCAATAATCGATAGGGTTCTTTAGTTTGATTCTCTCTGACTACCTTAAACCAAATTTTTACCTGGGTCTCTATCCACGGGTTAGTGTTATTCAAAAGTTTAGGTAAGTTGTTTCCTATTATCGCCTGTAGGGGAATGTCACTTGTTATTTGGCATTCCATCTCCTTCCATTGTGCAGTGTAGACTGGGTTACATATCTCTACTACAGTTTTAATTTGTGCGGCTTTAAAATAGTCCCTGATATTTGGCAGTGCGAGCCCACCTTTGTCTTCATTTAGCTGTAGGGTTCTATACCTGATTCTTGGTCTCTTGCCCTGCCATATGAATCTTGAGATCCTTCTGTCCAGTTCTTGCCATGTTTTTTTTGGGAGGTTCTACCAGTATTGTTTGGAAAAGGTATAGAAGACGTGGAAGTATATTCATTTTGACTGCTTCAATTATTTGTGCAGTACCCAAGAATGGTATCATATTCCATCTTGCTAGATCAGATTTTATTTTTGCCATCAGTGGATCATAGTTTAGTGTTATAATTTTGTTGAGTTGTTTTGGGATATTGACCCCCAGATATTTCATAGATTCCATCTCCCAGTTAGTTTTGAGTTTACTTAGTAAATATTGATTTGGGTCATAGTTGAATGTTAAAATTTGGGTTTTATGCATGTTTAATTTGTACTCCGATAACTCTCCATACTCTGAAAAAACTGAGATTAGTTCTGGAAAAGAGGTGTCCGGCTGCCCCAGGTATATTAAGATGTCATCGGCAAAGAGTGCTATTTTATGTTCCTTCTGACCAAGTGTAATACCTTGAATTTTTTGATTCTGTCTTATCCATTGGCTCAGAGGTTCTATGAAGATTGCAAAGAGCAGTGGAGACAAGGGGCAGCCCTGATGACATCCTCTTTCCAGTTCAAAATATGATGATAATTTACCGTTAATCCTTATTTTAGCTGTTGGTTTTTTATATAATGCCTGGATAGTTTTAATGAAGTTATTATGAAAATTGAAACTGGATAAGATTCTATATAGGAAAGACCAGTCAACCAAAACAAATGCTTTTTCAGCATCTAATCCCAATATGGCTGCATTTAAATTATATTTTTTTATATGATGAATTATGTGTAAAGTGCGTCCAATGTTATCTTGTGTCTGTCTTTGTCTTATAAAACCTGTTTGGTCTAAATGAATTAAGTCTGTCAGTATATTTTCTAACCTTTTGGCAAGGATAGTGGTAAAAAGTTTATAGTCCTGATTTAACACACTGATTGGTCTGTAGTTGGAGCAGTCTAGTTTATCCTTTTCAGGTTTAGGTATGACTGCAATGACCCCTTCTCTCCAGGAGGGGGGGATTTCCCTGTGTGGAGGACATAGTTAAATGTTTTCAGGAGGAGAGGAGATAGTTGCTGTTTAAAGGTTTTGTACCACTCTGCTGTATAGCCATCTGCTCCTGGGGATTCGTTAGCTTTAAGTTTCATAATTGCTTTTTCTAATTATTTAGGTTGTATTTCTGACAGTAGTGTTTTATTTTGTGACTCAGTAAGTTGGGGAAGATGTAATGTATTTAGGAAGGCTTCGGATGCGTTTTTGTGTTTTTTGAGGGAGTATAAGTTCTTGTAGTAATTCTCGAAGCTTTTAAGAATTTCCTGAATTCTAAATTTTATTTCCTTTGATACTGGTTCTCTGATTTTGTAGATTGCTCTCTCCGTTTGTTGTTTCCTCAATTTGTAGGCTAGTAATTTTGCCGATTTGCTACCTGTTTCATAGTATTTTTGTTTCAGAAATGTAAGTTTCTTCTGGATTTCTATTGCGCAGATCTCGTTTATTTGTTTTTTAATTTCCTTAATTTTGAGCAAGTCATTAGAATGAGTGTTGTCTTTGTGCTCTTTTTCTAGTTTCTTAAGTTCTGACTCTAATGTGATTAGTTTTTCTTGTCTCAGTTTCTTTTGGGTTGCCAGTTTTGTGATAATCTTTCCCCTTATTACAGCTTTGCATGCGTCCCACATTATTAAAGGGGATACTTCTCCATTATCATTTCCTTCCAAATATCTGAGAATATCTGATTCCAATTCATCTTTCAGTGGTCCTTTCAGCACATTTGAATTTAACCTCCAAGAAAATGTATTATTTGTGTGTGTTTGGATATTTAAGTCCATATAGATCAGACTGTGGTCAGAGAGATCCATCAGTCCTATTTTACATGTTTTTACTCTTCCAGTGTCTCTATTAAACATAAAAAAAAAATAGTCAGTCCTTGAGTATGATGAATGTGGTGCTGAGTAAAATGTATAATCTTTTACACTGGGGTTGAGTTCCCTCCACACATCACAGATTCCCATTTCTTTTAGTAGCATCCGAGTTTTTCTACTTTGAGTGTTCTTTTGATGTGGAAAATTACCTGATGCATCCCAGTATGGGTTCAGTCTTAGATTGAAGTCTCCACCACATATCACTAAACCTTTGGCTTTAGTTATCATTAGGTCAAATACATTTTTATAAAATTTCCAGTTAGCCCCTGGAGGTGCATGTACATTGAGCAGGGTGATATCTTCTCCCTCTAGCCGACCAAGTACCATGCTAAATCTTCCTTCTTTATATTTGTGTTCTGAATTTTTTTCAAACATAATTTTGGTTGAGATCAATGTCGCTACCCCCCTCCTCCTCCCTGACTTATATGAGGATGAAGAGATCAGTTTAAACCCTTGTCTATTAAGTTTAGTGTGTTCCAAGTCTGTTAGGTGGGTTTCCTGTAAAAATATTATTCCTGCTTTGTCTTTTTCATTTTGCCAAGAATCTTGGATCTTTTAACTGGATTCAGGATCCCTTTAACATTACATGAGATTATTTTGATTACACCCTGTTTCTCCATTGTATTGTCTTATTTAGTTTAACAGTGTAGTGGCCCTCTTTTATGCTACTCAGAAACTGAAAGAACATTAAGAACATAAAAAACATTAAGAACATAGTATATAAAACTTTAAAACAAAAAAACTGTCAAAAGATCTTCCTGAGCTGAGGTCTTTTTAGTGACCTTAGAAGAGGCTTGCTGGTGTGTTGGCTCAGGGAAATTCCTCAAACTCTGTTAAGTGTTGAGGGCCCTCTCTTACCCCTGTAAGTTGTCCCATGTTTTTAACGTGAATTTCAGATCCCAATCTGAACTTGTAATGATTTTTTTTTTTATGCCCTATGAAATTGTGCGCAACCTCCCACCACCGTCACAGCAAACAATCACGTTAATACAGTATTTGTTAGTGTGGAGAGTTCATGTGGTTCATTGTCACATTTCTATTTCAACAACTTTTTTTTTTTTTTTTTTTTTTTTTTTTAAAGACTTACTTGTTTCTAATATTATGACTGTTCCATGAAATGTTTTACCACTTGCTGATTCTGCATCTCCTTTAATGTTTGTTACCTTGTAGGAGGAGGGTTGGATGCACAGATTGACTAAAAATATCGTTATTCCCTCCTGAAAGCGCTCAGTTTTTCCTTATAGCCCTGGCACTGGGTTTCCCGCTGCTGGCCCGTGGATTTTGAGGGTCTCTGTGTGCACCACGTTTGAGCCTTGATTCTTTCGACTGGGTCTACTGCGGGTTTATACACCGTTACCGGGAGCCCTCTTCTCGCCATATCCCTGGTTGCTTCTTCCGCCGAGTTGTAGAGACACGTCTCTTCCCCGTAAAAAACCCTCAGCTTCGCCGGAACTGGAGTTTGAAAGCGCAGTTTCTTCTCTCTTAGTACCTTTTTAGCGTCGTTGTATTCCCGACGCTTTTTAAGGACCTCCGGGGCGTAGTCGTGCTCCACAAAAACTTTTCTTTCTTGGTCCATAAATCCTTTTTTCTGCCAAGCCAGTCTCAAAACCTCCTTTTGTTCTGAAGTTGGAAAACTTCACCACCACCGATTGTGGAGGCGCTTCCGCCGACGGCCTTGGGGCTAATGAACGGTGCGCCCTTTTTATCTTCAAGTCGGTGGATTGGGGAATTTCCAACTTCTCTCTCAGTATGGATTCCACGCATGCAGCCATTGTGGTGAAACCGTCCTCGACTCCTTCTTTCAGACCATGAATTCTTATGTTGGCCCTTCTTACAGATCACTGAAGGTCAAAACCACCCGTCACAGGAACAGTTTCTTTCCTCAAGCCATCACTCTGATGAACTCCTAACATTCACCTAGTCCTACCTGTTTGCTGTACTCATGACTTTTCATCCATTATTACATTGCACATAACTCTCACACTGCTTTTTACTTCATTCACATTATATCACTGAATCTGAGTCCACATTGAAATACTGTGTGATTGTATATTTTTTCATATATTTCTGCAAAGTGTGGTTAGTCCGAGTAAATAACTGCATACATTCCTGTATATATTTGCATCCTTTTATAGAAACGTGGACAGACTGTAATTTACTGTACATACTCTGGTTGTCATTGAATCCTTATTTAAATCCTTCACCTGAACAACGAGAGCAAGTTTTTAGCCAAAGTCAAATTCCTTGTATGTGTTGTGCATACTTGGCCAATAAAGCTGATTCTGATTCTGATTCTGATTCTGATTCTTAGTCTTCCTTCTTGGTCAGTTAGCTTAGTCTCCAGTCTTGTCTGTTGTTTAACCCTTGTGTTTCCACATGCCACATAACGATGGTGGTGGGGTGGGGGTCATATGGACCCCTGTTTTTTTTTTATTTGTTTGTTTGTTTTTTTCCAGAATGGATAGTTTATCTACCAGTGTTTTTTTTTTTTTTGGGGGGGGGGTGTCCCACCTCGGGGTTTTGGGTGAAAGGGGTCATGTCGACCCCCACTGAGTATTTTCCAAGGGGGGGGGTCGTCTCGACCCCCTTTTGGATATTTCAAGGGGGTCATATCAACCCCGCTGTTTCTTTTCCATGGAATAAATGGCTGATCTCCCTGTGGTTCATCGAGGAAGGAGGGGGGTGGTCTCGGGGTCGACTAGACCCCTCACCTCGGGGTTTTGGATGAGACGGGGTCATATGGACCCCCTTTGTATTTTTCTGAGGGGGTCGTATCGACCCCCGCTTGCTTTTTTTTTCCTCTCTCCAAGGAATAGATAGTTGATCTTGGGTGGTTTTGTGTTGAGGACTTGGGGGTGGAGGTGTTACTGTTGAGGAATAGATAGTTGATCTCCGGGTGGTTTTGTGTTGAGGACTTGGGGTGAGGGGTGGTGTTTTGGGTGAGATGGGGTCGATATGACCCCCCTCCTTTGTATTTTTTTTTTCCAAGGAATAGACAGTCGATCTACCCACCCGGTGGTTTGTGGAGGACTTGCTATTCGACGGAGGAGGAGGAGGAGGAGGAAGAGGAAGAGGCGAGAGGACCGCGGCTGGCGGGAGCGCAGGCGGGGCAGTACTTGAGCACGCATCTTCCGCACACGTGCAAGCGACACCCGCGGCACACCGTTTTGGTCTTGGTGTCCTTGCTCCTGGGACACACGCGGCACCTCTTCCTCCTTTCTTCCAAAGACCGCGGGGGTACTCCTCGCGAGGCGGCCTCGGGGTCATCGTCGTTGTCGTCGCCGCGGCGGGGGATCCTCTCCCTCGCCCCCTCCCTCTCCCTCGCCCTCTCTCTCCTCCTCTTCCTGAGCATGAGTGGGGCCACGAGCGCCTTGCCCAGCTGTTCCGTGAACAACCTGCGCCTGTTGCGTCTGCCGGCCATCCACGCGGGATTGAGCTCCCGCCACAGGACGAAGGCGTTGTACGCAGAAACATCCACCATGTTGTGGAACAGGACCAGGGGCCAGCGGCAGGTTTTTCTCCTGCAGCTGTACGTGGCCACGACCTTGTCTAGGTTGTCGACGCCTCCCTTGGTGCAATTGTAGTGGAGCACCGCGAGGGGTTTGCTCAGCAGTGGGCCTCGCAGGTACCTGTCGGTGGTGGCGAGGAGCAGCACGTTCTTGTTCCTCTTGGTGAGGTAGGACACCAGGGCGACGTTGGGAGCCCCGGACGAGGAGAACGCGAAGGATGAGGAGCCGACCGCCCTGCCCCTGATGTCGAGCAGCTCTCACGGGATCTCGGGCCTGTTGGTGCGCAGGGTCCCCAGTAGGGTCAGGCCCTGTTCGGTGAGGAGCCTGCGCGCGAGCTCGTGGGACGTGAAGAAGTTGTCGCAGGTGACGTTCCAGGTTCTTTTCGGGGAGACCTCCCCTTTCGGGTTTGCCAGTGTAGACCTGCATCTTCCACGCGTAGCTGGAGCGGGCGTCGCACGTCACCCACAGCTTGATGCCGTATTTGGCAGGCTTGTTGGGCATGTACTGTCTGAAGGGACAGCGACCTGGGGAAGGGGTGGGGGGTTACACAAAGGAAAAGAAAACAAACAAACAAACAAGAGAAGGTGGATTATTTTTTTTGGGGGGGGGAGAGAGAGAGAGAGAGTGGGGGGGAGAGAGAGAGAGAGAGAGAGAGAGAGAGAGAGACAGACTTTGACTTTTAAAAAAGGCTTTATTGCACATTCTGAAATTGCAAAAAGACCAATATCACTTGTCCAAGTGTGTCACATCTTTCTTGTCACTTTATACTTCGGACCGTAAATGAACAGACCAAAAGAGAAACGTTCACCCAAAGCCCGAAACCACTCGCGCAAAATCTCAAAAAGTCCAGATAAACGAGAGAGAGAGAGAGAGAGAGAGAGAGAGAGAGAGAGAGAGAGAGAGAGACGCAGTTAGATTTCTATATTTTTTGTTTTGTTTTTGTTTTTTACACCCAACACCACGGCTACTTACCCCTAAAGGGAACCAGTCGTTCGTCCACGGTGACCTTGGGTCCGGGCTCGTACAGGAGCGACAGCCTCCTCTGCCACGCGTCCCACACGCGCCTGATGGGCGCCAGCTTGTCTGCTGATGAGGAACAAGAAGAAGAGGAAGGAGAGTAATAGCGTCTGGCCTCTCTGGTGTCGCGATCGTCGAAACACAAGACGCTCGAGTACGAGCGGAAGGTCTTGAGGGACATGACGGACCAGAAGACGGGGCGTCCGCTCTCGGCGTCCCAGAGGCTCTCGCACGCCTCACCTCGCGACCTGTACACACCCGCGAGGATCAGCAGCCCCACGTAGGTGCGCAGGTCGGTCCGATCCATGGACCTCCACCCGTCGAGCCCTCGCGACGTCCTCCTGGCGCCTTCCAGGTTGGTCATGGCGATCACCTCGTCCTCCAGCTCGGGCTGAAAGTAAGCGAGGAACGCCGAGGCCACGTCCACGACGGCCTCGCGCGCCATCCCCGTGGGGCCCTGGCGCTGAAGTCGAGGCCGACGTCAACGCCTGCGCTGCCGCGACTGTGGGGCAGGCCTCGAGCTCCACGTGATGTTCCCTTGACTCGAGGTCATCAATTCCACGGGAGCGTCGCGATAGTCATAGTGATACTGTCCTCCTTCTTCTCCTTCTCCTTCTTCTTCTTCCTCTTCATCATCCTCGTCGTCCTCCTCTATGTCCGATTCCTCGTCTTCTTCCTCATCCTCGTCATCGTCATCGTCCTCCCCTGTATCAGACTCCTCTTCTTCACCTTCGTCTTCTTCTTCGTCTTCTTTGTCTACCTCTTCTTCTACCTCTTCTTCTTCGTGTTGCCATTGTCCTTCCTCGCCGTCCCCGCAGTCTTTGTCTCGGCGGGCTCTCGGGAACGTTGGAAGTTGCTCGCGGTCCGGTATCGCCGCGGGGTCCCGTGGAGCGGTGCCGCTTCGCATATATCGACGCGTAATCGTCACCCCCGTGGTACTGCGGAGCCGGTATGGGACTGAAAAAGAAGAAGAAGACACGACGGGAGAGGGGGATTCTACTTCTACTTCTCGTCTCTCTTCGTCTACCACTTCTTCTTCTTCTTCTTTGTTTTGCCATTGTCCTTCCTCGCCGTCCCCGCAGTCTTTGTCTCGGTGGGCTCTCGGGGATGTTGGGAGTCGCTCGCGGTCCGGTATCGCCGCGGGGTCCCGTGGAGCGGTGCCGCTTCGCATATACCGACTCGTAATCTTCAACCCCGTGGTACTGCGGAGCCGGTACGGGACCGAAAAAGAAGAAGAAGACACGACGGGAGAGGGGGATTCTACTTCTACTTCTATTTCTTCTTTGTCTTCTTCTTCCTCTTTCCTCCCGGTCCATGGACGCGTGAGCGACATGTCGTAGAGATGCTAGGGAGCGAGCGAGCGAGAGGGAAAGAAAAAAGAGTGAGGTCCTTGGGCTTCTTTTTTTTTTTTTTCGTCCTCGAGGGAATTGGCAGTCACGGACCCGAAGCAAGGGACCCTTAGTAACGTGACTTCCTGTCGTCCGTCCTCGGGGGACGACGGTCAAGTTCGCGACTGGACCTTGGTACTACGGCCCGGTTTTGTGAAGGACCCCCCCCCCCCCCCCATCCCCAAGACGTAATCTCTTGTCCGTTTTATTGGTCTGTAAGGAGTAGTAGGTAATTGTAGCATTTTCTGGCCTTGGAGGGATTTTTCTCCCCAGACGTCATCGCTCGTTCATTTTATGTCTTGGCTGATTAGTTTATTTTTAAAGATGCAAATATATATACAGGAATATATACAGTTATTTACTCAGACTATCCACACTTTGCAGAAATATATGGAAAAAAAATATACAGTCATACAGTATTTCAATGTGAAATCAGATTCGGTGACATAATGTGAATGAAGTAAAAAGCAGTGTGAGACTTATGTGCAATGTAATAATGGATGAAAAGTCATGAGTACAGCAAACAGGTAGGACTAGGTGAATGTTAGGAGTTCATCAGAGTGATGATGGCTTGAGAGAGAAACTGTTCCTGTGACGGGTGGTTTAAACTCAAATGAATGAATGAATCTTTATTTATTTATGAATGAATGAATCTGTATTTATTTTGGATAGTACAGGTTAAAAGGAACTGAATAATATAGCAAAAGGGGGAAATAAAAATCCAACAAGGTCAAATTAGACAATAACTCCTCTGATTATACAGTTCAACAAATGTTATCCGAAATGGGTGATGGCTGAAGCCGCAGCTTATATTACCCACCCATATTCCATCCAAGAATTCAAAGAAAAAAACAAAACAAAACAAGAGCGATTACAATTCAGAACAAAGCTAAGACAAAATGTGACAAAAAAAAAAAAAAACAACAACTAAGTAACAGCACAACGCAGACTGGATATGACAATCCTTATGTGATTTTACATGTCATCTTGTATATATGTTTGGAGT
Source organism: Pholidichthys leucotaenia (assembly GCA_020510985.1). Classification (NCBI taxonomy): domain Eukaryota; kingdom Metazoa; phylum Chordata; class Actinopteri; order Cichliformes; family Pholidichthyidae; genus Pholidichthys; species Pholidichthys leucotaenia. Next base: position 286,712,997 of record CM035838.1, read on the forward strand.
ATTTCTTCCTTTAGTTTTTGTTTAAATTGTCCAAGCGTTGTACATGATTTTAATTCAGGTCCAAAATCGTTCCATAATCTGACTCCTTGCACTGAAAAACAGTGTTGCTTGGTGGTAGTTCTCACTGTAGGCTTTTGAAATATATATGTTCCTCTGAAATGATATCGTCTCTCCCTTATTTGGAACAACTTTTGGATATTTGCGGGCAGTGATAAATTCTTCACTTTAAACATTATTATTGCAGTTTTAAAGTCAACCAGATCTTTCAACTTGAGAGCTTTTAGTTTAAGAAAAAGTGGGTTTGTTGGTTCCCTGTAAGCTGCTTTGTTTATTATTCTAATAGCTCTCTTTTGAAGCATAGAGAGTGGATGTATGTTTGTTTTATATGTATTTCCCCATACTTCATTACAATATGTCATGTATGGGAGTATTAATGAATGATACAAGGTATACAGTGTGGGTTGATTCAGTAAATATTTCACTCTGTGTAATATTGCAATTGATTTGGATACTTTACCTTTAATATAATTAATATGTGACTTCCAACACAGTTTATTATCAATTATTACTCCAAGAAATTTAGTTTCAGATACCCTTTCAATCTCTACACCATTTACACTGAGTTTAGGTATATAAAATAAATAAATAAAAGGTAAATAAAGGTAAATAAAACAATAAATACCCCAAACATTCTTAGAGTCACTTCTGGTGAAAATTTCATCCAAATTCATCATCAACTCAAACGTGTGTGCGTGTGTGGACAGCCCCTGACCACCACTGTGTGTGTGTGTGTGTGTGTGTGTGTGTGTGTGTGTGTGTGTGTGTGTGTGTGTGTGTGACCCCTAGGTGGATCGGACTGCATTTGCATATGTGTGTGTGTGTGCATGCGTGTGTGCGTGCATGCGTGCGTGTGTGTGTGTGTGGTCACAGACAAGCACAATGCACTGACTCTGTGCATTCCACTCGGTTATATTTTAACAGAATAGAGACCTCAGGTTTCTCTCCCAAAAAAAGAAACACTATATACACTTTTTTAACATTCATTAATGCTCCCATACATCACATATTGCACAGAAGTATGTACGATGCTTGGACAATTTAAACAAAAATAAAGAAATAGATACCCCAAACATTCTGACATGTGTGATCCCTATAAATTTATTGGGTTTGATTCCAGGCATAGAGTCCCTTCTGGTGAAAATTTCATCCAAATTCATCATCAACTCAAACCACTGTCATTTCTTTGGTTTCCTATAGGAAGGCTATTTTTTTCTCATAGGATTTCTGGATTTTTATTTTTTTTTTTTTTAACCAAAAGGACAGAGAGTAATGTTCCTGTTTGTGCGTGTGTGTGTGTGTGTGTGCGTGTGTGTGTCATGGTTGGGGATTAATGGTTTGAAACCGAAGGATGGAAAAATCAATCATTGGGAGTTAATGTTTCGGAGAAGAAGGCTGGAAAAATCAAACGTCGGGAATTAATGTTTCGGAACAGTTGGACGGGGAAGTGGGAGTTAATGTTTCGGAACAGTTGGACAGGGAAGTGGGAGTTAATGTTTCGGAGAAGAAGGCTGGAAAAATCAATCGTCGGGAATTAATGTTTCGGAACAGTTGGACGGGGAAGTGGGAATTAATGTTTCAGAACAGTTGGACGGGGTAGTGGGAATTAATGTTTCGGAGAAGAAGGCTGGAAAAATCAATCGTTGGGAATTAATGTTTTGGAACAGGTGGTCGGGGGAAGTGATAGTTGTGGAATTTGCATGCAGGCTGATACCCTGGTCATGTATTGTTTGCCCCCCCCTCCCCTCCCCTCAGGTAGAAGACTTCGGTCCATTCAGACTAAAACCTCCCGTCACATGAACAGCTTCTTCCCCTCTGCCATCAGACTGCTGAACACTAAGTGACTTATTGACTCTCGTGCACTTTGTACAGCAGCTCAATCAGACTCTTGTCAGTCATCACTGTTTTTCTCTTTGCATTACTGACTGCGCTATGTGATACTCCACAATATCTGCTGCTCGCTAATATATTTAAAAATTGCTTAGACTACTATCACTATCACTAGTATCGGGCTTGTTGTTACGAGCTATTCGGTCTCTGTACGACCGTTGTGAGAGTTTAGTTCGCATTGCCAACACTCGGTCGGAGTCATTCCCAGTGAGAGTTGGACTCCGCCAGGGCTGCCCTTTGTCACCGGTCCTGTTCATAATTTTTATGGACAGGATTTCTAGGCGCAGCCAGGGAATGGAGGGTGTCATGCTTGGTGACCACAGGATCTCATCTCTGTTGTTTGCAGATGATGTTGTCCTGTTGGCTTCATCCAGCAATGACCTACAGCTCTTGCTGGGACGGTTTGCCGCTGAGTGTGAAGCGGCTGAGATGAGAATCAGCACCTCCAAGTCCGAGTCCATGGTCCTCAGCCGGAAAAAGGTGGATTGTCCTCTCCGGGTTGGGGACAGGCTCCTGCCCCAAGTGGAGGAGTTTAAGTATCTTGGGGTCTTGTTCACGAGTGAGGGGAAAATGGAGCGAGAGATCGACAGACGGATTGGAGCAGCATCTGCAGTGATGCGGACGTTGTACCGGTCTGTTGTGGTGAAGAGGGAGCTGAGTTCTAAGGCAAAGCTGTCGATTTACCAGTCAATCTACGTTCCTACTCTCACCTATGGTCACGAGCTTTGGGTAATGACCGAAAGAACGAGATCGTGGATACAAGCGGCTGAAATGAGCTTTCTCCGTAGGATTGCTGGACTCACCCTCAGAGATAGGGTGAGGAGCTCAGTCATCCGGGAGAGGCTCAGAGTAGAACCGCTGCTCCTCCACATTGAAAGGAGTCAGTTGAGGTGGTATGGGCATCTGATTAGGATGCCTCCTGGACGCCTCCCACTTGAGGTGTTTCAGGCACGTCCCACTGGGAGGAGACCCCGGGGCAGACCCAGGACTCGGTGGAGAGACTATGTCTCCCAGCTAGTCAGGGAACGCCTTGGTATCCCCTCTGAAGAGCTGGAGCAGGTGGCTGGGGAGAGGGAAGTCTGGGCTTCTCTGCTTGAACTGCTGCCTCCGCGACCCGGACCTCCGGAAAAGCGGTAGAAGATGGATGGATGGATGGATAGTATCACTCATTCTTATTCTACATTTTATTGCATGTATAGTTTTTTATTTCTATCTTTTATTTTTATCATGTTTAATGTTGCAGCATTGCACCGAGACAAATTCCCAGTTTGTGTACTACATGAACAATGGCAATAAATCTGATTCTGATTCTGATTTGTATATGTATTTTTATATATAAACTGTGGTTTGATTCAAACAAATTAATGCTCAAAGGACACAGAGAGTAATGGTCTTGTGTGTGCGTGTGTGTGGACAGCCCTCACCACCGAGACCACTAGGTGGATCGGATTGTATTTGATGGTAGTAGTTATGACCATCCCAGGACACTAGGGGGCGCTATGACAGGAGGGGTCTTGGGGGGGTTGAAGATGCCGATATAGGGGGTTGAGTTTCCGGCTTTTGGTGGCGACGGGGGTCTTCTTGACCCCCCCCCACCCCAGGACGCTAGGGGGGTCTTCTAGACCCCACCCCCCCCACCCCAGGACGCTAGGGGGCGCTATGATATGATGGAGGGGCTGGGGGTTGGGGTTTCCGGTTTTTGGTGGCGACGGGGGTCTTCTCGACCCCCCCCACCACCCCACCCCAGGACGCTAGGGGGCGCTATGATACGATGGGGGGGGGGGAAGATGCCGATATAGTGGGTTGAGTTTCCGGTCTAACCACCACCGCCAAACACACACCCAGACCGCTAGGGGGCGCTGGGACAAGATGCGAGGAGGTGGGGTCCAGGTGACCCCCGGGGGTCACACAAGGGTTAAGTAAATCCAGCACGGTTTCTTCCAGCCCTTTTATTCTTTCCTCTGCTTCCATGATTCAGTCCTCAGCCTGGTCCACTCTGTTGTTTGTCCTTTTTATTTCATCTTTAATTTCATGAAATTCGGCCCAACACTCTCGCCGAAATTCTCTTAATTCTTGAATTATCGTTTTTAAGCTAACCGTGTTGCTAGCCTCATTCAGCTCCTCTGTTTCCGAGTGGATGTCCTCCAGGTCAGATTCTCTGGCCGATGCGTGTCTTGGCCTGGGAAATGTCGATCTCTTCTGCTTTCCTTTAGGCATAGTGACTTTGTCTTTTGATTTTCACTCTTCCAAAAATCTGTTAAATCTGATTTTTAAGGTATTTTCACAGATGGGGTCTTGGAGCTTCAGCATTAAGCTGCTATCACCATGGTGTCCAGACCAGAAGTCCAGAATTCCTGAATATTTAATGATTATCTAAATGTGCAATAATATACTTGGAATCTCTGGCTGTATTCTCTACAGCAGGGGTCACTAACTTAAGCTGCAAAAGGTCTGATAAGTCGGTCCTCCGCCCCAGCTGAGGTCCAAACTAGGTGTGGGAATCTTTAGGCACCTCATGATTTGATTTTGATTCAGAACTCCGATTTGATGCTGAAACCATTCTCAATGCATCTTGACACATTTTTTTTCCATTTTATTCAAGAGTTTTGCCTCCCACTGTGTGACAACTTGACCCTTTTAAAGTGAATGACCCATGAATTTACTTCCAACATCTTTTATTATATACAGTATCTCACAAAAGTGAGTACACCCCTCACATTTTTGTAAATATTTTATTATAGTTTTTCATGGCACAACACTGAAGATATGAAACTTTGATACAATGCAAAATAGTCAGTGTACAGCTTGTATAACAGTGTAAATTTGCTGTCCCCTCAAAATAACTCAACACACAGCCATTAATGTCTAAACCGCTGGCAACAAAAGTGAGTACATCCCTAGTGAAAATGTCCAAATTGTGCCCAATTAGCCATTTTCCCTCCCCGGTGTCATGTGACTCGTTAGTGTTACAAGGTTTCAGGTGTGAATGGGGAGCAGGTGTGTTAAATTTGGCATTATCGCTCTCACACTCTCATACTGGTCACTGGAAGTTCAACATGGCACCTCATGGCAATGAACTCTCTGAGGATCTGAAAAAAAGAATTGTTGCTCTATATAAAGATAGCCTAGGCTATAAGAAGATTGCCAACACCCTGAAACTGAGCTGCAGCATGATGGCCAAGACCATACAGTGGTTTAACAGGACAGGTTCCACTCAGAACAGGCCTCGCCATGGTCGACCAAAAAAGTTGAGTGCACGTGCTCAGCATCATATCCAGAGGTTGTCTTTTGAAAATAGACGTATGAGCGCTGTCAGCATTGCTGCAGAGGTTGAAGAGGTGTGTGTGTGTGTTTGTGTGTTGGGGGTCAGCCTGTCAGTGCTCAGACCATACGCTGCACACTGCATCAAATTGGTCTGCATGGCTGTCGTCCCAAAAGAAAGCCCCTTTTAAAGATGATGCACAAGAAAGCCCGTAAATAGTTTGCTGAAGACAAGCAGACTAAAGACATGGATTACTGGAACCATGTCCTGTGGTCTGATGAGACCAACATAAACTTATTTGATTCAGATGGTGTCAAGCGTGTGTGGTGGCAACCAGGTGAGAAGTACAAAGACAAATGTGTCTTGCCTGCAGTCAAGCATGGTGGTGGGAGTGTCATGGTTTGGGGCTGCATGAGTGCTGCCAGCACTTGGGAGCTACAGTTCATTGAGGGAACCATGAATGCCAACATGTACTGTGACATACTGAAGCAAAGCATGATCGGAAACTGGGCCGCAGGGCAGTATTCCAGCATGATAGCGACCCCAAACACGCCTCCAAGAGGATCACTGCCTTGCTAAAGAAACTAAGGGTAAAGGTGATGGATTGGCCAAGCATGTCTCCAGACCTAAATCCTACTGAGCATCTGTGGGGCATCCTCCAATGGAAGGTGGAGGAGTGCAAGGTCTCTAACACCATGATGGCGTCATCGAAGAGTGGAAGAGGATTCCAGTGGCAACCTGTGAATCTCTAGTGAACTCCATGCGCAAGAGAGTTAAGGCAGTGCTGGAAAATAATGGTGGCCACACAAAATATTGACACTTTGGGCACAATTTGGACATTTTCACTAGGGGTGTACTCACTTTTGTTGCCAGCGGTTTAGACATTAATGGCTGTGTGTTGCGCTATTTTGAGGGGACAGCAAATTTACCCTGTGATACAAGCTGTATACTGACTACTTTACATTGTATCAATGTATCATATCTTCAGTGTTGTCCCATGAAAAGATATAACAAAATATTTACAAAAATGTGAGGGGTGTACTCACTTTTTTGAGATACTGTTTCAGTGACCTCACCTCTGCATCTCAGCATGGACTACTCTCGACAGAATAGAGGAAGAAGGTAAATACATTCAATTTCATAACAGCGCTTCTTTTTGTGGGTACAGACCTGAAACGGTCTGTCCGAGGTGGGTGTCCTGGCTGTCGGTCTTGTGGGGGCGGGGGGGGGGGGGGGCGGTCGCAGCGAACCTGATTTTGCAACCCATTCTGGAGCGGTTAGAGCCGCAGAGTCTCTACAGAGAGTGGTGTTCATGGGACAGCAAAGATGGGAGTCTGCAGCAGGAGGAGAGCACCCAAGGGCTCGTCCCACAATCTCTTGGGCGATCACCAATGCAGCAGTTCAGTTTCGCCTTTTTTTCTCCACCAAAATTAAACAGTCTTCCTTTTCTCCAAATTGTATCAAAAGGCTTCAGTGTCCGGATGGAGGACTCTCGGGGTCCAGCTCCAGACCAGAGTCTGCCAGTTGGAGACCCCTGCTCTAAAGTCATGTTATGATACTCCTCCATCTCTGACATGCAGCCCGCTGCTTTACAAAGTACTACTCAACAGTAAGTGCAGTAATACCTATACTGTGTCCAGGTGGATCGGTCATATGTTGCATGAGTGGGACTTAATCCTGGGCAGGAGGGGATCATGATCAGACAAATGTCATTCATCAACCGAGGAGTCCAGGCAGATACATTTGCACTGAGAGGCCACACATGCCCCTGCTCCTTCAGTCTTTTGCCTGCATCCTCAAGCTCCTGAACACAACACAAATGCTAGTATTTCATTTTAGTTAAAACAGCTTTAGGTATAAACATAAATGTACAAAGCACACCATTATTTTATTTCTTCCAAGACAAGGAAAAACAAGAAAACCTTTTGGGGAATAAACTGATACTACAGTACAACAACTGAACAAATGCAGTAGATACTGTCTTATATTTTTTTTTCATTCTTTAAAAACTGACAACAAATATTTTAACTTGTACAAATTTCTTTTTTAAAAAATACTGTGTGATTCCCAATGTTTACCAGACAAAAGCGCTGTTGTTCTCTCTCCTGCTCAGCAAGGAGCAGAGCCATCTGGAAAGCATGCTCCTTCTCTAAACGTCTTTGCATATCTTCCAGGACCTGCGCTCGCCATTGGGTCTCTTCTGTTGACGACCAAGAATAAACACCCCACAATAAACATCTGTTACTAGTTTAATAACACTGCAAAAACACAGTTACAGGAGATATACTCATTTGGAAAGAGACAATTTAATCATTAAGCTAGCTATGCACAGTTTTTCTGCTTTAAATTTTTCCAAATTTACTTAAAACTATAATTAGAGAGAATACCAGTAGTGCATTCTGGAAATCTGTCCTGAACTTTCAGTTATGGCCAGTCCAGCTATAATATAATATGACTGTTTGACCTGCAGAGTGAGTCGTCACTGTCACAGGCCTCAGCAGCTTTTAGAGTAATCTGCCCAGGCCCTTTTGAGCACAGCATTGCCACCTGGTGTTGATGGCTCCAATTAATTGAGAACTACATATAACTCCTTTAAAAATATACTTTAAATATACAACAAATATACTTAATACCTGTTTTGTTGACCTGTATCTCAGTTGTATTTCTGGGAGTATTTGCCATTTTCCTGCCACTATTTCCGGTTCCGGTTCCGCCGGACCAGTGGCGCCACACGAGTCGGCTGCCCGTTGCAACAGCCTTTTTTTTTATCTTCCTTCTTCTTTCTACACCTTTCACTCTGTATATATATCACGGACGCACGGCTCGCCCCGGGGGTTTCCCGGGTCGGCGGACGGAGCCTCTGTTTGCAGCGGGAGACGTTACAGTGGGGAAGAGCTGGTGCTAGCTAGCACTTGGCCGCCGCCCGGTGCTAATGGGAAACTCGACATACCGGGAACTGTAGCGACAACGACGCGGGTGCTGGGCTGGAGTTTAGGCGGCGTGCAAGAAATATAAGACAGAATAATAAAGAGCGATGGCAAGAACCAAGCAGACCGCCCGTAAAATCTACTGGAGGAAGAAGCCCCCCAGGAGACAGCTAGCCACCAGGGCTGCTCGGAGAGGCGCTCCGGCCACCGGCAGAGTGAAGAGGCCTCGCCGTCACAGGCCCGTAGCTCTGAGAGAGATCCGTCGCTACCAGAAATCAACGGAGCTGCTCATCCGTAAGCTGCCCGTCCAGCTTCTGGTGAGGGAGATTGCTCAGGACTTCAAGACCGTCCTGAGCTTCCTGAGCTTCGCCGTCATGGCTCTGCAGGAGACCAGCGAGGCCCACCTGGTGGGTCTCTTCTTCGCCAAGAGGGTCACCATCATGCCCAAAGACTTCCAGCTGGCCGGCCGCATCTGCGGAGAGAGAGCTTAGACTTTCTGCTGCACATTCACCAACCAACCATAATGCTCCGCAATGTGTGTCTATATACAGTATATACATTTATAGTAATATGTACATATGTTTACTAGATGTTCTTGTTTTTTCTTGCCTTCTGATTGTTGCTCTGAGTGTTACTATCCCTGTGCTGTTGCAATCCTGGAATTTCCCCATTGTGGGACTAATAAAGGCTTATCTTATCTTATCTTATCTTATTTGGGCCCTGACAAAAGTCAGGTGTCACACTAGGTCTTTGCAGTGAAGATGTTGGATCCTCGACCTCATACGACTGATTTAAGGGGCCTGAAAGGGTACGGCGACTTGACGTCAACATAGTAACTCCTGCCATGAAGCGAGGGACCCTTTCTTGACTACGGTCTATGTGTTCTACCCCAGAGTGGGGGCTCTGATGCTGACTGTCTAGGGTGTGGCAGCAGCACCAACATCCAGGAACCAGATGGCCATAGCGTTCCATGGAGCTAACAGGGCTACAGTTCAGCACTGGCCTGGTATCACAGTGACTGGATGGATAATTAGTGCTCCTGCCAACACCCTCTCTTCCCACTGGGCGACAGTCCATGGATGATGAAGACGCCGATAGAGCTTCCTTTCAATCAGCCATGCAAGCACTTTCCTCTGTCCTTCCTGGGCTTCGTGGGATAAGGTCAGCTGGGCTAATGGGAAATGAAATATGGATGCTTCCTGTAGACACTGGGCATGATCTGTGTCTGTGGGGAATAATGCTGGAATCTGGACTGGGGAGACTCGGGTAATGTTCTGGAAGACTTTGTGGAAGGCAGATGGACTTTTGAGGAAAGGAGTCATATGGAGCTGGATGGTGGATGTGAGGAGGTGCGACAAGGCTGTGGTGCAGACTGAATCCAAACTCGACACCTTGGTCCCCAGCAGGGCTACAACTTTTTTCTTCATTAACAGCGACAGCTTCAGGTGGGGGAGTCTGAGTGATGCTGTGTGTAACTTTTGATTCCTGCTGACTGTGCTCTCTCTTCACATACTCCCTTGATCTCTTTAGAAGGCTGTCCAAACTAATATCTTCTTCGTCCTCATCTTCCTCTTCACTCTTCTCTTGGTTCGTTACCCTCACTTCCTCTTCTGGCCTGTACCCACTGAGGATGGGGGTCTCAGTGCATGGCGTGACAGGCAGATCATTTTTCTGAAGTCCAAATCCAGGGTCTTTGGAAAGCCCAGGTGAGTCAGTGACCAGGGTGTAGCTGTTGATAGCTGCAGATTTAGAAACTGGCAGTGTGTCAGCCTCTTCACACTCTACTTTAGACACCAGTGCAAAAAAACCACAAGTGGAAATTTAAAACCAACAAAACTGCTATAAATATGCTCCAAGACAGACAAACAGAAATAGAATGAATGAATCTTTGAATGAATTAATGAATGAATCTTTGAATGAATGAATGAATGAATCTTTATTTATTTCGGATAGTACAGGTTAAAAGAAACTGAATAGGGCTCTTTTATGCTCCTCATGTATGAACATAAGTATGTACGTTTTTAGCGTTAAACCATCACTGCCTCCATCCCTCAATGCGTCCTTTATACTTGACAGAATTATGAGACCCTCTGCACTGTGTGGCTCTCTTTGAATTTCTTGATGATACTTCTCACTCCAGTTCTCAACACTTGGAAATGCTGTGATAACTTTAAACTGTGTATCCATCTCCTGCTTTATGACTATCTGTCACGACTCACTGCTCATCAGCGGCTTCAGCTGCGGGCACACCTGCGCCTCGTAAGCAGCGGGCTATTTAGCCCACTCGGCCCAGTGCTGCGGTCTGGAGCCGTCTGTTCGCATCGGCACTTTGTAGCTCGTGTATCAACCTCTGATCACCAGCAAGACTTCAAACACGCGTAAGCATTCCTTACCTTTCTCCAAGTTCTTCACCCCTGTGCACAGGTGGATCCCTCGGCGGTGGATTTCCCCGTCATCGCCAACCAATTCCCACCATCAGCGCAGACTCTGCAGGACGCTGTCTTCCGGGCTTCTCCCTTGCCAACGCCAGCCACCTGTATCCACAAGTAAGCATCACACAACTCATTATCCCTGTCCAGGTGTGGTGCCCTTTACCCCTTGTCCTCTGCTCTCTCTCCATAGGGTTGTCCGGCTGTACGGCGCACTGCTCTGCTTCCTGCGCATCGGCGTTCACCCTCAACACATACACATACCGCACACATCCATTCAGACACACCTGCTTGTTGAATAAAGCTGTTAAATCTATCCTGAGTCTGCGTGCGTGTCTCCTGGGCCAGACATTATGTCAGTACAGCTCCAGCAGAGCGGCTCAGCAGACAGCGAGCTCGCATGCCATCTTTCCACCCTCGAGGCTCGGGTAGATTTAATAGCCCATCAACAGCAGGTGATCTTGAACCAATTGGTTAATATTACTCACCGGTTAGACCGCCTGGACCCCCAGCAGGTGTTCCCCTCGGCTCACCAGGGGGGGTTGGCTCCTGCCGCTCCGGTGCCCGGCCAGTCTGCCACGGCGACGCCCACTCGACTCACACCAATCCCAACCCCCGATCGCTTTAGCGGGAAGCTCGGCGGTGCGCGGGGGTTCATTATGCAGTGTGAGTCGGTGTTTCTGCGTGTTCCCGGGGATTTTCCCTCGGACCACAGCCGAATTGGCTACATCGGTAATCTTCTGGAGGGGCGAGCACTAACTTGGGCTTACGCCGTTATGGCGAAGCCCAGTTACGCGAACCTCTCCTATAGCCAGTTCATGCAGAGCTTTCTCGAGGTCTTTGATCATTCCCGGCGAGATAGCGTCCTCACTGACCGGCTCCTTGGTCTCCAACAGGGAAGCCGGTCAGCGGCGGATTATGCTATCGACTTCCGGGTTGCAGCGGAGGAGGTTGGCTTGGGTGAGGCCGCACTCTGTGGCATCTTCCTCCGCAGCCTCAGCTCAGGTCTGAGGGATGAGCTGGCCGGTCGTGATCTTCCGGAGACGCTTGCGGAGCTGATCTCCACAACCATTAGTTTAGATAACAGGCTGCGTGAACGGTCCACCGAGCGGAAGTCTAGCAGCCGCTCGCGTGGAGGCTCCGTCCGCACGCCTCAAGACCGCCTCCTGGCGTTACCTCCATCGGAGTCTTCCGAGGAATCGGAGGCGATGGTGGTCAGTCGGTCAAAGCTCCCTCTAGCGGAGAAACAGTGCCGCCGGAAGTTGGGCCTCTGCATGTACTGCGGAGGAGACCAACACACCGTGGAGCATTGCCCAGAGAAGCCAAATGGGGATGTCCGCGAGTCACTGTAGGGGGCCTCGTGGGCTCTAACCAGTCAAATCCCCTCACAAGTTTATCCTTGCCCATCGGATTCTGTCACAATGCCACGGGGCATCTCACACACGCACTGGTGGACTCAGGAGCAGAGCAGAGCTTCATTTCAAAGAGCCTGGCAACCCAATTGGGCATTCCCTGCCACCCTCTGGCCGCTCCTCTCAGCCTGATCACCCTTTCCCGTGCGTCCCTCGGACAAGTGACTCATCGCACGCAACCAGTCCCTGTCATTATCTCTGGTAACCACCGAGAGGATCTCACCCTGTACGTCCTGTCCTCCTCTGTGACGCCTGTCATCCTTGGGTACCCCTGGTTGCGTCTGCACAACCCCGTGCTGGATTGGCAGACGGGAAGAGTCGCCTCCTGGAGTTCCTTCTGCATGGGCACTTGTTTACAATCCGCAGCCTGCGCCCCGTCTTCTCCTCCCCCGGTTAAGGACGCCACACCTCCGGATCTCACTCTGGTGCCCTCGGAGTTCCATGACCTGGGCCTCGTATTCAGCAAGTCCAGGGCGATGTCTCTTCCTCCTCACCAGCCCTACGACTGCGCCATAAACCTCCGCCCGGGGGCGCCCCTGCCTTCCGGACGCCTCTACAGCTTGTCAGCTCCGGAGCGGGAAGCGATGGATAGTTATATCAAGGAGTCACTCAACGCAGGAATCATCCGTCCCTCCTCGTCTCCGCTCGGCGCAGGGTTATTCTTCGTGTCAAAAAAGGATGGGTCACTCCGCCCATGTATTGACTTCCGGGCCTTGAATGACATCACGGAGAAGGACCGTTACACCCTGCCACTGATGGAAACTGCCTTCCACTCCCTGCAGGGGGCGACCTGGTTCACCAAATTGGATCTTCGCAGTGCATACCATCTCGTCCGGATCAGGGAGGGGGATGAGTGGAAGACAGCCTTTAGAACGCCTAGTGGGCATTTCGAGTACCTGGTGATGCCCTTTGGACTGACCAACGCCCCTGCTGTATTTCAACACCTAATCAATGACGTCCTGCGTGATTTCCTCTGCCTCTTTGTGTTCGTGTACCTGGATGACATTGTCATCTTCTCCAGGTCATGGGAGGAACATCAGGTGCATGTGAGGCGGGTCTTGCAGTGGCTGCTGGAAAACAGGTTGTGGCTGCACGGTGGCGCAGTGGTTAGCACTGCGGCAGCACAGTTTACCCTTGGCCGGGGGATTGTGGGGATTGTGGGATCGTGGGTTCGATCCCAGCCCCCGACCAACAGTGATCTGTGTGGAGTTTGCATGTTCTCCCCGTGTTGCGTGGGTTTACTCCGGGATTTCTCCGGTTTCCTCCCACATGCCAAAAACATGCATGTTAGGTTAATTGGCTGTTCTAAATTGTCCCTAGATATCTGTTTCCTATAGGCCCTTAGAATAGAGGGTTAGTATTAATGAAAGCGCTTTGAGTGGTCTTTGTGACTAGAAAAGCGCTATATAAGTGCAGGTTAGTTAGTTAGTTAGTTAGTTGTACGTCAAAGCTGAGAAGTGTGAGTTTTACGCCAAGACCACCTCCTTCTTAGGGTTTGTTATCTCACACAACCAGGTCCTACCTGACCCCGCGAAGGTTAAAGCGGTGGTTGAATGGCCCACGCCGACCTCCAGGAAGCAGGTCCAGCAATTTATTGGGTTTGCCAATTTCTACCGCCGTTTTGTGCCTAACTTCGGTGCCATCGTTGCCCCGCTGACCCGTCTCACTTCCCCCAAGAACACCTTCCGCTGGACCGAAGAGGTTGCTGCGGCGTTCCAGTCATTGAAGACGGAGTTTTCCTCCTCCCGGATCCTGACCCAGGTCGACCCCGCTCTGCAGTGCCTGGTGGAAGTCGACGCGTCTGATACGGGAGTGGGGGCGGTGCTATCCCAGCGATCACCCACCGATGGGGTCAAGCAACCCTGCATCTTCTTCTCACGGCGTTTGTCCCCGGCCGAGCGGAATTACGACGTCGGGGACAGGGAGCTTCTTGCCATCAAGCTTACCCTGCAGGAGTGGCGCCACTGACTGGAGGGGGCTGCATTACCATTTGTGGTGCTGACGGACCATAAGAACTTGGAGTGTCTTCGATCTGCTAGATGTCTGAATGCCCGCCAGGCGCGCTGGTCCCTGTTCTTCGCCCGGTTCTGCTTCACCATTACCTATCGCCCCGGCTCTAAGAACGGCCTACCCGATGCCCTCTCTAGGCAGTTTGCCCCTGAGACGTCAGAGGAGCCGGGCCATACCATCCTGTTCAGCTTGTGTGTGGTAGGGGCAATTTCCTGGATCATCACGGACAAGATCCGGAGGGCACAGGAGACCAAACCGGATCCTGGCGGTGGACCGAAGGGAAGGCTGTTCGTTCCATCTTCTGTCCGGGGGGAGGTCATCCATTGGGTTCACACCTCCAAACTTGCCTGTCACCCTGGCGTATCCCGGCTAGTGGATCTCCTCCAGCGTTCCTTCTGGTGGCCAGGTCTGCAGAAGGATGCCGCCAACTACGTCCGGGCGTGCCCTGTGTGTGCCACTGCCAAATCAGGAAATTCTCCCCCTGCGGGTCTTCTCCAGCCCCTGCCGACCCCTGGCAGGCCCTGGTCCCACATAGCCCTCGACTTCATCACTGGTCTCCCGACCTCTAACACCTATGACGCCGTCTTGACCATCATGGATCGATTCTCCAAGGCCGCCCACTTCGTGCCACTTCGGGGTCTTCCAACGGCACGGGAGACAGCGGACCTTCTGGTTCAGCACGTAGTCAGGCTGCACGGGATACCGGTGGACGTCGTCTCAGATCGGGGGCCCCAGTTTGTCTCAGAGGTGTGGAAGTGTTTCTGCAACGCCCTGGGGGCCACAGTTAGCCTCTCCTCCGGTCACCACGCGCAATCCAACGGGCAGTGCGAACAGGCCAACCAGGAGCTGGAAGCTGCCCTGCGCTGCGTCACTTCCTCCAACCCGTCCTCTTGGAGCACGCACCTGGCTTGGGTAGAGTACGCCCACAAGATGGCTCGGTCTTCCGCCACAGGGATGTCCCCCTTCAAGGCGTCCCTGGGTTATGATCCACCTTTGTTCCCGGAGCAGGAGGCGGAGCTGGCGGTCCCTTCCATCCAAACGCACCTGAGACGGTGTTGGGCCCTGTGGACCAAGACGCGCGACGCACCACGGCGAATCGCCACAGGAGGCCGGCTCCTGCCTACCAGGTGGGTCAACAGGTCTGGTTGGCCGCTCAAGATATCCACCATAAGGCTGAAAGGAGGAAGTTGGCCCCACGCTTCATTGGCCCCTATACCATTTCTAAAATTGTTAACCCGGTGGCTCTGCGTCTGGTCCTCCCCCCCTCCCTCCGCATTTGTCCCACCTTCCATGTGTCCAAAATTAAGCCCTATGTCTCCGATCCTCTCTGCCCCCTGCCCGCAGCGCTGCCCGCGCCTATGATGATCGACGGCCACCCGGCCTGGAGAGTCGCCTCCATCATGGACTCCCGGCACCGAGGTTGCGGGCTGCAGTACTTGGTGGACTGGGAGGGATTCGGTCCTGAGTGGAGGTCCTGGGTGCGCTCTTCTTTGGTGTTGGACAGGAGTCTCATCATGGAGTTCCACCGGGCGCATCCGGACAAACCAGCGCCAGGAGGCGCTGCTAGGGGGGGGAGTACTGTCACAACTCGCCACTCATCAGCGGCTTCAGCTGCGCACACACCTGCGCCTCGTAAGCAGCGGGCTATTTAGCCCACTCGGCCCAGTACTGCGGTCTGGAGCCATCTGTTCACATTGGCACTTTGTAGCTCGTGTATCAACCTCTGATCACCAGCAAGACTTCAACCACACGTAAGCATTCCTTACCTTTCTCCAAGTTCTTCACCCCTGTGCACAGGTGGATCCCTCGGCGGTGGATTTCCCCGTCATCGCCAACCAATTCCCACCATCAGCGCAGACTCTGCAGGACGCTGTCTTCCGGGCTTCTCCCTTGCCAACGCCAGCCACCTGTATCCACAAGTAAGCATCACACAACTCATTATCCCTGTCAAGGTGTGGTGCCCTTTACCCCTTGTCCTCTGCTCTCTCTCCATAGGGTTGTCCGGCTGTACGGCGCGCTGCTCTGCTTCCTGCACATCGGCGTTCACCCTCAACACATACACATACCGCACACATCCATTCAGACACACCTGCTTGTTGAATAAAGCTGTAAATAAAAAATAAATAAATCTATCCTGAGTCTGTGTGCGTGTCTCCTGGGCCAGACATTATGTCACTATCAACAATTCTTTTTCTCAAGTCTAAACTGATTTCTTTTGTTTTTGGCATGATACATGATGCAGTGCAAACCACTGCTGATGCTTTTATACTGTGTATAAAATGGAAGATAAATGTCAGTTTTAACTTGATTTTACAAGTTTTGGGCATTGCAAAGTTCAAGCACATCATTGCACAGCAGTGGTTTTTTCCATTGTTCAATGAAAGGGTCAGTTTTTTTTTTGTTTTTTTTTTTTGGGGGGGGGGGGTCATAATTTTGACCCTGGGAGTTTTTTGTGAAATAATTTTGTTCCTGTGAGCAAAGGGAAATAATTTTTGCTTTCTAAAGAAAACTAGGATGCTTGGAAAAGCGGTCTTAAAAAAAATTTGTTGTGCTAGTGAACAGCCCTTTAGAAGTACTTTTTTAAAAAAAATTCTCATGGGGGACTCATAATTCTGCTTTCACATGCATGAAGGCAGGTGTATTAAACAACAAATCCACTAGAGGGCACCAAACATTACCCCATCATCCAAAGAAGTAAAAACGGACAAAAGTTACTGACAATAACAAACATGATGACAGTGGAGGAGATATTGACAATTAAATGACAAGAATTAGAGGTACAGTGGTGTGAAAAAGTGTTTGCCCCTTCTTGATTTCTCATTTTTTTGTATGTTTGTTATACTTAAATGTTTCAGCTCATCAAGCTCATCAAGCATATTTAAATATGAGACAAAGATAACACAAGTAAACACAAAATGCAGTTTTTAAATGAAGGTGTTTATTATAAAGGGTAAAAAAAAAAAAATCAAATCTACATGGCCCTGTGTGGAAAAAGTGATGCCCCCGAAACCTAATAACTGGTTGGGCCACCCTTAGCAGCAACAACTGCAATCAAGCATGGGCTGCACGGTGGCGCAGTGGTTTAGCACTGTGACAGCACAGTTTTACCCTCGGCCGGGGGATCGCGGGGATCATGAGGTCGTGGGTTTGATCCCAGCCCCCGACCAACAGTGAGCTGTGTGGAGTTTGCATGTTCTCCCCGTGTTGCGTGGGTTTACTCCAGGATTTCTCCGGTTTCCTCCAGCATACCAAAAACATGTAGGTTTAGGGCGCTCGCGCACGCAGCGACCAGCAGCCGGTGGCTTGTCACCAGACTGCAAACCAAGTCTACCTACGGGTACAAATAAGTAACAAAAAAAAAAAATAAAAATAAAAAAAAGCATTTACGATAACTGGCAACGAGTCATTTACAGCGCTGTGGAAGAATTTTGCCCACTCATCTTTGCAGAATTGTTGTAATTCAGCCACATTGGAGGGTTTTCGAGCATGAGCCACCTTTTTAAGGTCATGCCACAGCATCTCAATCAGATTCAGGTCAGGACTTTGACTAGGCCACTCCAAAGTCTTCATTTTGTTTTTCTTAAGCCATTCAGAGGTGGACTTGCTGGTGAGTTTTGGATCATTGTCCTACTGCAGAACCCAAGTGTGCTTCAGCTTGAGGTCACGAACAGATGGCCAGACATTCTCCTTCAGGATTTTTTGGTAGACAGCAGAATTCATGGTTCCATTTACCACAGCAAGTCTTCCAGGTCCTAAAGCAGCAAAACAGCCCCAGACCATCACATTACCACCAACACAATATTTTACTGTTGGTCTGATATTCCTTTTCGGAAATGCTGTGTTACTTTTATGCCAGATACACACACCTTCCAAAAGTTTTAACTTTTGTCTCATCAGTCCACAGAGTATTTTCCCAAAAGTCTTGGGGATCATCAAGATGTTTTCTGGCAAAACTGATATGAGCCTTTATGTTCTTTTTGCTCAGCAGTGGTTTTCGTCTTGGAACTCTGCCATGCAGGCCATTTTTGCCGAGTCTCTTTTTTGTGGTGGAGTCATGAACACTGACCTTAACTGAGGCAAGTGAGGCAGCCTGAAGACTACGACAACCAGGTTCCAGAACAGTTTCATCTCATATGCAATAAGACGACTGAACTCTGGTCAAATTTAACTTCCAGAAATACTCTTTGCCCGGCAACTAGTATAGAGACACAGTTTTAGATTGTATAGCTGTATCTTTTAGCTGTATAGATTTTTATATATATTGGGAGTTCAAATTTGAAATGTTGTAACTGCACTTTACCTCGGACAAGATGCAAATTCTTCTTATTTACAATGGTGTGAAAAAGTGTTTGCCCCTTCTTGATTTCTCTTTTTTTGGGGGGTGTTTGTCACACTTAAATGTTTCAGCTCATCAAACAAATTTAAATATTAGACAAAGTTAACACAAGTAAACACAAAGTGCAGTTTTTAAATGAAGGTGTTTATTATTAAGGGGAAAAAAAATCCAAGCCAACATGGTCTTGTGTGAAAAAGTGATTGTCACCTAAACCTAATAAAAGGTTGGGCCACCCTTAGAAGCAACAACTGCAATCAAGCATTTGTGATAACTGGCAATGAATCTTTTACGGCACTGTGGAGGAATTTTGGCCCACTCATCTTTGCAGAATTGTTGCAATTCAGCCACATTGGAGGGTTTTCGAGCATGTACCGCCTTTTAATGTCATGCCACAGCATCTCAATCAGATTCAGGTCAGGACTTTGACTAGGCCTCTCCAAAGTCTTTAATTTTGTTTTTCTTAATTAATTAATTAAATCACCCTTATTGTCATTCAACCGTACAACCAATCATGTACAGCAGAACGAGATTGTGCTTTACCTATCTACAGTGTAAATCACACACCAAGTGCAGAATCAGAGGGCCGCTGCCATGCAAGGCGCCGCCACAGAGTTCCCTCCTCCATTCCATTTATTGCTGAGCACCAAGCTGGACGGCAGGAAGTTCCACTTTTATATGGTCTTTGGCATGACCTGGCCGGGATTTGAACCCCTGCCTCCCGCATGTGGGGCGGATGCTCTACCAACTGAGCCACCACTCCGGTGGCTCAGTTGGAGGTGGCCATTCGGAGGTGGATTTGTTGGTGTGTTTTGGATCATTGTCCTGCTGCAGAACCCAAGTGCGCTTCAGCTTGAGGTCCCAAACAGATGGCTGGACATTCTCCTTCAGGATTTTTTGGTAGACAGCAGAATTCATGGTTCCATTTACCACAGCAGGTCTTCCAGGTCCTGAAGCAGCAAAACAGCCCCAGACTATCACACTACCACCACCATATTTTTCTGTTGGTATGATGTTCCTTTTCGGAAATGCTGTGTTACTTTTATGCCAGATACACACACCATCCAAAAAGTTTAACTTTTGTCTCATCAGTCCACAGAGTATTTTCCCAGAAGTCTTGGGGATCATCAAGATGTTTTCTGGCAAAACTGAGATGAGCCTTTATGTTCTTTTTGCTCAGCAGTGGTTTTTGTCCCCTCATGGATCGTCACCTTATCGTGGTGGGGGGTTTGCGTGCCCAAGTGATCCCAGGAGCTATGTTTTCCGGGGCAATTTGCCTCTGGTAAGGGTCACCCAAGACCAACTGGTCCTGGGTGAAGGGCCAGACTAAGAACAATCCAACAGACTCTCATGATGAATGTTAGAACAAGGATTCAGTATGGGGTTACCGGGGCCCCACCCTGGAGCCAGGCCTGGGGAAGGGGCTTGATGGCTAGCGTCTGGTGGCTAGGTTTCCGCCCATGAGACCCAGTCGGGCTCAGCCCGAAAGAGTCACATGGGTCCACCCTCCAGTGGGATCACCACCTGCAGGAGGGACCATGGGGGTCCGGTGCAGTGTGAATCAAGTGGCGGTCAACGGCAGAGACCTTGGTGGTCTAATCCCAGGTTTCCTAAACTGGCTTTTGGGATGTGGAATGTCATGTCTCTGGTGGGGAAGGAGCCTGAGTTGGTGCATGAGGTTGAGAGATACCGGCTAGATATAGTCGGCCTCAACTTAGCACACAGCTCCAGTTCTGGAACCAGTCTCCTGGAGAAGGGCTGGAGCTTGGCCTACTCTGGAGTTGCCCTAGGCAAGAGGCGACGAGCAGGGGTGGGTATTCTTTTATCTCCCCTCCTTGCTGCCTCGATATTGGAGTTTTCCCTGGTGGACGAAAGGGTTGTTACCCTGTGCTTTCGGGTTGGAAAACGGGTCTTGACCATCATTTGTGCCTGTGCAACAAATGATGGTTCAGAGTACCCACCTTTTTGGAGTCTCTGACTGGGGTGCTGGAGGGTGCTCCTCTTGGAGACTCCATTGTCCTACTGGGGGACTTCAATACGCACGTGAGCAATGACAGTGAAACCTGGAGGGGGTGATTTGGAGAAACGGCCTGCCCGATCTGAATCTGAGTGGTGTTCAGTTAATGGACTTCTGTGCTAACCACAGTTTGTTCATAACAAACACCATGTTCAAGCATAAGGGTGTCCATATGTGCACCTGGCACCAGGACAACCTAAGTTGCAGGTTGATGATTGTTTTTGTTACTGTGTCATCAGACCTGTAACCATATGTCTTGGACACTTGGGTAAAGAGAGGTGCAGAGCTGTCAACTGATCACCACCTGGTGGTGAGTTGGAGCCGATGGCAGGGGAGGATGCCATTCAGGCCTGGTAGACCCAAACGTATAGTGAGGGTGTGCTGGGAATGTCTAGCTGAGGCCCCTGTCTTTGAGGTCTTCAACTCCCACCTCCGAAAGAATTTCAACCACATTCCAAGGGAGTCTGGAGACATGGAGTCTCAATGGGCCATGTTCTGCACCTCCATTGTTGAAGCAGCTGCAAAGAGCTGCAGCCACAAGGTTGTCAGGGCATCTCGTAGTGGCAACCCCCGAACCAAGTGGTGGACACCAGTGGTGGTGGTGGTGGGGGGTGCATTAAGCTGAAGAAGGAGTCCTATCAAGCTTGGTTGGTTTGTGGGACTCCCGAAGCAACTGGGGTGTACTGGCAGGCCAAGCAGAGCGCCGCTCGGATGGTTGATGAAACAGAAACTGGGGTATGGGAGGAGTTTGGTGAGGCCATGGAACAAGACTTTTGGTTGTCCTCAAAGAGATTCTGGCAAACTGTCCGGCGGTTCAGGAGGGGAAAGCAGCTCCCTGTCCAAACTGTGTATGGTGCGGATGGGGCACTGCTGACTTCGACTGGGGATATCGTCAGGCGGTGGAAGGAATACTTCAAGGATCCACTCAATCCCAAAGATATGCCATCCACCAGAGGAAGCAGGGCTTGTGGACGAGGGGGACGACTCACCTATCACAGGGGCTGAGGTCGCCAAGGTGATTAAAAATTTCTTTGGTAGCCGGGCCACGAGGGTGGACGAGATTTGCCCTGAGTACCTCAAGGCCCTGGATGTTGTTGGGCTGTCATGGTTGACATGCCTCTGCAACATTGCTTGGAGGTTAGGGGCAGTGCCTTTGGCATGGCAAACTAAGGTGGTGGTTCCTCTCTTCAAAAAAGGGGACCGGAGGATGTGCTCCAACTTTAGAGGGAGCACACTCCTCGGTCTCCCTTGGAAGATCTATGCCAAGGTACTGGAAAGGAGAGTCCGGCCGTTGGTTGAACCTCGGATTCAGGAGGAGCAATGTGGTTTTTGTCCTTGCCTTGGCACATCGGACCAGCTCTTTACCCTCTCGAGAATCCTCAAGGGTTCGTGGGAGTTTGCCCAACCAGTTTACATGTGTTTTGTGGACTTGGAGAAGGCATTCGACTGCGTCCATCATGGTTTTTGTGGGGGGTGCTGCAGGAGTATGGGGTATCGGGTTTGGTGCTATGAGCTATTTCGTCTCTGTACTACCGTTGTGAGAGTTTGGTTGGTATTGCCAACACTCGGTCAGATTCATTCCCAGTGAGAGTTGGACTCTGCCAGGGCTGCCCTTTGTCACCGATCCTGTTCATAATTTTTATGGACAGGATTTCTACGCGCAGCAAGGGAATGAAGGGTGTCATGCTTGGTGATCACAGGATCTCATCTCTGTTGTTTGCAGATGATGTTGTCCTGCTGGCTTCATCCAGCAATGACCTACAGGTCTTACTGGGACGTGCTGCTGCTGAGTGTACATCCAAGTCCGAGTCTATGGTCCTCAGCCCGAAAAAGGTGGATAATCCTCTCTGGGTTGGGGACTAGCACCTGCCCCAAGTGAAGGAATGTAAGTATCTTAGGGTCTTATTTACGAGTGAGGGGAGAATGGAATGAGAGATTGACAGATGGATCAGAGCAGCATCTGCAGTGATGCGGACGTTGTAGTGGTCTGTTATGGTGAAGAGGGAGCTAAGCTCTAAGGCAGAGCTGTCGATTTACCAGTCAATCTACGTTCCTACCCTCACCTATGGTCATGAGCTTTGGGTAATGACAGAAAGAACGAGATTGCGGATACAAGCGGCTGAAATGAGCTTTCTTTGTAGGATTGCTGGACTCACTCTCAGATATAGGGTGAGGTCAGTCATCTGGGAGAGGCTCAGAGAAGAACTGCTGCTCCTCCACATTGAAAGGAGCTAGTTGAGGTGGTATGGGCATCTGATCAGAATGCCTCCTGAACGCCTCCCACTTGAGGTGTTTTGGGCAAGTCCCACTGGGAAGACACCCCGGGGCAGACCAAGGACTCGCTGGAGAGACTACAGTATATCCCCCAGCTGGTCTGGGAATGCCTTGGTATCCTCTCTGAAGAGCTGGAGCAGGTGGCTGAGCAGAGGGAAATCTGGGCTTCTCTGATTGAACTGCTGCCTCCACGACCCGGACCTCCATAAAAGCGGTAGAAGATGGATGGATGGATGGTTTTCATCTTGGAACTCTGCTATGCAGGCCATTTTTGCCCAGTCGCTTTCTTATGGTGGAGTCATGACCACTGACCTTAACTGAGGCAAGTGAGGCCTGCAGTTATTTGGATGTTGTTGTGGGGTCTTTTGTGACCTCTTGCATGAGGCGTGGCTGCGCTCTTGGGGTAATTTTGGTCGGCCGGCTAATCCTGGGAAGTTTCACTCCTGTTCCATGTTTTCGCCATTTGTGAATAATGGCTCTCACTGTGGTTCGCTGGAGTCCCAAAGCTTTAGAAATGGCTTTATAACCTTTTCCAGACTGATTGATCTCAGTTTCTTTGTTTCTCATTTGTTCCTGAATTTCTTTGAACCACAGCATGATATCTAGCTTTTCAGGATCTTTTGGTCTACTTCACTTGGTCAGGCAGGTCCTCTTTAAGTGATTTCTTGATTGAGAACAGGTGTGGCAGTAATCAGGCCTGGGTGTGGCTAGAGAAATTGAACTCAGCTTTCCAAAGATGTGATAAACCACAGATAATTTATGTTTTAACCGGGGGTGGGGGGTCACTTTTTCACACAGGGCCATGTAGGTTTGGATTATTTTTACCCTTAATAATAAACACCTTAATTTAAAAACTGCATTTTGTGTTTACTTGTGTTATCTTTGTCTAATATTTAAATTTGTTTGATGATCTGAAACATTTAAGTGTGACAAACACACAAAAAAATGAGAAATCAGGAAGGGGCTAAACACTTTTTCATACCACTGTATAATTACAAATATGTTTGCGATTTCTTATCAACCTATGCAACAAAACAACATTGTTCGCTGTGTTTCAATGGTCTTACTTGAAGGCTACACTGCGCTTACGATTTCCAGTGGCACTATGACTTTTAGTCTGTATCTTTAAGCTTTCACATGTGCAGTAATATGGGTGTTTTGTTGGTTTTCAGGGACCTTTATTGTGTGACTTGGGTAGTGGCTCCACCTTTCTGGTTCCGCCACCACCTATGGTATAAGACAGCAGTGAGAAAAGAGGGGCGGTCTCTTGGCCTCCTCTCTGCCTGGCAGGTGTGCATGTATGGTGAGAAGGTGTCACTAATAAACCTGTGTCCCGTTCAACACTTAGTCTTGTCCTTGGCTCCTATTACTGACATCACAATGGACACAACTAAACCAGAGTATGGAAGAAGCCTCAATTTCTGTATGCATGTCTACCATGGAACATAAAAGAGACCTAAACGTACATTCCTGTGTTTCAGTCCATACTTTCCCTTAAATCCTGCACAAAACTTTCACATTTATCAGCTTTTAATTTTCCTCGAAAAACAAACTTCCTTCTCCATTGCTGTCCACTTTCAGCATACAAAATTCACTTCACCATACACATACAGTGGGGCAAAAAAGTATTTAGTCAGCCACCAATTGTGCAAGTTCTCCCACTTAAAAGTTGAGAGGTCTCCAATTTTCATCATAGGTATACTTCAACTATGAGAGACAAAATGAGAAAAAAAATCCAGAAAATCACATTGAAGGATTTTTAATGAATTAATTGGTAAATTCCTCAGTAAAATAAGTATTTGGTCAATAACAAAAGTTCATCTCAATACTTTGTTATATACCCTTTGTTGGCAATGACAGAGGTCAAACGTTTTCTGTAAGTCTTCACAAGGTTTTCACACACTGTTGCTGGCATTTTGGCCCATTCCTCCATGCAGATCTCCTCTAGAGCAGTGATGTTTTGGGGCTGTCGCTGGGCAGCACAGACTTTCAACTCCCTCCAAAGATTTTCTATGGGGTTGAGATCTGGAGACTGGCTAGGCCACTCCAGGACCTTAAAATGCTTCTTACGAAGCCACTCCTTCGTTGCCCGGGTGGTATGTTTGGGATCATTGTCATGCTGAAAGACCCAGCCACGTTTCATCTTCAATGCCCTTGCTGATGGAAGGAGTTTTTCACTCAAAATCTCACGATACATGGCCCCATTCATTCTTTCCTTTACACGGATCAGTCGTCCTGGTCCCTTTGCAGAAAAACAGCCCCAAAGCACGATGTTTCCACCCCCATGCTTCACAGTAGGTATGGTGTTCTTTCTCCTCCAAACACGACAAGTTGAGTTTTTACCAAAAAGTTCTATTTTGGTTTCATCTGACCATATGACATTCTCCCTATCCTCTTCTGGATCATTCAAATGCTCTCTAGCAAACTTCAGACGGGCCTGGACATGTACTGGCTTAAGCAGGGGGACACGTCTGGCACTGCAGGATTTGAGTCCCTGGCGGTGTAGTGTGTTTCTGATGTAGCCTTTGTTACTTTGGTCCCAGCTCTCTGCAGGTCATTCACTAGGTCCCCTCCGTGTGGTTCTGGGATTTTTGCTCACCGTTCTCGTGATAATTTTGACCCTACAGGGTGAGATCTTGCGTGGAGCCCCAGATCGAGGGAGATTATCAGTGGTCTTGTATGTCTCCCGTTTTCTAATAATTGCTCCCACAGTTGATTTCTTCACACCAAACTGCTTACCTATTGCAGATTCAGTCTTCCCAGCCTGGTGCAGGTCTACAATTTTGTTTCTGGTGTCCTTTGACAGCTCTTTGGTGTTGGTCATAGTGGAGTTTGGAGTCTGACTGTTTGAGGTTGTGGACAAGTGTCTTTTATACTGATAATGAGTTCAAATAGGTGCCATTAATACAGGTAACGAGTGGAGGACAGAGGGGCCTCTTAAAGAAGAAGTTACAGGTCTGTGAGAGCCAGAAATCTTGCTAGTTTGTAGGTGACCAAATACTTATTTTCCGCCATAATTTGCAAATAAATTCTTTAAAAATCAGACATTGTGATTTTCTGGATTTTTTTTCTCATTTTGTCTCTCATAGTTGAGGTATACCTATGATGAAAATTGGAGACCTCTCTCATCTTTTAAGTGGGAGAACTTGCACAATTGGTGGCTGACTAAATACTTTTTTGCCCCACTGTTTCTCCACAACATTTATTTGTTTTCTTATTTTTTCCCCTTTTTCTTCTGTTGTGTTTGAATTACCCCTATTTTTAAAATATATTCTCAACGTAGGATTTTAACAACAACACATACCCTTTTATAATTAGGAATAAATCTACTTATTCTCTCCTCTATGGGATGGCCTGGGGGCTGATTCCATCCGTGCTCGGGTTGCCCAGTATTTCCCTGTTCTGCCATCTTATTTCAGGACTGGCTATGCGGCCTTCTCCAGGGCTTTTATTGTGACAGCGTCACGGCGGGACTTCTGGCTGCCAAAGCCAAACCAGCGCTGTGACAGCTGTATGTCATTTCACTAATTACTTTTCCCCTCTTTGATTGGTTTGTGTTCTACTTTTAAGGGAGCAGCTGAGGCTCACTCCTCGCTGCGACCTGCAACTTTGTGCTCCTCCATGTACGAGACTGGAGTCCCTATCCCCAGCTCCAGTCTTTCCTGTGATTCATCGTCGATCATCTTCTTGTAAGTGTTTATTGTACAGCGCAGGCTCCGACCTCGCTGCCGTTCATAGTTAATCCTCTGAGTCTATTATCTTGTGTCTTAGTTTTTGTTCGTGTTTTTGCCCCACGTGGCTGTTTATTTTGTCATTCTAGTCTTTTGTTAATAAACAAGCAAACTCACTGGTTGGTCTCTAGCATCTCACTAATGCCCTGCAAAGGCCATGCCATAACGCTCTGCCCAGAATAAAGCTGAACCTCTTTACTCTCCAGCTGATTGGGGGTAGCCTCTCTGTGCCTCACTGCTCCAAACTTGCTGTTGAGCAAGTGGTGGAGGTCTTTCTTTGTTTTTTAGCATGCATACATGTCTTAAAGCTTCCCTCTCAGCCAGAGCGATACTAAGGTCCCCAAAATTGTTGGAAAAATTTCCTTTAGTCTATAACACGACGAATCCATTGCCCTCACCTCAAGGGCTGGGTAGACTCCCAGCCGTGTTCTTGAGGATGATGGCCAGCACTTATTCTTTGCAAGTAGAATGACTGAGCCTTGTGGCACGGGCCCATGGTGCTTTCTTAGGGTCATCAGGTGGGTACCCTCCTTCATTGGTGTTTTGTCAATTAGCCCACAACACCTCCAGGGAGCCTGACAGCTGACCCCAGCGTCCAAAGACAGCCCGCTCGGCCCCATGGGTTTCACCACCACTGCTCTACGGTGTTTCCTTTGTGCCCGATGGGTTGTTCCAGCACTCGCAGCGCTTCAGCCACAGCCATCTCGATGCTGCCTCGGCTCACTTGGTGATATTAGCCACTAGCTTTCTTCTATTGCAACCTTTAATTCTGAGTCTGGACAAGCCACTCCAGAGTGACTGCCCAGGAAATCCTCGGCAGCCCACTTCCACTGGCAAGTTCCACGCCCGCCATCCCCTCTGCTGACACTCGTAAATGAGGGGTTGATACTTCCCAGTTTTCCTCTTATGGGCCTCCTCCATCTTCTCCTCCTATGGCACAGTCAGTTCAAGAAGGACCACTTGTTTTGATGCTCTGGACCACAAAATTATGTCTGGTCTGAGGGATGATGATGTAATCTCCTCTGGAAACTTAAGTTGTCTCCTGAGGTTGACGCTCAATTCCCAGTCAGCAGCAGATGCCAGGATTCTTACACTTGTTTGTGTCCCACTAGAGGTTTCCCCTGCCCTAATAAGCCTAATCAGACGGGGCCCTGTCATCCTGGTGGCATTGTGGGTGTAGAAGAAAATATGAAAATTAATAAATATGATCAATTATTTAATTTATATTGATGTATTGGAATCTGAGATCAAATCTCGTTTCATATACATCAGAAAAGTTAATAACACTTGTGGGGCACCAGCTTCTATCTCTAAGAAGCAATTTAATCTTTAATTTCACTTTATGCCTGTTTAATCACTCAATAAATTAATTAATAATCAGTCTCAATTTTTTTTTCTCGTGAATTCGATACCTGTGCTTGAAACAGACTCAGAATGAAATAAATTCTCAACAACTTCTCTCATTTTCACATATTTATTAAACAAAATGATTAACAGACATTGCAGTAATTTCATTAATCATAAAATCAATCTTGTAAATGATAGATTAACAATGTCAATATTTTCGGAACCAGGGTTAAACTGATCATCAGTTTGAGTTAACAGATTATGGAAACAACGCCAATTTATGGGGAAAGTTTACTAATTATATGAGAAGTCCTGGATTAATCTTAAGAAAATAAAAACGGAATTTTAACAAAAAGAAGAGTTATGTTAAGGGCTTCTTAATTTGCATCTGATTAGATACACAAATTATTACCGAACCTCAGATGTTTAATTCAGCAGATGAATTAAAGTTGCAGCTCACGTGATTCCTCGCTTGGAGTTTCCCCGTTGATCTGGTCAACGTTTTTTTTCGTCGTCCTCAGCCCAAGATTTCGTGGACGTTAGGGGAAATATCTGCCCGCAGATATTTCAGGGTCCACAGTTCGACCTTTAAAGTCAAGCAGTCGAAGTGGCTGGATTTTGGCTGTATGATCCACAGCTGTAACTCAGATAGGAGCCAGATGGTGTTGACGTTTCCTCAGCGTGTGATGAGAGCTGCGTCTTCTCAGAGGCCTTCGATAATAATTAATTAAAGATATCTAATCCGATCTCAAATTAAAGAGTTTCGGACTTTAGATAAAAATAATAGCTTCTGGTGTGTGATTGGTCAGGAAAAATATTATAAAAATAAAGTCAAGATTAAAGTTTACATTAAAATTACACAAACAGTGGTTTTACAGAAAGTTTAACAAAGAAAAAGTGATAAATTAAAATTGGAGTTTAACTCCAATTAAGAATTGAGCTCAAAGAAATAGGAATTCCTAGGCATTTAAGAGAAAAAGAAAAAGCCATTAAAATACAAAGTTACATAAACAAATTACGAGTTATTGAGATCTGCTGTGTTCAAAAAAGCGACACGTGGTAGAAGTCTTTGTTTTTCCTTGCTGTGTGTAGACAATAGACTAAAGAGAGAGATGAACAGAGGTGAATCAAAAAGAGGGCCGAAAGAGGAAAAAGAGAACGAAGCAGGGGGTTTCCCTCCTTTTATAAGCTCTGTTGTCGCGGGCTTCCGGGTTGACCGGAATCTCAGCCAATGAGCGTCCTTCGTGGGCGGGCTTGATGAACTTTTAGTCCAATAACAGGCCTCGTCTGTGAGAGACCAATATGATGAAGAAGCTGTGGCTCCGTGAAGACTGGGTGAAATGTAATATCGGTCCACATGAATACACACAATTTTAAATACATTGGAATATGCTTTATACCCTTATGTATTAAACTAAGATAACTTTAGTGATTAGTATAAATTATAAGCAGTGCTTCTAAATCAACATGCAGGAATAAACATTCATTTAAACATTTTTAACATGCGTATATATATATATAAAATCACAGATTAATGCATTTCACACATATTATTGATTTTCCACATTAAAAACATCAGAGTCCATTTGCTTTTCATAGTCCTGAAAAGAAGAGAAGGTTTAGAATTGAGTTTGTAATAATGTACTTTAAAGTTCACTGGTTAAATCCAGCATGTCCCAAAGTTTAAGGAAATTTTATTGAGCTGTGGATGGGTGTGGCAATGAGGGCTCCATATCTCCATGTTTATGGGGGCAATAAAACCAAAGCCGGACATAGGTGCAATTCCTTAGGCTGGCTTTAACAAAGGAATGGGACTTCAGCTGTGGCCTGGGGGAGAAAAAATCCATTCTTGACTGTCTTACTCCTGGGTGAAACAAAATGTCTTTAAGCAGAAGAATAATTATTGCTGAGCCAAAGTGAGATGATGCTACAGTGGGTCTTCCTCCTCTTCACCTCCAGACCTACGGCAAGCTCAGACAATATCTGATCATGCCTCCATCTGAACTTGCTGTCCACCAGACTAGCTTGGCATGATGACAACACGTGCTCAAGGCTTGCCGGCTTTCCACACAGCATACAATCTGGATTCTCAACCAGAACCCAACTGTGGAGGTTTACCGGTGTTGGCAGGAGATCGTATGTGGGGCATAAGAGGAACTTTATTCGCTGGTCCTCCATACTCCACATATCTCTCCACCCCAACGACCTTCCTTGAACACATGTCCAACATGTCCACCTCCCCTGGCTATTCATGGACGCAGCCCTGACTTGTCTGCCCCCCTCCTCCATCAGGTGAAGCTCTTCTTGGACTAGACTACAGCGGCCTTTGGTGTCTGCATCCCTCCACCTTGCCCTGGTTATAACTCCTAGGCCCAGCCGGCCTTGGTTTACTGTCCCCAAAATGTCCTTGTGGCATAGCCTTTCCTCTGCACCCGCCACAGCCTTACTTACTAAGTTAACTTGAAGCTCGATTTTGAGGTCAATTTATGAAAGAATGCAATTCTTATAGTTGACCACAAGATGGAGGCAGCTCCTTCTACACTCAAGGAGGAAGAGACACAGTGACATCGGTTGAAGGTGGTCTAGCTGCCACAGCTCTAAGATGGTGCCAAGGATTGACTCACCCTAGTGATTTTCAAGATGATGTTTATACTGCTTAATCTGCACATGCGCAGTTCTCATGCAACGGAATGCCACGTGGCAATTTCAGTCACACGCAAATGTGAACTCACAACGTGGCCGCGAAGTCTATTGACCAAAAACCACGCCTTGTTTTTTCAAAGAAACTGGAGCGCCATCTCCTTAACTGAATTTTATTCATGCAAGAAAAATCTTACAGCTTTAACTTTGTATACAATTTAGCACTGTTACCACAAATAATCTCCTGTCAGTAACTTTTATCATGCTTTAAACACAATCTCTCGGCTCAACTCAGGTGAGTGGATGAATTTCCCTCCTCCCCTTTGTCAACAAAGATACACACAGACTCTCCTTTGCCTCTTGCACTGTGAGAAGTGCGATGCTTTAGTTAAATTGCACACATACACACACACACACATATATATATATATATATATATATATATATATATATATATATATATATATATATATATATATATATATACTGTATATATATATATATATATACTCACAGGCCACTTTATTAGGTACACCATGCTAGTAACGGTTTGGACCCCCGTTTGCCTTCAGAACTGCCTCAATTCTTCGTGGCATAGATTCAACAAGGTGCTGGAAGCATTCCTCAGAGAGTTTGGTCCATATTGACATGATGGCATCACACAGTTGGCGCAGATTTGTCGGCTGCACATCCATGATGCGAATCTCCCGTTCCACCACATCCCAAAGATGCTCTATTGGATTGAGATCTGGTGACTCTGGAGGCCATTTGAGTACAGTGAACTCATTGTCATGTTCAAGAAACCAGTCTGAGATGATTCCAGCTTTATGACATGGCGCATTATCCTGCTGAAAGTAGCCATCAGAAGTTGGGTACATTGTGGTCATAAAGGGATGGACATGGTCAGCAACAATACTCAGGTAGGCTGTAGCGTTGCAACGATGCTCAATTGGTACCAAGGGGCCCAAAGAGTGCCAAGAAAATATTCCCCACACCATTACACCACCACCACCAGCCTGAACCATTGATACAAGGCAGGATGGATCCATGCTTTCATGTTGTTGACGCCAAATTCTGACCCTACCATCCGAATGTCGCAGCAGAAATCGAGACTCATCAGACCAGGCAACGTTTTTCCAATCTTCTATTGTCCAATTTCGATGAGCTTGTGCAAATTGTAGCCTCAGTTTCCTGTTCTTAGCTGAAAGGAGTGGCACCCGGCGTGGTCTTCTGCTGCTGTAGCCCATCTGCCTCAAAGTTCGACGTACTGTGCATTCAGAGATGCTCTTCTGCCTACCTTGGTTGTAACGGGTGGTTATTTGAGTCACTGTTGCCTTTCTATCAGCTCGAACCAGTCTGGCCATTCTCCTCTGACCTCTGGCATCAACAAGGCATTTCCGCCCACAGAACTGCCGCTCACTGGATATTTTTTCTTTTTCGGACCATTCTCTGTAAACCCTAGAGATGGTTGTGCGTGAAAATCCCAGTAGATCAGCAGTTTCTGAAATACTCAGACCAGCCCTTCTGGCACCAACAACCATGCCACGTTCAAAGTCACTCAAATCACCTTTCTTCCCCATACTGATGCTCGGTTTGAACTGCAGGAGATTGTCTTGACCATGTCTACATGCCTAAATGCACTGAGTTGCCGCCATGTGATTGGCTGATTAGAAATTAAGTGTTAACGAGCAGTTGGACAGGTGTACCTAATAAAGTGGCCGGTGAATATACGTACACACACACACATATACACACACACATATATATATATATATATATATATATATATATATATATTGTCACCACTCGCCGCTCTCGGGCATCCACCTCAGCTGCGCGCACACCTGCACCTCATTAGCGCGCAACTATTTATTCCACCTCGCCCTGAACATCGGCCTGGAGCCGTCTGTCTTCCTACGTGCTCAAACCCTCAGCAGATTCCTTCCTCCAGGCCTGCTGACCTTCGCAACGACACGTAAGCTGTCTATTCACTCACCTGTCCTCTCAGCCTTCCCCTGTGCACAGGTGGATTCCCTGGCGGCAGAATCCTCTCCTTCGCCACCATCAACACCTCTCCTTGTTGGACGCACAGCAGGGTGCTGTCTCCCACGCTTAGGATCTTGCCAATGCCAGCCACCTCTGTTACTGCAAGTAAGCACATTGCTTTATTACTCTCCCGTGTGATTTGCCCAGCTAATCCCCTGCTCTCCTCTCTTCCATAGGGTTGCCTGGCTGCACGACGTGCTGCTCTGTCTCTGCCTTCATCTTCCACCCACAACACATTAACATATCTCATACACGCATCCAAACACGTTTTATTGGTTAAATAAAGCTTTCAAATCTGCCTGAGCCTGCGTGCATGTTTCCTGGGCCGAGTAATATGTCAGTACGGCTCCAGCAGAGCAGCCCAGCGGACAGCGGGCTCGCACACCGCTTTTCCACTCTCGAGGCTCGGGTGGATATGATTGCTCACCAACAACAATTGATTTTTAACCAATTAACCATAATCACTCACCGGTTAGACCGCCTTGACCCCCAGCAGGCATTCCCCCCGGTTCCTCAAGGTGCCTCATCTCCGGTCGCTTCCACGGCTGGCCAGCCTAGCTCAGGGACGCCGACCCGGCTCACACCTATTCCGACCCCCGCTCGCTTCAACGGGAAACTCAGTCTCACCCCCTGGCGTTACCCGCTCTGGAGTCCGCCGATGAGCCAGAGGCCATGGTGATCGGGCACACCAGGCTCCCCCTTGCGGAGAGACAACGCAGGCGGGAACTAGGTCTCTGCATGTATTGCGGAGACGTCCAGCATACAGTGGAGCTGTGCCCGGTTAAGCCAAAAGGGGGGGTCCGTGAGTCACTGTAGGGGGCCTTGCAGACTCTAACCGGTCAAATCCCCTATCCTGTTGCACACTGCCCATTCGTTTCTGCCATAACTCCACCGGGCATCTCACACATGCACTGGTGGATTCAGGGGCAGAGCAAAGTTTTATTTCCAAGAGCCTGGCAACCCGTTTGGGCATATCCTGTCAGCCACTGTCAACTCCCCTTAACCTGGTCACTCTCTCTCGCTCTCCCCTGGGGGTAGTGACGTATCTCACCAAGCCGGTTCCTATTATAATCTCTGGCAACCACTGTGAGGATCTGACCCTGTTTGTCCTGCCTTCCTCTTCGGACCGTGTCATCCTGGGCTATCCGTGGCTGCGCTTGCACAACCCCGTCCTCGATTGGAGATCCGGCGGTGTCCTTTCTTGGAGCTCCTTCTGCCTGGGCACCTGCCTCCAGTCTGCGGCTTGTGCTCCGTCCTCTCCTCCGCCGGCGCCAGTCTCTGAGCCTCCAGACCTCACCCTGGTGCCGCAGGAGTTCCACGACTTGGGAGTAGCATTCAGTAAGTCCAAGGCGATGTCTCTTCCCCCTCACCGGCCGTATGACTGCGCCATAAACCTCCGTCCAGGGGCCCCCTTGCCATCTGGCCGCCTGTACAGCCTCTCTGCTCCCGAACGTGAGGCGATGGATGCTTACATCAAGGAGTCGCTCAGCGCTGGGATTATCCGCCCCTCCTCGTCTCCTCTCGGCGCGGGCTTCTTCTTCGTGTCCAAGAAGGATGGGTCCCTTCGCCCCTTCATTGACTTCAGAGCCCTGAATGACATTACTATTAAGGATCGCTACACCTTGCCGCTGATGGACACTGCCTTCCACTCCCTCCAGGGGGCAACCTGGTTCATGAAACTATATCTCCGCAGTGCTTACCATCTTGTTTGGATCCGGGAGGGTGATGAGTAGAAGATGGCTTTCAGGACACCCAGCAGTCACTTCGAGTACCTCGTGATGCCGCTTGGGCTCACCAACGCACCTGCCGTCTTCCAGTGGCTCATAAATGACTTCCTACGAGATTTCCTGGGGGTCTTTGTCTTTGTGTACTTGGACGATATACTCATCTTCTCCAGGTCACGGGAGGAGCACCAGGTTCATGTGAGGCAGGTCCTGCAACGGCTGCTGGAAAACAGACTTTACATCAAGGCGGAGAAGTGCGAATTCTACGCCCGGACCACCTCCTTCCTGGGGTTCATCATCTCGCACAATGCCATTGTAGATATTACACCAAAAACCAGACATTTGCAGCTAGAATAGTCATTTACCACATTAGCAATGTATATTAGATATTAGCGTGTATTTCTGATTAGTTTAAAGTTATCATCCTTGAAAAAAAAAAAAGTGCTTTTCTTTCAAAAATAAGGAAATTTCTAAGTGACCCCAAACTTTTGAACGGTAGTGTGTATATATATATATATACTATATATATATATATATATATATATATATATATATATATATATATATACAGTGATCCCTCACTAATCGCAGTTAATGGGTTCCAGAACTGACCGCGAAAAGTGAAAAACCGCGAAGTAGCGTCACCCCTAATGACGTCACCCATAAATAATACGTACGTTCATTCTCTCACTCTCTCTCTCATATGATACGTGTGTGTGTGTGTGTGTAAGAGTACATACATACGTAGATGTAAATAAAGTGTACATAAATATGTTTTAAGAACTCTTTTATTCTTATAACAAGATACGTAACTCAAGATGAAGATGATTTACTGCACAGGTTAATGAGAGCTTTACTGCTCCTCAGGTGACGCCTCATCGTCGGGTGCTAGAGGTGCAGCATCGTCGAGGGCAGCTTCCAATAGAGTTGGAGAAGCTGCAGGAGGCGGCGTAGTGGCTCGACGGGAAGACTATTTCGCACAAAAAGGCACAAGAGAACAGCGAAAAGTTCCACGCGGCGAGACTAAGCAACGCGAGCGATAAAGAACAATGAATGCGGTCTTCCTTCGCTGGGTATGGGCGCTCGGCAGGGAGAGAAGCTGGGTAAAACGTCTCGGCCAATCAGCTTGCGAGATTCCCGAGCCGAGCCAACACGAGAACAGCAAACAGAGAGGTGGATTTTGAGTTGTGCGGGCTCTCCGTGTTGATACCTGATGTTCTAATGTAGTCTCCCTGCCTTCTGCTAGCGCCCGCTAGGGCTGCACGGTGGCGCAGTGGTTAGCACTGCGGCAGCACAGTTTACCCTTGGCCGGGGGATTGTGGGGATCGTGGGATCGTGGGTTCGATCCCAGCCCCCGACCAACAGTGATCTGTGTGGAGTTTGCATGTTCTCCCCGTGTTGCGTGGGTTTACTCCGGGATTTCTCCGGTTTCCTCCCACATGCCAAAAACATGCATGTTAGGTTAATTGGCTGTTCTAAATTGTCCCTAGATATCTGTTTCCTATAGGCCCTTAGAATAGAGGGTTAGTATTGGTGAAAGCGCTTTGAGTGGTCTTTGTGACTAGAAAAGCGCTGTATAAGTGCAGGTTAGTTAGTTAGTAGTTAGCGCCCGCCCATTTTTTCTCAATTTTGAATTTTTGATGAATATTTTTGAAAAATCCGTGATGCACTGAGGGCGCGAAAGGTGAGGCGCGAAGTAGCGGGGGATCACTGTACATCTTCTTGGATACATTTAGGGCTTAGGGGTGGGGGGGTACCACACTGTGTCGGAGAAGGGGATACCTCTGCTACACGGTGGGGCTGCCCTCACCTCAATTTTAATTGCATTTTAGACACAGAGGGCTTGGGGGAATGGGGGCCCCACTGCCTATTGCAGTGGCTAGTGGTGCTCCAACCACCATCCCCCCAATTTTAACTGCACTATGGTAGTCCACACATTTACACACAATCACATCACACAACCGACAAACACCTACCATGTTTTGTGCAAGGAAGGGGTCTTCCCCCACCCCTGTCACCCTCTTGCTGCTGGGGGCTTGGGGGTCTGGGACCCGTCATGTTGTCAAATCCCTGGGTGCTGCTTGCTGAATGTATAGATACAAGCAAGGGAGTGAGAGAGGGACTGAATAAGAGAGTCAGCAAGAGTGAGGGAGTGATGAATGGAGATGGTGATGGTGGGTGCTGGGGGTGGGGGTCTGCTTCTGTGGCTGCAGCCGCCCTGGGGTAGGTCGTGGGGGGTGGGGTGGGGGGGGGGGGGCGCAGGCCTGCGCCAATGGTCTCCGCAGCCGCTGCCAGGTGCCGGTGCATGTTCAGGTTTGCTGCATCTGCATCGCAGTCACACTAAGAAATAAGGGTGAATGAGGGTGGGTGAGTGTGAGGGGGAGAGCACGAATGGATGTGTGTAGGTCGGAGTCTGAGTGAGAGTGCATGCGTGGGTGAACGATACTGGGTGTGGGT
The DNA here is from genome assembly GCA_020510985.1 of Pholidichthys leucotaenia. Taxonomy (NCBI): domain Eukaryota; kingdom Metazoa; phylum Chordata; class Actinopteri; order Cichliformes; family Pholidichthyidae; genus Pholidichthys; species Pholidichthys leucotaenia. The sequence continues at coordinate 286,749,553 of CM035838.1, forward strand.
GACCCTGAGGGCGAGTGAGAGTGAGACTGAATGGATACAGGAATGAGAGAGAATGGGTGGGTCCGGGAATGTGACAGTGGGTGAGTGAGACTGAGGGAGTGCATGTGGGTACATATGAGATCATGAGGGTGTGAAGGTGTGGGGATGGATGTGGGTGTGTCTCCAAGTCAGGGGGTGCTGGATTGAGGGGGGTAGTGTCTCTCGGCTATGTGGGCTCCCCTGGGTGGGGGAGAATTCTTTGGGCATGGGGGTCCCCGGGATGTGCTGTGGTGGGGCTGGGAGGGTATACCCACTGTGGGGGCACCTGGGGGGGCTCATGCCAGTGGGCACGGTCCAGTCTCCAGCCCCGGGGGTGGGTGTGCAGGCCTCCTGGCGCCTGGGGCCCGGGGACTGGCGTTGGCCCCACTGGGGGGTTGGAGGGTTGGCAGGCCTGGGGGTGTGGGCCCGCCGTGCCGGCCGTCTGGCAGCCTGGCCTCCCTCAATCATCCCTCCAGGGGCTGATGCCTGGCTTTCCTGGGGCTTGCTGACCTCGGGCATTTGCGCCCTGTGAGGGTTGGCAGCGCTGCCTTGCCTGCTCAGGGTTCCTGGGAAGGGCAGGGGTGCTGCAACTGGCCCCTCTATTCGGATGTTTCCTGACAAACCACTCACATACATACACTTATTTTGCATACGCTCTCATATATACGCACACGCACAAATGTCTCTCCTTTAACAGGTGCAGATACCGGACTCGTGTTGAGACATCTTCGGTGGAAGAAGCAGTTTGTCTTTTGTTTTTGTTTTTGGTTTGTTTTCTTTTTGTCTGTTCCCCTCCCTTTTCTTTCCCCCTCCACACACTTGCTTTCCCTATTCCCCATCCTGTCGGGTCCTCCATGGGTAAAATAATTTAACTCAAGTATTAAACGTTATTACAGGAGGAGTTTACAACAATATAAGTACATAGTTAGGAACTGTATAAAGCTCCTTTTGGCAAAGTAAATCTGTTTTGGCACAATAAGGGGAACAGATCTCTGTTCTGATTACCAAGCTGCCTGCCTTCGGTGCTTCTTCCACCGAAGATGTCTCAACACGAGTCTGGTATTGCAAGAGTTTGCAAGTAGCAGTGATATAGGTTACCCAGTGTGTCCATGCAACACTTTGAGCAACTGATGACTACACAACTGAAATATTTGAATTAAAGCAGCTTAGCAACTGTTGTCCTTGGTGATATAATGATAACATACTGTGTGCTAATGGCTCTCAAGTGGAGAGGTTAATGTCATCTCATGGGTACACACAACTCGTGAAGTGTGCCACTACAGACAGGGCAACTTTGATTGATCACCCTTATTTCAACAGACAGTGTGATGATGTGTTAGTGCAGGTCTGAGATGTGTACTACAGTGACCATGAAGCTGTGTATTGCTCAATTCCTGTGTGTCTGTTGTACATTGTGGCAAATTATGTACAGCAGCAGTTATGACAGATCATACGTTCAGTAGGCTAGCATGGGGAAAGTTAGTGGATCAGGGAGAGCATGGTATCATCAGGGAGCTAAGCTGAGAATTGTCATGTAGGGCATGATGCAGTATATGATCTTTGCTGAGCTGCTGGGCTTCACTGCTGCTGCTCTGCCTGTCTCCGCTGTTGCTGCCACCCCTGATTGTGCTACTCAGTTGCCGGCTCGTGCGTCTGTTTTTGAGCTGCCCAAGCCGCTTTAGCAGACTTGAATGGGGTCCCCAGACCATAGCCCTTAGTACTACCTCCTACTCCTCGGTGGTCTGGGTCATCCCCTGTCCTTCTAGCAGCCCATGGATCATTGACTAGACTCTCCCCAGACTCTTCCCCTCAGCTCAGTTTCGCCCCTGAATGGCATTATGCTTAGAGAGGAAAGAATGAAAAGAACAGAAAAAAACACTTTCCCTTTGTGTTTTTTTTTTTTTTTTTTGCCCTGAACTGCTCAGTTTCTCTCTAAAGAAAAAGAAATAAAAGACAATATCTTCCCCTTTGTGATGTCAGAAATTGATATCCCAACTGTATTTTGTTTCATTTAGAACTCTACTATGGGAGTGTTTTTATTTCAGTGAAGACTTAACCACATGAAACAGTTAAACAAAAGTTTTGCTCAAGTTACAATTTCTGTCAAATGCCAGCTCTAAGCATTATTCAGCTTTGATGCATCATTGCACATACTGTATCTGTACAAATGTTGTTCTAACTGTATTATGTTGTTGTTATCTCTATGAATAGTATATCTTCTCTGCCCCCCAACCAGTCATTGTAGAAGACTGCCCCTCCCTGAGCTCGGTTCTGCCAGAGGTTTCGTCATATAAGGGAGTTTTTCCTTCCTGCTGTTGCCTTGTGCTTGCTCGTTGGGCTTTTGTTTAAATTATGATTCACGCCTTATGTTTAAGTTATCAGTTTATTGCCAGTAATCGGTTTATTGTGACCATGTAACCAGGTTCATTGTTCAAAATATAAACAAGTTCCAGGAATAAATAGTAGATGGCAGCAATATCATATCTGGTTCCTAAAAATGGCATTTGTGTTTTTCGTGATTAAGATATTGTTCGTCAGCAGCTTCAGTTCAAAACAGAGCAGAAAAAAAATTCAGGTTGTTCATACTTTGATGAAAATTTATCATTCAGGTTGTTAGTGTTTTGTAAAAGATCAATGGTTCAATAAATGTAAACATTTCATAATGTACTCGTACTTATTCATACTAAATTTGGAGTTGCCATTAGCTTGTTTTGTTATCATTTTACTGGTCTGGCCCACTTGACATTAAATCCGGTGGTATATGGGCCCCGAGCTAAAATGAGTTTGACACCCCTGCTGTAGGGTCTCCTCAGCATGACAGAAACTACAATGACTCCCTGCCTTTGGATCTATACATGCCACATATCTGTTTGTAGCCACGGCCCCATGCACCACCCTCCATTGGAGATCAACTGTCCATTTCCTTCTGTGAGGTTTGTACAGGGACATCCAGCTGCCCCTCGGAGATGAACCCGGAAGCAAAAGACCAAGCCACTTCCTCCCATGGACACCAGCCAATAAATGAGCTGCCCTCACACTGTCCCCAGTAATTTTTACACATGTATACTGCCTAATTGCCGGATGACATTTTCTCCACACATCTATGAGATCACTTTCAGTGATTACATCACACAGGAGAGAGACTGAAGGCAAATAAAGCTCCTCTGGATTTCTGTCAAACGTGTGGTACAGTTACAGTCTCCTCCTACTGCTATGATCGAACTGTAGCCACACATGTGACTTACTTAATGCCTTACATAATGCCTCACATCTTAGATAAGAACAAAGTGCAGAGTTTCCTTGGAGATAACAGGAAGCTGTGAAAGTGTAATCTTTGGTATGCAAGAGACTGCTTGGGGGATCCTTTGTGTGCCGAGAGATGGCTTGGAGGATCCTTTGTGGGCCAAAGACTGTGAGGGGGATGCTAAGGGATTAAAGAGGAAATGTATTGTTACTTTTGATTTGAATGCAATGTGACTTGTGAGCTGTGGGGAGACCTGGGTATATAAGGGATGAGTTTTTTCTGAGATGCTCTCTTTCTACTTTGCTCATGTTGGAGATGTGTAATAAACTGCCTTGAGACAAACATGCCTCGTCAATTACACGCTCCACACTGGTGACCCAAGACGTAGCATGCAGCAAGAAGAGAATTCCCCGGGGCCAGCGTCGTTGGGAGCCCCCAGCCAAGCGTATGCCGTTACAGTCCAGCTACCGGACTTTTGGCAGCACAACCCGCGCTCCTGGTTCCACCTGGTTGAGGCACAGTTCGCCCTCCGGGGAATATCGGTAGATGACACGAAATTCTACCATGTGATTGCAAAGCTCGATAACCACACGGCCCAGCATGTGGAGAGCCTTCTGGAGCAGCCACCAGCCAGCGACAAATACGGCACGTTGAAGGCTGCACTCATCCAGCACTACACTCTCTCAGTTGAGGAGAGAGTAGAGGGACTCCTGGTGCTGACTGAGTTGGGAGATGGCACGCCCATTGACCTGATGGAGAAGATGCTGAGGTTGAAAGGCTCGGACGATGACCACTTCATCTTTACCCACCTCTTCCTCAGGACCCTGCCGTCAGCGACGAGAGCGGCCCTGGCCAGTTCGTCGTTGTTGGCCCAATGGGACTACCATGCGCTGGCCCGGGAGGCGCATCGGATTGTCAATGCCAGCAGAGAGTGCGCGGCCATGGTGGCAGCGACGGAGCTCGGCACGACGGCCGGAGATGGCGGAGAGCCAGGGACAGCGGTAGCGGAACAACCGATGACGGCAGCGGCGGGAGCCAAGGAACGCGGAGGGGACACCCTTTGTTTCTACCACCGCCGCTTTGCAGAGAAGGCATGCAAATGTATACCACCGTGCCAGTTCAAGCGCTCGGGAAAACGCCAAGACCAGGGGTCGGTAGCAGCTGCGACCCTTGGGGAGGAGAACAAGCTGTTCTACTTGACGGACGCACGCTCGGGGAGGCATTTCCTCGTGGACACAGGCGCCCAGTTTAGTTTCATCACGCCTTCCTATGCTGACCGGCTGGCAGGTTCCAGCGGCCCTGAGATGGCAGCAGCAAACGGCTCGGAGATTAAAACCTTTGGTGAGACGACTCTGCTTCTGTCTCTACACGGCCGTACGTTTGAGTGGACTTTTGTCATAGCAGCACTGAATTTCAATATATTGGGGGATGATTTTTTGTGCTCACATGGTTTGTTGGTTGATCTCGCTAATAGGCGCCTGGTTAATACACTTTCTTTTGATTCTATTCTCTGTACAGCTCGAGCGGCCCGACCAACAGCACAAGCCAACGTCACAGCTGCAAGCGGTAAGTTCAGCACACTGCTCACTCAGTTCCCAGCACTCACTGTCCCCACATTTTCGGCAGCCGTCGCTAAACATGGGGTGGAACATTTTATTACCACCACCGGACCGCCCGTTTTTGCCAAACCTCAGCGCTTGGACGCAGTTAAACTGGCCATAGCGCGCGAGGAGTTCCCCAACCTGGAGAGATTGGGCATCATCAGGCGTTCGAACAGCCCATGGGCTTCCCCGCTACACATGGTCCCGAAAGCTGACGGCTCGTGGCAACCCTGCAGGGATTTCCGCAGGTTGAACAACGCCACAGCGCATGACCGCTACTCAATCCCTCATATCCAAGATTTTTCCTTTCATTTGGCAGGGGCGCGCGTTTTTTCTAAAATAGACTTGGTCCGCGGTTACCACCAAGTCCCAGTGCACGCTGAGGACATACCCAAAACAGCGGTGATAACTCCATTTGGCCTATTCGAGTTTTTGCGCATGCCATTTGGGCTTAAAGGGGCTGCACAGACGTTCCAACGCATGATGGACGCGGTGCTGCGCGACCTCCCTTTCGTGTTCGTCTACTTGGACAATATCTTGGTAGCCAGCGCGTCCGAAGACGAACATGAAAACCACCTCACGGCAGTTTTCCGGAGGTTGGGAGAGCACGGGTTAATAATCAACCCAGCGAAGTGTCAGTTCGGGGTGACGTAGATCGATTTTTTAGGACACCACGTCTCCCCTGAAGGAGCGGTTCCGCTACCTGACAAGGCGGGCGCAGTAGCAGACTTCCCCCGGCCGCAGACGGTCAGGGCATTACAGGAGTTTTTGGGAATGGTGAATTTTTATAACCGTTTCCTCCCCCGCGCAGCGCAGCTCATGCAACCGCTGTATGCCGCGCTCAAAAAACAGAAACCCACAAATAAGATTGAGTGGTCCCCGGAGCGGGAGCGAGCGTTCTCGGAAGTCAAAGCAGCCCTGGCAAATGCTGCTTTGTTGGCACATCCAGACCCAACGGCCCGCATAGCGCTCACCACTGACGCGTCAGATGTTGCCATAGGGGCGGTTGTAGAGCAGCATGTAGCCGGGGCTTGGCAGCCGCTCGCCTTTTTCAGCAGGACCTTGCGCGATAGTGAACGTAAATACAACGTGTTTGACAGGGAGTTGCTGGCTCTCCATTTGGCCATTCGCCACTTCCAGTTCTGGCTAGAAGGGCGCTGTTTCACCGTGTTCGTTGACCACAAGCCACTAACATTCGCAATGGCCAAAGTTTCAGAACCGTGGTCAGGCCGGCAGCAGAGGCAACTAGCCGCGATCTCAGAGTTTACTACTGATATTCAGCATGTGTCGGGTAAACTGAATGTAGTGGCAGACTGCCTCTCGCGTGCCGTGGCTGCCCCCTTCCGCGTGGGGATAGATTACACAGCCATGGCCGTGGAGCAGGTTAGTGATGCGGATGTGCGCGCGCTCCAGTCTGGACCAACAGGGTTAAGGCTGGAGAGGAGGGTGCTGCAAGACAGTATGCCCCCTCTAATCTGTGATGTCTCCACGGGGCGGCTGCGTCCCGTGGTACCGGCCACGTGGTGCCGCCGCGTTTTTGACTCGATTCATTCTTTGGCGCACCCGGGGGTGCGCGCGTCGGTCAAAATGGTAGCAGAAAAATTTGTGTGGCCGGGCCTCCGCAAGCAAGTGAAAGAGTGGGCAGCAGCCTGCATGGCGTGCCAACTAGCCAAGGTACACAGACACACGAGGGCTCCCTTGGAGCCATTTCACATTTCGGCTAAGAGGTTTGACCACGTTCAGGTGGACCTCGTGGGTCCCCTCCCACCATCACAGGGGTGCACGCACCTTCTGACAATGGTGGACCGCACCACACGCTGGCCGGAGGTGGTTCCTTTGGCGTCAACCACAGCCGAGGAGGTGGCGCGCGCGTTTGTAACAGCATGGGTGGCGCGTTTTGGAGTCCTGTCGGACATTACGTCCGACAGAGGCCCTCAATTTGTTTCCAAACTTTGGTCGACAATGGCCCACAGCCTAGGTGTCGCAATTCACCGTACAACCGCGTACAATCCACAGGCTAATGGGTTATGCGAACATTTTCACAGGTCATTGAAAGCGGCTCTCAGGGCGTCACTGACGGATACAAATTGGGTAGACAAGCTACCGTGGGTTTTATTAGGGTTGCGTTCTGCGCCTAAAGAAGACTTAGAAGCTTCCCCAACTGAACTCGTTTTTGCGTAGCCACTTCGGCTGCCCAGGGAGTTTCTCCAGGATAATCCTGCGCCAGGCAACTCCCCGTCTCAGCTGTTGCAGCATAGCTTTGACACAGGCACGCTGCCGGGCCCTGCCCACCACAGTTTTCCGCGCGTTTTTGTGCCTAAAACTTTGAAGAACACAGAGTTTGTTTTTGTCAGACACGATGCACATCGCCCCCCACTGCAACCACCTTATGATGGACCGTTCAGAGTGTTGGAAACAGGGGACAAGCATTTTTTGCTGGATTTGGGGGGTAGGAGGGAAAAGGTTGGCATAAACAGACTCAAACCCGCTTTTGTGGTGGTGGACGAGCAAGTGCTGTTGGCGAGGGCCCCTCGGCGTGGAAGACCCACACGAGGAGCTTCCCAGAGTAATATTTCCCCAGAACACCCGCAGGGACTGACAAAGGGTTTTCACCCCCAGACAGCAGCTCCCCAGCATGACAGCGCCGCTGAGGTGGTGAATCCTGGTTACAGCAGATACGGGAGAAGACTGAAGCCCAAGCAGCATGTGGATTGATGTGTAATGATTCTACCACAGCATGCAGACTGTTATTCTTTTGTTTGATCTAAAATGTTTGGGGGGTGGGTGTAGCCACACATGTGACTTACTTAATGCCTTACATAATGCCTCACATCTTAGATAAGAACAAAGTGCAGAGTTTCCTTGGAGATAACAGGAAGCTGTGAAAGTGTAATCTTTGGTATGCAAGATACTGCTTGGGGGGTCCTTTGTGTGCCGAGAGATGGCTTGGGGGATCCTTTGTGGGCCAAAGACTGTGAGGAGGATGCTAAGGGATTAAAGAGGAAATGTATTGTTACTTTTGATTTGAATGCAATGTGACTTGTGAGCTGTGGGGAGACCTGGGTATATAAGGGACGAGTTTTTTCTGAGATGCCCTCTTTCTACTTTGCTCATGTTGGAGACGTGTAATAAACTGCCTTGAGACAAACATGTCTCGTCAATTACACGCTCCACAGAACCATTATTTAACTCTTTGAGTTTGGTATTTAACTTATGAAATAATCTTACACTATCAGCACCAGAATTGGGAGCATTTCCTGTGCTTTATAAAAACAAAGCAAGTATTCCTGATCACCTGTACTACCTGCCTGCCTTGCTCCACCTCACATACAGTTACATCTGCTAAATGGAGATGCTGTGAGAATAATATTACTGCAGCGGCACTGAAATTAGTGCCATGACTAAGAAAAAACAGCCCTCTCAATCCATTCCCCATTCTACTTCATTATTTGCTGTGCTGTGTGTCTTTTATAGGAGAAACATCTCTATGTGTTTAGTTTCACTCAGCTCAGCTATCACTGTCTCTATCCCTGCCTCCATTTATGTTTAATGTAGCCACTCTTAAAGTCTCCATAAGGAGTAGAAAGAGAAAGAAAAAGGAAGGAGGGGACAGTAAAACCTTTCCAAGATAGAAAAATCACCTTCAGTATTTCACCTATAATCTACTATTATACTCCTGAGCAGGGCCACCTTAACTTGCCGTTGGGCCCTGGGGCTGAGAGGTTTTGTAGGCCCCCCTCCCCAACAGAATCTCAGTTTAAACATGTGTAATAGCTGTGTTTTAATAATGAATTGCAGTTATATAGCACTTTTCATGACACCCAAAGGCACTTTACAATGAGTCCATTATTCATTCACTCCACAGACAATGATAGTGGTAAGCTACCTCTGTAGCCACAGCTGCCCTGGGGCAGACTGATGGAAACATGGGTGCCGATCCATGCCAACAGCCTCTCCGACCACCATTTATTCACATTCATACATCAGTGACACGAACCATGAACACACTGGAGGCAAGGTGGGTAAAGTGTCTTGCCCAAGGACACAACAGCAAGGTGGGGGCAGTGGGATTTGAACCACCAACCCTCCAGTTATTGGGCGACCTGCTCTACCGCCTGAGCCGCTACAACCTCATTTTTGTTTCTCTTTGAGAAATAATGCAACTGTGAGCTAGAAAACACAACTACACTGCAAAAAGTCAAATATAAGTAAAACGAAATAAATTAAGGCTGTTTATGCTTGTTTTTTGTCTGACAAGATATTTATTCTTGCTGTGCAGTTTATGTGTAAGAAAATTTTACATGCTTTCAGATAGTTTTAACTTGTTTTAAACAATTTGATAAGACAAATTTTCTTGCCCTGTTGGCAGATAATTTTACTTTAAGAAAAAAAGAAAACAATACCTGCCAACAAAGTAAGATTAAATTGTTTAAAAAAGTAAAAACTTTTGTAAAGCAAGTAAAGTCTTATAGAAAACTGCACAACAAAAAATTCTTGTCTTGTCAATATTATCTTGGAGAGAAAAACAAGCATAAAGCCTTGATTTAAGAAATTTTATCCGACTGAGATTTTCATTTTTACAGTGTGACAGATGGTGCCTTCAGCATAAAATTACATCAGTGAAGTATTCCTGTTTCAAACAATTCACAACAGCAGCAATGAAAAACGTGCACAGGTGGCTGGAAACCTGAAAACAGCATGTCTTACCTGTAGTGCAGTGTGTGTGTGTGATGCCATACCCGTCCACTAGCGTGACGTCAGGTGGGCACGGCCCACTGTGTATATAGTTTTATGTGTGTCTAATAAAGAGTAGTTTGCTGTTCAGTTCAGCACGGCTCCTTTCTCACATTATTTATATGTAACATTTTGGCAATGAGAAGAGAAATTCTGGCAGCATATGGGCTACTTCGTCTCTAGTGCCTTTTCTGGAGTACACGGGACAGCCGTGATCCTGTGGCCGAAGTGGAGGGCCATGTTTGAGGGTTACATCAGGACGCTGGGCCTAGGTGGACTCGACGGGAGAAGACGACGAGCGCTCCTGGCCCATCATCTTGGCGCAGAGGGCCGAAGAATTCTCGGTACGTTGGGAGAGACAGAGCACTATGAGGATGCTGTCGAGCGGTTGGCAGAATTTTTCACCAGGCAGACGAGGACCACGATGCTGTAGGTGGCGGGAGTGTTGGCGCCAAACGAGGCTAAGCTAGTTAGCTTGGATAAACTAATGGCACAGTCAGTGTCTATGGACGGGCTAGCCACGAAGCTAACTGTGTGCCAAAAGAGAGCTCCAGGCTACCAGCTGGGCATCGAGGTGGGACCGGGGGAGTCCCCGGTCACTGAAGATGGCGGGGCAGCTGCAAAGCGCAAGAAGGTGGAGGACCGGAGCGCTGATGAGTTGGACAGAGCGGTGTGCGACTACAGCGGAGAAGGAGAGCAGCAGAAGTCATCCCCACAGCTGGAGGCTAGGCAGCGAGTGAGCAGGACCGTGGAGGCTGAGAGCCCCGGGGAAGAGCAGTGACAGTCGGGCGCAGAGACGACGCAGCAGAGCGCCTGGGACGAGGACGCTAAGAGCAGCGACGAAGTGCCTGGGTTGGAGAGTGGAGCTGACAAGAATGACGCTGAGAGCCCCGAGGGAGAGTAGCTGCAGCCGGACATGGAGTAGACGCAGCAGAGCACCTGGGACGAGAGTACTGAGAGCAGCAACGAGGCGCATGGGTCGGAGAGTGATGCTGACCAGAGCAAAGCTGAGAGCCCCGGGAGAGAGCAGCTACGACTGGGCATAGAGACAGCGCAGTGCAGTGCCTGGAACAAGGGTGCTTGGAACAACGGCGAGGTGCCTGGGTTGGGAAACGACTCCAGCGAAAGCGATGCTGTGAGCCCCGGGAAAGAGAGCAGCAATGGCTGGGCACAGAGACAGCGCAGCGGAGCGCCTGGGATGAGGGTGCTAAGAGCAGCGGCGAGGTGCCCGTGTTGGCGAGTGGCGCTGACGAGCAGGCTTCGGGTCTCCCCGGAGTTCGGCCACAGGGGGCTGGAGTGTTTAGAGCCGTGACGGTGGTGTTGAAAGCGGTCGGGAGAGGACCGACAAGCACAGAGGGACGGTGTGCCAGACAGCAACACGGTGGGTCCTGAGGTGTGACGCAGTCAGCGGTGAAGAGGGGCATTATGGCAAGAGAGATTGTTTTTGATCCTGGAGGCAGACGGCAGCCACGGGCGCACATGCCGTGGTCTGCCCGGGGCCTCCGAGCCGGTTTTACCTTCAGGGGCCAGGGGTGTGTATGATTTGGGGTTGCTCTGCGCCCCCGGGCCAGTTTTACTACTGGCTGCCAGTGGACAGAGCTGTGACTTTAACACTATTAATGTAAATATGTATATATGCTGCTGGTGTGCATGTGAGTGTGTGTGATATGGGATTATTTTATGCATTTTAGAGACGTGGTCCAAATTTTGTTATTCTTTTGGATGAGTGTGTTAGGAGATTTTATTCCAGTTAATTATTCCTCGTTTCCTTAGTGCGTGATTCGGGTCCTAAATTGGGGAGGGTCTCAATTGTGTGTGTGGTCTTACACTTTTGTAAGGAGGAGGGGAATGTAGTGTAGGGTGTGTGTGATGCCGTGCCCGCCCACTGGTGTGACGTCAGGCGGGCACGGTCCACTGTGTATATAGTTTTGTGTGTGTCTAATAAAGAGTAGTTCGCTGTTCAGTTCAGCACAGCTCCTGTCTCACGTTATTCATACATAACATTACCTTTTTCAGAAGTGCTTTCTTCTGGCCTTCTTTAAAGAGAAATCCTTCATTATGTCCTTTAAGTCCAGCTTACAATTATTGTCATACTTTATGGATGCATGTTTGATCCAGTCTACTTTTTACCAAGTTCGGAGTCCACTGTCCCACGCACAGCTGTCTGGTGTAAGCAATCATGGCCTTTCTCCTCCCTTCTCCAGGTGAGTGCTTTATAGCCCACCTGTCTCCTCCGTACGTAATTAGCAGCCTTCTCCACTCCATGCTCCAGCTTAGAAAAATCCTTTCTGCTTCGTTTTTTTTTTTTTTTGACCAATTCGTTTTCCCTAAGCCCTTTTGTGGTGGCTCAGTTGGTAGAGCATCCGCCCCACACCCGGGAGGCAGGGGTTCAAATCCCGGCCGGGTCATACCAAAGACCATATAAAAATGGTGCTTTCTGCCTTCTAGCGTGGTGCTCCGCATAATGGAATGGGGAAAGTAAAGTTACACACAGAGCTACCAGAGGACTGACCCCCCGCTGTAGCTTTCATTACTTACAGTAGCTGTGTGGCCTAGGGTCAGAGAAACGGAGATAGGTGCCGCCCATATACACCTTCAGGTGTGAAGGGATTAACTAACTAACTAAGCCCTTTTCCTAGCAATAATTTTATGAGCACCACTTTCAAACTTTTTCCGGACATTTTGACCGAGCTAATTACTTCTTACTCTCACTGGTGCTGACATAGTCACATGTCAAAACAATTCCTCTGACAGGCTATTGTTGCTGGCATAGCCATATAGTATGATAGTTGAGACACTCTGATAGACTTCAATAGAAACTTTGGAGTGGAGAAGTCACGTGGGTCATGGAGCAGCGATTAGTTCCAAACAATGTAGTTTTCCCCATAGACCACCATTCATTTCCCAGAATGTCTGCTTAATTGTCACGAGCTGAGCACTGGAGGTTTCCGCCTTGCTCAGTCTAGTGGCTTTTTTTCTGTATATATATATTTGTTGTATTTTGTGCCTTGTGTTTCTGTATTTTCATATTTGTTCTTATTTTCTTATTTGTGTTTTGGTTTTGTTTCTCTCATTTTGTATTAGGTCGTATTTATTTCTCTGTCTGCATTTGTTGATATTTTATTCTTTGTATTTTGGACTATTGTGTTCTTTCTCTGGGCTGACAGCTGTCAAGTGGCCTTCTGGGTTGTGATCCATGTGGGCGTTGCCCTGTCAGCTGTCAGCTCCCCTCACTCTCCTCTCATCGCTCGCAGCTGATCCTAATCATCAATCATTATTACCTTTTTGCCCGCTCATGTGACCCCACACCTGTCATTACTTGTGTTATTTGTTGTGACCCAATTTAAGGACAGCATTTTCATTTCATGTCACCACAGTCTTAGTTACTTCCTCCTCGCCACCAGAATCCCTTCCCCGTTCTGGTGAGTTTGTTCTGATTCTCCATCTGTAAGTTTACCTTGTTATCTGTTTGGATTTTGTGTTGATGCACTTTGGAACTTTGTGTTTTGTTAATAAATGCCACAAATGTATTGTTGTGGCATGTATTTTTGTGGCACTTCAGCGTCTGGGTTTTTCTATCTGCCTTGAAGGGCAAATCATGACGTTAATAATCCTTGGTAAGTTAATGAATGGCTGTTGCTTTGTTCATTTCACCACTTAAGTTAACATGTAGATCATATAGTCTGTGGTAGTGTTTTATTTCATCAGCATTTTTTGTTTATGTCCGATACAAGCTCACAAACTTGCTCAGTAGCTTGCTCCACACTAGATTCAGGTGAACAGCAGCTAACTCAACTTGATAACCTGGTTATCAGCGGCAGTGTTATTTAACATTCATAAATCAGCAATTTTAATATTTTATCATTTTGTTGTGCTGAAAATATTCTGTACTTATTTGAAGAAATTGTCAGGAGAAACATGGGGTGAAAGACACTTGGGATATAGACTGGTTTAGTTTTTAATACATCTGAAAACAAGTGATTATTTTAAGTTGGTAAACGAAGAGTCGAATGTTAAAAACAAACATTCTAAAAACAATTGTTATATTTACAAATGTGAAATACTCAGTTTTATAAAATGGCTCTCTTGAAATTAATTAAAAAAAACAACTAACTGAACTAGTAACAGAATATATTTTCTATCTTTTGAAATTCTATTGTAGTTCAAGAAATTCATTTTATTTATGACTGTCTGTATATGAATTTGATCGTTTTACAGAGTGCATGTGTATAGTTTGTATTTTTGTCCTCATGTTTAAACTTTTTAGAGAAAAATGTAACACTTCCAGAATAGTTCACAAATGTGTGCATAAAAATCTGGAATGAAAAAAACTTTAAAATTTAGTATAAAAATACATAAATCTGTAAGAAAAAAGTAATGATTTTTTTCAACTAATAAAAACAGCCACATTTCAATTTGAAAATAGTCTCAAACATACAATAAAAACCAGAGTTATGAGACAGAGAAATACAATATTATGAGGAAAAAATAGCAAATTTATGCGAAAAAGTAAAATTTAGAGTAAAGAAGGTAGTGTGGCGCAGATATTGAGTTCATATCTCCCCACAAATGCATGACTGTATGCGTATTGGTGACTCCACGTCTGGTGGGACAAAAGAGGTCTGGACCTGCAGGGATCTACAGGAGATGACGAGTAGGTGTGAGTCTTGACCTTTGTCTCTGAGAGGATGTCCCAGGAAGATTCCCGGAACACCGTAGGACAAGAGACAATAGTGAGACATGAAAGAGTGCATTGTGACTGAGACTATGTGCCATATAATTATATGTTTGCTTATGTAACATGTGACTGGGTTGTGGCCCCAGCAGAGTATAAGAACGTGGTATTCGATTGCTCAGTCTCTTTTCCTGCATAGAGATTGATAGAGCATGTGTTGACTCAATAAAGTTGACTCTGAGAAATAAACTCAGCCTCATTCTTGAACGCATTCTCTACAGTAGAACATTTAAAAGGATAAAAATGCACAATTCTGTCAGAAAAATGTTGATGTTGCTTGTTTGGATTATAATACAGTTAAATCTGTTCATTATAAGTTTAGCAATATACCTACTGATAGGTATTTTGAATATTTACCCAATATGGCTAAAAAATGTTTTTGTTTTGTTTTTATGCCACACATCGTCACAGCTGCCATTCACACGCCATTATAGAAAGGCCGATGTATGGAACTATTTGGAGCTCCGTGAACCACGTGACAGGGCAACAGTTCAGAGCGTGTCGCATGCATCATACTATATGGCGATGGTTACTGGTACCCACATGAGGCACTTGTAGATTAGACCAATCAGCAGCCAGCCACACACAAATGTCAAGTGATGGACATTTGATGGTAGAATGTGCTTTCATTTTGCAAGTCATTCCTTTTCCCAAAATATCAGACTATTTACCAGATGTGATGTGTATGCATTTACTTGTGTCTGTGCATGTTTAAATTTTCACGTGTTTATTTGGGGAGGAAAACAACAATCCAAGCACTTTGATTGCTTGAGCTCTAAACATGGTACATTATCAACACATGAATTTGATGTAACTTTTTCATTTATATAATATTGAAAATTATCTGTAACTTTCTTCCTAACATTATTTAAAGGCAGAAACTTGACATGACTGTCATGCCAATAATGATAGTGTAATTGCACAGGAGACCACATGGTGGTAGCAAACACTAAGTGGCCAGCTATGACTCTCTGGCTTTCAAGGTGTGTGTGTGTGAGGGTAAGTCAAGCAATCCTATAAAGAAAGCTCATTTCAGCCACTTGTATCCACGATCCCCTTCTTTCGGTCATTACCCAAAGCTCATGACCATAGGTGAAGGTAGGAACGTAGATTGACTGGTAAATCGACAGCTTTGCCTTAGAGCTTAGCTCCCTCTTCACAACAGCAGTCCAGTACAACCAGTCTGGGTTTGGTTAATTCATGTATTAATAATGACAAAACAAAGTGAGTGAGACTAAGCTGTATGAGTGGCTCAGAAATGAAAGTGGAGAAAACATATTGGCAAGAACAGAAAAACAGAGCAGATTTGATTCGTTTTTCAACGTTTAATTAGAAAAAAATACAATGAATTTTGGTGGTTTTATCATTCTGAGCTTTGAAACAAGATAACAAATACTCTCGTTTTTTTTCCCCTTTTACCGTTGTTGGTGGAAAAAATGGATTATCCAGACCAAGAACAATATTTGGTCAGTTAAGTGCACATAATATCTTGTAATAACATAATAATTGTGCATCTGTCATTCTATGAATATTCCCCTCTGGCCTGGTTATTGGGACACTGGTTATGGACATAACAGGAAGGTTGTGGATTTAGTTCATCCATCTATCTTCTACTGCTTTTCCGGCGGTCCGGGTCACGGAGGCAGCAGTTCAAGCAGAGAAGCCCAGACTTTCCTCTGCCCAGCCACCTGTTCCAGCTCTTCAGAGAGGATACCAAGGCGTTCCCAGACCAGCTGGGAGACATAATCTCTCCAGCGAGTCCTGGGTCTGCCCCGGGGTCTCCTCCCAGAGGAATGTACCCGAAACACCTTAAGTGGGAGGTGTCCAGGAGGCATCCTGATAAGATGCCCAAACCACCTCAACTGGCTCCTTTCATTGTGGAGGAGCAGCAATTCTACTCTGAGCCTCTCCCGGGTGACTGAGCTCCTCAACCTCTCTCTGAGGGTGAGTCCAGCAATCCTACAAAGAAAGCTCATTTCAGCCACTTGTATCTGCGATCTCCTTCTTTTGGTCATTACCCAAAGCTCATGACCATAGGTGAGGGTAGGGATGTAGATTGACTGGTAAATCAACAGCTTTGCCTTAGAGCTTAGCTCCCTCTTCACCACAACAGACCGGTACAACCCGTCTGGGTTTGATTCATTCATGTATTAGTAATGACAAAACAAAGTGAGTGAGACTAAGCTGTATGAGTGGCTCAAAAATGAAAGTGGAGAAAACATATTGACAAGAACAGAAAAACAGACCAGATTTGATTAATTTTTCAATGTTTAATTTGAAAAATTACAATGAATTTTGGTGGTTTTATCATTCTGAACTTTGAAACAAGATAACAAATACTCTAATTTTTTCCCCTTTTACCGTCGATGGTGGAAAAAAACAAAAAACAAAAACGGATTATCCAGACCAAGAACAATATTTGGTAAGTCAAGTGCACATAATATCTTGTAATAACATAATAATTGTGCATCTGTCATTCTATGAATATTCCCCTCTGGCCTGGTCATTAGGACACTGGTTATGGACATAACAGGAAGGGTGTGGGTTTGGTCTGTCCATCCATCCATCCAGCCATCCATCCATCTTCTACCGCTTTTCTGGAGGTCCGGGTCGCAGAAGCAGCAGTTCAAGCAGAGAAGCCCAGACTTCTCTCTGCCCATCCACCTGCTCCAGCTCTTCAGAGAGGATACCAAGGCATTCCCAGACCAGCTGGGAGACATAATCTCTCCAGCGAGTCCTTGGTCTGCCCCGGGGTCTCCTCCCAGAGGGATGTGCCCAAAACACCTCAAGTGGGAGGCGTCCAGGAGGCATCCTGATCAGATGCCCAAACCACCTCAACTGACTCCTTTCAATGTGGAGGAGCAGCGGTTCTCCTCTGAGCCTCTCCCGGATGACTAAGCTCCTCACCCTATCTCTGAGGGTGAGTCCAACAATCCTATGAAGAAAGCTGATGGAAAAAAAATTCTATGTTATACTGAGTTATATGAATTTTTATTAATATGATTTTTTCTTGATAAAGCTTAATGTGTATACCTAGGAAATCCTGCTACCATATTTGGAGTTTTTGAGTAGTGGGAAAAAACAAGTTGAAGGATGCTGATGTGACTGTGAACGTTCAGTTCTACCACTGACTGTTCAGCTTATCACCAATGTTTTCTGCATCGACTCAGCAGATATAATCTTAGTCATAAATGAAATAATCAAGAGGCTGAGCAAACTTTATCAATTGAGTCATGAATGACCTATCAAGAAGTGACCTCAGCCCGATGGTCCCTTGGATATACAGTGGGGCAAAAAAGTATTTAGTCAGCCACCAATTGTGCAAGTTCTCCCACTTAAAAGATGAGAGCGGTCTCCAATTTTCATCACAGGTATACCTCATCTATGAGAGACAAAATGAGGGAAAAAAAATCCAGAAAAACACACTGAAGGATTTTTAATGAATTAATTGGTAATTTCCTTGGTAAAATAAGTATTTGGTCAATAACAAAAGTTCATCTCAATACTTTGTTATATACCCTTTGTTGGCAATGACAGAGGTCAAACGCTTTCTGTAAGTCTTCACAAGGTTTTCACACACTGTTGCTGGTATTTTGGCCCATTCCTCCATGCAGATCTCCTCTAGAGCAGTGATGTTTTGGGGCTGTTGCTGGGCAACACGGACTTTCAACTCCCTCCAAAGATTTTCTATGGGGTTGAGATCTGGAGACTGGCTAGGCCACTCTAGGACCTTGAAATGCTTCTTATGAAGCCACTCCTTCATTGCCCGGGCAGTGTGTTTGGGATCATTGCCATGCTGAAAGACCCAGCCATGTTTCATCTTCAGTGCCCTTGCTGATGGAAGGAGGTTTTCACTCAAAATCTCACGATACGTGGCCCCATTCATTCTTTCCTTTACACGGATCCGTCGTCCTGGTCCCTTTGCAGAAAAACAGCCCCAAAGTATGATGCTTTCACCCCCATGCTTCACAGTAGGTATGGTGTTCTTTCTCCTCCAAACACGACAAGTTGAGTTTTTACCAAAAAGTTCTATTTTGGTTTCATCTGACCATATGACATTCTCCTAATCCTCTTCTGGATCATCCAAATGCTCTCTAGCAAACTTCAGATGGGCCTGGACATGTACTGGCTTAAGCAGGGGGACACGTCTGGCACTGCAGGATTTGAGTCCCTGGCAGCGTAGTGTGTTACTGATGTAGCCTTTGTTACTTTGGTCCCAGCTCTCTGCAGGTCATTCACTAGGTCCCCCCGTGTGGTTCTGGGATTTTTGCTCACTGTTCTTGTGATCATTTTGACCCCAGGGGGTGAGATCTTGCGTGGAGCCCCAGATCAAGGGAGATTATCAGTGGTCTTGTATGTCTTGCATTTTCTAATAATTGCTCCCACGGTTGATTTCTTCACACCAAGCTGCTTACCTATTGCAGATTCAGTCTTCCCAGCATGGTGCAGGTCTACAATTTTGTTTCTGGTGTCCTTTGATAGCTCTTGGGTCTTGGCCATAGTGGAGTTTGGAGTTTGGCTGTTTGAGGTTGTGGACAGGTGTCTTTTATACTGATAACAAGTTCAAACAGGTGCCATTAATACAGGTAACGAGTGGCGGACAGAGGAGCCTCTTAAAGAAGAAGTTACAGGTCTGTGAGAGCCAGAAATCTTGCTTGTTTATAGGTGACCAAATACTTTACCTAGGAATTTACCAATTAATTCATTAAAAATCCTTCAATGTGATTTTCTGGATTTTTTTGTTCTCATTTTGTCTCTCACAGTTGAGGTATACCTATGATGAACATTGGAGACCTCTCTTATCTTTAAAGTGGGAGAACTCGCACAATTGGTGGTTGACTAAATACTTTTTTCCCCACTGTATATAGCCAGAATCATTCTGTTAGTTAAGCCAATGCACTGCAGCAGTTTGTGAGAGCTGTACTCTGTATTGTCTTCTCAGAGTAGAACCGCTGCTCCTCCACATTGAACGGTGTCAGTTGAGGTGGTATGGGCATCTGATTAGGATGCCTCCTGGAAACCTCCCACTTGAGGTGTTTCGGACACGTCCAACTGGGAGGAGACCCCGGGGCAGACCAAGGACTCGCTGGAGAGACTGTGTCTCCCAGCTGGTCTGGGAACGATTTGGTATCCTCTCTGAAGAGCTGGAGCAGGTGGCTTGGAGAGGGAAGTCTGGGCTTCTCTGCTTGAACTGCTGCCTCCGCGACCCGGACCTCCGGAAAAGTGATAGAAGATGGATGGATGGATGGATAGATGCCGAATGCAGGGTTTTCAACAAAACATGGACTGCTAAGTATTTATTTACTGAAGTCAGAGGTAAAGCCACATGTTTAATTTGCAGAGAGCAGATGGCCATGTTTAAGGATTACATCCATCATCCATCTTCTTAAGGATTACAATCTTAAACCAACATTCTCAGTGATGAAGTTTACCAAATCCAGGTATAGATCCTCTCTCACTGATGATCATCTGTCGGCTGTGCTTCGCATCTCCACCTCAGACATTCACCCCGACTTTGATGCACTCGTTAAAGCCCAGCAGAGACTAGATTTCTCTCACTGAACAAGAAAAGAGAACTGAAAAACACCAAGTGAGGTGATTAGACTACAAATGTAGGCATGTAAATGCACCAACTAGCAGTGAACTGGGATACTTTCTTTGGAGGCCTTTTTCTCAAAATCACAGTTCAGTGACAATCATTACTATAATATGATGTATATTGCCTAATATTTGGAGTACAAAGACAATATTGTGATGTCTTTAGAAAGCTAAGAACCTCTTTCCAACAGTATATGAAACTCAAAATGTGTTTTGGGGTGAATGCGACTGAAAATGATCACTAATTTAATGAGTCACAATGGTAAAAATGTTCACATTTTGTTTACCATTGTTTTGTGAAAATTGATTGAATAAATGACACTTTTTGTAAGGCAACTTCACTTTTTCATTGCTTAATCATAACATATACGCTTACCAGTCTTACCAGCTTGTCAAAACAATGCTATGTGCTGCTTTTTATAAAGAAATGCAATTAATATTATGCAGAATTGAGTTCAGCCTTTTGGGCCGGCCCTCCACAATATTTTCTTTCTCATGCGGCCCCATGGAAAAACTAATTGCCCATACCTGCCTTAGAGCTTAGTTCCCTCTTCACTACAACAGACCGGTTCAACCGGTCTAGGTTTGGTTCATTCATGTATTAACAATGACAAAACATTGTGAGTTAGACTAAGCTGTATGAGTGGCTCAAAAATGAAAGTGGAGAAAACAAATTGGCAAGAACAGAAAAACAGAGCAGATTTGATTCATTTTTCAATGTTTAATTTGAAAACAAATTAAACATAGTATCTTGAAAACAAGTGCACATAGTATCTTGTAATAACATAATAATTGTGCATCTGTCATTCTATGAATATTCCCCCAACAGTGGTCTAGGGTTAAAATTGTGAGATTTTAGGTATTTTGTTGATTAAAGGATTAAAGTCCAAGCTTTCTTTATAAATACTTCATCTTTCTAGCTCTGTCTTTTTAACTCCACCAGCAACAATATCAGATCAAGCCACTCCCTTTCTTCCTCTTCCAGTGCATCTCCAGCCTTTCACCCAGTTAGTTTCTGTTTGTAGTGATTCCACTTCTCTGCAGCAGGATGTGTTTTAGCACTTGATCCTTATATATATATATATTTTTTTAGTTTTTTGTCACTTTTCTGTTTTTTTATTTTAATGCTTTCATCGGATTTTATTCTCCTCTCTTTGTGCTAGAAGTTTATCTGCTTTTACTGCTAACAGAAGCCTTTCAGGTAAAGAGTTTCGATTTTAACTACAATTTGACATCAGTCAATGCGCCACTATGTTAATTCATCAATATTGAATTTGATCTTACAGTTCCTGTTCTTAAACATGGATGATTTTGTACGTGACAAACTGAGTGAGTGGGGTCTTAGTGAGCTGATTGAAGAATTTGAAGGTAAAGTACCAAGTACAGTATATAACTAATATGATCTAAAACACTGCAGAAATATGGTGTAATATTATGACATATAATGCTTTATCTGTGCATTTAAATTTTATTTATCATTTAATTACAGCTGAGAGAATTGACAAGAAAAGTCTTCTACTTCTTGAGGAACAAGACATTGAAAGCCTTGCCAGAAGGACTGGCCATAAAGTGAAACTCAAAAACGGACTCAAGCAATTAAAGGTAAACTAGAATATATATACTGTGTGTATATATACACTACCGTTCAAAAGTTTGGGGTCACCCAGACAATTATTTTTGGTTTTCCATGAAAAGTCACACTTATTTACCACCATGAGTTGTAAAATGACTGGCGCCTAGCGGCTGCCCCGGCCTTGGATGCGCTCTGCAGAGCGTGCCCAAATGCCAAGTCACGTTTCGTTACCTTGTATTCATACATGTGTAATGACAATAAAGTTGAATCTCATCTCATCTCATCTCAAAATGAATAGAAAATATAGTCAAGACATTGACAAGGTTAGAAATAATGATTTGTATTTGAAATAATAATTTTTTCCTTCAAACTTTGCTTTCGTCAAAGAATCCTCCATTTGCAGCAATTACAGCATTGCAGACCTAACATGATTGCACAAGGGCAGGGGTCACCAACCTTTTTGAAACCAAGAGCTACTTCATGGGTATCGAGTCATGTGAAGGGCACCAGCTTGACACACTCCTCTAAAATAACAAATTGTGTATATATATATACAGTATATATATATATATATATATATATATATATATATATATATACACACACACACACACACACACACACACACACACACACACACACACACACACACACACACACACACAAATAAATAATTATCAATAACTTAGAGTGGGAAACAGACAAGATCAATATTCAACACTTTATTTTTATTAATCTCAGCAATTGTTCAGATGATCACTTCTACATTTCATTAAAAAAATGTCTAGTTTTCACCAGTCCCTTTTAACCATAAAAAACTAAACCCTTTTAATTCATGAACTATGTTGAACCATGTTTGAAAAAGTTATGCAACATTGAAGAAAAATCAGCTTTCATATTAAATAAATCTTATCACATTTTTAACTGAACAAATCTACTGCAATTCTGCTCAAAATCTGTTACATTTAATAAACACACTTTTGTGTGTTCTTCTTCACTGGAATTATATCCATACAGTTCTTGCCAAGAATCATGCTGGAGTAATAACCAGCACTGTCCTTTCATGAGAAGAAGCTAAACAGCACTGACAGTGCTTATATGCACGGTGGCGCAGTGGTTAGCACCGCGGCAGCACAGTTTACCCTCGGCCGGGGGATCGCGGGGATCGTGAGTTCGATCCCTGCCCCCGGTCAACAGTGATCTGCGTGGAGTTTGCATGTTCTCCCCGTGTTTGCGTGGGTTTCCTCCCACATGCCAAAAACATGCAGGTTAGGGAGTTAAGGGGCGCTTGCGGCTGGTGGCTTGTCACCGGACTGCAGAACAAATCTACCTACGTATACAAAAAAAAGAGTGGGCAGCAGTTTCATGACGCGTTGAAGTGCTGCTTCGCCGTCGCCTCGCAAATGAAACACACGCAGCTTCCTTTCACGGTAGTAAAAAAGAACTTGTCCTCCCGCTCACTTTGAAAATGATAAATTTTCTGTCTTTTTTGGGGGGCTTGGAAACAGCACTGCGTTCACCATCTTCACTGCCCGCTAGCTTACGCTCCAGCGCGAAGGTTTTGTCATGCGCACAATACTGACCTTTGAACTAGGTCAGAGTTCACCTTAACTTTACGTATAATAAACATATTTTCATTTTTTTTTATTTTTAAGACATTGTCATTTTAAAATCTATACTGTAAATGCAAGTGTGATTTTAAAAAATAGCGGCAGAAAAAATTACATCTTAGACGCAGCTCACTTGCGAGTTGTGCTATTTTTAGAACAGGCCTGCAGGCGACTCATGTGGTCCCTGCGGGCGACATGGTGCCCGCGGGCACCGCGTTGGTGACCCCTGCACAAGGGTTTTCTAATCATCCATTAGCCTTCTGACGCAATGAGCAAACACATTGTACCATTAGAACACTGGAGTGATAGTTGCTGGAAATGGGCCTCTATACACCTATGTAGATTTTGCACCAAAAACCAGACATTTGCAGCTAGAATAGTCATTTACCACATTAGCAATGTATAGAGTGTATTTCTGATTAGTTTAAAGTTATCTTCATTGAAAAAAGTGCTTTTCTTTCAAAAATAAGGAAATTTCTAAGTGACCCCAAACTTTTGAACGGTAGTGCATATATATATATATATATATATATATATATATATATATATATATATATATATATATATATATATATATATATATATATATATATATATATACGTATGTATATATATATATATATATATATATATACACACAGTGGGGCAAAAAAGTGCAAAGTGTAGTACATAGCTGATAGTTCCCATGGCATTTATGTGTTTGGGGTTTTTTTTTCAGAATGAAGAGACTTTTTCAATCTTTTCATTGCTTTATTGCTGCATTATGAATAATAGAAGAATACATAAAGTTCAGGCCTCTGCCCCAACTCACAGTAGTGAGTGACACATGTAGGCCAGAAAGAATGTAAGGAAGGAGGGGCTCACAACCCAAACTGCAGGGGCTCCTCATGTATACATACTCCGCAAGAACAGGGAAATTTGTTCTCTCTCCCAGGGCTGCAAGAACAAAATGATTTTTGTTCTCGCTGCCCTGGTTTGGGAGTTCTTGCAGCTTCTTCCTGACACATCATCGTGGCAGAACTTTTTTCTTGCATGATGTCCAAGAATTATTGTGATTGGTCAGAAATGTGAATTTTCCAGCAGTTCTGCACTTGAGTTTCTTGTTAAGTATGAAATGTCCTGGCCAGAAAGAACTTTGTTCTTGTTCTTGCCACCTCAAGAAAAAGAAAATTTCTCTGTTCTTGCAGAGTATGTAAAGGTCTTAATTCATGCCCCCTCTACTTCCACATCAGAGGGTGCACTAGACTTTATTACCTCCGCCAGGCCGAAAAGGCCAGGAGGAGGTTATGTTTTTGCCGGGGTTTGTTTGTCTGTCTGTCTGTCTGTTGGTTAGCGAGATAACTCAAAAATTTTTGGACGCATTTCCATGAAACTTTCAGGCGTTGTTGGAAATGGTACAAGGAAGAACTGATTAAATTTTGGGGATGATCCGGATCTCCGTCTGGATACAGGAATTTTTTAAAGCATTTTTTTAACACTGTCACATACGGCCATTTTCAACATGTGCAGGCGCAATGGAGGGCGCTGGTCGTCGTGTCTGACCAACACAAACTCCGCGTTCTTCAACGTTTTAGGCACAAAAGCACGCGGAAAACACTGGTGGCCTGGGCCCGCCAGCGTGCCTGTGTTTGCACGCAGCTGCAAAACCTGACACGGGCAGCTATCCGCCGCCGGATTATTTGGCAGAAATTCCCCGGCCAGCCATAGGCGCTGCGCAAAAACGAGCTGTCTGCCGGGGAAGCTTCTAAATTCTGTTTTGCCGCGGAGCGCAACCCCAATAATATAATATAAAACCCACGGCAACCTGTCTACCCAATCAGCATCCGTCAGTGGAGGAGATGGACACCACAGCAACACTTCAGTTTATTACCTCCGCCAAGGAGCCAATGCTTTTACTACTGAACCACTAATCCTATCACTATCAGATTGATCGACATTGATTAATTGTCTATGTTTATTGCACTGTCCCTGTCAAATAAACAAATAATCATTGTGAATCCAATTGCTAGTCATATGTTTTCATGGTCAAGGAATCTGAAAACGTACACACAAACACTGTATGGGGGGAACTTTTGCGCATGGCGGAGGTCTGCGCTCTCCGAGCGCTTTTCTAGTCTGTCATTTTGATGGACTTGTAAAAATTCAGTCATAATCTATTGTTATTTACTGCAAACAAGCCAGCCCGAAGTGTTTGGTCATGCCAGCGCTCACTTGATTTTTTTTTGTGTTGTTTTGTTTTTTGTTAGTATAACAAACAAGATGGTAATAGCATGCCAAGTGAATTTCAAAATAAAAGCATCCATTAAACTACATGAATCATGTACTGTTAATTTTAGACTGACATTTAAAACATAAATTTTCTGACTGCTACTCACTGATTCCATGTCAGCAAAGTAATAAAAGACCCCAAGAAAACTCCCGCTGAATATTATAACATTCTGATGTGTAGTTAAAGAATAAAAGCCTTCCAAAGTCAAGAATTTTTGACAAATTAATTACATACAAAGTGAAATTTTAAAAAAATTCCAATGTTTTTCAGTTCTTCAACTTCAGCACAGTAGAGGACATCAAGAACACCTCCACCCAAAATAATAACATTCTGATATGTAGTTTCAGAATAAAAGTCTTCCAAGAGCCAGAATTTTTTTTATATATATTTATTATATTTAAAGTGAAATTTAAAAAAAAATCCATTGTTTCTCAGTTATTCCACTTCAGCACAGTAGTAGATGACCCCAAGAAGAATATTGTAACATTCTACTTTGAAGTTTCAGAATAAAAGCCATCTAAGATCAGATTAAGATTTTACCTCCATAAGATTTTACCTCCACCAAGGAGGTGATGTAATCAGGGTGGTTTGTCTGTCTGTTTGACTTTTAGCAGGATTACACAAAAACTACTTGAGGGATTTTGGTGAAATTTTCACCAGTGGTGGTCCTTGGCCTAGAGAGGAACCCACAACATTTTGGTGATAATCCGAGAATGCATACCTTTGCCAAGGCTTATATCTTCTCACAGTGTGTTAGCAAGAATACTCCAAAGCTACTCGATGGATTTGAATGAAATTTTCACCAGAGGTGGCCCTTGGCCTATATAGGAATGCTGTCCTTTCTGGTCATCCTAAAAAGACGATCAGTAACTTACAATTATTACAGAATTCAGCAGCCCGTGGACTGACGAAGACCAGAAAAAAGGAACATATTACACTCCTTTTAGAATCTCCGCATTGGCTCCCTGTGAGTTTTAGAATGAATTTTAAAGTTCTTTTATTCATTTATAAAACTCTTAATGGTTTTGGTCCTTCTTATTTATTTGATCTGCTTTTACCATATCAGCTCTCGCGGACCCTGAGGTTGTTTGGTAATGGCCTTTTAGTAATGCCTAAAGGTAGAACAAAAACCCACGGTGAGGCATCGTTGGAGTTTTTCGGCCCACGTCTGTGGAACGGCCTGCCAGAGGACCTCAGGGCTGCAGAGAGCGTTGATATTTTTAAAAGGAGGCTCAAGACCCACCTTTTTAGTTTAGCTTTTAAATAATTTTATCATTCATGTTCATATACTTATTTAGCTATTCTTCTTATTTATATATCTTTATATTTTTTAGATTATCTTAATTCAGTTTTGTATTACATTTGCATTACAGCCTTCATTGTGTCCATCAAAACGATCCTTCATCCGTCTCAAAGAAGGTGGCTTTCACCAGCGCACGCAGGACAGTACAACTCAAACTCCAAGAGATGCAAGACTCATGGCTGAGTGCCAAGGCAGATGAAATCCAGGGCTACGCAGACAGAAATGACTCAAAACAATTCTACGAGTCTCTCAATGTTCTGTATGGACCCAAGCCATCAGGAAGCTCCCCACTCCTGGGCTCAGATAGTTCAACCTTCCTGACAGAGAAGACCCAAATCCTCAAAGATGGGCTGAACATTTTGAAGGAGTCCTGAACCGGCCATCTACTATAAACAATGAGGCAATCGACAGGATGTCCCAGGTCGAGATCAACGATGCCATGGATGAACTTCCTACTGTGGCTGAAGTCCAAAAGGCTGTTGGCCAACTATCAAGTGGTAAAGCACCAGGGTCAGATGCCATTCCAGCTGAGATATACAAGACAGGTGGGCCAGCACTCCTTGAGAAGCTGACTGAACTGTTCCGGTCCTTCTGGACCCAAGGTACCATTCCTCAGGAACTCAGGGATGCATCAGTTGTCCACTTGTACAAGAGAAAGGGCAGCAGACAAGTATGCAACAACCACCGAGGTATCGCGCTACTCTCCATAGCTGGTAAGGTCCTCGCAAGACTCTTGCTAAATTGTCTGATCACTCACCTAGAACAAGGCCTGCTGCCAGAATCACAATGTGGCTTCCGTAAGGGTAGAGGGACCGTGGACATGAACTTTGTGGCTCGTCAGCTCCAGAAGAAGTGTCTAGAACAGAACTGTCAGCTCTACACCACATTTGTTGACCTCACCAAAGCGTTTGACACTGTCAGTCGCCAGGGACTATGGAGGATAATGTCAAAGTTTGGCTGCCCAGACAAATTCATCCTGATGGTGCGTCAGTTCCATGATGGCATGAACGCACGCGTCCTAGACAACGGTGAGGCATCAGAGGCTTTTCCAGTCACGAATGGCGTTAAACAAGGCTGTGTGCTCGCACTCACCTTGTTCAGTATGATGTTCTCAGCCATGCTCACTGATGCCTTTCAGAATAGCACCACTGGGATAAGCCTTAGATACAGGGAGGATGGAAGGCTCTTCAACCCAAGAAGACTCCAGGCTATCACCAAGGTAAAAGAGACTGTACTGAGGGACTTCCTCTTTGCCGATGACTGTGCCTTAAATGACAGCTCAGAGTGTGAGATGCAGTCAGGCATTCACAAATTCTCCAAGGCATGCGGCAACTTCAACCTCACTATCAGCACCAAGAAGACCAAAGTTATGCACCAGCCAGCTCCAAATGGCCAACAGGCAGAACCAACTATTACAGTGATGGGGCAGAGACTGCAAGTTTTAGGCCAATTCACATATCTAGGTAGCACCCTCTCCCAGTCTGCAACAGTAGATACAGAAGTCAACCATAGAATAGCCAAGGCCAGCATTGCATTTTGCAGACTCCGCAAAATTGCATGGGAAAGACAGGGCATTAGCCTAAAAATGAAGCTAAAGGTCTACCGTGCTGTTGTACTCCCAATACTCCTCTATGCCTGTGAAACATGGACGGTGTACGTAAGACATGCCAGACAGCTCAACCGTTTCCACCTCACCTGTCTTCGAAGGATCTTCAGCATCAAATGGCAGGACAAGGTACCCAACACAGAAGTCCTTGAGCGAGCTAAAATGGAAATGGTCCACACCATGCTAATAAGAGCACAAGCTAGATGGGCAGGTCATGTTGTCGGGATGCCTGATGAACGCATTCCAAAGCAGCTGTTCTACGGGGAACTCTCAGAAGGAAAAAGGGCAAGAGGGGGACAAAAGAAACGCTACAAGGACACCCTGAAGGCCTCTCTGAAATCCCTCAATATAGACGTGGCCCCCTGGGAAACCAGCACAAGACCGCTTGGCCTGGCATATGAGTGTTAAGGATGGCTGCGGAAGTCTAGAATCCAGACGTATTGCTGGAGCTAAAGCCAAGCGTGAACTGCGCAAGATTAGACAGCCCAGCACATCAGCTAACGTGATGATGCATGCTTGCCCCACATGTGCCAGGACATTCTGTGCCAAAATTGGATTGATCAGTCATCTCAGGATTCACCATCAACCATCAACTGATCAATAGGATTACGAGGTCATCATCGACAACAATGGACGAACAACAACAACAACATTTTATATAGGGGTATAATTATTATTCCTATAACCATTTTATTTTCTTTCTATTTATTATGCCTCGGTGAAAACGGAGGCATACAGTAATCACTGAGTGCATCTCTGTGGCTCTGTGTGTGTGTGTGTGTGTGTGTGTGTGTGTGTGTGTGTGTGTGTGTGTGTGTGTGTGTGTGTGTGTGTGTGTGTATCTGTCCATCTGTCTGCCTCTCTGTTTCAGCTCACCCGGTCAAAATTAAGTGGAACTAAAGGCTTGTATCATTGTAGCACCCTATTTTCTCGACATTTAATTTCCCAGAATTTTGAAATAACGCTTTTTTTTAAATAAACACAAAAATAGCTCACCTTTACCATCAATGGAATGGTACTGCGCATGTGCCCGGAAACGCTCGCCAGAGGAAAGTACTGAGCAATCCGCCAATACTGGGTAAACAAATGTCCATCTTTTTGTCCGTTTTCTTCCTCTGCCACTAAACAGCAAAAGTTCCTGTTCGTCTTGATTGTCATTATATTCATGTGCCTCCATCACATACACCATTTAAAATGTCTGCCACCGTGCTCTTCTTTGTGTTTGGATTGCAGCTGTTCAAATCAGGTTGGTGGCTCTTGGCTGCCGCCATCAGAAGGGCATGTGAATGGCAGATTATTTTCACTTCGTATGTGTGTACTCCAAAACTACTGGATAGATTTGGATGAAATTTTTACCAGAGGTGGTCCTTGGACTAGAGAGGAACTCGTAACATTTTGGTGATGATCCGAGAACGCATACCTCCACAAAGGCTCTGGTACTGAGGCATCAGCACCTTGGTGCTTGCATTTTTATTCATGATCTTACTCTTCTTACTATTGTATTCTATTGTATTTTATTTTATTTTATCTTATCTTATTTTTAGCTCTGGTATTTCCTCATTGGGGGGATGTCAGCACTGGGAGCTGTAATTCGCTCTGGTGGTGGAGATGCTGCTGTGGTGGTGGCACTGGCTGAATGGGATGGGGGAGTTCAGTCACAGCCTGTTGGTTGAGGTATGGACTCCTCTGTCTTCCTGGGCTATGGTGACCCTGTGGCGGTGTCTCTGCAGCTGTGGGCTGAGACCAGCTCCTGGTGCTGACGGTCCCACTATAATGCATTTCCTCACTCTGGTCCTCAGTGCTCAACCATATATATATATATTTTTTTTTTGTTACTTGTGGGTGGGGTGGGTCGGAGTGGGAGGAGGTGGGGTCTGGAGTGAATTGAGGGGTCAGGTGGATGGACATCTTGGACAAGAGTAGAGGCGGGGTGGGAGGGCTTGGGGAGGGTTCTCTTGTCATTTTATTGTTTTGTTTTTATTCTATCTGGAATTGTTTTTAACTGTAAAGCACTGTGAGTTGCCCTTTATTGCATTAAAGGTGCTATATAAATAAATAAAGTTTAAAGTTTAACATTTTGGTGATGATCCAAGAATGCATACTTCTGTCAGGGCTCTTATCTTCTTACAGTGTGTTAGCAACAATACTCCATAACTACTGGATGGATTTGGATTTGAGTGTTTTGTGATTTTAAGCATCTTTGACATTATTTATCCCATTGGTAGCAAGCTCACTTTGAACAAACAAGGATATTGGGTGGTGCGGTGGTGCAGTGGTTAGCACTGTGGCAGCACAGCAACTCACCCTTGGCCATGGGATCCCAGGTTTGATCCCACCCCCTGACCAACGGTGACCTGTGTGGAGTTTGCATGTTCTCCTCGTGTCTGCATGGGTTTACTCCAGGATTTCTCCGGTTTCCTCCCACAGGCCAAAAACATGCAGGTAAGGCTAACTGGAGAATCTAAAGTGGCCCTAGGTGTGAATGTGTGTGTGAATGGTGAAGGGATTGACACCATACTGCGGCTGCTACATCCATCCAGGTGGATGCCCTGAATTTCCCTCTGGGGATCAATAAAGTACACAAAATAAAAAAAATAAAATAAAATTTCGCCTTTGTCTCCTGTATGCAGACAATGAGCTAGCTAGTTAGTTAGCTATCAATGCTAACTCTGTGCTCTGCTTGTATTTTGCGTTTGCTGTCTCGTAAGTATTCACTTCTGAGAGCAAAACATCAGCATGTCAACAACATAATGGGCCACCTTGCTATAATGAACCCACCCACTTTGAGGTGGTACTCAATTGTAATGGAAAACGGCCAAAACCGTGTTGGGGCGAGTAGAGTTGAGGCGAGTTGAGCTGAGTAGGTGCTAATGGAAAAAGGCCAATAGCAGTGTTTGCCCCACGCTCATTAACCCCACTGCGGTGCCCTTGAGCAAGGCCCTTAACCCCAGCTGCTCCAGTGGAACTGCTCAGTGGCCACAGATCACTCTGTGGTTGTATTGGGCAGCTTCCAGGTGTGAATATGTATCTGTGTGAACAGAGCATCCTTGAAAAAGAGAGGTTCCCTCTCAAAGGACCATCCCTCAATAAAGGTTAAAAGAATTAAAAAAAAAAAAAAAAAAAAAAAAAAGCTATTTTCCAAAAAAAAAAAAAATCTTGCTTATTGGTTTTTATTCTTATCAGCTTGGTATAATATTGGGTGGGGGTTTTCTTGGCATCCTCTCCTACTCTGCTGATGTGGAATCATTGAGTGGCAATGGGTATTTTTTTTTTTAATTTTCATTTTAAATGTAATAAATATATTAAAAACTCAACTTTGGAAGGCTTTTATTCTTTGTTGGACTAAGATGGTGGAACGTACGGACGCAGCTGCTTGTTGCTCCAGACTACTTTGTATGTTTTTATGTTTTTTATGTCTTTTCGACAATTTTGTTGTACTTTCCAACTGTACAATGAAAATAAAGCCTATTCTATTCTGAAACTACACATCAGAATGTTATAATATTGGGTGGGGGTCTTCTTGAGGTGTTCTATTAGTCTACTGATGTGAAATCATTGAGTAGCAATGGGGAAGTTAAAAAAAAAAAAAAACAACTTTCACTTTAAACATGATGAATATATCAAAATGTTTTGACTTTGGAAGGCTTTTATTCTGAAACTACAAATCAGAATGTTATAATATTGGGTGGGGGTCTTCTTGGGGTTTTATACTACTGTCCTGAAGTAGAATTGTTGAGTGGCAATGGGGATTTTTTTTTTTCTTTTTTATAATTTCACTTCCAGTTCAGTTCAGGAGGCAGACACTCTCTTTATTCAAGAGTAAGTTGAAATCTTTACTCATTGATAAGGCCTATAGTTAAAAATGTTGCCACTGCCAGGCCTTCACTCACATGTGCAGCCCAACCAGGCTTGATACTGGATTGTTTGGCTTTGAATATTGTATTTGTTATGTTTGTTTTGAATGTAGCTACTGCTAGGCCTCCTACTTTTTATCTCTTTTTTCAACCCAGCCGGTCGAGGCGGATGGCCGTCCTCTGTGAGCTATGGTTCCACTCGAGGTTTCTGCCCTTTAAAGGGAAGTTTTTCCTCACCTGTGTTGCCACAGTGCTTGCTCTTAGGGGTCTCTGCTGGGTTCTATAAATTTGAGAAGGTGGCCTAAACCCACACTTCTCTGTAAAGTGCCTTGAGATGACCTTTGTTGTGATTTGGCACTATATAAATAAAACTGAATTGAACTGAATTTAAATATCATCAATATATCAAAAATTCTTGATTTTAGAAGGCTTTTATTCTGAAACTACACATCCGAATATTATATTGGATGAGGGTCTTCATGGGTTCATGCTTGGGTTCTTCTTGCGGCCTACTTTGGCCTGCTACCTTCTTTTTTGCATGTTTGCCAGGAAACATGCAAAAACAAACATGCAAAAACACACATTTATCTGTTCTTTTACAGGTGCAGATATCAGATATTGTGCTGAGATCTTCTCAGAAGCAGCAAATGTTTTCTTGATTTCTCTCCGTTTGTGCTCTCTTTCTCTCCCCCTTCCCCACTCCCTCACCCCCACCCTTCCTGACCACTTCATATCCCTTCAATTCCTTCCCCCATTCCCCCCGTCAGATCCAGCATAAGTGAGACAATTTAAATAACTAGTGCATACCCATGCATGGCCATAGAAAGCAAGTGTAAGCAAACATTTCTGCATGGCTGTAGAAAGTTACTGTTACCATGGCAACAGCAACCATGGTGAAACCTGCCTTGGATCTTTGACGTCACCACTCGTTCGTTGATGCCTGCCTTTGATCTTTGATGATGTCATAGCGAGTGCTATGATTGTGAGTGCAGCCTGCCTTTGATCTCACAGCAGGTCCTATGATCTTTGAGCGAGTTCTACAATTGTGACGTCATGACATCGGGACAGAGAGATCTCTTGAATTATATATAGATATTCCTTGTCTCCAGGGCATGGGTCCCAGCCCACATCCTCACTTTAAGTTGGGATTTTCTGTATTTCACCTTATTATTATCCTGGGTTGCTATTATTGTTGTTATTATTATTATTCTGTCTTACATATTTATTTCTTCTTTGGTGTTCCTCTTAGTTTAAGTTTATCAGCATTATTATTATCGTCATTATCATTATAGCCTTGGTCTTGTCTCCCCTCTGGTCCCCTGTGTATGATTATCTGTGCAGCCCCGCCCATCCCGTTTTCTGTAACCATGCCCTGTTGTCTGTGTTTGCCCCTGCTTGTTACTTCTTCTCCTGCTTGTTACTGTTCTGTTTTATGTTGATTACCTGTGTCTATACCTATGATGTGCTCAGCCATGCTATGATGTGCTCTATGTGCCGTCATATACAGTTAGGCCCAAAAATATTTGGACAGTGACACAAGTTTTGTTATTTTAGCTGTTTACGAAAACATATTCAGGATACAATTATATAATCAATATGGGCTTAAAGTGCAGACTCTCAGCTGTAATTTGAGAGTATTCACATCTAAATTGGAGCAAGGGTTTAGGAATTACAGCTCTTTAATACATAGCCGCCTCTTTTTCAAGGGACCAAAAGTAATTGGACAATTGACTCAGAAGGCTGCAAAAAAAAAATAACAAGGCTGCATGAGCTCTTCCCTCATTAACCTGTCATCAATTAAGCAGTTAAAAGGTCTGGAGTTGATTCCAGGTGTGGCGTTTGCATTTGGAAGCTGTTGCTGTGAACACACAACATGCGGTCAAAGGAGCTCTGAATGGAGGTGAAACAGACCATCCTGAGGCTGAAAAAAAGAAGAAATCCATCAGAGAGATAGCAGAAATGTTAGGAGTGGCCAAATCAACAGTTTGGTACATTCTGAGAAAAAAAAGAGTGCACTGGTGAGCTTGGGAACTCAAAAAGGCCTGGATGTCCACGGAAGACAACAGTGGTGGATGATCACAGAATCCTTTCCATGGTGAAGAACAACCCTTCACAACATCCACTCAAGTGAAGAACACTCTCCAGGAAGTAGGTGCATCAGTATCTAAGTCTACCATAAAGAGAAGACTTCATGAGAGTAAATACAAAGGATTCACCACAAGGTGCAAACCATGAATCAGCCTCAAAAATAGAAAGGCCAGAATTGACTTTGCCAAAAAACACCTGAAGAAGCCAGCCCAGTTCTGGAACAGCATTCTTTGGACAGATGAGACTAAGATCAACCTGTACCAGAATGATGGGAAGAAGAAAGTTTGGAGAAGAATTGGAACAGCTCATGATCCAAAGCACTACATCTTCTGTAAAACATGGTGGAGGCAGTGTGATGACATGGGCATGCATGGTTTCCAGTGGCACTGGGTCACTTGTGTTTATTGATGATGTGACAAAAGACACAAGCAGCCAGATGAATTCTGAAGTGTGTAGGGATATACTTTCTGCTCAGATTCAGCCAAATGCAGCAAAGTTGATTGGACGGCGCTTCACCAATGATCCAAAACATACTGCAAAAGCAACCCAGGAGTTTTTTAAAGCAACGAAGTGGAATATTCTGCAATGGCTGAGTCAATCACCAGATCTCAACCCAACCGAGCATGCATTTCACTTGCTCAAGAGCAAAACTTAAAAAGACCCACAAACAAGCAACAACTGAAGACAGCTGCAGTAAAGGCCTGGCAAAGCATCACAAAGGAGGAAACCTAGCATTTGGTGATGTCCATGGGTTCCAGACTTCAGGCAGTCATTGCCTGCAAAGGATTCTCAACAAAATATTGAAAAGTAACATTTTACTTAGGGTTATGTTTATTTGTCCAATTACTTTTGAGCCCCTGAAATGAGGAGCGTTTGTATAAAAATAGCTACAATTCCTACATGTTTAATCATATATTTTTGTTCAACCCCTTAAATCAAACCTTAGTCTGCACTTCAATTCCGTTGTAGTTGTTTCATTTCAAATCCAATGTGGTGGCATGCAGAGCCCAAATCATGAAGATTGTGTCACTGTCCAAATATTTCTGGGCCTAACTGTACATAGACATCATATCTTTATGACGGCATTGTGAGTCCTATGATGCCTGAGATCATATGATCATCATAGGACATCAGACATCATAGGCCGTCCTATGATGTCCTACAAACGTGACAGACACACAGACACACATAGATTTCTTGAATTTATAGAGTGAAGTATTAAAAATTACATAGCAACAGGAGTCTATAGATACTATTTATATACAGCATACATCAAATATGAACAGAGCTCCTGTTGGCAAAGTAAATCTGTTTGGCATAATAAGGGAAGCAGATATCTGCTCTGCTTGCCAAGCTGCTGGACAGGGTAAAAAAATGTTTTGGTCTTACCTGTGGTTTCTTATGACTAGGATGAACTGGGAGCTGGGAACTGTTTCAAGCAGGAAACAGATCTTTCTTTGGCTCAAGTAAGTTAAGCAGTTTCCTGCTACTAGAAAATTGAAATTTCTCTAGCCTTGTACTTAAGAGTCTTTTAATTACAGATTGAAGAGGACATGGAAAGATCTGATTTGGAGGTAAGGATCATGTTAAATTTCAAATACATGTATTGAACTGCCATGTTTTTTCCCCTTACATGTGTGCAGTGCTAAACTAACCTCAGAAATGTTTTTCTGAGGTTGGTGGATCTCAGCGGATTCATAATATATAATCATTGCTCAGGACCTTTCTGCATCTCAGGTTTTGTGAACTGAGATGCAGAAAAGAAGATCGTACTTATGGGAGCTGTCAACATGTGGAAAAAGTGCTGTTAATTTGAAGATCAAATGCTAAATATTTACAACCATTTTCTCGATAACAAGTTTGTGGAGATTTTAATGTTCATTTACAGAATCCTCATGATTATTTTTTTTGTAACTTTGATTTTTATTCATTTTTCATCATACATATTACATTCAGATCAGTCTCTATATTTAAAAAAAGGATCTAGAAGAAGAAAAAAAAAAAAGAAATGGGGGGACAAATGTTGGAGCATCAAGTTTTTAGTTTCCATCTCTTAATTCTTCTGGTTTTTCAGTGTCTTTGGTTATTCTTTCAATTTCTGTCTCGTTGTTGCACTTTGTCGTGTGCCCATTTCCACCATTTTTTTTTTCATATTGTCCTTCTTGCATTCTTTGTCGATATGTTAGTTTTTCCATTAAACGTATATCCTCAACAATGTCAGTCCATTGCTCTTGGTCAGGAAGAACTTCTGATCGCCATTTTCTTGTGATTGTTTTTTTACATGCAATCAGCATGATTTTAACTAAATATCTGTCCTCAGCCTGTATTACATTGTCTCTTTTAAGATCACATAAATACATCAAGTTACAGTTCATTGGTATATTATATTGTGGAGCGTGTAAAGAATGAGACATGCTTTGATTCAGGCGGTTTATTACACGACTCACACAGCTACCTGTGTGAGTCGTGTAGAATGTCTACAGAATGGCATACAAGTAGGAACTCTTCCCTTAAATAACATGACATCCTTCTAGGCTCTTTTCACACACAAAAGATAATCTCCCCCGACTGCGGTCAATCCATTCATCACACACAAAAGATGATCTCCCCCGGCTGCAGTCAGTCCATTCATCCTTGACACCTCCCTGTTATCTTAATAGGGCATCTAGAAACTTCTCACACACAAAAGGTTAACTTCACGTCCCTTGTTCCTGTCTAAGGTGGTAAACCATTATGCACTCCCCAGGTTGCTACACCATCCTAATATCCTCTGTATTGTCACATGTATAGATTTCCAGAATGATGAGATTTTGCAGCATTTCCAAAACATATGTGAGTGGTCTGCATTTTGAGCAGACCACTCACATATGTGGTCTGCTCAAAGACCACATATGTCTTTGGTATTGGTATTTGTATATTTTCTTTGGATCTGTGGTGTAATGAAATAGCGAATCAGGCTTTTCCATCCAAATTCCCTCCATGTCCTTGAACTTGTTGATGTGTGTTGTGTTTTCCATATTTCTTGCCACTTTTCTTCTGTTATGTTTAAATTTAGCTCTCCCATTTCTCCTTTATATAGTTACTTGAATGTTTGTTTGCCGTAAGTTTCTGACATAGCTTTGAAATAATTCTTATATTATTTCCTGCATACGAGCTTAAAATGAATTGTATAATCTCACTCACATCTGTGTGGAGGTTATGCCTAATCTTCCTCATATAATAATCTCTCATCTGCAGATATCTGAAGAATTCAGATTTTCTAGTTTAAATTTTCTTCTCATGTTTACAAAACTCCCGAAATCTTTTTTTCCCCCCATATTGCCCCATGCTGTGATTCCCTTGTTCACCAGATTTTTGTATCCCCTATCTTGCTTTGCCGGTTCAAACTGACTGTCAAATGCTACCCATTTCAATAGTTTTATGTCCTCCTTCATATTATACTTTTGTACTATTTTATACCACAGTTCCAAAGTAAATTTAGTGATTGGTGTAGGGAGCTTGAAATGAAGAAGTGATGTGATTTTATAAATCAAGTTTTATTATCAGCTTCGCCTCCCTAACATGTCTCATCTCGATGCAGAAGCAGAATGAAGAGACTGAGCGCAGTCAGACCTTCATACTTATACCCACACTCAACAAAAGACATTGCATATCAAAGCTGACATCCCGCATTAGCGTAATCCCTCTCCGTTGTCCTCTCTCTCCTCCACCTTACCCTGGGGGGGTCAGGAAGTTCGATCAGGTCTCCACCGCTGCGACTCCGTCTGCTCCTTGCTCTTCGCCGGTGGTCGAGACCTCTTGTCCTGCTCTGAGACATGAGGTCATTCCACATATGCAATCTCTATAAACATTCCACTTATGTCTATAAATATGTAGGTATGGATATATGAATAATATAAGCCACAGCCCCCCCCCCCAAACATCTAAGAAAAGGACAATCAAATTAAGTTTACAGCTTAAGATAACATCCATGACATATTATACCGTTATACATCTCAACAGGAAAAAGGAAAAATATCTTCAGCAGTCATGCTAACCTTCAAGTTATGCAGCATGATCCTGTTAAAAATTCAGTGATAACAGCAGTATAGTTAATGTCACAAGTCAGCCTTAAAACTGCAACGGCACAATCCGACAACATAGTTAACAACTCTTTGTCAATTTTACATCAGTCTATCATGTGTCGTCTGGGTTTTAATCTTCTTCCGAATCTGCTGTAGGCCCGCTTTGGCGTCCTGGCGGGACCGTCCTGTAAGGGATCTGCAGCTTGGGGAGGAGAGTGGTTATTTGTTCCCTGCAGGGGGGCTGAGTCTTTTCTCTTGGGGGGTCTACCCCGCCGAGGTGCTCTCGCCACCCGTGCAGGCTCGTCGCTCAACAAGAAAGCAGGTTTAAGTCTGTCAATGCTGACTGTTTCTTTTCTGTCCCCTAAATCCAGCACAAAATGCTTATCACCAGGTTCCAGCACTCTGTATGGTCC
The DNA here is from genome assembly GCA_020510985.1 of Pholidichthys leucotaenia. Lineage (NCBI taxonomy): Eukaryota > Metazoa > Chordata > Actinopteri > Cichliformes > Pholidichthyidae > Pholidichthys > Pholidichthys leucotaenia. The sequence continues at coordinate 286,788,263 of CM035838.1, forward strand.
ATTGTATGGAGGACGGAGGGTTGGTTTTAAAGCTTCGTGTCTAACAAAAACGAACTCGGCGTTTTTCAAAGCTTGGGGGACAAAAACCCGCGGAAAAGAGTGATGTACGGGTCCGGGGAGAGTGTCCGGTCCCCTGCTGCTTAGGGGCCTCAGGGCTGGTAGGTGCCCGGGCTCTGGATGTTCTGGTAAGAACTCACCTGGGAGCCTGAGAGGTTGTGCAAAAACTAATTCTGCCGGGGAGGCGTCTAGATCCTCCTTAGGCGCAGAACGCACCCCTAATAAAACCCAGGGAAGTTTATTCACCCAATCTGTATCCGTTAGTGAGGCCCTGAGGGCGGCCTTTAAAGACCTATGAAAACGCTCGCATAACCCATTAGCCTGAGGGTGATATGCGGTGGTGCGATGAATTGTTGCCCCTAAGCTGCTGGCCATGGCTGACCACAGCTGTGAGACAAATTGAGGCCCCCTATCGGACGTGATGTCCGATGGGACGCCGAAACGCGCCACCCAGTTTGTTAAAAAAACGCGAGCGACTTCCGCGGCTGTGGTTGACACCAGCGGGACCGCCTCCGGCCAGCGCATGGTACAGTCTACCATTGTTAACAGGTGTGTGAACCCTTGCGACGACGGTAGTGGGCCCACGAGGTCGACGTGTACGTGGTCAAACCTCCTGGCTGGAATTCGGAAAGGTTCTAGAGGAGCTTTTGTGTGTTTGTGTATTTTGGCGCGTTGGCAAGACATGCAAGTCTTTGCCCATTCCTTTACATTTTTACGCAGGTCTGGCCAAACAAACTTCTCCGCGACCATTTTAACCGAGGCGCGCACCCCTGGGTGCGCGAGGGAGTGAACCGAGTCAAAAATGCGGCAGTGCCACGCGGCTGGAACTACCGGGCGAGGCCGGCCGGTTGACACGTCACAGATTAGGGGGGGAACACCGTCACGCAAACCCCTTTCCTCCAGTCTTAACCCTGTTGGTCCAGACTGGAGCGCGCGCACGTCCGCATCACTGCTTTGTTCCGCTGCCATGGCCACGTAATCCATCCCTACGTGGATTGGGGCCGCGTACGCGGCCGCGTTGGCCATGAGTTCTGCGGCTGCGGTAGTATAATCTGCTTCCTCGAGCTCTGACGATGTCACAGCGCGGGAGAGGCAGTCTGCTACCACATTAAGCTTGCCTGCCACATGTCGAATATCTGTGGTGAACTCTGAAATTGCAGCTAGCTGTCTTTGTTGCCTGCCTGATCATGGTTCTGAAATTTTAGCCATCGCAAAAGTGAGTGGTTTGTGGTCTACAAAAGCCGTGAAACGCCGCCCTTCCAGCCAGAACTGGACGTGGCGGATGGATAAATGAAGCGCTAGCAGCTCCCTGTCAAAAGTGCTGTATTTGCGCTCGGTTTGGTTTAAGGATTTACTAAAAAATGCTAACGGTTGCCAGGTTCCGCCAACATGTTGTTCCACGACTGCCCCTATGGCCAGGTCTGAAGCATCTGTGGTTAACGCTATGCGGGCCGAGGGATCGGGGTGAACCAACAATGTGGCATTCGCTAGTGCACTTTTTACTTCCACGAAGGCGCGTTCCCACTCCAGGGTCCATTCGACCGCGTTGGAGGGCTTTTTTTTTCTGAGCGCGGCATATAGGGGCTGCATGAGTTGAGCTGCGCGGGGGAGGAAATGGTTGTAAAAATTTACCATTCCTAAAAATTCTTGTAGCAATCTGACCGTTTGTGGTCGTGGGAAATTTGCTACCGCGCGCACTTTGTCCGGCAATGGAGCTGCCCCCTCTGGTGAAACTCTGTGTCCCAAAAAATCAATTTGTGACATGCCGAATCGGCATTTGGCTGGGATGATTATTAACCCGTGCTCTTCTAGTCTCTGAAAAACTGTAGGGAGGTGTTGTTCGTGTTCTTCCTCTGACAAGCTGGCTACCAGAATATCGTCGAGGTAGACGAACACGAAGGGGAGGTCGCGTAATACCGCGTCCATCATACGCTGAAAAGTTTGAGCAGCGCCTTTGAGGCCAAACGGCATTCGCAAAAATTCAAAAAGACCAAAAGGGGTTATTACAGCCGTTTTAGGAACGTCCTCCGGTGGAACCGGAACTTGGTGGTAGCCGCGGACCAGGTCTATTTTAGAGAAAATGCGCGCACCCACCAGATGTAGTGAAAAATCTTGGATGTGAGGGATTGGGTAGCGGTCATGCGCTGTCGCATTGCTTAATCTGCGGTAATCACCGCAAGGTCTCCAAGAACCGTCTGTTTTCGGGACCATATGTAGTGGTGATGCCCAAGGGCTTTTTGAGCGCTGAATAATGCCCAATTTTTCCAGGCTGGCAAACTCGTCGCGTGCTATAGCGAGCTTGGTCGCGTCTAAGCGCCGAGCTTTGGCAAAAACAGGTGGGCCTGTTGTGGGGATGAAGTGTTCAACCCCGTGTTTCGCTACTGTTGCTGAAAATTTGGGAACTGAGTGCTGGAAATTGGGTGAGGAGTTGGTCTAACTTTCCTCCTGCTGTGGTGACGCTGGCCTGCACGGGTGGTGGAGAGACTCGAGCTGAGCAGGGGATAGAAGAAAATGATAGTCGATCTTGCAAATAGACGCTTGGTTAATGCACTAACAACCCATGTGCACACAAGAAATCAGCGCCCAACAAGTTAAAACTCACCGCCGCTATAATAAATGTCCACCTATAGTTGCGGCCGTGAATGGACAGAGGTAGGTTTCTTTCACCGAAAGTGTCGATGATCGAGCCGTTACCTGCCATCGCTCCGTTTCCACGGGGTCCCATTGCCCGGTCTGCGTTGGACGGGGTGATGAAGCTCACCTGAGCTCCAGTGTCGATGAGGAACTGTCTCCCGGAGCGTCCGTCAGTCACGTAGAGCAGCTTGTTTGTCTCGCCGAGAGCCGTAGCTGCTAACGGTTCCCGGCTTTTGACGTTTCCCGAGCTCTTGAAATTGCAGGGGGGGCACGCATTTGTACGCCCTCTCGGCGAAACGTTGATAATAGCAGAGGTCGTTCCGCTTGCTGCGCCTTGGTCGCGTCGCTGCCATGGTGGGCGGGCTCTGCTCTGTTGTCTGCGGTTCTCCGCTGCTCTGGGCTTCCACGCCGAGATCTGCAGATGCTGCTGTGGCCATCTGTTGGCCGCAGGAGTTGATGAGCCGCTGCGCTTCTCGGACCAGCGCGCAGAAGTCCTGCTGGGTGCTGCACCGCATGTTGGCCAGGGTCCCTATCATGTGCGATGGCAGAGTGCTGAGGAAGATATGTTGAAAGAGGAAGTTGTCATTGTCTGCCTCCCTCAGCTGCAGCATGTCCTCCATGAGGGCCATCGATCTGTGTCCTCTGTGGCCGTAAATCGCCAGAATCCTCCCCACTCTTTCCTCGGCCGAGGGGACGAAGCTCTTGATGAGGGTCGCCTTCAGTTCTTTGTATTTGTCGTGGGCGGGTGGTTGTTGTATCACACTCCGCGCGCATCTTGATGTGGCGGCATCGAGTCTGGCGACGATGTGGTAAAATTTTGTTTCATCCGCCGTTATCCCCGCCAGTGCAAACTGAGCCTCAGCTTGCTGGAACCATGAGCTTGGGTCGTTTTGCCAGAACTCTGGGAGTTTGACAGTGACGGCGCTTGCCTGGGCCATCTCTGATGTGTCTGCAGGGCGAGAACGCCTTTCTTCCGTTCTCGCGGCGGAGCTGGGGATGGTGCTCAGTTGAGCCCTCTCTGACGATTCTGCTGTGGGGGAACGTCTTCCATCCGTTCCCCTGTCTGCGTTGGCGACGGCGCTTGCCTGGGTCGCCTCTGATGAGCTTGTAGCGGGAGAACGTCTTTGGTCCATCCTCACGTCTGGTCACCAATGTAGGGAGCTTGAAATGAAGAAGCGATGTGATTTTATAAATCAAGTTTTATTATCAGCTTCCAGTCCCTAACATGTCTCATCTTGATGCAGAAGCAGAATGAAGAGACTGAGCGCAGTCAGACCTTCATACTTATACCCACACTCAACAAAAGACATTGCATATCAGAGCTGACATCCCGCATTAGCGTAATCCCTCTCCATTGTCCTCTCTCTCCTCGACCTGACCCTGGGGGGTCAGGAAGTTCAATCAGGTCTCCACCGCTGCGACTCCGTCTGCTCCTTGCTCTTCGCCGGTGGTCGAGACCTCTTGTCCTGCTTTGAGACGTGAGGTCATTCCACATATGCAATCTCTAAACATTCCACTTATGTCTATACATATGGATATATGAATAATATAAGCCACAATTGGGTCTATTTGTTTGATTTGCTTATATGCATCCTTATCTCCTATTATGCTTTGCACTGGGAGTCCCTCACTTTCCTTTTCCATTTCTTTCCATTTTGCCTTGTATCCTCCGTTGCACCAACATATGATATATCTTATTTGTGCTGAGTAGTAATATTCCTTTATACTCGGTAGGCCCATGCCACCTTTCTCTTTTGGTAATTGGAGAGTTTTATATTTCACTCTTGGCTTTTTACCTCCCCAAACAAATCTCGATATCATCCTGTCCCACTTTGAGATCTGGGCACCAGGAATCTCTGTTGGTAGAGCCTGGAAGAGGTAAAGCAGTCTAGGTTGTATGCTGATTTTGACTGTCTTAATTTTTGAATTCAGATCCATATTTAAGATTGACCATCTATCAATATCTTTTTTTTTATTTCTTGTTCTAACCTATGAATGAGTGAATGAAAAGGTTTATTGTCAATACTACCATACGTGCAATACATACAGGAGAATTGAAATTTGACTTGACATTGGGCGCGCTTCTGTAAGCGCATCCCATAGCCGCGGCAGCCCGAAGGCGCCAGTCGAACAGGAGGGTAAAGAGGGCAAGGGTCAGGGTCAGGGAAAAAACAATAGGCAGAGAGAAAAAAAAAAACAGTTATCAGAATAACGTTCGTATAAGCTCACATAAGCTCATAGCTCATATAAGCTCAAATGAGCCAGATTATGATCACACAGAAAAAAAACCCTCTACGCACAACTAGCAGACAATAGATCACACATTACAAAGACAGCAGAGAGGCAGTGAGTGTATATGTACATCAGTGTAAATGAATCAGTCGTGTATGTTGAATGCAGCAGTGTGTAGTGTAGGTGTGTCATTGCTAGTGAACAGCAGAGGGCACCCTCTGGCAACGGATAGATATTATTCAGTCATGTGTTCTATAGTCCAGACACATGGTAAAGCTGTCCTTGGAGCTCGGTCTGCTGAAACAACAGCAAATTGTCGATTGTTTTGGTTAGCCACTTCTCCAGCCTTATCTTCATCGAGGAGGAATGTAAACAGGGCACCAAAACAAGGTCAAATATGCACAGTGCACTCAGAGAATAGAATTTTCCTCTCTTCATGCGATCCTGTGCTCCATAATTTCCATACAGGCTTAAACTTTCCCTGGAGCACTCAGCGACACCAGATGTTATCCACCTACCGAAACATAGGTAACATGTCCAAGAGAGTTCATCTCTCTCCCAAGAGAGTCCATCTCTCTTCAATGCATGCCAGATGGTAAATTCCATGTTAATCCCATTTGCCGCTATCAGTGCTCCCCACCAGCTGGACGAATTTGATGGGGGAGCTACGCTGGGGCCGCTTTTTGATTAGCTCATCCAACTATAATTTCGATACACCAGGAAAACTCCAGGGCCAAACAGAAAATCCTGTGATCATGCCAATCTTCAGTCGAATCACGCAAACAGACACATGAGTTCCAATGTCCATGAGTCTTCCCTTGGGTTCCCCCTGACACGATCTTCTTTTAAAGTGGTGACAATCGCATATAAGCTGCTTTTCCAGATCCATAATTTCCGTTTGGATTAAGATTCAGCCAGAAGAAGAGCAAAAGACACAGACATCGCAAGCGGGGAATAGTATCAGGGAGAAGAAGAGGAGAGGAGAGAAAAAAGCATCTGCTCTCTCTGAAGGCCGGAAGTGAATCATAGTTTGCTTTATAGATTTTGCTTAAATCTTTAGGTATGTTCACTCCAAGGTATTTTATTTCTTTTTGTTTCCAGTTTAGTTTGATCTTATCAGTTATCTGGTTTAAAGGGTTATAGTGGAATGTCAGTATTTGTGTTTTTGTTATGTTTATCTTGTATCCTGATAATTTTCCAAAATTTTCTATCAAGTCCATCATTTCCATTATTGATTCATCTGGTTGTTCAAGGTAAACTATAATATTGACTGCAAATAGCCCAATCTTGTGTTCCGCTCCCTTTATTGTTACACCTTTTAATTTCTTATTTTGTCACATCGCTTGAGCCAGTGGCTCTTTGAACAGAGCAAACAAGGTGGGCGATAGGCAGCATCCCTGTCTAGTTGATCTTTGTATATTTACTTTGTCTGTTAAGCTACCGTTTATCTTGATTCTTGCCACAGGTTTTTGATACAGTGTCTTTATGCATTGCACTGACTTTTCGTTAAATCCAAAGCATTCCAACACATTATATAGGAACATCCAATTAACCCTATCAAATGCTTTTTCTGTGTCTAAACTCATTATTACTGCACTTTTCTTTTCTTTATGTATTTAATTATGTGGATTGTTCTCCTGATATTATCATGTGTTTGGCGTCCCTCTATGAAACCAGTTTGATCATGCTCTATCAATTCCGTCAAGAATGTCTTTATTTGTTTACAGATAATTGTTGTATATATTTTATAATCCACATTTAATAAAGAGATTGGCCTATAGTTTCTACATTGTTCCCTATCTTTCCCTGGCTTTAAAATAACAAATAATGGCTTTGTTCCATGATGGAGGTATTTTGTTGTTGTTTAATGTCCAATTAAATGTCTTTAGGAGCTGTGGCATGAGTTCTTCTATAAACAGTTTATAAAACTCAGAGGGGTATCCATCCTTGGTAATGGTAATGGTAATGGTAAATCACCTGGTGATTTACCATTTTTTAGTGACTTAATCACATCTTTAATCTCTTGTGTTGTTATTTCTGCTGTTAGCTTTTCATTTTGTTGGTTTCCTATTGATGGCAAGTCCAATGTGCATAGAAATTTTTTAATATCCTTAACATTTGTCTCTTCAGGTTGCGAGTATAGTTCTTGATAGAATTTATGGAATATTTCTTCGATGTTTTCTGGGGTAACTGTGGTTTTATTTGTGATGGGGTCCTTAATCTTATATACATTATTCACTGTTTGTTTTCTTAACCGTTTTGCCAGCAGTTTTGTGGCCTTTGGCCCCATTTCATAATATTTTTATTTTAAATATCTATTTTTCCTTTCAATTTCATCTATTTGTATTTCTTTTATCTTTATTTTTTCTTCCTTAATTTCTTGATATATTTTTGGTCATTTGTGTTTTGATGTTTATGTTCTAATTCCCTCAGTCTCTCACATCTTTGTTCATGTGATTCCAGTTTAGACTTTTTTGCTTTTCCTGATTCAACAATTAATTTACCTCTTAACACGGCTTTTAGTGCATCCCATAGTATTGTTGGGTCCACTTCTCCATTATCATTCTCCTCGATATACTCATTTATGTTTACCTTTATTCTTTCTTTCATTTTCTCATCATTTAATAGTCCTACATTAAGTTTCCATGTTGTTTGTCATTTTGTATTGTTTAAATACGTATATTTCCATGTATATAGGATTATGATCTGATATTTCTACCCCTCCAATCCGACAATTTCTCACCCTGTGTCTGTCACCTTCATTTATAAGGAAGTAATCTATTCTAGAGTGTACTTTATGGACTGCTGAATAATATGTATAGTCTTTTTCGAGTGGGTGCAGGTCCCTCCATATGTCTACCATACCCATTTCTGCCAGTGAGGTTCTTATGAACTTTGTTACATGTTTTTTTTTGTCTTCTTAACACTTGTTGTGTCAACTTCATGATCCATGATGGCATTTAAGTCTCCTCCACAAATTAGGACTCCGTCACTGTGTGTTGCTATGAGATCAAACAGTTGTTGAAAGAAACCCTTGTCACTTTCTGGTGGAGCATAGATGTTCACTAATGTGATCTGCATACCATCTATTCTTCCCTTTATTATTACATATCTGCCTTCTTTATCCTGGATTTCTTGTTCACATTCAAATTGTATTTTATCTGAAATTAGTATCATAACCCCCCTTTTAGTTCCTCCCTTAAATGAACTGTAGTAGGAGTTCGTATAGCCCATTCTCTTTAGTTTCTCATGTTCTTTCTTGTTCAAATGTGTCTCTTGCATAAATATAATTTCGGCTTTTTCCTTCTTGAATTTTCTTATTATTCTTTCCCTTTTAACAGGTGAGTTCAGACCATTCACGTTTAATGTCATTATCTTAAGATTTTTAACCATATTCATGTTTTTCCATTTTTTTTTTTTTAACTTGTGCTCCTAGCCCCTTTAACAACAAAACTAACACATATATGTACAAAAACACATTAACGAATCTCGACCTCCGCACTTTGGGCCTTTCTTCTGCCCCTTGGTCCCTGTTGGAGGGTGGAGGGAATGTCCTCACCGAGTGAGGGGCCCTCCCTAGACCTGTAGTTACTATCCAAGTAATAGTCATTAGTCTAGAATGTCCAACAAAAATCACTTTAACCTCTCCTAGCCGTTTGTTTTCTCTTTTACCTTGTCTTCTTGGCCTTCATTTCTTCTGTGTCCTTCTTAATCTTTGTTATAATCTAGGCTTTCCGTTGAAAGCCTTGCAGTTTTTCTTGGGCTCGGTGTGCCACATCCGTCTCCCGCCCTCTGCCGCTCACTCGCCTCCACTCCGGCTGTCTCGATGCGCTCCGTGCCGCCGCTGCTCCAGCCGCTTCCTCGGGTACGCTCACCACAAAGCCTTGCTCCTTCATGTCCCGCGCCGCCTCTCTGGCCGTGTTGTAGGTTTTCACGCCGTCCTCCCAATGAATTCTCATCTTCGTTAGCGGCGTTTGGAATCTAATTTTTTTTCTCTTTCAGCATTTTTTTAATGTTGGCATATTTCTTTCGCTGCTGCACAATTTCTGTCGGGTAGTCATGGTCAAAGAATATCTGTTTGTCGCCAACTCGTATCTTTTTTTTCCACGCTTGTGTCAGGATTCTTTCCTTTACGTTGTATTTTAAAAAGTTTACCACAACTGACCTGGGTGTAGAGTTTGAGTTTGGGTTCTGTGCCAAGGCTCTGTGTGCACGTTGGATCTGCAGGTCTGTTTCATTGGGCAGCTCAAGCTCTTTTTTTAAGAATTGATCTATGAATTTCGTCATCGAGTTGCCTTCAGTGCCCTCCGGAATCCCGAAGATGCGTATATTGCTCCGCCTGGACCTGCTCTCCAGGTCGGTTATTTTTTCCTGCATCCTCTGTGTTTGTGCCATCAGGGTCTGCAGCAGCTTGCTTGCCTCAGTCTTCCAGTCTTCCAACTCTGATATTTGGGCTTGTGCTTCTACCATGCACGCCCGTTGATTGCGCAGCTCCTCCATATTTTCTGCTAGCTTGCGGTCCATTTCTTTTCGGAGACCCATAATTTCCTCCATCTCTTTTTTAAGTTCTTCCTTAAGAGCCGTTCAATCCTGTTGGAGTTGTCGCTTGAGGTCTTTTATGTCCTTACTTATATTGGCGAAGCCAGTGTTCATAACATCGAGGTTGGCGTCCTCCATTTTCTCTGTTGTAGTCACCTCGTTTATTTGGGCCTCGTGTTCAGCGGTTTCTCCAGTGTTGTTGAAGAGGGATTCTTTAGTTTTACCCTGCTTTTGTCCATGTGCCCGGCTTCTTCGTGTTTTCATCCCTTGGTTTATTGACCTATTTATGTCGAGTTGGCCATTTACCAAAGATTTTTAATCCGAGAGCTCTCTGTTTAAGCATTATGCCTCTCCGCCATCTTCCCGGAAGTCCCCATTATTTTAAATAATAACTTGGTTCAGCCTGGGCCAGTATGAAAACTATTGCAGGCCTTCAGAGCACAGAGCGCTGTAATTGTGTGTTTTTAGATGGTTTTAATTCAGACAGAGCTGGCTAATGCTCTTAATTGTTTTTATGGTCGTTTTGACTCCTTTGATTTTAGCACAGAAACCCAAGATTTGAAACAGAAACTCAAAGACAATCAGCACTTTAATATTGAGGTGCAGGATGTTAAAAGGGAGTTCTGTGCTGTAAAAGTGAACAAAAGTCAGGGCCTTGATAATATATGTGGGCACTTGGTAAAGTCCTGTGCACATGAACTGAGTCCTATATTTCATTACATTTTCAATAAGTCCTTACAGACACATGTGCCTAAGATGTGGAAAGAAGCCGTGGTTGTTCCCATTCCAAAATCCAGCTGTCCTAAAACGGTAAACAACTTTAGACCAGCTGCTTTGACTTCAATTTTAATGAAAATTTTTGAAAAACTGGTCAGATGTGAGGTCCTAAAGCAAACTGAGCATGCATTGGATCCTCTGCAGTTTGCCTATAGGCCTCACAGAGGAGTGGAGGATGCCACTGTCACTCTGTTTAACATGCTTTTTAAACATCTGGATTTTAATGGGACACATGCCAGGCTTTTATTTGTGAACTTTTCCTCCACCTTTAATACAATCCAACCTCATATCTTAGTTGAAAGGCTCCTGCAACAATTTGATTTGAGCAATAATCTGGTGGGTTGGATTCTGGATTTCTTAACCAACAGGACGCAGAGAGTAAGGGTCAATGGTACATTATCTGACCTAAAGTGCTCTTCTACTGGCTCTCCTCAGGGGTGTGTGTTGTCACCACTACTCTTCATCCTGTACACAAACATGTGTCGGAGCAGACATGACAACAGACATATTATAAAGTATGCTGATGACTCAGTTATTGTCAGTCTCCTCCAGGATGGTGAGAGTGGCCACGGCCCAGTAGTTGATGATTTTGTTCACTGGTGTGAGGATTCCTACCTGCAGCTGAATACGACAAAAACTAAAGACATGATTATTGACTTTAGGAGGAAAACTCCCAGGCACAAAGTCACCGTACTAAAAGGCCAGACCACCGAATGTGTACAATCCTACAAATATCTTTGGACGATTATTGATAGTAATTTAAACTTTGAAGAGAACTGTGAAAGGGTGTGCAAAAAGGGTCAGCAACATTTGCATTGCTTGAGAAAACTTGCACGCTTCCAAATTGAGTGAACCATAATGACAATATTTTATCGGGCTTTTATTGAATCTGTTTTATCCTTTTCTTTAGTGTCACGGTTTGGTCAGATAAAACTGAAACAGAGGAAATCCTTGGATCAGGTAGTTAGATGGTCCAGTCGTTTGCTTGGTGAGTCACAGCTGAGCCTGACATCCCTGTACACCAGACAAGTACAGAGGATGGCTACCTCCATTTTAGAAGATTACTCCCACCCTTTGCACTGCAACTTTCAGCTTCTTCCCTCCAGACGGAGGTTTGCTGTCCCAAAAAGTAAAACCCAGCGCTACAAAAACAGCTTTGTTCCTGCTGCTGTCAAAGAGTTGAACAAGCTGTAACAATATATTGCACATAATTTAGGTACCTATTTATTAACTCCATTTTATATTTACTTATTTTTGTAGGATGTTACTTGGGTTCTAAATATTTTATTGGGTTTTAGACCTTTGAGTTTTTAACCTCTTTGACTAGTTTTTAACATTTAATATGACTCGTCTCTTACCTCTTGTTTTTCTCTCATCTCTTTGTCTTTTTATACCCTGATTGATGGAGCCTTGAGTATTTTTATCATGTTTATAGTCAATTTCATGTGTGCCTGTGTTTGTGTCTATGTTGAATGTAATTTGTAGCTTGTAAATATGGATGTCACCAGACTGCAAAACAAATCTACCTACGGGTACAAATAAAGTGACCTGAATCTGAACCTAAATCAACTTTTTTTAAATATATGTGATAAACACTGTCTTTTTAAAAGATTGAGGATTAGTAGTAAAGACAACCCCTGGTTTAGTGACACCATTTCCACTCTTATGAGGCAAAAGATGCTGTATGGGAAAATAATCCCTTGGATTGGACTACATTTAGAACATTAAGAAATAAAAGTACAAATTTAATACATAAGTCTAAATGTGACTATTATCTTACATTGATAAATAAAAATTTGACTCATCCAACTAAATTCTGGAAGCTAGATAAGTCCTCTCTAGCTTCTGTTTTCCCATCCACTCTTCCTAAGTTTTTAAAAGTGAATCAGAATGAAATAGGGGTAGTATTAATATTTCTGATACATTTAACAATCACTTTATTTCTGTTGGGTCATTCTCAGTTCCCAGTAATATAGGAGTTCAAGCTGAAAAATTGTGGACTGAGCCTATGTTCAGTTCAGTGTGCCAGCAGTTCACCTTTTCTTCTATCTGTAAACCCGTTCCACATGTTTATAAAGCACTGTCAAACCTGGATTGCAAAAAGTCTCCTGGTCCTGACAAGATAGAGCCATAATTTTAAAAAAAATGCTGCAAATCTTATTGCTGAGCCTATTGCTTCCATTTTTAATTTGAGCATTTCTAGATTATCAGTAATGGCTAAATTTAGATCCTTTTTAAATGATCAGTTGAAACAGTTTATATGAGACAATAATATTCTTAACTAGAAAAGCACTCGGAGAGCGCAGACCTCCGCCAAGCGCCACAGTTCCCCCCATACAGTGTTTGTGTGTACGTTTTCAGATTCCTTGACCATGAAAACATATGACTAGCAATTGGATTGACAATGATAGGATTAGTGGTTCAGTAATTATTCACGAAAATCATATTTTCCGTAATGGCAGTTTTCTTGTGGACGGTGATCCAGATCACCACCAAAATCTAATCATCTGTAGGATACCTCATTTCTGACAATCTGTGAAAATTTCATGAAAATCCGTCCATAACTTTTTGAGTTATGTTGCTAACAAACAGACAGACAGACAGACAAACCAACGCCAATGAAAACATAACCTCCTTGGCGGAGGTAATGAATCTCAGTCAGGCTTTAGATCAGGCCATAGTACAATTACAGCAGCGACCCCTAGGGTTGCCACCTTCAATGCAGAAAAATATAGGACCTCACAGCTAGAAGGTTCCAGGTTCAATTTCCCAGGCTGGCAAGGGTGGGAACCTTTCTGTGTGGAGTTTGCATGTTCTCCCTGTGTTGTGTGGGTTTACTCTGGGGGCTCCGGTTTCCTCCCACAATCCAAAAATTTACGTACTAGGTTAATTGGTGACTCTAAATGGTCCCTAGGTATTGGTCTCTGATAGGCTCTTAGAATAGGGCATTAGTGTAGGTACTAGTTAAGTGATTTGAGTGGTCTCTGTGACTAGAAAAAAGTGCTATATAAGTACAAGTCTTTTCTTTGCATGAAGGGTTGAGCTAGTGGTTAGCATTGTGGCAGCACAGCAAGGAAGTCATGGGTTCAATCCCACCCCTGACCATCAGTGACCCTTCTGTGTGGAGTTTGCATGTTCTCCCTTGATTTGTGTGGGTTTTCTCTGGGTACTCCAGTTTCCTCTCACAGGCCAAAGACATGCAGGTTAGGTTAATTGGCATCAAATGGGGATTCTAAATTGTCCTTAGGTGAGAATGTGAGAGTGAATGGTTGTCTGTCTCTGTGTTGGCCCTGTGATAGACTGGTGATGTGTCCAGGGTCTACCCTGCCTCTTACCCAAAAGCTGCTTGGATAGGCTACATCGCCCCCCCCCCCCCCCCCCATGACCCGAAAAGGATTAAGTAGTTGAAGATGAATGTATGAATTTTGCATGAATCTATATTCGACATAATTCCCAGTGGAATTATGGTCAATAGTGCAACACTCACAAATAACATACTGTATTTTCAAATGTTGTTGATGGAACTCTTGCCAGTGGTTTAATTTTAAATGAGGTCAGTGATCATTTACCAGGTTCCTTACTTTTGAAAACTTTCCAACCAAAACCATTATTTTAGTTTCTAATTAAACTGAATCAGATCACTAAAAGTGCCATTCATTCTTTAAGAGGGGATTAAACCAGACAAGGTTAGAGTTCTGTTTATATGAAAATTAAGCCTGTGATTTTCTTGAAATCATAACTATATTGTATAATAACAGAAAAAGTCAAATAAAATACTAAGCCTTAGCTAACTCAAGGAATTTAAAAATGCCTGTAAAAATATTGCATAAGGAATTCTTAAAAACTGGATCAAAATATTCTGAAATAAAACATAAAATGTATCCACTTTATTCCTACTCCCCATGAGGCCTTGTGTGAATTATGGTACTAGTTGAGAGCGATACTTTTCCTTGTTTAAAAAAAACAATGACTTCGGCATCAAAAATGTGGGAACACTGTGGGGGCATGGTGTAGGGATTCTCCACCTAGAGAAGGCAGCTGGGATAAGGGGAACAATGGACCAGAGAAGAAAGTACCACCAGGGGGTCTTAAACAGGACAGTAGTGACTATGCACCCCCCAGGGAGAGGAGGAACCACCAGAGCTGCTGGAAGAGAGAAGGATGCGAGAGCGGCGCCAGCATTATGATGGCATTGTGCCACACAGGTCTTTGTTCTAAATAACAATGTATTATTGTCGGAAGTTCTGGGTTTCAATGCATGGTATTGTAGCGAACTCAATATGAGCACCCTACTTGGCTTGCCAAGTGGGTTGACCCTATTGGCGACACAGGTAGGGTGCGGGACTCCGGAGCGGGAGGCGTGAGTTCGAATCTCCCGGTGGGACGTCGCCATGTCGAGCAGCACGTTACATTGGTGTCAGAAGTGGGATCTCCTGTCCAAAGCAGTAATGGGGCGCTGACATCGGGACGATGTCGAGAACCAGAGGGGAGTAGTGTAGCGAACTCAATATGAGCACCCTACTTGGCTTGCCAAGTGGGTTGACCCTATTGGCGACACAGGTAGGGTGGGGGACTCCGGAGCGGGAGGCGTGAGTTCGAATCTCCCGGTGGGACGTCGCCATGTCGAGCAGCACGTTACAGTATTAAAGATATAAAAGAGGAATGCACAGAGACCCGGGAGGTCTTTTGCTGTACTGTATGTTGGAAAAAGAATAAAGTTTATGTGTTGTTTAGCTCATTGCCTCACCTGCTTTCTCTCTCTCCAACACGGCCTTTTGCACCTCAAAAACAAGAATATAATCATACCACTTCCCACGACTATGGAGGGATGGGAAGATGACCTTAAAAAGTGGCCTCGCAGACAGTAGCTCCGTTTGTTAGCGCCGCTGCTAAGATGCTAACACTGTAAACAAATAAAAGCTCTGAGATATATCAATGTTCCCACCGCAATAAAGTCGGCTGCATTTTGTTAAAATATGTTGGACATAATTAAATTTACCTTAGAGCAGATGTAGAATCTAGTCAGAGCCACAAAGAACCCCAACAGCGTGCTTGGGTGTTTTAATGTTGAGGTAAATACAGACAGCTGCAGCAGTTCATTTTATCCTGAAATTAAAATGCTCATGCTGCTGTCATTCCATGAATGCTTGTTATTTAACTTAACACGTGCAGACATTTCCTGACAATTGTTCAGAATTTTATTGACCAATATTTTGTGATAATTTAAAAATTAATGCATGCTAAAGCATGCTGAAGTCCATATCATTCCAAGGCAGTGCAACGAATGTCAAAAAACTCCCCAAAACTATTTGATATCTTTCTTAAATCGTTAAGCCTTAGGATGCAAACTGTTCTTATTTTTTATCTATTGTTTTACTTCATGCAGCCTTGCATCTGGTGACATATATGATGCATAAATGTGAGATCTGTGACATTTATACAAGTGAAAACATACCTGGTGCTCTTGTTTCTGTACCACCGATCACACCAAAAGTCCTTGTTAGTTTTCAGTGCATGAGCTACGCATTGCTGGGGAGAAGCCTCCATTTATACAGTTTAAGGCACAACCACGAACACCAGCAACAAGTACCAGAACTACGCCAAAACATTCAAAAAATACAGAAACTAGAACAGCTGAAATTAGCTGCCACTTGAGTGCAAAACACATATGTGGACTATACATTAAAATGAATTTGAAAAACTTTTAAAAACGCCATTTTAAATGCCCCACTACTCCACTCTTGCTGACTGATTTAACACAACTTCAGCCAAAACCGGAAGTTGCGCCCATCATCGTTTCTACAGCAGCGCCCTCAGGAATAAGGTGGATAAACATAAATAAACAAGTATAATACAGTTTTTCTCAATCACTTTGGTGCATTTCTCACAACAGAATTGAAATTCTCAAAACTTTGTTCAATCTTGACATCACTTAGTAACTTGTACTCGTCATAAAGGCAATTTCTCATAATTCTAAACAGTCAGATACGTTTGTATATTATGCAGCTGCTTATGTACAATTGTCTGCTGATTTTTGTTGTCATTCGTTATTATCATGTCAGTCAAAATACATTAAACAGGTTTTGTATTGAATTGTCCTTCACCCCAGAACAATCAGGCATTTGCTCATTGAGTTACATGCAAAAGTGTTGAACTAGTTATCATTACACCAAGCAGATTTTATACATGTCTATTCCATTCTTTGTAAAATGTATTAAATTGATTATTTTTAGGTGAATCTATACTTTCACTTATGAGGGGAAATGTGTAAAAAATTATGTCAACTATTGACCTTCCAGTTCTCTAGAGCAGCTCAGAGGTGAATCCTATGACCCTTCAATTGGCAACATAGAGTATACAGTGAAGCCTTCACAGAGCAGCTCTAATTTCTGATACAAAAATGGAAGGACATCATGAGAATGACCCGGGCCAGCAGCTCAGTAGAAGGGGCTGTCATGTTTCTGAGTTCAGGTTTTCTCTGACCTCAGAGTTTCACTTTATTTTCAGTATTATTTATCTGTAAGTCTGTTTTTGGTTTTTCTGTACATGTGTTGGTTTGCTTTCCTGTTTCATGGCAAAGCTCTGCCCTCATGTCCCAGGCACACCCTCCAGCTGATTGCTGTGCTTCAGGTCCTCTCAGCTACAATCATTTGGTATTTTGGTCACCCTGCCTGCTCAGCCACACCTGCTTCCCATTTATCTGCCCAGGTATTTAAACACCCTTTTGTCGCTTTGTATTTGCGGCAGTCATACTTGGACGTTACTTGGATTATTCCTCCTAATGCTCCTTCCTTTACTCACGGGGCGATTTCAGCTCCGGAGTGTTTGTAAGTTTTTCTCATTTGCATTTTTTTGTTTGTCATGCACTGTTTGGATTTTGTTTGTCTTTTTGTTAAAATAAAATGTCACACTACAATCCAGCACGTGGATCTGTCTTTCTCTCTGCCCCGAGGGGCGCGTTCATGACAGATGACTGCTGCCAGAAAAAGATCCAGCTGTTGTAGTGTGCATTTTTTTCACCTTTTGTGTTTTTTCAACTCACCAGAGCTTTGGAGGTCATGTCCCCAGCTCGCCGATCTCGCTCAAACAAGGGAAGATTGGCAGCTGGGTCTCCGAGCCTGGAGGAAGAATGGGCAGCGGACTTCATCCAAAGTTTTGTGGATGAAGCTCTTGCTGCCCGTGGAGCCAAGAAGGCCTGGGAAAGTGTAAATGGAGCTGTTGGGATTCTGGAGGCGCATCCTGGTCTCTGGAGATACCCCCATTATGCGGGCCACAGTCACTGTGCTCCAGCGATCATTCCCCGCACTGAAGATGGGGTCACCTCCCGCTGGACCGAAGCCGTCATGGAGGCGCTCACCTCAGTGGAAGTCCATCTCCTCTTTCGGCTTACCAACTCCAGCACCAGGGTGCATGTCGCCAGCTTTGCGATGACAGTGTCGTCCTGCCCCGGATCACCTGAGGAAGAATCCCGCCTCTTCTACAGCCTCTTCCTGGACACCAAGCCCGATAATCTGTGGAGCAGATTGCTGTTTTTTTCCCTTCTTTGCTGGCTGCTTCATCAGCCCAGCCTTCCTCTGCTACTGCTGCAATGTCCGTCCCGTTGGTGCCACTTCCTGCTGCTAAGAGGCACTTCATTATTCCACCGGCTACGCCTGTTCCAGTGACCACAGGGGCAGCGACTCAATGATCCACAGAGGGGCCCTCAGCCACTGAGAAGGACAACATTCCTGTTACAGCAGCGGGCAACATCCAGATCTGGGAGAACAGGCAAGTTTTATTTCATTCTACTTCTATTTATGATGAAATGTCTTGCCTGATTCTCGGTAGGGAGACTAAGGAAAAGCAGTCCCCTGAGTTCTCCCCACCTGCTGCTGTTATGAACTGCTCACCAGCCTTCTTTGTTTTGTCTCCTGTGGTCCCTGAGTGAACGACGGCCCTGGAGCAGAACCGCCAGAAGCAGGAGGAGCCAGAAATCTGGGAGAACCCAATCCCTGTACCAACAGTGAGCCAACCCACAGCTTCCATGCCGGATGAGTCGCCAGCATGGTCCACTTCGACTGGGGGCTCTAAGACTGCTAACACCACCATGCCTGCTGCGGAGACCACCACAGCAGAGTGGGAGCCGGAACTGGACTCCAAGTGACCAAGCCTGAGACATCGTCATCTGGATCGACGGAGTCCTGGAGGGGGGTGGAGCTCCAGCTCAGGCAAATACTCACTCTTGTTTTCCTCTTATCTGTTTTGGAGCAGTCTTTCCTGGCTCTTGGGGAGGAGAGTCAGGTGCAGCCACCAGCTGCACCTGAGCTCACCTCGCCGGCTCCGCGGCTGCTGGTGACCCTGATTCTCTATTTTTTCTGAGCCTTCCCCCAGGGTCGCCGGAGATGTTCCAGCAATACCAGAGGTCTCCGTGGGTTCAGGTTTCCCGCTTGAGGTCGCCAAGGGCCCAGCTCCCCCTGCGGAGGACATCACTAGCATCTCGTCCCAGCCCAGGACCTCCGTGGGTGCCGCATCCCCTCTGCCTGAGGTCGTCTTGTGGGTCCCTCCTCGGGTTGAGTCTCCGTGGGTGCTGCGTCCTGGCCGGGGATCATTGTGGGTGCTGCGTCCCAGTATTAGTCCAATGTGGGCGCTGTGCTCCAGTTTTGGTCCGCCATGGGCACCATGCTCCAGCCTGGGGCCCACCGAGGGTGCAATGTTGGCCCAGCTGGGGTCCATCGAGGGTACAACGATGGCCCAGCCGGAGTCCACCGAGGGTGCTGCAGTGCTCCAGCCCGAAGTGGCTGCGGGTGCTGCCTTGTCCCAATCCGGGACCCCCGTGGGTGCAACTCTTCCCCAGACCACTGAGGGCATCTTGGTTCCTCTTTCTCCTTGGCCAGATGCTGTTGTGGTCCCCTCCTTCCTCCACTGCCTGACGCAGTCATGGTTCCCCCCTCCTCCGGCCCTGCTTCCCATCCTTTGGCCTTCCTTATGGGCAACCGCCTCCTGGGTCATCCCTGCAGCCCTGGTGGCTAAATAATTTGGGCCGGCCGCCCGAAGGACCGGGCCTCTGGGTCAGGTGGCCCATTTTTTCCCCGCAGGCTGCCTGACTCTTTCCATCGGGCCGTCTGGCTGGTATGGGACTTTGGCTGGCCACTCAAACTCTGGTGCCCTGGGACTGTGGGTATTTTTGGGGTCTGACTGGGCACATGTGTGTACTAAGCTGTGTTTTTCCTCCGTAGCCTGTTCCACCTTCCTCCCACCAGGGGTAGTTTTTTTGGCTGTATTCCCTCTCGGGGTGGGGGTGGGGGGGTTCTCATTGGTGTTGCCTTGGGGTGTCTGAGGTCCACCCTTTGAGGGGGGGACTTTGTCATGTTTCTGAGCTCAGATCTTCACTTTATTTTCAGTATTATTTATCTGTAAGTCTGTTTTTTCTGTACATGTGTGTTGGTTTGCTTTCCTGTTTCGTGGCAGAGCTCTGTCCTCATTTCCCAGGCACACCCTCCAACTGATTGCAGCTGAGAGGACCTGAAGCACAGCAATCAGTTGGTAATTAGGTCACCCTGCCTGCTCAGCCACACCTGCAGCTCATTTGTCTGCCCAGGTATTTAAACACTATTTTGTCACTTTGCATTTGTGGCAGTCATACTTGGACTTTACTTGGATTATTCCTCCCTCCTGCACTCGCGGGGCGATTTTGACTCTGGAGTGTTTGTAAGGTTTTCTCATTTGCATTGTTTGTTTGTCATGCACTGTTTGGATTTTGTTTGTTTTTTTGTTAAAATGAAGTGTCACACTACAGTCCAACGTGTGGATCTGTCTTTCTCTCTGCCCCAAGGGGCATGTTCATGACAGGGGCTTTAAGGTTCAAGGTGAAACAATAAGGACACATATCAGAGGAAGATAGGCCAAGTACATACAGTGGGGAAAAAAAGTATTCAGTCAGCCACCAATTGTGCAAGTTCTCCCACTTAAAAGATGAGAGAGGTCTCCAATTTCATAGGTATACCTCAACTATGAGAGACAAAATGAGAAAAAAAAAATCAGGAAAATCACATTGAAGGATTTTTAATTAATTAATTGGTAAATTCCTCGGTAAAATAAGTATTTGGTCACCTACAAACAAGCAAGATTTCTGGCTCACAGACCTGTAACTTCTTCTTTAAGAGGCTCCTCTGTCCTTCACTCGTTACCTGTATTAATGGCACCTGTTTGAACTCGTTATCAGTATAAAAGACACCTGTCCACAACCTCAAACAGTCAGACTCCAAACTCCACTATGGCCAACACCAAAGAGCTGTCAAAGGACACCAGAAACAAAATTGTAGACCTGCACCAGGCTGGGAAGACTGAATCTGCAATAGGTAAGCAGCTTGGTGTGAAGAAATCAACTGTGGGAGCAATTATTAGAAAATGCAAGACATACAAGACCACTGATAATCTCCCTCGATCTGGGGCTCCATTCAAGATCTCACCCCGTGTGGTCAAAATGATCACGAGAACGGTGAGCAAAAATCCCAGAACCACATGGGGGGACCTAGTGAATGACCTGCACAGAGCTGGGACCAAAGTAACAAAGGCTACATCAGAAACACACTACGCCGCCAGGGACTCAAATCTTGCAGTGCCAGACGTGTCCCCCTGCTTAAGCCAGTACATGTCCAGGCCCGTCTGAAGTTTGCTAGAGAGCATTTGGATGATCCAGAAGAGGACTGGGAGAATGTCATATGGTCAGATGAAACCAAAATAGAACTTTTTGGTAAAAACTCAACTTGTCGTGTTTGGAGGAGAAAGAACACCATACCTACTGTGAAGCATGGGAGTGGAAACATCATACTTTGGGGCTGTTTTGCTGCAAAGGGACCAGGACGACGGATCCGTGTAAAGGAAAGAATGAATGGGGCCATGTATCGTGAGATTTTGAGTGAAAACCTCCTTCCACCAGCAAGGGCATTGAAGATGAAA
Source organism: Pholidichthys leucotaenia (assembly GCA_020510985.1). Classification (NCBI taxonomy): domain Eukaryota; kingdom Metazoa; phylum Chordata; class Actinopteri; order Cichliformes; family Pholidichthyidae; genus Pholidichthys; species Pholidichthys leucotaenia. The sequence goes on from CM035838.1 coordinate 286,809,440, forward strand.
CATGGCTGGGTCTTTCAACAATGGATGTGTGTTTGGGACAATGATCCCAAACACACCGCCCGGGCAACGAATGAGTCGCTTTGTAAGAAGCATTTCAAGGTCCTGGAGTGGCCTAGCCAGTCTCCAGATCTCAACCCCATAGAAAATCTTTGGAGGGAGTTGAAAGTCCGTGTTGCCCAGCAACAGCCCCAAAACATCACTGCTCTATAGGAGATCTGCATGGAGGAATGGGCCAAAATACCAGCAACAGTGTGTGAAAACCTTGTGAAAACTTATAGAAAACGTTTGACCTCTGTCATTGCCAACAAAGGGTATATAACAAAGTATTGAGATGAACTTTTGTTTTTGACCAAATACTTATTTTACCGAGGAATTTACCAATTAATTCATTTAAAATCCTTCAATGTGATTTTCTGGATTTTTTTTTTATTATTTTGTCTCTCATTGTTGACGCATACCTATGATGAAAATTGAAGACCTTTCATCTTTTAAGTGGGATAACTTGCACAATTGGTGGCTGACTAAATACTTTTTTACCCCACTGTAGGCCTCTTCCCAGTGAAACTAGGGCCACAATTGTTGACTGTGTTCTAAATCATGGTCTTAAAAGGGCTGAGACTGGTCAGAGGGTGTAGCCAAATATTGGGAGAACAAGTGTGTCCTTGATTATCCAAACATTTTGTCAGGAGAATAGGTAGGCAACCAAAAAAATGTGCACTTGTACTGTAGATACAGAAATATTGTATACTTACTGTAAAACATCAAAATGCATAATTCAGTAACAACAGCACAGTAAAACTTTTGAATCATCCAGTGTCTTTCAATCTATTCCCTCACAGTGCAACTCCCCTCAGTTAAATCACAGACACAAAGCGTTCTTCTAGTTACTGGTGTTTAATTGCACATTCATGCTATCAAACATGCTGTGAGAAATGAATAAAGAAAATGCAACATAAAATTAAAAAAAGACAACATTTTCAGCTTCTCACACAGAATAAACATTTCAGAAACTAACTAACTAACTAACCTGCACTTATATAGCGCTTTTCTAGTCACAAAGACCACTCAGAGCGCTTTCATTAATACTAACCCTCTATTCTAAGGGCCTATAGGAAACAGATATCTAGGGACAATTTAGAACAGCCAATTAACCTAACATGCATGTTTTTGGCATGTGGGAGGAAACCGGAGAAATCCCGGAGTAAACCCACGCAACACGGGGAGAACATGCAAACTCCACACAGATCACTGTTGGTCGGGGGCTGGGATCGAACCCACGATCCCACGATCCCCACAATCCCCCGGCCAAGGGTAAACTGTGCTGCCGCAGTGCTAACCACTGCGCCACCGTGCAGCCCCTCACAAACACAGTATTACTAGCCAACATGCCACATTGTGTAAAAGCGGCTGCTTGATAACAGTGTCGATATTTAGAATAGACTTTGTCATTATAACAAGTACAACGAAATTAAAATGCAAACCAATCAGTGAATTAAAAGTAAAAATAATCTTAAAAAAGATTATATACATTACTAACTTTTAAATATCACACACACTCAATTTCACAGTTACAAACCTCATGTTCTGCTAGAATTCAGACAGGTAATTGCGGTCGGAAAAAAAACTGTTTTTAAATCTGTTTGTCCTTGTTTTGATTGCTCTAAACTGCCTTCCTGATGGTAGTATTTGGAAGAGAGAGTGACCGGGATGAAAGGGGTTCTTCAAGATTTTTTGTGCCTTTTTAAGGCAGCGGGCATGGTGCAGTTCTTCAAGGCTGAGGAGAGGGCAACCAACAATTTTTTGGGCTGTGTTGATGACAGTCTGAAGAGCTTTCTTCTGAGCTACCGTGCAGCTGCTACATTTACTTGTAGATTTGTTTTTGTTTGTGTTTACAGTCAATTCGCTGCAGTCAGCACTGAATAACTGAATTGTATAAACTCTAATGAAAGGAAAATATATATATGCATTCTGCAAAAACAGCAGCAAATTGACAATAAGGTTGACAGTCAACAAAAAATTGAAAAACTGTAATTGTGTGTAGTGATGTGAGATGATGGGAGTTTTTGTCTGCTAGTCGTTTAAACAAAAAATAAATATTACTCTGTTATTATAAGACAACCGACAATTAAATATTACTCTGTTATAAGGCAACCGGCAACTTTAATTACGTGGAAAATTATCTTTTAAATTGACAAACATAATATGTGTAACTCGTGGCAAAATTTGATTGGGATCAAAAGATAATTTCACTCCATTTCAATGGAGAATTTTTTTGATTTATGGTCCCACATGCGATAAATATATAAGAAGCATTATGCAGACAGTGGGAATAGCTACAGGTCAATGTTATGGGGCTGCTCGGTATCGAGGGTTCAATTGGCAACAAATTTGGTCAGTTAGTGATAAATTGTTTGTGAATAACAAGGAAAACGAAGTTTCTTATAAAATTTTGCATCATATATACAGTATATACCCTGTTAAAGATTTATTTGAAAGGTTTGGACTTGAAATAGATTATTCTTGTGTATTTTGTAGACTGGAGAGAGAGTCGTTCTCTCATCTGTTTGTTAATTGCATTTACATAAAGACGTTTTGGACAGATGTTGAACATTTTATTTTGCAGAGGGGTGGACAAAGAATTCTGTTGAAAGAAAGACACATCATTTTTGGTTTTGAACAAAAACCAGTGGACAAGGATTTTATTTCATACAATTGTTATTGCTTAAAGGAAAGTTTCACATACACAAGAAGAAGTAGACAGACTCCAGAATGAAACCAAACTGAACAATTTTATTTTAAGCTGAAACAATATGGCACAACTATTAGCAGCATAAAAAATAAGAAAGATATTATAGTGTTTGTACATAAATACTGTATTTTAATTTTATTTTTGTATTGCAACCTTGGCTTGAAACTTTTCCAAATGTAAAAGTATTATTATTCCCCTGACAGTAACAGTTTTGTTATAAAAAAAAAGGCATGTGTGTTCTAATAAAGTTTAAAAAAGATCCTATTTGTGGAAGTAGAGGGGGCATAACTTAAGCTCTCTATTGTGGGGAGCTGGGAGAGCTGTCACACAGACAGTAATGCTAGCCCAAATAAGCAACTACATGTTAAAAAACCCACAGCTCGTGACTGACGAGATTTGCAAGCGACTTTAGAGAAAAACAAGCCTAAAGTCGCTTATAATAAGCGGACTTGGCAACACTGCCCTTAAGACTTTTGTGTACCGAACTTCTGAACAAAATACCAGAATAACGACTTCCTCTAGATGGCATTGTTGCGTCCCCCTACATAAAACTGTTTTTGGACAATCTGCTTTCTCATACAAAGGTATAACAGAATGGAACAAGCTCCCCACTGCTTTGAAGACCAGAACAAATTTCAGAGACGTTTCCACAGAGACTAAAAAATTGATTTTAAGTAATCAAGCCTGGAAGCACTGACTCTGTCCCTTAAATGGGATTTGAAATTGTACTCTTAAACTGTTTTTATGTGTGCTGTTTCTCTCATCTTTTTACCTTTTAAACTTACTCCCTGTTTGTTTCAGGGACAACAGTTTTTGAAACCCGACCTGAATTGCTTTCTATATGAGCTGGTTGTCTTTTAATATCTTCCTGCCTGCCCCAGAGACTACAGATGGAAATTAGCAAGAACGCTGTAATCTGGTACAGAGCATCTTTACCCTGTGTTTAATGTTTTTTTTCTGTACATGGTCCCTGACAAATAAGCAATAAACTAAACCAACTAACTAAACAAGGAGGGTTTCAGTCTTTAGTAACTCCAACTCTCAACACAAAAATATTTGCACACCAACTTCAAACATTATCAAGTGCAGCTGGTAAGCTCTCTGCTCAGCTCTGCCTCATGGTGGGTTTTTGACTGATTTGATTTGAGATCCTTATTTCAGACGTGTAAAATGATTATACAGAATAAGATTTCAAAAAACTGACATGGTTCTTTGACCCAGTGACAAAACACAGACTTCGAATTGATACAATTAGGTTTATTTACAGCAAGAGTGTGTATGTTGGTGCGTGAGAGTGTAGGCAGGAGCAGCAAGGACAGAGCGGCACACCGTACGACCCGGCAACCCTAAAGACACACAGAAAGGGATTATTAGTGAGCGTTGTAGCTGGAGTTAAACAGTTACACTGTTGCTTACTGTGGGAGCAGATGGAGACAGGCTCAGGTTCAGCACGACGGCTACGGCCAGGAAGACAGTGTCCTTCAGTCAGGAGTACAGCTCCTGCAGGTGAGTGTCTGGGGAGTTTGACGACAAAGGAGGGAAGGAAGAATCTGCCACCAAGGACTCTGCCTGTGCACAGGGGACTGAAAGACAGGGTGAGTTGAGGATTGAGCTTACGTGAGCGGCTGGAGGGATTCTCCGGCGGGGAATGAAGCAGGCTTTGGATGAGATCATGACGAGTAGAAGGAGTTGGCGATGAAGCTCCTCTGGAGCGCAATGAGACATCTCTGCACCGCCAGTCAGGGCAGCGCGGTAGAAATAGGCCAGCCGTAACGGGAACCAGGTGGGCGCGCAGCTGGGGATAATTAGCAGAGCAGGCCATGACAGTACTCCCCCGCAATAAGCGCCTCTTGGCAGTCATTCCAGCCTACCTGGGTGTGTCCGATGGAACTCCCTGATGAGATCTTTACGCAGGCGGGACACACCCAGGACCTTGCCTCCGGACCGTAGCCCTCCTAGTCCACCAGGTATTGCAGGCCGCGGCCCCTTCGACGGACGTCCAGGATAGCTGTCACACCCCATGCCGGACTGGCGTCGATCATCCTTGGAGGGGGTAGAGACTTGGGAGGAGGGCACAGTGGGCTGGAAGACACAGGTTTCACTTGAGACACATGAAACGTGGGACATATACGGAGGGAGTGGGGGGGGGAGATCAAGTCGCACAGACACGGGATTAATGATGCGGGAGATGACAAAGGGACCAATAAAACGTTTCGTCATCTTCCGGCGTTCGGCTTTCAAGTTGATATTTTTAGTAGATAACCAAACCTACTGGCCCACCTGGTATGACGGCGCTGGGGTCCTGTGGTGGTTAGCCACCGCAGAGTTGCGTTCCGCCGTACGGCGCAGTGCTGCCTGGGTAGCCCTCCACAGCCGACGACAACGTCTTAGGTGCACCTGGACCGAATGCACAGCGATGTCACCCTCCTCCTCAGGAAACAATGGGGGAGAATACCCAAGTGAAGCCTGAAACGGGGACATACCTATAGCCGAAGAGACCGTTGAGTTGTGGGCATACTCAATCCACGGCAGGTAAGAACTCCAGGAGGCCGAGTTGTGTGATGTCACACACTGCAGTGCCGCCTCCAACTCCTGGTTGGTCCGCTCACACTTGCCATTTGACTGTGGGTGGTAGCCGGATGACAGGCTCACCGTGGCCCCAAGGGCATTACAAAATGACCTCCACACCTGAGAGACGAACTGGGGACCTCGATCAGAAACGATGTCTAGGGGAATCCCGTGCAGTCTCACCACATGTTGGACCAGCAGGTCTGCTGTCTCCTTGGCCATAGGCAGACCCGGAAGAGGGACAAAATGGACCGCCTTGGAGAACCGGTCCACTATGGTGAGAACCGCTGTGTGGTTGTTGGAGGGAGGGAGGCCGGTGACGAAATCCAATGCCACATGGGACCAGGGCCTGCCAGGAGTTGGGAGAGGGTGGAGTAGCCCAGCCGGAGGGGATGATGGAGACTTGCCAGTGGCACATTGAGGGCAGGCATGGACATATTCCCCGACGTCCTTCTAAAGAGAGGGCCATCAGAATGAATGTTGCAGAAGCTCCTCTATGCTCCGTCTCCCTGGGTGGCAGGCAAACTTAGAGGAGTGGGCCCATTTAATAACGTCACCCTGGACGGCCGATGGGACAAACATCTTACCCGCTGGCCCCCCGCCCGGGTCCATTTCCGTCTCTTGCACCCTCCTGATCTTCTCCTTGATCCCCCACGAAAGGGCGCCCACGACACAGGAGGCAGGAAGGACAGGATGATCTTCAGGCTCCACGGTGTCTGTGACGAATTGCCTTGAGAGGGCGTCTGGCTTGGTGTTTTTGGACCCGGGACGATACGTGATGGTAAAGTCAAATCGCCCAAAAAACAGGGACCAGCGGGCCTGGCGGGCATTCAGGCGCTTGGCCATCTTAAGGTACTCCAAGTTCCTGTGGTCAGTCCAAACTACAAACGGCTGCGAGGCCCCCTCCAGCCAATGGCGCCACTCCTCTAGAGCCAACGTAATGGCCAGAAACTCCCTGTCGCCGATGCTGTAGTTGCACTCCACAGGGGACAGCTGCCGGGAGAAGAAGGCACAAGGTCGGACCCGCCCATCTGCCAGGGAGCGCTGAGATAAGACAGCCCCGACTCCCGAATGCGAGGCGTCCACCTCCACCTGACACTGAAGATTAGATATCCACCTGCACCAGAATGGGGGACTCTGAGAACTGCCTCTTAAGGTCAGCAAAAGCCGTAGTCGCCTCTTCCGTCCACTGAAAGGGCACTTTGGTCGACGTGAGGCGCGTCAGGGGAAGGGCCAAGCTGCTGTAGTTCTTGATGAACCGACGGTAGAAGTTTGTAAACCCCAGGAACTGCTGGAGCTGCTTCCTGGAGGACGGGGTCGGCCATTCCACTACCGCCTTAATTTTCCCAGGGTCCAGGAGGATCTCCTTATGCGAGATGGTGAACCCCAAAAAGGATGTCTTGGAGGTGTGGAACTCACACTTCTCTGCCTTGACATAAAGTTGGTTCTTCAACAACCGCTGCAACACTCGCCTTACATGCACCCATTGTTCTTCTAGGGATCGAGAAAAGACCAGAATGTCATCAAGGTAGACAAATACAAAAACACCCAGAAAATCCCTCAGCACATCATTAATAAGACGCTGGACTACAGCAGGTGCACTGGTAAGCCCAAAGGGCATTACTAAGTACTCAAAATGACAACTGGGGGTGCAAAAACCTGTCATCCACTCATCCCCCTCGTGGATCCGCACCAGATGGTAGGTGTTGTGCAGATCCAGCTTGGAGAACCAGGACGCCTCCTGGAGAGAGTCAAAGGCTGAGTTAAGCAAGGGAACAGTGTATTTGTCCTTAATGGTAATGTTGTTTAGTTCCCTGAAATCAATGCATGGTCTTAAAGAGCCATCCTTCTTGCCAACAAAAAAGAACCCGTCCCCACTGCCGAAGAGGATGGACGGATTATGTCCGAACTTAGGGACTCCTTGATGTAGGCTTCCATAGCTGCCCGCTCTGGCGGGGAAAGGCTATACAGCCGGCTAGACGGCAGCGGAGCTCCTGGATGGAGGTTAATGGCACAATCATACGGCTGGTGAGGGGGCAGGGATAGGGCCTGGGACTTGCTGAAGATGGCTCCGAGGTCATGATATTCAGGGGGAACTTTGGACAGGTCCGGGCCGAGGTGGTGGGAGACTCCAGAGGAATGGATGGCGAGCATGTGGCTGACTGGAGACAGGCGCTGTGACAGAATGAGCTCCATGACCTAATATTACCTGAATGCCAATCAATCATGGGGTTATGGAGGCACAGCCAGGGAAAACCAAGGATCACCGGGGACGAAGAGATCGGTAACACAAAGAACTGTAGCTCCTCCCGATGATTCCCCGAGATGATGACCGACACCGGGGCAGTTTTTTGGGTCACTATGGCCATGGGGGCTTTAGACAGTGCGATCAATTGTAGCAGGGTTTTGAGGGGAAAACAGTGTAGGTCCAAACAGGTTGCCAGGTCTTGAGAAATAAAGCTTTGCTCTGCCCCGAGTCAATTAATGCCGGTGTGGGTATTTCAGTGTGTTTATGAAAGAAACAGATGGGAAGAAGGAGTCTAGATAGGGGGTTTGACTGAGGTGAGTCCATGAGTCCCCCTACTGCGGCACGGACCCCCCCCCCCTTTTGGCCGAATCGGGCAAGATGTTACCTCATGTTCCTCGCTCCCGCAATACAGGCACAACCCTAGCTCCCGGCGGCGCTGTTTCTCCGCTGAAGGCAACCTAGATTGTCCTACTACCATGGGTTCCGGGGTCTCAGAGGAGTCAGCAGGTGGCGGGGCCACAAGGGGAGTAGGTGGAGCGTGGCGGGGCTGTGACCCTGAGTGGCCATGGGATTTCTGCTCCGCCGCCCGCTCCCTCAGCCTATTATCTAGACTAAGGACTAGGGATATTAGCTCAGATAGCCTAGCCGGCTTTTCTCGAGGGGCTAACTCGTCCTGGAGACTAGGACTAAGGCTCCTAAGGAAGATGCTACACAGAGCGGCGTCCTCCCAACCCACTTCGGTGGCCGCTATCCGGAAGTCCACTGTATAATCAGCTGCAGCCCTAGTCCCCTGCCTCAGGTTCAGCAGCCGAGAGGTAAGCACACTGTCTCGGTCTGAATGATCAAATACTTCATTGAATTCATCAATAAACTGGGCATAAGTCAGGCTAGCGTAGTCGGCCCTAGCCATAACTGTGTTAGCCCATGCTAGCGCCCTTCCCTCCAGCAAATTAATCACATAGCCGATCTTACTTTGGTCCGAAGTAAAGTCCTCAGGTACCTGCTGGAAAACCACTCTGCATTGCATGACAAAGCCCCTGGCATCACCAAGCTCACCGCTAAAGTGGTTGAGGGTGGGAACGGGAGTGAGCTGCGCCGGGGACCCCTGTCTGGGCTGGTTAGCTGGGATGCTAGCGGGAGCTGAGGAGCAACTGGGAATAGGTTGGGCCTGTGAAAAAGGCTGGGAGTTAGTTAATCGGTCTAACCGATCTGTGACACGGGCTAATTGGGTCAGAATAGACTGCTGCTGATAAGCCAGTTGATCAATTCGAATCTCAGTGTGGTTGACACGGAGTACCAAAGCGCTGTCAGCTGGGTCGTTCTGGCGGAGATGTACTGACATGGTTCTTTGACCCAGTAACAAAACACAGACTTTGAATTGATACAATTAGGTTTATTTACAGCAAGAGAGTGTATGTTGGTGCGTGAGAGTGTAGGCAGGAGCAGCAGGGACAGAGGGGCACATCGTACAACCCGGCAACCCTAAAGACACACAGAGAGGGATTATTAGTGAGCATCAAAGCTGGAGTTAAACAGTTACACTGTTGCTTACTGTGGGAGCAGATGGAGACAGGCTCAGGTTCAGCACGACTGCTACGGCCAGGAAGACAGTGTCCTTCAGTTGGGAGTACAGCTCCTGCAGGTGAGTGTCTGGGGAGTTTGACGACAAAGGAGGGAAGAACGAATCCGCCGCCAAGGACTCCGCCTGTGCACAGGGGACTGGAAGACAGGGTGAGTTGAGGATTGAGCTTACGTGAGCGGCTGGAGGGATTCTCCGGCGGGGAATGAAGCAGGCTTTGGATGAGATCACGATGAGTAGAAGGAGTTGGTGATGAAGCTCCTCTGGAGCGCAATGAGACATCTCTGCACCGCAAGTCACGGCAGCGCAGTAGAAATAGGCCAGCCGTAATGGGAACCAGGTGGACGCGCAGCTGGGGATGATTTGCAGAGCAGGCCATGACAAAAACAAACCAAATGAAACAAAACAAACAAGCAAAAGAAAAAAGAACAAAGATATAAACAAATGTATAAAAGACACCTATCATCACTTTAGCATGATCGAAAGGGAGAAGGCAGAAGTAAAAAAAAAAAAAAAAAATTCTTTTTAAAGCTTACCACTTAATACATGATCAAATACAAACAAAAATAGAATTATAGTCCCATACAGTATCTCACAAAAGTGAGTACAGCCCTCACATTTTTGTAAATATTTTCTTATATCTTTTCATGGGACAACACTGAAGATATGACACTTTGATACAATGTAAAGTAGTCAGTGTACAGCTTGTATAACAGTTTAAATTTCCTGTCCCTTCAAAATAACTCACAGAGCCATTAATGTCTAAACCGCTGGCAACAAAAGTGAGTACAACTCTAATGAAAATGTCCAAATTGTGCCCAAAATGTCAATATTTTGTGTGGCTACCATTATTTTCCAGAGCTGCCTTAACTCTCTTTGGCATGGAGTTCACTAGAGCTTCACAAGTTGCCACTGGAATCCTCTTCCACTCCTCCATGATGACATCATGGTGTTGGAGACCTTGTGCTCCTCCACCTTCCATTTAAGGATGCCCCACAGATGCTCAGTAGGGTTTAGGTCTGGAGACATGCTTGGCCAGTCCCTCACCTTTACCCTCAGTTTCTTTAGCAAGGCAGTGGTCGTCTTGGAGGGATGTTTGGTGTCGTTATCATGTTGGAATACTGCCCCGTGGCCCATTTTTCGAAGGGAGGGGATCATGCTCTGCTTCAGTATATGTTGCCAATCATGGTTCCAACAATGAACTGTAGCTCTCCAGTGCTGACAGCACTCATGCACCTCCAAACCATGACACTCGCATCACCATGCTTGACTGTAGGCAAGACACTTGTCTTTGTACTCCTCACCTGGTTGCCGCCACACACGCTCGACACCATCTGAATCAAATAAGTTTATCTTGGTCTCATCAGACAACAGGACATGGTTCCAGTAATCCATGTCCTTAGTCTGCTTGTCTTCAGCAAACTGTTTGCAGACTTTCTTGTGCATCATCTTTAAAAGGGACTTCCTTCTGGGACGACAGTCATGCAGACCAGTTTGATGCAGTGTGCGGCGTATGGTCTGAGCACTGACAGGCTGACCCCACCCCCCACCCCTTGAACCTCTGCAGCAATGCTGACAGCATTCATACGTCTATTTTCAAAAGACAACCTCTGGATATGATGCTGAGCACGTGCACTCAACTTCTTTGGTTAACCATGGTGAGGCCTGGTCTGAGCGGAACCTGTCCTGTTAAACTGCTGTATGGTCTTGGTCACTATGCTGCAGCTCAGTTTCAGGGCGTTGGCAATCTTCTTATAGCCTAGGCCATCTTTATGTAGAGCAACATTTTTTTTTTTTTTTTTCAGATCCTCAGAGTTCTTTGCCATGAGGTGCCATGTTGAACTGCCAGTGACCAGTATGAGAGAGTGTGAGAGTGATAACACCAAATTCAACACACCTGCTCCACATTCACACCTGAGATCTTGCAACACCATTGAGTCACATGACATGGGGGGGGGGGTGCTAAGTGAGCACAATTTGGACATTTTCACTTGGGGTGTACTCACTTTTGCTGCTAGCGGTTTAGACATTAATGGCTGTGTGTTGAGTTATTTTGAGGGGACAGCAAATTTACACTGTTATACAAGCTGTACACTGACTACTTTACATTGTGTCACCACCTCTCGGATAACGAAGGGCTTAAAGAACTGAGTGATGTGTGTTTCAATCAGAATGGTGTGTGAACTGGCTCTGAGACTATTTTTGTATTGTTCTCCACTGGCCAGTGTAATTAAATTTGCTGAAACTCTGACCCAGCCTGGTTTCTGACTGAAGGTTAAGAGGAATTTTTCTAACAAAAGCAGGATCTGTAAAGTGCTTTTGTCCTCTAGAGATGAGAAAAAGCACTATATAAGTGAATGCCATTTATCATTTACCACACCAAATGCTTGCCAAATAGTAAGAGAGTGTAACATAAAATGAGGTTCTAATCCAAACGCATAAAATTAGTTCCACGTTATAAACAGCGAAACACTTTCTGATACAGCACTTTATAACATGTTCTCATATTTATGAGTTTTAATAAAGAAATATCTTGTCAAACATAAATTATTAATGTTTTTAACACATTTATTCAATCAACTTAAAATGCATGGTATGGGGGACCCATGCTGTGGTATCCATCTCAGACTGGAAGGAAGGGAGATGCAGTAAATTCCTCTGACGGAAAAGCATGGGGATTAAGGGGCTGGGGGACAATAGGAATTGTGATGCGAGAATGAATTGTGATGCAAGACCTCAGGCAGCAGAGACGTGGGAGTGTGGTAATATAAAAGAGAATCCCTGCGACATGAGGTCAATGTTTTCTGATTTTGAGAGATGTGAGAGAGTGAATAAAGTTCATCTGCTCTGAATGCTTGGCCTGGTTATTCCTCTCTCCACAATATAGCTGAATCTGATGGCTACTACACACAGTAATACTGTATGTGACTTTATAGTATTGAAATTGCTCTGTAACATAGAAAAAAAAGTGTTTTCTTGTTCATTTCAGTCACTGTCACCAAAACCCATGAGTTTTCATTTGAGCAACGTTACACAAGAGGGAGTACAGTATCAATGAATGTTGTAACTGCGGGTGTGATACGGCCACTAACCTGTAGTTAGTTTATTCATTGATACGTACGACCTTGAGTGTAATATTGCTTTTATACAACAGTTCCACAAACACAAATTAAGTAACAGCAATACTGGACAAAATATTACTATTTGTTTAACCAGTTATTTTGTGCAGCTGAAAAAAAGTCCCTTGTGGTGACCCACCATAATCTACAGGGACATTCATCCTCACACTCAGAAGGTCCGGAAGAAGCAGAGGACCATTCACATAGGGACAGAGAGCCCGTGGGGGAACAACCAGAACAATGGACTATTGCTTATACATCCCCGGATTAAGAAGACGTCCGGGTGCCAGTTGGTCAGGCTAATCACATGTATTGACTGATATGAATATCAATATGCTAATGTGCCATGCATTCTCTCTGTTTGTATAACATAAAAGAGCTGACGATACATGCCTCAGCAACACAACACAGCAGACAGCACAGTACAGCACTGTACTGAAACACGGCCTATCGCCACCCTTGGACCCTTCAGGGCTGCACACGCACCTGAAGCAGACGTGCAGCCCCCTCCCACACACACACACACACACACACAGGACTTTGTATGGGTTTCTCAGCCACGGCGCACGAGGGAAATTTAGCCTATTGCTGTCCCCGATGGCTTTAGGGCTGCTTCCACACCTAAAAGCCAAACCGCCAGGTCCCTCACACAGCTGCAGTTGTTTCACAGCCGCTACGCATCCTCGGGGAATTTGGCTGCTCGCCTTCCCCACATCCTCGCTGCATCGAGCCGCGAGAGGAGTCAGAGACTTAATTTCCACCACCCCCCCCCCCACAGCGGCTGTGGATGACAGCCAGGTTTAATGGGAAAGTCCTTCACCATCGCGGATCCACACGCAATTTTTGCGGGGCCCAGGCACCTTTGACGTCCTGGGCCGGCACTCACTTACTCCCACCCCCTCCCCCACAGCACTCTTCCCACACCACACTCCCTAAAGCCGGCTGATCGCCGTCTGGTTCCATTACGCACGATGCACACCAGCCCCGGCGCCCACGCTCCATGGCCGTTCAACGTGTTGGAACTCGGAGGGGAGCACACTGTCCTTTCCACCCCTCCCCCGTCCCTCCCACGGACTGACAAGCCATCCGACACTCCTCTACAGCAGGACAGTTCTACCTGAGCTGGAGCCCAAACGACGGGGGGAGGGGGGGGGGGTCACAGCCTCTTCTGAGTGTTCTGGGGGGGGGAGCCCTGTGGTGACCCACCACAATCTACAGGGACATTCATCCTCACACAGAAGGTTCGGAAGAAGTAGAGGACCATTCACATATGGACAGAGAGCCCCTGGGGGGGACAACCAGAACAATGGACTATTGTTTATACATCCCCGGATTAAGAAGACGTCCGGGCGCCTGTTGGTCAGGCTAATCATATGTATTGACTGATATGTATATCAATATGCTAATGTGCCATGTATTCTCTCTGCTTGTATAACATATAAAAGAGCTGATGATACATGCCTCAGCAACACAACACAGCAGACAGCACAGCACTACAAGTGCGTCTCATTATGTTGGAGGAAATAAAACTTTCAGCCTTCCAAACCTTCCAGCTCGTCGCATCTCGCCTGAACTTATTCCTCCACACCCTTCTAAATGTAGCCAGAAACTGTTGCTAAGCACCTAAATACTATTGAGTCTCTACCACAGAAGGACCCAGATAAATGCTGGTTGTACTGTTATCCCTACGTGTTGTATACTCTGTATGTTAACGCAGATCAACAGCAAGCCAAACTCGTTTTTCACGAGCCAGGAAACTGAGCATCCTGCTCCTTTATTCAGTCTCCTTAGACAGCTTACAGTACCTTACAACTGTGGCTCGAAGCACGTTGAAAAGCCCGAGTGAAAAGCCATTGCTTTCGGAGGTATAGGAAAAGGGTTTAACACACAGGAGGAACGTTTCAGACATTCGCGGGCAGGTTATATTCGTCTGCCTTTTTTTTTTTTCTCTACCGAAGTCCGTTTCTTCTACCCATAAATCCTAGCGGCAACTGGCTGCGCTTTCAATATAATACATACAAATTACTATTAACTATACAGAAATTACTCTTAACGCTATGACTATTTTTTTAACATGAATTATTACAAAGAACTATGACATTTCACTGAACTTATGAACTATTGCAGCTTCTACAAAACACACACTGCTGATGGCAGAACACTCCCCGCCTGGCATTATTAATGCCACTACTTTCTTTTGTCTATAACTTCATTTTCTACCAACCCGACATATGAAAATGGAGGGCATGGAGTCTCTCAGGTGGGAGATCTACCATTTTCTGAGTCTCTAGTTTTCTCTTGAGTCTCCTGCACGTTGCACAATGGTGGATAATGGACGAGACCAGTCTTTTGCAACCAACAATCCACAGTCCGGCTTGCCTAATTGCGCTTTCTGTGAACTGCCTTCCTTGATGCACAACTTTGGCATGATAATGACGAACAAGCAGTTGAGTTACGTGATGCTTGTTTGGGAGAATGGTTGGATTCTCAAATGCTGTGTTCAATGAAGCATGTTTGAGGCAACCTCCAACCTTGATGAGGCTTTCATTCATATAGGGGTCAAGAGCCAAGATGGGACTTGAACTGCGGACGGTTTGGTTGGCGTGGAGAGCAGCATGCTCGTCGGGAAAAACATCTTTTTGAACAGACTGGAGGATGAGGTTACTGGCAGCAACCAGCTCCTTTGGAGTGCGTGGCTTGCTACATTGATGCCAGCCCCTGCATGAATGATCTGACAGGTTGCTTGATGAGTGAGAACGAGCTTGGTGAATTAGGAATGCAATGGCACGTACTAATGAGTTCCAACTTGAAAAGCGCTGGAAGCATTCTGGTGAGCCCATTCTTCTGAACATGAGTAGAAAAGGTAGCGACCTTTCTGATTTCAGAGTCTACTTCAGGCTCGATCAACTCAAAGGATTCGGGTGTCCCGGACTCAGGTAGTTTGTAAAGGAAGTCTGGTCCCTTAAACCACATAGTGTCCATGAGCTGTGATGCAGGTATTGACCTGGTGGCTAGATCAGCTGGGTTTTGCTCTGATGTGACGTAGTGCCACTGTTCAGGGGATGTGGACTGACGTATACGATGAACGCGGTTATGCACATAGACATAGAAGCGCTTTGAATCATTGCAAATGTACCCACGAACCACCTTGCTATCACAGTAGAATTTGACAGCGTTTGGTTTGTGATCAAGTTCGTCCAGAATGAGCTCCGCCATCTCAACCGCTAGAACTGCTCCACAAAGTTCAAGGCGAGGTATCGTGGGCTCTGGTTGTGGTGAAAGTTTTGCTTTCCCAAGCACAAATCCGACTTCGCATTGACCTTCTGCATTGACTGTCTTCAAGTATGCTACTGCTGCAATAGCCCAGCTTGAAGCGTCGGAGAAGATACACAGTTCGGTGTAAGTGGACTTAGAGAGGGAAGCTGGTACGTAGCAGCGTGGCACCTTGAGGCTGCGAAGATCCTGGAGGGACATTTTCCATGTTTCCCATGTGTCCATTTTGTCCTGAGGGAGAGGAGCATCCCAACCTTGGACACCATTCGACAGTTCACGTAACAAGAGTCTGCCTTTGATTGTCACTGGTGACGCTAGTCCCAAGAGGTCGAAGATACTGTTAATTGTTGACGGAACCCCTCGGCGGGTGTAGGGTTGGTCATTGACGGCAACCTTGAATGTGAAAGAGTCAGTGTTTATGTCCCAGCACAGGCCTAGACTTCTCTGAGCTGGTAGGGTGTCGTTGCCGAGATTCAAGTCTTTAATACCGGTGGCCAGGTCTTCTGGCTTGAAGGCTTGCATGACTGAGACACTATTCGAGGCAATTTTGTGGAGCTTGAGGTTGGACTCAGCCAGGGATGCACATGTGCGCTTGAGCAAGTCTATGGCTGCAGATTCAGTGGGGAGCGAAATCAACCCGTCATCTACATAAAAGTGTCTCTCAACAAAGTGTCTTGTGTCTGCTCCAAACTTTGGCTCGCCTTTCTGGATAGCCCTGTGTAGGCAATAGATAGCTACCGCTGGCGACGGACTGTTTCCAAAAACGTGCACCCGCATGTGGTACTCCTGCACCTCTTTTGACAAGTCATTCCCCTCGTGCCACAAGAACCTCAGATAGTCTCTATGGTCTGGTCTGACTAAGAACCCATAAAACATTTGCTGGATATTGGCAGTGACTGCGATGAGCTCCTTCCTAAACTGAATCAGCACGCCGAGGAGGGTATTATTAAGATCTGGACCTGTTAACAGTACTGAGTTGAGTGACACCAAATTGCTCGGCACGAATCAAAGACAGCCCGTATCTGATTGGGCTTCTGGGGATGATATACCCCGAAAATGAGCACATACCAGCATTGTGTTATCGGTGATGGGTGGAGCGACCTCTGCGTGATTGTTCTCGAACAGCTTGTCCATAAACTCTGAGAACTGTTCTTTCATTTGAGGGTTTTTTGTTAAGTTGTGTCTTAGTGAGCAGAGTCTAGACAATGCTTGGTCCCTGTTATTTGAGAGCGGCAAGCGAGGAAACTTGAATGGCAGAGGAGCGATCCAGTTGTTGTCTCCATCCTGGTGGACTTCTTCCTCCATTATCTTTAGGAAGGTCTCATCTTCGAAGGACACGGCACACTTGTTATTGTTCTCTGTGCACTCAAAAACTTTGTCCCCAAGCTTTTCTTCCACTGCGTTGGGTTTTGAGCTGCGTTTAGAGAGGCCGTCTTTGTGCTCCCCGCCATAGCATGGTTTGTCTTTGATGTTGATGCTGTTAGGACAAGGAGTGAAGAAAGATGGGCGTCCGTTGGAGAGCATGTACGTTTTATAAACGTTGACAGTTGGCTTATGAGCGTTAAGGCACACCTCTCCCACAATTACCCAGCCTAGGTCCAGGCGTTGAGCAAAGGGAGCATTGTGGGGTCCGTTGACATGTTGCCTTACCTTGTAGACTCGTAGGAAGTCTCTGCCCAGTAAAATTGCCATCTGTGCATCTGGGTCATACCTTGGGATGAGAGGAGCGAGGTGTTTTAAGTGGACATGAGCAAGAGCGACTTCGGGAGTAGGTATTTCACCCCTACTGAACATTATCTCGTCACATTCAAGGAGAGGAGGGAGGTCTAAGCGTGGGCCTCCGCCTACTGGCTCGATTTTGAACCTCACTGCTTCCCTGCCAAGCTTTTCAGTTAAACCAGCACATGTTCTCATGAGGTATGTCAGAGGGCTACCTTTGATCCCAAACAGCTCGAAGAATTCAGGACGGGCCAGCGATTTATTACTCTGATCGTCAAGGATTGCATACATCTTAACGGAGCGTTCTGGTTGGCCTTTAGGGAAAACTCGAACTAGACATACCTTTGAGCAAGAACGTGGAAGATTACCTTCGCCGCAGATTGTTGTCTCGGGGCTGAGGCTCTGGTTCAGGTGTGTTTCCTGGCTGGGGTTGCTGACTTGAATCGGGATGCATGGCAGAGCAATGTCTTTCACTTTGGCACTCCTCGCACTTGAGTTTCATGTCACAGTTCTTTATTGCGTGCGTCGGAGAGCAGCAGCGAAAACATCGTTTGTGTTCTTTGAGTATGCTTCGCCTTTCTTGTAGCGGTTTATTTCAAAAGGCTCTACATTTGGCTAGAGGATGCATTTTCTTATGGACTGGACAATAGCGTGTTAAATCGTCCTCTTTAGCACTAGCAGGTTCAGTTGTATCGACCTCTGTTTTGTTTACAGTTAGGTGTTCTGTAGCTAGTTTGTTTGAATGGTGGTCTCTCACCTTTGCTGAAGGGTTGGCTGCTGCACGTCGCAAAACTTGGGTCATTTCTTGCTTTAGCCTCGTCTTGGACAAACTTTACAAAATATGAGAAGGGAGGGAAAGTTACATCATATTTTTATTTGTATTTTGAGCCCGCGTGCAGCCATTTATCTTGTAAATTTGGAGGCAACTTTTCAACTATGGGCTTAACCCCACGGGGTGTGTCGAGATAGGCGAGACCTGGGAGATAAGCTTCATCTTTAGCGACCCGCAGCTCTAAGAATAAATCTCCAAGTTCCCTGAGTTTTACATTGTCTCTGTAAGGCGAGGGAAGTTGTCTAATTTTTTGAACAAGGCGTTTTCTACTACTTCTGGCGTAGCGTAACATTCTTTTAACCTGTCCCATGACAATTGGAGAGCAGCTTTGGGGTTAGTGGCATAGACAGCTCTGATTCTTTTAACGTGCTCTGAGGACTCTTTACCAAGCCACTTGACTAGGAGATCTAACTCCTGGCTATATGTGAGACCAACGTCTTCAGTTGCATTTATAAATGACGACTGCCATGCTCTAAAGTTTTTGGGGGTGTCGTCAAGCTTAGAGTCCGGTTGTGATTAGCTCTCTGCGCGCGAGGAACCTAGCAAAGTCTGCCATAGGTGGGTCACCATTGTGGGAAGCATGGTAGCTGTTTGGCCTGACAGTCTCTCGGTATGTCGATGGATTCATTTTTCACGTACATTTTCTTGAATGCTGGTGGAGAGAGAGTTTGTTCGGGTCTCCTCGGAGTGAATGATTGCGCCCTTTGTGCGGGTCCGACTTGAGGTGTTTCTTCTTCAGCTGGTCGCACCTGTGACTTTAGCTGGATTTGGTGGTGCACATACTCCATAGTTCTCTGTCTGACAGCTTGTGATGAAATTGCGCTCCTTACACTCTCTCCTTTGTCTAGCTCGGCAGCTGCAGCAGCTTCTAGAACTTCCACTTTTGCTGTGGCGGCCGCTGTTTCCTTTTCCATCTCCAGCATCCCCAGATCCAGCTCCAGCTTTGCTTGTTGCTTGGCTTGTTCTTGCTTCGCTTGTTGCTCCGCTTGTTCTAGCTTTGCTTGTTGTTTAATTTCTAAGTGTTTCTTACTGTACAAGGCTCTAGCATTCGCAGCTTCAGCGGAGGCTCGTGCCATGATGGCTGCTTCCAGCACGCCGGACCTCGAGGACAACCTGGAGCTAGAACATCTGGAGCTGGAGCTAGCGTTGTGTGAGGATTTGGCTTCGGAGTTCGCCTTTTCTTCTGCCCTCTTCTCTTGAGAGTCGTCCATTGCTGTGTCGTGAATCTCAACTTCACCAACTGCTGACGTGTTTTTTTTTTGTTTGTTTTTTTTTTAACTCTTGAGTATCGTCCCTCGCTGTGTCGGGGACCTTATCTTCACCAACTGCTGACCTGGCTTTTCACTGTACTGTTATCCCTACGTGTTGTATACTCTGTATGTTAACGCAGATCAACAGCAAGCCAAACTCGTTTTTCACGAGCCAGGAAACCGAGCGTCCTGCTCCTTTATTCAGTCTCCTTAGACAGCTTACAGTACCTTACAACTGTGGCTCGAAGCTCGTTGAAAAGCCCAAGTGAAAAGCCATTGCTTTCGGAGGTATAGGAAAAGGGTTTAACACACAGGAGGAACGTTTCAGACATTCGCGGGCAGGTTATATTCATCTGCCTTTTTTTTCCTCTCTACCGAAGTCCGTTTCTTCTACCCATAAATCCTAGCGGCAACTGGATGCACTTTCAATATAAAATACATACAAATTACTATTAACTATACAGAAATTACTCTTAACTCTATGACTTTTTTTAACATGAATTATTACAAAGAACTATGACATTTCACTATGAACTTATGAACTATTTCAGCTTCTACAAAACACACACTACTGAGGGCAGAACACTGGTGGTTCATTAGCATGATAGGGATTTGGCTTTGGCACATTTTGTTTGCCTTTTCTTGGCATTTGCAGATGAAACAAAGAGTCCATCACCACAAAGGTATTATGGTTTTCTAATCAAGCCGATAATTCAACTCTACCCTTTCTGTTTTGTTTAAACAGACATAAAATATATCGCCAAATGTTTATAAGGACAGAACTGCCGGATCAGAGATGGTTAAGACTGCAGTTGCTTTTCAATCAGAGCCTCACTGTGGAAATTAGGGTAGCCAACACAGTATTGCAATACTCAGATCTGTAGACTTAACAGTAAATTTGTGTTAGCAATTAACCGTTACTAGAACACCTTTGAAGCGGAGTGATACATATCCAGTGAAAACGTTGGAGTGCAATTATCGTGGAATATAGTAACTCCAGGAATCCCTATTGTCCAATCAAATTGCTCGGTTGGAATTAAATGTTGTATAATAAATAGTTTTTTAAATAGTTTCTGTGTAAATTGTTCTGAACATTCTGATTGTCTTATTCATAAAAATGATAAAAGGACTCTTCACTGTGATCACAGTGACAGTTTCACTGATATAAATATTTGCTTTTGACACAGACTAAACATTTTGAGTAAATTACACACTTTTGCAAGTCATCGACTGCGTTTTTCAGTTTACAAACTTTTGAGAATTGCACTTAGTGTCATCCTTCAAACTTGAATTCTGTTCTTGGAAATGCACCAAAGCGAGTGAGAAAAACTGTAAAAAAAACCCAGTGATAAAGAGAGAGGTAAAATAACTGGTAAAATACACATGGATAATCATATATTTATTAGAGACACTGATGATATGCTGCATTTATGGAATAACTAATAGAGTCAATAATAGCACTCCTACTTGACTTGCCAAATGGGTCAACCCTCTTACTGGCACAGGTAGTGTGCCAGACTCTGAAGTGGGAGGTTGCGAGTTCAAACCCCCGGTTGGATGCCACCAGTTGGGTTTGGCCAGTCCCCTTGGTCACATAACTCTGGTTTGTATTCACTGAATCAGTACCTCCTTAAGTAGATTGAAGTGCCCTTGTCTTGGAATTCAATATTGAAACTGAATGGCTGCCATATATGTAGAGATGTTAATTTAGGAGAGATTGCACAGTGGTCTCTTATTTTTTTTTTTTTTTCCAGAGCTATATATTTTGGATTCCTGTTCCTGTCAACCTGCTGTCAGCTCCTGTCAATCGGTGGATTTCTGTGTTTTGTTGCTCGGTTTTTGACTACTGTTTTGGCTTCTGATAACTGAATTTGGATTACCAACTGGACATCCTCGTTTCGACCCCTGCCTGACTTAAGACGCCGATAGCGACATTTACGGACTGAGAAAACGAGAGCAGAGTGGAGCGGCCCACCACTCAACTAGCTAAACAGCTGTTCAGTTAGCTATTTTGCCGACATAAATCATCCGGGATCATGGGTCCCAAGAAAGCTCAGCAGACTGAGGAGGTGGACGATATTAAAAGGTTGGTCGACTTCTTGGCTGAAGAGATTTCTGCTGTTAAGCTGCAGCAATAAAACATGCGCTGCAGCTCCAGAACACCGAGAAGGACAAGAGGCTGGTGTATCTGGAGAGCAGAGTGGCTGACCTGGAACAATACACCCGGGTGAACGACATGATCATCACAGGGCTCCACATTAAACCCCGATCATATGCTCAGGCGGTGGCCGTGGACAGCGGAGGGAGGCTTGGTGAGCTGGAAGCTGAATCCACTGAGCAACAAGTGGCAGCCTTCCTGCAGTCCGAATGAATCCAGCTGGACTGTAACACCATTGAGGCCTGCCACCCTCTGCCCAGGAAAAAGAGCAACAAACCAGCTGTCATCATTAGGTTTGTCAACAGAAAACACAAGACTGCGCTACTAAAACAAGGTAGAAAACTGAAAGGAATGAACATTTACAAAAAATGAGCACCTTACAAAAGAAAATGCAGAAATAGCCAGAAAAGCAAGTTACTGTATCTGAGAAAGCAAAAAAGATTAAAAACACCTGCACAACAAACTGTAAAATATACATCAAATTAAATGGATCACCTGAAGAAGCCAAGGTCATTAACATCCGAAATATTATGGAACTGGGTAAATATCAATGAACATTGAACTGGAGTCGACAGCAACAAGAGACAACTGCAGGACACTGAAGGATCACACTCATCTGCATCAGGACATATAACTACATGAAAGAAAAGAACAGGAACAACAGGAACTGAAAGTTTTCGACTATACGGATCACAACCCACAGGACGTGGAATATAACAGACCCTGACAATAATTTATTTACCTCCATCAGTAATAACTGTAGTTACTACATGGATGAACAGTTTAACACAGTGGTCACATCTGATTTTAATATTTCAATGATCCACTTCAACAGCAGAAGTCTCTATGCTAACTTCAATAACATTAAAGATTATTTACATCAGTTTAAAGAGCCATTCAATATAGTGGCAATATCAGCGATGTGGCTCAGTGAAGAGAAAGGAGTGGATTTTACATTGGATGGCTACAAATGAAATTATATAAATAGAAAAGTGAAAAAAGGAGGAGGAGTTGCAATTTACGTATGTTGATAAGTGCTTGCAATACAAGGTTGTTGAAAATTTGTCAGTGACTGGATGATTTATTTGACTGTATTTCAATAGAAATCTGTCATGAACCCTCCCATGCGCTTCTCCAATGTGCACAGCAAGGGGAGAAAGGATGAGGCTTTACGGGCAGGTTAACACCACACACATTTATTAAACACCAAGACAATGATATGCGGTTCCAAGGTTGTCATAGCCAGGAGCGGCACTGGGGTTAAGCTCCCAGTGCTCATAAAATGCTCCTTACGGCATGCGTCTCGAAAAGCCTCTGACAACTAAGTCCAACTCCTAGCCTGCCCGTGTGGTTTAGTCTCTAAGCCCGGCGGAACTGCTTTCACTAATAGGAGAAGGGGCGAGGGCAGATCTCTGGCGCCTTAAAACCAGATGCTTCGGGTAGATGGTGGCTCGTCAACCTGGGAAGGTAGCCCATCTAGGGGAAGGTAAACCCTGATTTCAAACCTCTGCTGCCTTGCGGCACACCCAGTCACGGGAAAGGCTTCGGGAGTCAACCCTGAGGAAAAATCTGGAGTTGGAGCCCCTAAGGCAGTTCTCTGTTGTGCTCAACATCGTTCTGGCAGCTCCTGCGACAGCGCTAGTGCCAAACTATAGCAGCCCTGCTGTTCCTTTGGATTCATCAGTGACGTGGAGAGGGGGGGGGGGGACATGCTGCATGGGTAACATCTTGTCCTCCATATCTTCCTGCCCAGGCTTGAATCCTACCAACGCCCAACGCTGGAAGGTAGAACACCGGTGCGCATCGGCCTGTTCAGCCACAGGCGGTGCTGTTCCAGCAGAG
The DNA here is from genome assembly GCA_020510985.1 of Pholidichthys leucotaenia. Taxonomy (NCBI): domain Eukaryota; kingdom Metazoa; phylum Chordata; class Actinopteri; order Cichliformes; family Pholidichthyidae; genus Pholidichthys; species Pholidichthys leucotaenia. The sequence continues at coordinate 286,832,777 of CM035838.1, forward strand.
TAGATGTTTAGGATTCTCTTCCATGGTCATCATAGACCGACGGAGGCCGACGACTGAATGATATGCAGTTTCAACAATAGTTTCCTCAAATGCTTAAAGAGTCCTCCAGGACGCTCAACAGTCTTAGGGTGAGGACCACCGAGAAAAACACACAGTTAATACTCACAGAGCTGGAGCTGTCCGAGTAAGTCCAAAAAGGGCACCGAGAGCAATTATTTTTTTCTGACGTGACTCCATGTGATAACCGTCCATGAAGTACAATGACCCAGCAATGCATGACTGGAGACAGGCTCTTTAAGAACATTCACTGCTGGTTTCACAAATTGGTTACACCTGGGCGAGGAGTGGGAAGATGGCATACGGGAGTGGGAACAGCTGGTAGCAATAGAGAGGGGGCATGGTCCGACTGGCAGACAGTTGGACAGCACTCACTCCAGCGTGAGCGCAAGAGGCTGCCTCTCCGCTGCCGGCCAGAAGGCAGTGGCTATGGGCATGGCAAAGCACACGGAAATACATACTAACATACATACGATGTGGCACGCACCCATAGAACAGCCAGGACAGAGCCGGGGGAAACCAAGCTGGCTCGATTCCTGACAGAGCCCCCCCTTTAATGGGTGGATTCCCACACAGATTTTACATTGGATGGCTACGAAATTATATTATATAAATAGAAAAGTGAAAAAAGGAGGAGGAGTTGCAATTTATGTTAAGTGCTTGCAGTACAAGGTTGTTGAAAATTTGACAGTGACTGTGGATGATTTATTTCAATGCATTTCAATAGAAATCAGTTTAGACAATATGAAGAATATAGCAGTGAGCTGTGTATTTAGAACACCTGGATCAAATATTGACTTTAAGGACTGGATGGAAAAAAATGTATGCAAAACTTACTCATAAAGTTACAGTATGTTCATCTGTGGGGATTTCAATAAAGATCTTGTGAATTCAAAACAATATAGTTTGACAGAAGAATTTATCAACTCACTGTGCAGAATGGGCTTACATCCAACAATCACCAGACCTAGCAGAATCACGTCACACAGTGCCACACTAATAGATAACATATTCACACACATTATGGAAAATAATATCAGGAGTGGGCTTTTATTAAATGATATCAGTGACCATCTGCTGATTTTTGTTGTCCATCAATGTGATTATAGGAAGAAAAAGTATACCAAAAATATTAAATATAAAAGAATAAGAACTGAAGAATCTATGTATTTACTGGTAAAGGAATTATTAATGCAAGACTGGAAGATAGTTTGTGATGAAAATGATATAAATAAAGCATATAATGAATTTTTACAAATATTTCAATCATTGTACAATAAAAACTGTCCTATAAAACAATACAGTGACAGACAACAAAACAAAAACATTCCATGGGTCACCAAGGGGCTATTAAATGCATGTAAAAAGAAGAATACTGTGATGGCCTGAACGCTGATCCCATCCACGCTCAGGTTGTCCAGTATTGTCCTTGTTCTATCTTATTTCGTGTCTTGTCATGTGGCCTGCTCCAGGGCTTTTATTTTTACAGCATCACAGCGGGACTTCCAGCTGTCAAAGCTGAGCCGCGCTGTGACAGCTGTGTGTCATTTCTTTAATTACATTCCCCTTTCCTGATTGGTTTTGGTTATTCATTTAAGTGAGCAACTGAGGCTCACTCCTCGCTGTGACCTACAACACAATTCTGTGCACCGCCGTGTACGTGACTGGAGTTCCTATCCCCAACTCCAGTCTCCTCTGTGATTCATCTTGTTCTTCCTCTTGTAAGTGCTTATTGTTCAACGCAGGGTCCGTCCTCGCTGCCTCTCACAATTAGTCTTCAGTGTCAGTTTTCTTGTGTCAAAGTTTATGTTTGTGTTCTGCCCCACGTGGCTGTTTATTTTGTTATCCTTTGTCATATCCCGAGCACTATTTTGTCCGCGCTTGGGCTACACATCATTCCTGTCAGGCTTTGACAGCGGCGTTGTCATTCTGGCTCCTCGGGCTCTGATTGGTCTAACGCCCGGGAGTTCCCTGCTGTCAGAGCCTGAGCAGCTGTGCTGCATTTGCGGTTGTTAGGAGCTGGCTTCAAAGGCCGGCGCCAGCAGCTGCATCTGGCGGCTGTCTCGTCAACATTCTCCTAGTGTTTGTCCACGATTGTCCTTGATGTAAGTGTGTTTGTCGTAGTTATCGTTCGTGTTCCTTGCCTTTTCCTTCGTCTGACAGTGAGCGAGCGTTCCTCGTCTCAGCCGTCATTGATCTGTGTAATGCTCATAGTTAATCTTGCTGCTCAGCCCATGCGGCTAGCTATCTTGTCCTACCCTTGCCTTGAACTGTAAATAAACCTTTGTGCAACTTTACTGGTCTGTGGCGTCTTATGCTGGCTCGTGAGGGCCAGACGTGATATCCTTGTCTTTTGTTAAATAAACAAGCAGACTTACTGGTTGGCCTTTAGCGTCTCATTGATGTCCTGCAAGGGGCATCCATAACAAATACTTTATGTAAACAATTCATTAAGTGCAGAACGGTAGAGGCTGAGATCAAATATAAAATATATAAAAATATGCAAACTGATATAATGAGGACTTGCAAGAAAGAATACTACAATAGAATATTAGAGGATAATAAGAATAACTTAAGAGGAATATGGCGAGTGCTAAAAGGGATTATTAGTAACCGATTAAAGAATGAAAATTATCCAGAATATTTTATTGAAAATGACAATTTTATAAATAATATGGAGGATGTGGTTAGTGGTTTCAAATTTTTTGTAAACATTGGTCCAGAATTAGCAAAAACAATAGTGACACCAGAAACAAATGATAGTGAATCTGTAAATGAAATAGAAGATAGAAATTCAAACAATCTTTTTGCATGCAGTAACTGAAAAGGAAATTATTGAGACTGTGAGTAAATTTAAGAACAAAAAAAATCAACTGACTGGAATGAAATTGACATGACAATAGTAAAAAAGTAATTGAAGGAATTGTTAAACCACTCACCCACATCTGTAACCTGTCATTTCAAACTGGTAAATTTCCAAGCAAAATGAAAATAGCAAAAATAATACCACTATACAAAACAGGAGACAGTCATCATTTCATAAATTACAGGCCAGTCTCTTTACTCTCACAATTCTCCAAAGTACTTGAAAAAATCTTCACTAAGAGACTGGATGATTTCATTGACAAACACAACCTCTTTACAGACAGTCAATATGGTTTTAGAGCGGACACATCTACATCCTTGGCACTGATCAAACTCAAAAGAAACTAGAAAAGCACTCAGAGCGCAGACCGCGCCACAGTTCCCTCCCATACAGTGTTTGTGTGTACGTTTTCAGATTCCTTGACCATGAAAACATATGACTAGCAATTGGATTCACAATGATAGGATTAGTGGTTCAGTAGTAAAAGCATTACCTCCTTGGCGGAGGTAATAAACTTAAGTGTTGGTGTTGTGTCCATCTCCTCCATCTGCAAAGTCCCAGGCTGCGAGCGTTTTCGTAGATCACTGAAAGCAGCACTGAGGGCTTCACTGACGGATGCAAATTGGGTAGACAGGTTGCTGTGGGTTTTATTGGGTTTGCGCTCCGCGGAAAAAAAAAAGAGGATTTGGAAGCTTCCCCGTCAGAGAGCTGGTTTGTGCGCAGCCCCTATGGCTGCCCGGGGAATTTCTGCCAAATAATCCCGTGCCGGACAGCTGCCCGTCTCAGCTTTTGCAGTGTAGCGCAAACACAGGCACGCTGCCAGGCCCTGCCCACCACTGTTTTCCGCGTGCTTTTGTGCCTAAAACTTTGAAGAACGCGGAGTTTGTGTTCGTCAGACACGACGACCAGCGCCCTCTATTGCCCCTGCACACATGTTGAAAATGGCCGCATCTCACAATGTTAAAGAATCCTTTAAAAAATTCCTGTATCCAGACGGTGATCCGGAACATCCCCAAAATGTAATCAGTTCTTCCTTGTACCATTTCCAACAACGCCTGAAAGTTTCATTGAAATCCGTCCAAAACTTTGAGTTATCTTGCTAACCAACAGACAGACAAACAGACAAACGCTGGCAAAAACATAACCTCCTGGTGTCACGACGGCCCTCACGGACCGTCACAAGACGCCTCAGTCACCAGAGAGTTTGCAGTGGTAATTTATTGTAGAGTAAGGATGAACATATGTCCTCTCGGCGCCACACCAGTAGGCTGCCTTTTGCAACAGCGGCTCGATTCCGAGTTTTTTTTCCCTTCCTCTCTCTTTTGATCACTTTTTTTTCACCCCACTTATATCACGGACACACAGATCGTCCCAAATGTCTCCTGAGCCGGTGGATGGAGCCACTGTTTATAGCAGGATACGATACAACAGGGAAGAGCTGCTAGCATTTAACCGCCACCCGGTCCCACTGTAAAAACTCGACATACCGAGAGAATTGAGGCGAAAGCGTCGCGGCTGCCGGGCTGGAGTAAGGCGGAGGACAAAAAATATAAGGTACAGACCCTCCCTTCCATCTGTTGTCATGGGAAATGTACGGTCGATACTGGGAAAGTTAGATGAGCTAGCGGCTATCTCCCGTTATGATAGCACTTACCGGGAGTGCTCTCTCCTTTTGTTTACTGAGACGTGGCTAACTGAACTAGCAGCAGATGCTAACATTGAGCTGGAGGGTTTTCACATGATACGAGCTGACCGAACACCAGAGAGTGGCAAAGCTAGGGGCGGTGGAGTGATAATGTATGTTAACAACAACTGGTGCAGACCGGGACATATCACTGTTAAACAACGACACTGCAGCAAAGACATTGAGTTGCTAGCTGTTAGCATGAGGCCTACATATCTCCCGAGAGAACACTCACACGTGATCTGCATTGTTGTTTATGCAAATCCGACGGCGAACGCTGGGACAGCGCGTGACGTCATCCATTCAGTAACCAGCAGGCTGCAGACAGAACACCCAGATGCTCTTCTCCTCATCTCAGGCGATTTCAACCACGTTTCACTGTCTCCCATTCTGCCCACTTTCACCCAGTATGTCACATGCCACACTAGAGACAATAAAACACTGGATTTGTTCTACGCAAACACTAAGGAGGCGTACACCTCATCACAACTCCCCCCACTTGGGAGATCGGATCACAACTTGGTTCATCTCCGACCGGTGTACAAACCCCTAGTGCACAGACAACCTCCGGCCATGCACACTGTGGAGTTATGGTCTGAGGAGACAATGGACACTCTAAAGGACTGTTTTGAAGCCACTGCCTGGAAGCAGCTCTGCGATCCACATGGTGAGGACATCGATGGCCTCATTCACACCTTCACGGGCTACCTCAGCTTCTGTGTGGACAAATCCGTTCCCACCAAGACCATACGGCGTCACTCAAACAACAAACCCTGGATCAACCCTGAGATAAAAACACTTCTGAGAGAGAAGAAGAGGATCTTCAGGTCGGGGAACAGGGAGATCCTGAAGTCCGTACAGAGGGAGCTGAGGAGAAAGATCAGAGAAGGCAAGGACAGCTTCAGGAAGAAGATGGAGGACAAGCTGCAACAGAGCGACATCAGCGGGGTCTGGAGAAACCTCAAAACCATCTCGGGGCTCCAGAATACCTCCCCCCAGGCCACGGGGGGCAGGGAGTGGGCGAACAACCTGAATCTGTTTTTCAATAGATTTGACCAACCGCCCTCCCCCCTGTCTGCACAACAACCACTGCTGCCTCTAAGAAATCAAGTCCTGCTGCCCACTCCCCACTCCACCGACACCCCCCCCCACTCCCAACACACAGCCCCCCATCCTGACCCTGACCAAGACCCAGGTGAGGATGGAGCTGAGGAAGATCAAGGCGAAGAAGGCGTCGGGACCGGACGGCATCAGCGTAAAGCTCCTCAAGTCCTGTGCAGACCAGCTGTGTGGGATTGTGACGTATATCTTCAACATGAGCCTGAAACTGGGGAGGGTACCACAGCTGTGGAAAACATCTTGTGTGGTACCTGTACCAAAAACTTCCCACCCCAAAGACCTGAACAGCTACAGACCGGTGGCCTTGACGTCCCACTTGATGAAGACCCTGGAGAGACTGCTCCTTGCTCATCTCCGCCCCCTGGTGGAACCAGCGATGGATCCACTCCAGTTCGCCTACCAGCATGGCATTGGGGTGGAGGATGCGGTGATCTTCCTCCTTCACTGTTCTCTGTCCCACCTGGAGAAGCCCGGGAATATGGTGAGGATCATGTTCTTTGACTTCTCCAGTGCTTTCAACACCATCCAACTGATGATCCTGAAGGACAAGCTGCTGCGCGCAGGGGTGGACCAGCACCTGTCATCATGGATCCTGGACTACCTCACGAACCGGCCTCAGTTTGTGAGAACCCGGGACTGTGTTTCCGACACGATCATCAGTAGCACGGGGGCCCCCCAGGGAACGGTGCTGGCTCCCTTCCTGTTCACTCTTTATACTGCGGACTTCTCACACAACACAACACATTGCCATCTACAGAAGTTCTCTGATGACTCTGCGATCGTTGGTCTCATCTCCAACGGAGATGAAGCTGAGTACAGAGGGCTTATCCAGGACTTTGTGGACTGGTGCCATCGGAACTGCCTCCAGATCAACGCGAGGAAAACTAAGGAGCTGGTGGTGGACTGCCGCAGGCATGGGCAGCCCCTCACAGCACCAGTAAATATACAGGGAACAGACATCGAGATGGTGACATCCTATAAGTACCTGGGTATTCATCTGAACAATAAACTAGACTGGTCACACAATACTGACGCACTCTACAAGAAGGGACAGCGCAGGCTGTTCCTGCTGAGGAGACTCAGGTCTTTTGGTGTACAAGGGGCGCTGCTGAAGACATTCTATGACACGGTAGTGGCATCAGCCATCACTTTTGGAGTGGTCTGCTGGGGCAGTGGCATTACTGCAGCCGATAGGAAGAGACTGAACAAACTGATTAAGAAAGCTAGCTCTGTCCTGGGGCAGCGCCTTGATCCGATGGAGGAGATAGGAGAGAGAAGGACGATGGCTAAACTGTCATCTCTGCTGGAGTCCGAGTTCCACCCTATGCAGGACATACTGGATGCACTGAGGAGCTCATTTAGCAGCAGACTACATCATCCCAGGTGCACAACCGAGAGGTTTCGTAGGTCCTTCCTACCAACGGCTGTCAGACTGTACAACCAAAGCAGGGCTGCTCGCAGAGATAGCAAAAAGACGTAACAAACTAATAGTTTTTTTGAATGCAAAAGATGCAATAGACTTACACAATGGTCCTCTCCGGCATACAACTAGGAACATACCGGTCGCTATGGAGGGTGAGAATATGTATGGGCACATAATCATACCATGTAGGATAACTAAGTAGACGGTTATGCTGTTTCATCCCACCTAGCAACAATGCTCTGCACTGTGTGTGTTTATATATTTACATATTTATTCCATCTAGCTACAATGCTCAGCACTGGGTGTGTTTATATTTATATATCTATATATTTATTCCATCTAGCTACAATGCTCCGCACTGTGTTTTTATATATCTACATATTATTCCATCTAGCTACATTGCTCCGCACTGTGTGTGTTTATATACTTGCATATTTATTCCACCTAGCTGCAATGCTCCGTACTGTGGGTGTTTATATATTTACATATTTATTCCATCTAGCTACAATGCTCTGCACTGTGTGTTCATATATTCATATATTTATTCCATCCAGCTACAATGCTCTGCACTGTGTGTCTGTGTGTGTGTGTGTATATATATATTTTATAGTAATATGTACATATGTATATTAGCTGCTCTTGCTTGCTTGTTTTTTTTTTTTTTTTTTTTTCTTGCCTTCTGATTGTTGCTCTGAGTGTTGCTATCCCTGTGCTGTTGCAATCCTGGAATTTCCCCGTTGTGGGACTAATAAAGGCTTATCTTATCTTATCTTATCTTAACACACACAGAACACATACAGTGGCTGGGTGAAGTCTGAGCCGGGGACCACCCGATGTGCCAGACGAGATAATCACAAAGATACAGTCACACAGAGCGTACCTTACAACGGGACCATTAACAGACGGATAACGGGGGATTCCCAAGTCCATTAACCACGATGAGCAAGGAGAATAACAGGAGCACGACGGAACGTGGCTGAACATACAGCAGGATATAACAGGACATAACAGAGACTGCCGCGTTGGAGGACATTTAGCACCCGCTTATATCTCTGGTGGCTAATGACCCCAACGCGGCACAGCTGCAGCTAATGACAGCAGAGCAGCAGCTGACTTTGACAGCAGTGAGCTTCCCCGGGCGCCTTCACAATAAGAGCCCGAGGAGCTGGAAGGAATCCTCAGCTGCCAAAGCCAGAGAACAAAAAGATATGAGACCGAGTGTGGCCAGAACCGACACTCGGGTTATGACAGTATCTCCCCCTCAAGGCCGAGCTCTGAGCGGCCTGAGTAACACCCAAGCCCCCCACCCCCCCACCCCCCTAGGGTGGGTGGATGGGGCACTGGCAGGAGGGAGAGAGAGACAAACAACCAACAAGGCTACAAAGGTAGGGAGAAAAAAAACCCCACAATAAGTACAAAATAGGCAACACACCCTTGGGCAAACAGAGTGACACAAAAACAAAACAATCCCCCTTCCCCCCCACACACACACACACCCCAACAGTCCCACAGACGAGATCAGGAACCCGGAAAGGGCGCAGTCCAGGCCCGGAGGGATGGGGGCAAAAGGTTCGGGGGGGTCGTCCGGCAACAAGAGGCCACAGAACAGGGAGGGGAAAAGAGGACAGTTCGAGCAGGTCGCCGCACAGGAAGATAAACAGGTCGGGGGGCCGACCCAGAGAACCAAACCAACGAGACAGCCCTTCAGGCGGCCGCCCCGCAACACCAGCCCACCAGAACCGTTGGGAAGAAGCAGCCGGTGGTCCCGCAGAAAAGGGGGGAGATGAGGGGAAACCGGGCGGAGCGTTCGGGACCCCAACGGCCCCAGGTGGAGATGGGTAGTGCTCCTCAGGGAGACGAGGAGGATGACGGTGGAGATGAGTGAAGAAGAAAACGAGCCTGTCCAGCATCCGGTGGCTGGGGATCTGCAGCTCCCTCACCGAACCTAGGACCTGCTGGTGCAGCACCCACGGTGGACCCCGATTGGGCCTCCGGAACCAAACCCACGGTGGACCCGGTCGGCGTGGCACCAGACTCGACCTCCAACCCCGAAACCGGAACCTCTGGCGCAGCAGGCGAGAGCAGCCCCTCGCCGGCGACCCTGGGAGAAGACTCACACAAGAGAGAAAACCCGGGATCAGGATCACCGGCAGCGCCAGAACCCGGCGAGATAAGCTCGGATGCAGCGGGCGGCTGCACCCGGCTCATCTCCCCTTGAGACAGGCAAAAGTGCTCTAAAAGGTGAAGATAGATAAAACAGAGCACTTGCCTGAGCTCGGGTTCTGACGCCGTCCAGGACTGCGATGATCCGGGCTCAGAAGTCAGGAGGTCGTCCTCAGGCTCCCACTCAGCTGCGTCGGGCTCCGCAGCTGGCATGATGGTACGTGCAGCTAGAGAGTCCTCCGGCACCGATATCCACGCCGGTGGCCCGCACGGCGTGGTGGCAGGAGAATCTCGCCCTGCTGGACCGGACCGCTCCTCCGTGGAACCCCGGGGACGCTTCTTCATCGGCGATGGCTCCACGCTGCAGTCCGCTCTCCTCCTCCGCCCATGGCGTGGCTGCGGAACCGGAACCAGGCTCTCCAGAACCGCAGGCCCCCTCCTCATCCAGCGACGTTGGCCTGACGTCGAGGACCGCTCAGCGGGGGGAGACACAGAGGAAGCAGGGTTATTACTTTCGTCCACAGCGGGTGGAGGGAGCTCGGGGGGCTGCATACCCCGAACTCCACCCCCAGGAGTCAGACAAGGCAAAACAATATCAAAAGAAGAGAAATTATCATGCACTTGCCTTTCCCCTAAGGGTAAGATGGTCCTCGCTGTGGGGGACGTCATTCCTTCCTTTCCCCGCTGGATGGCGACAGAGGGCCCTCTGGGAAGACGAGATGAGGCCACTCGAGGCGGATCCGGGATGAAGCTCGCCGAAACGGAGCTCTCGTGACACACAGCAGCCAGGATAGGCGACGAGGAGGAGGGGGCGACAGCCGGGGTCAGTCGGGCATGGAGCGCTGACGGGACAGCAGGTGAGGGCCCGGGAGAAGACGAGGCTGTGGGGATTCCCCTCTGACGAGGCGCAGGAGTGACAGCTGTGTGGGGGGTTGAGCCCTTGCGGCGACCCGGAACAGCATCCAGACGGGGGTCTAGCCGAGGTTGGAAGCCGGAGTGACGACGGTTCCTTGTAGGGGGTGAGGCGAAGGTGAGGTCCGGAAATCGCCGTTCCTGAGCAGAAACGGCGGCAAGCAAGTCAGCAAACTCAGGAAACTCACGCAGCGCTGGATTCCTCTCCACCAGTCTGACCGCCGCCACCACATGCTTCATACACGCCGGAGGATTCTTAGCGGAGCAAGCAGCAGCCACCCGGTCCCAGATCTTGTCTGCTGTCATCTGCAGCTTCTCTGGGGGAATCCCGAGTGACGACATGCCCGATGGGAAAAGACCTCCGGGTGGTGCGAACTCCCGGGCCGGAACGGAGGCAGGAGCGGGATCCCGAAGAGAGGGGCGACGTCTCCTCCGCTTCAGCTTCCTGCCAGGATTTCCCTCCAGCCCTCGGAGTCTCTCACGCTGGGTGGCGATGTCATCTCTCCTCACGCTTACCTCTGGATGATCGGTGAAGCGGGGAAGAGAATCCAGAATCTCCTCGGCTAGGTCCAGGTATCTACAAATGTCGCTGGGAGCGTCCAACAGCGTAGCGGTGAAGATGGTGTAATCTACCTCCTTCAGAACCTCCGCTTGCTGCCTGCCAAGGCGCCGACAATGGCCCCTGGATGACGACATACTCCCCGCTGCAGACACTCAGACAGGTAGGAATTAACAGTCCACTACTGCAAACTACACGGTGAATGGCGTCTCGATACAACGCCTCCTCTCCGGGCGTTAGGCGGCAGTCTACTGTCACGACGGCCCTCACGGACCGTCACAAGACGCCTCAGTCACCAGAGAGTTTGCAGTGGTAATTTATTGTAGAGTAAGGATGAACACACACAGAACACATACAGTGGCTGGGTGAAGTCTGAGCCGGGGACCACCCGATGCGCCAGACGAGATAATCACAAAGATACAGTCACACAGAGCGTACCTTACAACGGGACCGTTAACAGACGGGTAACGGGGGATTCCCAAGTCCATTAACCACGATGAGCAAGGAGAATAACAGGAGCACGACGGAACGTGGCTGAACATACAGCAGGATATAACAGGACATAACAGAGACTGCCGCGTTGGAGGACATTTAGCACCCGCTTATATCTCTGGTGGCTAATGACCCCAACGCGGCACAGCTGCAGCTAATGACAGCAGAGCAGCAGCTGACTTTGACAGCAGGGAGCTTCCCCGGGTGCCTTCACAATAAGAGCCCGAGGAGCTGGAAGGAATCCTCAGCTGCCAAAGCCAGAGAACAAAAACAGTTAACTTAAATACTGTAACTACTACAACTCCTTCTATTGATGTCTGTCTTGATGAGTTTTCTCCAATCGACCTTTGTGAGTTAGACAAAATAGTTTCCTCATCCAAACCTTCAACTTGTCTTTTAGACCCTATTCCTACCAGGTTATTTAAAGAAGTCTTCCCACTTATTGGTAGGTTTATTCTTCATATAATCAATTCTTCATTAACTTTAGGCCATGTACCGCAGGCTTTTAAAATGGCTGTAATTAAACCCTTACTCAAAAAGCCAACGCTAGATCCAGGAGCTTTAGCTAACTATAGACCAATCTCTAATCTCCCTTTCATTTCAAAAATCTTAGAAAGAGTTGTTGCTACGCAATTATTTGACCACCTGCAGGGAAATGGTTTACTTGAGGAGTTTCAATCTGGGTTTAGAATCCATCATAGTACTGAAACAGCCTTAGCGAAGGTCACTAACGACCTCCTCATTGCATCTGATAATGGACTAGTTTCTGTACTTGTCCTTTTAGATCTTAGTGCAGCTTTTGATACTATTGATCATAATATTCTACTTGATAGATTAGAACACTATGTTGGACTTAATGGAACTTCGTTGCAGTGGTTTAGATCTTATTTATCTGATAGGTTCCAGTTTGTTCATGTAAATGATGAGTTTTCTCTCAGCTCAAAGCTTAGTCATGGAGTTCCACAGGGATCTGTGCTAGGCCCTACTCTTTTTAGTTTATATATGCTTCCGTTAGGCAACATTATTAGAAAGCACTGTATACATTTTCATTGTTATGCAGATGACACACAATTATACCTGTCAATGAAGCCAGATGATACTAATCAATTAGCCAAGTTAGAAGCTTGTCTTAAGGAAATCAAAGCTTGGATGACTTGTAATTTTCTGCTATTAAATTCAGATAAGACTGAAGTCATTCTTGTTGGTCCAAAAAACCTTAGAAATTCCTTTCCAAATCAAACTTTCAGTTTGGATGCAGCTACTCTTTCTCTTAATAGCTCTGTGAGGAACCTTGGAGTTATTTTTGATCAGAATTTGTCCTTCAATTCACATATTAAATTTGTTTCTAAGACTGCCTTCTATCATTTGCGTAATATTGCCAAGATTAGGAGCATCTTGTCTCAGAGTGATGCTGAGAAGCTGATCCACGCTTTTGTTAGCTCGAGATTAGATTATTGTAATTCTTTATTATCAGGCTGTCCTAAAACATCTTTAAAAAGTCTTCAGCTGATCCAAAATGCTGCAGCAAGAGTTTTAACAGGTACTAGAAAGAGAGATCATATCTCTCCGGTTCTGGCCTCCCTTCATTGGCTTCCCATAGAGTTTAGAATTAAGTTTAAAATCCTTCTTCTTACTTACAAAGCTCTAAACAATCAGGCTCCTTTTTATTTAAAAGATCTGATACTACCGTATCATCCTAACAGAGCACTACGCTCCCAAAATGCAGGATTACTTGTAATACCTAGAATCTCCAAAAGTACAATGGGAGGCAGAGCCTTCAGTTATCAAGCTCCTCTCCTGTGGAATCAGCTGCCAATCTGGATTTGGGAGTCAGACTCGATCTCTGTTTTTAAGAATAGGGCTAAAACCTACCTTTTTGATATAGCCTACAATTAGGGAGGGAGCATGTGTTTCTGAACCCTCCCTTAGTTATGCTGCTAATAGGTTTAGTCAGCCGGGGGACCTCCAGTAATGCACTGGGCCTCACTCCTTTCCTCACTCTCTATGAAATATATATTTTTTTTTTTTTTTGCTGGTCATTAACATTTGTTTGTTCTCTCCCATAGATTGAGTCCCCATCGTGCTGTTTGCTCTCTACATGTCTGTTCTTTTCTTCTTCTCTATCCCCTCACCCCCCAGCCAGTCGCAGCAGATGACTGCCCCTCCCTGAGCCTGGTTCTGCTGGAGGTTTCTTCCTGTTAAAAGGGAGTTTTTCCTCTCCACCGTCGCCAAGTGCTTGCTCACAGGGGATCGCCTGATTGCTGGGGTCTTTCTGCAACTGTGGGGGTCCCCCCTACAGTTGATAGTGCTATGAGATGACTGTTGTTGTGAAATGGCGCTATATAAATAAAGTTGAATTGAATTGAATTGAATTGAAAAAGATATGAGACCCGAGTGTGGCCAGAGCCGACACTCGGGTTATGACACCTGGCCTTCGGCCTGGCGGAGGTAATTACTAGTTGTATAGATAAAAAAAAGTTTGCTGTAGGAGTATTTATAGATTTAAAGAAAGCTTTTGACACCATTGATCACAGAATTTTACTGAGGAAATTGGAACAGTATGGGATAAGAGAGGTCGGACTGAGTTGGGTTGAAAGTTATTTAAGTAACAGACAACAATTTGTACAAATAGGTGAGCACAAATCACCCTTCATGGACATCTCTTGTGGTGTGCCCCAGGGGTCAGTTTTGGGACCCAAACTCTTATCTTATATATAAACTAGAAAAGCACTCGGAGAGCGCAGACCTCCACCAAGCGCCACAGTTCCCCCCATACAGTGTTTGTGTGTACGTTTTCAGATTCTTTGACCATGAAAACATATGACTAGCAATTGGATTGACAATGATAGGATTAGTGGTTCAGTAGTTATTCAAGAAAATGGCATTTTCCGTAATGGCGGTTTTCTTCCGGATGGTGATCCGGATCACGACCAAAATTTAATCAGTTCTTCCTTGTACCATTTCCAACAATGCCTGAAAGTTTCATCGAAATCTGTCCAAAACTTTTTGAGTTATCTTGCTAACCAACAGACAAACAAACAGACAAACCCCGGCAATAACATTACCTCCTTGGCGGAGGTAATGACATATGCCAAGTATCAAAAATTCTGAAATTTATTTTGTTTGCAGATGACACAAATGTCCTTTGCACTGGTGTCATGATTCCTCGTGCGCCATAATGCGGCGCACTAGGGAGGGGATGAAAAACTCAAGAGCGGGAGTAGAACGGGCCATTTAGTAACTTAAACCACAATGAAATAACCAGTCCAGTCGACCACAAAAATACAGAGTTGTAATGGTGAATTAACGGCCACTAGACATACAAGGAAGCCACCTGGATGTTCCACAACCTGAAGAAATGCCTAGTGCTGACATACACTGGGCACACAGAGAAAGGCAAACGTACTTACGGCTGGAACGATCCGAGGCTGTCTGTGTCGTCTGGTGAATGGGGAAGTAAGGCTGAGTCAGACACTAACATCAAGGAATCCTCCGTCTTGAAATGTCAGGCTGAATACACGAAGGTAGTGAGACACATACATGGAGAACCCGCTGCCACGTATGGAGGCGAATGCTCCGATGGCCTCTCCCTGCCAACACAGCATTAATGTAATGATGAAACTGACGAGAGAAGAGGCCGCCGGTGTGTGAATGTGTGAGCTGAACATAATTGATCCCTGGTGTGAAAGAGTGAGTGTATGAACATGTGAATGGGAATGAATGGAGTGTGTGTGTGTGAGTGAAAGCACCGGTAACGAGAAACAGCTGATGGCACTGACAAGTGGAGGAGGCGTGCCCAAGCTGTCAGGGAGGGAAGGACCCAACAGCTGTCTGATGCGACTGATGGAAAATAGGTCAAATAAATAATAAGTCAGAACAAATGGTGAGAATTTGCAGCAGGTTTTAGAGGTGGTAACAACAGAAATTAAAAGGTTAACGCAGTGGTTCAACAAAAATAAATTATCTCTAAATCTGACAAAACAAAGATTATGTTGTAGGAATTATAAAATAAATCATGAAATAATGGTAACAATACATGATACCAGAACAGAAACAGTACAGGAAAATAAGTTTCTCGGGGTGACGCTAGACAATAAAATCTGCTGGAAACCTCACATCAGTCACATCCGGGCCAAGTTGGCAAAATGTATAGGGATACTGGGGAAGACAAGACACATCTTGGACTATAAATCATTGTTCTTACTGTACAATTCACTGTTTCTTCCATATCTTAACTACTGTGTAGAGGTCTGGGGAAACACCTACAAGACCAACCTACAGCCAAAATGCACATTACAAAAAAAAAGCTATAAGGATAATAAATAATGCAGGATATAGAGACCATACCAACTCATTGTTTTTAAAGTCACATGCCATAAAGTTCATGGATTTAGTTAAATATAAGACAGCACAAGCAACGTACAGGGCAATTAATAATCAACTCCCAACTAATATACAAAAAATATTCAAAAAAGAGACAATGATTATCATTTGAGAGGGCACTTAAACTTTACAAAACCTAAGGTACGAACAACTAAGAAAAGTATGTGCATATCTGTCTGTGGGGTGGATTTGTGGAACAGTCTGGAGCTGGAACTGAAACTATGTACAAGCAGAAATCAATTCAAAAATAGGTATGAACATTATTTGCTGAAAAGATATACGTAAGAGGTGTAGTATTAATATGTACGATGTACTAAGCTCACTCTGGGACACTATGGTATGGTAGGTGGGACAGTACTGTGTATTTCTGTGTATATCTGTGTTGTTTGGTGCTGGGTATAGATGTATGGACCGTATCTATGTTGGGATGGATTCAGGTTCAGGGTCAGGTTGCTTTATTTGTACCCGTAGGTAGATTTCTTTTGCAGTCTGGTGACATCCATATTTACAAGCCACAATTACATTCAACATAAACACAAACACAGGCATACATGAAGCTGACTATAAACATGACAAAAATACTCAAGGCTCCATCAATCAGGATATAAGACAAAGAGATGAGAGAAAAACCAGAGATAAGAGAGAAGGATCATATTAAAAAGTTAAAGACTAGTCAAAGAGGTGAAAAACATGCCTCATGGAGCACACACAGGACGCACACACACACAGCACAGTGCAGAGCGCTACAGTGTGTCTCATGATGGAGGAAATAAAACTCTGAAACCTTCCAGCTTGTAGCATCTCGCCTGAACTTATTTGTTCCTCCACACTGGTGTCAATGTTGATATGTACAAAATATACTGTAGTTAACTGTCTACTTGGGCTCGTAATTGAGGTAATAGGTATATATTTCACATGGATTGTATTTACGGAAAAGAGGAGTTGGAATAAATAAGTGTTAACTTCTTCCTTCTCCCTTTCGAGCACTCTATACTGTCACTTTTATTGCACTTGTCATTTGTTTTGGGGTTTTTTTTGCTTTTTTGTTTGAAATAAAGTATCTATCTATCTATCTACCTATCTATCCATCTATCTATCTATCTATCTATCTATCTATCTATCTATCTATCTATCTATCTATCTATCTCTCTCTCTCTATATATATATATATATATATATATCTCCGGATCACAACTTGGTTCATCTCCTGCCGGTGTACAAACCCCGAGTACACAGACAACCTCCGCTCATGCGCACAGTGAAGTTATGGTCTGAGGAGGCAATGGACGCACTAAAGGACTGTTTTGAAATCACTGCCTGGGAGCAGCTCTGCGATCCACATGGTGAGGACATCGATGGCCTCACTCACACCATCACGGACTACATTGGCTTCTCTGTGGACAACACCATACCCACCAAGACCATACGGTGTTGCTCGAACAAGAAACCCTGGATCAACCCTTAGATAAAAACACTTCTGAGAGAGAAGAAGAGGATCTTCAGGTCGGGGAACAGGGAGATGCTGAAGTTCGTACAGAAGGAACTAAGGAGGAAGATCAGAGAAGGCAAGGACAGCTTCAGGAAAAAGATGGAGGACAAGATGCAACAGAGCGACATTGGCGGGGTCTGGAGAAACCTTAAAACCATCTCTGGGCTCCAGAATACCTCCTCCCAGGCCATGGGGGGGGGGCACCTGTTTTTTAATAGGTTTGACCAACCGCCCTCCCCCCCAACTGCACAACAACCACTGCTGCCTCTACAGTCATCGAGACCTGCTGTCCACTCCCCACTCCACCAACACCCCCCACTCCCAACACACAGCCCCCCACTGACCCTCACTAAGACCCAGGTGAGGACGGAGCTGAGGAATATCAAGACGAGGAAGGCCTCGGGACCAGACGGCATCAGCGCAAAGCTCTTCAAGTTCTGCGCAGACCAGCTGTGTGGGACTGTGGAGCACATCTTCAACCTGAGCCTGAAGCTGGGGAGGGTACCACAGTTGTGGAAAACATCTTGTGTGGTACCTGTACCAAAGACTTCCCACCCCAAAGATCTGAACAGCTACAGACCAGTGACCCTGACGTCTCACATGATGAAGACCCTGGAGAGACTGCTCCTTGCTCACCTCTGCCCCCTGGTGGGACCAGCGATGGATCCACTCCAGTTCGCCTACCAGCATGGCATTAGGGTGGAGGATGCGGTGATCTTCCTCCTTCACCGTTCTCTGTCCCACCTGGAGAAGCCCAGGAATGCAGTGAGGATCATGTTCTTTGACTTCTCCAGTGCTTTCAACACCATCCAACCGATGATCCTGAAGGACAAGCTGCTGTGCGCAGGGGTGGACCAGCACCTGTCATCATGGATCCTGGACTACCTCACTAACCGGTCACAGTTTGTGAGAACCCGAGATTATGTGTTTGACATGATCATCGGTAGCACGGGAGCCCCCCAGGGAACGGTTTTGGCTCCCTTCCTGTTCACCTTTTATACTGCAGACTTCTCACACAACACAACACACTGCCATCTACAGAAGTTCTCTGACGACTCTGGGATCGTCGGCCTCATCTCCAACAGAGATGAAGATGAATACAGAGTACTTATCCAGGACTTCGTGGACTGGCGCCATCGAAACTGCCTCCAGATCAATGCGAGGAAAACTAAGGCGCTTGTGGTGGACTGCCGCAGGCAAGGACAACCCCTCACAGCACCAGTAAACATACAGGGAATGGACATTGAGATGGTGACATCCTACAAGTACCTGGGTGTTCATCTGAACAATAAACTAGACTGGTCACACAATACTGACACACTCTACAAGAAGGGACAGCACAGGCTGTTCCTACTGAGGAGGCTCAGGTCTTTTGGTGTACAAGGGGTGCTCCTGAAGAGATTCTACGATTCGGTGGTGGCATCAGCCATCACTTTTGGAGTGGTCTGCTGGGGCAACGACATTACAGCAGCCGATAGGAAGATACTGAACAAACTGATCAAGAAAGCTAGATCTGTCCTGGGGCAACGCCTTGACCCAGTGGAGGAGATAGGAGAGAGAAGGATGGTGGTTAAAGTGTCATCTCTGCTGGAGTCCGAGTCCCACCCTATGCAGGACATACTGTACTGAACGCACTGGGGAGCTCATTTAGCAGCAGACTACATCATCCTAGGTGCGCAACCAAGAGGTTTCGCAGGTCCTTCCTACCTACGGCTGTCAGACTGTATAACCTAAGCAGGGCTGCTCGCAGAGGTAGCAAAAAAACGTGACAACCTAATAGTATTGAATGCAAAAGACGCAACAGACTTACACAAATGGTCCCTTCCAGTATACAATTAGGACAATATCAGTCGCTACGGAGGGTGACAATATGTATGGGTACATATTCATACTATGTAGGATAACTAAGTAGACGGTTATGCTGTTTATTCCCTCTTGCTACAATGCTCCGCACTTTGTATATATATTTATATATTTATGTGTATGTATGTATATTCACTGCTCTTATTTATATTTTTCGTATCTTCTTAATTATTGCTCTGAGTGTTGCTATCCCTGTGCTGTTGCAGTCCTGGAACTTCCCCATTGTGGGACTAATAAAGGCTTATCTTTTCTTATCTTATCTTATATATATATATATATATATATATATATATATATATATATATATATATATATATATATATATATATATATATATATATATCGCAAAATAGGATTGGCCCCCTCATGGATTGTCACCTTATCGTGGTGGGGGGTTTGCGTGCCCCAGTGATCCCAGGAGCTATGTTGTCCTGGGCAATTTGCCTCTGGTCGGGTCACCCAAGACAAACTGGTCCTGGGTGAAGGGCCAGACTAAGAATGATCCAACAGACTCTAATGATAAATACTAGAACAAGGTTTCTGTGTACCCCGCCCAGTATGGGGTTACCGGGGCCCCACCCTGAAGCCAGGCCTGGGGGAGGGCTCGATGGCTAGCATCTGGTGGCTGGGTTCAGCCCAAAGGAGTTACATGTGTCCACCCTCCAGTGGGCTCACCACCTGCAGGAGGGCTCATGGGGGTCCGGTGCTATGTGGATCAGGTGGTGGTCAAAGGCGGAGACCTTGGTGGACTGATCCCAAGCTTCCTAAACTGGCTTTTGGTACATGGAATGTCACCTCTCTGGTGGGGATGGAGCATGAGCTGGTGCATAAGGTTTAGAGATACCAGCTAGATATAGTAGTCGGCCTCACCTCAACACACAGCTCCAGTTCCAGAACCAGTCTCCTGAAGAGGGGCTGGAGCTTGGCCTACTCTGGAGTTGCCCCGGGCGAGAGGTGATGAGCAGGGGTGGGTATTCTTGTATCCCCCCACTTTGCTGCCTCTATATTGGAGTTTTCCCCGGTGGACGAAAGGGTTGTTTCCCTGCCCCTTCGGGTTGGGAAATGGGTCCTGACCATCATTTGTGTCGATGCACCAAATGATGTTTCAGAGTACCCATCCTTTTTGGAGTCTGTAACTGGGGTGCTGGAGGGTGCTCCTCTTGGAGACTCCATTGTCCTACTGGGGGACTTCAGTGCGCATGTGGGCAATGACAGTGAAACCTGGAAGGGGGTGATTGGGAGGAACGGCCTGCCTGATCTGAACCCATGTGGCGTTCAGTTATTGGACTTCTGTGCTAACCACAGTTTGTCCATAACAAACACCATGTTCAAGCATAAGGGCATCTATATATGCACCTGGCACCAGGACACCCTAGGTCGCAGGTCCATGATCGATTTTGTGATCATGTTATCAGACCTGCAACCGTATGTCTTGGACACTCGGGTAAAGAGAGGTGCAGAGCTGTCAACTGATCACCACCTGGTGGTTAGTTGGATCCGATGGCAGGGGAGGATGCCATTCAGACCTGGTAGACCCAAATGTATAGTGAGGGTGTGCTGGGAACTTCTGGCTTAGGCCCCTGTCTGAGAGGTCTTCAACTCCCACCTCCGGAAGAACTTCAACCACATTCCGAGGGAGTCTGGAGACATTGAGTCTGAATGGGCCATGTTCTTTACCTCCATTGTTGAAGCAGCAGCCCAGAGCTGCGGCCACAATGTCGTCGGGGCATCTCATGGTGGCAACCCCTGAACCAAGTGGTGGACACCAGTGGTGAGGGGGGCCATTAAGCTGAAGAAGGAGTCCTATCAAGCTTGGTTGGCTTGTGGGACTCCCGAAGCAGCTGAAGTGTACCGGCAGGCCAAGCGGAGTGCAGCTCAGGTGGTTGCTGAAGCAAAAACTCGGGTATGGGAGGAGTTTGGTGAGACCATGGAACAAAACTTTTGGTTGGCCTCGAAGAGATTCTGGTAAACTGTCCGGCGGCTCAGGAGAGGGAAGCAGCTCCCTGTTCACACTGTGTATGGTGTGGATGGGGCGCTGTTGACTTCAACTGGGGATATCGTCGGGCGGTGGAAGGAATACTTTAATGATCTCCTCAATCCCACTGATACGCCATTCACAGAGGAAGCAAGGCTTGTGGATGAGGGGGATGACTCGCCTATCACAGGGGCCAAGGTGGTTAAAAATCTCTTTGTTGGCCGGGCCCCGGGGGTGGACGAGATTCGCCCTGAGTACCTCAAGTCCCTGGTTGTTGTAGGGCTGTCATGGTTGACATGCCTCTGCAACATTGCATGGAGGTTGGGGGCAGTGCCTTTGGCGTGGCAAACCGGGGGGGGGGGGGGTTCCTCTCTTCAAAAAAGGGGACCGGAGGGTGTGCTCCCACTTTAGAGGGATCTCACTCCTCAGCCTCCCTGGGAAGGTCTATGCCAGGGTTCTGGAGAGGACAGTCCGGCCGTTGGTTGATCCTCGGATTCAGGAGGAGCAATGTGGTTTTCGTCCTGGACGTGGCACATCGGACCAGCTCTTTACGCTCTCAAGAATCCTGGAAGGTTCATGGGAGTTTGCCCAACCAGTTTACATGTGTTTTGTGGACTTGGAGAAGGCATTCAACCGAATCTGTCATGGTTATTTGTAGGGGGTGCTTCGGGATATGGGGTATCGGGCTTGTTGTTACAAACTATTCGGTCTCTGTACGACCGTTGTGAAAGTTTGGTTCGTATTGCCAACACTCGATCGGACTCATTCCCAGTGAGAGTTGGACTCTGCCAGGGCTGCCCTTTGTCACTGATACTGTTCATAATTTTTATGGACAGGATTTCTAGGAGCAGCCAGGGAACGGAGGGTGTCATGCTTGGTGACCACAGGATCTCATCTCTGTTGTTTGCAGATGATGTTGTCCTGCTGGCTTCATCCTTCAGTGACTTACAGTTCTTGCTGGGACGGTTTTCCGTTGCGTGTGAAGCAGCTGGGATGAAAATCAGCACCTTCAAGTCCGAGTCCATGGTACTCAGCCGGAAAAAGGTGGATTGTCCTCTCCGGGTTGGGGACAGGCTCCTGCCCCAAGTGGAGGAGTTTCAGTATCTTGGAGTCTTATTCACGAGTGAGGGGAGAATGGAGCGAAAGATTGACAGACGGATCGGAGCAGCATCTGCAGTGATGCGGATGGTGTACCTGTCTGTTGTGGTGAAGAGGGAGCTGAGTTCTAAGGCAACACTGTCGATTTACCAGTCAATCTACTTTCCTACTGTCTCCTATGGTCACGAGCTTTGGGTAATGACCGAAAGAACGAGATTGCGGATACAAGTGGCTGAAATGAGCTTTCTCCATAGGATCGCTGGACTCAACCTCAGAGATAGGGTGAAGAGCTCAGTCATCCAGGAGAGGCTCAGAGTAGAACTGCTGCTCCTCCACATTGAAAGAAGCCAGTTGAGGTGGTATGGGCATCTGATCAGGATGCCTCCTGGACACCTCCCACTTGAGGTGTTTCGGGCATGTCCCACTGGGAGGAGACCCCGGGACAGGACTCGATGGAGAGACTATGTCTCCCAGCTGGTCTGGGAACACCTCGGTATCCTCTCTGAAGAGCTGGAGCAGGTGGCTGGGGAGAGGGAAGTCTGGGCTTCTCTGCTTGAA
Source organism: Pholidichthys leucotaenia (assembly GCA_020510985.1). Taxonomy (NCBI): domain Eukaryota; kingdom Metazoa; phylum Chordata; class Actinopteri; order Cichliformes; family Pholidichthyidae; genus Pholidichthys; species Pholidichthys leucotaenia. The sequence goes on from CM035838.1 coordinate 286,855,418, forward strand.
CTGCTGCCTCCGCGACCCGGAACTCTGGCAAAGCGGTAGAAGATGGATGGATGGATGGAGATTGGCTTCTGAAAATCACCTCAGAAGTTTACTCCAATTGACCCTGCTTGTTTACCGAATGCCCTTTTTTTGCTCAACTTTTGAGATGTCATTTTCATCCCAGATATCAGTTTTTGAACTGCCAAGATTTATGCTACTATTAAGATTTATCTTTCAAGAATTTTAAATATCAGCTGGAGAAAAAAAAAATCCAGTTCATTATTGAGATTTCTTTAATTACATTGGTCAACACCAAATTTATTATTTAAGTTTTTTTTTTTAGCTGATTTAGGACAGTTTTGATGTGCTAAATCCAAAATTCACATTGGTTGTGCTCAATCAGGTCAACTTTTTAAACTATGGCCACATATTTTTTACATTTTTGTTTACGTGTATGGGTGTTTTCACTTTATATGATGCAAAGTTCTTTTTTATTTCTTGAAATTCTCTGAATTTTGAACAATGATGACATAACATTCAATTTACATGTACTTACCTTTATCAATGTCTACTATTCAATTTACAGTACAACTGTACAATTGCTGTACAACTGCTTACAACTTAACATAAAATCCTGACCTGATCGAGAGAAATGGATGTCATTTTCGGATTCAGTGGCGCAAAATTGTCTTAAATCAGTTGAAAAAATACAGACAACTTACAAAAAAAAGTGTTTTTGTTATGTTGTGTTATTAGTGTAATTGCTTGCTTCGACATGATAATCAACATAATATTTGTTTTCATTCCCAGGTGTTGCCATCTACAAGTGATAGAGGTGAGATGCATAGTATGTTATTCATTACATATAATGTTTATGTTATAGACAGTGATATTTTTGTTTTAGTTAGCCAAATAAATAAAAATTTTAGGAGAATCCAATATGACCAACCTTTTTTTTTCTTAAAAAAGTACAATTAGGAAAGAGGAAATATGATCATCAGGACGATTCAAGCCAGTTGGAGTCACCAACTAAACGACAATGTGACTTTCAAGGACCAGGTATTGTTTATAAATAATGGCAGCTAACAACATTCTATACAGTGAAGCTTTTATGCATTTGGAGCTTTTTATAAAGAATCTTGTATGCACTATGACCATTCTTGTACATGCAGCAAAATTATAAATGCAGCTCATTTCTTTTCTTCTTTCATTTTCTTTTTTTTTTTTTTTTTTTTTTTAATAATTTGAAGACTTTTTCCTCTCAGCCATTAAAAATGAGGGGGCATTGCTGTAACTCCTGGTTGGCAGTGTCATCATCAACACCTACCTTGTGAATACAAACTGGTATCATTGATGTGTGACATAATTATCAGACCCAGGAAACAAAAGCTCAGACTCGAGTGAATACAGTTATCCTTTTATTGCCAACAGTGGGTGTGTGAGTGTGTGTATGTACAGTGTGTGTTGTGTGCGTGGTGATGAAGAGCTGTACAGGAAACGAGCCCGGGGGAGAGCAGAACACCGTTCAGCCTGGCAACCCTATAATGACAGAGCATAGACGTTAGCACAGTCCACTGAGCATAGAGCTTGATGATAACAGAAGCTTACTTGCAGATGGACATGGAGACGCTCAGGTTGGCCTTGAGGGCTGGGGCCAGGAAGACAGCGTTCTGGGTCCGTGCAGAGGATTGGGCAGGTAGCCCTGCAGTGGAGATGGAGGCTTAAACCGCCGCCGGGAGGAGTAGATTCCGCCGCCGGAGGACTCCACCTGTGCACAGGGGAAGATGACTGACAAAGGTGAGTAATATTAGGCTTACTTGAAGCAAGGAGGAGATCAGGATCTCAGACTATGAGGCCAGGGATTTGGCTGTAGATGTGAGACGTGTCAGAAGGAGAATGACAGACGGCTCCGTGCCGAGTCTCAGGCAGGCCCGGTTATAAAGCCCGCTGGAGATTGGCAGCAGGTGTACGTGCAGCTGTGGCAGATGACGGCCTAGAGGGAGCCATGAAAGTACTCGCCCCCCCGAGAGGTGCCTCCTGGCACCTGACCCAGCCTACCCGGGTGCGTCCAGTGGAAGTCCCTGATGAGTTGCTTGTCAAGCACGAATGACGGACGCACCCACGACCTCCACTCGGGGCCATACCCCTCCCAGTCCACCAGGTACTGCAGGCCGCGACCCCAACGGCGGACGTCCAGGATGGCGTTGACTGTCCAAGCCGGGTCACCATCAATCAATACTGGCGGAGGTGGAGTTTTGGGAGGGGGACAGAGAGGGCTGGAGCAGACGGGCTTCACCTGGGAGACATGGAATGTGGGGCAGATGGGGGGGGGGGAGAGCCAGGCGTACAGCCACAGGGTTAACAATGCGTACAATAGGGAAAGGGCCAGTGAAACGCTGGGCCAGCTTCTGTTTCTCAGCTTTCAAATTAATGTGCTGAGTAGACAGCCATACCTGCTGACCCACCTGGTACTGGGGAGCCGGTCTCCTGCGGCGATTAGCCATCCTGGTGTTGCGTTCCGCCGTGCGAAGGAGGGCTCTGCGGGTGGCAGCCCAGAGCCGTCGACAGCGCCTCAAGTGGGCGTGGACAGATGGCACCGCCACTTCCTTCTCCTCCTCGGGAAAAAGCGGGGAATCGTAACCCAAAGAGGTCCTGAAGGGAGACATGCCGATTGCCGAGGAAACAATCAAGTTATGGACATACTCGATCCAGGGGAGGTGACTGCTCCAGGATGACGAACTGGAGGCGATGACACAATGCAGAGCGGCCTCTAGCTCCTGATTGGCCCGCTCGCACTGCCCATTGCTCTGCGGATTGTAACTGGAAGACAGGCTCACTGTTGACCCTAGTGCGTTGCAGAACGCCTTCCAAACCTGGGACACGAACTAGGGCCCACGATCAGAAACGATGTCGGTGGGGATCCCATGGAGGCGTATGACGTGCTGTACCAGTAGGTCCGCTGTCTCCCATGCCGTAGGAAGCCCCTGGAGTGGAACAAAGTGGGCGGCCTTGGAAAACCGGTCCACGATGGTGAGGACTGCGGTGAAGTGGTTGGAGGATGGGAGCCCAGTCACGAAGTCCAATGCAATGTGGGACCAAGGTCGGCTGGGAACCGGCAATGGGTGAAGGAGACCGGCCAGCGGAGAGGAAAATATCTTCCCGGTGGCACACTGAGCACAGGCACAGACATAGGCGATGACGTCCTCCCGAAGCCCCCGCCACCAGAACAATCTCTGTAGGAGCTCCACCGTGTGGGTCACCCCTTGATGGCACGAAAACTTGGAGGAGTGGGCCCAATGGATCACTTCGCCCGGAGTTGACGTGGGAACAAATAGCCGCTCCACGGGTCCTCCCCCCGGATCAGGCTCAGCCTCCTGCACCTTCAAGACTTTCTCCCTGATGCCCCACGAGAGGGCACTGACAACACAAGTTGCTGGGAGGATGGTGTGTTCGTGCCCCTCAGCCGCATCCGCAGCAGACTGCCTGGAGAGGGTGTCCGGTTTAGCGTTCTTAACCCCAGGGCGATAGGCGATCGTAAAGTTTAATCGCCCAAAAAATAGCGACCAACGGGCCTGCTGGGAGTTCAGCTGCTTGGCGGTTCTCAGGTATTCTAAATTTTTATGATCAGTCCGTACTGTGAAGGGTTGGGCGGCTCCCTCCAGCCAGTGACGCCACTCCTCCAGGGCGAGCTTCACCGCCAGGAGCTCTCTGTTGCCGATGTCGTAGTTTCTTTCTGCCGGGGACAGACAACGTGAGAAGAATGCTCAGGGGTGGACCACCCCGTCCACGGGGGAGCGCTGGGAGAGAACTGCCCCCACCCCGGAGTCAGAAGCGTCCACCTCAACCAGGCACTGAAGGGAAGGATTCACCTGCGTAAGGACACGGGAGGACGAGAACTCCCCCTTGAGGGTGTTGAATGCCACTGCAGCCTCCTCTGTCCACCGGAAGGTCACCTTGGGGGATGTGAGATGGGTCAAGGGGAGAGCGATCATGCTGTAGTTGGGCACAAAACGGCGGTAAAAATTGGCGAACCCCAGGAACTGCTGGAGTTGCTTTCTTGATGCGGAGGGGGAGGGGGGCAATCCACCACTGCCTTGACCTTCTCAGGGTCGGGGAGAATCTGGTTATGGGAGATAAGAAAACCGAGAAACGAAGTTGTGTTGGCATGGAACTCACACTTCTCGGCTTTAACAAACAATTTGTTCTCCAGGAGCCGTTGGAGGACCCGTCTCACATGGACCCGATGCTCATCCAGTGACTGCGAGAAGATGAGGATGTCATCCAGGTAGACGAAGACGAAGGAGCCAAGAAAGTCCCGGAGAATGTCATTGATGAGGCGCTGGAAGACGGTCGGAGCATTGGTCAACCCAAACGGCATCGCAAGGTACTCGAAGTGGCCGCTTGGGGTCTGGAATCCCGTCTTCCACTCGTCTCCCTCCTTGATCTGCACGAGGTCGTATGCATTGCGGAGATTGAGCTTGGTGATCCTGGAGGCCCCCTGGAGGGAGTTGAACACCGTGTCCATAAGAGGAAGGGTGTATTTGTCTTTTATTGTGATGTCATTGAGACCCCTGAAGTCGATACATGGCCGCAGGGAGCCATCCTTCTTACCCACGAAGAAGAATCGTGCCCCATCGCCGAAGAAGATGGTTGAATAATGCCCGAGCTGAGCAACTCCTTGATATAAGTATCTATCGCCTCCCGCTCCGGAGCCGACAGGCTTTAGAGGCGACTCGACGGCAGCGGGGCACCAGCCTGGAGATTGATGGCACAGTCATAAGGGCGGCGGGGGGGGGGAGAGACAGCGCCTGCGACTTACTAAATACCGCCCCCAGGTTGTGTTACTCAGAGAGCACTTTGGACAAGTCGGGGGAGGAGGGGCGTGAGGGACCAGAGACACTGACGGGGTGCATGCTGCGGACTGCAAGCAAGCGCTGAGGCAGAACAGACTCCACGAAATGACACTCCCTGTCCGCCAATCAAACGAGGGATTGTGGAGCCGGAGCCAGGGGTAGCCCAAGATGACCGGAGATGTAGAAGAGGGCAGCGCCAACAAGCGTAGGTCCTCCCAATGGTTGCCGGAGACGATGGCTGACACCGAGGCAGTTTGTTGGAAGACCGTTGCCGGGGGGGGGGGGGGGTAGATAAGGCACTGAGCTTCAGGAGTGACTGGAGTGGATGGCAGGGAAGCCCCAGTCGGGTTGCCAGATCCCCCGATATGAAGCTCTGCTCAGCCCCGGAGTCAATCAGTGCGTGTGTGGCATATTCAGTCTGTTTGTAAATGAACCTGATAGGCAAGAGGCATTTAGTGAGGGGATTAGGCCGAGACAAGTCCATGAGTCCCCCTACTGCGACGCACGGACCCCCTCTTTTGGCCGAACAGGGCAACTCTCAACCTCATGCTCATCACTACCACAGTACATACAAAGTCCTAACTCCCTGCGGCACTGCTTTTCAGCTAAACAGATCTTGGAGTGCCCGACTACCATAGCTTCCTGCCCGTCTAGAGCTTCAGATGAAGGCAGGGCCAATTGAAACAACTGAGAGGAGCGGAAAAACTGGGCGCCTGAGCGACCGGAAGTTCTTCGCTTGGCTGTCCGCTCCCTCAGCCTATTATCCAAATTGATAGCTAGGGAGATTAGCTCTGTGAGTCTCTCTGGCTTATCTAAGCGAGCGAGCTCATCCCACAGGCTAGGGCTTAAGCTCTGAATAAATATACTACAGAGCGAGGCATCCTCCCACCCGACCTCTGCTGCCACCACGCGGAAATCAACAGCATAGTCCGCAACGGACCTGCCCCCCTGTCGAAGATTTAGCAGCCGAGTGGTTAGCATGCTATCATGGTTGGAATGGTCAAATACCTCGTGAAAATTGGAGATGAACTGCTGGTAGGTTAAGCTAGCACAGCTAGGTTTGGCCATTACGGCATATGCCCAAGCTAGCGCTCTACCCTCTAGTAGGTTAGCCACATAGCCTATTCAGCTATGATCTGTGGGAAAATCCCCTGGAATCCGCTGGAAGACCGTCTCACACTGGAGAATGAACCCACGGGCCTCCCCGAGCTTGCCGCCGAAGCGAGCGGGCGTGGGAACCGGTGTAAGCCGGGCCAAGGGGACATGACTAGCCTGGCTAGGAGGAGAGCTAACGGGAGCTGGCATGCTCCCAGAGGCCGGAGGAAACATCCGTTGCCCATCCAGACGATCCAGCCGGTTGTTGATCTGCATTAGCTGGCTAAGTATTACCTGTTGCTGGTAAGCTAATTGATCCACTCGAGCCTCTAAGTTGTTAACCTGGCGTACTAGCACGCTGTTCGCTGGGTCGCTCTGACGGAGCCATACTGACATAATTATCAGACCCAGGGAACAAAAGCTCAGACTCAAGTGAATGCAGTTATCCTTTTATTGCCAACAGTGGGTGTGTGAGTGTGTGTATGTGCAGTGTGTGTTGTGTGCGTGGTGATGAAGAGCTGAACAGGAAACGAGCCTGGGGGGAGAGCAGAACGCCGTTCAGCCTGGCAACCCTATAATGACAGAGCATAGACGTTAGCACAGTCCACTGAGCATAGAGCTTGATGATAACAGAAGCTTACTTGCAGATGAACATGGAGACGCTCAGGTTGGCCTTGAGGGCTGCGGCCAGGAAGAAAGCATTCTGGGTCCGTGCAGAGGATTGGGCAGGTAGCCCTGCAGTGGAGATGGAGGCTTAAACCGCAGCCAGGAGGAGTAGATTCCACCGCCGGAGGAAGCCACCTGTGCACAGGGGAAGACGACTGACAAAGGTCAGTAATATTAGGCTTACTTGAAGCGAGGAGGAGATCAGGATCTCAGACGATGAGGCCAGGGATTTGGCTGTAGACGTGAGGCGTGTCAGAAGGAGAATGACAGACGGCTCCGTGCCGAGTCTCAGGCAGGCCCGGTTATAAAGCCCGCTGGAGATTGGCAGCAGGCGTGCGTGCAGCTGTGGCAGATGACGGCCCAGAGGGAGCCATGACAATGTGTTCAATAAAACAGTTGGACAGTTTTGAACACTGGTGACCTTGACCTCAGTGACAAGGTTAGAGGTTGATTTTTCACAGAATATTTTCAGCACAATAATAACAAGGAGTTTTCAGCTGAAAATGGTATTATTTTTGGATTTGAATTTTAAGATCAGATAAGATAAGATAAGTCTTTATTAGTCCCGCAATGTGGAAACTCCAGGATTGCAACAGCACAGGGATAGCAACACTCAGAGCAATAATTTAGAAGATAAGAAAATAAGAGCAGTGAATATACATATGTACACATAAATATATAAATATATACACAGTGCGGAGCATTGTAGCTAGATGGAATAAACAGCATAACCATCTATTTAGTTACCCCACATAGTATGAATATGTACTCATACATATTGTCACCCTCCATAACGACTGATATTGTCCTAGTTGTATACTGGAGGGGACCATTTTGTGTAAGTCTGTTGCGTCTTTCACATTCAATGCTATTAGGTCATCACGTTTTTTTGCTATCTCTGCGCGCAGCCCTGCTCAGGTTATAAAGTATGACAGCTGTAGATAGCAAGGACCTGCGAAACCTCTCGGTCGCGCACCTAGGATGATGTAGCCTACTGCCAAATGAGCTCCTCAGTGCGTTCAGTATGTCCTGCATAGGGTGGGACTCGGACTCCAGCAGAGATGACAGCTTAGCCACCATCCTTCTCTCTCCTATCTCCTCCACTGGTTCAAGGCGCTGCCCCAGGACAGAGCTAGCTTTCTTGATCAGTTTGTTCAGTCTCTTCATATTGGTTGCTGTGATGCCACTGCCCCAGCAGACCACTCCAAAAGTGATGGTTGATGCCACCACCGAATCATAGAATCTCTTCAGGAGCACCCCTTGTACACCAAAAGACCTGAGCCTCCTCAGTAGGAACAGCCTGCGCTGTCCCTTCTTGTAGAGTGCGCCAGTATTGTGTGACCAGTCTAGTTTATTATTCAAATGAACACCCAGGTACTTGTAGGATGTCACCATCTCAGTGTCTGTTCCCTGGATATTTACTGGTGCTGTGAGGGGTTTCCTTGCCTGTGGCAGTCCACCACAAGCGCCTTAGTTTTTCTCGCGTTGATCTAGAGGCAGTTCCGATGGCACCAGTCCACAAAGTACTGGATAAGTCCTCTGTACTCAGCTTCATCTCCGTTGGAGATGAGGCCGACGATCCCAGAGTCGTCAGAGAACTTCTGTAGATGGCAGTGTGCTGTGTTGTGTGAGAAGTCCACAGAAAAAAGGGTGAACAGGAAGGGAGCCAAAACCGCTCCCTGGGGGGGCCCCCGTGCTGCCGATGATCGTGTCGGACACACAATCCTGGGTTCTCACAAACTGTGGCCGGTTAGTGAGGTAGTCCAGGATCCATGATGACAGGTGCTGGTCCACCCCTGTGCACAGCAGCTTGTCCCTCAGGATCATCGGTTGGATGGTGTTGAAAGCACTGGAGAAGTCAAAGAACATGATCCTCACCACGTTCCCGGGCTTCTCCAGGTGGGACAGGAAACGGTGAAGAAGGAAGATCACTGCATCCTCCACCCCAATGCCATGCTTGTAGGCGAACTGGAGTGGATCCATCGCTGTATCCTACCAGGGGGCGGAGCTGAGCAAGAAGCAGTCTCTCCAGGGTCTTCATCAGGTGAGACGTCAGGGTCACTGGCCTGTAGCTGTTCAGGTCTCTGGGGTGGGAAGTCTTTGATACGGGTACCACACAAGATGTTTTCCACAACTGTGGTACCCTCCCCAGCTTCCGGCACATGCTGAAGATGTGCTCCACAGTCCCACACAGCTGGTCTGCGCAGGACTTGAGGAGCTTCACGCTGATGCCGTCCGGTCCCCAGGCCTTCCTCGCCTTGATCTTCCTCAGCTCCGTTCTCACCTGGGTCTTAGTGAGGGTCAGGTTGGGGGGCTGTGTGCTGGGAGTGGGGGGGATGTTGGTGGAGGGGGGAGTGGACACCAGGTCTCGATGACTGTAGAGGCAGCAATGGTTGGTGTGCAGGCGGGGGGAGGGCAGTTGGTCAAACCTATTAAAAAACATGTTCAGATTGTTCGCCCACTCCCTGCCCCCCATGGCCTGCAACAAGGACTTCTGGAGCCCAGAGGTGGTTTTGAGGTTTCTCCAGACCCCGCTGATGTTGCTCCGTTGCAGCTTGTCCCCCATCTTCTTCCTGAAGCTGTCCTTGCCTTCTCTGATCTTCCTCCTTATCTCCCTCTGTACAGACTTCAGCATCTCCCTGTTCTCCGACCTGAAGATCCTCTTCTTCACCCTCAGAAATGTTTTTATCTCAGGGTTGATCCAGGTTTTGTTGTTCGAGCAACACCGTATGATCTTGGTGGGTACGGTGTTGTCCACACAGAAGTTGATGTAGTCCGTGATGGTGTGAGTGAGGCCATCGATGTCCTCACCATGTGGATCGCAGAGCTGCTCCCAGGCAGTGATTTCAAAACAGTCCTTTAGCGCGTCCATTGCCTCCTCAGACCATATCTTCACCATGCGCATAACCGGAGGTTGTCTGTGTACTAGGATTTTATACACCGGCAGGAGATGAACCAAGTTGTGATCCGATCTCCCGAGTGGGGGGGAGTGGTGATGAGGTGTACGCCTCCTTAAGTCCAGTGTTTTATTGTCTCTAGTGTGGCATGTGACATACTGGCTGAACGTGGGCAGAATGGGGGACAGTGAAATATGGTTGAAATCACTGGAGATGAGGAGGAGAGCATCTGGGTGTTGTGTCACCAGCCTGCCAGTTACTGAGTGGATGGCGTCACGCGCTGCCCCAGCGTTCGCCATCGGATTTGCATAATTAACAATGCAGATCGCATGTGAGTATTCCCTCGGGAGATAAGCAGGCCGCATGCTAACAGCTAGCAACTCAATGTCTTTGCTGCAGTGTTGCTCTTTAACACCAGCAGATGACCTTTGTTCATATAAAAGTAAATTTTGCATTTCATTTGGAAATCAAAGTCCCAGAATCTTGAGAAAGAGTGGAGAGGCACAGAATCTAAGTTGCTTGAGGTTTACTGTGACATTTCCACAGTCAGTGATGATTTGAGGAACCATGTCATCAGCTGGTGTTGGTCCACTGTGTTTTATCAAGACCAAAGTCACCGCAATTGTCTAACAGGAAATTTTAGAGCACTTCATGCTTCCCTCTGCTGACAAGCTTTATGGAGAAGCTGATTTCATTTTCCAGCAGGACTTGGCACCCCCCCCACACACACACACACACTGCCAAAAGTATCAAAACCTGATTTAATGACCATGGCATCGCTATGTTTGATTGGCCAGCAAACTCTCCTGACCTAAACCCCAGACAGAATCTATGAAGTATTGTCAAGAGGAAGATGAGAGACACCAGACCCAACAATGCAGATGAGCTGAAGGTCATTATCAAAGCAGCCTGGACCTTCATAACACCTCATCAGTGCCACAGGCTGATCACCTCCATGCTACACCACATTGATACAGTAATTAATCCAAAAGAAGCCCTGACCAAGTATTGGGTGTGTACATGGACATACTTTTCAGTCGATCAACACTTCTATTAAAAAAAAAAAAACTATTCTTTAAAATTAATTTTATGTAATATTCTAATTTTTTGAGAAACTGAATTTGGGGTTTTCATGGGCTGAAAGCCATAATCATCAAAATTAAAATAATAAACACTTGAAATATATCACTCTCTGTGTAATGAATCTATATAATATATGGGTTTCACTTTCTGAAATAAGTAACAAAAAATATTGAACTTTTTCATGATATTCTAATTTTTTGAGATGTACCTGTACACACGGTGACCACAGGATCTTATCTCTGCTATTTTCAGATGATGTTGTCCTGTTGGCTTCATTGAGCAATGACCTACAGGTCTTGCTGGGATGGTTTCCTAATGAGTTTGAAGTGGCCGGGATGAGAATCAGTACCTTCAAATTTGAGTCCATGGTACTCAACCAGAAAAGGGTGGATTATTCTCTCCACGTTGGGGACAAGCTTCTGTCCCAAGTGGAGGAGTTCAGGTATCTCAGGATCTAATTTGCAAGTGAAGGGAGAATGGAGTGGGAGGTTGATAAATGAATCAGAGCAGCATCTGCAGTAACGCGAACATTGTCCCAGTCTGTCGTGGTGAAGAGGAGGCAGAACCTTAAAGTAAAGCTGTCGATTTAGGCTGCATGTCCACTGAACAAGTTTTTTGTCACCCAACTGCCCTAAACATCTTTTTTTCAGTGCTTGTGTGCTGCGCTCTGAAAAAAAAAAGTCTGTGCCCTGTATTCCAGCAACAGCTTGTCACTCACAGCTCAGCACTTCTGCTTTTCCTATGGTCAGACTTTCTACTTATTTTTTAATAGCAGTCTCTAAATAACAATTTACAGGAAACGTATTCTACCATTGGTAGCAGCTCTGAATGCAAAATAGGTGACACTGTACCGCTGTCTTATGTCCTGCCCTTCCTTATTCTGATTGGCTGCTTAGAAAGGTCTGACACTGACAAGCTCAGCTCCAGTCTGAAAAGTTGAAATTTTTTCAACTCTGAGCATCCTGAGTGCCGCGACAAAAAGCTACCACTGCTGAGAGAGTTTCAGCACCGAGGATGCTCAGCGCTGGAGACGCTGAACTACATAGAGAATGAATAGAAAATAGTTGCCCACAGCTGAAAAAAAAAAAAAAAACACATTTGGTGGACACACAGCCTTATTGCTCAGTCTATCTTCCTACCCTCCTGTGATCACGAACTTTGGGTAATGACCAAAAGAATGAGATCACAGATACAAGCGGCTGAAATGAGCTTTCTCTGTGGGATTTCTGCACTCGCCCTTAGAGATAGAGTGAGGAGCTCAGTTATCTGGGAGAGGCTCAGCGTAGAACTGCTTCTCCTCCACATTGAAAGGAGCCAGTTGTCACCCTTATTGTCATTCAACCGTACAACCAATCATGTACAGCAGAACGAGATTGTGCTTTACCTATCTACAGTGTAAATCACACACACCCCAAGTGCAGAATCAGAGGGCCACTGCCATGCAAGGCGCCACCACAGAGTTCCCTCCTCCATTCCATTTATTGCTGAGCACCAAGCTGAACGGCAGGAAGTTCCACTTTTATATGGTCTTTGGCATGACCCGGCCGGGATTTGAACCCCTGCCTCCCGGGTGTGGGGCGGATGCTCTACCAACTGAGCCACCACTCCGGTGAGGTTGTTTGAGTATCTGATCAGGATGCCTCCTGGATGCATCCCACTTGAGGAGTTTTGGGCATGTCCCATGGGGAGGAGACCCTGGGGCAGACCCAGGACACGCTGGAGAGGTTGTTTCCCAGGTGACCTGGGAACGCCTTGGTGTACCCTCTGAATAGCTGGAAGAGGTGGCTGGGGAGAGCGAAATCTAGGCTTCTGTACTTGAATTGCTGCCTCCATCTCCTGGATAGCCGGAAAAGCGGTAGAAGATGGATGGGTGGATGGATGGATGGATGGATGGAAGGATGGACACCTGTGGTACTGATTTGAAAAGCCTATATTATTTTTTTCTCTAGTTATTGCATTCACAAGGTAGGTGTTAACGCTGCCGCAGCCCATCTGCCTAGCGGGGTGACAACAATACCCCTTCATCCTTTTAGAGGCTGAAGGGTAAAAAGGAAGTCATTCTGGATTATAAAATACATATCATAAATGTAGCAACTTAAAATCTTATGACTGAAATGGGCCAGTTTCGATATCAGCAATAGTCACACACCATTTCCCAAAAAATTTAATGACCCAGGAAAGTTATTGCCGATGAGGGACTATGGTAAGGATGGGTGCTGTTATGTCTGATCCTGCAAATATTGCAATGGTTGCAAGGTGCAAAAACACATAACTACATACACAGTAGCTACGGTTTATTATTATTACTACATCCATCCATCCCCAACCATTTATCCGGGCGTCCAGGTCTCAGGTACAGCAGTCCAAACAAAGTAGCCCAGACTGCCACCCAGTTCACAAGCACAGTGATCCCTCCTGCAGGTAGTGAGTCCAGTGGAGGGTGGACCCATGTGGCTCTTTTAGGAACACCGGTTCTTTGATGTCATTTTTTCATGGGGATCCCCTTGCACTCTTTTTCTGGCCCCTCATTTAGGACCAATTTGTCTTGGGAGACCCTAGCAGGGGCAGGTTGCCCCTAACAACATAGCTCCTGGGAATATTGAGGCACGTAAACCCCTCCACTATGATAAGGTGGTGATCCATGGAGGGGTACTGCTACTACATTGTGCTAGTATTTTCAAGATAGTGTTGCTGGGTAAGTTTTAATTGCAGACAACAGTTTGGCTTATAAACATTTTCCATATTTATCATGTTCTTCATCACCACTGGCTTCATTATCTTCACTGATGATGACCTACACAGTTGAAAGTGGCCTTCTATTGAGACTAGGGATGAGCCGATACCACTTTTTCAAGTCCAATACCGATGCTGTGACTTTGAGTATTGGCCAGTACAGACCCAAACCCATTATCATCTCTCTTATTTAAAATAATAAAAGTACAGAGCATACTTTGGGAATAGCTGGTTGCATTTTGCACACATATAAAACATTAATATAAAAGTCAAAGCTTATTTTACAAATTTGACTCAGTTTAGCAGTGCTGCTGCTTTTTTAATTTTAAACTTTGTGACATTGGGAGAATTTCACTGGTCAGGACCATGCAAACATGCATTCTTAAGTTTTAAGTGCAAGCTTATGCAAAATTTTAAAGCTGAGTAATTAAGTTGTGGGCACATATGTTGGTTATATATTCTCCACAAATGTATTGCTGTATGTTTATTGTGTGCTACACATCTCATGGAACAAAAGGGACTGAGCCTCTGAGAGACAACGGAAGAGTGTGAGATTCGGCCTTTGTTTCAGGGAGACGACCTGGAGAGATTTCCGGACCACCAGAAACTAAAGGACAATGGTGTGAGATCAAAGGGGTTACTTTGTGATTGGGATTAAATACCATGTGACTGTATGTTTGATTAAACACCATGCGACTGCTGTTTTGTGTCCGGGGTACAAAACCCAGATGTGAGATTATACTTCCTCTTTTCTTGCTTTGAGATTGTTGGAGCATGTGATCTGTGAATAAAGCTGAATCTGAGGAATAAACTCAGTCTCATCCTTGAGCACATTCTCCACACTGGTGACCTTACGATGAAAAATGAGCAGAGATAATTCTCCCAAGCGGGGCTCGGCAGAAGCCAGCCTGATGGCTGCCTCCACACTCCGGCTGCCCGACTTCTGGCAGCATAGTCCGCGCTCCTGGTTTAGCATGGTCGAGGCGCAGTTCAACCTCCGGAGAATCTCGAAGGACGACTCGAAATTCTACCATGTGGTGGCGAAGCTGGACAGCCACACAGTCCAGAGGGTGGAAGACCTGGTCAATCACCCACCGGACAGCGACAAATACAGCGCATTGAAAGCTGCGCTTATCAGCCATTTCACCCCCTCGGTGCAACAGCGAGCAGAGGGGCTCCTGGCGTTGACGGAGTCGGAGAACGACAGACCCGTAGACCTGATGGTGAAAACGCTGAGGCTGAAAGACTCCGAGGACTGCAAATTTATCTTCGCCCACCTTTTCCTCCGGACCCTGCCGCCAGCGGTGAGAGTTACCCTGGCAGATTCACCCCGGTTGGCCAAGCGAGACTACCATGGGTTGAGCAAGGAGGCGCAGTGACTCGTCGACGCCCACAAGCGGAGCGCAGTTTCGGCTGCAGCAGCGGAGCTAGGAGCGACACCCGGAGACGGCATGGGGCCAGTGGTTGCAGCGCCAGACGTGCCAACGATGGCAGCAGCAAGGACCAGGCGACACGGAGCAGATGACGTCCTTTGCTTCTATCATCGCTGCTTTGCAGAGAGGGCACAGAAGTGCCTCCCACCGTGCCACTTCAAGCGTTCGGGAAACGCCAAGACCGAGGGTCGGTAGCGGCTGCGACCCTCGGGGAGGAGAACAAGCTGCTCTACCTGACGGATGCACGCTCGGGGAGACACTTCCTCGTGGACACAGGCTCCCAGCTGAGCTTCATCACGCCTTCCTACGCGGACCGACTGATGCCGTCCAAGGTTCCCCGGGTGTCAGTGTCAGCAGCGAACGGCTCAGCTATTAAGACCTCCGGTGAGAGGACTCTGCTTCTGTCTTTGCAGGGCCGTTCATTTGAGTGGACTTTTGTTGTAGCTGCAGTCAATTTCAACATGTTAGGGGCTGATTTCTTGTGCTCACATGGTTTATTGGTTGATCTTGCTAACAGACGTCTGGTTAATGTCTTTTCACTCTATTCCCTGCACAGCACGAGTGGCTGCACAAGCCAACGTCACAGCTGCGGGTGGTAAGTTCCATGCACTCCTCACTCAGTTCCCAGCACTAACAGTCTCAACGTTTTCGGCGACAGTGGCCAAACATGGGGTGGAGCATTATATTACTACCACCGGCCCGCCCGTTTTTGCAAAAGCTCGGCACCGGGACTCAGCTAAACTGACCATAGCGCGTGAGGAGTTTGCCAACCTGGAAAAACTGGGCGTCATCAGATGTTCGAAAAGCCCCTGGGCTTCACCATTGCACATGGTCCCAAAGTCTGATGGCTAGTGGCGACCTTGCGGTGATTTCCACAGGTTGAATAATGCCACCGCACACGACCGCTACCCGATCCCACACATCCAAGATTTTTCGGTTCATTTGGTGGGGGCGCGCATTTTTTCTAAAATAGATTTAGTGCGCGGCTACCATCAGGTTCCAGTGCGCGCCCAGGACATACCCAAAACAGCGGTAATAACTCCTTTTGGGCTTTTTGAGTTTTTGCGCATGCCTTTTGGACGCAAGGGGGCCGCGCAGACGTTCCAGCGCATGATGGACGCGGTGCTACGCAACCTCCCTTTCGTGTTCGTCTACTTGGATGACATTTTAGTAGCCAGCACGTCCGAAGACGAACATGAAAGCCACCTCACGGCAGTTTTCGGGAGGCTGGCAGAGCACGGGTTAATAATTAACCCAGCGAAGTGTCAGTTTGGGGTAGCGCAGATTAATTTTTTGGGGCATCGTGTTTCGCCAGAAGGAGCGGTCCCTCTGCCCGATAAAATGCGCGCAATAACAAATTTTCCCCAACCTCAAACGGTCAAAGCGTTACAGGAGTTTTTGGGAATGGTTAATTTTTATAACCGTTTCCTCCCAAGCGCAGCGCAGCTCATGCAACCATTGTACGCTGCACTAAAGAAACAAAAACCCACGAATAAAATCGAATGGTCTCCTGAGCGGGAGCGCACATTCTCTCAAGTCAAAACAGCCCTGGCAAATGCGGTTTTGTTGGCACGTCCAGTTCCAACAGCCCGCATGGCCCTCACCACGGACGCGTCCGATTTAGCGGTAGGGGCGGTCGTTGAACAGTTTGTAGCGGGGACCTGGCAACCGCTCGCGTTTTTCAGTAAAACCTTGCGCGATAGCGAGCGAAAATACAGCGCGTTCGACAGGGAGTTGTTGGCCCTACACTTGGCCATCCGCCATTTCCAGTTCTGGCTGGAAGGGCGCCGTTTCACCGCGTTTGTGGACTACAAACCGCTGACTTTTGCGATGGCCAAGATTTCGGAACCTTGGTCGGGCCGGCAGCAAAGACAGCTGGCCGCGATATCAGAGTTCACCACCGATATCCAGCATGTCGCAGGTAAACATAATATAGTGGCAGACTGCCTCTCGCGTGCTGTGTTTGCACCAGGCCCCGTGGGGGCAGACTCTGCAGCCATGGCCCCGGGCCAGGGTAGCGACGCGGAAGCGCGCGCGGCCCCGGTCCGCGTAGGGTTAGATTATGCAGCCATGGCCGCGGAGCAGGTTAGCGATGCGAACGTGCGCGCGCTCCAGTCTGGACCAACAGGGTTAAGGGTGGAGGACAGGGTGCTGCAAATGGGTATGCCTCCCCTAATCTGCGATGTCTCTGTGGTACCAGCTGCATGGCGCCGCCGCGTTTTTGACTCGATCCATTCTCTGGTGCACCCGGGGGTGCGCGCATCGGTCAAAATGGTGGGAGAGAAATTTGTTTGGCCGGGGTTGCGCAAACAGGTCAAAGAATGGTCGACAGCCTGCGTAGCGTGTCAGCGAGCCAAAATACACAAACACACTAGAGCTCCTTTGGAGCCTTTTCATATTCCGGCTAAGCACTTTGATCATGTGCATGTTGACTTGGTAGGCCCCTTTCCGTCGTCACAGGGGTACACACACCTTTTGACGATGGTGGACCACACCACGCGTTGGCCGGAAGCGGTCCCTCTGGCATCAACCACAGCAGAGGAAGTGGCGCGCGCGTTTTTAACAGCTTGGGTAGCGCGTTTTGGAGTTCTGTCGGACATAACATCTGACAGAGGTCCTCAATTTGTTTCCGAACTCTGGTCATCGATGGCCAGCAGCCTAGGGGTAAAGATCCACCGCACCACTGCGTACAACCCCCAGGCTAACGGTTTATGCGAGCGTTTTCATAGGTCATTGAAAGCAGCCCTCAGAGCGTCGCTTACGGATACAAATTGGGTTGACAAACTACCATGGGTCTTATTGGGGTTGCGTTCAGCACCTAAGGAGGATTTGCAAGCCTCCCCAGCTGAGTTAGTTTTTGCACAGCCTCTCCATCTGCCCGGGGAATTTCTCCCCGATACTCCTGCGCCAAATTGCCCCCCCGCTCAGCTGTTGCAGAGCGACACAGGATCAAACACGCTTCATCCTTGAGCACATTCTCCACAAAGTAAACATTAAGATGAAATTCAAAATGCCACTTTATGCATGAGGTAAAAAATGCCGTAGATCAGAAAATAAAGAACCTATCTCTTTAAGTTGTATTTTTGTCATCCATTATTATTATTATAAGTATTCTCCTGGTTCTCAGTTTATTTAGCAGTGTTTCTGATATTATTCTCTGTCCATTCTTAGTTTTTAGCTTTGCTCTTATTTTTAAGTCATTCCTGTTCCATTTCCTGTAGACTTATTACTGTAGTCCTGTTTCCAGTTTACTGTTATGATTTGCTATTTATGTTTCTGTTACATAACGCTCATCAGCTGCTCCTCGTTCTCCAATGAAAGGTAAACCCACATTATGTCTTTGTTCCTGTCATTTTGTCACACTCCCATCTGGGTTGTTCATTAAGTTTTGTTCTTTTGGTTGCATTTGAGTTTTCGCATCTTCCAGCTTCCAAGCTGGAAAAGCAGTGACTAGGGATGCATGACACACTTCCTTCTGCTCGGTTCATGACAGAATTCAGCATACTCCTTTACCTGATACTTTTGCAAGTGGTTTATCAAGTTGGTGGTGTTAAAATTATAAATGCTGGTACCACCCCGTGAAACTTTTCTCACAGCAAACATACCGAGGCAAGTCCTACAAACAGGCTTCAGTGACACTTGTTGCTTCTGGTTACAGAAGCCATGCACAGAGTGGCTGAGAATGATGACTGCACCTTCTTTTTTAATATTATTAATGTATTGGATCAGTAAACTACTTTTATAATAATAATAATGCATCAGTTTTATATAGCGCTTTATCATATATACTCAAAGACGCTTTACAATTAGGTACATTATTCATTCACTCCAGACAAACAATGGTAGTGGCGAGCTACTTCTGCAGCCACAGCTGCCCTGGGACAGGCTGACGGAAACGTGGCAGCCAATCTGCGCCAACGGCCTTTCCGGCCACCACCGAACATTTTATACATTTATACACATTCATACCCAGTGCTATAGGCACTGGAGGCAATGCGGGTGAAGTGTCTTGCCCAGGGACACAACGGCAGGATATCTGGGGAGAGCGGGATTCGAACCGCCAACCATCGGGTTATTAGACGACC
Organism: Pholidichthys leucotaenia; assembly: GCA_020510985.1. Classification (NCBI taxonomy): domain Eukaryota; kingdom Metazoa; phylum Chordata; class Actinopteri; order Cichliformes; family Pholidichthyidae; genus Pholidichthys; species Pholidichthys leucotaenia. Next base: position 286,874,242 of record CM035838.1, read on the forward strand.
TGCTCTACCTCCTGAGCCACTGCCGCCCCCCCTATTCCTTACTGATACCAATCCAGCCATTTTGCCTGGATCAAACCTGATACCGATACCGCGGATCGGATCAGCTCATCCCTAATTGAGACCACCATGAAGCACAATGGTGCAACAGTTAATTATGTTTAATCTGCATCTTAATATAGCACGCTTCAAGTGAATGAATGATTTCGGGCAAAAAAATACTAACACAAAAAAGAGCTCATTTATAAATAGCACGTATCTAAGTGTATCATGAAATGTTTATGCTTTAATTCTTTTTTTTCATTGTTTCTTTTTTGCATTTCTAGTGGCACTGTTTTATAATTCCAGCTAAATATTACTTTACCTTTACCATGACAGAAGCATATATATTACAGCATGTGAAAACCATCATGGATTGTGTGAAAGAACAACTTGGCAAAAACAAGCTCAGTGAGTTCCTACGGTGAGTATTAAGTTTTTTGGGGTTTTTTTTATAAACTATGCTATATCATCCTGATTTCATTCTTACTGTCATGTGCCAGATTCAGAGTTTGGTTTTAGTATATTCAAAACACCACAACAAGAAACAGTGCAGAATACACTTGAAAAATGTTCCCATATCTCTTTCTTGCATAATCTAAACATGAATACTACTTATTTATTTTATATACACTACCGTTCAAAAGTTTGGGGTCACTTAGAAATTTCCTTATTTTTGAAAGAAAAGCACTTTTTTTCAATGAAGATAACTTTAAACTAATCAGAAATACACTCTATACATTGCTAATGTGGTAAATGACTATTCTAGCTGCAAATGTCTGGTTTTTGGTGCAATATCTACATAGGTGTATAGAGGCCCATTTCCAGCAACTATCACTCCAGTGTTCTAATGGTACAATGTGTTTGCTCATTGCGTCAGAAGGCTAATGGATGATTAGAAAACCCTTGTGCAATCATGTTAGGTCTGCAATGCTGTAATTGCTGCAAATGGAGGATTCTTTGACGAAAGCAAAGTTTGAAGGAAAAAATTATTATATCAAATACAAATCATTATTTCTAACTTTGTCAATGTCTTGACTATATTTTCTATTCATTTTACAACTCATGGTGGTAAATAAGTGTGACTTTCATGGAAAACACAAAATAATTGTCTGGGTGACCCCAAACTTTTGAACGGTAGTGTACAGTGGTGTGAAAAAGTGTTTGCCCCTTCCTGATTTCTCATTTTTTTGTACGTTTGTCACATTTAAATGTTTCAGATCATCAAACAAATTCAATATTAGACAAAGATAACACAAGTAAACACAAAATGCAATTTTTAAATGAAGGTGTTTATTATTAAGGGTTAAAAAACATCCAGACCTACATGGCCCTATGTGAAAAAGTGATTGCCCACCCCCACCCACACCCCCGTAAAGATAAGATAAGATAAGATAAGATAAGCCTTTATTAGTCCCACAACGGGGAAATTCCAGGATTGCAACAGCACAGGGATAGCAACACTCAGAGCAACAATCAGAAGGCAAAAAAAAAAGCAAGCAAGAGCAGCTAATATACATATGTACATATTACTATAAAATATATATATACACACACACACACACAGACACACAGTGCAGAGCATTGTAGCTGGATGGAATAAATATATGAATATATGAACACACAGTGCAGAGCATTGTAGCTAGATGGAATAAATATGTAAATATATAAACACCCACAGTATGGAGCATTGCAGCTAGGTGGAATAAATATGCAAGTATATAAACACACACAGTGCGGAGCAATGTAGCTAGATGGAATAATATGTAGATATATAAAAACACAGTGCGGAGCATTGTAGCTAGATGGAATAAAAATATAGATATATAAATATAAACACACCCAGTGCAGAGCATTGTAGCTAGATGGAATAAATATGTAAATATATAAATACACACAGTGCAGAGCATTGTTGCTAGGTGGGATGAAACAGCATAACCGTCTATTTAGTTATCCTACATGGTATGATTATGTGCCCATACATATTCTCACCCTCCATAGCGACCGGTATGTTCCTAGTTGTATGCCGGAGAGCACCATTGTGTAAGTCTATTGCATCTTTTGCATTCAAAAACTATTAGTTTGTTACGTCTTTTTGCTATCTCTGCGAGCAGCCCTGCTTAGGTTGTACAGTCTGACAGCCGTTGGTAGGAAGGACCTACGAAACCTCTCGGTTGTGCACCTGGGATGATGTAGTCTGCTGCTAAATGAGCTCCTCAGTGCATCCAGTATGTCCTGCATAGGGTGGAACTCGGACTCCAGCAGAGATGACAGTTTAGCCACCGTCCTTCTCTCTCCTATCTCCTCCATCGGATCAAGGCGTTGCCCCAGGACAGAGCTAGCTTTCTTAATCAGTTTGTTCAGTCTCTTCCTATCGGCTGCAGTAATGCCACTGCCCCAGCAGACCACTCCAAAAGTGATGGCTGATGCCACCACCGTGTCATAGAATGACTTCAGCAGCGCCCCTTGTACACCAAAAGACCTGAGTCTCCTCAGCAGGAACAGCCTGCGCTGTCCCTTCTTGTAGAGTGCGTCAGTATTGTGTGACCAGTCTAGTTTATTGTTCAGATGAATACCCAGGTACTTGTAGGATGTCACCATCTCGATGTCTGTTCCCTGTATATTTACTGGTGCTGTGAGGGGCTGCCCATGCCTGCGGCAGTCCACCACCAGCTCCTTAGTTTTCCTCGCGTTGATCTGGAGGCAGTTCCGATGGCACCAGTCCACAAAGTCCTGGATAAGCCCTCTGTACTCAGCTTCATCCCCGCTGGAGATGAGACCAACGATCGCAGAGTCATCAGAGAACTTCTGTAGATGGCAATGTGTTGTGTTGTGTAAGAAGTCTGCAGTATAAAGAGTGAACAAGAAGGGAGCCAGCACCGTTCCCTGGGGGGCCCCCGTGCTACTGATGATCGTGTCGGAAACACAGTCCCGGGTTCTCACAAACTGAGGCCGGTTCGTGAGGTAGTCCAGGATCCATGATGACAGGTGCTGGTCCACCCCTGCGCGCAGCAGCTTGTCCTTCAGGATCATCGGTTGGATGGTGTTGAAAGCACTGGAGAAGTCAAAGAACATGATCCTCACCATATTCCCGGGCTTCTCCAGGTGGGACAGAGAACGATGAAGGAGGAAGATCACCGCATCCTCCACCCCAATGCCATGCTGGTAGGCGAACTGGAGTGGATCCATCGCTGGTTCCACCAGGGGGCGGAGATGAGCAAGGAGCAGTCTCTCCAGGGTCTTCATCAAGTGGGACGTCAAGGCCACCGGTCTGAAGCTGTTCAGGTCTTTGGGGTGGGAAGTTTTTGGTACAGGTACCACACAAGATGTTTTCCACAGCTGTGGTACCCTCCCCAGTTTCAGGCTCATGTTGAAGATATACGTCACAATCCCACACAGCTGGTCTGCACAGGACTTGAGGAGCTTTGCGCTGATGCCGTCCGGTCCCGACGCCTTCCTCGCCTTGATCTTCCTCAGCTCCGTCCTCACCTGGGTCTTGGTCAGGGTCAGGATGGGGGGCTGTGTGTTGGGAGTGGGGGGGGTGTCGGTGGAGTGGGGAGTGGGTAGCAGGACTTGATTTCTTAGAGGCAGCAGTGGTTGTTGTGCAGACAGGGGGGAGGGCGGTTGGTCAAATCTATTGAAAAACAGATTCAGGTTGTTCGCCCACTCCCTGCCCCCCGTGGCCTGGGGGGAGGTATTCTGGAGCCCCGAGATGGTTTTGAGGTTTCTCCAGACCCCGCTGATGTCGCTCTGTTGCAGCTTGTCCTCCATCTTCTTCCTGAAGCTGTCCTTGCCTTCTCTGATCTTTCTCCTCAGCTCCCTCTGTACGGACTTCAGCATCTCCCTGTTCCCCGACCTGAAGATCCTCTTCTTCTCTCTCAGAAGTGTTTTTATCTCAGGGTTGATCCAGGGTTTGTTGTTTGAGTGACGCCGTATGGTCTTGGTGGGAACGGATTTGTCCACACAGAAGCTGAGGTAGCCCGTGAAGGTGTGAATGAGGCCATCGATGTCCTCACCATGTGGATCGCAGAGCTGCTTCCAGGCAGTGGCTTCAAAACAGTCCCTTAGAGTGTCCATTGTCTCCTCAGACCATAACTCCACTGTGTGCATTGCCGGAGGTTGTCTGTGCACTAGAGGTTTGTACACCGGTCGGAGATGAACCAAGTTGTGATCCGATCTCCCAAGTGGGGGGAGTTGTGATGAGGTGTACGCCTCCTTAGTGTTTGCGTAGAACAAATCCAGTGTTTTATTGTCTCTAGTGTGGCATGTGACATACTGGGTGAAAGTGGGCAGAATGGGAGACAGTGAAACGTGGTTGAAATCGCCTGAGATGAGGAGAAGAGCATCTGGGTGTTCTGTCTGCAGCCTGCTGGTTACTGAATGGATGACGTCACGCGCTGTCCCAGCGTTCGCCGTCGGATTTGCATAAACAACAATGCAGATCACGTGTGAGTATTCTCTCGGGAGATATGTAGGCCTCATGCTAACAGCTAGCAACTCAATGTCTTTGCTGCAGTGTCGTTGTTTAACAGTGATATGTCCCGGTCTGCACCAGTTGTTGTTAACATACATGATCACTCCACCGCCCCTAGTTTTGCCACTCTCTGGTGTTCGGTCAGCTCGTATCATGTGAAAACCCTCCAGCTCAATGTTAGCATCTGCTGCTAGTTCAGTTAGCCACGTCTCAGTAAACAAAAGGAGACAGCACTCCCGGTAAGTGCTATCATAACGGGAGATAGCCGCTAGCTCATCTAACTTTCCCAGTATCGACCGTACATTTCCCATGACAACAGATGGAAGGGAGGGTCTGTACCTTATATTTTTTGTCCTCCGCCTTACTCCAGCCCGGCAGCCGCGGCGTTTTCGCCTCAGTTCTCTCGGTATGTCGAGATTTTCCAGTGGGACCGGGTGGCGGTTAAATGCTAGCAGCTCTTCCCTGTTATATCGTATCCTGCTATAAACAGTGGCTCCGTCCACCGGCTCAGGAGACATTTGGGATGATCTGTGTGTCCGTGATATAAGTGGGGTGAAAAAAAAAAAGTGATCAAAAGAGAGAGGAAGGGAAAAAAAACTCGGAATCGAGCCGCTGTTGCAAAAGGCAGCCGACTGGTGTGGCGCCGAGACGTGAAAAACGCATAAACGCATAAACGCATAAACGCATTTAAAGCATAAATTAACTGTTGTTTATCACATTTTTGGAAAGCTGAGTTCAATTTCTCTAGCCATACCCAGGCCAGATTTCTGCCAAATCTGTTCTCAATCAAGAAATCACCTTAAATAGGACTTGCCTGACAAAGTGAAGTAGACCAAAAGATCTTCAAAAGCTAGACATCATGCTGTGATCCAAAGAAATTGAGGAACAAATGAGGAAACAAAGTAACTGAGATCTATCAGTCTGGGAAAGGTTATAAAACCATTTCTAAAGCTTTGGGACTCCAGCAAACCACAGTGAGAGCCATTATCCACAAATATCGAAAACATGGAACAGTGGTGAACCTTTCCAGGAGTGGCCGGCTGACCAAAATTACACCAAGAGCGCAGCTATGACTCATCCAAGAAGTCAGAAAAGACCCCACAACAACATCCAAAGAACTGCAGGCCTCACTTGTCTTAGTTAAGGTCAGTGTTCATGACCCCAGCATAAGACTGGGCAAAAATGGCCTGCATGGCAGAATTCCAAGACGAAAACCACTGCTGAGCAAAAAGAACATGAAGGCTTGTCTCAGTTTTGCCAGAAAACATCTTGATGATCCCCAAGACTTTAGGGAAAATACTCTGTGGACTGACGAGACAAAAGTTGAACTTTTTGGAAGGTGTGTGTCCCTTTACATCCGGCATAAAAGTAACACGGCATCTCAGAAAAGGAACATCATACCAACAATAAAATATGGTGGTGGTAGTGTGATGGTCTGGGGCTGTTTTGCTGCTTCAGGACCTGGAAGACTTGGTGTGGTAAATGGAACCATGAATTCTGCTATCTACCAAAAAATCCCGAAGGAGAATGTCCAGCCATCTGTTCATGACCTCACGTTGAAGCGCACTTGGGTTCTGCAGCAGGACAATGATCCAAATCACCCCAGTAAGTCCACCTCTGAATGGCTTAAGAAAAACAAAATCAAGACTTTGGAGTGGCCTCGTCGAAGTCCTGACCTGAATGCGACTGAGATGCTGTGGCATGACCTTAAAAAGACAGTTCATGCTCAAAATACCCTCCATTGTGGCTGAATTACAACAATTCTGCAAAGATGAGTGGGCCAAAATTCCTCCACAGTGCTGTAAAAGACTCATTGCCAGTTATCGCAAAAGGTTGATTGCAGTTGTTGCTGCTAAGGGTGGCCCAACCAGTTCTTAGGTTTAGGGGGCAATCACTTTTTCACACAGGGCCATGTAGGTTTGGATTTTTTCCCCCTTAATAATAAACACCTTCATTTTAAAACTGTATTTTGTGTTTACTTGTCTTATCTTTGTTTAATATTTAAATGCTTGATGATCTGAAACATTTAAGTGTGACAAATGTACAAAAAAATGAGAAATCAGGAAGGAGGCAAACACTTTTTTCACACCACTGTATTTGTATATTTAATTTTATATTTATTATATAGATAGCATTGTGATAACCATTTACTTAAGATTGTGAAATAAATGGAGAAGAATCTTTTAAGATGCAGATAAACCTGATTCTCTTATCTCTTTACTGAGAGCGTTAACGATCAGGGTTCACTAAACTTCACTGATTTAATGAAGTGGACATTCTTATGAAGTTGCAGCCAGAATTTTCATCAGGCCTTAAATAAAGAAATGACTTTTCATAGAAACACGAAATACAGTATCTACTTTAATAGCAGTAACTACTTCAAGTCTACTGCACAACCTTGTGTACAAACAGGTGTATGGTATATGCATGGTCATGTCTTTTAAAGCTTCTTTTCTTCTTTTGGCTGCTCCCTTTAGGGGTCGCCACAGCAGATCATCTGTCTCCATCTCACCCTAGCCCTTGCATCTTCCTCTGTAACACCAACCTTCTCCATGTCCTCCTTCACCACATCCATGAATCTTCTTTGTGGTCTTCCTCTTTTCCTCCTGCCTGACAGCTCCATCTTCAACATCCTTTGTCCAATATATCCTCTATCCCTCCTCTGCACATGTCCAAACCATCTCAGTCTTGCCTCTCTTACTTTGTGTCCAAACCGCTCAACATGAGCTGTCCCTCTGATATATTCATTTCTAATCTTGTCCCTCCTAATCGCTCCCAATGAAAATCTGAGCATTTTCAACTCTGTCACCTCCAGCTCAACCTCCTGTCTTTCTGTCACCACCACTGTCTCCAAACCATACATCATAGCAGGTCTCACTACCAACTTGTAAATCTTCCCTTTCACTCTTGCTGCTACCTTTCTGTCACAAATCACCCCTGACACCTGTCTCCACCCACTCCACTCTATCTGCACTCTCTTCTTAACCTTTCTTGTGCATTTTCCATTGCTTTGAATGGTTGACCCCAGGTATTTAAACTCATCTACTTTCACTACCACTACTCCTTACATCTTCACTGTTGCATCTGCTTCCCTCTCATTCACACTCATGTATTCTGTCTTGCTTCTACTGACTTTCATTCCTCTTCTCTCCAGAGAATACATCCACCTCTCCAGGCTCTCTTCTACCTGCTCCCTACTCTCAGTGCAGATCACAATGTCATCTGCAAACATCATAGTCCACGGAGATTCCTACCTGACTTCGTCTGTCAACCTGCCCATCACCTTGGCAAACAAGAAGGGGCTCAGAGCCAATGCTTGATGTAATCCCACCCCCACCTTGAATCCATCCGTCACTCCTACAGCACACTTCACCACCATCTCACTGTCGTCATACATGTCCTGAACCACCCTCACATACTTCTCTGCCACTCCTGACTTTCTCATACAGTACCACACTTCCTCTCTTGGCACCCTATCATATGCTTTCTCTAGATCCACAAAGACAGAATACAGCTCCTTCTGACCTTCTCTATACTTCTCCATTAGCACTGTTAGAGCAAACATTGCATCTGTAGTACTCTTTCTTGGCATGAAACTGTACTGCAGCTCACTGATTGTCACCTCTCTTCTTAACCTGGCTTCAACAACTCTTTCCCATATCTTCATAGTGTGGCTGATCAACTTTATGCCTCTGTAGTTACTACAGCTCTGAGCATCACCTTTGTTCTTGAAAATTGGCACAAAAACAATTCTTCTCCACTCCTCAAGCATCTTCTCACTCTCCAAGAGTGTGTTAAACAATCTGGTTAAAAAGTCCGCTGCCATCTCTCCTAAACCATATCTCCATACCTCTACAGGGATGTCATCTGGACCAACCACCTTTCCATTCATCATCTTCTTCAAAGCTGCCCTCACTTCCGCCTTGCTAATCCTTGGGACTTCCTTGATCACTATCTTTCCTTCATCCATCCTCCTCTCTCTCTCTCATTTTCTTTATTCATCAGCCCTTCAAAGTACTCCTTCCACCTTCTCAACACACTCTCGTCACTTGTTAGCACATTACCATTTCTGTCCTTAATCAACCGAACCTGCTGCACATCCTTTCCAGCTCCACCTCTCTGTCGAGCCAGTCGATTCAACTCCTTTTCTCCTTCCTTAGTGTCCAGCCTCTCATACAACTGACTATATGCCTTACACTGGTTAACACCAAATTTATTGTCTAAGTTTTTTAGCTTATTTATGACAATTTTGATTTGCTGAATCCCCAAATCACATTGGTTTTGCTCAATCAGGTCAACGTTTTGAACTATCGCCACATGTTTTTTACGTTTTTGTTTACATGTATGGGTATTTTTGCTTTATATGATGCAAAATTCTTTTTTTATTTCTTGAAATTCTCTGAATTTTGAACAATGATGACGTAACATTCAATTTACATGTACTTACCTTTATCAGTGTCTACTATACAATTTACAGTACAACTGTACAACTCCAGTACAACTTCTTACAAACCTGACCTGATCGAGAGAAACGGATGTCATTTTCAGATTCAGCAGTGCAAAATTGTTTCAATGAGTTGAAAAAACACAGACAGCTTACAAAAAAATTATTTTTGTTATGTTGTGTTATTCCTCACCTTTGCCACCTCTCTCTTTGCCATGTGCCTAGATTCCAAATACTCTTGTTTACTTTCTTCATCTCGCTGGCTTCACATACTCTTCCTTCAAGATTACTCCTACTCCATTTCTCTTCCTATCTACACCATGGTATAACAGTTTAAATCCCCCTCCAATGCTCCAAGTCTTGCTTCCCTTTTATCTGGTTTCTTGAATGCACCGTATATCTACCTTTCTTTTCTCCATCATATCAGCCAACTCTCTGCCTTTACCAGTGATAGTCCTTACATTTAACATCACTATTCTCACCTCCACACTTCTGCCTTTCCTTTTCTCTCTCTCCCTCTGAACACACCTTCCCCCTCTCCTCTTCCTCGATCTTTGACCAAAAGCAGTCCAATTTCCACCGGCACCCTGTGGGTTAACAGCACCAATGGCAGTCGTTGTTAATCCGGGCCTCGACCAATCCAGTATGAAAGTCTCATTTGTCATGATCCACATGGTTGAGTTGGCAAATGTTTAATGTTGGATGCCCTTCCTGACACAATCCTCCCCATTTACCCAGGCTTGGGACCGGAAGCCTGGGACTGTTTAAGCAGTTACTGCTTAAACATTAACTGATACTGTGTCAATGGCTCAAGATGTTGTTTTATTGATCAGACACGTATTCTGATAAAATGCAATATAATATGAACACACAGAACTTCACACCGAGCCCCACCCACTTTAATTGAGTCCCCTCCTATGAACACAGCGTGCATGCAGTCAAATGGTATTTAGATGGTGAAGGCGCAAAGCATCAAAAAAGACAATGCACTAGTAGAAAACCACTGGCACAAGAAGCAAAGTAGGGCACAAATGGCCACTTCAGATCATCATAATTGGGCCTTGGTTTATGTTTGCTTTTTTTAATTGAATTGATCAATTCATATTCTTTGTACAACAGTAACAAAATCAAAAGCTTGGAGACTGACAAGCGGGAACTGGTCGGTGTTTTTGGAAGAACTGGGGTTGGAAAGAGCTCTCTGATAAATGCCATCATTGGGGCAAAGGATCTTTTGCCATCTACAGATGAAGAATGCTGTGCATGTACCTCAGTCATGATAAAAGTGGAAGCTAACAGGACTGACTCAAAGTACAGAGTGGAGATTGAGTTCATTAATAAAGAGGTAAAATTAGTTTCAAAATTTTAAATGTTTGTCTATAAATTGCATAAGTTAAAATGGAAATGAAAAATCTTTTCTCCTGGTTAAGCTAAATTTAACTGAAATTATGTACAAATTACTTTTTAGGAATGGGAAGAGGAAGCCCATTCATGGCATCAGTTTCTTACGAATAAAGGAGTTCAGGAAGAGGAAGAAGAAGATTATGAGGAAGGGGAACATCCTTATCATTCTGAAAATGATGAGGATGATGGTGAAGCAAAGATGTCAGCATTGTATGGAAATGAATGGAAACACATGTCACCCGATAGCTTCATGGATACAAAATGTTTCAAAGAAATCCCTGAATTTCTCATGTCAAAGAAAAAGGAAGTAATGTGTGCAACAGTAAGATGAAAAAATTCTTTAATCTCTTCATAGAAAACATAATCATCAGAAGAGTAAATTTTATTTACATTGGAATAAATTACATAAAGATTATTCAATTTCACGTTTGACTTCATTGCACCAGATACCATATATATGTGGTTACAGACCTATACTGTATACTGTAAAATTTGCTCTTTATAGGAAAATCTTGATGATTTGACAGCTGGGTGTAAACATATCTCATTCTAAAAGTTACATTTCAAAGAACAAAGTTGTTTGGGTTTCAAGACCCGGTTGAGCTCAGTTAGAACTGGTCTAAGTGTTGTATGCAGGATATGCTACATTTTAAAGTCAGTTTTTTTTTGTCTTAGTATTATACAAGTAAACAAAGTCTGGCAACAGATTGAAGAGTATTTTCAAAGGATTTGAAATAAAAAAAATTGACTTAAAGTTTTGATGAATCTTTAACATCTGTTTCTCCATGAAAATTGTCTTGTCTTTTGTGACAGGCTAAAGAATTATCAGCGAAAATTGTCAGATACACAAAAAATGGTGACAAAGACAAACAGTGGTTTTGGCCACTGGTGAAGTGTGTGACTGTGAAGGTGCCAAACAGTGATCTTCTGAAACATGTCACATTGGTGGACATTCCTGGAACTGGCGACAATAACAAGAGCAGAGATCGAATGTGGAAAGAGGTTATTCATTCTCGTTCATTGTGTGTTGTGTAGATTGCAGATGGTCAAGTCATCTTTTGATGGGGCATTATTTCCTTACAGATTATCAGAGATTGTTCTACTGTGTGGATTGTGACTGACATCAGCAGAGCAGCATCAGATAAAGAAGCCTGGGAGATCCTGGAAAATGCCTCTAGTCTCATTGGAAATGGTGGCGAGTGTCAGCAGATAGATTTTATCTGCACCAAATCTGATATTTGTGGGAACTTAGATGACCTGTAAGTATATTCAGAAAACAGGGGAATTTCTCTGAATTTTGTTCCAAAGTTTCACATAAAAAGTAAAATAGTGCCCATTATAGTCAACTCCCAGTGGCGGACCGTGTATTTTACAACTAGGCCTTCAGTGGTAATCTACCCGATTTAAGTGCCATCAAGCACCATAAAAATATCCTTTCGAGCCGTCCACACAAAGCACGTTAAAGATAGCTTTAACTATAAAATTATAGTTTTAAAAATCTTTACTTTTTCGTTGTAGAGCTCCATTTCTCTGCACACTTGTTTGTTGAGCTGCAGATCCGCTCTTGTTTCCCTAAAGGTTTAAACATACTGTTGCTTGTAAGTGTCCGGCTGGTGGCTGTGCTTTGGTGTCTTACTGCTGCCTTGGTTAAGGCCCTGTCACACCCAGACGATTTAGGCAGCCAAAATGTATGAAAAATTTGAAGAATATGCTGGGGTACATAGAATCAGTTATGGCTAAGTTTTGTCTAAGTTAAGAGAACACTGAAGTATGCTGAAGCGTGCTGGTATACGGCATTGTTCACTGAACTTCTCTGAAAATTAATGTTCAGCATGCTGAAAATTTTCCGACGTTTCCAGCTTATGGCTGATATGTCCCGCATCCGCAGTGCAAATGACATATTTGCAGTATTGGTTCACAGGAAAAACCTGTCCAGAGCTCTGCCTGCAGGCACACACACACACATACAAACACACGCACGCACGCACGCACTGATAGATATGCCAAAATGTCAGAACACTGGAAGATTAGGATTCAATCAGTTGATCGCCTGAAGTGTAGAGCGAAACTGTGTTTCTTTGCTGTTGGCTGCGCCTCCCAGCAAAGGCACACACGCATTATCGTGGTTTTATTTTTTCACTTTATTGAAAATAAACTTTTTTATCGCCATCAGTTCGCATGCCTTTGAGCAAGGTTGTGACAACTGTTATCTGATGTTCCTGATGTGTCACATCAGCTGTTTTTGGTGCTACTGACCTGACAGATTTGATAGCTCTGCCAGGTTGGTCACGCCCCCAGCCGTGGTCTTTGGAGGGGAGAATCATTTCGGTTGAACAGAGATGATCTCTCGCACACCTAAGATTCATGGATTGGGAGGCAACGGCAGTTTGGCATGACTGTGCTATGCAGAAGTCAGACTATTGTTGCGCATCCCACAATTTCGTTATACTATACTACTTGATGTGTGTAGAATGTGGTGTGTGTGTGACTCAGGGCTTGCCGTACCCGCCCTGTGTGGTGACGTCAGGCAGGCTACAGCCAGACTATATATAGTTGTGTGTTCTCGAATAAAGAGTGAGTTCACTACATGGCATAACAGACTCCAGTCTCTGATTTACCAACGTAACATTTTGGCGACGAGAGAAAACCATTCAGGCGTATGGGCTACTTCCACCTCTGCTGTCGTTTCTGGAGTGTCCGGGGGAGCCAGTGACCCAGTGGCCAGATTGGATGCCATGCTTGGGGGATATATCGCTGGGCTGAGCATAGGTAGACTCGACAGAGAACGAGGACGGGGGCTTCTGGCCCGTCATCTCGGCGCAGAGGGTTGGAGAATTCTCTGCATGTTGGGAGAGACAGAGCTTTGTGCGGATGCTGTCAGGTGACTGGCTGGAGATTTTGCTCAACGTCCAAGGGACAAGAAGCTGGGGCTGTGGGTGGCGAGACCGTTGGCGCCAAGAGGAGCTAAGCTAGTTAGCTTGGAGGAGCTAAAGGCTCAGTCTGTGGCAACGGGAACATCAGCCACAACGCTAGGTGCACGCCAAAATCAAGCTACAAGCTACCAGCTGGGTATCCAGGGGTACCTGAGCCCCTGGTTACCGGAGGTGGCAAGCCAACCGAGGAGCTCAGCACCGTGCAAGACCGTAGATCGATAAGCGACGCAGATGACTGGGCTAAGGTTTTCCCTGGAGTTCGGCCATGGGGGTCAGAGTGTCTGGGGCTGCAACGGCAGCAGATGCAGCAGTTTTGAAGACGGTTGGGGGCAGACCGACAGGCAAGGAATGACGGCGTGCCGGGCAGAAGCACTGAGAGTCCAGACGAGAGAAGCGGTCGGTGGTGAAACGGGACTTTCTCACCTGGGAAGTCAGCTTTGACTCCGGGGCGTGCATTCCGTGGGGCTGCATGGGCCTCCAAGCTGGTTTTATCCGTGGCTGCCCATGGACTGTTGCACAACGTAAATACTTGTGAATGTAAATATGTTTATATGGTGTGCATGTGAATGGTTGTTGCGATACGGGATTATTTTGTGTAGTTTAGTTAGCTTAGAAAAAAAAAAGATCCTATTTTAGTTGTTTTTGGGAGAATGTGTTCGGCCATTCTAGTTCTCTATTTCCTGTTATTTCTCTTAGTGCATGATTCGGGTCCTAAATTGGGGAGGGTCTTGGTTTTGGACTTTCTAAAGGGGGGGGGGATGCTGTGTGTAGAATGTGGGGCTTTGGGCTTGCCGTACCCGCTCTGTGTGGTGACATCAAGCGGGCTATGGCCAGACTATATAGTCGTGTGTTCCTGAATAAAGAGTGAGTTCACTGCATGGCAAAACAGACTCCAGTCTCTTATTTACCAATGTAACACTACTGTACAATGACAATAAAGTCTATTCTATTCTAAGTTGTGAATGTCAGAAACACGCAAAGCATTAGTTGGTTTAACTTACTTATAAGTTATGGAAATATTCTATATAAGTTACTAATATGTATATGTCCAAGTCGTTATGGATACCGCTCGTTGCTAATATGGAGGTGACAGACAAACCCTTTCCTTGGATGAGATGGGCCTAATAGCTTCGGGGTTGGCCGATCTCTCTTCACAATGACCAACTTTTCTTGAAAAGTCCATCTGGGAAATTGATTTTTTTTAAAAAATATCAGCATCCAAATCATTTTCCTCTCCCCTGTCAGCCATTGTGGGTGCAAAAACATCTATTATATTTTAACAGATACAGTATACTGTAGCTGCTTAAGCAAGTCCTTGCACTGGCGTTTTGCTAACTAGGACCCTCTGCATTATGGGTGGAGGAGTCTAACCATCCAATCAAAAGACGTGAAAATGCCAACATTCTCGAGTGCCTTCTATGTGTACCCCTGGATGTACAGAAAACATCTGATTGGTTAAAGCAAAAAGATAAGTTTAACGGTTAATTTAACCTACAGAGGGCACTGTTAATTCCTGAAGGCCCAAGGCAGATTTGCTTAACCTTAGCAGCACAGATGGCTGAAACATGATTGGACAAAAAAAACCTCTAACATGCATTACACTACAGGAAGGAGTGCAACCAAGAGAAAAGCTACAAAATGAAGAGAATAGATTATTGGGAATAATTTAATACATCCTCATGGAACAAATATAAGAATGTAGATTGTAAATGCAATTCTGATAGTGTTTAGGACAGCAGAGAAGGCTTTGCTGACCCTGAGGGTCCATCACTGTCAACACCACAGTTCAACAGGTAATGCAAAAAAGGACAGATAGAAAAAAGTTATTGTGACACACTGCTACAACATAACTGATTTTTATGTGTTATGTAATTTTTTGGTAAGGAATCACCCAGGACAAAACCAATCTGGTCCTGGGTGAAGGGACAAACTAAGAATGATCCAATAGATGCCCATGATGAATGAAAAATCAAGGATTCAGTGTACCCCGCCTGGAGCCAGGCCTCTGGGAGGGGCTCACTGGCAAGCGTCTGGTGGCCGGGTTTCTGCCCATGGGACCCGGTCAGGCTCAGTCCGAAGGAGCTGCAGGAGGGCAATGGGGGTCCGATGCTATGTGGATCAGGTGGCAGTCAAAGGCAGAGACCTTGGCAGTCTGATCCCCGGCTTTCCAAACTGGCTTTTGGGACATGGAATGTTACCCCTCTGGTGGGGAAGGAGCCTGAGCTGGCGCATGAGGTTGAGAGATATTGGCTAGACATAGTTGGGCTCACCTCAACGCACAGCTGTGGTTCTGGAACCAGTTTCCTGGAGAGGGGCTGGAGCTTGGACTACTCTGGAGTTGCCCTGGGAGAGAGGCAATGAGCAGGGGTGGGCATTTTTGTATCCCCCTGCCTTGCTGCCTCGACATTGGAGTTCTCCTCGGCAGACAAAAGAGTAGTTTCCCTATGCCTTTGGGTTTGGAAACAGGTCCTGACCATCATTTGTGCCTATGCACTAGCGATGGTTCTGAGTACTCACCCTTTTTGGAGTCTCTGACTGGGGTGCTGGAAAGTGCTTCTCTTGCAGACTCCATTGTCCTACTGGGGGACTTCACGCATGTGGGCAACAACAGTGAAACTTGGAGGGGTGTGATTGGGAAGAAAGGACTTCCCGAACTGAACCCGAGTGGTGTTCAGTTATTGGACTTCTGTGCCAACCACAGTTTGTCTATAACCAATCAATCAATCAATCAAATTTTATTTGTATAGCACCTTGCGTACAAGTTAATGCAATTCAAAGTATTTCACAGATGACTGACTGACAGAAAGGTAGAGTATGTGAAGGAAATGGAGTAAAATAACAATACATTACATATCAAAATATAGTATATTAAGAAATGAAAATGACAATCGGAAATAAAAACACACAGCATGGTTAAAAACAAGATAAAACCAATAAAAATGAATTAAAAACAACATAAAACTCATAATAATAAGATCATTGATAAAAATGATAGATAGATAGATAGATAGATAGATAGATAGATAGATAGATAGATAGATAGATAGATAGATAGATAGAATGTTCTTTATTGATCACAAACTGGGAAATTGCAAAAATAAAAAGTAAACTAAGAATAAATACAAATAATAACATTAAATTTTAAAAAATGAAGATGTTATTCTTAATCAAAAGCAGGTCTAAAGAGGTAGGTTTTGAGATTACATATGAAAATATCAGCCCTACCAGATGACCTCAGATCCTCAGGCAGAGTGTTCCACAGGCTTGGAGCATAAATACTGAAGGTTTCCTCGCCAAATGTTTTGGTCCTAAATTTTGGGACGATTAAAAGTTTTAAGCTTGAGGATTTGAGGGGCTGTACTGATTCATACACTCTGATGAATGTTGTTGCTCAATGTTGAAGCGAGACCACGAAATTCTTTAAAAACAAGTAAAAGAATTTTAAAATCAATACAAAAACTGACAGGCAACCAATGTAGGGACTTTAAAACTGGATTGATGTGTTCTCTCCTTCTGGTTTTAGTTAGCATCTGGGCTGCAGAATTCTGGATCAGCTGAAGTGGACTGACAGAGTGTTTCTGTAGACCAGATAGAAGAGAGTTAACAATAGTCTAGTCTCGTTGAAAGAAAAGTGTGTATCAGTTTGTCAGTGTCACCCAGCAAGAGAAATAGTCACACATTGTTGATGTTTTTAAAATGACAAAAAGCAGATTTAGACACAGCCCTAACATGGGCTTTAAAATTTAGATCTTTATCAAAAATGACTCCAGGGTTTTTTACTTGTTGGGTTGGAGTCAAACCAAGGGAAATTAATTTTGTGGCTAGTCTCTCTTACTGGGTTTCAGGACCTATGACTAAAATTTCAGTTTTATCCTGGTTCAGCTGTAAAAATTTCTGTGACAGCCTATCAATACTATCTAAAATACAATTAAAAAGAGAATCAATTGGCCCTGTGTCATCTGGGGATATGGCTACATATAGCTGCGTATCATCAGCATAACTGTGAAAACAAATGCCGTGTCTCCTGATGACATCAGGGGCACCATGTACAGATTAAAAAGAAGAGGCCCTAAAATTGATTCTTGTGGAACCCCACAGGTTATTTTATGGGTTTTGGAGAAGTTATCATCAATTACAAAAAAGAACTCTCTATCAGTAAGAGAAGATGAAAACCAGTTGAAAACTGTGCCCATCAGCCCAATATATCTCTTTAATCTATTTAAAAGAATTGTGTAGTCCATAGTATCGAATGCAGCATTCAAGTGAAGTAGTACCAGCACTGAAAGTTTATTGGTATCTAGATAAGATAAGATAAGATAAGCCTTTATTAGTCCCACAACGGGGAAATTCCAGGATTGCAACAGCACAGGGATAGCAACACTCAGAGCAACAATCAGAAGGCAAAAAAAAAGCAAGCAAGAGCAGCTAATATACATATGTACATATTACTATAAAATATATATATACACACACACACACAGACACACAGTGCAGAGCATTGTAGCTGGATGGAATAAATATATGAATATATGAACACACAGTGCAGAGCATTGTAGCTAGTTGGAATAAATATGTAAATATATAAACACCCACAGTATGGAGCATTGCAGCTAGGTGGAATAAATATGCAAGTATATAAACACACACAGTGCGGAGCAATGTAGCTAGATGGAATAATATGTAGATATATAAAAACACAGTGCAGAGTATTGTAGCTAGATGGAATAAATATATAGATATATAAATATAAACACACCCAGTGCAGAGCATTGTAGCTAGATGGAATAAGTATGTAAATATATAAACACACACAGTGCAGAGCATTGTTGCTAGGTGGGATGAAACAGCATAACCGTCTATTTAGTTATCCTACATGGTATGATTATGTGCCCATACATATTCTCACCCTCCATAGCGACCGGTATGTTCCTAGTTGTATGCCGGAGAGGACCATTGTGTAAGTCTATTGCATCTTTTGCATTCAAAAACTATTAGTTTGTTACGTCTTTTTGCTATCTCTGCGAGCAGCCCTGCTTAGATGGATCCGTATATCATTGACTACTTTTATGAGAGCTGTTTCAGTGCTGTGATTAACTCTAAAACCAGACTGAAACATTTCCAATTTGTTATGTGAACTGATAAAAATGAATTAATTGTGTGTACTCCTATTTTTCTAAAATTTTACTTTTAAAGGAAGATTGGAGATTGGTCTGTAATTGTTTGGTATCAAGGGATAATGAACACCATTTTCAAGCATAAGAGTGTCCATTTGTGCACCTGGCACCAGGGCACCCTAGGTCACAGGTCGATGATCAATTTTGTTACTGTGTCATCAGACCTGCAACCATATGTCTTGGACACTCGGATAAAGAGAGGTGCAGAGCTGTCAACTTATCACCACCTGGTGGGGAGTTGGATTCGATGGCATGGGTGGATGCCATTCAGACCTGGTCGACCCAGACATATAGTGAGGGTATGCTGGAAATGTCTGGCTGAGGCCCCTGTCACAGAGGTCTTCAACTCCCACCTCCAGAAGAACTTCAACCACATTCCGAGGGAGTCTGGAGACATGGATTCTGAATGGGCCATGTTCTCCACCTCCATTGGTGAAGCAGCTGCCCAGAGCTGTGGCCACAAGGTTGTTGATGCATCTCGTGGTGGCAACCCCCGACCAACCCCAACCAAGTGGTGGACACCAGTGGTAAGGGTAGCCATCAAGCTGAAAAAGGAGTCCTGTCAAGCTTGGTTGGCTTGTAGGACTCCTGAAGCAGCTGGGATGTACTGACAGGCCAAGCAGAGTGCAGCTTGGGTGGTTGCTGAAGCAAAAGCTCAAGTGTAGGAGGAGTTTGGTGAGGCCATGGAACAAGTGCTTCATTCGGCTTTGAAGAGATTCTAGCAAACTGTCCGGCAACTTGGGAGGGGGAAATGGTTCCCTGTCCACATTGTGTATGGTGCAGATGGGGCACTGCTGACTTCGACTGGGGACATCGTCGGGTGGTGGAAGGAATACTTCGAGGATCTCCTCAATTCCGCTGACATACCTTCCACAGAGGAAACAGGGCTTGAGGATGAGGGGGATGACTTGCCCATCACAGGGACTGAGGACGCTGAAGTGGTTAAAAAACTCTTTGGTGGCCGGGCCCGAGGGGTGGATGAGATTCACCTTGAGTACCTCAAGGCCCTGGATGTTGTAGGGCTGTCACGGTTGACACGCCTCTGCAACATTGCGTGGAGTGCGCTTGGCACAGTGCCCTTGCCATGGCAAACCAGGGTGGTGGTTCCTCTCTTCAAGAAGGGGCACCAGAGTGTGTGTTCCAACTTTAGGGGATCACACTTCTCAGCCTCCCTGGGAAGGTCTGTGCCAGGGTACTGGAGAGGAGAGTCCAACTGTTGATTGAACCTTGGATTCAGGAGGAGCAATGGGGTTTTCATCCTGGCCATGGCACATCGGATCAACCCTATACCCTCTTGAGAACCCTTGAAGGTTTGTAGGAGTTTGCTCAACCAGACTACATGTGTTTTGTGGATTTGGAGAAAGCATTTGGGCAGCACAGTGCTACAGTGGTTACCACTGTTGCCTAGTAGATGGAACGTTTCAGGTTTGAATCCTCACGCTGTCAGGGGTAGGAACCATTCTGTTTGGAATTTGCATGTTCTCCCTGTGCTGCATGGGTTTACTCTGGGAGCTCCGTCGTGATTCGAAGATTTTCCCTAGGTATCCATCTCTGATAGGCACTTAGAATACAGGATTAGTATGACTGAAGTGTTTTGAGTGGTCTTTGAGACTAGAAAAGCACTATACAAGTACCTTATCTCTTATTTGACCACGTCCCTCGTGATCTCTTGTGGGGGATGCTGTGGGAGTATGGGGTATTGGACTTGTTGCTACGAGCTATCCGGTCCCTATGTGATCATTGCAAGTTTGGTTCATATTGCCAGCATTAGGGGTGTAACATTCATCTTCTTCATCTTCTTCCACTTAATCCTTTTCGGGTCGCGGGGGCGCTGGAGCCTATCCCAGCATCTTTGGGCGAGAGGCAGGGTACACCCTGGACAGATTGCCAGTCCATCGCAGGGCCAACACAGAGAGACAGACAACCATTCACTCTCACAGTCATACCTAAGGACAATTTAGAATCCCCAGTTTGATGCCAATTAACCTAACTTGCATATTTTTGGCATGTGGGAAGAAACCGGAGAAATCCCGGAGTAAACCCATGCAGACACGGGGAGAACATGCAAACTCCACACAGATCACTGTTGGTCGAGGGCTGGGATCGAACCCAGGATCCCCCGGCCAAGGATGAGTTGCTTTGCTGCCGCAGTGGTGAGCACTCCGCCACCGACAGTACACCTAAAGTCACGGTTCGGTACGTACCTTGATTTTAAGGTCACGGTTTGGTTCATTTTCAGTACAGTAAGGAAACAAAATACAAAACATAAAACTGCTTATCTTTTGTATAAGCAGGAACAGCTTTACTGACCAGAAAAACTACAAACTGCCAGCAATAAATTCTTCAATAAAAAATATTCTTAAATAAACAAAATTAAAATGTATACAATAAACAAATTCTCTTTTTAGGAAATGAACAATGCAGACAAGTGCAACAATAGATGTTTGAACAGCCTATTATAAAAAGTTCCCATCTAAATGAAATAATGACTCATGAAACATGAGTTGAAACCTTGAACTTTACAGCCTTATCAAAAGTGTTTGTCGCAACACAATTAAATAATAGGCATTAAAGTTCAGACTTTTAACCCAAAAACTAAAGGAAAAAAACTCAAATATCAGCTTCTACTGTACCATACAGAGCTGTTGTAACTCTACTATTCAAAACAAACTGGAGTAATAATATTCAACTCCATTAAAGTCTTAAAGAAAATAATAAACTAGTCCATCCTGTCTGAAACCTTGCTGAGTCTAGAAGTTTAAAAGTGTAAGAATAAGAAGGAAGAACTTTGTTACGACCCGAGCGCTGGGTTCTGTTTGCGCTCGGGCTAAGCTCAACTCGCTGCTGGCCTTGACAGTTGTGGGTTGTATTCTGGCGTCAGCGGGCTCTTATTGTGAAGGTGCTCGGTGGGGCTTCCGCCTGTCAAGGCTGGTCAGCTGTGTGTCATTACTGCTTGTTAGTGTTTGCCTTTATAAAGCGGGCACTAGCGGCAGTAAGATTGCAGGAGTATTGTCAGACTTTGTCAACACCTTGTCAAAACCTCATCAAGCCTTGTCAACTTTCCTTGTCAGAGCATCGTTTGACCTTCACGTTTGTGTCCTATGCCATGTCACAGTTTAGCTCGTAGTGGCTGGGTTAGCCCTATGAGCCCTTGTATTGATTTATGTGTGTTTTTGACCTGAGTGGCTCACAGTCTTGTCCTGTCTCGTTGTGTTAATAAATCACCATCATCGCAAAACTCACTGGTGGACTCTTAGCGTCTTATGGTGATCCGCGAGGGTCACCGCATGACAGTATACTCCTGCCAGGACATCTAAACGGAGACGCCACACCAAGACGCCTTTTTCACCGTGAGTTTTTGCAGTAATTGGACAATTGTTCTTCCCTGTCTGCGTGTCAACATCTGGGAGAATGCCGTCGCCCAGGGGCCGCGGTCGGCGCCTGGGCAAAGAGCTAGTGAGCGCGCTGGAGTACGTCGACTGGACGCTCCTCGCCGCTACCTTCGACATCAACTCCAGCTATATGCGCTGGCACCTAGACTGCACTGAGGACCTCCTGGACAACCTTCCTCTCCATTATGACGATCACCTGGAGGTGATTATGAAGAGAGAAGAACTCGCTACGCAGCGCGAGATACTTCATGGGCTGGAGGAGGAAGAAAGCAGGAAGCAGAGGAGGAGGCATCCCCGCTCCCCACGTTGGAGTCCCGTTCCTGTCCCGGAACTGGTCCAGGAGTGCACGCCATCTGGGGGCCGACGACTACGTCGGCGCAACGGACCAGGTCACCCTTAGCAGAATCCCCGGCTGGACCTGCTGCCGGCGAAGCCCATCAGCGAACCGTTGAGAGCAGCTCCACCTCATCCTTCCAGGGGGCCCTCTGTCGCCATCCAGCAGGGAGAAGGAGGAACAACGTCCCCTACAGCAGGAACCATCTCTTCCCTGGGAGAAAGGCAAGTGCATGATAATTTATTACATCATGATTATAATCTGCCTTGTCTGACTCCTGGGGGTGGAGTTCGGGGTTCGCAGCCCCCCAAGCTCCTTCCACCTGCTGTAGAGAAAATTACTAAACCTGCTAACTCTGTGTCCCCCCCCCCCCCCCGTTGAGCGGTCCGCGATGCCAGGCCAACGTCGTCAGACGAAGAGGGGGCCTGCATTGCTGGAAAGCCTGGATCCGGCCCTGCAGCCACGTCATGGACGGAGGAGAAGAGTGGACTGCGGCCCGGAGCCTGAGCCGACGATGAAGCGTCCCCGGGTCTCCTCGCCGGAGCGGTCCGAGCCAGTGGGTCAAGGGTCCCCTGCCCCCACGCCATATGGGTCATCGGCATGGACAGCAGCGCGGGAGGAACCTCAGGCTGCAGATGACATCCTGCCAGCTGCGGAGCCCAACGCAGCTGAGTTCGAGCCTGCTGACGAGAGTCGCCGCCCTGAACCTGGATCGTCGGAGTCTTGGGTGGCAACAGAACCTGAGTGCAGGCAAGTGCTCCCTCTTGTGTCTCTGTCCCCTGTGTTGGAGCATTTTTGCCTGCCTCTCGGGGAGGTGAGTGAGGAGCAGCCGCCTGCTGCACCCGAGCTCGTCTTGCTGGGTTCTGTTGCTACTGGTGATTCTGATCCCGGTTTTCTTGTTTGTGAGCCTTGTTGCTGTGTCGCCGGCGTGGAACGAGTCGGAGTCACTGGGTTGGAGGTCCCAGGTTTGGGGGTGGAGATCGTCAGCGGAGCTGCACCGACCCAGTCGGGGTCCGTCGTGGAGGCTGCTGTGGCCCAATCGGGGTCCGACGTGGGTGCACCAGAGGCCCAATCAGGGTCCACCGCAGGTGCGGATCTGGCCCAATCGGGGTCCGACGTGGGTGCACCAGAGGCTCGATCGGGGTCTACCGCGGGTGCAGTTCTGGCCCAATCGGGGCCCGACGTGGGTGCAGCTGGGACCCAATCGGGGTCCAGCGGAGGTGCAGCGCCAGTGTGGTCCGCGGACGGGGGAGGAGCTGCAGACCTTTCGCCGTCGAACGGATTACAGGCTCATCCTGGCCATCTGTCCCCTCTACTGAGTCACCGCCCCTGTGCATCACCGCCGGGGGCCGTGGGGGCTCCTGTTCGCTCACCCCGGCTCTCCCGAGTTTTGTCCTCATCAGGGAGGCCGCCGCGGGCTGTTTTCCCCCAGGACTGGTGGCTGAGGGACATGGGTCGGCCGCCTGAGGAACTGTTTCGCCGGTTCGGCGCCTCAGGTCGGCCACCCGACGTGTTGTGTGTGTCTTAGGGTGACCTGGTTCGACCACCAGAGGAGCGGACGTGCTGGGCGTTGGACTGTGGTGAGCCGCCTGGTCATGTTCCGAATCCTATGACCACCCGCCGGCTGTTGGACACGGGGAGACCACCTGAACTGTTCCTGTGGCGCTTGGTCTCCGCCGGTCGGCATAAACTGTCGGGGGGGGTAGCGGTTTTTCTGGGTTGATCCGTCACAGTGATTGTTCTGTCTCTTTTTTTTTCCTTGTCCTTGCTGTCCTGTGTATTTTGTGTTATGGTTATGTCTTGCAGTTGCCCTAGTATGTGTTATGTTCTACTGTTGCCTTGTTTTCCTCTGTGTATTTTGTCTGATTTTGAATATTCGGTATTTTGTCAGTCTTGTGTTTTGTGTTTCTGACCCAGTAGTTCTGGTTTTTTGTTTTCTCCATGTGCATTTTTTGATCTACTCTGAGTAGTTATTCTTGTCACTGTCCTGTATGTAGTTATTCTTGTCGCTGTTTTGTTTCTGGGTTTGGTCTCTCTCCCTCCGCACCTACTCCCAGCCACCCACCCTGGGGGGTGGGGGGGCAGGGTGGTCCTTGGGGCGTTCTGAGCCCGCCCTCAGAGGGAGGGTACTGTTACGACCCGAGCGCTGGGTTCTGTTCGAGCTCGGGCTAAGCTCAACTCGCTGCTGGCCGTGACAGTTGTGGGTTATATTCTGGCCTCACCGGGCTCTTATTGTGAAAGTGCTCAGTGGGGCTTCCGCCTGTCAAGGCTGGTCAGCTGTGTGTCATTACTGCTCGTTCGTGTTCGCCTTTATAAAGCGGGCACTAGCGGCAGTAAGATTGCAGGAGTATTGTCAGACTTTAGATAGATAGATTAGTTTATTTGACAGGGACAGTGCAATAAACATAGACAATTAATCAATGACAATCAATCTGATGTGTTGCACATAGAGTGTATAGCTATTAGCTAATTTGCAACTCTTGTCCCTGGATGGGCTTTAGAAAAGAGAATCAAGTAAAAAAAAAAAAAAATACACAATAACCACATACATCAATGCAAAAAGATTATAAATACACAATTATAAATATTATAAATATTATAAATACACAAATATAACAACCTGACTCACATTTGCCTATTTCAGGCCTCCCTCCCTTCGTCACTCACTATAAACAAATACATTCATTCCTTCCCTTCATTCACTCTCACTTTGCAGACAATCAATTCATACATGAGTACATTCTTGTTTATTTTTCAGCCAGTTTTTAACCTTTTTAGTGAATGTTTTAAAGTCCGTTATTATTTTAATTACATTTGGCATTGTGTTCCAGATGTGACTGCCCTTTATAGAGAAAGCTGTTTGTCCAAATGTGGTTCTGCGGTGGAATATTTTACAGTTATTGTTAACAGAACTCCTGGTGGCTCTGCTGCTGTCCTGTCTTTGGACGAAACCAGCAAGTGGCTCGGGTGCTGATTTATGGAAACATTTGAACGTTAATTTCAGAAAACAGAGGTCAATGAAACTCTCAAAACTCAGTTTGTCAACACCTTGTCAAAACCTCGTCAAGCCTTGTCAACTTTCCTTGTCAACTTTCCTTGTCAGAGCGTCGTTTGACCTTCATGTCAGGTTCGTGTCCTATGCCATGTCACAGTTTAGCTCGTAGTGGCTGGGTTAGCCCTACGAGCCCTTGTATTGATTTATGTATGTTTTTGCCCTGAGCGGCTCACAGTCTTGTCCTGTCTCGTTGTGTTAATAAATCACCATCATCGCAAAACTCACTGGTGGACTCTTGGCGTCTTATGGTGATCCGCGAGGGTCACCGCATGACAAACTTTTTCCAATCCAAAATAACAGTTTACAAATGCTATAAGTTACAGTCGAGGAATGTAAGTCTTCACTCCAGATACAGTGAAATATTTAAGCTGTTTTAATTTATTTGTGATGATTATGTTATCTTTTTTAAATTAAATTACAAATCATGGTATTCTAATTTAAGGTGGATTCACACTACAATATTTGGACCGACTTTTATTAACGTTTTGGCAAATGTCTGGCTCTTCTGGCCAAAGTTAATTATAGTTGGTGTTTGTTAGCAAATGCTGGCGAAAGTTGTGTACTTTGAAAATTTTCAGCATGCTGAAAATTTGTGAACGTTTGGAAATAAACGTTGGTGAAAGTTATGCTCAGTTTGTAAGAGTTCCTGAGCACTGGGCTATAAGTTATGCAGAGTTTACCTACGTCAGCCTCAGTTAAAGCTGGGTTCACACTAGCGTTTGGACCGACTTTTACAGACGTTTTGAAAAATCGGAGAAATAGCACAGATCAGCTGACATCAGCGTCAGGTGACGCTCATCTAATGATCAGTGTTTGTGGAGGCTTCCTGCTATTCTGCTTCTGGAGTGAACACATCTCCCTTGGTCATATGTTTCAGTATTTATTTTCGTTTGATATTCCTGTGTAGTTACTTCTGCATACCCTTTTCCCCTGTCCATTTATTCATTCATTCATCTAAAAAATAATAAAATAATACATAGACTCAGGGTTTCCTCTGGTAATCTTTACAGGTGGCAGCCCGCCACCCTTGTAAATTTCCCGCCATTCCTATGAGGAAAAATAAATTTAAGAAAATATGAAGGAATTACGGTCCGCCAGTGCACACACGAACAATGCGTGTGACCGTCATCCGTGTGGAGTTCAGAAGCGCTGTGCCCGTGTGACCGCGGGGAGTGTCTCGGTCGCATCACTGTCCGAGAGAAACATGAACTTATTAAAGTACTTTAAATGCTGAAAAAAAGGAGAAGCAGTATGTGAGCACTGGAGGCATTTATCATGGTTTTAACCCGCTGGTAGTGAGTGCAATAATGGAAGAGTCGCTCAGCTAACAGATGTGGTTAAGAGCTCGAGTTGGTTCATTTTGTCTTCTTTTTAATCATTAGTTATTTGTTTTTCTTATTTCAGACACAAATGAAAAGGAGCTGTTTTTACCTTTACCTTAGTTAATATAAATTAACTAATTTATGTTCACTATTATGGACCTGGAAAGATAAGATGACCAAAATTCTTGAATGACTTTAATCAGCCAGCAGCCTTCAGACAAACTAAAGGTGCCAACATTTGAATTTCAAAATAAGGGAGGTTTTTCCTGCTGCCTAGTTGGTGAGGAGATTCCTCAAAAAAACTATAAACATATAGAAATATTATAACAAAAATAATTGCATCTTCGGTCATTTAAGTTAATTTATTTCCTTAAGTACAATTTTATTAATATTTTTTTTCTTTGGAATCAGAGTTAAATTATTGTTCTGTTCTGGCTCTGCAAAATTATGGTCAAAAATGTAAATTGTTATAAGGAAAAAGTAAAAAAATATTACCACAGTCTGTTTCAAAGTAGACAAAAATTAGCAATAAAATAATCCACAAACTTATAATAAAGTCTCAAATGTACAAGAAAAGTCAATTTTTCAAGAGGAAATCGCAAATTTGAGGAAAATTGTTTCAAATTTAGATAAATTTACAGAGAAAAGTAGAAAACTATAAGAAAATTGTTATAAATTTTGGAGAAAAACCTCAAACCTTCAAGACTGAAGACATGACTCAAGTTTTTAAGTGGGTGCTCTTTGTACCCTTAGCTCAATTAGAAATTTTTGTTTGTCTACTTTTAATTATTAATTTCAAAGCACTGCTTTTACATGAGTAGAATTTCTGGCTACTATACCCACCTCCAATCATATAATTGAAGTATGCATGAGTAAATTACTATTATTAATGTTTTTTTCCTTTCCCTACTCAATGGAAACAAAGAAACACTAGAATAAAAATGCAAAACAATGCACATATTTTTGTCATTTATGTAAACCGTGACAAATAAAATCCTGCAGGTCAACAAATGACACTTTGTAGAAAGAAATGAGCAGGCGAGGCAGTGAGCTGGATCAGCGTGGACTTTATTTCTCTCTACCCTCAAGTCAACAAGAATAATCCCAGGTCGCTGGCCATCTCTCTTTTATATGTTACATGCCTTGCCTCGTGACCTGGGGGCTCACACCACAATACACATTATAACAATGCCTGTCGGCGAATTAACATACAATCCTTTAATACCTCCACCTCCGCTGTCCCGTTTCTACCCCCGTCAGCTTCTGTCCTTCTGTGCCCTTCAGTGTGAGTGGAGAATGTGACGTCTAGGTCCCCCCCGCCCCCGAACACTCAGAATGGGCCTTAACCCTCATGTCCTGTGGGCTTCAGCCGATGTCTGTAGCGGCTGTAACGGGGGCTCCGAGGCACTGCTGTGCCGATGGGGCGCTCCTGGAGGCGTGTCCGTCTGTGGGGGGACATTGAGGGGGGCCACATCTTCATCATGCCGTTGTGCCTGAGCTGACAAGTCATTTACCTGGGGAACTCTCAGTGGGGGTCGTCCACGCGGAGGAGCTCAGGCCAACACCACCAGCTCATCTGCTAATACAAACTCTGGCTTAAGCCTGTCTATGCAGACTGTTTCTCTGCATCCCCCCAAGTCTAACTTGAAATGTTTAGCCCCTGGTTCCGACACTCTGAACGGGCCATCGTAGGGCGAGCGCAACAGGGTCCGGTGGGCATCGTGCCTGACAAACATGAACGATGCATCCTTCAAAGTCCTTGGGACGAAAGTGCGGGAAAAAACAGTTGTGAGCCGGGCCCGGTACCATCCCTGCCTCTGCGCTACATAGTGAAGGTGGAGATGGGACGGTGTTCGGCGCGGGGTTGTCAGGCAAAAATTCACTGGGGGCCGCAGCGGCTGGGAAAAACAAGTTCTGCTGGGGAGGCAGCCAAATCCTCCTTTGGTGCAAAACGCAAGCCTAACAGAACCCACGGCAACCGGTCCACCCAATTTGCATCCGTAAGCGAAGCCCTGAGCGCTGCTTCAAGGGACCTATGGAAACACTTGCATAACCCGTTGGCTTGGGGGTTGTACGCAGTCGTGCGATGAATGGTGACGCCCAGGTTCCGGGCTATCATGGACCAGAGGTCGGAAATGAACTGTGGGCCCCTGTCGGACGTGATGTCCGAAGGGACGCCGAAGCGTGCCACCCATGTGACCAAAAAAGCACGTGCAAGTTCTGTAGACGTGGTGGAAGCTAGTGGCATCACTTCGGGCCAGTGCGTGGTGCGGTCCACCACTGTCAGGAGGTGCGTAAACCCCTGCAATGGCGGGAGGGGCCTCACGAGGTCCACGTGAATGTGGTCAAACCTCT
Organism: Pholidichthys leucotaenia; assembly: GCA_020510985.1. Lineage (NCBI taxonomy): Eukaryota > Metazoa > Chordata > Actinopteri > Cichliformes > Pholidichthyidae > Pholidichthys > Pholidichthys leucotaenia. The sequence continues at coordinate 286,903,162 of CM035838.1, forward strand.
CAGCCGGGACGTGGAACCGCTCGAGGGGGGCCTTTGTGTGCCTGTGCACCTTGGCTGGTTGACACACTACGCAGGCTGCAGCCCACTCTTTCATCTGTTTACGCAGGCGCTGCCAGACGAACTTTGCTCCCACCATTTTGACTGACGCGCGCACTCCCGGGTGCGCCAGGGAGTGAACTGAGTCGAAAACGCGGCGGCACCAAGCACGTGAAACCACCGGCCGTGGGTGGCCTGTGGAAATGTCACACAGTAAGGGGGTGGCACCCCATCTTGCAGTACTCTGCTCATCAGCCTTAACCCTGCTGGTCCAGACTGGAGTGCGCAAATGTCTGCGTCATCGACCTGCTCTGTGGCCATGGCCGTGTAATCTATCCCTATGTAGACTGGGGCCACTAATGCGCATGAGAGGCAGTCTGCCACCACGTTGAGTTTACCAGCCACATGCTGAATGTCGGTCGTAAACTCCGAGATAGCGGCCAGCTGTCTCTGCTGCCGGGCCAACCATGTTTCCGAAACCTTGGCCATAGCATACGTTAGCGGCTTGTGGTCTACAAACGCAGAGAAGCTGCGCTCTTCCAACCAGAACTGGAAGTGCCATATGGCCAGGTGGAAAGGCCAGTAACTCTCTGTCGAACGTGATCTATTTAAGATAAGATAAGATAAGATAAGATAAGATAAGATAAGATAAGCCTTTATTAGTCCCACAATGGGGAAATTCCAGGATTGCAACAGCACAGGGATAGCAACACTCAGAGCAACAATCAGAAGGCAAGAGCAGCGAGTATACATATGTACTACATATAAATATAAATATAAATATATATATATATTTTTTTTTTTTATTATTTTTTTTTTTTACTTATTTTGTACCCGTAGGTAGATTTGTTCTGCAGTCCGGTGACAAGCCACCAGCTGCCGGTCGCTGCATGCGCAAGCGCCCCTTAACTCCCTAACCTGCTTGTTTTGGCATGTGGGAGGAAACCGGAGAAATCCCGGATTAAACCCACGCAAACACGGGGAGAACATGCAAACTCCACACAGATCACTGTTGGCCGGGGGCAGGGATCGAACCCACGATCTCATGATCCCCGCGATCCCCCGGCCGAGGGTAAAACTGTGCTGCCGCGGTGCTAATCACTGCGCCACCGTGCAGCAGACATATAGACACACAGTGCGGAGCATTGTAGCTAGATGGAATAGATATATAAATATATAAACACAGTGCGCTGTGTGCGCTATTTACGCTCATTGTCGCGCAAAGACCTGCTGAAAAAGGCGAGCGGCTGCCAAGAACCGGCGATGCACTGCTCCACGACGGCCCCTATGGCCACGTCCGATGCGCCGGTAGTGAGCACTATCCGAGCCACCGGGTCCGGGTGCTCCAGAAGTGCGGCATTCGCTAGGGCTGTTTTGGCATCGGAAAACGCCTGCTTCCGTTTGAGGATCCAGTCAATGCTGTCTGCCGGTTTCCATCTCTTAAGTGCAGTGTACAATGGCTGCATGAGCTGGGCTGCGCGGGGGAGTAAACAGTTGTAAAAGTTAACCATCCCTAAAAACTCCTGCAGCGCCCTGACCATCTGAGGCCCGGGAAAATCTGCCACTGTTCGCACTTTGTCCAGTAAGGGTATTGCGCCCTCCCGTGAAATGTGGTTGACCAAAAAGTCGATTACTGTAACCCTGAACTGGCACTTCGCTGGGCTGATGATTAACAAGTGTTCCTCCAACCTCTGGAAGACCGTCCTGAGGTGGGCTACGTGTTCATCCTCGGACGCGGTGGCAACCAGGATGTCATCCAGGTAGACAAACACAAAAGGCAGATCGTGCAGCATAGTGTCCATCATGCGTTGGAAGGTCTGCGCTGTGCCTTTTAACCTGAAAGGCATGCGTAGGAACTCAAAAAGACAGAACGGGGTTATTACTGCCATTTTGGGTATGTCTTCTGCGCGCACCGCGACCTGGTGGTACCCGCAAACCAGGTCCACCTTGGAAAAAATGCGTGCCCCGGTGAGGTGGACGGAAAAATCCTGAATATGGGGGATTGGGTAGCGATCGTGTGCTGTGGTGTTGTTTAATCTGCGGAAATCGCTGCATGGTCGCCATGATCCCTCGGCTTTAGGCACCATGTGTAGCGGGGACACCCATGGACTGTTTGAGCGTCTGATGATGCCCAACCTTTCCAAGTTGGCGAACTCCTCGCGTGCACTAGCCAGTTTAGCTGCGTCCAGGCACCGAGGTTGTGCAAAAATGTGCGGCCCCGTGGTGGTAATGAAGTGCTCTACCCCGTGCTTAGTGACGGCCGCCGAAAACATCAGAACCATGAGTGCTGGGAACTGGGTGAGTATTGTGTGGAACTTACCCCCTGGAGTTGTGACTTTGGCCAGTGTTGTGGACCCGGCTCCTCGAGCTGTACAGGGCAGAGAATCAAAAGACATAGCATTAATCAGGCATCTGTTAGCCATGTCGACTAATAGCCTGTGTGCACACAGGAAATCTGCACACAAAATAGGGGAGTTACATGCCACTATGACGAAGGACCATTGGTTGTTACGGCCGTGCAAACATATGATCAGTGTCCTATCACCAAAAGTCTTAATGTCTGAGCCATTTGCGGCTGTGAGCTCGGGGCCACTATTTCCAGCCAGCCAGTCTGCGTAGGATGGCAGGATAAGGCTCTTTTGGGAGCCGGAGTCCACGAGGAATCGTCTCCCCGAGCTTGAGTCCGTCACATAGAGCAGCTTGGTTGTGTCATCGGCAGATGCAGCTGCTACCAACTGCCGGTGCTGCCATTTCCCAAGCGCTTGAACAAGCACAGTAGCACGCATCGCCGTGCATCTTCTCCGAAGTGGCAGTGGTAGAAGCAGAGCATGCCCCTCTGGTGCTTCTTGGCCTCCGCGGTGGCCACCATCGATGGCACCTCGCCCTCACTGGCTGTCTCACTGGGTTCCGGTGCCACTGCGTTCACAGCGAAGGTTCTGGTTGCCAGGATAATCCGGTCCGCCTCTTGTGCCAGCGCCCGTTAGTTCTGCATGGCCAGCAGCGGTGAATTGGTGAGGACCGCTCTGGCTGCTGTCGGAAGGTTCCAGAGGAAAAGGTGGGCAAACAGGAACGGCTCGCCATCTGTGCCCATCAACGCCAACATTTTCTCCAATAATTCGACCGCCGACCCGTGTCCCAATTCGGAGCGCATCAGGAGCCTTTACACTCTCTCGCAGTCCGAAAGTGTGTAGCACTGGGTCAGCACTGTCTTGAAAGCATCATATTTGCTGTGGGCTGTGGGCCGTTGGAGCAGGCTCGCCACCTGCTGTGTTGTGCGTGCGTGCAGTGCTGCAACCACCTAGTAATACATGGTGTCATCCGCCGTCACTCCACAGAGCACAATCTAGGCCTTGGTGTGGAGGAACCAAGCCGTTGGGTCATGTAGCCAAAAGTCTGAGAGCTTGACTGAAACGGCGCACGTGGTGCTGGTGTTTCCAGTCAGGGCCGTCTCCGGGGTGTTTGCCTCGAATTCCATTCTACATCAAAGATCACCAGTGTAGAGAGAAATGAGCAGGCGAGGCAGTGAGCTGGATCGGCATGGACTTTATTTCTCTCTACCATCAAGTCAACAAGAATAATCCCAGGTCGCTGGCCTCTTTTATATGTTACATGCCTTGCCTAGCTACCTGGGGGCTCACACCACAATAGACATTATAACAATGCCTGTCAACACATTAGCATACATTCCTTTAACACCTCCACCTCCGCTGTCCCGTCTCAACCCCCCATCAGCTTCTCTCCTCCTGTGCCTTTCAGTGTTGAGTGGAGAATGTGACGTCTAGGTCCCCCACAACTTGATATTTTCTAACCTGTTGTATAACACCATAGACAGAGAAAGAACCTGAATTAGACAGAGTTCAGAGAGGGCAAGATGAGACAGAAGAGAGAAGCCAAGGAGAGGAAAGTGTTCAGGAGGAGGGTCCAGGAGAGGTGAGAGCAGAGGAAGGAGAGAAGGATGACACTAGTAAAAAGTCCAAACACAGGACGTCTGGGTGGGAACCCAACTGGCCCATTATTCCAATATTCAAACCTCGGTTTGTGGAGAAAGGATGCAGGCCGGGCAATGAGCTGAACGACACAAGAACTTTATTCTTTCTCCAACAAACAGTATAGCAAAAGAGCATCCCTGGTCTCTGTGCATCTCTCTTTTATCTCTTTATTTCCATGCATCAAGACACGGAGCTTCCGATCATAACACATCATTCATTCATTCATTCATTTTCTTCCGCTTAATCCTTTTCGGGTCACAGGGGGGCTGGAGCCTATCCCAGCATCTTTGGGCGAGAGGCACACATCATTGTTTGAACAAAGGAATGTGTGGCACATTAACATAACATAATGCTGGTGCCGCTACAACACCCTTCTTCTCTTCAGCGGCACCGGCCTTTACTCCTCTTCCCTGGGGCGCATAGTCCTTACTGTCCGTCTAATACCCCGCGGTAACACCTCCTCTTTTGGTTCATTGTTCCCTGGGTGGAGAAGTCCAACACCATGCCCCCACACAGCACCCCTTCCAGCCCGAACACCCAGAAAGGGCATTAACCCTCCACCCATTCTTTGGGCTTGAGCTGGCGCCCATAGCAGCTGTAGCGGGGGGTTGCCAATCCAGTCGAACCACTGTGCTGGCGGGGTGTACAGGGGGGCATGTCTGTCTGTGGATAGAAAAAGGGAGGGGGGGAATACATCAGCTTCGCCAGCACAGGTCCCTGGCAAGGGATCACCAACTTGCGGAGCCACCAAGGGTGGGTGTCCGCGCTGGGAAGCTTGGGCCAACACCACCTGTTCCTCTGCCAACACAAAAGCGGGCTTCAGCCTGTCGATGCAGATGGTCTCCCTACATCCCCCCCAAGTCTAACACAAAATGCTTCGCCCCAGGTTCCAACACCCTGAATGGTCTGTCATACGGTGGGCACAACGGGCTTTGGTACACATCGTGCCTGACAAAAACAAAACTGGCGTTCTGCAAGCTTTTTGGGATGAATGTGCAGGGAAAACAATGCTGGGCTAGGCCCGGTACTCTCACAGCCTCCGTGCTTTGTAAAAATTGCGCAGGCGGATCAGCCTCGGGCACTGGGATTTCCGGTAAAAACTCTCCGGGGATCCACAGCGGCTGAGAAAAAAATGAGTTCTGCCTGGGAGGCTGCCAAATCCACCTTGGGTGCGGAGTACAACCCTAAAAGAACCCAGGGCAAGCGATCGACCCAATTTGTGTCCATGAGCGAAGCTCTGAGCGCTGCTTTAAGTGACCTATGAAAATGCTAGCATAACCCGTTAGCCTGGGGGTTGTACACGGTAGTGAGGTGAATTTTGACCCCCAGGCTCTGGGCCATTGTGGACCAGAGTTCTGAAATGAATTGTGGACCCCTGTCGGACGTGATGTCCGATGGAGAGCCGAAACTTGCAACCCAAGCTGACAAAAAAGTGCTCGCCACTTCCACAGACATGGTAGAAGCCAGCAGGACCACTTCAGGCCAGCGAGTGGTGCAGTCCACAACTGTCAAAAGGTACGTGAAACTTTGCAACGGTGGGAGGGGTCTTACCAAACATGTGGACATGGTCGAACCTCCTAGCCAGGATTTGGAACAGCTTGAGGGAAGCTCTGGTGTGCTTGTGCACTTTGGCCCTCTGGCACACGACGCAAGCTGCAGCCCACTCCTTCATGTCCTTGCGCAAAAGGCGGCCACACAAATTTTGCCCCCACTAGCTTCACCGAAGTGCGCACTGCCGGATGCGAAAGGGAGTGGACTGTCTCAAAAACGTGATTGCGCCAAGCGCTCAGAACCCGTGCCTGGTGGAGACATTGCAGAGCAAGGGAGGGCACCCTTCTTTCACCACCCTGCTCTCCAGCCTTAACCCTGTTGGTGCAGACTGGAGCGCACAAATGTTCGGGTCCCCGGCTTGCTTCTTGGCCATGGCGAAGAAATCTATTCCCACGTAGACTGGTGCGATTAACGCGTGCAACAGGCAATCGGCCATTACATTGAGCTTACCGGCAATGTGTTTAATGTCGGTAGTAAACTCCGAAATTGTGGCCAACTTCCTTTGCTGCCGGGTCGACCATGGTTCAGAGACCCTGGCCATGGCATACGTCAGTGGCTTATGGTCTACGAACGTGGTCAACTCACGCACCTCCAGCCAGAACTGAAAATGGCATGTTGCCAGGTGGAGAGCCAGCAATTCTCTATCGAATGTGCTGTATTTACGTTTGTTGTCGTGCAAAGTTCTGCTGAAAAATGCGAGTGGCTGCCACGAACCTGAGATGCACTGTTCCACCACTGCCCCATGGCAACATCAGACGTATGCGTCGTCAGCGCTATCCGTGCAGACGGATCTGGGTGGGCTAGCAACACGGCATCTGCCAGCACTGTTTTGGCATTTGTAAAAGCCTGGTCTCGATTGGGAGTCCAATCGATATTTTCCGCAGGCTTCTTTTTTTTAAAGAACTGCATACAACGGCTGCATCAGCTGGGCTGCCCAGGGAAGGAAACAGTTGTAAAAAATTAACCATTCCCAAAAACTCCTGTAGTGCCCTCACGGTCTGCGGATGCGGAAAGTCTGAAACCGTACGCACTTTGTCCAATAACGGGATCGTGCCCTCCGGCGAAATGCGGTTGCCCAAAAAGTCGATCACTGGCACACTGAACTGGCCCTTCGCTGGGTTAACTATCAGCCTGTGTGCTTCCAACCTCTGGAAAACTGTCTTGAGATGGGCGATGTGCTCCTTCTGAAATGCACTGGCTACCAGAATGTTGTCTAAGTAGACAAACACAAAGGACAAGTTGTGGAGCACTGCGTCCATCATCCTCTGGAACAACAATTCAAAACTAATCAAATGTCCATAATATATATATATATATATATATATATATATATATATATATATATTGTGGAAGATGTGAAAATGACGAGGCAGTGTTCTTTCTCAGAGTCAGCTTTATCCGCATCTCCATCATTTCAAAGCAGAAGAAAAAGAGAATGAAACAGTCACCTCTCGTCCTTAAATATCAGGGACTTCACACCTCATAGATCACATGTCACACAGACCACCTTGCATAATAAAGACAGTCACAATGCATTTCACCACCTTGCATAATAAAGACAGTCACAATGCATTTCACTCCATTATATCACTTCCACTGTCTCTCATGCATCCTTTAATCGACCCCCCACAGTCTCCAGCCTTGCATAACAAGGCTAAGATTCCTGCCTTTGTTCTGACCTAAAATGCGAGTCACAGAACCGGTCCAACAGGTCCATTGAGTGTTCACCACACAAGCTCCCCTTCATTTTAGAAACACAGAACAACCAGAAGATAACCACATGCATGCCGTGATAGCATCAATACACATCAGTCCACAAGCTGGATAGGCTTCAGCCTCCTGCCGAATCTGCTGTAGCTGGGGTTCACCGTCTCTGCGGCGCTGTCACGCTGGGGGTTTGCCGTCTGGGGGTGGAAACCCTTTGTCAGTCACTGCGGGTGTTCTGGGGAAACATTACTTTGGGAACCATTACTGTGTGAAACCCTCCGTGGTGGTCTACCTTGCCGCGGGGCCTTTGCCAACAGCACTTCCTCATCTGCCACCACAAAAGCGGGTTTAAGTCTGTCTATGCCAATTTTTTCTTTCCTACCCCCCAAATCTAGCAAAAACTGCTTGTCCCCTGTTTCTAGCACTCTGAATGGTCCGTCATAAGGCGGTCGCAGCGGGGTTCAATGTGCATTGTGTCTAACAAAAACAAACTCTGCGTTCTTCAAAGTTTTAGGCACAAAAACGCGTGGAAAATTGTGGTGCGCGGGGCCGGGCAGCATGCTTGATTCTATGTTACTCCGCAACAGCTGAGACGGGGAGGCGTTTGGCCCAGGGTTATCTGGGAGAAACTCCCCAGGCAGCCGGAGTGGCTGCGCAAACACGAGCTCCGCTGGTGAGGCTTCTAAGTCCTCTTTAGGTGCCGAACGCAACCCCAATAACACCCATGGTAACTTGTCAACCCAATTTGAATCCGTCAGTGACACTCTGAGAGCCGCTTTCAATGACCTATGAAAACGTTCGCACAACCCGTTAGCCTGCAGATTGTACGCGGTTGTGTGGTGAATTGTGACACCCAGGCTGTGGGCCATTGTCGACCAAAGCTCGGAAACAAATTGAGGGCCTCTGTCGGACGTAATGTCCGACGGAACGCCGAAGCGTGCCACCCAAACTGTTAAAAACGCGCGCGCCACTTCCTTGGCCGTGGTTGATGCCAGCGGGACCACTTCAGGCCAGCGCGTGGTGCGGTCCACCATTGTCAGAAGATGTGTGCACCCCTGTGACAGTGGGAGGGGTCCAACGAGGTCCACATGAACGTGATCGAACCTCTTGGCCGGAATGTGAAACTGTTCCAAAGGAGCCCTCGTGTGCCTGTGTACTTTGGCTCGTTGACACGCCGTGCAGGCTGCTGCCCACTCTTTGACCTGTTTACGGAGGCTCGGCCACACAAATTTCTCTCCCACCATTTTGACCGACGCGCGCACTCCAGGGTGCGCCAAAGAATGAACCGAGTCAAAAACGCGGCGGCGCCAAGCGGCCGGTACTACTGGACGCGGCCGTCCAGTGGAGACATCGCAGATTAGGGGGGGCATACTGTCTTGCAGCACCCTGCTCTCCAGCCTTAACCCTGTTGGTCCAGACTGGAGCGCGCGCACGTCCGCGTCATTAACCTGCTCCGCGGCCATGGCTGCATAATCTACCCCTACACTGACTAGAGCCACCACGGCTCGCGAGAGGCAATCTGCTACTACATTGAGTTTGCCCGCCACATGCTGAATATCAGTGGTAAACTCTGATATCGCGGCCAGCTGTCTCTGATGCCGGCCTGACCAAGGTTCTGAAACCTTGGCCATCGCGAATGTTAGTGGCTTGTGGTCAACGAACGCGGTGAAGGGGCGTCCTTCCAGCCAGAACTGGAAGTGGCGAATGGCCAAGTGGAGAGCTAACAACTCCCTGTCGAACGCGCTGTATTTACTTTCACTATCACGCAAAGTCCTGCTGAAAAAGGCGAGCAGCTGCCAAGCTCCGGCTACATGCTGCTCCACAACCGCCCCTATAGCCACATCTGACGCGTCAGTAGTGAGCGCTATGCGGGCCGTTGGGTCCGGATGCGCCAACAACGCAGCATTGGCCAGGGCTGCCTTGACTTCTGAGAATGCTTGCTCTCGCTCCGGGGACCATTCGATCTTATTCGCGGGTTTTTGTTTTTTGAGCGTGGCATACAGTGGTTGCATGAGCTGTGCTGCGCGGGGGAGGAAACGGTTATAAAAATTCACCATTCCCAAAAACTCCTGTAACGCCTTGACCGTTTGTGGCTGGGGAAAATTTGTTACCGCGCGCACTTTGTCAGGCAGCGGAACCGCTCCTTCTGGAGAGACGCGATGCCCCAAAAAATCAATCTGCGTCATCCCGAACTGACACTTCGCTGGGTTGATTATCAAACCGTGCTCTCCCAACCTCCGGAAAACTGCCGTGAGGTGGTTTTCGTGTTCGTCTTCGGACGCGCTGGCTACTAAGATGTCGTCCAGGTAGACAAATACGAAAGGGAGATCGCGCAACACCGCGTCCATCATGCATTGGAACGTCTGCGCAGTGCCTTTAAGCCCAAATGGCATGCGCAAAAACTCGAATAGACCAAACGGAGTTATTACCACTGTTTTGGGTATGTCCTCAGCGCGCACTGGGACTTGGTGGTAACCGTGGACCAAGTCTATCTTAGAAAAAACGCACGCCCCCGCCAAATGAACGGAAAAATCTTGGATATGCGGGATTGGGTAGCGGTCGTGCGCTGTGGCGTTGTTCAACCTGCGGAAATCCCCGCAAGGTCACCACAAGCCGTCAGCTTTCGGGACCATGTGAAGCGGGGAAGCCCATGGGCTGTTCGAACGCCTGATGATGCCCAACCTTTCCAGGTTGGCGAACTCCTCGCTCGCTATGGTCAGTTTAGCTGCGTCCAAGCGCTGAGCTTTTGCAAAAACGGGCGGTCCGGTGGTAGTAATAAAATGTTCCACCCCGTGTTTAGCGACGGCTGCTGAAAATGTGGGGACAGTGAGTGCTGGGAACTGAGTGAGCAGTGTGTGGAACTTACCGCTTGCAGCTGTGACGTTGGCTTGTGCTGTTGGCGGGGCCACTCGGGCTGTACAGGGAATAGAATCAAAAGAAAGTGCATTAACCAGGCGCCTGTTAGCGAGATCAACCAACAAACCATGTGAGCACAGAAAATCAGCCCCCAACATATTGAAATTCACTGCTGCTATGACAAAAGTCCACTCAAATGTACGGCCGTGTAGAGAGAAGCAGAGTCCTCTCACCAAAGGTCTTAATTTCCGAGCCGTTCGCTGCTGCCACCCCGGGACCTCTGGAACCTGCCAGCCGGTCAGCGTAGGAAGGTGTGATGAAACTCAACTGGGAGCCTGTGTCCATGAGGAAATGCCTCCCGGAGCGTGCGTCCTTCAAGTAAAGCAGCTTGTTCTCCTCCCCGAGGGTCGCAGCTGCTACCAACCCCCGGTCTTGGCGTTTCCCGAGCGCTTGAATTGGCACGGTGGTATACATTTGCGTGCCTTCTCTGCAAAGCGGCGATGGTAGAAACAGAGGGTGTCTCCTCCGCGATCCTTGGCCCCCGCCGCCGCCGTCGTCGGTGATTCTGCTACCGCCGTCTCTGGCTCACTGCCATCTCTGGTCGCCACGCCGAACTCCGTCGCTGCTGCGGTGGTCGCGCGCTGTTTGCTGGCATTGAGAATCCGATGCGCCTCCTGGGCCAGCGCGCGGAAGTTCCGCTGGACCAACAACGACGAACTGGCCAGGGCCGCTCTCGTGGCTGATGGTAGGGTCCTGAGGAAAATGTGGGTGAAGATGAAGTGATCATCGTCTGAGCCCTTCAACCTCAGCATGTTCTCCATCAGGTCAATCGGCGTGCAATCTCCCAAGTCGTTCAGCGCCAGGAGTCGCTCTGCTCTCTCCTCGACTGAGAGAGTGAAGCGCTGGATGAGTGCAGCCTTCAACGCGTTGTATTTGTCACTGGCTGGTGGCTGCTCCAGTAGGCTTAGTAGGCTCAGTAGGCTTGATCACTTATCCTTGTTCCTTACCCCCAAGTATGTACCGCTCATCAACCGGGTGAAGCCATCAGTGAGGACCATCAAAGTGTGGCCAGAGGGGGTTGACTCTGTACTCCAGGAGAAGTTTAGGAACACAGACTGGAGTATGTTCACCTCTCAGGCTACCTGTGGCTCCCACATAAACATCAACTCTTACACCCACTCAGTCCTGGACCATATCAACACCACTATTGACAGTGTCACCACGGAAAGACAGATCACCACGTACCCAAATCAGAAGCCGTGGATGAACAGAGAAGTGCGACTTCTGCTAAAAGCACGTAACAATGCCTTTAGATCTGGTGATGCACAGGCCTACAGTTCATCCAGGGCAGATCTGAAGAGGGGCATCAAGAAGGCCAAGCACAGCTACAAGCTGAAGGTGGAGGAACATTTTGGGGACTCTGACCCCCGACGTATGTGGCAGGGCATTCAAGCTATCTCTGATTATAAGCCCAGCAACTCCATACCTATAGCCATGACTGTGCCCTTTCTCAATGAGCTAAATAACTTCTATGCTCGTTTTGACAAGGACAACAATGAAAAGAACATCAATTTCCCACCCTCTGATGACCTCCACCACCTCACACTCACCCACACCGACGTCCGTAATGCACTGAGTCATGTCAACGTACGTAAGGCTGCTGGCCCTGACGGCATTCCTGGGCGTGTGCTGAGGGCATGCACTGAGCAGCTGGCAGGGGTCTTCACAGACATCTTCAATCTGTCCCTGGCCCAGGCCGTGGTACCAGCGTGCTTCAAGACCACTTCAATAGTAACAGTGCCGAAACATTCAACACCATTGTGCCTAAATGACTATCGCCCTGTGGCACTGACGCCCATAGTCATGAAGTGCTTTGAGCGACTGGTCTTGGCACAGCTCAAAAAAGGCCTGCCCCCTACACTGGACCCTCATCAGTTCGCCTACCGGAGCAACAGGAGTACAGAGGATGCGGTTTCTACAGCGCTGCACTATGTACTCTCACACCTGGATGACAAGAACACCTACGCAAGAATGCTGTTTATTGACTTCAGCTCAGCATTCAACACAGTTATCCCCTCCAAGTTGCTCACCAAACTTGGGGACCTGGGAATCAATACCTCCACCTGCAACTGGATCATGGATTTTCTGACCAACAGACCCCAGCATGTTAGGTCAGGCCCCAACCGTTCTTCCGTCATCACACTCAACACTGGTGTACCACAGGGCTGTGTGCTCAGCCCATTCCTCTACTCCCTCTACACCCATGACTGCAGGCCTATGTATGGATCCAATTCCATCATAAAGTTCGCAGATGACACCACGGTGATTGGACTCATCAGGGACAACGACGAGTCAGATTACAGGGCAGAGGTTGAGCACTTGGCTACTTGGTGCGCTGACAATAACCTGCTCCTTAACACCAGCAAAACCAAGGAGCTCATAGTGGACTACAGGAAGGAGAGGGAAGAGACACATGACCCCATCCATATCAATGGCATAGCTGTTGAACGTGTCCCCAGCTTCAAATTCCTGGGGACCCACATCTCGGAGGACCTGTCCTGGTCAGTTAACACCACCAGCCTGATCAAGAAGGCCCATCAGCGCCTCTTCTTCTTGAGGACATTGAAGAAGAACCATCTGTCAACTGACATCCTGGGCAACTTCTACCGCTGCGTGATAGAGGGCACCCTGACCAACTGTATCACACTCTGGTATGGGAGCTGCTCTGTAGCTGACCGCAAGGCGCTGCAGCGGGTGGTGAAAACCGCCCAACGCATCACAGGGACTCCACTTCCAGCTATAGAGGACGTCTACAGGAAAAGATGTCTGCGCCGGGCACGCAGCATTCTTAGGGACTCCAACCATCCTGCTCATGGACTGTTCCAGCTTCTCCCCTCCAGAAGACGTTTCAGAAGCCTTCGGACTAGAACCAGCAGGTTTAGGAACAGTTTCTTTCCAACAGCTGTCACGTTATTGAACTTAGTTCCCCGCTGACTCTCTTACAATCATCTTTTACCATCCTCACCTGTACATAACTGCATAACTACATAACTACATCTAACTTATTGCACATTATTTGCACATAACAGTACTTTTAACTTTCTGCACTGCTGCATATATTTGCATATATTTGCTTAAATTGCACATACTGTTAATTACCGTATATACTGCACTGCTGTCCTTTGCACTTCTGATTGGATGCTAAACTGTGTTTCGTTACCTTGTATTCATACATGTGTAATGACAATAAAGTTGAATCTAATCTAATCTAATCTAGGCTCTCCACATGCCGAGCCGTGCGGTTATTGAGCTTTGCAACCACATGGTAGAACTTCGTGTCATCTACTGTTATCCTCCGGAGGGCGAACTGTGCCTCAACCAAGTGGAACCAGGAGCGCGGGTTGTTTTGCCAAAAGTCCGGTAGCTGGACCGTAGCGGCATACACTTGGCTGGGGGCTCCCGATGAGTCTGGCCCCGGGAAATTCTCTTCTTGTTGCATGCTACGTCTTAGGTCACCAGTGTGGAAGATGTGAAAATGACGAGGCAGTGTTCTTTCTCAGAGTCAGCTTTATTCACATCTCCATCATTCCAAAGCAGAAGAAAACGAGAATGAAACAGTCAACTCTCGTCCTTAAATATCAGGGACTTCACACCTCATAGATCACATGTCACACAGACCACCGTGCATAATAAAGACAGTCACAATGCATTTCACCACCTTGCATAATAAAGACAGTCACAATGCATTTCACTCCATTATATCACTTCCACTGTCTCTCATGCATCCTTTAATCGACCCCCCACAGTCTCCAGCCTTGCATAACAAGGCTAAGATTCCTGCCTTTGTTCTGACCTAAAATGCGAGTCACAGAACCGGTCCAACAGGTCCATTTAGTGTTCACCACAATATATACTATATCCCATAGATTAAAAAAAAATTAAAAAAAAAACATGTCATACACACCATGTTATCACCAAACAAATACTGTACATTGTCCTCTTACGTATATATTTTCTTTTTTTAAATTACCCCTTATCTCTATTTCTCTTTCTTTCCTGCATGTCTGAACTGAGTTTTGATCTAAAAACATCTGTTTTCATCAGCATTTCAGTCAATGTTTGCCAAAGGAGCTTAACTTAGGCTGACTTAGTTGAACTGTCCATAACTTAGAGGAATTTTTACAAACTGAGCACAACTTTCACTGTTTATTTCCAAACGCTAGCAAATTTTCAGCATGCTGAAAATTCTCAACAAGTACAACTTTCACCAACAAACACCAACTATCATTAACTTTTATCAACTTTTGCCAGCAGAGCCAGACGTTTGCCAAAACGTCAGTAAAAGTTAGTCCAAACGTTGTCGTGTGAATCCACCCAAAAACAAAGGTCCAGGATGACAGGAAGCCTCCACAAATGCTGACTGTTTTATCAGTGTCACCTGACACTGATGTCAGCTGACCTGCACTGAGTATTTGTTTGCTTAAGTTAACCTAAGTTGGCAACTGCTACACAAATGCTAGCCTAAGTTGGCAAAAGTTTGACAACGCTGAATGCAACGGTGGGAAATGCTAGCAAAAGTTCATAAAAGTTTGTAAAAGTTCATAAAAGTTGGTGGGTGCTCACAAATGTAATTTCACCAATGTTTGGACTGATTTCTCTCATTTTTCAAAACGTTAGTAAAAGTTGGTCCAGACATTACAGTGTGAACCCAGCTTTACTGAGATGCACTAGTATTCAGAATGAGGGCTTATTACTGTGACAATAATAGAGAAGATGAAAAATTGTGTTACGACCCATTTTCTGGGCCAAGGCCAGAATAGCCTATTTCTGTTTCAACCCACTTTCTGGGCCAAGGCCAGAACTGCCTAAGATCATTTAAGTCCATCTTGGCCCCTATGCCAAGGTGTATGAACCTAGTCACTTTCACCCTTTTTCTTAGGCAAGGTAGACATTCACCTGGTCTCTTCTGCTCACAGCAAGACAGACTTCCACCTCATGTCACCATGATCCCCACACCTCCTGCTCTACCACTGAGCCAGAGAGGAATTCCTCCCTAGCAACCTGGCTAGGAGTGGGGGTATATCCTATTGGTGCCATGACCTGCACCACTGACTAATTTCTCATGGAGGGGGCACCTGGGGCTGGACATATTGTTTTTATCCTGGATGAGCCCCCCTCCCCCCCCCCCGCTTTAGGAAGTGGTGCAGGGGCCAGGTGAATGTCTACCTTGCCTAAGAAAAGGGTGAAAGTGACTAGGTTCATACACGTTGGCATAGGGGCTGAGATGAACCTAAATGATCCCAGGCTGATCTAGGCAGTTCTAGCCTTGGCCCAGAAAATGGGTCGTAACAAAGAGTAAGCGACTCATGTAATTCACTCATTTACTGCAGTTAACACATTACCAGCAGAACTGAAACAGATCAGTTGTCAGCAAACATCATTTACGAGAGATTACTGTCTGACAGGTAATGTTAGCACATGCTAACAGTTTAATCAGCTTTCTATAGCTGAGACAGTTGCTCACTGAAAATGAGAAGGGCTAACTTTACTAGCTAAAAACTCATTAACCTTACCGGTGTTGTATTTAGATTAGAAGTATCCCAATTTCAGAACACTGCAGAAGTCTACTGACAGGCAGCCAGAGATGGGGAAACTGAGAGGAGGAGGGGGCGTGATATGACAGTTACACTTTCTAGGTGTACTCAATATAGTCCGTGTCGTGCCTCAGTATGTGTCTGAACCATGCTGTGGGTGGCGTACCGAAAAATACGAATACAAGTACCATTACACTCCTAGCCAACACCCAGCTGAATTTTTTTTCCAGTGAGAGCTGGATTCCGCTGGGGCTGCCTTCCTGACAGAGGGTGTCATGTTCACTGACCACAGGATCTTATCTCTGCTGTTTGCCGATGATGTTGTCCTATTGGCTTCATCGAGCGATGGCCTACAGGTATTGCTGGGACGGTTTGTTACTGAGTGTGAAGTGCCTTCAATAAGAATCAGCATCTCCAATTCCAAGTCCATGGTCCTTGGCTGGCAAAGGGTAGATTGTCCTCTCTGGGTTGGGGACAAGTTCTTGCCCCAGGTGGAGGCGTTTAAGTATCTCGGGATCTCATTCACGAGTGAGGGGAGAATGGAGTAAGAGATTGACAGAAAGATCAGCGCAACATTTGCAGTGATGCAGACGTTGTACCGGTCTGTTGTGGTGAAGAGGGAGCTGAGTTCTATGGCAAAGCTGTCGATTTACAGGTCAATCTACATCCCTACCCTCACCTATGGAAATGAGCTTTGGCTAATGACCAAAAGAATGAGATTGCGGATACAAGTGGCTGAAATTAGCTTTCTCTGTAGGATTGTTGGACTCACTCTTAGAGATAGGATGAAGAGCTCAGTCACCCAGGAGAGGCTCAGAGTAGAACCGCTGCTCCTCCACATCGAAAGGAGCCAGTTGAGGTGGTTTGGGCATCTGATCAGGATGCTTCCTGGACGCCTCCTATTTGAGGTGTTTCGGGGACGTCCCACTGGGAGGACATTCTGGGACAAACCCAGGACACACTGGAGAGACTGCATCTCCCAGCTGTCCTGAGAATGTCTTGGTGTCTTCTTCGAAGAGATGGAGCAGGTGGCCAGAGAGAGGAAAGTCTGGGCTTCTCTGATTGACCTGGACCAGAGGAATAAAAGCAGAAGATGGATGCATGGATGGATGCATGGATGGAATCAGCTAATATATATTTGCTAATGGTCAAAACCCTTTCTTTGTCAGGGAAGCTCACTCTTTTCAGGGTTCTCAGTGTGACAGTGAGAATCAAACTCTTCACTTCATTTATCAAATAGGTCGACCTCTTTGGTGCCCATTGTTCGCAGTGGATTGGGACATGTTTAGTTCACATCACCAGTCTTTTTGATGATTTCACATGTATGCAAATAAAAGTGTACCTTGACTTTTTTTAGCCCACCAGCAGAGGCTCAAGTTAAAATTTTAGAAAGGAACAAGAAAGCCAGAGAAAAAGTGAAAGATGAATTCCAAAAGAAAAAATGTCTTAAGGTAAGGTTTATACAGTGAGAAAAATAAGTATTGAACACGTCAACTTTTTTCTCATTAAGCATATTTCTGGTGGAGCCATTGACCTGAGATTTTGATCAGATATCAACAACCCAAGTAACAACCCAAGTAATCCATACATACAAAGGAATCAAGGTAACTCTGTTCACAAAACAAGTTATATTTAATAAAGTGAGATGACACAGGGAATAAGTATTCAACACACGAAGAAAAAGCGATGCAAAAAGGCATAGAAAGCCAAAAAACATCTGGAATAATCAGAATTTAGGAAGCTATCCCATCTCCCATCAGGGAAATTAATTTTAGCTGGTTAAGTCCTGACTGATTGCCTTTAAAAAGGTCTGTGAATATCAAATTGTCACACCACAAAGAACTTGCAATGGATAGAAGCAAAGAGCTCTCTTTAGACCTTTGCAACCTTATTGTTGCAAAACATAATGATCAATCAATCAATCAATCAATCAAACTTTATTTCTAAAGCACTTTAAAACAAATACAGCTGATACAAAGTGCTGTACATCAAGAATAGATAAAATGAACAGGACATAAAAGACAATAAAATGCAACTAAAAAGGCATGAAACAAAACAAATAAAAATGACAATCATATAATAAAGCAATAAAACAAGTACAATCGATGTCTCATGCTGGGTTGAAGGCCAAGGAGTAAAAATTAGTTTTAAGATAAGATTTAAAAGAGGACAGTGAAGGCGCCTGTCTAATAGGCAAAGGAAGACTGTTCCAAAGTTTAGGAGCAGCAACAGAAAAAGCTCTGTCCCCTCTGAGCTTCCTCTTTGATTTTGGCATCTCCAGGATCAACTAATCAGCTGACCTGAGAGACCGAGCAGGAGTGTAAAAGTGAAGGAGCTCAGAGAGGTAAGGCGGGGCAACGCCATTCAATGATTTAAAAACAAATGAAAGAATTTTAAAATGAACCCTAAAGTGCACAGGCAGCCAGTGGAGGGAAGCTAAAATAGGTATAATGTGGTCCCTCTTACATGTTCCAGTTAAAAGACGTGCTGCAGCATTCTGAACCAACTGGAGATATGCGAGGGAAGACTGGCTGACTCCAAAATAAAGTGCATTACAGTAATCCAGCTGGGATGTGATGAAGGCATGGATTGCTGTCTCAGAGTGCTGTTTAGAAAGAATGGGTTTAGCCTTTGCCAATTGCCTTAAATGAAAAAAGCTGCATTTCACTACTGCAGCAATTTGACAATCCAGTCTAAAACCACTGTCCAGCTTAACACCTAGATTAGTGACAGTAGGTTGGACATACCCTGTCAAGGGACCCAAGTCAACAGGAGGGGACTCACAGGAGCCACTGGGTCCAAACACAATCACTTCTGTCTTCTTTTCATTAAAATTTAGGAAGTTCACTGCCATCCAACCTTTAATGTCATTAAGGCATTCAAGAAGTGATTTAATTGAAAAGTTCTCCTTCTGTCTTATTGGAACATAAACCTGACAGTCGTCAGCATAGCAGTGGAAGGAGATGCCATGCTTTCTAAGAATTGAACCCAGTGAAAGCAAATAAAGTGAAAAGAGCAGAGGCCCTAAAATTGATCCCTGTGGGACCCCACATGACAGGGAAGCAGAGGAGGATTCAGAACCAGCAAGGCTTACACACATGGTTCTATCAGTTAGATAGGACATAAACCATTCCAATGCAGTACCAGAAATACCCACAAGATACTGCAGGCAAGAAATTAGGATTTCATGGTCCACTGTGTCAAAAGCGGTGGTTAGGTCGAACAAAACAAGAACCACATGATCACCAGAATCAGACATCAAAAGGATGTCATTAAAAACCGTTAATAGTGCTGACTCTGTACTACGTAGAGGTTTAAAACCAGATTGGAACACTTCCAGAATATCACGTTCATCCAAAAAAAAAAAAATCCTTCAACTGGAAATAAACTATTTTCTCCAGTACTTTTGAAATAAAAGGCAGCTTGGAGATTGGCCGAAAATTAGCTAACACAGTGTGATCAAGACCAGCTTTCTTAATTAGGGGTTTAACTACTGCATGCTTAAAATTTGCAGGAATCACACCAGAAGTTAAACTGTTGTTTAAAATGGTTAAAACTGATTGACCTATGCTAGGAAAGACTTCTTTAAAAAATCGAGGAGGGAGGGCATCATAAGGAGAACCTGAGGGCTTAATATGATCAACCACATCCTGTAATTGTTGCAAGGTCACAGGCTCAAACTGATTAATAACAGCAGAGCAAGGGACAGACACAGAGGGGTCAGAGGCAGGAGCTGGGATAAGAGCCCTAATGGCGGTGACCTTATCAATAAAAAAATGTAAAAAGTTATTGCATGTTACAGAAGACACTTCCATACTGACAGACTGTGAGCCATTAAGAACAAAATCAATAGTTTTGAATAACACATGTGGATCATGACAGTTTGCTGCAATAATATTAGATAGATGTTCCCTTTTAGCCTCTTTAACACAATTTTGGTAGAGGTGCCAACAGTCCTTTAAGATTTGAAACGATACCTACAACTTGTCCTTCTTCCACCTGCGCTCAGCTTTGCGGCATTCCCATCTGGCTGCCGGAGTTCTGTCATTCATAATGATGAAATTGATCACAGGCGCATTTTTAAACTGCTGAATGTTCAGTGAGCATTGTTGGAGCCATCATTCAGAAGTGAAAACAACATTATTTTACCATAAACTGGCCACGTACAGGAGCTCCTCACAAGACTTCTGACAGAGGAGTCAAAAGAATTATTGGAAGAGTTATCCAAGAGCCAGAGACCACTCATGGAGAGCTCTAGAAAGACCTGGAGTTAGCAGGTACTACTGTTTCAAAGAAAACAATAACTTATGCACTCAACTGACGGGCTCTATGCCCGCTCACCTCACAAGACTCCATTGCTGAAGAAAAAGCATGTTGAAGCTTGTTAAAAGTTTGCTGCACAACATTTGGGCAAGCCAGTAAAATACTAGGAGAATATAGTCTTGTTAAATGAGACCAAAATTAAACTTTTTGGAAGCCACAACACACAGCATGTTTGGAAGAGAAATGGCACTGCACATCCCATCACGGTGTGTGGGTGTTTTTTGGTAAATGGTACAGGCAGACTTCATATAATTGAAGGAAAGATGAATGGACAAATGTACAGAGACATCCTTGATAAGAACCTGTTGCCATCTGCCAAGATGCTGAAGATGAAATGAGGGTGGATATTTCAGCAAAACAATGATCCCAAACATACAGCCAAGGTAACTCCCAACTGCCTCCAGAGAAGGAAAATAAAGCTGCTAGAATGTCCCAGTCAGTCACCTGATCTGAATCCAATTGAAAATCTATGGAACGAACTGAAGCTCAGAGTTCATATTAGACACCCATGGACCCTTCAAGATTTGAAGACAGTTTGTGTGGGAAAATGGGTTAAAATCATTCCTGAGCAATGCCTGCACTTAGTTTATCCATACAGGAAGTGTCTGGAAGCTGTTATTACCAACAAAGGCTTTTCAGCTAAATATCACTGTAAATAAATTTCACCAAGTGTGTCCAATACTTATTCCCTGTGTCATTCCACTCTATTAAATATAGCTTGTTTTGTGAACACAGTTGCCTTGATTTCTTTGTATGTATGGATTACTTGGGTTGTTACTGATATCTGGTGAAAATCTCAGGTCAATGGCTCCACCAAAAATATGTTTAATGAGAAAAATGTTGATGTGTTCAATATTTATTTTCCCTTTTGTAAATGGGTAGAAAATTGTGTAAATCACTGAATAAAAATGCAATGGCTCCTTAATTTTTAACTAATTTTTCTAGGAACAATTGAGTAATGACTGTTTCAAAGTGTTCACTGTGAGCTCCAAAGAGTTCTTCAAGCAAAAACATCTAGACCGAGATGAGACTGGTGAGTAATGTTTCCATGAGATGTGAAAGTTTTTTTGAAACAGAATATACTGTTGTGTTTCGGGCACCTCCCACTGGGAGGAGACCCAGGACTCGCTGGAGAGACTACGTCTCCCAGCTGATCTGGGAAAGCCTTGGTATCCTCTCTGAAGAGCTGGAGCAGATGGCTGGGGAGAGGGAAGTCTGAGCGTCTCTGCTTGCACTGCTGCCTCTGCAACCAGGACCTCCAGAAAAGCAGTAGAAGATGGATGGAATATATTGTTCAGATCTGAGTTATTATGGTTTACTTGTGCAATGTTGAAAACATAGACTATGCATTTCAAATCAATGTGCTGTTTGTTGTTTGAGTTGACTTATTTTATTTCTCATCCATGTAATACTGTGCAAGCACACACAAAAACATAACCATTTGTAAAAATTACATGGGTGAAAGATGCAGGAAGAAAAACAAAGTCTTATCTGACCTTGTCCTGTCTTCTTGTCACACACTTTCTTGGACTTAAAAAAGCAAGCTTTCATTTCATTCTCCAGTGAATTCCAAGGTTAGAGTAAGCTACTGAAATACACATTTGTGTGTCAATTATGCAAACTGAATATAAAATAAAATTTTCTTGTACAAGCTCCATCATCCCTTGATAACATAATTATCACACTTTGATTTATTATTTTAATTTGCGTTATTAATCGTGTTTTACTCAATCATTGTCATAACGGTGGCCCCTATGGGGCGAAGAACGGGACCCAATTGTAAGGTGAAGTTCATACATGGTTGTTTTAATGAAAACAAACAGAACACAGCTTGTGGGCTGGAGAGCATAACATAAGCCGTAACAGCAGATAACTAAAGTTGACGCCACTAATGTCATCGTGGAGGGAGTGTGAGTAAACAAAGACAAGTTCGCCGCACTGAGAACAGAGGGCGGCGGCTATTAATAGGAGAACACAAATTACCAAATGAAGAGCAGTCATGAATAATTAACAACACAAACCAACAAACAAAGAACAGGAAATAACTAAGGGCACTGTCAAAATAAGAGTAAATACAGGAATGATATATAGGACAGGGGTAATGATAATTAAAGGATTAAACATCACTAAGAGTTGAAGAT
This sequence comes from Pholidichthys leucotaenia, assembly GCA_020510985.1. NCBI lineage: Eukaryota > Metazoa > Chordata > Actinopteri > Cichliformes > Pholidichthyidae > Pholidichthys > Pholidichthys leucotaenia. Next base: position 286,925,359 of record CM035838.1, read on the forward strand.
GCAATAAACAATAATGATAATTAAAGTTGGGACATAACAAAAAGTGAGAGCATGAGTTGAGCTCATACCCTGATCACGATAGTACCCCCCACCCCCCAAAGGGTGGATTTCAGATGACCCTGAACAAACAAAAGATCACCCTCCTAGGTTCATGCCCCTCCAGACCAGGAAACATGGTGGATCATGTGGCCTCCAGGAGTCTCCGGACCATCAGCCCAGAGAACATGATGCAGCCGGTGGCCTCCCAAAGTCCAAGGACCACCAGAAGGAGGAGCATGGCGCCACAGGAGCATTGAGTTCAAGAGCCAGCAACAGGAAATCTTTAAGCTCAGGGGACAGCTGCTGAGGAACTCCCAGCTCAGGCAACGGCAGCCGAGGAGCTTCCAGCTCAGGAGACGGCAGCTACAGCATGCTGATCTCAGAATGAGATGGCTGGGGTGTGCTGACCATAGGAGCTGACATGTTGACCTCAGGAGCCGACGGAGCACGCTGACCTCAGGAGCTGATGGTTGAAGCATGCTGACCCCAGGGACAGGCGACAGAGGCACACTGGCCTCAGTAACAGGTGATGGAGGCACACCAGCCCCAGGAACACACAGCGGAGGTGCACCGATCCCAGGATGGAGGAGTGCTGACCACCAGAGACAGCTGCTGAGGTGCGCCAACCATGGGAGACAGCAGCTATGATGAGCCGACCATAGGAGACAGCAGCTAAGGTTGAAGAGCATCCGGCCCAGACGTCTGGAAGGCCATCCCCAATGCAGCCATCTCAGACGAGGGAGAAAGGCAGGGAGTGACTGAGGCAACACCAAAATCACCAGGAGCAAGGCAAGTCTTTTCTAAAATTGATGTTGTTGTGGAATGTGTGAAATAAGAGGCAGATTCATGGACAGACGGTTTATTACACACTTCACATCTCACAAGCACAGAACAGACTGAATCATCTCAACTAGCTCTCCTCAGTTACCCAACTACTTTACCCAACTTACTTTACCCAACCCCCCCCCCCCACCGCATTTTAGATAGAACATCAGTCCACATGCTCTCTTGGCTTCAGTCTCCTCCCGTATCTGCTGTAACCGGGGTTTACCGCCTCCGTGGCGCTGCTGTGCCGGTGGGGGGCTGCTGGGAGTGTGTCTGACTGCGGGTGGCCTGTGGTGAGGGGGGGGGGGGACTTCGCTCTGTCCGTGTGGCTGATCTGGTGCATCGCTTCCCTGGGGAGCTCTCCGTGGGGGTCTTCCACGCCGAGGGGCCCTAGCCAACAGCTCTTGCTCGTTCGCTGCTACAAAGGCGGGTTTGAGTCTGTCTATGCCAATTTTCTCCCACCGACCTCCCAAGTCTAGCAAAAAATGCTTATCCCCTGTTTCCAACACTCTGAACGGTCCATCATAGGGTGGGCGCAATGGAGGGCGGTGGGCATCGTGTCTGACGAACACGAACTCTGCATTCTTCAAAGTTTTAGGCACGAAAGCACGCGGAAAACAGTGGTGGGCCAGGCCCGGGAGCGTGCCTGTGTTTGCCCTGCAAAAGCTGAGATGGGGAGCTGTCCGGCGCGGGATTATCTGGCAGAAATTCCCCGGGCAGCCGTAGGGGCTGCGCAAAAACAAGCTCTGCCAGGGAGGCTTCCAAATCATCTTTTGGCGCGGAGTGCAATCCCAATAAAACCCACGGTAACCTGTCCACCCAATTTGCATCCGTCAGTGAAGTCCTGAGTGCTGCTTTCAGTTATCTATGAAAACGCTCAACCCATTGGCCTGTGGGTTGTACGCGGTTGTGCAATGAATTGCAACACCCAGGCTGCGGGCCATCGCGGACCAGAGGTCGGAAGCAAATTGAGGGCCCCTGTCAGATGTAATGTCCGACGGGACTCCAAAACGCGCCACCCATGCTGTTAAAAAAGCACGTGCCACGTCCGTGGAGGTGGTTGCCGCTAGCGGGACTGCTTCTGGCCAGCGCGTGGTGCGGTCCACCACTGTCAGGAGGTGCGTGCACCCCTGTGATGGCGGGAGGGGGCCCACAAGGTCCACGTGAACATGGTCAAACCTCTTAGCCGGTACCCGAAACGACTCCAAGGGAGCCTTCGTGTGTCTGTGTACCTTGGCTCGTTGGCACGCCACTCAGGCCACAGCTCACTCTTTTACTTGTTTGCGTAGGCTTGGCCACACGAACTTCTCTCCCACCATTTTGACCGACGCACGCACTCCTGGGTGCGCCAGAGTGTGAACCAACTCAAACACGCGGCGGCGCCACACGACCGGGACCACCGGACGCGGGCGTCCCGTGGAGACATCGCAGATTAGTGGGGGGGCATGCCGTCTTGCAGCACCCTGCTCTCCAGCCTTAACCCTGTTGGTCCAGACTGGAGTGCGCACACGTCTGCATCGCTAACCTGCTCCGTGGCCATGGCTGTATAATCTATTCCCATGTAGACCGGGGCCAAAACGGCGTGCGAGAGGCAGTCCGCCACTACATCCAGTTTACCAGACACATGCTGAATATCGGTGGTAAACTCTGAGATCGCGGCCAGCTGTCTCTGCTGCTGGCCCGACCACGGTTCTGAAACCTTGGCCATCGCAAACATTAGTGGCTTGTGGTCCACGAACGCGGGGAAGCTGCGCCCTTCCAGCCAGAACTGGAAGTGGCATATGGCCAGGTGGAGGGCAAGCAACTCCCCGTCGAACGCGCTGTATTTACGTTCACTGTCGCGCAAAGTTCTGCTGAAAAAGGCGAGCGGCTGCCAAGCCCCGGCGACACGCTGCTCCACGACTGCCCCTATGGCCATGTCTGAAGCGTCGTGGTTAGCGCTATACGGGCCGCCGGGTCAGGATGCGCCAGCAGTGCAGCGTTTGCCAGGGCTGCTTTCACCTCCGAGAACGTCCGCTCTCGCTCTGGGGACCATTCGACCCCATCTGCGGGTTTCTGTCTCTTGAGCGCGGCGTACAATGGTTGCTTGAGCCGCGCCACGCGGGGAAGGAAACGATTATAAAAGTTCACCATCCCCCAAAATTCTTGCAGCACCCTGACCGTCTGAGGCCGGGGAAAATCCGCCATGGCGCGCATTTTGTCGGGCAATGGGATCGCTCCTTCCGGAGAGACGCGGTGCCCCAAAAAATCAATCTCCGTCACGCCGAACTGGCATTTCGCCGGGTTGATTATTAACCCATGCTCCTCCAACCTCCGGAAAACTGTCCTGAGGTGGGTTTCATGTTCGTCTTCGGACGCACTGGCTACCAGGATATCGTCCAGGTAGACGAACACGAATGGGAGATTGCGCAGCACTGCATCCATCATGCGCTGGAACGTCTGTGCCGCGCCTTTTAACCCTAATGGCATGTGCAGGAACTTGAATAAACCGAACAGAGTTATTATCGCTGTTTTGGGTACGTCCTCCGCGCGCACTGGGACCTGGTGATAACCGCGGACCAGGTCTATTTTGGAAAAATTGCGTGCTCCGGAGAGGTGAACTGAAAAATCCTGTATGTGGGGAATTGGGTAGCGGTCATGTGCTGTGGCGTTGTTCAACCTGCGGAAATCACCGCACGGTCACCACGATCCCTCAGCCTTAGGGACCATGTGTAGTGGGGATGCCCATGGGCTGTTCGATCGCCTGATGATGCCCAGCCTTTCCAGGTTGGCGAACTCCTCGTGTGCTATGGCCAGTTTAGCTACGTCAAAGCGCCGAGGTCTTGCGAAAACGGGCGGCCCGTTGGTGGTGATAAAGTGCTCCACCCCGTGCTTAGCGATGGCCGCCGAAAACGTTGGGACCGTGAGTGCTGGGAACTGAGTGAGCAGTGCGTGAAACTTACCGCCTGGAGTTGTGACGTTGGCTTGTGCTGTTTGCCAGGTCCCTCGAGCTATACAGGGGAGAGATTCAAAGGACAGTGCATTAACCAGGCGTCTGTTAGCAACATCCACAAGTAAACCATGCGCACACAGAAAATCAGCACCCAGGATTGGGCAACACAGTGCTGCTATGATAAAAGTCCACTCATACGAGCGGCCATGTAGAGATAAGGCCAGTGTTCTCTCACCGAACATCTTAATCTCAGAGCCATTTACTGCCACAAGTCCGGGTCCGCTAGGTCCTGCCAGCCGGTCAGCATAGGACGGCAGGATGACGCTCTTCTGGGCTCCAGTGTCGACAAGGAAGCGTCTCCTCGAGCGCGAGTCCGTCACGTAGAGCAGCTTGTTCTCTTCACCGGCGGTCGCAGCTGCTACCGACTGCCGGTCTTGGCGTTTCCCGAGCGCTTGAACTGGCACGGTGGCGCACATCTGCGTGCATTCTCTCCAAAGCAGCGGTGGTAGAAGCAGAGCGTGTCTCTCCGGCGCTCCTTGGCCCCCACTGCCGCTACCGTCGGTGGCTCCTCACCTCCTCTGGTCGTCTTGCTGGGCTTCGCCGCCGCCGCGTTGACAGTGATCGCCCTGGTGGTGAGTATGATCCGGTCTGCCTCCTGGGCTAGCGCACTTTAGTCAGGCGCGGCCAGCAACGGCGAATTGGCCAGAACCGCTCTTGCCTCTGTTGGAAGGTTCCAGAGGAAAAGGTGGGCAAACAGAAAGTGCCCGTCGTCCGTGCCCATTAATGCCAGCATCTTCTCCATCAGGTCGACGGCTGAACCATCTCCTAACTCGGTCCGCCCCAGGAGCCTCTCCGCTCTCTTACATTCCGAGAGCGTGTAGCTCTGGGTCAGCGCAGCCTTGAGTGCCTCGTATTTGCTGCGGGCTGGAGGCTGATCGAGCAGGCTCGCTACATGCTGGGCTGTGCGAGCGTCCAGCGCTGCTACCACATGGTAGAACTTGGTGTCGTCTGCCGTTACTCCCCGGAGGGCGAACTGGGCCTCGGTGTGGTGGAAGCAAGAGCGCGGGTTGTGTTGCCAAAAGTCCGGTAGCTTGACTGAAACCGCACACGTGTTGCTGGGGGCTCCCGACCGGGCTGGCTCCGGGATTCTTGCCTCGTGTTCCATAATTCGTCTAGGGTCACCAGCGTTGAGTGTGTGAAATAAGAGGCAGATTCATGGACAGACGGTTTATTACACACTTCACATCTCACAAGCACAGAACAGACTGAATCATCTCAACTAGCGCTCCTCAGTTACCCAACTCTCTTCACACATTTCATGGCATTTCCCATCACACAGCATGACATTTACATTACACTGCATTCAACCCCCTATGTCCCTGACTCCTTCCTGCTATATCTCCAGAACTCCCTGGGCATTGTTCTCCCATGTTTATTCACTGTCTCTGCCTGAGATGCTGCATAACCTGACTCCCTATATTGTAAATATAAAGAAAAGAACATAAGATAGCTCCTGGTCCACTGCTGTTGGGGTGACCGACTCAGGATGAGCTGCAGGAGTGATGGCCTCAGGAAAGAACTATGACTGGGAAGCGTCAACCAGGGAGACAGCTGGAGCCATGATGTGCACCTCGGGAACAGCTGGAGCTGAGCTCAGGAGAAGCAGCGGCTGGGTCTCTCTGGAGATGAGGAGATGCTAAAGCGTGCATGCCCTTGAGAGCTGGAATTGCCAGAGCATGCACGTGGAGAGGAGCAGTCACTGCAGGAGTGGGTACATGAAGAAGAGCTGTGGCAGCGGTTGAGCTCACCTCCTCAATTGTGGAACCAGCTGAGGTGGAGATGACCTTGGGGAAACAAGTAGTAGAGATGAGTGGTGGAATACACATGGAGGCAGCAGAAGAAACAAATGGTGAGGGCTCAGTGACAGCTGACGACTGCTGCTGAGACGCTTCGTCTGAAGCAAGGCAAGAAACTTCACTCAAAGTGAAAAAAGAGAAAGGGGTATAAGATAAGATAAGATAAGCCTTTATTAGTCCCATAATGGAGAAATTCCAGGATTGCAACAGCACAGGGATAGCAACACTCAGAGCAACAATCAGAAGGCAAGAGAAAAACAAGAGTAGTGAGTATACATATGTACATACAAATATAAATATATATATATAGACACACAGTGCGGAGCATTGTAGCTGGATGGAATAAATATGAATGTACTTGCCACTGCCGTTGAAGCCCTCTGGATGACAGTGGAGCTGGCATGGAGAGAAGCCGGGGCGGGCGCTGGAACAGAGCATCGAGTGGAGTGGCGTCTCCCGGAACCTTCCTTCCACCCAGACCCCCCATGTGCCAATCGACTGCCGAGGAAGAACTCCCTCCACTCTGCAGGAGCATGCACTGGCTGGCTCCAGTGAGGAGGAGACTGGCAGTGCTGGTAGGGCAGGAAGTGGGAGCTCCTGCACCCAGGGAAGGGAGCGTGGACTCAGGCGGGCTTCCAGAATGTTCACGACAGCCACCCAGCAGTCTGCAGCATCTTCCGGGGAAAGCAAACTGCAGGGCGAGAAAATGAGGTCCTGCAGTACTTCTGTGATCAGCAGCTCTCTCCGACTCTGCCTCCTCCTCCTCCTTTCACCCACTGGGTTCAATACTGGCAGTGGTCTTCTGTCATAATGGTGGCCCCTATGGGGTGAAGAAGAGGACCCAATTGCGAGACGAAATTTGTACATGGTTTATTTAACGAAAACAAACAGCACAGCTCCGTAATGGCAGATAACTATGCCACTAATGTAGTGGTGGAGGGAGTGTGAGCAAACAAACACAAGACCGCCACACTGAGAACATAGAGCAGCAGCTATAAATAGGAGAACACAAATTATCATATGAAGAGCCGTCGTGATTCAGTCCCTCCAAGAATTCACAATGTTGCAATTGCTCAATTCAAGCGAAATGAGCCAATCAGCGTGACTATTACTCGACCTTGCAACTTTGTCCAATTACTGCAACTTTCCCACAATTCTAGCCAATCCTCATCAACTACCACCAATTTCGCCAATCACATTTGTCGCTGAATAGACTCAAATGCTCAGTCTAACCAAACAAATGTGTCACTGCACTACGCTCACTTCCATGTTTACAGTAAATATTAATCTGTAATTTTTTTTTTTTTCAGAAAAACACAGACTTCGATAGACAATACAGAGCAACAGAATAAATTATTTTTTTCCTCTGTGCTCGGTACCGAGTGGTTGGGGATTGCTGTGGTTAGGGAGTTTTCAAATGAAGGTTATGCCATAATTTCCAAATATTATTAATGGATATTGTGTTAAAGTCTGTATTTGCTGTTGCACAAAAGAGTTTTTCTGTATAGCAGAAGTTTCTGCTTAATAAACAAATCACTGTTTAATAGGAAATTTTTGACAATCCTGTACTTTTCTTGTGGTGTTATAGAATAGCATTGCAGTAAACTATGGAAAAAACATCTGCTTTAGAAGTTGTAATTCATCCCACAACCTTTAGTGTCAAAAAAACTTCGCAAAACATTGTGACTTTTCTTGCAACTTTTTAAAAAAGCTCCAGCAAATTCAGGCTTTTTGGGCCACAACAATCATTAAAACATCCCATAAAATCCTGGAGGTACTGGTGAATAATTAACACAAAGCAACAAACGAAGAACAGAAAATAACTAAGGCTGCAGTCAGAATAAGATAAAGTACAGGAATGATAAATATGACACCAGTAACGATAATAGTACAAAGGATTCAACATAATTAAGAGCTGAGGACATAATAAACAATAATAAAATTAAAGTTGGAACATAACAGAAAGTAAGGACATGAACTGAGGCCATGTTACTCATCATCATCATCATAACCAGAACAAAATAAAATATAATTTATTAACAAGAATCAGTGGACGATTTGATGTCAAAATGCATTATTCATTTGTTTTGAATCCCCATTGTTGGACTAATAAAGGTTTATCTTATCTTAAATGACAGAAATACCCGAACTTCAGAAGATTTTGCAAAATCTCAATGATGAGCACTCTGAGACATGTAACTATGTGTCTGGAGCATATGGGATTCTCTCTTTGATTCAAGGAGCTACACACAAAGATGTGGTAAGTGTAAATAATGAAAGTTCTTTCACTTAACTTTTACCACTTTCAGACTATAGTTGGAGAGCTGAAATCATGGGTTCCACTAGCACAGTGTTTTTCAACAAGGGTGCCCTGGTATGTTCAGCTTTCTGTGGGAAATTATCTATTTCACTTCTTAACTGGTACAAAAAAATTGCAAATAATCTGTATTTTTGTGCATGGGTTCTGTAGGCACCCATACACAACAATTGCAAATTATTTGCAATTTTTTTGTACCAATTAAGAAGTGAAAAGAGAAAATTTCCCACAAAGTGTCATGATCTGAGCGTGGGGTGATTTTACCGGGCTCAGTCTTTTTGCCTTTTTTCTTATTTGTACAGTGTTGTCATTTTTGAGTTGCAATTCTGTTATTTTATCCTTGGTTGATTTGTCACATATCCTGTATTGTTTCTTAGTATAATTTATTTTCCTGTTTACATTCATTATAGTTTGTTTTTTACACTGTTGAGGTTATTCGTCGTCATTTTGCCATTTCATTACATTTTTATTCTGTTGTGGGTTGACAGCTGTCAAGTGACATTTCCGGGGTTTTGCTTTGCGTAGGCGGGGTCCCTGTCAACTGTCAGCCTGGTCTCTCCTCTCTCACTGCTCCCAGCTGGTCTTAACTGTATCCTTATTATCGCCTGCCTGCTCAGGTGACCCACATCTGATATCACTTGTTTCATTTGTTCTAGCCGTATTTAAGGGCTGTTGTTTTCATTTTTGGTTGCTGGAGTATTGAGGTTTCTTCCCCCTCATCCTCACCAGAACCCTGCCCTTGTTCTGGTGAGCGTACTCGTGTTTATTTATTTATTTTCTTGACAGTTTGGATTTTTGTGTTGGTGCACTTTTGCAAACTAGCAGTTCAGCATCTAGGTCTTTCTCTCTGCCCTGAGGGGCAATTCATGGCACAAAGACCTGAAGGTACCAGGGCACTCTGGTTGAAAAACACTGTATTAGCTTAAATTAACACATATGCAACCCTGAATGGCTTTTTCAAACTATGAGCAGACCAGGGCCTGAGCCCCTGCAGATAACAGTGCATTTCTCTCCTGTATCAAATTTCATGTTCTCACATCGCTGATGTTACACAAACACTCCAGTCAGCCTGGATTCTGGTGATGCTGTGCATAGTCACCTGCTACTGATCTATATTACAATATAGTTTAGTGTGTCTGGTGTTTTTACAGGTCTTTTAATTTTTTTGCTCTGCCAAACTCCATGCATATCTGTCAGGAGCCGAGCTGGCTTGGTTTCCCCCGGCTCGGTTCTGATCTCTCTGTGGGTCTAGGTGTCACTGTTATGTGCATATTATGTATTCTGTGCCTGCTTCCATACCCATAGCCACTGTGCTCCAGCCGGCAGCTGTGATGCAGCCCTCATGGTCCGCACTCATGTGGATGCTGTTAGACACTTGCCGGTCTGACCACGCCCCCTCTCATTACAGCCAGTTGGTTCTCTGATTGTGCTTCCTGTGCCTCTCCCAGGTGTCCCTAATTTGTGTCTCCAACAATGCTTGTACTTAAGCAGGGCTTTGCGAGTCAAGCATTGCTGGATTATTGTTCGTGTATTGGAGAGGTGCTCTGCTCTTGGACTTAATTGGACTCCTAGAACCGCTCCAGTCCCACTGAGTAGAAACTGTTGGCGTTTCCCCCCATGCCTGCACGCTTTGGAACTTTGCCCAGTTTTCTCCCTATGACTGTAGAGCGTCCTGGAGGACGTCATTGTAACCTTGAGCTAGTGATGTTAAAACCGAGGCCTCATGAAACAATGAGCAACTTTGAGACAACTGCTTCATGAGTGACACAGTTATGAAACATCTAATAAAGACTGCCATCTGGTGACTGACTGTCAGAACTGCATCTGAGTCTATTGAAGAAGGGCAGTACTCTATATCACAGGTTGCACTACACTTTTTATGTCATTTTCTTAGACAGGCTTGTAAAAATTCTGTCAGTTATCTATCATTTAGATAAGCCTTTATTAGTCCCACAATGGGGAAATTCCAGGATTGCAACAGCATAGGGATAGCAACACTCAGAGCAATAATTAAGAAGATAAGAAAAAAAAAATAATAATAATAATAATAATAATAATAATAATATAAGATAAGCCTTTATTAGTCCCACAATTTGGAAATTCCAGGATTGCAACAGCACAGGGATAGCAGCACTCAGAGCAATAATTAAGAAGATACGACAGATATAAATAAGAGCAGTGGATATACATACATACCCATAAATATATATACAAAGTGTGGAGCATTGTAGCAAGATGGAATAAACAGTGTAACCGTCTACTTAGTTATCCTACATAGTATGAATATGTACCCATACATATTGTCACCCTCCGTAGCGACTGATATTGTCCTAGTTGTATGCCGGAGGGGACCATTTGTGTAAGTCTGTTGCGTCTTTTAAATTCAATACTATTAGGTCGTCACGTTTTTTTGCTATCTCTGCGAGCAGCCCTGCTTATGTTATACAGTCTGACAGCCGTAGGTAGGAAGGACCTGTGAAACCTCTTGGTTGGGCACCTAGGATGATGTAGTCTACTGCTAAATGAGCTCCTCAGTGCGTTCAGTATGTCCTGCATAGGGTGGGACTCAGACTCCAGCAGAGATGACAGTTTAGCCATCATCCTTCTCTCTCCTATCTCCTCCACTGGGTCAAGGTGTTACCCCAGGACAGATCTAGCTTTCTTGATCAGTTTGTTCAGTCTCTTTCTATCGGTTGCTGTAATGCCGTTGCCCCAGCAGACCACTCCAAAAGTGATGGCTGATGCCACCACCGTGTCGTAGAATGTCTTCAGCAGCGCCCCTTGTACACCAAAAGACCTGAGCCTCCTCAGTAGGAACAGCCTGCCCTGTCCCTTCTTGTAGAGTGCATCAGTATTGTGTGACCAGTCTAGTTTATTGTTCAGATGAACACCCAGGAACTTGTAGGATGTCACCATCTCAATATCTGTTCCCTGGATGTTTACTGGTGCTGTGAGGGGTTGTCCTTGCCTGTGGCAGTCCACCACCAGCTCCTTAGTTTTCCTCGTGTTGATCTGGAGGCAGTTCCGATGGCACCAGTCCACGAAGTCCTGGATAAGTCCTCTGTACTCAGCTTCATCTCCGTTGGAGATGAGGCCGACGATCACAGAGTCGTCAGAGAACTTCTGTAGAGGGCAGTGTGTTGTGTTGTGTGAGAAGTCCGCAGTATAAAGGGTGAACAGGAAGGGAGCCAAGACCATTCCCTGGGGGCCCCCTGTGCTACCGATGATCGTGTCAGACATGCAGTCTCGGGTTCTCACAAACTGTGGCCGGTTAGTGAAGTAGTCCAGGATCCACGATGACAGGTGCTGGTCCACCCCTGCGCACAGCAGCTTGTCCTTCAGGATCATTGGTTGGATGGTGTTGAAAGCACTGGAGAAGTCAAAGAACATGATCCTCACCACATTCCCGGGCTTCTCCAGGTGGGACAGAAAAAGGTGAAGAGGGAAGATCACTGCATCCCCCACCCCAATGCCATGCTGTTAGGCAAACTGGAGTGGATCCATCACTGGCCCCACCAGGGGGCGGATGTGAGCAAGGAGCAGTCTTTCCAGGGTCTTCATCAAGTGAGACGTCAGGGCCACTGGTCTGTAGCTGTTCAGGTCTTTGGGGTGGGAAGTCTTTGGTACAGGTACCACACAAGATGTTTTCCACAACTGTGGTACCCTCCCCAGCTTCAGGCTCAGGTTGAAGATGTGCTCCACAATCCCACACAGCTGGTCTGCACAGGACTTGAGGAGCTTCGCGCTGATAATGTCCAGTCCTGAGGCCTTCCTCGCCTTGATCTTCCTCAGCTCCATCCTCACCTGGGTCTTAGTGAGGGTCAGGTTGGGGGGCAGTGTGCTAGGAGTGGGGGAGGGGTGTTGTTGGAGTGGGGTGTGGACAGCAGGTCTCGATGACTTTAGAGGCAGCAGTGGTTGTTGTGCAGTCGGGGGGGGGGGGGGACGGTTGGTCAAACCTATTAAAAAACAGGTGTCATGTGGTGGCCCTCGCGAGCCATCATAAGACGCCACACAGTCACCAGTGAGTTTCAGTGAGTTTTATTATGGTGAAAAGTAACAACACAAGATGCAGGGGCAATGACACATAAGTCTACACACATCCGGAGGCGTAAGGCTAAACAGCTCTCTTACAGGTCCATAGGAGGAGACGGTCATACACAGGCAAGGTTGATGGAGTAATGACTACACAGACTGCTGAGGCAGAGACACACAGAGGTCTACTCACACTGGGAGGGGTAAGGCTAACAGCTCACTTACTGGTCCTGGGGAAGCGACGGTCAACCACAGGCAGACGAGGTAGGTAACAGTCCAAAGCATCCGTAGCTCAGACGAAGAACGACTGACACTGCTGCGTCTTACCGCCGCCAGTGCCGGGCTTAAGAAGGCGAAGCACTAATGACGATAATTACAATCAGCTGACCGGCCATTGACAGGCGGAAACCCCACCAAGCACTTTCACAATAAGAGCCCGGTGAGGCCAGAATACAGCCCGCAACTGTCAAGGCCGGCAGCGAAACATAACTTAGCCCGAGCGCGATCAGAAGCCGCACTCGGGTCATAACAGTACCCTCCCTCCACGGGCGGACTCCGAACGCCCCAAGGAACCACCCTGCCCCCCCGCCCCCCCAGGGTGGGAGGTTGGGGGGCAGATGTGGAGGGAGAGAACCAACCCATGAACAAGACCCTAAACCAGAAGGAAAAAGAATACATCAATTTCCCCCAGAACCATGACGAAACCAGAAAAAACAAGACATGACTAAAAAATACAAGGGATACAAAACCATAAAGAGCATAAGCACCTGACACCGAACATCTTCCCACAGGGACCACAGACAACCCGTCTAACTCCAAAGTACATAATCCCACGTGGTAAAGAACTCAAAGTAAGGATCTCTTCAAAAACTCAAACTTAACATGCCAAAATCATACTCCCAAACCACCTCAATACATGATAACTATGGAACAAGAAATACCTGGAAACACACGATAACTATGGAACAAGAAATACCTGGAAACACACATGGAGCAATCTAAAATTGCTTGGCATAACGTGACTACGACTAGACCGTGACTTTCAAAAACACATGAGGCAACCTAAGCACAAACAAAACAAGAAATACATGCAAACACACGTGGAGCAATCTAAAATTGCTTGGCATAACGTGACTATAACTAGACTGCCTTTCAAAAAACACATGAGGCAACCTAAACACAAACAAAACAAGAAATACATACAAACACACATGGAGCAAACTAAAATTGCTTTAACATAACTTGGCTATGACTAGACTGTGGCTTTCAAAAAAAAAACATGAGGCAATCTAAAATTGCTCTGACATAACTTAGCTATAAATAGACTGTGGTTTACAAAAAAAGAAACATGGAGCAATTTAAAACTGCTCTGACTTGACTTAACTATGACTAAACTATGGCCTACAAAAAAAAGAAACATGAGGCAATCTAAAATTGCCTGACTTAACTTGACTATGACTAAACTGTGGCTTTCCAAAAAAAGGAAACATGAGGCAATCTAAAATTGCTTTGACTTGACTTGACTAGACTGTGGCCTTCAAAAAGAAGAGACATGAGGCAATCTAAAATTGCTTTGACTTGACTATGACTATGACTACGTGAAACAACAACAAAAAAAAATGCTAAACGTACTTGACATGACTAGGCACCGTATGGGCCCACAGATAGTCCCACAAACACAGTACATGATCAGGTGGCCTACCCCAATCCCAGGCCCCCAGAAACAAGTCCTCTGGTGGCCGAACCAGGTCACCCCGTAGCAAACACAGTTTACTGGGTGGCCAACCCAAGACGCCGAACGCACGAAGCAGTTCCTCGGGTGGCCGACCCGCATCCCACAACCACCAGGACCTTGGAGGAAATGCATGCAGCCGCCCGCCTGAAGACGACAAGACAGGAGAGCGCCAGTCTGCCAAACACAAACCTCTAACGGCCCCCAGCTGGTGGCTTCTGAGAGGGGAACAACCAAAGACTTGGACCCCCTCGAATCCTGATTGGGTCACAGCCGCACCTGCGCTGGACCCCCACTGGACCTCGTCGGACCCCGATTGGGTCATCGCTGCACCCACGTCGGACCCCGATTGGGTCATCGCTGCACCCACGTCAGACCCCGACTGGGTCACCTCGGCCCACGCGTCGGACCCCGACTGGGTCAGGACTGCTCCGGCGACGACCTCCATCTCCGAACCTGGAACCCCCAGTCCCATGACCTTGACTGGCTCCGGACCGGTAACACTGTGGAGGTGCTCAAAAAACAGAAGAGGACCGGGATCAGTTCCACCGGCAGCGCCAGAGCCCAGCAAGACGAGCTCGGGTGCAGCAGACGGCTGCTCCTCACTCGCCTCCCCATGAGGCAGGCAAAAATGCTCTAACACACCATACAGGAAAACAAGGAAGAGCACTTGCCTGCACTCGGGCTCTGGAGCCGTCCAGGACTTCGCCGATCCAGGTTCAAGAAGACACTCGTCGTCGGGCTCCCACTCGGCTGTGTCGGGTTCCACAGCCGGCCTGATGGTCTTCTGCAGCTGGATCCTCACGCGCTGGCGTCCACGCCAATAACCCGTATGGCGTGGGGGCAGAGGACCCTCGACCTGCTGACTTGGGCTGCATCCCTGAGGACCCCTGGGGACGCTCTCTCGTCGGCACTGGCTCCTCATCGCAGTCCGTTCTCCTCCTCTGTCCAAAACAAGGCTGCAGGGCCGGGATATCTCCCAGAGCCGCAGGCCTCCCCCTCGTTCGATGGCGTGGGACTAACGCCGAGGACCGCTCAGCAGGAGGAGACATAGAGGCAGCAGGTTTAGTACAAATGGCTACAGCTGGGGAAAGAAACTCAGGGAGCTGCGAACCCCGAGCTTCACCCCCAGGAGTCAGACAAGACAGATCACTATGATAAATAGGACAGTGAAATTGGACTTGCCTGTCTCCTGGAGGGAAGATGGTATCAGCTGTAGCGGACATTGCTCCTTCCCTCGCTCGCTGGGTGGTAGAAAAGGACCCATGGACGGAGCCCACCGGCACAGGACTCAGCTCACTCACAGCAGCTGGCTGATTGAGGGGGTCATCCCGGCAGCCCGGAACTGGATCCGGAGCAGGAACTTGCTGAAGATGCGCCCGGCCGTGGCGCCGACGCCTTCACCGGCCCCCAGACGGTGCGAACTCCAGAAACGGATCGAGGACAGGATCGGGATCCATAGGCAAAGAGCAGGAGTGCCTCTTCTCCTGCTTCATGCCGCGTTCCTCCTCCATCATCAGGTATATTTCGCGTTGCGTGGCGATGTCTTCCCTCCTCGCGTCGACTTCCGGGTGGTCGGCGTAGCGGGGAGAGAGATGACAAAGAATATCTTCAGCAGCGTCCAGGTACCAGTGTATGCCGTGGTCATAATCCAGCAGGGAAGCGGAGATGAGCAGCTCATCCACGACTTCCAGCACACCCGTCAGCTCGTGGCTCGGACCCCAAACGCGGCCCCTCCGCGACGGCATTCTTCACATACACAGTACCCAGACAGGAAAAAGCAAATGTCCAAAAACTCGAACCCACTGGTGAATTGCGTCTTGGGTTGGCGTCACCGTAAACGCCGTTTTGGCAGCAATGTACTGTCATGTGGTGGCCCTCGCGAGCCACCATAAGACGCCACACAGTCACCAGTGAGTTTCAGTGAGTTTTATTACGGTGAAAAGTAACAACACAAGATGCAGGGGCAATGACACATAAGTCTACACTCATCCGGAGGCGTAAGGCTAAACAGCTCTCTTACAGGTCCATAGGAGGAGACGGTCATACACAGGCAAGGTTGATGGAGTAATGACTACACAGGCTGCTGAGGCAGAGACACACAGAGGTATACTCACACCGAGAGGGGTAAGGCTAACAGCTCACTTACTGGTCCTGGGGAAGCGACGGTCAACCACAGGCAGACGAGGTAGGTAACAGTCCAAAGCATCCGTAGCTCAGACGAAGAACGACTGACACTGCTGCGTCTTACCGCCACCAGTGCCGGGCTTAAGAAGGCGAAGCACTAACGACGATAATTACAATCAGCTGACCGGCCGTTGACAGGCGGAAACCCCACCGAGCACTTTCACAATAAGAGCCCGGTGAGGCCAGAATACAGCCCGCAACTGTCAAGGCCGGCAGCAAAACATAACTTAGCCCGAGCGCGATCAGAAGCCGCGCTCGGGTCATAACAACAGGTTCAGATTGTTTGCCCACTCCCTGCCCCCCGTAGCCTGAGGGGAGGTATTCTGGAGTCCAGAGATGGTTTTGAGGTTTCTCCAGACCCCCCCGATGTCGCTCTGTTGCAGCTTGTCCTCCATCTTCTTCCTGAAGCGGTCCTTGCCTTCTCTGATCTTCCTCCTCAGCTCCCTCTGTACGGACTTCAGCATCTCCCTGTTCCCCGACCTGAAGATCCTCTTCTTCTCTCTCAGAAGTGTTTTTATCTCAGGGTTGATCCAGGGTTTGTTTTTTGAGCAACACCGTATGGTCTTGGTGGGTACGGTGTTGTCCACACAGAAGCTGATGTAGTCCGTAATGGTGTGAGTAAGGCCATCGATGTCCTCACCATATGGATCACAGAGCTGCTCCCAGGCAGTGGTTTCAAAACAGTCTTTTAGAGCGTCCATCGCCTCCTCAGACCATAACTTCACTGTGCGCATGACCGGAGGTTGTCTGTGTACTAGGGGTTTGTACACTGGCATGAAATGAACCAAGTTAAGATAAGATAAGATAAGCCTTTATTAGTCCCACAACGGGGAAATTCCAGATTGTGATCCGATCTCCCGAGTGGGGGGAGTGGTGATGAGGTGTACGCCTCCTTAGTGTTTGCATAGAATAAGTCCAGTGTTTTATTGTCTCTAGTGTGGCATGTGACATACTGGGTGAGCGTGGGTAGAATGGGGGACAGTGAAATATGGTTGAAATCACCTGAGATGAGGACAAGAGCATCTGGGTGTTCTGTCAGCAGCCTGCCAGTTATTGAGTGGATGACGTCACGCACTGTCCCAGCGTTCGCCGTCGGATTTGCATAAATAACAATGCAGATCACGTGTGAGTATTCCCTCGGGAGATAGGTAGGCCGCATGCTAACAGCTAGCAACTCTATGTCTTTGCTGCAGTACTGTTCCTTAACCGTGATATGTCCAGGTCTGCACCAGTAGCTACTGACATACATTATCACTCCCCCGCCTCTTGCCTTCCCACTGTCTGGTGTTTGGTCTGCCCGTATTGCGTGGAAACCCTCCAGTTTGATTGATTCAGTTCAATTGACTTTAATTAGATCACCCTCCATACAATCTGTCACATGACAGATAGCTTTCAGAATTTATAGTCATTGCTGGAAAAATTCTGTGGAAGGACAATTTTCAGTGAATGAAACCTCTGTGTGTGGGGGGGGGGGGTGAATGCAGGGCTTGACAGTAACACTGGCCAATGGCTGGTGAATTTCAGGAGTGGTCGGTAAGACAGCTACAGGCTCGACACCGCTCACTCAACACTGATTCACACAATATTAAGTGGAAGTGTCATAAGCATTTTTTTTAATAGAATAAAATACAAGATACAAACTCTCAATGAGGATGAAGATTACAAAGAGTTTCAAAATCAGAACTTTGACAAAAAATATACAATCAGTCAAACTTCACATTCCAATTAACAAGAAAAAAAGAGGCATATTAAAAGAGAGAGTAAAGAGTCTTTTTTTGTTATAGTAATAGGAGCTGCCCAGTGTCTTGCAATTTTTTTTTGCATCATGAGCCGTGTATCGAGCGCTGTTTCAGCACACCCACAGTCACGTGACTGTAGCTGTCATGGGGTGGTCCTCACGGACCACTATTAAGATGCTGTAGGCAGCCGTTGAGTTTGCATAATTATTAAAGGAAGGCACACAATACAAAATAAAGAGCCACGAGGGGCAAAACACAAATAAAGACGACACTAGACACACTGACGATAAACACAGACTAAGGAGTCAACTTACTGAGAGTAGCAAGAATCAAAAGGATGACTGGAGCTGGGAAATAGGGACACCAGCCTAACACTGGGGAGACCAGTGTTATTCGTAAGTGAGGCCACAGCCCAGAGTAACCTAAGCTGCTTAATCAGCTGATGAGGCAGTCATCAGCTGAATGCAATCCAGCTGTCACAGAGGAGCTCAGCTCTGACAGCCGGAAGCCCCTCCGAGACGCTGTCAAAATAAAAGCTCGGAGAGCAACAAGGAGCTACACAGAATGGGAGGAAAATACTGCATGACCCGAGCGCGGACGATATTGGCACTCAGACCATGACAATAGCAAGCGAGGCCTGTGACTTAAGGGCTTGCGGGAACATACGCGATGCCCAGCCCTCTCAAAATTCTCGCCAGGTCTCAAATCACGTGATGTGACAACGAGGCCTCCTTTGCTACGGTCACGTGACTGTGGGCATATTGACACTGCTCAACACTCTGCTCGCGACACTTCCACGTTATATTGCTCGAGTCAGTCTCGAGTGGGCGGTGTCGAGCGTAACATCACTACCTTGAGCGCAAATGCTATTTTGAACTGCATGTGAGTTTATCAGTCTGTTCAATAAATGTGTGTGTGGTGTTAACCCAGCGCATTAATCCTCATCCTTTCTCCCCTCGCCGTGCGCAATGGAGATGTGCACGGGAGGGATTATGACAGAATAGGATTTAGTGTGCAGGAAAAGGATTTAGCGTGTAACACCCACACAAACCTTTTTTCATTTCTTGAACTGTTTTGTCACCCACCAGTTTTTGAGGATTCATTATACCTCAAGCTGGTGAAGCAGTATGGAGGAGACAGTGGAGCCGGGAGGACCGCCGAGCCATCGTGGCGATTGAGGGTTTGGCAGCCAGCGCATGCAGCTGTACCTCCCGGAGGGACGAGATGGACAGCTGGGGTGGAATAACCAACTTGGTGGAGCAGAGACTTTACCTGCACCTTCATCCTCGGGTGATTGATCTATCACTCCCTCCACTGCCGCCTCTGCCTCCACCTGTTTCCTCGCCGTGCATTGCGAGGCCGGCGTCTGCATGTAGAAGAATTTGGTGAGAGAAGCCCAGTCTCGTCTCCTGCGTGTTGGCTCCTGTCCCGCTGGCTTTGCCTCTTCCACGGCACCGTGACCCAGCGTTGGACCACAGGAGGAATTCCTCCGCTCTTCCAGTCTGCGGAGGCGGCCCCTTCTGGATATTCCAAGGGACCCAGGAGTGCCGCAGATAAGAAGCAGAAGGCTGTGTGTACTGCAGCTAAAACCACTGCTCCCGGGATTAACAGGCAAGTGTGTTTTCATTTGATTAATTCATTTGATCAATAATCTTGCCTGATGCCTGGGAGTGAGGCCCAGTTTGTGCAGTCCGTTGGATCCTCACCTACCGCTGCAGCAGGAATTAACCCCCCTACCCTCTCTATATCGCCTTCTATCTCCTTTGACTGTCCATCATCCCTGGAGCTCGATCTTCAGAGGAGGGAGGGGGCAGCAGCGTTGGAGGATTCGACTCCAGCCCCGCAGAGCCGCCATGGTCAGAGGAGGGGCGCTGTGACCAACCTGAAACCTGCGCTGACGGAGGAGCGTCCCCTGGCTTCAGCCTTCCAGGGTCCAGCTTGACGTGGGACTCCACCTCCAGAATCCTCACCGGAGGAGTCACCAGCATTGGAGAGTTCTCTGGAGGAGATCAGGACTGCAACAACCATCATGCCTGCTGTGGAGGCGGCCGCAGCAGAGTCAGCGCCTGAACCATCCCCCTCAGCAGGATCGACGGAGTCTTGGACCGCGGTGGAGCTCGAGTTCAGGCAAGTCATTTCTTTTGTTTTTCTTTACTCAGCCTTAGAGAAATCATGCCTGACTCTTGGTGAGGAGAGTCGGGTGCAGCCATCAGCTTCACCTGAGCTCACCTCGCCGGGCTCCGCCACTGCAGGCAACCCTGACCTCCTTTCTTTGTGCCCTCTGTCCACGCCTTCTTTCAGGGTCGCCGGAGAGGGTCCAACACCACCGTAGGGTTTCATAACACCACCGTCGCCTGTTGTTCCGCTGGTGGGCTGCTTCCTGGGTATTGTGCTTGCCTTGGTCGATCAGCTTCCTGAGGACGCAACTGAGTCCCAGTCAGGGTCCACTGCAGATGCTGCAGAGCTCCAATCAGGAGCCACCAAGGTTGCAGCTGTGCCCCAAGCCGGGACCACCGCGGGTGCTGCAGAGCTCCGGCCGGGAGCCACCGTGGGTGCAGCGTTGGCCTGGTCGGGGTCCACCACGGGTGCTGCGGTGTCCCAAGCTGGGACCACCAAGAGTGCTGCAGGTCAGCCTGAGGATGCCGTGGCCCTCTTCTTCCCCCTGCCTGATGCCGTGGAGGTCCCCTCCCTACGGTCCGGTCACCCACCAGTGAGCCTCCCGGTGGGCAGGCCGCCTCCTGCTTCACCCTTTCAGTCCTGGTGGCTTAACAACGCTGGCCGGCTGCCAGAGGGACTGCGTCTCTGGGCTAGATGGCCCATGTTTTCCGGTAAGCCACCGGACTCTGTCCACCGGACTGCCTGCTGGGCCTGAGACTCTGGGTGGCCTCTAGAGCCTCCACGACTTTTGACTTGGGGAGGATTAATTGTGGGCCCTGGGTGGGGTATTGTGTTCCCTCCTTTCCTGTTTCCCCTACCTCCCACCCGGGTTCGTGTTGTTTGTTCCTGTTGGGGTTGGGGGGGGGGGGGTCTGGGATGTTTCCTTGGGAGTCCACCCCTTAAATGGGGGGCTCTGTCAGGAGCCGAGCTGGTTTGGTTTCCCCCAGCTCGGTCCTGATTTCTCTGTGGGTTTAGGTGTCACCTTTATGTGCATATTATGTATTCTATGCCTGCTTCCGTACCCATAGCCACTGTGCTCCGGCCAGCAGCTGTGATGCAGCCCTCGTGGTCTGCACTCGTGTGGATGCTGTTTGACACTTGCTGGTCCCACCACACCCCCTCTCATTACAGCCAGCTGGTTCTCTGATTGCTCTTCCTGCGCCTCGCCCAGGTGCCCCTAATTTGTGTCTCCAGCAATGCTTGCACTTAAGCAGGGCTTTGTGAGTCAAGCATTGCTAGATTATTGTTCGTGTCTTGGAGAGGTGTTCTGCTCTTGGACTTACTTGGACTCCTAGAACCGCTCTAGTCCCGTGAGTAGAAACTGTTGGCGTTTCCCCAGTGCCTGTATGCTTTGGAACTTTGCCCAGTTTTCTCCCTATGACTGTAGAGCGTCCTGGAGGACGTCATTGTAAGCTTTTCGATTGATTGATTGATTTTATTTATTTGAACATTCTGACAAAAGAAAAAAAAAAGAATTTAAAACAAAACAAAAATCAAGGCAAAAATAAAATGTTCAAAAGGAGTGGGAAGAGGCCAACGCTTATATAGTCCCACTCCTTTTCCATACCCAACAAATTACAATATCACTCTTAGTCATCATTCATCCCACAACCACATTCATCATAATACACCCCATAGTCAGATTATGCAAAAGAAATGACACAACGACAGTCCATATTGACAATAATACCAACATCGAACAATAATTGTAACAATAATAAATAAATACTTCTGGTATGTTCAACACAAACACAGACAACACCATCACCATCACAATCACCATAACACAATAACACACACAATAACAACCTTTTTTCATTGAAGACACATTGTAATATTACTGCCCTTTATTTTTATATTGCTCAAAAATCATGTCTTTATATGTTGAGTATAACCTTGAGTGCAAATGCTATTTTGAACTGCATGTGAGTTTATCCATCTGTTCAATAAATGTGTGTGGTGTTAACCCAGCACGTAAATCCTTATCCTTTTTCCCCTCACCATGCGCAATAGAGAGGCGCACGGGAGGGTTGATAACAATATCAGTGGTTGACTTGTATAATTGTCAACATTTTTCATATCGGCAGTGAAAAACTTTCATAGCAGATGAAGACACGGTGTGTGTGTGTGTGTGTGTGTGTGTGTGTGTGTGTGTGTGTGTGTGTGTGTGTGTGTGTGTGTGTGTGTGTGTGTGCGTGCGTGTGCGGGCGGGCGGGCGGGCATTCGTGCACACGCTTTGCACCGTACAGTCTGTGCAGGTTGAATAGGGAGATTGTCCCAGGTAGAACCGATGTGACTCCCACAGCTTTTGTTCTTGGTTTGCCTGGATTGTCAGGGTGGTTTGAGAGGGGCTTTGTATCTTTTGGTTATTGGATTTTAATTTTCAGAAATGGATATTAAAAAGTAAAAAATGGATGGTTATTTCATTTTCACTTTTAAATACAAAATTGAAAATTCAAAAACCAAATATTTTTCGACATATTTCATGGTCAAAGATGGATGAGTGACATTTTCAAAAGGGTTTGATTTTCATTTTCTATTTCAAAATTTAAAAAATTAAGTCACAAGAAAAGAATTAGAAAAAAATTGAAGATTACATGAGTAATCACATTCCCTAAAGGAGGGGAACTTGGTACAATGGCATGGGTAATGTGTGCACGTCCCTAAAACAAAACCTTTAGTCTCACTTTTCAGGCAGTGTGTGCATGATGAAGTGTGGGGCTCCTGCCCTTTGCTCTGTATAACCCCCTCTTCCAACCATCATCATGCAAAACTTCAGTCCCTCATTCTTCCTCACCAAGCCCAGGTACAAGGCAGGGCTGCGGAGAGTTGTATGGAGTTCTCCTTTGGGGAACATGGTTACTCCATGTAACCTTCCATTCCCCTACACTCATTCCACTTGGTACAACTGTATGGGGCTTGTAAAAGTGCCTCGATGAGCTGAACAAATAATGGCAGGTGTTTGTACCGCAGAGCAGGGTAGCACCAGCTGAAAGTACACAGTGGACCACCGAGGGGGCTGTTACATTCAAGGAGTAATACTGAACAAAAGTGAACAGATTTGAATAAATAGCAGCAGCAAAGATGACTGCACCCTTAAAAAGAGCCCACAAAGTGGCCAAGCCCCTAGTAGACTGTGTTCTGACACCCTTGGATGTCAGGGTACAACAGGGCCTGGACATGTCAGGAAAGACCTGAGTGCAGGAGGAGTGGACAGACAAAGCGTGCCTTCTCTACAGGGACAAGTGTCAGAAAAAAGGTAGTCTTGGAAATGGACTTGAAGACCATTGCCATCAAGCTCTGGGGTGGACCTTTCAGAGTCAGAATGTTTGCTTGCCAGGGCTTGGCTGGCCATTTGGAGGCTTTCAGGGGCTTTCAGGGTGAGTGTGTGATGATGAAAAAACAGCCTCTCTAGCAACTGCCGAATCAGTCCTGAGGGATGATGAAGCAGGAAGTTGGGCCATAGTTGAAATAGCACGTCCTCAAACAAGGGTCATAGTCCACAATCAAAAAAAGGAGGGAGCAGCGAGTTTTCACCTTGGAGGTGAAAAGGTCCACAGGCAGCTGTCATGCGGTGATCCTCGCGGATCACCATGAGACGCCAAGAGTCCACCAGTGAGTTTTGCAAAGATGGTGATTTATTAACACACAAGACAGGACAAGACTGTGAGCCGTTCTCGGCACAAACACACATAAATCAATACTTGGGCTCGCAGGGCTGCCCCCAGCCACTACGAGCTAAACTGTGACATGACAAGGGATAACGAACCTGACATGAAGGTCAAACAATGCACTGACAAGGAACGTTGACAATACTTAACGAGGTTTAGACAAAGTCTGACGAGATGTTGACCATACTCCTGCAACATTACTGTCGCTAGTGCCCGCTTTATGAAGGCGAACACTAACGAGCAGTAATGACACACAGCTGACCAGCCTTGACAGGCGGAAGCCCCACCGAGCACCTTCACAATAAGAGCCCGGTGAGACCAGAATACAGCCCACAGCTGTCAAGGCCGGCAGCTAGTTGAACTTAGCCCGAGCGCAATCAGAACCCAGCGCTCGGGTCGTAACAGTACTCTCCCTCCACGGGTGGGCTCAGAACGCCCCAAGGACCACCCTGCCCCCCCCACCCCCCAGGGTGGGTGGCCGGGGGTAGGAGCGGAGGGAGAGAGACCAAACCCAAAAACAAAACAGACCAGAAAAACGACAAACAGGACAATGACAAGAGTAACTGCTCAGACAAAATCAAGAAAATTCAAATGGGGAAAAACAAAAAACCAGAACTACCGGATCAGAAATACCAAACGCGAGACTAAGACAACATACCAAATATTCAAAAAAAAAAAAAAAAAACAGACAAAATACAGAGGAAAAACAAGGCCACATAACACATGCTAGGGCAACTGCAATACATAACCCAAAACACAAAATACACAGAACAGCAAGGACAAGGAAAAAAAAAGACAGAACAATCACCGTGATGGATTAACCCAGAAAACCACTACCCCCCTGACAGTTTATGCTGACCGGCGGAGACCAAGCACCACAGGAACAGCTCAGGTGGTCTCCCGCTTCCAACAGCCGACGGGTGGTCTTAGGAGCCGGAGCATGACCAGGCGGCTCACCAGAGTCCAATGCCCAGCACGTCCACTCCTCCGGTGGTCGAACCAGGTCGCCCGAAGACACACACCACACGTTGGGTGGACGACCCGAGGCGCCAAACCGGCGAAACAGTTCCTCTGGCAGCAGACCCGTGTCCCTCAGCCACCAGTCCTGGGGAAAAACAGCCCGCGGCGGCCTCCCTGACGAGGACAAAACTTGGGAGAGCCAGGACGAGTGAACAGGAGCCCCCATGGCCCCCGGCGATGATGCACAGGGGCGGTGACTCAGAGGGGACAGATGACCAGGATGAGCCTGTAATCCGTTCGATGGTGAAAGGTCTGCAGCTCCTCCCCCGTCCGCGGACCACGCTGGCGCTGCACCTCCGCTGGACCCCGATTGGGTCCCAGCCGCACCCACGTCGGGCCCCGATTGGGCCAGAACCGCACCTGCAGTGGACCCGGATCGAGCCTCCGGTGCACCCACGTTGGGCCCCGATTGGGCCAGATCCGCACCTGTGGTAGATCCCGATTGGGCCTCCGGCGCACCCACGTCGGACCCCGATTGGGCCAGAACCGCACCTGCGGTGGACCCTGATTGGGCCTCTGATGCGCCCACGTCGGGCCCCGATTGGGCCACAGCAGCCTCCACGACGGACCCCGATTGGGTCGGTGCAGCTCCACTGACGATCTCCACCCCCGAACCTGGGACCTCCAACCCAGTGACTCCGACTTGTTCCATGCCAGCGACACTGCAACAAGGCTCAGAAACAAGAAAACCGGGATCAGAATCACCGGTACCAACAGAACCCAGCGAGACGAGTTTGGGCGCAGCAGGCGGCTGCTCCTCACTCGTCTCCCCGAGAGGCAGGTAAAAACGCCCCAACACAGGGCACAGAGACAAAAGAGGGAGCACTTGCTTGCACTTGGGTTCTGTTGCCACCCAGGACTCCGACGATCCAGGTTCAGAGCGGCGACTCTTGTCAGCAGGCTCGAACTCAGCTGCGTCGGGCTCCGCAGCTGGCAGGATGTCATTTGCAGCCTGAGGTTCCTCCCACGCTGCTGTCCACGCCGATGACCCGTATGGCGTGGGGGCAGGGGACCCTCGACCCACTGGCTCGGACCGCTCCGGCGAGGAGACCCGGGGACGCTTCTTTGTCGGCTCAGGCTCCGGGCCGCAGTCTGCTCTTCTCCTCCGTCCACGACGTGGCTGCACGGCCAGATCCAGGCTTCCCAGCACTGCAGGCCCCCTCTCCATCCGACGACATTGGCCTGGCGTCGTGGACTGCTCGACAGGGGGGAACACAGAGGCAGTAGGTTTAGTATTTTTTTCTACAGCAGGTGGAGGAAGCTCGGGGGGCTGCGAACACCGAACTCCGCCCCCAGGAGTCAGACAAGGCAGATCATAATTAAGATGTAACAAATTATCATGCACTTGCCTTTCTCCCAGGGAAGAGATGGTTCCTGCTGTAGGGGACGTTGTTCCTCCTTCTCCCCGCTGGATGGCGACAGAGGGCCCCCTGGAAAGACGAGGTGGAGCCGCTCTCAGAGGTTCACTGACGGGCTTTGCCGTCAGCGAGTCCAGCCGGGGATTCTGCTGTGGGTTGCCTGGGCCGCGGCGCCGACGTCGTCGTCGGCCCCCAGATGGCGTGAACTCCTGGACTGGGTCAAGGGCAGGAGCGGGATCCCAGCACGGGAAGCGAGGATGCCTCCTCCGCTGCTTCCTGCCGTAGTCCTCCTCCACCATACGGAGTATCTCGCGCTGTGCGGCGATGTCATCCCTCCTCGCGCCGACTTCAGGGTGGTCAGCGTAGCGGGGAGAAAGATGATTCAGCACATCCTCAGCGCAGTCCAGGTACCAGCATACCTCGCTGTCGTAGTCGAGGAGGGAAGCAGAGATGAGCGTTTCATCCACGTACTCAAGGACGTCCGCCAGCTCGTGGCTCGGACTCCGAGCGCAGCCCCTCCGCGACAGCATTCCTTCAGCACACCGTACCCAAACAGAAAAAGAACAAACGTCCAAAAAGGCAAAAACTCACGGTGAAAGGCATCTCGGTGTGGCGTCTCTGGCAGGAGTATACTGTCATGCGGTGATCCTCGCGGATCACCATAAGACGCTAAGAGTCCACCAGTGAGTTTTGCGATGATGGTGATTTATTAACACACAAGACAGGACAAGACTGTGAGCCGTTCTCGGCACAAACACACATAAATCAATACTTGGGCTCGCAGGGCTGCCCCCAGCCACTACGAGCTAAACTGTGACATGACAAGGGATAACGAACCTGACATGAAGGTCAAACGACGCACTCACAAGGAACGTTGACAATACTTAACGAGGTTTAGACAAAGTCTGACGAGATGTTGACCATACTCCTGCAACATTACTGTCGCTAGTGCCCGCTTTATGAAGGCGAACACTAACGAGCAGTAATGACACACAGCTGACCAGCCTTGACAGGCGGAAGCCCCACCGAGCACCTTCACAATAAGAGCCCGGTGAGACCAGAATACAGCCCACAGCTGTCAAGGCCAGCAGCGAGTTGAACTTAGCCCGAGCGCGATCAGAACCCAGCGCTCGGGTCGTAACAGCAGCATCCCGAACCTGTCAACTGGTTATTAATTACTAAATATTGTTGAAGGAGTTGGATTAAATTTGTTTCTGTTACTTTTTGAAATAAAGCATTCATTCATTTATTCATTCATTCGTCCTGATATGTAATGTAAAAACAATGTGAGGATGCTCATTAAGTGTCATTGCAATGATACTTAATCCTTGATGATAATAAAGACACTGAACCACCAGTTGCTCCTGGTGGGTCAGCCCAGCGCCTGTGTATGGCAGCTCCACCACCGTCAGTATGTGAATGTGTATGTGAATGGGTGGATAGCAGGATCTGTAAAGCGCTTTGGTCATCTAGAGATGAGAAAAAAGCATTATATAAGTGAACGCCATTTACCAGTGAGCTTAAAGCATGAATTATAATCAATCCAATTTTGTTGCACTGAATAACTGTTTTTTTTTTCAGACTGACGAAAAATGTGAAGTGTATACCTGCCTTCGATCTAAATTGCTTTATGAACTTGATCAAGTCCAACAGGAAATGGAAAAGGTGCACCAGAATTTAAAAGCATGCCTTAACAAGGGAGTTGAAAAGTCCAAACTGTCATGTGAAAACACTCTGCATCACCTTTTATATTGGGTAAGTATTTTCATAGAATTTAAACAAAAAATGCCTTACTTATATCCTGGGTTTGAAATTTCTTTAATTCATATCTTGTTGGGGTTTTTTTTCAGAGAAAGAAGGGTTCGGCATTTCACAGGGTGCTAAAGTGTGTGGTTCAGAATGATGGTGTCCACAAACCAAAAAAGGGACAACAAATGGACTACAATCTTAAGTTATCTTCACAACTGACTCACAGCATTACTGAGGAGTTCAAAAAGACTTTCCCGTAAGAAGGAACCGAATGATGACATGAAAACTTTAGCCATTCAGCCAACTATACCAGAGCATTAGCTATGCATATACAGCCGTGGACAAAATTGTTGGTACCCCTTTGTTTATGAAAGAAAAACCCACAATGGTCACAGAAATAACTTGAATCTGACAAAAGTGGTAATAAATAAAAATTCTATGAAAATTAACCACGGATCATGGATCGTCACCTTATCGTGGTGGTGGTGGTGGTGGTGGGGGGGGGGTTTGCATGCCCCAGTGATCCCAGGAGCTATGTTGTCGAGGGCAATTTGCCTCAGATAGGGTCACCCCAAGACAAACTGGTCCTGGGTGAAGGGCCAGACTAAGAACGATCCAACAGACTCTCATGATAAATTTTATATTCAATTCAATTCAATTCAGCTTTATTTATAATGTGCCACATAACAACAAAAGCAGTCTCATGGTGCCACAGTGCAGAAAAAAAACCCACACACAGTCACAGAAAGACCCAGCAATCAGATGATCCCCTATGAGCAAGCACTAAGCGACAGTGGAGAGGAAAAACTCCTGTTTGGAAGGAAGAAACCTCTAGTAGAACCAGGCTCAGGGAGGGGCAATTGTCTGCTGCGACTGGCTGGGGATGAGGGGATAGGGAGGATGGAAAGGACGGACATAAAGAACAAAGCAGTAAGATGCCAAGTACAATATTGGAGGTCAACCAGCAGTATGGATCACATAACAATAGAACAAGAGTGGGGTTAAAAGACACAAAAGCCCTCCTTAAACGAAAGCTATATTAAAAAGGAAGGATTTTACCCTGTTCTTAAAAACAGAGACCGAGTCTGACTCCCGGACCCAGAGTAGTAACTGGTTCCAGAGAGAAGGAGCTTGGTAGCAGAAGGCTCTGCCTCCTACCGTGCTTTTGGAGATTCTGGGCACCACAAGTAAGCCAGCATTTTGGGAACGTAATGCTTTATTAGGATGGTAAGGTAATATCAGATCTTTTATATATTGGGGGGCCAGATTGTTAAGAGCTTTGAAAGTAAGAAGAAGGATTTTAAACTTGATTCTGAATTCAATGGGAAGCCAATGGAGGGAGGACAGAACCGGGGAAATATGATCTCTTTTTCTGGAACCAATTAAAACTCTAGCAGCAGCATTTTGAATCAACTGAAGATTTTTCAAAGATACTTTAGGACAACCAGATAGTAACGAATTACAATAATCTAATCGCGAACTGACAAAGGCGTGAATCAGTTTCTCAGCATCACCCAGAGACAAGATGCTCCTGATCTTGGCAATATTGCACAGATGATATAAGGCGTTCCTAGAAACAGTTTTAATATGTGAATTAAAGGACAAATCCTGGTCAAAAATCACTCCAAGGTTCCTCACACAACTGTTCAGAGTGAGAGTAGCCGCATCTAAATTAAGGGCATAGTCTGAAAGGGAATTTCTAAGATGTTTTGGGCCAACAACAATGACTTCAGTCTTATCAGAGTTCAATAGCAAAAAATTGCAAGTCATCCAAGCTTTGATGTCCTTAAGACAGGCATCTAACTTGGCCAACTGATCACAATCATCGGGCTTCATTGACAGGTATAGTTGTGTGCCATCTGCGTAACAGTGAAAATGTATACAGTGCTTTCTGATGATATTGCCCAACGGGAGCATATATAGACTAAAAAGAGTAGGGCCCAAAACAGATCCCTGTGGTGACTGAGCTTAGAGCTGGAAGAAAATCCATCATTGACATGGACAAACTGAAATCTATCAGACAAATAAGATCTAAACCACTGCAACGGAGTTCCACTGAGTCCAACAAAGTGTTCCAATCTACCAAGTAGAATGGCATGATCGATAGTGTCAAAGGCTGCACTGAGATCTAAAAGAACAAGAACGGAGACAAGTCCATTATCAGATGCAGTCAGGAGGTCATTAGAGACCTTCACTAAGGCAGTTTCAGTGCTGTGATGAGCTCTGAAACCAGACTGAAATACCTCAAACAAACCAACTCCCTGCAAATGGTCAGATAATTGCACAGCAACAACTCTTTCCAAGATTTTAGAAATGAAAGGCAAATTAGAGATTGGTCGATAATTGGCCAAAACTCCAGGATTGAGCGTCGGTTTTTTTAAGTGAAGGTTTAATTACAGCAGTTTTAAAAGCCAGTGGAACATAACCCAGAGTTAAAGAAGAATTAATGATAAGAAGAATACGGGTACCAATAATTGGGAAAATAATTTTAAATAACCTGGAAGGAATAGGGCCCAGAAGGCAAGATGAAGGCTTAGACGAGGAAATTATTTTATCCAACTCTAAGAGGTAGATTGGAGTAAACTTATCTAAGCAGATATCAATTGAGGGAGTTGCAGTAGTTAATGTACTAGAGTTTACAGTAGGAAGAATCTGACTGATTTCATCTCTAATAGATAAAATTTTAAGATTGAAATAGTTCAGAAAGTCCTGACTCGAAAGCTCAGGGGGGATGTGGGGATTGACCAAGTCATGGCTCTTTGTGAGCCTGGCTATAGTATTGAAGAGAAACCTGGGGTTATTCCTGTTCGCTTCTATTAATGCAGAATAATAGCTTGATCTAGTTTTTCTAAGAGATTTTTTATAGATTAAGAGATGATTTCTCCACGCCAAGTAGAATTCATCTGAATTAGTTGAGCCCCATTTTCTTTCCAATTGACGAATTTTCTGTTTTAAGCCACGAGTTTCTGAGTTAAACCAAGGGGTAAGAAATCTCTGGTTAGACTTTTTCTTTTTTAAAGGGGCTACCAAACCTAGAGTCCGATGCAGAGATGCAGTAACACCATCAACCATGCTATCAATCATGAATGGAGCAGACTCTCCATCACTTATTTCAGGTGTTTCTGTTGTGTTGACCCATGGCATAGAGGAAACAATCTGCAAAAATTTAGCAACAACGTCATCAGAAAGATATCTGCTGTAGTAGTATTTTTCTTTAGGAAATAAGCGATCAAAGATAATGAAATCAAAAATTAACAGACAATGGTCAGACAATACAGGATTATGAGGAGACACAACCAGATTTTCGATATCTATACCATAAATCAAAACAAGGTCCAATGTATGATGGAAATAATGGGTAGAATTTTCTACTTTTTGGGAAAACCCCACTGAGTCTAAAATTGAATTGAAAGCCTTATTAAGACAGTCACTCTCAACGTCAACATGTATATTAAAGTCCCCTACAATAATTAGCGGTTTCCAGCACTAAATCAGCTAAAAATTCGGCAAATTCCGATAGAAACTCTGAATAGGTTGTGGGAGGACAATAAACTATGGCAAAGAGAATTGGGTTCATGCCAAGATTGCCAACAGGCCCCATACTGAGGACCAAGCCTTCAAAGGAATTAAAACATAATTTCTGCTTAACATTAACTAGTAATTTAGAATGGAAATTGCCGCCACTCCACCACCACGACCAGAACCTCTGGGGTTATGACAGTTTAAATACCCAGAGGTAGTTGATTCTTTCAAACCAACATAGTCATCAAGCCTGAGCCAGGTCTCTGTGAGGGATAGTAGATCGATCTGATGATCGAGTAATAGATCATGGACCAGAAGAGACTTAGAAGATAGAGACCTAATGTTTAATAAGCCACATTTAATTTTTAAACTTTGGGGGGGGAACAGAGGCCAAATTATTAATTTTAGAGACTTGAGGCTGGATTAGAATTTTACCATCATTTTGTTTAATCAATCTGGGAAGTTTATGCATTCTATTTTTTTTAACTTTTTTATTAACTATAGAGGGAGCAGAAAAAGGTTCTCTAAGGGAGGAGACAGGGGCAAAGTTGAAAGGTGGTGGAAGAGGAGGAGTTGCAGAAATGCGGGTGTTTTTCAGGTTGTGTTGTATTTGTCCTGGGTTACAATATTTAGGGCAACGGGAGACAGGCTCAGTCTCTGAAGGATTAAAAATCAAAGGCTGATCCAAATGGTAAAGACCACCTGAATTAATGGGATCGATACAATACATGGGAACAGGACCAAAAAAGGGCAGTTTGGCAAACCCAGAAACTTCACAGTGAGTAAATGCCACCAAATTTCAGTCATTGTACCGGAAAACACCGAATAAAATAGAGAAGATTGTCTGTTAAAACACGTGCACCAAGTCTATTTGGGTGGATGCCATCAGGCCTCATAAGTGATGGGCGGTTCCAAAATAAGTTAAAATTGTCAACAAAACCAATGTTAAAAATAGGACAAGTAAAACACAGATAAGAGTTAAGACTGAGAGTTCTGCTAAAACGATTACAGCCTCGCCTGAGAGGTGCCAAAGGCCCAGAGATGAGCACACGTCTGCCACAGTTCATGAGAGTAGGCAGAAGGCTCCTGAAGTCACTTTTTAAAATCTCAGATGCTTCATCTGGGATGTTATTGCATCCCACATGCACAACGACAGTTTGAACATGAGGGAATTCATTTAGCAGGTCAGGGATAAGAGCCTCAATATCAGAGACTCTAGCCCCGGGAAAAAAAGTCACACAGTACCTGCTTCTGACGTTCCTCACGATCGAGTCACCAATTACCAGCGTCGTCTGGTGGTGGTGGTGGGGGGGGAAGGTTGTCGGTGGATTCTGATGTGGAGAGGAATTGTGGAGAGGATGATGTTGTTGTTGCGGAGGCAGGGAGATGCGCTCTTTTCTTCTATCTGGAGCAGGTGTGTAATTTGACACACCCTGGGTGGTCTTTATCCGGGGTTTATGGACATGATCCACCGCTGAAGGAGAGGAGGGAGGATGAGGGGCGTCCACGGACGGGCGGCCAGCGTCCAGGTGGGGAAAATCCTCCAGGGAAAGGATATGAAATCTGTTATCCAAGGACACGGGAAGAGAAGAGGCGCGGCCCATTCCGGTCGAACGACGATGGCCATTAGCTGGTCGAACCAAGGTCCAGGGCGCAGATGGAGGATGAGAGGGACCAAGCAAAGCTTTTGGTTTAGCCCCGAGACAAAACCAGTGTTTGTTGCTGAGGCCATGGTCGGCTGCGCAGGCTAGAGCAGGTGTAGAAGCAGGTGGAGATGTGCTGAGCTCACCCAAATAAGTAGCAGTTTCCGCCATCTGCGAGGCAGTAGCCGGAGCTGATGATCGCCCGAGAATGATGGTGTTGATGTGGTCTTCGGCCTCCTGATTCTTGTAAAGATTGGAGACCCTTGTTTCCAGCTCAGAGACCTTATCGAGGAGCGATAAACAGTGGGAACATGACGGAGAAGGAGCCATGGCGTTCCAGGCGCTGAGATGGGTAGCCCACAGCTAGCCAAAAACAGCTACTCATGCGTCCGAACGGACTTTTAGGCGAGGCCAATACCGAGGTAACAGTAATTAAAAACTGATAACAACAAACAGGGATAAAAAAAACAATAAAATCGATAAAAACAATCAATAAAAACAAACAAAAACAGAGAAAAAAAGTACTCTGACGCGATGAGTGTCAGATGCAGCTGTCAACCGTCAGACGCAGCTGTCAGCTGATTGTTCAAGGATTCAGAGTACCCCGCCCGGTATGGGGTTACCGGGGCCCCACCCTGGAGTTACCGGGGCCCCACCCTGGAGCCAGGCCTGGGGGAGGGGCTTGATGGCTAGCGTCTGGTGGCCGGGTTTCCACCCATGGGACCTGGCCGGGCTCAGCCCGAAGGAGTAACATGGGTCCGCCCTCCAGTGGGCTCACCACCTGCAGGAGGGGTCATGGGAGTCCAGTGCTATGTGGATTAGGTGGCGGTGAAAGACGGAGACCTTGGCGGACTGATCCCAAGCTTTCTAAACTGGCTTTTGGTACGTGGAATGTCACCTCTCTGGTGGGGAAGGAGCCTGAGCTGGTGTACGAGGTTAAGAGATACCGGCTAGATATAGTCGGCCTCACCTCAACACACAGCTCCGGTTTCGGAACCAGTCTCCTGGAGAGGGGCTGGAGCTTGGCCTTTTCTGGAGTTTCCCCGGGCGAGAGGTGATGAGCAGGGTGGGTATTCTTGTATCCCCCTACCTTGCTGCCTCTATATTGAAGTTTTCCACGGTGGATGAAAGGGTTGCTTTCCTGTGCCATCGGGTTGGGAAATGGGTCCTGACCATCATTTGTGCCTATGCACCAAATGATGTTTCAGAGTACCCACCCTTTTTGGAGTCTCTGACTAGGGTGTTGGAGAGTGCTCCTCTTGGAGACTCCATTGTCCTACTGGGGGACTTCAATGCGCACGTGGGCAATGACAGTGAAACCTGGAGGGTGGTTATTGGGAGGAACGGCCTGCCCGATCTGAACTCGAGTGGTCTTCAGTTATTGGACTTCTGTGCTAACCACAGTTTGTCCATAACAAACACCATGTTCAAGCATAAGGGTGTCCATATGTGCACCTGGCACCAGGACACCCTAGGTCACAGGTCGATGATCGATTTTGTTATCGTGT
Source organism: Pholidichthys leucotaenia (assembly GCA_020510985.1). NCBI lineage: Eukaryota > Metazoa > Chordata > Actinopteri > Cichliformes > Pholidichthyidae > Pholidichthys > Pholidichthys leucotaenia. The sequence continues at coordinate 286,959,646 of CM035838.1, forward strand.
CATCAGACCTGTGACCGTATGTCTTGGACACTCGGGTAAAGAAAGGTGCAGAGCTGTCAACTGATCACCACTTGGTGGTGAGTTGGATCCGATGGCAGGGGAGGAAGCAGTTCAGACCTGGTAGACCCAAAACATATAGTGAGGGTGTGCTGGGAATGTCTGGCTGAGGCCCCTGTCTGGGAGGTCTTCAACTTCCACCCCCGGAAGAACTTCAACCACCTTCCGAGGGAGTCTGGAGACATGGAGTCTGAATGGGCCATGTTCTCCACCTCTGTTGTTGAAGCAGCAGCCCAGAGCTGCGGCCGCAAGGTGGTCGGTGCATCTCGTGGTGGCAACCCCCGAACCAAGTGGTGGACACCAGTGGTAAGGGGGGCCATTAAGCTGAAGAAGGAGTCGTACCAAGCTTGGTTGGCTTGTGGGACTCCTGAAGCAGCTGAGGTGTACCGGCAGGCCAAGTGGAGTGCAGCTCGGGTGGTTGCTGAAGCAAAAACCCAGGTATTGGAGGAGTTTGGTGAGGCCATGGAACAAGACTTTCGGTCGACCTCGAAGAGATTCTGGCAAAATGTCCGGCAGCTCAGGAGGGGAAAGCAGCTCTCTGTCCACACTGTGTATGGTGCGGATGGGGCGCTGTTGACTTCGACTGGGGATATCGTCGGGCAGTGGAAGGAATACTTCGAGGATCTTCTCAATCCCACTGATACGCCTTCAACAGAGGAAGCAGGGCTTGTGGACGAGGGGGATGACTCGCCTATCACAGGGGCCGAGGTCGCCAAGGTTGTTAAAAATCTCCTTGGTGGCCGGGCCCCGGGGGTGGACGAGATTCGTCCTGAGTACCTCAAGGCCCTGGATGTTGTTGGGCTGTCATGGTTGACATGCCTCTGCAACATTGCGTGGAGGTCGGGGGCAGTGCCTTTGACATGGCAAACAAGGGTGGTGGTTCCTCTTTTCAAAAAAGGGGACCGGAGGGTGTGCTCCAACTTTAGAGGGATCACACTCCTCAGCCTCCCTGGGAAGGTCTATGCCAAGGTACTGGGGAGGAGAGTCCGGCCGTTGGTCGAACCTCGGATTCAGGAGGAGCAATGTGGTTTTGGTCCTGTCCGTGGCACATCAGACCAGCTCTTTACCCTCTCGAGAATTCTCGAGGGTTCGTGGGAGTTTGCCCAACCAGTTTACAAGTGTTTTGTGGACTTGGAGAAGGCATTTGACCACGTCCCTCATGGTTTTTTGTGGGGGGTGCTTCGGGAGTATGGGGTATCGGGCTTGTTGTTACAAGCTATTCGGTCTCTGTACGACCGTTGTGAGAGTTTGGTTCATATTGCCAACACTCGGTCGGACTCATTCCCAGTGAGAGTTGGACTCCGCCAGGGCTGCCCTTTGTCACCGATCCTGTTCATAATTTTTATGGACAGGATTTCTAGGCGCAGCCAGGGAATGGAGGGTGTCATGCTTGGTGACCACAGGATCTCATCTCTGTTGTTTGCAGATGATGTTGTCCTGTTGGCTTCATCCAGCAATAACATACAGATCTTGCTGGGACAGTTTGCCGCTGAGTGTGAAGCGGCTGGGATGAGAATCAGCACCTCCAAGTCAGAGTCCATGGTCATCAGCCGGAAAAAGGTGGATTGTCCTCTCTGGGTTGGGGACAGGCTCCTGCCCCAAGTGGAGGAGTTTAAGTATCTTGGGGTTTTATTCACGAGTGAGGGGAGAATGGAGCGAGAAATTGACAGACAGATCGGAGCAGCATCTGCAGTGATGCGGACGTTGTACCGGTCTGTTGTGGTGAAGAGGGAGCTTAGTTCTAAGGCAAAGCTGTCAATTTACCAGTCAATCTACGTTCCTACTCTCACCTATGGTCACGAGCTTTGGGTAATGACCGAAAGAATGAGATCACGGATACAAGCGGCTGAAATGAACTTTCTCCGTAGGATTGCTGGACTCATCCTCAGAGATAGAGTGAGGAGCTCAGTCATCCGGGAGAGGCTCAGAGTAGAACCGCTCCTCCTCCACATTGAAAGGAGTCAGTTGAGGTGGTATGGGCATCTGATTAGGATGCCTCCTGGACGCCTCCCAGTTGAGGTGTTTCAGGCACGTCCCACTGGGAGGAGACCCCGGGGCAGACCAGGACTCGGTGGAGAGACTATGTCTCCCAGCTAGTCTGGGAATGCCTCTCCCCAGCCACCTGCTCCAGCTCTCTGAAGGGCTGGAGCAGGTGGCTGGGGAGAGGGAAGTCTGGGCTTCTCTGCTGGAACTGCTGCCTCCATGACCCGGACCTCCGGAAAAGTGGTAGAGGATGGATGGATGGATGGATGGATGAAAATTAACCAATGAAAATCAGACAATGCTTTTTGAATTGTGGTTCAACAGAATTACTTTAAAAAGCAAACTCATGAAACAGGCCTGGACAAAAATGATGGTACCCCTAGAAAAGATTGAAAATAATGTGAACACAGGGACACGTTCAACCAAGATGTGTCCTCTAATTAACATCACAGGTGTCTACAAACTTGTAATCAGTCAGTCGGCCTATTTAAAGGGTGACAAGGAGTCACTGTGCTGTTTGGTGACATGGTGTGTACCACAATAAAAATGGACCAGAGGAAGCAAAGGAGAGAGTTGTCTCAGGAGATTAGAAAGAAAAGTATAGACAAGCATGTTACAGGTAAAGGCTATAAGACCATCTCCAAGCAGCTTGATGTTCCTGTGACTACAGTTGCACATATTATTCAGAAATTTAAGATCCACAGGACTGTAGCCAACCTCACTGGACGTGGCCGCAGGAGGAGATGGATAATACGAATGGCAACAGAAGAGCCCAGAACAACCTCTAAACACATTCATGGTGAACTCCAAGGTCAAGGTACATCAGTGTCAGATCGCACCATCCGTCATTGTTTGAGCCAAAGTGGAATTCGTGGGAGACGACCAAGAAGGATACCACTGTTGAAAACAAATCATAAAAAAGCCAGACTGGAATTTGCCAAACTGCATGTTGACAAGTCACAAAGCTTCTGGGAGAATGTCCTATGGACAGACAAGACAAAACTGGAACTTTTTGGCAAGGCACATCAGCTCTATGTTCACAGACGCAAAAACGAAGCATACCAAGAAAAGAACGTTGTCCCTACTGTGAAACATGGAGGAGGTTCTGTTATGTTCTGGGGCTGCTTTGCTGCATCTGGCACAGGGTGTCTTGAATCTGTGCAGGGTGCAATGAAATCTCAAAACTATCAAGGTATTCTAGAGAGAAATGTGCTGCCCAGTGTCAGACAGCTTGGTCTCAGTCGCAGGTCATGGGTCTTGCAACAGGATAATGACCCAAAACACACAGCTAAAAACACCCAAGAATGGCTAAGAGCGAAACATTGGACTATTCTAAAGTGGCCTTCTATGAGCCCTGATCTAAATCCTACTGAACATCTGTGGAAGAAGCTGGAACATGCCATCTGGAGAAGGCACCCTTCAAACCTAAGACAACTGGAACAATTTGCTCATGAGGAGTGGGCCAAACTACCTGCTGAGAGGTGCAGAAGTCTCATTGACAGTTACAGAAATCATTTGATTGCAGTGATTGCCTCAAAAGGTTGTGCAACAAAATATTAAGTTAAGGGTACCATCATTTTTGTCCAGGCCTTTTTCATGAGTTTGTTTTTTTTTAAATAATTCTGTTGAACCACAATTCAAAAGCATTGTCTGATTTTCATTGGTTAATTTTCATAGAATTTTTATTTATTACCACTTTAGTCAGATTCAAGTTATTTCTGTGACCATTGTGGGTTTTTCTTTCATTAACAGAGGGGTACCAACAATTTTGTCCACGTGTGTATAACTACATATGAGAAGTTGCATAGAGACATTAAAATTAATCCTGTCATATTAAAACACTCTGTTAATGTCTTTCAGAAATGATGCAAAAGCTGCACCATTTAATGGAGCCATCAAAAAATTTTCACTTAATACAGATGAACTCATTTCAAAGCACAGCGCTCTTGAGCTGCAGCTGAGCTTTCTCAAGACGGAGGTAAAAGATAAACCTATTTTAACAGTCTTCACCATAATACTGAAAAAGGGTAATCTGGTTTGTAATGATGTTTTTTAAAATGCATGCCTATGTAAATGTAATGTCCCTTTTTAAGGAAGAAAAAGTGAAAGCCGAACTAAACAAAAACATCCTGAAGCGCAAGAAAGAAATCTACAGTAGTCTGACAGAGACAATTCAGGAAAACATGCAGGAAGCCTATAAAAGTATGAAAGAAGAACTATACTATACATAGTTTCTTCCAACTTGATATTACATAAAATCTATTAAACAAAATATTCCTGTGTTTTTATAGAAGCTGCCGAAATCAGTGGAAAAGGTGCGCTAAAAAAAATGAGGGACACAATTGAGAACCACATGAAGTCAAACAAAGAAATGTTTGAGCTTGCAAAAAATGCCATGTTGAAGAAGCTGAATAACTTGCAGGTTTACATTTTACAATATTATATATACAGTATGTACAGTGCTGTGAAAAAGTATTTGCCCCTTCTTGATTTCTTATGTTTTTGCATATTTGTCACAATTAAATGTTTCAGATCATCAAACAAATTTAATATTAGACAAAGATATGCAAGTTAGGTTAACTGGCAACAAACTGGGGATTCTAAATTGTCCTTGGCTACGACTGTGAGAGTGAATGGTTGTCTATCTCTCTGTGTTGGCCCTGCAATGGACTGGCGATCTGTCCAGGGTGTGCCCTGCCTCTCGCCCAAAGATGCTGGGATAGGCTCCAGCCCCCCCACGACCCGAAAAGGATTAAGCGGTAGAAGATGAATGAATGAATGAATTTATTAATGGAAAAAACGCTATCCAAACCTACCTGGCAACATGTGAAAAAGTCATTGCCCCCTAAACCTAATAATTGGTTGTGCTGTGGTGACCCAGACACTGCAGTGAGCATTATCTCACACCTAGTAGCAGACAGAAGGGCTGAACAATGGACTTAGGGGGGTAGCACCCCACAGGGACAATTAGAAACTAAGACTAAACTATGACGCCTCCCCCTCCTGCTGCTTTAAACTAGAGCACAGGGAGGTGAATGTATTGCAGAAAAGTAGCATGTGGTATGTTAATAATGCCACACAGTGCTTTCGTATATAACGTGTAATTATAATCTTGCCATTCTTGGCCTTTGTCAGACCTGATGAATATGCGCCAGCCTCAGTTCCTACGCGCAGGTCAATTAAGCTATATAAGAGAGTGCAGAGGAACTGAGGCAAGGCCTTCCAGACTAGGCTCTTCACGGCCCCAGCATCCACGCTGGGGTCCCAGGCTGTACATATGATAGAGGGTTCAATAAAGAATCTGTGATGACCTACGCTCGTGCCTCACCTCTACATCCTTTCCCTTTCACCCTCTACATTGGTGACCTGACGTGAATGGACTGTCTCTCCCTTCTGCTGCGCTGTGGACTCCTTTTTCTCCACATTGGTGACCTGATGGAGATGAACTGTCTCTCCCTTACGCCGCACACCACATGGTGACCTGACGTGGGATGACCGTCTGCTATCTTTCACCGCGCTGTGGATTCCAGAGACCAGGGATCGCCTACATCCTTCTCATTCACACTGCAGTGCGCACGCCTTTTCCTCTCTCCACGACGGCGACCTCCAGGGCTAAGGAGAGAGAGCAGCGCAGGGACCGAAACGCACGAGGATCAGCGACACGAGTTATGAGAAACAGAAACAGCCTGAACGGGGAAGATCATCGGCCAGAGGAACTGAGGCAAGGCCTTCCAGACTAGGCTCTTCATGGCCCCAGCATCCACGCTGTGGCCATAGGCTGTATATATGATAGAGGGTTTAATAAAGAATCTATGATGACCTACGCTCATGCCTTGCCTCCACATCCTTTCCCTTTCACCCTCTAGCAATGCCATACTTGGCAGCAACAACTGCAGTCAGGCGTTTGTGAAAAATGGCAACAAGTCTTTTACATTGCTGTTGGAGAATTTTGGCCAACTCTTCCTTGCAGATTGTTTTAAATCAGCCAAACTGGAGAGTTTTTGAGAATGAATGGCTTGTTTGAGGTCATGCCACAGCATCTCAAATTGATTTAAGTCCAAACTTTGACTAGACCACTCCAAACCTTTGATTTTGTTTTTTTTAAAGCCATTCGGCAGTGGACTTGGATCCTTGTCCTGCTGCATAAACCAAGTGCGCTTGAGCTTGGGGTCAGGAACTGATGGCTGGACATTTTTCTTCAGGATTTTCTGTACCAAGCAGTATTCATGGTTTCATCAATGGAAGGATGAACTTTGACACTGTGTGACTAGTGATGGAGAAGCAATTCGGACTTGGATGGAAATCAGATGTGTAACTAAAACAGAGATTGAGGAGATGTGTTTTGACAAAGGGCCCAGACAATTCTGGACCATAGCAGATGGCACCAGCGAGTCTCAGTTTAGGTAGTGAAGGGGGCCTTTCTTTCCCCCCTCCGGTCATATGTAGGTATACTGTGTATGCTAGAATGAAAAGTAAGGATTCTGAGATGTGTTCTGATCTTCCAGCGCTGTAATAAAGACTGCCTTAATTGAAGATCAACAGTGTCAGCCTCTTTGTTCATTGAACCATCAGAAGTCTTCCTATCAATCAATTACAGCAAGTCATCCAGATCCTGAAGCAGCAAAGCAGCCCCAGACCATCACACTGCATACACCATGTTTGACTGTTGGTATGTTTTTTTTTGTTGTTTGTTTTTTTTTTATGAAATGCTGTTAGTTTTAGGCCAGATGTAACGGGACACACGCCTTCCAGAAAGTTCAACTTTTGTCTTGTCAGTCCACAGAAGTTTCCCAAAAGTCTTGGGGATCATCAGGATGTTTTTTGGAAAATGTGAGATGACCCTTTGTCTTCTTTTTGGTCAGCAGTGGTTTTCACCTTGAAACTCTCTCATGGACGCCATTTTGCCCAGTCACTTTCTTATTGTTGAAACATGGACCAGCGCCCAAACTGAGGCAGGTCAGGTCCACAGTTCTTTAGATGTTGTTCTGTTTTTTTTTTTTTTGTTTTGTTTTGTTTTGTTTCTCATCTGTTCTTGAATTTCTTCAAATTGTGGCATGATGTGTTGATTTTTGAGATATTTTAACCTACTTGACTTTGTCAGATGGATTCCATTTAAATGATTTCTTGATTCAACAGGTCTGGCACTAATCAGGCCTAGGTGTGGCTAGTGATATTGACCTCAGCTTCGTTATGTAATGGGGGTATGTTTTCACATAGGACAAGGGAGATTTGGATAGCTTTTTTTCCCTTAGTGAATGAAGTCATTATTTATAACTGAATTTTGTATTTACTCAGGTTCTCTTTGTCTAATATTAAAATTGGTTTGATGATCTGAAACATTTAAGTGTGACAAATATGCAAAAATACAAGAAATCAGGAAAGGGGCAATTACTTTTTCACAGAACTCTGTGTGTGTGTGTGTGTGTGTGTGTGTGTGTGTGTGTGTGTGTGTGTGCGTGCGTGTGTGTGTGTGTGTGTGTGTGTGTGTGTGTGTGTGTTTAAATCCTCTATCTAAAGAAAGACCCAAATATACTTTAAGGGATAAGTTGAAAAAGTCTTCAGCAAGAAATTGCAGATTACTGTATTACAGTTGATCAGTTGTAATTAATCTAAGACAGAATCATACAAAAATGAATGTGATCATCTGTCCATTAATCTAAAAAGTGTTTTTATTTGATTTCAGTAATTTTGTCTGTGATATTAAAAATCTTGGTTTTGAATTAGGTGGAAATCAGAAAAACACTCGAGAAAACTCTGAAGGAATCTATTGAATTCTCACTCAACACTGAGGACGACTCACTCCCAGGTAAAGAAACATTTGCACTGACTGAACACACTCTCTCTCTCTCTCTCCATATACTGTATATATATATATATATATATATATATATATATATATATATATATATATATATATTTTTTTTTTTTTTTTTTTTTTTTTTTTCTTCTTCTTCTTCTTTTGGCTGCTCCCTTTAGGGGGTCACCACAGCGGATCATCTGCCTTGGTCTCACCATATCCCTTGCATCTTCCTCTGTAACACCAACCCTCTGCATGTCCTCCTTCACTACATCCATGAATCTTCCCTGTGGTCTTCATCTTTTCCTCCTACCTGGCAGCTCCAGCTTCAATATCCTTTGTCCAATATATAAGATAAGATAAGATAAGATAAGATAAGATAAGCCTTTATTAGTCCCACAACGGGGAAATTCCAGGATTGCAACAGCACAGGGATAGCAACACTCAGAGCAACAATCAGAAGGCAAAAAAGCAAGCAAGAGCAGCTAATATACATATGTACATATTACTATAAAATATATATATACACACACACACACACACAGACACACACACAGACACACAGTGCAGAGCATTGTAGCTGGATGGAATAAATATATGAATATATGAACACACAGTGCAGAGCATTGTAGCTAGATGGAATAAATATGTAAATATATAAACACCCACAGTATGGAGCATTGCAGCTAGGTGGAATAAATATGCAAGTATATAAACACACACAGTGCGGAGCAATGTAGCTAGATGGAATAATATGTAGATATATAAAAACACAGTGCGGAGCATTGTAGCTAGATGGAATAAAAAATATAGATATATAAATATAAACACACCCAGTGCAGAGCATTGTAGCTAGATGGAATAAGTATGTAAATATATAAACACACACAGTGCAGAGCATTGTTGCTAGGTGGGATGAAACAGCATAACCGTCTATTTAGTTATCCTACATGGTATGATTATGTGCCCATACATATTCTCACCCTCCATAGCGACCGGTATGTTCCTAGTTGTATGCCGGAGAGGACCATTGTGTAAGTCTATTGCATCTTTTGCATTCAAAAACTATTAGTTTGTTACGTCTTTTTGCTATCTCTGCGAGCAGCCCTGCTTAGGTTGTACAGTCTGACAGCCGTTGGTAGGAAGGACCTACGAAACCTCTCGGTTGTGCACCTGGGATGATGTAGTCTGCTGCTAAATGAGCTCCTCAGTGCATCCAGTATGTCCTGCATAGGGTGGAACTCGGACTCCAGCAGAGATGACAGTTTAGCCACCGTCCTTCTCTCTCCTATCTCCTCCATCGGATCAAGGCGTTGCCCCAGGACAGAGCTAGCTTTCTTAATCAGTTTGTTCAGTCTCTTCCTATCGGCTGCAGTAATGCCACTGCCCCAGCAGACCACTCCAAAAGTGATGGCTGATGCCACCACCGTGTCATAGAATGACTTCAGCAGCGCCCCTTGTACACCAAAAGACCTGAGTCTCCTCAGCAGGAACAGCCTGCGCTGTCCCTTCTTGTAGAGTGCGTCAGTATTGTGTGACCAGTCTAGTTTATTGTTCAGATGAATACCCAGGTACTTGTAGGATGTCACCATCTCGATGTCTGTTCCCTGTATAATTACTGGTGCTGTGAGGGGCTGCCCATGCCTGCGGCAGTCCACCACCAGCTCCTTAGTTTTCCTCGCGTTGATCTGGAGGCAGTTCCGATGGCACCAGTCACAAAGTCCTGGATAAGCCCTCTGTACTCAGCTTCATCTCCGCTGGAGATGAGACCAACGATCGCAGAGTCATCAGAGAACTTCTGTAGATGGCAATGTGTTGTGTCATGTGAGAAGTCCGCAGTATAAAGAGTGAACAAGAAGGGAGCCAGCACCGTTCCCTGGGGGGCCCCCGTGCTACTGATGATCGTGTCGGAAACACAGTCCCGGGTTCTCACAAACTGAGGCCGGTTCGTGAGGTAGTCCAGGATCCATGATGACAGGTGCTGGTCCACCCCTGCGCGCAGCAGCTTGTCCTTCAGGATCATCGGTTGGATGGTGTTGAAAGCACTGGAGAAGTCAAAGAACATGATCCTCACCATATTCCCGGGCTTCTCCAGGTGGGACAGAGAATGATGAAGGAGGAAGATCACCGCATCCTCCACCCCAATGCCATGCTGGTAGGCGAACTGGAGTGGATCCATCGCTGGTTCCACCAGGGGGCGGAGATGAGCAAGGAGCAGTCTCTCCAGGGTCTTCATCAAGTGGGACGTCAAGGCCACCGGTCTGAAGCTGTTCAGGTCTTTGGGGTGGGAAGTTTTTGGTACAGGTACCACACAAGATGTTTTCCACAGCTGTGGTACCCTCCCCAGTTTCAGGCTCATGTTGAAGATATACGTCACAATCCCACACAGCTGGTCTGCACAGGACTTGAGGAGCTTTGCGCTGATGCCGTCCGGTCCCGACGCCTTCCTCGCCTTGATCTTCCTCAGCTCCGTCCTCACCTGGGTCTTGGTCAGGGTCAGGATGGGGGGCTGTGTGTTGGGAGTGGGGGGGGTGTCGGTGGAGTGGGGAGTGGGTAGCAGGACTTGATTTCTTAGAGGCAGCAGTGGTTGTTGTGCAGACAGGGGGGCGGGCGGTTGGTCAAATCTATTGAAAAACAGATTCAGGTTGTTCGCCCACTCCCTGCCCCCCGTGGCCTGGGGGGAGGTATTCTGGAGCCCCGAGATGGTTTTGAGGTTTCTCCAGACCCCGCTGATGTCGCTCTGTTGCAGCTTGTCCTCCATCTTCTTCCTGAAGCTGTCCTTGCCTTCTCTGATCTTTCTCCTCAGCTCCCTCTGTACGGACTTCAGCATCTCCCTGTTCCCCGACCTGAAGATCCTCTTCTTCTCTCTCAGAAGTGTTTTTATCTCAGGGTTGATCCAGGGTTTGTTGTTTGAGTGACGCCGTATGGTCTTGGTGGGAACGGATTTGTCCACACAGAAGCTGAGGTAGCCCGTGAAGGTGTGAATGAGGCCATCGATGTCCTCACCATGTGGATCGCAGAGCTGCTTCCAGGCAGTGGCTTCAAAACAGTCCCTTAGAGTGTCCATTGTCTCCTCAGACCATAACTCCACTGTGTGCATTGCCGGAGGTTGTCTGTGCACTAGAGGTTTGTACACCGGTCGGAGATGAACCAAGTTGTGATCCGATCTCCCAAGTGGGGGGAGTTGTGATGAGGTGTACGCCTCCTTAGTGTTTGCGTAGAACAAATCCAGTGTTTTATTGTCTCTAGTGTGGCATGTGACATACTGGGTGAAAGTGGGCAGAATGGGAGACAGTGAAACGTGGTTGAAATCGCCTGAGATGAGGAGAAGAGCATCTGGGTGTTCTGTCTGCAGCCTGCTGGTTACTGAATGGATGACGTCACGCGCTGTCCCAGCGTTCGCCGTCGGATTTGCATAAACAACAATGCAGATCACGTGTGAGTATTCTCTCGGGAGATATGTAGGCCTCATGCTAACAGCTAGCAACTCAATGTCTTTGCTGCAGTGTCGTTGTTTAACAGTGATATGTCCCGGTCTGCACCAGTTGTTGTTAACATACATGATCACTCCACCGCCCCTAGTTTTGCCACTCTCTGGTGTTCGGTCAGCTCGTATCGTGTGAAAACCCTCCAGCTCAATGTTAGCATCTGCTGCTAGTTCAGTTAGCCACATCTCAGTAAACAAAAGGAGACAGCACTCCCGGTAAGTGCTATCATAACGGGAGATAGCCGCTAGCTCATCTAACTTTCCCAGTATCGACCGTACATTTCCCATGACAACAGATGGAAGGGAGGGTCTGTACCTTATATTTTTTGTCCTCCGCCTTACTCCAGCCCGGCAGCCGCGGCGTTTTCGCCTCAGTTCTCTCGGTATGTCGAGATTTTCCAGTGGGACCGGGTGGCGGTTAAATGCTAGCAGCTCTTCCCTGTTATATCGTATCCTGCTATAAACAGTGGCTCCGTCCACCGGCTCAGGAGACATTTGGGATGATCTGTGTGTCCGTGATATAAGTGGGGTGAAAAAAAAAGTGATCAAAAGAGAGAGGAAGGGAAAAAAAACTCGGAATCGAGCCGCTGTTGCAAAAGGCAGCCGACTGGTGTGGCGCCGAGACGAGTATATATCCAGTATCCTTCCTCTGCACATGTCCAAACCATCTCAGCCTTGCCTCTCTTGGTCTCCGAACGGCTCACCCTGAGCTGTCCCTCTGATATACTCATTTTTAATTCTGTCCCTCCTAGTCACTCTCAGTGAGAATCTTAGTATCTTCAACTCTGCCACCTCCAGCTCCGTCTCCTTTTGCTTTGTCAGCGCCACCGTTTCAAAGCCATACATCATAGCAGGTCTCACTACCATCTTGTAAATCTTCCCTTTCACTCTAGCTGCTATCTTTCTGGCACAAATCACTGCTGACATTGTCTCCACCCACTCCACCCTGCCTGCACTCTCTTCTTCAGTTTTCTTCTACATTTTCCATTGCTTTGGACGGTTGACCCCAGGTATTTAAACTCATCTGCCTTCACTACCTCTACTCCTTGCACAGCTTTATTGAACTTTGATGGAACAGTGGTTACACGGTTGGCACAAGGCAGAAGGCACCGGTCGAAGAGGCTGCAATATGGATGCCCTCTGGTATTTGGATGGTGGACGTTCCTTTCCTAGAACCCAAACCAAGTCCATAACCCTCAGAGGGGCTCGGCTCGGCCTGACATGGTGCTGCTTAACACGCAGTTTTTCCATGCTTGTTGGTCTGGCCCCTACCTCTTCTGAAGCCATTGTAGCAGTCAACATCACTGCAGACCCTCCATCCCTCTGCGGCTAGGCTCTGGAGGAATCTGGGGCTAGCACATTGGTGTCACTCGCCGGCGCAGGCGACTCACCGCTGCACTCGGTACCCCCCTCTACCATTTCCCGAGCGCCGGCACTGAGACCCTCCTGTGCCAAACCTGAGTGAGACTGGTCCTGCTTGACTGCCGTGGGGTCTGTTAGCTCTTCATCCCACATGTCCTCATCAACACCAGAACCGGAGGGTTCCACTGGCAGCAACCCAACCGTTCTTCCCTAGCATCTTCTTTAATGGCAAAGCCCAGTCCGTAGAACAAGTCACAGCCCATGACTTTATCGCACTGGGCTGTCACGTGGAACATGAAGTCAACCATCGTCACAGACTTGTACCGAACTGTTAACTCCAAAGTCCCAACCGTGCACAGCCTGCCACCTTCATAACCATAAAGTGCTGCTGGGTTACCTCTTACCCTGCAGTGGGGGAAAAACTTCCTCACTGTGGCTCAATCCAGCAACGACCGCTCCGCCCCCGTGTCGAGCAGCAGCAGCACCTCCATGCCGTCTAGTTCCATTGTGCAGAATGTGTACCCATTGGTACTGGGGGACACTGTATGGATGGTTGCCGGGGGCAGGCTTAGTGATTTCTTCTCTTGAATCTCCGGCTCAGATACACGACACACTCTAGCATAATGGTTCAAAAGTTCACATCTGCTACAACGCTTCCCTCTAGCCGAGCAGTCCTTAGCCTTGTTGCGGTGTGTCATGCACCCACAAACCTTGCTCAGGGGTTTTCCCTGGCCAGACCTTCGGCTGGCAGCACTGGCTTCCATAGTGTGGTCATCCAAGCTATCCTCGCTATCCAAGTCCACAACATTTGCCGCAGCAGGAGGCTCCGGCGGCCGTTGTGACTGGTGCCAGTTTAGCTCCTAAGCTAGCTTGTCTGCAGCCTCCAGCTGGAGAGCCACCTCGACAGCCCTGGCTAACATTAAGTCATTCGGCGCTCTAAGTAGCCTAACCCACAATGCAGCGCAGCACATGTGCTTCACAAGCTGGTCACGTACCGATTCATCTTCCAACGGCCCAAAGCGACACTCGCTAGCTAACTGCCTTAAGTCAGCGACAAACTGATGAATAGGTTCATCCACTTGTTGATGTCGCTGCTGAAAGCGAATCCTCCGGACAGTCATCCTGTCTGGGGTATGAAAGTAATTTGCTAGCAGCTCGACGATGTCTTCAAAAGAGTCTGAAGCTCCGAGTGTGTGCAGGGCACGATGACCCTCTATACCCAGGTTATGAACAAGTAGTACACGTGCTCTTAACTTGTCGAGCTTACCCAGGTCAAGCGTGGTGATGTATGTCTAGAAAGCCTCAAACCATCTCGACCAAGGCACTGGCGGCTCGCCCAGGCGCTCGAGGAAGGGGCAAAGTGGTGTGATACACGCCTTCATGAGTTAATCCTCGATCGCCAAATGTTATGTATGGTAAAATACCTTGGTAAAGGATGAGGCAAGATGGCTGGACGAACACAGCTTGATTGAACATTGATGGAACAGCGGTTACACAGTAAGCATCAGGAAGAGGGCACCAGTCAAAGAGGCCGCAATATGGATGCCCTCTGGTATTTATAGGGCAGTGCAGTGGTGGAACAGGAAGTGCTCGCTACTACACTGCACTTCACAATAAAGGTGCTGAATCACAACATCACACATACCTCCACCCTTCTAGGTTCTCTTCCATCTCCTCGCTACTTGCACTATAGATCACAGTGACATCTGCAATCATCATGGCCCATGGAGACGCCTGTCTCACCTTGTCTGTCAGCTTGTCCATCATCATAGCAAATGAGAAGGGGCTCAGAGCCGATCCCTGATGTAATTCCACCCCTACGTTGAATCCATGTGTCACTCCTATGAAGGGACATCTCACTGGTGGGTGGGTGGGGTACTCTTTACAGAGGGCCCACTGCAGGGAGGGGCCCAGTCTGGAATAGAAACATTTTTTGTTTTGCAGTCTTTTAATTTCTAATTAATTAATATGATAGTAAAATTCGCCCTGGCTGAATGAAGTCTTTGAGAGACTGAATTTTGCATTAACAGTAATGATGGATGTTGTCTGAAGCCCCATCACCCCTTTAAAAATTTGCAAAATAGTTTAGTCCGCACTGCCTACACCATGTTATTTGAACTGCAGGACCAGTCACACAGCAACTGCAGCCTATGCCTGCAGCACGTCGGCTTCCTCAGACAGGTTAGTGCATCGTTACCCTAAACCTCACCTTTTATATTTATTTATTGCTTTGTGAAAGTACACACAGTTGGCGATTTGTTATTTTTTTAACAAGGGGGTTGTGAGTGATATTCATAAAGTTAGCATTTGGTAGAACTCAAAAAATGTAAATGTAGTTTCAGTACAAATTTGTAAGAATAACGGGGTAAAAATATGATAAAATATGGTAATTTACAACTTAAAAGGTCACATATTTACTATAAGCAAGTCCCAAATTTATGAGAAAAACATCTGATTTTCGTGAGAAAAATCAGAGCTTCAAAATGGCAAAACACCCCCCTCCCGCATACGTACACGTCTAAGAAAAAAAAATCTGAAATTTACAACAGTAAAGTCACAAATTTACAAGAAAAAAGTTTTTCTCAAACAGTTTAATATAGCCTATATATATTTTTTTTACTGTTTTCTCTCATAAATCTCCAATTTTCTCACCTATTAGTGAGGTTTTTGTTGTAAACATTTTTCTTGGAAAGTTAACTTTTTTCAGAAACATTGATAAATTTGCTTTCCTGATAAATTTATTACTCTTTTTCCTATAAATTAGCAGTGCTTTATGATAAACATGTTACCTTTTGTAGAAAATGTTTCAATAAAGTTTGCAACTTTTTTTGTGGAATTTTCATTATTTTCTTGTCCATGTGCTCCTATCCGCTCACTGATATACTAGTTTCCCTGTATAAACTATCCTTACAGTCTTCATGGGGATGGAGGGGCAGGTTAACAGAGGGAAGGATTTTGGCTCATTTCAGTGACAAAGGGAATAAACTTTTTTTTTTTTTTGCAAATATTTATTTATTTGAGTGGAAGTTTAATAGTTTATTTATTGAAAAACAAGCTAAAAAAGCATGCCAAAAACATGCAGGTTAGGGATACGGGGCGCTTGCGCACGCAGCGACCGGCAGCTGGTGGCTTGTCACCAGACTGCAAAACAAATCTACCTACGGATACAAAATAAGTAATAAATAAGTAATAAAATAAAATAAAAAAAAATTTAAAAAAAGCTTTCTATATTTTTGCAAAGATTTTTTTGTATTTTGAACAGATTTATTTTTCAGTGGAATCTGCTTATTTTTTGTGATTGACTTTTACATAATTAATGATGAAGACCATGGTCTCTGTGTGAGTCAACTTTTTTTTTTGGGGGGGGGGAGCGGGGGTTGACCCCCTGCCCCCCAAAATGTCTGTGCACATCACAGTGTATTGATCTCACTTGGAAATGGGGTTTATTAAAGATGCTCTACTAGCCAAAAATTGGAAGAAAACAAAAGAATAAGACCAATGGAATAGAAAATAAATAAATAAATAAATAAATAAGGGCTCAACTCATAATTCATGTACAGTGGTGTGAAAAAAGTGTTTGCCCCCTTCCTGATTTCTCTTTTTTTTTTGTATGTTTGTCACACTTAAATGTTTCAGATCATCAAACAAATTTAAATATTAGACAAAGATAACACAAGTAAACACAAAATGCAGTTTTTAAATTAAGGTGTTTATTATTAAAAAATCCAAACCTACATGGCCCTGTGTGAAAAAGTGATTGCCCCCTAACCCTAATAACTGGCTGGGCCACCCTTAGCAGCAACAACTGCAATCAAGCATTTGCGATAACTTGCAATGAGTCTTTTACAGCACTGTGGAGGAATTTTGGCCCACCCATCTTTGCAGAATTGTTGTAATTCAGCCACATTGGAGTGTTTCCGAGCATGAACCAGCGTTTTAAGGTCATGCCAAAGCATTTCAGCCAGATTTAGGTCAGGACTTTGATAAAGCCACTCCAAAGTCTTCATTTTGTTTTTCTTAAGCCATTCAGAGATGGACTTGCTAGTTTGTTTTGGATCATTGTCCTGCTGCAGAACCCAAGTGTGCTTCAGCTTGAGGTCACGAACAGATGGCCAGACATTCTCCTTCAGGATTTTTTGGTAGACAGCAGCATTCATGGTTCCATTTACCACAGCAAGACTTCCAGGTCCTGAAGCAGCCAAACAGCCCCAGACAATCACACTACCACCACCATATTTTACTGCTGGTATGATGTTCCTTTTCTGAAATGCTGTGTTACTTTTATGCCGGATGTAATGGGACACACACCTTCCAAAAAGTTCAGCTTTTGTCTCGTCAGTCCACAGAGTATTTTCCCAAAAGTCTTGGGGATCATCAAGATGTTTTCTGGCAAAACTGAGATGAGCCTTTACACACATGGACAAAATTGTTGGTACTCCTCTGTTAATGAAAGATAAACCAACAATGGTCACAGAAATAACTTGAATCTGACAAAAGTGGTAATAAATAAAAATTCTATGAAAATTAACAAATGAAAATCAGACAATTCTTTTGAATTGTAGTTCAACAGAATTATTTTCAAAAACAAACTCATGAAACAGGCCTGGACAAAAATGATGGTACCCTTAACTTAATATTTTGTTGCACAACCTTTTGAGGCAATCACTGCAATCAAACGATTTCTGTAACTGTCAGTGAGACTTCTGCACCTCTCAGCAGGTATTTTGGCCCACTCCTCATGAGCAAACTGCTCCAGTTGTCTCAGGTTTGATGCGTGCCTTCTCCAGACGGCATGTTTCAGCTCCTTCCACAGATGTTCAATAGGATTTAGATCAGGGCTCATAGAAGGCCACTTTAGAATAGTCCAATGTTTTGCTCTTAGCCATTCTTGGGTGTTTTTAGCTGTGTGTTTTGGGTCATTATCCTGTTGCAAGACCCATGACCTGTGACTGGGACCAAGCTGTTTGGCACTGGGCAGCACATTTCTCTCTAGAATACTTTGATAGTTTTGAGATTACATTGTACCCTGCACAGATTCAAGACACCCTGTGCCAGATGCAGCAAAGCAGCCCCAGAACATAACAGAACCTCCTCCATGTTTCACAGTAGGGACAGTGTTCTTTTCTTGGTATGCTTCATTTTTGCGTCTGTGAACATAGAGCTGATGTGCCTTGCCAAAAAGTTGCAGTTTTGTCTCGTCTGTCCATATGTTACACCCAGGAGGGCGAAGGGGGAAGGATGAGGAGCCAAGCTGTCAGACTTTGCAGCGGCTTTTATTGACTTTTCCACCACACACGGCACGGCTCACACTTACACAGCACATTCGCCAGCAACGGCCATAGCATCACTTGACACCATTTTCTTCACACTCTATCTCTGGAACATTCGCTACTCTTCTTCTCTTGTTCTCTAATACTGTACAGCATTTTATCACTACTGAGCGCCACCTATGGCGCGAAAGCGCTACTGCTTTCACTGACAGTTCACATCTAAACAGTTCATATTCAGTCCTTTAGTCACATTCCCCATAAATGCTCCTATTTACCATTAATAATTAAATCACAATCTATTAGGTACATTTATTAGGAATATTTATATTAGCCATTAGCATCTAATCAACACTGTTTTCTGGGGGTTTTCTAGAGGTTGTCCAAAATTGACTTTTTCTTACACTCACCCCTCAAAAATTTAATGTCGTCCCGACATTACACCTTTTCCAAAACTACTGTTTTTTTTTCTCTTTCACAGTCCATATTTGGTAATCATGAATCTCATGTAAGTAGGGTATTACTAAACAGGAGTCAGAGTTCATTAAAGTCCATAAAGATGCAAACTGGTAATTGTCCATAGTACAGCATGTATCTCCTATTCCATGCAATACATTTGCAGAAGAGGTCTTTGTGCACGATAACCATCAACCGCTCCATCCATCATGGTGGGTATCTGCATCTTTCCTGAGAGTAAGGGTACTCAATCTAGTCATAGCCTGCCAAATAAACCTTTGTGTGATGCCTGTGCCTTAGTAACACACTGAAAATCTTTTTTTCTTTTTTTTTTTCCACAATATCTTTATTGAACCTTTTTTTTTTTTAACAAACATGATACAAACAATCAAACACTAACACTAAAGTACTACAAAAAAAAAAAAAAATACACTAAAAACACCAACAACCACCAACAAAATCAAGTCTTTAACAATGCTCCTCTGTTTAGTCTAGACAATCCAATACATAAGTATACATATTATGTTCACCAGTTTGGAATTTACAAGGTCCACACACATCATTCACCTTCTTCTTCAAGAGTTATGTTTAAATTTTTTACATAATCAATAAAAGGTCTCCATATATTCTCAAACACAATTTCCTTTGATTTCAGTATATATGTTATTCTTTCTAATGGAAGGTTTGTTAACATCTGTCTTAACCACTGAGTCACATCTGGTCTATGAGTCTTTTTCCATAATAGTGCAATACATTTTTTGGCATTAAGCAAACTGAGGTCTATGAATGTTCTTTCACTTTTATTAAAATTATGCTTTTCTGGGTACAGACCCAACAAAAACAGTTTAGGATTCAATATGATTTGTTTTGAGATTATTTTTTCAATTGTTACCCTCACCTCTTCCCAAAACATTCTTATTAATCTACATTCCCATAAACAATGAAATAGGGTTCCTTTACTTTCCATGCATTTTGTGCATGTATCTGGTATATTTTTGTTATATCTATTTAACTCCTCCGGTGTAACATACATCCGCATTAACCATTTGAAATGTATCAATTTAAGGCGTGCATTTATTAATTTGGTTTGAGCTTCTGTACAAGCCAATTCCCATTGTTCCTCCGAAATTTCGATTTGCAGATCTTCTTTCCAGTAGTTTAATCTTTTCAGTGAATTTTCACTTGAAGATAGTGTCAATGAGTTATAAAACTCTGAAATAATACCCTTTCTTTTACTATCTTTCATCATCATTTTTTCCAAGGATGAATAAATAGGTCGAGTGAGAGCTTTATTTTGATTTGATCGAATAAAGTTTCTAAGTTGAAGATATTTAAAAAAATGTGTTCTATTGAGATTAAATTTGATCCTCAGCTCTTCAAAAGACATTATGTTGTCTGCACATGGCAAATATAAATCCTGAATCTTTTGTATCCCTTTTAAATTCCATACTTTAAATACAGCGTCCGCTCTCCCTGGTTTAAAATATTGATTACCCCATATTGGACTAAATTGTGACAATAACTGTGGTTCTTTTAAATAGTTTTTAGCTTCACACCATATTTTGATCATATGCTTTACAAATGGATTTTTAACTTGTTTTTGTAATTTTTTTGCCGAATCTGAGTATATGAATATGGGAAGAGGTAAAGGTAAATTGTATGATTCCATTTCAGTCCAGTGAGGGAGATCATTTGATGAAAAATAATATGTCATAGACCTCAGTTGTGCCGACCAATAATACAACATAAAATTTGGACATTTCAGACCTCCACGATCAAATGGTAAATATAATAAAGACAAACGTAATCTAGCCCTCCTGTTGTTCCATATAAATTCCACTAACTTTTTTTTTTATTCTTGAGAATAGATCTAAAGGTGGTGATAAGGGAATGTATTGAAATAAATAAAGTATTTTAGGTAAAATATTACTTTTAAGTATATTGATTCTCCCGATCATCGACATTGGTAGTGACATCCATCTCTGAGTTAACTCATTGATATCTGACATTAAGGCTTCATAGTTGACACTGGCGACTGATTCTAGCTTAGGCATAATTTGGATTCCTAAATATTTAAACTGATTTACAACATTAAATTGATTTACCTCAGGGGCTGGGTAATTTCTCTGGGTCTCATTTAGCATTAATATTGAAGATTTAGTTTTATTTATTTTATATCCTGATATTTCCCCAAAATTCTTTATTAAATTCAACAAGGTTGGAATTGATTTTTTTTAGATTCGACATAAACAAAATTATGTCATCGGCGTACAGGGAGATTTTATGTTCTGTTGGTCCAACTTTAATTCCATATATTTGTGAATGTAAACGTATCGCTATCGCTAAAGGTTCAATTGCCATAGTAAACAGTAAAGGTGAAAGTGGACAGCCTTGTCGACATCCTCTATTGATTTTTATTGGTTTTGAAATATTGTTATTTGTTAGGATTTCTGCTGTAGCATTATTGTATATTATTTGAACCCATTTTATGAAATTATTTCCAAGTCCAAACCTTTGTAGGACTTCAAAAAGAAAGGGCCATTCAACTCTATCAAAGGCCTTTTCGGCGTCCAATGATAGGAGAGCTGTATCCGGTGCTTCTTTATTAAAATAAATAATATTAAATAGTCTTCTTACATTATGGAAGCCTTGTCTACCCTTTATAAAGCCATTCTGATCTCGATTAATAATATTTGGTAAAATTTCTTGTATTCGTCTTGCTAAAATTTTACAGATTATCTTAAGGTCGGCGTTTAATAGGCTTATTGGTCTCATATTTTCACATTTATTAGAGGGCTTACCTGGTTTTGGCAGCAGTATAATTAAGGCATTATTTATGTATGATGGTAAATTATTATTTTGAAATGCTTCTAAAACCATTTCCAAAAAAGGTTTTATTAATTTATTCTTAAATTTTTTATAAAGGTCAACTGGAAGACCATCTGGTCCTGCACTTTTTCCTGATTTCATATTATCAATGGCTAGCCCAACTTCTTCTTGACTAATTTTAGACTCCAATATCTCCCTGTTTTCATTTGGAATACACGGTATAGATAGTTCGTTCAAAAACCCATTTAGTTTTGTTAAATCAGGTTCATTTTTGGTATCATATAATTTTTCATAGTAATCTCTAAAGGCTCTATTAATTTCTAAAGGATCTATAACTACCTGTCCGTTACTTATAATACTGGTAATTGGTGTTTTAATTTCCAATTGTTTAATCTGCCATGCTAATAATTTTCCTGATTTTTCACCTTGTTCATAAAAAGATTGTTTCAATCTTAGAAGACTCGAGGCAGCTCTATTCGCTGATTTTTTGTCGTATTCAGCTCTCAAAATCAGTAATTCATTCTCCAACCTTGGGTCACTTCCTGCATACACTTTTTCCTGAAGACTTTTTATTTTATGTTCCAATTTAGCTCTCTCCTCTCGAGTCTTCTTAGATTTTGATCCTGTATAACTAATAATATGTCCCCTAATAAAAGCTTTGAAAGCCTCCCACTTTACACATGCTGATGTTTGTGTAGTATTGATGTCAAAGAACTCGTCTATCTGTTTTTCTATATACTTGACAAATTCCTCATCCTGAAGCCATTTATGCTGAAATTGCCATCTACCTGATTCCTTTGTCAATTTTTTATCTACATATATTAGACAACAGGGTGCATGATCAGAGATCACGATGTTATCATAAAAGCAGTTTTGAATCTTGGACCTTAATTCTGTGGAAATCAAAAAATAATCAATACGTGAGAATGTCTTGTAGGTACTGGAATAACAAGAATAGGCTTTAACTTGTGGTTTCATTTCTCTCCATATATCTAACAATCTCAATTCTTTCATAAAATGATTAATAGTCATCCTACAACCAATGTGCGTACAATCCAGTCCTGTTGATCTATCCACACCTGGATTCAATGTACAATTAAAATCCCCTGCTATTATATGTTGCCCTGTAAGTGATGATAAGATGAGAAATAAATTAGCAAAGAACTTCTGATCATCTATATTGGGACCATATAAGTTCACAAGATTTATATTTTCTAATAGCAAAGAACCTTGAATGATTACATATCTTCCAAATTTGTCTCCAATTACATTTTTCACTTGAAAAGGAACTGATTTATGTATGAGAGTCATAACTCCCCTGGCTCGGGATGAAAATGAAGAGGTGAATACACTTCCCTGCCATCTACTCCTAATTCTTTTAACATCCTCCTCTATCAGATGAGTTTCTTGTAAAAACACAATTCTTGAACCCATGTCCTTTATTTTATTCATAACTTGTTTAAGTTTTTTTTAAATTTTGTAGACCTCTGCAATTCCATGAAGTTAAATTAAGATTAACACTTTGGTCCATGATCAATAGAGAGTTTGGGATTACCTTGCAGTGTAAACATGCTCATACAGAGAAGCAAAAACATGAGTGGTTGAACATTCATCCTACAAACTACACACAAACAGATTTCCCCTTCCCACACTTGTGGCTAACCCCCCAAAATCAAAAGAAAAATTCTGTCTCCCGATATAGCCATCGACCGTTCCACACCCACGGGGAACAGCCTAAGCCACTCCTTCTTCATCCTCCCAATCACCCTAACTCTACTGCTTTTAATGACGTAACATTAACTCTCCTCTGTAGTTTTCCAACTTAACTCCAAAATTTTTAACAACTTTGTACATCATAGTTTTTTTTTTTGTTTGTTTTGTTTTTGTTTTGTTTTTTTAATATATAATACAATCTATATTTTGTAAACTTACTATTTACTTCAAGTCAGTCAGATGCCTGTGCAAATGCTTAATTATTCTACCTTATATTTTGTTCATGCTTAGCTCCCACCAGTCTCTTCTTCTTTGATCTTCTTGATGAACTCCTGCGCCTCCTCTGGGGTCTTGAAGATGTGGGTTCTGCCCTCATACGTGGTCAGCAGTCTCGCAGGATAGATTACACCATGACGAATCCCAAGGTTGCGCAGCTCCTTACGTACGGGATCAAACTGCTTCCTCAATTGCTGGATTCCTGTGGCCAAATCTGGGTAGAACCGCACCTGCTGGTCCTGGTGTTTAATCTCTCCTTTTTTAGCTCGTGCAGCGTTGAAGATCTTCATCCTGTCTCTGTTGCTAAGAAACTTCATAATTAAGGTCCTCGGCGGTCCCTTATCTCTCCGTGGGCCAATACGATGTGCTTTTTCCAGAACCACTGCTGATTGCAACTCCTCGCTGCCCAGCACCTCCGGAATCCACTTTTCCAGAAAGGAACATACGTCCCGACCTTCTGATTCCTCTGGAAGACCCACCAGCCTCAAATTATTCTGTCTCGACCGAGATTCCAAATCCAAAATATTATCTTCCAGAGATTTATTTTTTTTTTCCAAAGTGCGCACCTTTAATTGAAGACGGGTGACGTCATCTTCAGCACTAGCGAGACGGAGCTCCATCTGCGCCGTTCGTTCTACACAGTCACCCAATTCCTTTCTTATTCCTTCCAACGCTGTCATAATCCCATCAAATCTAGAGGAAAAGTCCGCTCTCATTGAACTCATGGCAGCCATCAGCGCATCTGCGCCTCCCCGCGCAGATATCGCACCGTTGCCAGCCTCCTCCGCCATATATGGAGTTTTGTTTGCTGCGTCACAGACCTGAAAGTCCGTTAATTTGGACTGTTTCGGCGGCTCGCTTTTTCCTTTTCCTGGTTTTCCAGCCTTAGGCTTCGCCGACATATCCTCGCTCAAATGCTGGGATACGTTCTGTCCCAAATGAGAGAGTTATTTGCCGATTTTTTTTCTCCAGGAGCAGAGCAGAGCGAGACACGTCCATCCTACGTGGCAGCCATAACCGGACGCCCTTTTTTTCTTTTTTTAATTTTTTTTCCCTTTTTTTTCCTTTTTTAATCAACCATCACAGTAACTACCAAGTTACTTTTCAAAACATTCATGTCTGAACAATGGTTATCTTTAGCTTCTACACATTTGTTCTAGACAGATGAAGTGCAAGGTTGGCCTAACTTATCATAAGTAAATCTCAACGGCTGTTTTCTTATTCTTGAAGGATATGTTTTAGCAGGAAACTCGTCAGGTCCCTCCTGGTCACTGGAACTGGACTCCGACACCTCATCGCCCTGGTCCTGGTCTGCCTCAGCTGGATCTGGGACCACCGGATTGTCGACCTCTGGTGCCAGCTGCACCTGCGTGACGTCATCTGGGTCCTGGTCCTCTTCCTCCGGAGTAGTGTCACTGTGCGGGTAGAACTCCGGTGCATCGGCTCTCAGGGGACGGTGATTTTGATCCTTTCCAGCTCGTAATCCGATTATGGCATTCCAGCCCTCTTCATCTTTATTGTCCATGCTGTTTTGTCTGTCCACATTCCTTTGCCTTTTAGACTCTCTTTCTCTTGTTTTATCAGAAGCATGCTCCACTGTTTCCATGGAAAGAAAGTCACAGGGTAGCAAAAGGTTTCTGTGCATGACCCGAGTGGGTCCCTTGCCATTTTCAGGTCTGATTTCATATACTGGACTGTCTGGGTACTTCTTTTGGGTCACGACATACACCTTGTCTTCCCAGAATGATCTTAATTTTCCAAGTTTCGGACCAGTACTCTGGTTCCAGGGGACAGCTCAGCACTGTGAACCTTTTTATCATAAAGTGCTTTACTTCTCATCCCTTCTTTGTTTGCTGTTTTAGAGGCGAGTTTGTAAGCTTCAGTCATTGTAGCTCTCCACTTTTCAGCATAGTCCTGCTGAGAAACACTCCGCTCTCTTGTTGTGAGGCCAAACATTAGATCAATAGGCAACTTTGGACTACGGCCAAACAACAGAAAATATGGTGCGTACCCCGTAGCCTCACTACGCGTACAATTATAGGCATGAACCACTTTTGCCAGAGAGGACTTCCAGTCTTCCTTGGCTGCTTCGGGCAAATTTCTGAGCATTGCCAACAGTGTACGATTGAATCGTTCCACCTGCCCATTTCCTTGGGGATGGTAGGGTGTTGTTTGGGACCCCTGCACACCACTGTACTCCTGGAGTTTTGCAAAGAGTTTATTTTGGAACTCTCTACCCTGATCATGATGGAGTCGTGTGGGGAAGCCAAATTTGAGGGCAAAATCTCCAAAGATCTTCTCAGCAGCGGTGTGGGCGGCTTTGTTGCGACAAGGATAAGCCTGGGCAAAATGAGTGAAGTGGTCCATTAAAACCAGAATATACTCATATCCTCCTTTGCACTTCTCCAAGTGCAGGAAATCAATGGACACCAGTTCGAATGGGTACGTGGTGACAATGTTAGTCAGTGGTGCCCTTGTTGTCTTATTGGGACGTTTGTTCTTCAAACAACTGCAAACTTTAGTGATGTAGTGCTCAACATCTCTTTGCATATGAGCCCAATAAAAACGCTCTCTTATCAAGTTCATCACTCTCTCTACCCCTAAATGGCCCATGTTTTCGTGGAGCTCTTTGACCACGAGCTTGTGAAACTTTTGGGGTAGGAGTAGCTGGTCATGCGATGCCGTTCTCCTGTAAAGCAGTCCATCATCTTCCAAGTACAGCTTGTGTTTTTGCCTGACTAAAGCTGCAATTTTACTGTTCAACTGCTTTCCACTTCTCGGCCATTGTTTTGACAACACATAACGCAACACCTCTCCAATCACGGAGTCTTCTTCTTGAGCTCTTTTTAGAACAGTCTTTGATATTTCAGCTACAGAGCTGGCTTCTTGATGTGCTTCACTAATGAGAGTAGAAATGGTGACTGGGCAGAGCCATGGTTCATTTTCTTGTGACTTTACCTTGACTGCCTGTGCCACACAATTCATCACATCAGGATCAACATTCTGTGTGCATTTGATCATGTACTGCTCCATATCTAGAGGCATACGTGAAAGTCCGTCTGTATCTCTGTTTGCTTTTCCAGGGTGATACTTAATCACAAACTGGAAATCAGCTAGTTCTGCTACCCACCTCTGTGTGGTTGCATTTAACTTTGCGGTGGTGAGCACATACGTTAGGGGATTATTGTCCGTATAGACAGTGAATGGCGGAGAATAGTACAGATAATCCCGAAACCTCTCACAGATGGCCCACTTCATGGCAGGAAACTCCAACTTCCCTGAATGAAGGTGGTAGTTCTTCTCTGGATTTGACAGTGTCCTGGAGCCATACACTATCACCACCAGTTTGTCTTGTTGTCGCTGGTATAACACCGCCCCAAGCCCCTCCTGTGAAGTGTCACAGTGCAAAATGAAGGGTTCCTCAAAGTTCAGGTAACCTAACACTGGGGGCTGGGAAAGAAAGTCAACAAGCTGACAAACTACTGCTTGATGCTCTGGGCGCCACCTGATTACATGGGATGAGGGCAAGTGGCCACCATCGTTCTTTTTGACATGTTTCTTTGAGTTTTTCTTTGCTTTATCTGTGTGGTCGTTAGCAAGAAGGTCGTAAAGAGGCTTTGCTATACGGGAGAAGTTTGGAATATAGCTGCGGTAATATGAAATAAAACCTAGCAATTTCCTTAGCTCTCTAACAGTGGAAGGTTGCTGCTGTTTGAGTGTCTGCACTGGGGCAATGTCCGCAGGGTCCATGGTGTAGCCCTGTCCTGTTACCATTTTACCAAGGAAATGTACCTGCTGCTTGAATAACTCACATTTCCGGGGAGTCAGCTTCACCCCATGGCTTTGATAGCGGTGCAGGACACTTCTCAGGTCTCGCAAGTGGTCTTCAAAAGTCTGTGAATGAACAAGGTTATCATCAAGGTAAGGCAGACAAATATCATCTCTCAACCCCCACAAGCACTCCTCCATAGATCTTTGGAATGCTGCTGGTGCTGAGGACAAACCAAATGGAATTCTTACCCACTCGAACAAACCCCAGGGAGTGATAAATGCAGTGAGGGGCCTACTCGACTCTTCCAGGAAACCCTGATGATACGCCTTCCCTTGGTCGAGGACTGAAAACCACACACTCCCATTTAGACTGTTTAGCATATCTTGTATGCGGGGAATTGGGTGTCTGTCAGGGATGGACTTCTTGTTCAGCTCTCTGAAGTCGCAGCACAAATGCAGACCTCCATCTTTCTTTCACACACAGACGATTGGACTGGAATACGATGACTTAGATTTGGTGATCCAGCCCCTGTTAAGCAGGTCTTCTAAATACTCCTTTACTTCTTTATGAAGTGGTTTGGGAACAGAAACATACGTTCTTTTGACAGGATCGTGATCCTTGAGTCGGATCTTCAACTGTAAAGAGGGAATTGTCCCTACATCATACTCATCACGGGAAAAGGCTTGCCGTTCCTCCCATAGGAGCTGTTTTACTTGCTCTTGCTGTATGGGCGAGAGATGATCAAGGGGAACTGGGGGGTCCCACATGTCCATAGTCTCTTTGACAGCACAGTTCATCTCGTTCTCTTTATTTCTTCCTGTTTCACTCGTCGTCGGGTCGACTGTCACTTGGTTTACAGCAGGGGGTCTAATGTCTGCCGGGTAAGCAGTTTTAACTCTCTGCGTTTCCCCCAAAATGGTCTTAGCGGGCAGCTGGCTATCACGGGACGTACTGTTTGTTATGGGTATTTTAAACATAGATCGTCTCCCTTTCCATAACTGCACCAACCCACTTTGCATCTGCAAACCCTCTGGTAATTGGGTGTACTGACTTGGCTCAAATAAGACGTCTTGTGTGTCTGGAAGTGAGCCTGCCCTGACACAACCTTTGACTGCTTTGGTTTGGCCAGCAGGGATGGTAACCAACTCACTGCCAACTTTTACCATTCCTTCTCCTAGCCATCCTCCTCACTTTGCATCACTTTCAGAAATACTTCTGTTTTCTTACAGTCAAATGAGAAGGCTGCACTGACAGCTTCACTGATGGCACAAGGGGGTTTAATGCCCATCTTCAGGACATGGTCAATCACGTTGAACCCAATGATAGGCGGCTCTGCCACTCCATCCTCCTTCACCACTAGCACAGGAACTAAGAGTTCCACCGGTGGGCGACTAACTGTCAGCAGCTTAAAAGTGACTTCGACCCCCCCTGAGAATGGAATCGATGTCTGGTTCACTGCCCTCCCCTTCAGAATACTTGGACCCACCAACTCGGCTAAGTCTCTGACGGTGGTGTGTGGCAGATGCTCCTGTCTCCAGGTGTCATTCATTAAGCAAACCTGTGACCCTGTGTCCCACAATGCTTGTGTCTCCTTGTCATCGAGGAAGCAGGTGATGACATATTTTTTTCCAACCAAATTAAGTAACTGTAATTGGCGATTAGGGGACAGTAGATTAACACGGACCATTTCTTCAGGAGGTGCCTCGGCCTTAGCTACCAGCCTTGCTTCCAGCCTCCAAATACTGTCAGTAACTAGCTCATACAGTTCTTGTGTGTTAGCTTTTTCTGCTGTGGTTGCGACAGTATTGGCAGCCGTGTCTACTTGCCCTGTTCTTCTTCCAAGTCTCCTTCCTATCCGACATTCCCTTGACATGTGGCCGCTGATTCCACATCTGAAGCAGTGGTCGTATTGATCGCCATTGCTGGTGGACTGACAGCTCTTGCAGCCACGTGTCCTCCTGGCTCTTTGAGCGTGAGGTGCTCGAGGAGACTCACGTATGGCCTTCTTGATCTCCTCCATGTCACTCTTCAGCTGCGTGACTATGTCCAGGAGCTCAGATTCCGTACGGGTCACTGTGCGTTGGGATTTAAGGATTTTACCTTTTGTCGATGGTGGAGAGCGCTCTTGGTCATCCACTTCTCTCTCTGTTGCATACTGACCCGTTTGGTTTTCCACTCGGCATTCTCGAACTTTTAGTTCTTTCGTGTGCCTTTTAAATTTCTGGTGCCGTTCCCATTCAAGACTGGCTGCTGCATTCGTCTTTGAAATCAGAAGCTCGTCGGTGATGGCAGGATCCTCCAAATAATGCTTCAGTTGATACTTCACATCAACACTGATCAGTCCTGTTTCCACCGCCCTCAGAAACTTCCTCTGAATAAGATCAGAACTAAACTGCTCTTCCGTGCCAGGCTCTCTGGATGCTACTAAAAGTCTTTCCTTTAGCTCAATGGCGCGAAACAAGAAGTTCTGAGGTGACTCATTACTGTCTTGTGTGAGGTTTATCAGACGATGATACAAGTCAGTGGAACTATCCTCTTTATAATGTCCTCGCAGGATGATGCGCAGCTGTGGCAGGGTGAGATCTGACTTAATCTCCAGCATAGCGCGCAAACTCAATCCGGGACTCACTGCTCTGACAACAGCCTCAATTATCTCAGCCTCACTGTGCTTTTTCGTTAAGTCTTTTAGTCAGCCGGGGGACCTCCAGTAATGCACTGGGCCTCACTCCTTTCCTCACTCTCAATGAAATATTTTTTTTGCTGGTCATTAACATTTGTTTGTTCTCTCCCATAGATTGAGTCCCCATCGTGCTGTTTGCTCTCTACATGTCTGTTCTTTTCTTCTTCTCTATCCCCTCACCCCCCAGCCAGTCGCAGCAGATGACTGCCCCTCCCTGAGCCTGGTTCTGCTGGAGGTTTCTTCCTGTTAAAAGGGAGTTTTTCCTCTCCACCATCGCCAAGTGCTTGCTCACAGGGGATCGCCTGATTGCTGGGGTCTTTCTGCAACTGTGGGGGTTCCCCCTACAGTTGATAGTGCTATGAGATGACTGTTGTTGTGAAATGGCGCTATATAAATAAAGTTGAATTGAATTGTATTGAAATTGAAATTGAATTTAAGCCCATATCGATCTGGTGAATGAGATTGGAATAAGACAACTTGTCTTTTTGGCCCCTCTCCCCTATCTGCCCATTTATCTTAAACTCCCGTTTAATGATCACTTCTGGCAGTAGGGGCGCTGCGCGGCCTCGGGCTGTGTCACAAAATGGCGGCTCGGTGGCTGCGCGGCCTCGTCATCGGTCAGCCTCGCTATCTCCTATTCAACCCTTTTAGCTGAATCAAGGATACTTTCATGCAGAGCGGCATACTGGCTTTGTAAACTGGCGAGTGCCTGTCTCTCGGCTCGTGCCGGCTGCTGCCGCTGCCTGCGTCAACGGTTCACTTTGCTTAGCTTCGGTAGCACATGCTATTAGCTTTAGCAGGAACGCGCGGGCTACATCCTCCTCTTCGCTTTCAATGGTTTTCTCCACCTCCTCGATTAACAGTCGTATCAGCGTGTACTTTTTAGACGGCTCGGCTGGGCTTATCTTTGCAAATAAACAGACCTCGTTTAGCTGTCCGGCCCGTAATGGCACCAAGGCCTCGCTTAGCATATCTTGTAGCTGCTCCAGTTCCATCGTTACGGCCTCTTTTTTTTTTTTTTTTTTTATTTGCACACTCACCGTCTTAGACACGACTGAACCATCCTCTGCTACCAAGTTTTGTTACACCCAGGAGGGCGAAGGGGGAAGGATGAGGAGCCAAGCTGTCAGACTTTGCAGCGGCTTTTATTGACTTTTCCACCACACACGGCACGGCTCACACTTACACAGCACATTCGCCAGCAATGGCCATAGCATCACTTGACACCATTTTCTTCACACTCTATCTCTGGAACATTCGCTACTCTTCTTCTCTTGTTCTCTAATACTGTACAGCGTCTTATCACTACTGAGCGCCACCTATGGCGCGAAAGCGCTACTGCTTTCACTGACAGTTCACATCTAAACAGTTCATATTCAGTCCTTTAGTCACATTCCCCATAAATGCTCCTATTTAAGATAAGATAAGATAAGCCTTTATTAGTCCCACAACGGGGAAATTCCAGGATTGCAACAGCACAGGGATAGCAACACTCAGAGCAACAATCAGAAGGCAAGAAAAAAAAAAAGCAAGCAAGCAAGAACAGCTAATATACATATGTACATATTACTATAAATATATATATATACACACAGACACACAGTTCAGAGCATTGTAGCTGGATGGGATAAATATATGAGTATATAAACACACAGTGCGGAGCATTGTAGCTAGATGGAATAAATATGTAGATATATAAACACCCACAGTACGGAGCATTGCAGCTAGGTGGAATAAATATGTAAATATATAAACACACACAGTGCGGAGCAATGTAGCTAGATGGAATAATATGTAGATATATAAACACACAGTGCGGAGCAATGTAGCTAGATGGAATGAATATATAGATATATAAACATAAACATAAACATAAACATAAACACACACAGTGCAGAGCATTGTAGCTAGATGGAATAAATATGTAAATGTATAAACACACACAGTGCAGAGCACTGTTGCTAGATGGGATGAAACAGCACAACCGTCTACTTAGTTATCCTACATGGTATGATTATGTGCCCATACATATTCTCACCCTCCATAGCGACCGGTATTTTCCTAGTTGTATGCCGGAGGGGACCATTGTGTAAGTCTATTGCATCTTTTGCATTCAAAAAACTATTAGGTTGTTACGTCTTTTTGCTATCTCTGCGAGCAGCCCTGCTTAGGTTGTACAGTCTGACAGCCGTTGGTAGGAAGGACCTGCGAAACCTCTCGGTTGTGCACCTGGGATGATGTAGTCTGCTGCTAAATGAGCTCCTCAGTGCATTCAGTATGTCCTGCATAGGGTGGAACTCGGACTCCAGCAGAGATGACAGTTTAGCCACCGTCCTTCTCTCTCCTATCTCCTCCACCGGATCAAGGCGCTGCCCCAGGACGGAGCTAGCTTTCTTGATCAGTTTGTTCACCATTAATAATTAAATCACAGTCTATTAGGTACATTTATTAGGAATATTTATATTAGCCATTAGCATCTAATCAACACTGTTTTCTGGGGGTTTTCTAGAGGTTGTCCAAAATTGACTTTTTCCTACACATAGGACATTCTCCCTGAAGCTTTGTGGCTTGTCGACATGCAGTTTGGCAAATTCCAGTCTGGCGTTTTTATGATTTGTTTTCAACAGTGGTGTCCTCCGTAGTGGTCTCCCATGAAGTCAACTTTGGCTCAAACAACGACGGATGGTGCGATCTGACACTGATGTACTTGACCTTGGAGTTCACCATGAATGTGTTTCGAGGTTGTTCTGGGCTCTTGTTACCATTTGTATTATCCATCTCCTCCTGCGGCCACATCCACGGCTGTATATTCTTTTTGCTCAGCAATGGTTTTCGTCTTGGAATTCTGCCACTCAGGCCATTTTTGCCCAGTCTGTTTCTTATGGTGGAGTCTTTAACACTGACCTGAACTGAGGCAAGTGAGGCCTGCAGTTCTTTGGATGTTGCTGTGGGGTCTTTTGAGACCTCTTGGATGAGTCGTCACTGCACTCTTTGTGTAATTCTGGTCAGCTGGCCACTCCTGGGAAGGTTCACCACTGTTTCATGTTTTCACCATTTGTGGATAGTGGCTGTCACTGTGGTTTGCTGGAGTCCCAAAGCTTTAGCGATGACTAGAAAATTAAACTCAGCTTTCCAAAGATGCGATAAACCACAGTTAATTTATGTTTTAATGGGGGGGGGGCACAATCACTTTTTCACACAGGGCCATATAGGCTTGGATTTTTTTTCCATCCATCCATCTTCTACTGCTTCTCCGGAGGTCCGGAGGCAGCAGCTCAAGCAGAGAAGCCCAGACCTCCTTCTCCCCAGCCACCTGCTCCGGCACTTCAGAGAGGATACCAAGGCATTCTCAGACCAGCTGGGAGACATAGTCTCTCCAGTGAGTCTTAGGTCTGCCCCGGGGTCTCCTCCCAGTGGGATGTGCCCGAAACACCTCAAGTGGGAGGCGTCCAGGAGGCATCCTGATCAGATGCCCAAACCACTTCAACTGGCTCCTTTCAATGTGGAGGAGCAGCGGTTCTACTCTGAGCCTCTCCCGGGTGACTGAGCTCTTCACCCTATCTCTGAGGGTGAGTCCAGCAATCCTATGAAGAAAGCTCATTTCAGCCGCTTGTATCCGTGATCTCATTCTTTCGGTCATTACCCAAAGCTCATGATCATAGGTGAGGGTAGGAACGTAGACTGACTGGCAAATCGACAGCTTTGCCTTAGAGCTTAGCTCCCTCTTCACCACAACAGACCGGTACAACATCAGCATCTGCAGTGATCCGATCTGTCTGTCAATCTCTCACTCCATTCTCCCCTCACTCGTGAGTAAGACCTCAAGATACTTAAACTCCTCCACTTGGGGCAGGCGCTTACCCCTAACCTGGAGAGGGCAATCTACCTTTTTCGGGCTGAGGACCATGGACTCAGACTTGGAGGTACTGATTCTCATCCCAGCCACTTCACACTCAGTGGCAAACCGTCCCGATGTTCCACGTCCAGGACGAAAACCACATTGCTCTTCCTGAATCTGAGGTTCAACCAATGGCTGGACTCTTCTGTCTAATACCTTGGCATAGACCTTCCCAGGGAGGCTGAGGAGTGTGAAGTTGGAGCACACCCTCCAGTCCCCTTTTATGAAGAGAGGAACCACCACCACGGTTTGCCATGCCAAAGGCACTGCCCCCGACCTCCACACAATGTTGCAGAGGCGTGTCAACCACGACAGCCCTACAACATCCAGGGCCTTGAGGTACTCAGGGTGAATCTCGTCCAACCCCGGGGCCCGGCCACCAAAGAGATTTTTAACCACATTGGCGACCTCAGCACCTGTGATAGGTGAGTCGTCCCCCTTGTCCACAAGCCCTGCTTCCTCTGTGGAAGGCGTATCAGTGGGATTGAGGAGATCCTCAAAGTATTCCTTCCACCACTCGATGATATCCCCAGTCGAAGTCAACAGCACCCCATCCGCACCATACACAGTGTGGACAGGGAGCTACTTCCCCCTCCTGAGCTGCCGGACAGTTTGCCAGAATCTCTTCAAGGCCAACTGAATGTCTTGTTCCATGGCCTCACCAAACTCCTCCCATACCTGGGTTTTTGCTTCAGCCACCACCCGAGCTGCGCTCCACTTGGCCTGCTGGTACACCTCAGCTGCTTCAGGAGTCCCACAAGCCAACCAAGCTTGATAGGATTCCTTCTTCAACTTAATGCCTCCCCTCACCACCAGTGTCCACAACTTGGTTCGGGTGTTGCCACCACAAGATGCCCCGACGACCTTGCGGCCGCAGCTCTGGGCAGCCACTTCAACGATGGAGGTGGAGAACATGGCCCATTCAGACTCCATGTCTCCAGACTCCCTCGGAATGTGGATAAAGTTCTTCCGGAGTTGAAGACCTCCTGGACAGAGGCCTCAGCCAGACATTCCCATCACACCCTCACTGTATGTTTGGGTCTACCAGGTCTGAGTTGCATCCTCCCCTGCCATCGAATCCAACTCACCACCAGGTGGTGATCAGTTGACAGCTCTGCACCTCTCTTTACCCGAGTGTCCAAGACATGCGGTTTTTCGTGTCTGATGACACGATAACAAAATTGATCATCGACCTGTGACCTAGGGTGTCCTGGTGCCAGGTGCACATATGGACACCCTTATGCTTGAACATGGCGTTCGTTATGGACAAACTGTGGTTAGCACAGAAGTCCAATAACTGAACACCACTGGGGTTCACATCGGTCAGGCCGTTCCTCCCAGTCACCCCCCCTCCAGGTTTCACTGTCATCACCCACGTGCGCATTGAAGTCCCCCAGTAGGACAATGGAGTCTCCAAGAGGAGCACTCTCCAGGACCCCAGTCAGAGACTCCAAAAAGGGTGGTTACTCTGAACCATCATTTGGTGCATAGGCACAAATGATGGTCAGGACCCATTTCCCAACCCGAAGGCGCAGGGAAACAACCCTTTCGTCCACCTGGGAAAACTCCAATATAGAGGCAGCAAGGTGGGGGGTTACAAGAATACCCACACTTCCTCGTCGCCACTTGCCCGGGGCAACTCCAGAGTAGGTCATGCTCCAGCCCCTCTCCAGGAGACTGGTTCCGGAACTGGAGCTGTGTGTTGAGGTGAAGCCCACTATATCTAGCCGGTATCTCTCAACCTCATGCACCAGTTCAGGCTCCTTCCCCACCAGAGCCAAGGTCTTCGCCTTTGACCGACAACTGATCCACACAGCACCGGACCCCCATGGTCCCTCCTGCAGGTGGTGAGCCCACTGGAGGGCGGACCCATGTAACTCCTTCGGGCTGAGCCCGGCCAGGTCCCATGGGCAGAAACCCGGCCACCAGATGCTAGCCATTGAGCCCCTCCCCCAGGCCTGGCTCCAGGGTGGGGCCCCGGTAACCCCATACCGGGTGGGGTACACTAGATCCCTGTTCTAGTACTCATCATAAGAATCTACTGGATAGTTCTTAGTCTGGCCCTTCACCCAGGAGGCAAATTGCACCGGACAACATAGCTCCTGGGATCACTAGGGCACACAAACCCCCCACCACGATAAGGTGACGATCCATTTTTTATTTACCTTTAATAATAAAATCCTTCAATTAAAAACTGCATTTTGTGTTTTCTTGTGTTATCTTTGACTAATATTTAAATTTGTTTGATGATCTGAAGCATTTAAGTGTGACAAACATACAAAAAATGAGAAATCAGGAAGGGGGCACATACGTTTTCACACCACTGTAAGTAAATAAGTATGGAAATGGACAAATGCGCCACTACCAAAAGTGCATTATAGACAGTGAGGTTTGGAAATACTGATGAAAGTAAATACTGTATATAAGATAAGATAAGCCTTTATTAGTCCCACAATGGGGAAATTCCAGGATTGCAACAGCACAGGGATAGCAACACTCAGAGCAATAATTTAGAAGATTAGAAAAAAGAGTAGTGAATATACATACTGTGTGTACACATAAATATATAAATATATATACACAGTGCGGAGCATTGTAGCTAGATGGAACAAACAGCATAACAGTCGATTTAGTTACCCCACATAGTATGAATATGTACCCATACATATTGTCACCCTCCGTAGCGATTGCTATTGTCCTAGTTGTATACTGGAGGTGACCATTATGTGTAAGTCTGTTGGGTCTTTTGCATTCAATACTATTAGGTCGTAACATTTTTTTTTTTTTTTGCTATCTCTGCGAGCATCCCTGCTTAGGTTATAAAGTCTGACAGCCGTACGTAGGAAGGACCTGCGAAACCTCTTGGTCGTGCACCTAGGATGATGTAGCCTACTGCTAACTGAGCTCCTCAGTGCGTTCAGTATGTCCTGCATAGGGTGGGACTCGGACTCCAGCAGAGATGACAGCTTAGCCACCATCCTTCTCTCTCCTATCTCCTCCACTGGGTCGAGGCGCTGCCCCAGGACAGAGCTAGCTTTCTTGATCAGTTTGTTCAGTCTCTTCCTCTCAGCTGCTGTGATGCCACTGCCCCAGCAGACCACTCCAAAAGTGATGGCTGATGCCACCACCGAATCGTAGAAGGTCTTCAGGAGCACCCCTTGTACACCAAAAGACCTGAGCCTTCTCAATAGGAACAGCCTGCACTGTTCCTTCTTGTATAGTGCATCGGTATTGTGTGACCAGTCTAGTTTATTGTTCAAATGAACACCCAGGTACTTGTAGGATGTCACCATCTCAATGTCTGTTCCCTGGATGTTTACTGGTGCTGTGAGGGGTTGTCCTTGACTGCAGCAGTCCACCACCAGCTCCTTAGATTTTCTCGCGTTGATCTGAAGGCAGTTCCGCTGGCACCAGTCCATGAAGTCCTTGATAAGTCCTCTGTACTCAACTTCATCTCTGTTGGAGATGAGGCCAACGATCGCAGAGTCGTCAGAGAACTTCTGTAGATGGCAGTGTGTTGTGTTGTGTGAGAAGTT
The DNA here is from genome assembly GCA_020510985.1 of Pholidichthys leucotaenia. Classification (NCBI taxonomy): domain Eukaryota; kingdom Metazoa; phylum Chordata; class Actinopteri; order Cichliformes; family Pholidichthyidae; genus Pholidichthys; species Pholidichthys leucotaenia. The sequence continues at coordinate 286,996,759 of CM035838.1, forward strand.
TGCAGTATAAAGGGTGAACAGGAAGGGAGCCAAAACTGTTCCCTGGGGGGCCCCTGTACTCCAGGTTCAGGTTCATGTTACTTTATTTATTTATTTATTTTTGTTTTATTTGTACCCGTAGCTAGATTTGTTTTGCAGTCAGGTGACATCCTTTTAGACACATATTTACAAACCACAATTACATTCAACATGAACACAAACACAGGCACACATGAAGCTGACTATAAATACGATAAAAGTACTCAAGGCTCCACAATCAGGACATAAGACAAAGTGATAAGAGAAAAAACAAAGATAAGAGAGAAGGGTCATATTAAAAAAGTTAAAAACGAAGTCAAAGAGATTAAAAATTCAATAAAAGTCTAAAGTCTAAAACCCAATAAAAGATTTAAAACCCAAATAAAAAAACCTACAAAAATAAATAAATATAAAATAAAAATTAGTAAATAGATAACTAAATTATGTGCAATAGATTGTTACATCTTGTTCAACCCAGCTTATACTGCCGATGATCGTGTCGGATACACAATCCTGGGTTCTCACAAACTGTGGCCGGTTTGTGAGGTAGTCCACGATCTACGATGACAGGTACCTGGTCCACCCCTGCGCACAGCAGCTTGTCCCTCAGGATCACCAGTTGGATGGTGTTGAAAGCACTGGAGACGTCAAAGAACATGATCCTCACCGTGTTCCCAGGCTTCTCCAGGTGGAACAGAGAACGGTGAAGGAGGAAGATCACTGCACCCTCCATCCCGATGCCATGCTGATAGGCGAACTGGAGTGGATCCATTGCTGGTCCCACCAGGGGGCGAAGGTGAGCAACGAGCAGTCTCTCCAGGATCTTCATCAGGTGAGACGTCAGGGCCACTGGTCTGTAGCTGTTCAGGTCTCTGGGGTGGGAAGTCTTTGGTACGGGTACCACACAAGATGTTTTCCACAACTGTGGTACCCTCCCCAGCTTCAGGCTCAGGTTGAAGATGTGCTTTACAATCCCACACAGCTGGTCTGCGCAGGACTTGAGGAGCTTTGCGCTGATGCAGTCCGGACCCGAGGCCTTCCTTGCCATGATCTTCCTCAGCTCTGCCCTCACCTGGTTCTTAGTGAGGGTCAGGTTGGGGAGCTGCATGCTGGGAGTGTGTGGGGGGGGACAGCAGGTCTCGATGACGGTAGAGGCAGCAGTGGTTGTTGTGCAGGCGGAGGGGAGGGTGGTTGGTCAATCCTATTAAAAAACAGGTTCAGATTGTTCACCCACTCCCTGCCCCCCGTGGCCTGGGAGGAGGTATTCTTTAGCTCAGAGATGGTTTTGAGGTTTCTCCAGACTCCGTCGATGTCGCTCTGTTGCAGCATATCCCCCATCTTCTTCCTGAAGCTGTCCTTGCCTTCTCTGATCTTCCTCCTTAGCTCCCTCTGTACGGACTTCAGCACCTCCCTGTTCCCCGACCTGAAGATCCTCTTCTTGTGTCTCAGTAGTGATTTTATCTCAGGGTTGATCCAGGGTTTGTTGTTCGAGCAACACCATATGCTCTTGATGGGTACAGTGTTTTCCACACAGAAGTTGATGTAGTCCGTGATGGTGTGAGTGAGGCCGTCGATGTCCTCACCATGTGGATCGCAGAGCTACTCCCAGGCAGTGATTTCAAAACAGTCCTTTAGAGCGTCCATTGCCTCCTCAGACCATACCTTCACCGTGCGTGTAACCGGAGGTTGTCTGTGTACTAGGGTTTTGTACACCGACAGGAGACGAACCAAGTTGTGATCCGATTTCATGAGTGAGGGGAGTGGCGATGAGGTATACGCCTCCTTAGTGTTTGCATCAAATAAGTCCAGTGTTTTATTGTCTCTGGTGCGGCATGTGACATACTGGGTGAACATGGGCAGAATGGGGGACAGTGAGATATGGTTAAAATTCCCAGAGATTAGGAGGAGAGCATCTGGGTGTTCTGTCAGAAGCCTGCCAGTGACTGAATGGATGATGTCATGCTCTGCCCCAGCGTTTACCATCAGATTTGCACAAATAACAATGCAGATCATGTGTGAGTATTCCCTTGTGAGATAAACAAGCCGCATGCTAACAGCTAGCAACTCCATGTCTTTGCTGCAGTGTTGCTCTTTATCCGTGGTATGTCCCGGTTTACACCAGCTGTTACTGACATACATTATCACTCCTCCACCTCTTGCCTTCCCACTGTCCGGTGTCCGCTCTTCCCGTATTGCGTGGAAACCCTCCAGTTCAATGTTAGCATCTTTTACTAGTTCTGCTAGCCAGGTCTCAGTAAACAACATCATGCTAATCTTTCTGAAGACGCTGTCGTAGCGGGACATGGCCGTTAGTTTGTCTGTCTTATTGAGTAGCGATCGAATGTTCCCCATGATAACGGATGGGAGGACGGGTCTGTACCTTATATTCCTCGCCCGCCGTCTTACTCCAGCTTGACATCCACGCCGTTTCCGTCTTATTTCTCCTGGTATGTCGAGCTTTTTCATTAGTACCGTGGGCCGGTTAAGTGCTAACAGCTGGTACCTGTTGTACTGTCTCCTGCTATAAACAGTGGCTCCATCCGCTGGCTCGGGAGACATTTGGGGCGATCTGTGTGTCCGTGCTGGATAAGGTGTCATCGGATCAGAAAATTTAGCAAGAGAAGCTAGATAGTAAATAAGAAAGAGGAAGAAAAACTCAAAATTAAGCCGCTGTTGCAAAAAGGCAGCCGACTCGTGTGGCACCGGAAGTAGATACTGTATAGTCTAAAAGACATATCATATGAAGTGGATATAAAAAGTCTACACACCTCTGTTCCACCATTAATGTGACCTATTACTGGTACAACCCATTTGAAAAACAAACTGAAATCTTTTAAGGGGAAAAATTAAAAAAAACTTACAATAACCTGTTTGCATAAATATGCACATCCTTAAACTAATACTTTGTTGCAGCATACTTGGCTTTTATTACAACACTCAGTCTTCTTGGGTAGGAGTCTATCAGCGTGGCACATCTTGATGTGGCAATATTTGCCCACTCTTCTTTGCAAAAACACTCCAAATCTGTCAGATTGCCAGGGCATCTCCTGTGCACAGCCCTCTTCAGATCACCCCACAGATGTTTGATCAGATTCAGGTCTGGACTGTGGCTGGGCCATTCCAAAACCTTAATCTTCTTCTGGTGAAGCCATTGTTTTGTTGATCTGGATGTGTGCTTTGGGTCATTGTTGTGCTGAAAGATCAAGTTCCTCTTCATCTTCAGCTTTCTAGGAGCCTGAAGGTTTTGTGCCAACACTGACGAGTATTTGGAACTGTTCATAATTCCCTCCACCTTGATTAAGGCCCCAGTTCCAGCTGAAGAAAAACAGCCCCAACGTATGATGCCGCCACCACCATGCTTCACTGTTGGTATGGTGTTCTTTTGGTGATGAGCAGTGTTGTGTGTGTGCCAAATATACCTTTTGGAATCATGGTCAAAAAGTTCAACCTTGGTTTCATCGGACCATAGCACAGTTTCCCACATGTGTTTGGGATATTTCAAATGTGTTTTTGCAAAATGTAGCCAGGCTTGGATATTTTTCTTCATAAGGTAGGGTTTCCATCTTGCCACCCTAGATGGGAGATTGTTGTCACATGTACTAAACAGCCAGTATTTTCCAGAAATTCCTGCAGCTACTTCAACATTTCTGTCACCCTCTTGGCAGCCTCCCTGACCAGTTTCCTTCTCATCTTTTCATCAGTTTTGGAGGGATGTCCAGTTCTTGGTAAAGTCACTGTTGTGCCATATTTTCTCCATTGGATGATGACTGTCTTCACTGTGTTCAACGGTATATTTAATACCTTGGAAATTGTTTTGTACCTTTCTCCTGACTGAAAACTTTGAACAATGAGATCCCTCTGATGCTTTGGAAGCTCTCTGCAGACCATGGCTTGTGCTGTAAGATGTGACTACAAAAATGTCTGGAAAAGCCTACTAGAGCAGCTTAACTTTATTTGGGGTTAATCAGAGGCACTTTAAATGGTGGCAGGTGTGTGCTGACTCCCAATTAACATGAGTTTGAATGTGATTGGTTAATTCTGAACACAGCCACATCCCCATTTAATAGAGGGTGTGCATATTTATGCAAACAGGTTATTGTTAGGTTTTTTTTTTATTTTTCCCCTTAAAAGATTTCAGTTTATTTTTCCATTGGGTTGTACAGATTATAGGTTACATTAATGGTGGAAAAAGTTTTGAAAGAATTTGTCTTGGTATCATTTTTTTACATCACAAAAACCTGGGATTTGAACATGGGTGCGTAGCCTTTTTATATCACTGTACTAGCATCAAATTGTCCATAACAATGGAGGTTACTAACTGTCAAGCGGTGACCCTCGCAGATCACCATAAGATGCCAAGAGTCACCGGTGAGTTTTGCAATGATGTTTTATTTCCAGGACAAGATGAGACACAAGGCTATGAGCCCCTAAGGGCAAAAACACACACTAAGAGGAACAAGGGCTCGTAGGGCTAACCCCAGCCTCCACGAGCTAAACTAAGACAAAACAAGAAAGTACACAAACCTGACATGAAGGTCTGACGACGAATGTTGACAATACTCCCGCAATCTAACTGCCATCAGCGCCCGCCTAATAAGGCCGAACACTAATGAGCAGTAATGACAGACAGCTGACCGTCTTTGACAGCCGGAAACCCCACCAAGCGCCTTCACAATAAGAGCCCGGTGAAGCCAGAATATAACTCACAGCTGTCAAAGCCGGCAGAGAATATACATAGCCCGAGCACGGACAGGACCGGCGCTCGGGTCGTGACAGTATTCTCCCTCCAAGGGCGGGCTTCCAGAACGCCCATAGACCACCATGCCCCCCCCCACCCCCTCCAGGGTGGGCGGATGGGGGTAGGTCCGGAGGGAGAGAAAGACCAAACACAGAATCAGTGCAATGACAAAATCAGGACCAGGCAAGGGAAAAAAAACTAAACCCCAGCACAATGACAAAAAATACCAAATACTCAGATCAAATTAAATGCCCAATTAACGATTACAAAGAAACGCACAGGACAGCAAGAGAAAATTAAATCTTTGCCCACATGTTTCACAAGGAAATGGCTTCTCACCTGTGTGAATGCTCAAGTGAATTTTCAAATAACCAAATACAGAAAAACAGAACAATTACTGGCTCATACCTAACTACACACAAAACAAAATAGGGCAACTGCAAGACATAGACACAAATACCCACAGATACCCAAATAACCAATGCAAGCACACACACACAGGATGGCAAGAAAAAAAACCCCAGAACAATTACTGGGACAAATCACCTCAATACCCACAGAACAAAATAGGGCAACTGCAAGACATAACAAATACCCGCAGACACCCGAATGACCATTACACAAAAAACACAGGATAGCAAGGGAAAAAAAACAGAACAGTTACTGGGACAGATCATCACCAGAAAATGACCACTACCCCCCCGACAGTTTATGCCGACCGGCGGAGACCAGGTGCCATAGGAACAATTCAGGCTGTCTCCCTGCGTCCAACGGCCGACGGGTGGTCCTGGGAGGCGGAACATGACCAGGCGGCTCACCACAGTCCAAAGCCCAGCATATCCACTCCTCTGGTTGCCGAACCAGGTCGCCCAGCAAAACACATAACATGTCAGGTGGCCGACTCGAGGCGCCGAACCGGTGAAGCAGTTCCTCAGGCAGCCGACCCGCATCCCTCAGCCACCAGTACCGGGGGAAAACAGCCCGCGGCGGACTCCCTGGTGAGGACAAAACTCGGGAGAGCCAGGGCGAGTGAACAGGGACTCCCACGGCCCCTGGCGATGATGCGCAGGGGCGGTGACTCTGTAGAGGAACTAGAAGGCAAGGATGAGCCCGTACTCCATCCGACGGCGAAAGGTCTGCAGCTCCTCCCCCGTCCGCGGACCACACCGGCGCTGCACCTCCGCTGGACCCCGATTGAGTCCCGGCTGCACCCACGTCGGACCCTGATTGGGCCAAAGCAGCTCCTGCAATGGACCCCGATTGTACTCGGGCACACACCCGCGACACCGGGCTTCACCGGCAGCGGGTCCAGCCAGGGATTCTGCCGAGGTTCTCCTTGGCCGTGGCGCCGGCGTCGTCGACGACCTCCAGATGGCGCGACCTCCTGAACCGGTTCCGGGACAGGAACGGGACTCCAACGCAGGGAGCGAGGATGCCTCCTCCTCTGCTTCCTGCTTTCCTCCTCCTCCAGCCCACGGAGTATCTCACGCTGCGTGGTGAGTTCATCTGTCCTCGTCATCACCTCCGGGTGATCGTCGTAATGGAGAGGAACGTTGTCCAGGAGAACCTCAGCGTAGTCCAGGTGCCAGCGCATATAGCTGGAGTTGACGTCAAAGGTAGTGGCAAGGAGCGTCCCGACGACGTACTCCAGCGCGCTCGCTAACTCTTTGCCCAGGCGCCGACCGCGGCCCCTGGATGATGGCATTCTCCCAGCAATTGACACCCAGACAGGGAAGAACAATAGTCCAATTAAAGCAAAAACTCACGCTTTAAAAGGCGTCTCGGTGTGGCGTCTCCGTTTAGACGTCTAGCGGGAGTATACTGTCATGCGATGACCCTCGCGGATCACCATAAGACGCCAAGAGTCATCGGTGAGTTTTGCAATGATGTTTTATTTCCAGGACAAGACGAGACACAAGGCTATGAGCCCCTAAGGGTAAAAACACATACTAAGAGGTACAAGGGCTCGTAGGGCTAACCCCAGCCTCTACGAGCTAAACTAAGACAAAACAAGAAAGTACACGAACCTGACATGAAGGTCTGACGACGAATGTTGACAATACTCCCGCAATCTAACTGCCGTCAGCGCCCGCCTAATAAGGCCGAACGCTAACGAACAGTAATGACAGACAGCTGACCGTCTTTGACAGCCGGCAACCCCACCAAGCGCCTTCACAATAAGAGCCTGGTGAAGCCAGAATATAACCCACAGCTGTCAAAGCCGGCAGCAAATATACATAGCCCTAGCGCGGACAGGACCGGCGCTCGGGTCGTGACACTATCCAAGACTTTTAATGGAAATCGCCTCATCGTAAATGTTGGAATGTAAAATTCAAAATTTTGTTTGTGTTTGAAGAGACCCCACGGTACTATACCTGAGGCCCAAAATTTTGTGCTTCACCCCTGCTTATACAGCACCCTCACCACCATCTCACTGTCCTCATACTACATGTCCTGCACCACCTTTACATACTTCTCAGCTACTCCTGACTTTCTCATACAGTACCACACTTCCTGTCTTGGCACCATATCAGCTGCTTTATCTAATTCCACAAAGACACATGCAACTCCTTCTGACCTTCTTTATACTTCTCCATCAACACTCTTAGAGCAAAAATTGCATCTGTAGTACTCTTTCTTGGCAAGAAACCGTATTGCTGCTCGCTGATTGTCACCTGTCCTCTTTACCTGGCTTCAACAACTCTTTCCCATATCTTTATAGTGTGTCTGATCAACTTTATGCCTCTGTAGTTACTACAGCTCTGAGCATCATCTTTGTTCTTGAAAATTGGTACCAAAACACTTCTTCTCCACTCCTGAGCCATTCTCTCACTCTCCAAGATTGTGTTAAACAATCTCGTTAAAAAGTCCAGTGCCATCTCTCCTAAGCATCTCCAAACCTCAACAGGTATGTCATCTGGACCAACCACCTTTCCATTCTTCATCCTCTTCAAAACTGCTCTCACTTCCGCCTTGCTAATCTTCAGGACTTCCTTGTTCACCATCTTTCCTTCATCCATCCTCCTTTCTCTCTCATTTTCTTTATTCATCAGCTCTTCAAAGTACTCCTTCCACCTTCTCAACAGATTCTTGTCACTTGTTAGTACATTACCATTTCTGTCCTTAATCAGCCTAACTTGCTACACATCCTTTCCACCTCGATCTCTCTGTCTAGCCAATTGATACAAGGCTTCTCCTTAGTGTCTACCCTCTTATACAACTCACTATATGCCTTTTCCTTTGTCTTTGCCAAGTCTGTCTTTGTCATGTGCCCAGCTTCCAAGTACTCCTGTCTACTTTCTTCATCTCCTGACTATCCCACTTTTTCTTTGCTAACCTCTTCCTTAGGATACTTTCCGGTACCACCTCATTCCACCACCAGGTCTCCTTATCTTCCTTCCTCTGTCCAGAGGATACATCACATACCTTTCGACCCATTTCCCTCAATACTTTTGCTGTATTTTCCCAGTCATCTAGTAATTCTTCCCTTCCACCCAGAGCCTGTATCAACTCCTTCCTGAATTCTGTGCGACCTTCTTCCTTCTGTAACTTTACCCACTTAATCTTTTACTCTGCTTTGCCTTCACTGTTTTCCTCTTCTTGCTTTGCAAATGTTATGTGTGGGTTTGGCCCCTGGGACTTGCCGTAGCCGACATTGGGCATCAGAGGGGGATGACGTCAGGTGGGCTGTGGCCACTGTATGTATTCATGTTATCCTGGAATAAAAGTGTTTATTGCTCAGCATAAGATGGCTCACGGCTCACTCATTTTGTACATAACATTTAGCAACTGAGGATTAAACCATAGGGGCGTGCGCGAGACTACCACCTCCATTCTTGGAGTCACCGGGTGTGCCAGCTGGCTGGACTCATTCAATGACTATATTATCACAACCGGACTGGACAGCGCTGATGATAAAAGGCGAAGAGCGTCCTGATTCATTGTCTAGGCAAGAAAGGACAATGAGTACTTCACGCTCTGGGCCACACAGACTCTTTGGAGGAGGGTTTGAGCCAAATGGATGAGGTTTTTTGTCAAAAAGTGTAACATCACAGCACGAAGATACAAGTTCTTCAATCACTGCCAGGAAGTGGGTTAGTCCACATAGCATTTTGTTATGGAACACTGTAACCTAGCGAGCACATGAGGCTTTGGGCCTTTAGAAGAGGAGCTAATTCGTGACAAGCGAGCACATAACACAAGCAACGAGTGGTTAATTGGTAAATGGGATTCACTTATATAGCGCTTTTTTCTACTCTCTAGATGACCAAAGCACTTTTCAGATCCTGCTATCCATCCATTCACACACACATTTACACACTGATGGCGGTGTAGCCGCCATACACCAGCACTGGCCTGACCCACCAGGAGCAACTGGGGGTTCAGTGTCTTGCTCAAGGACGTTTTGACATGCAGACTGCAGACAGAGCGGGAATCGAAAGGAGAAGCTACTGCTAACAGGGGACAATTTCGTGCTCAGCCAGGTGATGTAGATTGCTAGCCAAACAGAATCTGCCACCCAACTAGGGAAGCAGATACTAGCTAACAAACAGCTAGTCAGCCAAGCCTCCTCTCCACATCAGGCTGATAGCAACACAGCTAGCTACTCAGGGCAGACTTCCATGCAGAGGCGGACCATGGCAGGGGCAGGAGCAGGAACCTGGAGACCGTGTGGCGGCTGCGGTTCCTCCTATCACCAAACGAGTTTGTCAGCTTGCCCCACTAGGTGCTACAACTGCGGCCAAGCTAACCACATGGCTAAAGTTTGTCTTGCTGCCCATGAAGAAGCTGATGCAGGCCCCGGGGATGTAGCCTTGGTATGTGTAGCAGGCGCCAAGAATTGGCTGCTAAAATGGTACATCGTACGACTTGATGGAGTCGGCGTGCGGCTCATGGTGGATTCAGGTGCAGGAAGGTCCATACTGAGCGTGTCCACGGTAAGAAAATTTTTCCCTAAAAAGACAATTGTGGTGGGGGTTGATAACATGTTTGGCTATGGACATGTAAAAATTGGCATGGTGGGCATGATCAGTTTTTCAGTGTCATGTAGACCAAAGCCAGTTCCAGCATTCACCTTTCATGTTTCGTGTCATGGGGCTGACTTGTTGGGTATTGACTTGTTGGGTGAGTTGGGGTTCTCCATTACAGACCCAACGGGCTCCAAGATGCTAACCGTTTCATCAGCAGGGCACTTGCGCTGGCCGGTGCTGTTTACTGGCCTGGGTTGTATAGTGGCTTTCAACCATCGGACACTCATTGACCCAGGGGGGTCAAGATTCAACCCCTTCACCGGTTGCCCCTCGCATTGTGGGACAATGTCACAGCGGAGCTGAACAGACTGCTGGACGCTGGCATCATTGAAAGAGTGGACGCCTTGCCGTGGATCTCAAATATTGTGGTGGCTAAAAAGAAGTCAGGTGGCATCCAGCCATGCATCGACCTCAGGATGGTCAACAAAGCGATCATTCTGGATAAGTACCCCCCGCCCATGATGGAAGAGCTCACTACAATGTTTAGTGGTTCCAAGGTGTTCTCAAAGCTGGACCTCCATCAGGGCTACCTGCAAGTGCCCCTCCACCCGGCCAGCCGCAACCTGACGGAGTTTGTGACCCACATGAGCATTTTCAGATATACCCACATGCCTTTTGGCCTCAGCTCAGCTCCAAGTTGCTTCCAAAAAATCATGTCCACGATTCTTGCCAGCCTCAGGGACGTGGTGGTGTATCTGGACAACATCATGGTGCATGTAGCGTCACGGGCCGCACACGACGAACATCTGGAATGAGCAGTGGAGGTGCTGCTAGATCATGAAGTCATGCTGAACAAGAAAAAGCGCATCTTTGCAGCTGAGACCATCGAGTTTGTGGGGTTTCACCTGTCTGCTGAGGGCTTGAGCCCCCTGCACTTATACGTGGAGGTGGTCCTGCAACTTCCAGACCCCACGACGCCCACGCAGATTTCGTCTTTCCTGGGGATGGCTGATTTCTATGGTCATTTCATTCCTCAACAGACAATTGAACCACTCTGTGCTGTCCTGAAGCAGAGTGCTCCGTGGGAATGGACCCCGGCCTGCTCAGCTTCCATCGCTAAACTGAAATCTCAGCTCACCTCTCTGCCGGTGTTGGCCCATTTCAAGCCACAATGACCCACTTTTGTAACCTGTGACATGTCTGGCTCAGCGGTGGGGGCAGTCACATCTCAACTTAAGAATGGGGCGGAGCGCCCGGTGGCATTTGCATCAAGGTCTCTCACGGCGGCAGAACAACGGTATGCAGTGGGTGAAAGAGAGGTGCTCACATGTGTTTGGGCGTGTGAACGGTGGCACATATACCTGTACGGATGCCACGGATCACAGGGTGCTGACGACATTGCTGGAAACGACTGGTTCAGGACACATGCCCCTGTGGATCCATAGGTGGATGGAAAGACTGCGAGCCACCAACTTCACTACGCAGTTCACCCCAGACAGAGAGAATGTAGTGATGGACCTCCTGTCCCCTGCCACACTTAGCACCATACAGACTGGTGATTGCGATGGTCTGGAGGTGGACCTGATCAACACGTTACACAAACCTCTCCAGAATACCGTGTCTCTCCAGGAACTCCAGGCGGAGTCGGAGCAGGATCCAACTTTGTCCCAGCTACGCTCATTCATCAGAGGGGGGTGGCCTGTGAAGATGCAGGGTGGACTGACACCTTTCCATAGGGTCAGGGATGAGCTGAGTTGCTGGAGGGACGTGTGTGTGGCGAGAGGACATTGCACGGTGGTTCCCTTCATCACTAAGAGCTTGTGTTTTGGCCATGCTTCATAATGGCCACCTGGGGGTAGTTAGGGTGAAACAGTACTGGAAAAGAGACATGGAGCACATTACAACCACTTTCTATCATCTTCAGCCTAATGGAATGGTGGAACGTTTCAACAAGACACTAAAGAATGGACTAAGAGCACACTTGGCGGATGGTTTCAAATTCTTTGATGCTCTTCAAAACACACTCCTCCATTACAGAGCGACGGCCCATGCCACAACGGGGTGCTTCCAATGAAGCTCATGCTGGGATGTGAATTGCATCTTCCCCTGGACTGGTTGCAGTGGCCTCCCACAGCCACCCCTTCGGCGGACGCAGTATCACCAAGGGGGCGGGTACTTGAACAACAGCGGTGTATGAAACAATGCTTTGACAAGAAACACAGGGTGGGGACACATGGACTCAGAGTAATGGACTGAGTTAGGATCAAATATCCCAATTGCACGCACAAGCTGCAGCCATTCTGGACGAGGCGACTGCAGATCATGGAAAAGCTGGGCTCAGACACATTTCGCCTCTCAGTCTGGTCACAGTGGCATTCTAGCTGCCTCAGGAATTCATTGCCGACCCAGGATCTGAGAGCACCGACGGGTGAGACGGACACCCACTGGGGTTTGGTTGATAGGGCGCTGGAGGGCGCATGGGGATGGCTGATGGAGCCAGCAGCAGGACCTCAACCAGTGTGGCGCTCGGCGAAAACTCGTCAGAGGCTGGGATATCTGAAAGACTTTGTTGTGGGACTTGGTTAGTTAGGATGTGTTGGTTAATTGGTGGCAGAATAATTCACCTCAACATGCGGGCACCTTGGCAGTCTACCCAAGTGTCCAGCTAGATGTTGGAGTTCTTTAATTCAGGACCATCATATCCTAATGTTATGTTTTTGGGGGTGTTTATTGGTGGGTGTTTGTTCACTAAATTTGGATGGGGAGTCAATTGGCTGATGTTGTTTGTTGTTTTACATTTTTCTGGAGGGGGGAGGGGTGTTATATGTGGGTTTGACCCCTGGGACTTGCCATAGCTGACGTTGGGCATCAGTGGGGATGACATCAGGTGGGCTGCAGCCGCTGTATGTATTCATGTTGTTCTGGAATAAAGGTCAGTTTGTTGCTCAGCATAAGATGGCTCACGACTTGCTCATTTTGTACAGAACAGCAAAGTCTTCCTACAGACTATCATCCAATGCTGTCTAGCTACATTCTCTCCTGCCACCACCTTGCAGTCTCCGAGCTCTTTCAGATTTCCCCTTCTGCATAAGATATAGTGCTGATAGATATAGTGGGCTGCACGGTGGCGCAGTGGTTAGCACCGCGGCAGCACAGTTTTACCCTCGGCCAGGGGATCGCGGGGATCATGAGATCGTGGGTTCGATCCCTGCCCCCGGCCAACAGTGATCTGTGTGGAGTTTGCATGTTCTCCCCGTGTTTGCGTGGGTTTACTCCGGGATTTCTCCGGTTTCCTCCCACATGCCAAAACATGCAGGTTAGGGAGTTAAGAGGCAATTGCGCACGCAGCCACCGGCAGCTGGTGGCTTGTCACCGGACTACAGAACAAATCTACCTACGGGTACAAAATAAGTCAAAAAAATAAAAATAAAAAAAAATAGTGCACTTTCCTCCACTCTTTCAAGAAACCCAATGTTCCTCTCTCTTCTTGAAGTATGTGTTCACCACAGCCATTTCCATCCTTTTAGCAAAATCCACAACCATCTGTCCTTCCACATTACTCTCCTTAAGACCATACCTACCCAGCACCTCGTCATCACCTCTGTTCCCTTCACCTACATGTTCATTAAAGTCCGCTCTAATCACCACTCTCTTCCCCCTGAGAACACTCTCTACCACTTCATCCAACTTACTCCAGAATTCCTTTTTTTTCTTCTACCTGACATTCAACTTCTGGGGCATAAGCAATGACAACATTCAACATCACACCTTCGACTTTTAGCTTCAAACTCATTATCCTGTCTGACTCCCTCTTTACCTTCTGAACACTCTTCACATACTCTTGTTTCAAGATTACTCCTACTCCATTTCTCTTCCTATCTACACCATAGTGACATAACGCACAGCTCAGGAGACGCACACACACAGGCTCAGAGAAGTTCAAATAGTTTATTAGCAACAGGGGTGAATGGATGTGTGTCTGCGGGATGTAAATGTATTGGTGGCGGCATCTGCTTCGGGCACAGAGGCAGGAGACCGTACAGCCGGCAACCCTATGGGAAAGAGCACAAGGAAACAGGGTGACGGGCACACACCAACACAGGAGGAGAATAAGCGAGAGAGGAGCTTACTTGCAAGGGACAGATGACTGGCACCACAAGGACGGGACCCGGAAGACAGCCACCTGCAGGGCTCGGTGCAGCAGTGAGGAATGGCGAGGGAGAGGCGTTGTCCGCCGCCGAGGAATCCACCTGTGCACAGGGGAGCAGACTGGAAAGAAAGGAGGTAAGGGCTTCATACCAAAAGCGTCGTGCTGAAGGAAAGGTTTGACTCACGATGATGAGTAGCGAAGTCTGACGGCTTCAGGCCGAAGCTCAGGGCGAGGCGGCTTATATTCCTCGCCGCTGATGATGTGCAGGTGTGCGTGCAGGTGGCGCCGCTGATGAGCGGCGCGGCGTGACACATAGTAGAACAGTTTACATTCACCTCCAGTGTTTCTAGCATTGCTTCCCTTCCATCTGGATTCTTGAACACAGAATAGCTAACTTTCTTCTCTCCATCATATTAGCAAACTCTCAGTCTTTACCAGTCGTAGTCCCTACATTTAAAGTCCCTACGCTTACCTCCACAGTTCTACTTTTCCTCTCTCTCCCTCCTAACATGCTTTCTCCTTCCTCCTTTGATCTTCGACCAACAGTAGCCCAATTTCCACTGGCACCCTGTCAGTTAATAGTACTGGTGGCGGTCATTGTTAATCCAGGCCTCGATCGATCGAGGTATGAAAATCTTATTTGTCATGATCCACATGTTTGATTTGATGAAGGTTTTATGTCAGATACCCTTCCTGACACAACCCTCCCCATTTACCCCAGCTTGAGACCGGCACTCGGAGTACACTGGCTTGTGCACCCCCTGTGTCTGGGTTTTTTATATATATTGTAACGAGCAGTGGGTTTCAGGCAATAAAGAGGCATGCTATTGCTCAGTTAGCTTTTATTTTTCACACACATTCAACATGCCACATTGGCCCAGGTCATTAATTTAACCCACACTTTCAGTGATGGTTTTCCCCACCACTAACTTCCATAATCCTAAAGTCCCAGTCTCATTTAACCACTCCCTCTCCAGCCGGCCAATCACGTCCCAGAGGGTGGCCAAGACACCACATTGTCTCCACCGAAGAGGATTAGGTATCCCCAGCAATCTTCTCATCGACCACAAAATCCCGTAGATGTTGGGGGAGACGGCGTTGTCTCCGGACTTCATCCCGTGGGCTCCCGCCAGCTAAGAGGGGTGGTGATGATGGCATCTGTGGCTCCTCCTCCTCCTCAGATGACTCTGTAGCTGAAGCTTGTTGGCTGATAGAGTGCCAAGCTGTCCCGGTGGAGCACCGCCACCTAGTTCGTTTGGCACAGTCGCACTTTGTAGACCACATTGGATAATTTTTCCAACACAACGCAGGGTCCCATCCAGTGGCTGGTGAGCTTTGGGGAATAACCCTTCTTCCTCACCAGGTTGTAGACCCACACCTTGGTGCCTGGAGCAAAGTCATCTCCCCGGCACCGGGTGTCACAGGCCCGCTTCTGCTGTGCCCCCGCTTCAGTCAGCAACTTTCTGGCCAGTTCATGGGTCTCCCACAGCTGCTCACAGAGACTGTAGTAATAATCCATTCCATGCTCCCCTCTCAGCTCTGGTTCTGGAGGGGGCCCGAATATCAAGTCCACTCGGGTGCGCATTTCATGCCCAAACATTAGTGCCACATGGGTACACTTCGTGGACTCCTGCACTGTGGTCCAGTAGGACCACAAGACCAGAAGAAGATGGCAGTCCCAGTCTCGCTGTCTTTTGTCTGTCAGGATGGCCAGCTGGGTGCACAGAGTCCTGCTAAATCGCTCCACCAGACTGTCGCTTTGGGGGTGCAGGGGAGGTAGTTGTAGTTTTCTTGACACGCAGGCACCGGCACATCTCCTGGAAGATCTTGGACTCAAAATTCCACCCCTGGTCACAATGGAGCTCTTTCGGGACCGGGAAGCGACAGAACATCTCCTTTAACAGCTTCTCCACAGTGGTTGCTGTACTCTGGTCGGGGACCACATATGCTTCGGGCCACTTTGAAGTAGTCCATGGCCAATAAGACATAGTGGTTCCCCTGGTCAGTGACAGGGAATGGGCCCAGAATGTCCACACCCACTCTTTCCACTGGGGCCCCCATCTGGTACTGTTGCAGAGGGGCACGTGATTGCTGGGTGGGGCCGTTCTGCGTGATGCAGGAGTTGCAACAGTGGACAAACATCTCCACATCTCGGCGACATCCTGGCCAGTAGAACTACCCTCGAAGATGATGCAGGGTCTTGGTTGTGCCAAAGTGCCCAGCCCCCCCAGAGCCATGGACCAGTTGGAGGACCTGGCCCCACAGCTGGTGAGGAACCAGGAGCTGTAAGATGTCTTGTTGCCCCCTTGATGACTTCCACTGACGGCGCAGGGCACCATCCCGGTTGACAATGCTGGACTATTGAACGTACAGTGCCTTGGACTCTGGGTCTAGAACAGAGACTGCTGGCCACTCAGGCCGCTGGCCAACCCCCACCCAGGCATGGATCCTGGAGAGAATTGCATCCTGGTGTTGGGCTTGCTGGATCTGCTTGGAGTTGAGGGTCTTCCCCAGATCTGGATATGCCAGTATGGGCACCTCCGTCAGGGCAAAGCAGAGGTGGGAGAAGGCTGCGGCACAATCATCAGTCCACTGGAAGGCCTTGCCCTTCTGGGTCAGCTGGTGAAGGGGGCTAGCTATGGTGGCAAAGTCCCTGATGGACCTCCTGTTGTATGAGGCAAGGACCAGGAAACTATGGAGCTCTGACACATCACCAGGGGTGGCCACTCCCAGACTGTCCTCACCTCATCTGGGTCAGTGGACACCCCGTCAGTGCTGATCAGATGACCCAGGAATGACACACTACAGTGGAAGAGGTGGCACTTCTTTGGGTTGAGGCATAGCCCCGCCAGACGGATGACCTGGAAGACCTCCCGCAGGTTTTGGAGTTCCCCTTAAAAGTCTGCAGCATGGACCAGGAGATCATCCAGGTACACTACACAACGGTCGTGGGGAATATTGGCAAGGACCCTCTCTCCATGAGGTGCTCAAAGGTTGCAGGCGCATTACACAGTCAAAATGGAATCACCCGGAACTGCCACAACCTCTTGCCAATTGAGAACACTGTCTTGGGGCAGGCCTCCGTTGAAAACTCCAGCTGCCAGTATCCACTGCGGAGAACCAGGGAGCTGGATCAACATGAGCCTTGCAACATAGTCCAAGGCATCATCAATTCGAGGGAGGGAGTGAGAGTCTTTACAAGTGGCCTCATTGCTCTGAGTGAACTGTGCCTTTGACCTTGATTCGGCGCCCTCTCCTCCTGGATGAAGACAAAACAGAAGAGAGTTGGCTTCTTCTTAACCCAAACAATTAACATCAATTGCTGTTGTTCAGCAGACCGGACTCTTCAAGGACAGCGCTATCATGTGTCAAAAACAGAACTTTGCCATCTGGCATGCACGAAGAGAGAGAGACTCTGGGACATGCTTATCTGTGTTTTGTATACATGAACATAACAACTATCCGTTGCCAGGAGGCACCCCCTTTGTTGTACATCAGCAACTGATACATTCAACACTGCACTCACACTGATTATTATTTACATGCTGACTACACATATACTGGTCTCTCTTCGCTCCTTTGTATTGTGTGATCTGTATTAGTCTGCTAATTGTGCTTAGAGGGCTTTTTCTATGTAATCACAATTTGGATTATCTATGTAATCTTTATTTTGATTAACTATGTTTTTTCTCTCTGCCTATTGTGTCATTCCCTCCCCTATTCCCCCTCTTTACCCTCCACTGATGACAGGCGCCCTCATGGCAGCCGCGTCATTGGAGGCGCTTATCGCGCGCCAAATGTCAAGTCAAATTCCTCGTTTGTTTACACTGTAAACATGCTTGGCAATAAAGCTTTCTGATTCTGATTGAGGCACCTATAGTACACACAAAACTGCCAGGTACCATCCTTCTTGTAGATCAGAATTGCTGGAGCAGCCCATGGGCTCTGTGAGGGTCCAATGACTCCTGCCCAGTGCATCTCCTCAATCTTCTGTCGAGCTGCCAACCTTTTGGCCAGCAGTAGGCATCAAGGGTGAACACAGATGGGGGAGCCTCTCCTGTGTTGATCTCGTGGAGGACCATGTTGGTGTGGGTGCAGTCCTCGTCCCTGGCAGCAAAGACATTGGTGAAGGCCTCTAACAGTTTCTTCAGTTAGACCTGTTGTTCCTCATCCAAGCTTTTACAGCTCCTCCCGGAGAGGTTCTCAGTGACTTGTTGGGTCTCTGTCGATGATGGCTGAGGTGGCACTGTAGACATCAGTGTAGCTGGCCCCATTGGTTGCGCTTGTTGCTCTGCTGAAGTTGGTGGCAGTGCTAATGCTTGACAGGCCCCAGGGCCACTGGACTTGTGAAAACCTATTGCTACTGAGCCCAGATAGAGGATGGCCCTGGGCACATCCACCACAGCTTCCGACTCATCCAGCAGGTCAAGGCCAATGATGCAGGGGTCCTGGATGTCAGCCAACCAGAACTGGTGTTGTGATGGGTGGCCAGCAATGGTGACCTGTAGCACCTTCATTCCGAGGATCTGTGCTCGCTCGCCGGTGACTGTGATGATGTGATGCCTGATGGGAATCCACCCTTGGAGCAAATGTCCACTGGAGCTCGGCACAGTCCCTGAGCAGATGAGTGACGCAGCCAAGAGTGCCTGTCGAGCTGCTTCATGCTCCTCACCTTCGTCATAGTCAGTCTGGTTCACCCGGTGCCCATGGTGATGGTAAAGTCCCTCAGGGCATAACACATGTTCAACCCTGTCTGCTTCTTTCAAGGCCACTGCCAAGGTGGTGGGAGCCAGAAGGCATAGGTACTCACGGAGATGTTCAGGCTGAAGTCCTCGGTTGAAAGCCTGGGAGGCAAGCTCCTCCTGGACTTCCTTCATGAACCCAGGGTGTCCTTGGTGGGTGTATGTATGCAGCTCAGCTGCGTATGCCCCAAGACTCTCTCCAGCCCATCTCCACCGCTTGACGAGTTGGTCTCTTGCATCGTCAGCATAGACCTGGTAACCGAAGCGCTGCTGGATGGCTGCCTTTAATGACGGCCAGTCTTGGAGTTCAGACGACCTCAGATCTCTGAGTACTTGCCGAGCTCCACCCTCGAGGGAGAGGGAGACATTGCATGCTGTCTCCTTGGGGGACCACGCATTAAGCCATGCTGCCAGATGGGCCTGCATCAGATAGGTGTTTGGCGGCTCTTCTCCATTGTAGTGAGGAAGCTTCACTGTAGGTTTCCATGGATTCTTGTAGAGCTGAGCAGGTCTCTCTCTCGCCGTGTCTCTGTCTGCATTGGACAGGCCAGTAGCCAGTGCTGGGGAAGGCGTTCTTGGCACCAAGGCTCCACCAGCCACTCCATTCGCCTCTCCGTTTTCCCCATCAGCTGTTCTGGCCGCTTTTCTGCATGCAGCTCACATGACTCAGGATGGTTTGCTTCCCTGTCAATCACTGCCCTCGGTCGCAGTGGGATCCTTGGCTCATAGTTCTCCCGTTGGAATTCCCTGCCCTGCCTTGAAAAAGGCAAAAAGTGAGGTACACTTGCTCCATCTGGTAGGTCACTCTTGTTCCGATGCTGGCATTCACCATGGAGCCCTGCTGCGTTGATCTGATCTATGGCAGTTTCCATGCTGGCAATGAGACTGTCAATCTCCTGCTGATTTGCCATTCTTTTTAAATCCCAGTTTAACAAGAAGTGGGTTTCAGGCAGTAAAGACGCATCTTATTGCTCATTTAGCTTTTATTCTTCATACACATTCAACACGCCACACTGATCCAGATCATTAATTGAACCCACACTTTCAGTGGTGGTTTTCCCCACGATGAACCCCCATAATCCTCTAGTCCCGGCCTCATTTAACCACTCCTGCTCCAGCCGGCCAATCACGTCCCAGAGGGTGGCCAGGATGCCACAATATATATTAGTTAGTTAAGTTAATTGCCATCCACAGCATGTGGGACACCAGCTGGTGGATATGGGTGGTGCCTATCTCCGTTTCTCTTACCCTAGGCCACACAGCTACTGTAAGTAGTGAAAGCTACAGTGGGGGGGGAGGGTCAATCCTCTGGTAGCTCTGTGAGTTAACTTTCCTTTCCTCATTCTATTATGCTGAACACCAAGCTAGAAGGTGGAAAGTACCATTTTTATATGGTCTTTGGTATGACTCGGCCTGGGATTTGAATTCACAACCTCCCGGTTGTGGAGCAGATGCTCTACCATCTAGGCCACCACTCCGATACTCTCTCTCTCTCTCTCTCTCTCTCTCTCTCTCTTTCTCTCTCTCTCTCTCTCTCTCTCTCTCTCTCTCTGAGTGGGTGTGGTCGTGAGTGCGAGCTGAGAGCGTGTGACAGCGTGAGTGATTTATCTCAAATTTTTCTCTGTCTTTTTGTGTTAAAGGGTTTTTTTTCTGCTAAATAATCTTAATTTTTGTTGTTTTCTGTAGCTGGGGTGGGGTAGGCGTTTTGGGAGGGGGGTTTCTGCTGCCAGCTCTGCTGGTCAGCATGGTTTTGGAGCGAGGCTCCGGGTTTGAGCAGCTGACACGTCGGCATGCTGTCAAACTGACACCAGCTGTCAGCTGCTCAGTGGAGGAATGTAGTCTGGCTGTGGGGGAGCTGGTCGGTTATGAAAGCGTTAGATCAGCTTCGAGAATGAATAGTGCCGTGGTGATTTTCCTCGATAGTGTGGAAAAAGTTAACCGGGTAGTGGAGAGCGGGGTTGTGATTAAAGACACACTGGTTCCTGTTCTGTCTCTGGTGAATCCCGCGAAGAGAATTACCATCTCAAATGTCCCACCATTTTTAAAGAATGAGCTGTTGGAGAAGGAGCTGTCGAGACACGGGCAGCTTTTGTCCCCGATTAAGCACATCCCTCTCGGTTGAAAGTCCCCGCGTTTAAAGCATGTCATGTCTTTTAGGCGACAGGTGCTCATGATTTTAAAGAATAGCGAGGAAAGCCTCAACCTCGTATTTAAATACCGGATTGACGGCTTTGATTATACCATCCACGTCACCTCCGATAATATGAAGTGTTTCGGCTGCGGAATGGAGGGACATTTGATTCGATCATGCCCTCAGGGAGTGGGGGGTGATCACTCGGGGGAGGCCGCTAGTGCGGCCTCGGGGCCGTCTGGTGACGGAGCGGCTTTGCTGTCCTCTGAGGCTGACGGCGCTGCCGCGCCGTCGGGCGTTTCGGCCGGAGCCGCGGGGCCGTCTGGCGGCGGCGCTTCGGCCGAGGCCGCGAGGCTGTCTGGCGGCGGGGCGGCTTCGCCGCCCTCCGCAGCCGGCCTGTCGATCATAACTGAAACAGCAACAAAAGTTAAAGCACATCGCGGGGCTGCTGCACAGACCAACATTGCAGACAAGGGTGAGATTACCGAGAGGGATCACGCTGAGGGTCAGACAGATGAGCCAAATGAGGCCCAGGTAGATGGTGGGACTAGAAAGATGAATATAAAAGCACAGCACAGGGTGAGCGAAAGACAGGAAGAGACAGCTACCAGGGTGGCTGAGTCAGTGTTGGAGGATGAGGATGACATTGAAATAGATGAAGAATTATGTAAAATCTCAATCAAGCGAAAGAATTTGGAAACCAAACAGCAGAGGAGCAAAGTAAAAAGGGTTGTCAAAGACAGTTCTGAGGTTTCTCTATCTCAGCCAGATTCTTATGCTGGGTCTGAGATAGAGAGTGATGGTGAAAGCAGTGATGATGTGGCCAGTGGAGGCGGTTACCCCTTCACAAAAATACAGAAGTTTTTGCAGGACACTAAGGGGTCCAGAATGGTTAAAGTTGAAAGCTTCTTCCCCGATCTAAAACGTTTTGTTTACTCTGCTCGGGCCTACATGAAAAATAGGGGAGAGCTTGACCAGGAAAGTTTCACTGATCAGGAGATCTACAGACTAAAAAAGCTTGTGCTAAAAGTTAAGAACCAAATTGCCCAGGATGATTAGTCTTTTATCGCTCATTCTTTCTTTTCTGTTTTTGTATTGGTTTTACCCTTTTATATGCATGTGCAGTTTTAATTTTGGCACACTCAACATCAATGGGGCAAGAGAAATGTCCAAGCGAGCGAGTGTTTTTACTCTTGCAGAATGCAAGAAAATTAATGTTCTGTTTGTTCAGGAGACTCATAGTTCTGAGGACAATGCTGCTGACTGGAGGAGGGAATTTCGGGGTGAAATTATTCTTAGTCATAAAAGCAGCAACAGTGGTGGAGTGGGTATTTTATTTTCTCGAGATTTTATTCCACTTTCTTATGACATTGATGAGATAATTGCAGGCCACATTTTAAAAGTTCGAGCTGTTTTTGAGAATGTGAAAGTTGTTTTTATAAATGTGTATGCTCCAACCGTAGGCACAGAAAGATTGGCCTTTTTAAATATTTTAGATGATACGATCAAAAATTGCAGTAATGATGACTTTTTATTTGTGGGAGGTGATTTTAATTGTACAGAAAATCCTCTTATGGATAGGAATCACCCAGAGCCACATGCTGCATCCCAAAGAGTTTTAAAAGGTTTCATAGAAGCTCATGATCTGTGTGATGTGTGGAGAAATTTTCATGGCAAGGCTAGACAGTACACGTGGAGCCATAGAAAGGACAATATTTTGTCCTTAGCTAGACTGGATAGGGTTTACAGTTTTAAGCACCATTTTAGCATTTTTAAAAGTGCTTTTATAGTCCCTGTTGGCTTCACAGATCATTCCCTGGTTCAGTGTTGTGTTTTTATCAAGAATATAAAGTGCAGTAGTGCATACTGGCATTTTAACACGTCACTTTTATCGGATAACAGTTTTAAAACTGCTTTTATGTTTTTTTGGAGTAATTTTAAATGAACAAAATCAAATTTTAGTTCTTTGCAGCAGTGGTGGGATGTAGGGAAGAGCCAAATAAAGAATCTGTGCCTACAGTATACTCGCAATGTCTCTGGAGACTTGGCCAGGTCTGTCAGGGACCTGGAGAGAGAAGTAGTGGAGCTGCAGTCTTTGGCAGGCTCCACAGGAGAAAGAGGACATTTTGAGGCCCTCAATGGCAAAAAGTCTGTTTTAACTGACCTACTGGGTGTGGCTGCCAGGGGCGCTGTGGTACGCAGTAGGTTCCAGAACATCGCACTAATGGACGCTCCATCTCATTTTTTCTTTGGTCTGGAGAGGAAGAATGGTCAGAGGAGGATGATCCACTCTCTCAGCTCCGAGGACGGGCGGCCGATCCATGAGTCTGCGGAGATCCGTCGCTTTGCAGTTGCTTTCTACAAGGATCTCTTTAAGAAAGAATTTGTTGAGAATCCACATGCACTGAGTCATTTTTTGACGGACTTGCCAAAAGTGATGGCTAGCGTGAATGCGGAGCTGGGGAGCGGGATCACTCTGCAAGAACTGGCAGTGGCTGTCCAGTCTCTTCAGTGTGGAAAAGCCCCAGGGATAGATGGCCTACCAGCAGAGTTCTACAAGGCGTTCTGGTCTGAGATCTGTGAGGACTTGCTGGAAGTACTGTCTGACAGTCTGCGGAAGGGTCACCTGCCCCTAAGTTGTAGGAGAGCAGTCCTCACCCTCCTTCCAAAAAAAGGCGACTTGAAAGGCATTAAGAACTGGCGTCCGGTGGCCCTCCTCTTTACTGACTACAAAATTCTCTCCAAAGTGTTGGCTACCAGACTGAGGAAGGCGATGGAGCAGGTCATCCATGTAGACCAGACCTACTGTGTACCTGGTAGGTTGGTTACAGACAACATTTTTTTAATTCGTGATGTTTTGGACCTCTCCAGCTCATTGGTCAAAGAACTTGGTCTTATTTCAATAGACCAAGAAAAGGCGTTTGACCGAGTTGAACATCCATACCTTTGGCAGACATTAGAGGCCTTTGGTTTCAGCTCAGGGTTCATCGCCATGATCCAGGCTTTGTATAGAGACATTGAGAGTATTCTTAAGATTAATGGTGGTTTGAGTGCTCCTTTCAAAGTTGAGAGGGGTGTCCGACAGGGCTGCCCCCTCTCAGGTATGCTGTACTCTCTTGCCATTGAGCCCCTCCTTTGTAAACTAAGGCAAGGCCTCACTGGTTTTAAAGTCCCCAACTCTGACTCTGTTTTTAAAGTGTCTGCCTATGCTGATGACGTTGTTGTTTTTACAAGAAATCAAAATGATGTAGACTACCTTTTAAGAACTGTTAATCTTTTTGGTGAGTGCTCCTCAGCGAGAGTGAATTGGGGTAAGAGTGAAGCTGTTGTGGTGGGGGGGAGACCACAAAAAATTGCCCTACCTGGTGGCCTCTCGTGGACACAAGGTGGTTTTAAATATCTTGGTGTGTTTTTAGGAAATCAGACTTTTACTGAGAAAAATTGGGAGTGTTTTTTAGAAAAAACTGAAGGAAGACTAAAAAAATGGAAATGGATTCTGCCAAACTTGTCCTTCAGAGGTCGTGTTTTAATTATCAACAACTTGATTGCTTCAATGCTGTGGCATCGACTGTCTTGTCTGGACCCTCCACCCAATTTGCTGGCCAGAGTGCAATCTATAGTCATGGACTTTTTCTGGGACCGTCTTCACTGGGTTCCACAGAGTATCCTGTTTTTACCGAGGGAAGAAGGTGGTCAAGGGCTCATCCATCTGGCCAGCAGGGGGGCTGTCTTTCGCCTGCAGTTCATTCAGCGACTGCTGAGTGGCCCCCTTGACCTTGTGTGGAGACCTATTGCCAGGGCTGTCCTGGCTCGCTGTGGAGGGCTTGGACTAGAGGAGTCGCTGCTTTTAATGGATTTAAGGGGCCAAAAACTCCCAGAACTTCCCCAGTTTTACCAAAGTGCTTTTAAAATCTGGGGACTTTTTAAAAAGAACTCTCCCCAGGCTTCCTTGTCGCCTTTCTGGCTTTTAAAGGAACCACTTGTGTTCGGAACCCGTTTTGATGTGGGCAATGTTTTAGGACCTTCTGTTTTAAAAAAGTTTATTTTTGCAAAGGTTACAACGCTGGGACATTTGGTGAATTTATGTGGTCCTAACTTGGACAATGCTGTTGCCCTGTGCTCGGCTCTTGGCGTCTCTTCAGTCAGAGTTATAATGAACTTGTTGAAAGATTGGAGAGACTGCCTGTCTGCAGAAGAACACTCTGCTATTGTTTTACACTGCGAAAACTCTGTACAAACTGCTGATGAACCTTTTCCTTTTAGTATTTTATCTCCTGATTTTAAAGATGGCACTGGTGTGTTTTTAAACTCTGAGCACATTAACATTTGTGACTCTCCTGGTAAAAAAATGTATGGACTTTTGGTGAAAATTCTAAATGTGAATAAGTTAAAAGGTCGAGCTGATACACCATGGAGGAAACACTTGGGTCTGGGTCCTGAGGTGAGGCCTGCCTGGAGAGCACTCTATAAACCACCATTAACTAAGAAGGTTGGAGACCTACAATGGCGAGTTTTACATGGTGCTGTGGCTGTAAATGCTTTTATCTCTCTTTTAAACCCAAATGTTGTTGAGGTTTGTCCATTTTGTCCTCAGAAAGAAACTGTGTTCCATTGTTTTCTGGACTGTAACAGACTGCAATTGTTGTTTGTTTTTTTGGGGAAGCTGTTTTATCTGTTTGGAGAAGTCTTTTCCCAGCAGATTTTTATCTTGGGCTTTCCATATAGACAGAGGACTAAGAAAAAGAGTGAACTCTTAAATTTCATCCTGGGTCAGGCTAAAATGGCTATTTATGTTAGTAGGAAAAGAAAAATTGAACAACTGCTGGATTGTAATGTAAAAGACATGCTGGTTGGCATGATTAAGGCTCGAATAGTGATTGATTACAATTACTATCATCTGATGCAGAATGTTGAAACCTTTGAGGCTATGTGGTGCTTTAAGCACATCCTGTGTTGTGTTAAGGAGGGGAAAATTATCTATGGTATAATCCTGATGTAAGAAGCAAGTTTTTTGTTTTAGTTTTCCTTGTTTGGTTACTTGTGTCTTTGATTTCTTGTCAGTGAGACATTTTTCTTTTCCATTGCTTCTTTTAGTTGTTGTGTTTTTCTGTTGAATTTGTGACAATAAAGGTGTGTTGAAAAATCAAAATCAATCTCTCTCTCTCTCTCTCTCTCTCTCTCTCTCTCTCTCTCTCTCTCTCTCTCTCTCTCTCTCTATCTTCCTCTTGCATAAAGCAAGAGGAAGTATGGTATCAATGAACACCCGCAGTCAGTATATTTATTGATACCGTATGACCTCGAGTGTAATTTGCTTTTATGCAACAGTTCTGCAAGTTTGTTTCACCGGTTATTTTGCACAGCAATAAAAAAATATTCCCTTCTAAATGTCAGCACCAGTCACCTGTTGAGTCTGTACCAACGAAGAGCCCAGATCAATACCAGTGGTATGTTAGCATGATAATGATTTGGCTTTGGCACACTTTGCTTGCATTTTTTTTTTTTTTTGGGTGAGGGTGGGTCATTTTCAGATGAAACAAAGAGTCCATCACCACAAAGGTATTGTGGTTTTCTAATCGAGTCAGTAAATTCAACTCTAGCCTGTTTGTTTTTTTAAGACATAAAATATATCACCGGATGTTTAAAAGGACAAGACATCTGGATCAGAGACGGCTGAGACTATAGTTGTGTCATGAGCCTCTTCGTGCGCTTTTATGCAGCACACGGAGGAGGGAAAAGGAAGATGGATTTATGCGCAGGTTACTCCACACACATTTATTGAACAAAGGACAAAACAAAACCAACTGTACAAAATAACAAACAGCTCAGGGCACAAAAAGAGTCCTCCAGAACGCTCTACTGTCTCTGGTGAGAACACCGGAAAAATACACACAGTCATTCATTCATCTTCTTCCGCTTAATCCTTTTTGGGTCACGGTGGGACTGGAGCCTATCCCAGCATCTTTGGGCGAGAGGCAGGGTACACCCTGGACAGATCGCCAGTCCATCACAGGGCCAACACAGAGAGACAGACAACCATTCACTCTCACAGTCATACCTAAGGACAATTTACAATCCCCAGTTTGATGCCAATTAACCTAACTTGCATGTTTTTGGCATGTGGGAGGAAACCAGAGAAATCCCGGAGTAAACCCACGCAGACACGGGGAGAACATGCAAACTCCACACAGTCAATACTCACAAAACAGGAGCAGTTTGAGTAAGTCCCAATGAGGCCTGCCAAAACCCATGCACATGACAGTACATTCACAAGACGATACAACGGTCCAGCAATGCTTGACTGGCAAAGACCGCTTAAGTACAAGCATTGCTGGCCAACAGATTGGATACACCTGGGCGAGGCGCGGGAAGGGCAATTACCGGAGTGGAATCAGCTGGCTGTCAAGAGAGAGGGGACGTGTTCGGACCGGCGAGTGTTAGACAACACCCACATGAATGTAGGTCAAAGAGGCTGCCTAACAACTGCCGGCCAGAGCGGTGGCTACAGACATGGAAAAAAAAAGGAACAAAGACATAAAGACAACAAGAACTCAAAAGATAACACAATACATAAATAACCCGATACCTGAGCCACAGAGAACGGTCAGAACTGAACCTAAGGACAATACCAGCTTGGTTCGTGACAAGTTGCTTTTCAGACAGTGCTTCACTGTGGAAATTAAGGTATCCAACACAGCATTGCAATACTCAAGTCTGTAGACTTGACAGTAAATTACTGTTAGTAATTAACAGTTCCTAGAACACCTTTGAAGTGGAGTGATACATATCCAGTTAAAGGTTGGAGTGCAGTTATCATGGAACAGAGTAACTCCTGGAATCCCTGTTGTTCAATCAAATTGCTCAGTTGGAACTAACTGGTGTGTGTGTGTGTGTGTGTGTGTGTGTGTGTGTGTGTGTGTGTGTGTGTGTGTGTATCCCTGTACTGTTGTGTCCTCACTTTTAATTTTTTTTTTTCCCTCAGATGTTTCAAGAAACTTTGACAGGGTGAAGAATTATCATGACATTATTGGGTAAATACACTGACATTCTAAATTTTTTGCAAATTATTATTATTTGAATTTAGTTCTCGGCTTGATTTTATGCCGGTTAGTTTCGTATCTTCGAGGGCAAGCTAAGCCTTTTAGCCTAAGGCCTCGAGAATTATTATTTTTATTATTATTATTATTATCCACTAAAAGTGCACATGTAGCAATAAACTAATAGTAGAAACATGAAATATTGCAGTCTGGTCAGAAATTCTCCACACTACTCACAGACTCGAAGTCAAGGCAATGCATCCATCGGTGGGCCTATGATAATCAGTTTTACATTTTTGCAAATATCTCAAAAACAGCTTGGCCTTGACTCAAAATTCTTTCAACGTTCTAATTTCTGAAATCTTCTGCAACTTTTCTCTGTTGGCCTTATGCTCTAAAAATCTAAGTCTAGCCATTCTTGAGATATTTTTGAAAACATCATCATAGCAGTTTGTCGGGGGCAACAATGACCATTTCATTTAGGTCTGATCAGATTCCTCCACGCAGCTCTGTCCTTCACCTTCCGCTGCCAGGAACTCCTGACCTTGTTAACCCGGGTGACGTCCGACCCGGTTTGAGTTGATCTCTGACTGACCATTTCATGAAACTGCTTGTAAAGTATTTAAGTACCGCTAGCTTTTGCTGGAATAGCGGCACATTCATGGCAGATGGAGGTATTATCAATGGCAAGGACGGGCCAAGACAAACTGACTCCAGTATC
This sequence comes from Pholidichthys leucotaenia, assembly GCA_020510985.1. NCBI lineage: Eukaryota > Metazoa > Chordata > Actinopteri > Cichliformes > Pholidichthyidae > Pholidichthys > Pholidichthys leucotaenia. The sequence continues at coordinate 287,025,263 of CM035838.1, forward strand.
TGTTGCAGTGACTGACCAGATGATAGATTTGTTTTTCTCTGCTCTTTGAGTAGTGCATGTGACGATGCACCATCTGGCAAAAGTCCACCACAGACCTTGCAGCAGATGTGCTTATCTGCCAGGATGTCCAGTCTCACCCTGTGTCTGTGGGAGTGGTCCACCACAGACCTCTGACAGATATTGTCATGAATTGCTCCTCAGGGAAGGAAAAGAGGCACCAAACGTCGGCCGTGAGTTTGCAGGATTTATTGAAAGAACATAACAAAATAACAACTTGGGAAAGGAAAAGGCAGAGGTCAGCTAAATAGCACGGCTAAGGCTGAGGGGATCTCCAGCTAAACCTGGAGACTAAACACAGAACAACAGGCAAGCTAAATAGCACTGCAATGGTGAAACTGATTGCCAGCTAAACCTGGAGAATTAGTGAACACATAGTACATAAACCATAGACTTATGTGAGGTAAGAGCTGAAAGTAGGACGTTGCACCAAGCAATGACACAGAGCACCTAAAATAGTGATCGGAATGATTGGAATGATGAACAACAGATGTGAGTGTCTGAACGGGCAGGAGAAGTGAGGATAAATGATTAGGATCAACTGAGTGCATGAGAGAGAGGCGGATAACCCTGGCAGCTGACAGGACGCGCCCATGCGAGGCTAAGCGCCTCTGACAGCTGTCAACAGAAGAGAGATAAACTGGGGAATAGAAAAACATACAAAATAAATTTATAAAAATACAGAATAAAAATAAAACACAAGCAAGAAAAAATGGCAGACAGTGTTGGAGCACAAAAACCCAAGGAGGCACACAATATGACATAACAGTAAATAAACAGGAAAATAGCCACAAAACCGAGTCTGGTGAAAATCTCCAGAACTCAGTTCATAACAAATATTATTTTTTAGTTCTGCCAGGATGCCCAATTTCACCCTCCACCTTGGGCGGGGTTGCCGGTTGAGTCGCCAATGGCCCAACCCATGAGACAGGTAGTACCAGTTTTCATGGTTATCCAGTAGCAAGCAAACCAATGCCTGACTTGACATCAGACATTGATGACACCTGACATTGCAAAAACATAAAACAGATTATTATAGTGCCACCTATTGGTGCAGTGCTTTGATCTTTGGTCACTAAGTAGTGGGGAGAAGAAGTGGGGAGTTTGACCAGACTGGAAAATATTGCTATTTCTGTTTCCCATGCACTTGTTGTACAGAAAAAGAAGAAGTTGTTGAAAAAGAAGAAGAAGAAGAAGAGGAAGAAGAAGAATTACTGTAAGTTTCCCACTGCTGCTGCTTGGAACTCTAATAAATCTTGTCTTCCTTTTCTTCTTCCATCCGTCTTCTACCATTTTTTTTTTTTTTTTTTTTTTTGTGGTCCGGGTCAGGGAGGCAGAAGTTCAAGCAGAGAAGCCCAGACATCCTTCTCCCTAGCCACCTGGTCCAGCTCTACAGAGCAGACACCAATGTGCTCCCAGGACAGCTGGGAGACATAGTCTTTCCAGCGTGTCCTGGGTCTTCCCCAGGGTCTCCTCCCAGTGGGATATGCCTGTAACACCTCAAGTGGGAGGCATCCAGGAAGAATCCTGATCAGATGCCCAAACCATCTCAGCTGGCTCCTTTTGATGTGGAGGAGCAGTGGCTCTACTCAGCCTCTCCCAGATAACTGAGCTCCTCACCCTATCTCTAAGGGTGAGTCCAACAATCCTACGAAGAAATTTCATTTCAGCCACTTGTATCTGGAATCTGATTCTTTTGGTCATTACCCAAAGCTCATGATAGGTGAGGGTAGGAATGTAGATTGACCAGTAAATTGACAGTTTTGCCTTAGAGCTCAGCTCCCTCTTTACCACAACAGACCAGTACAATGTCTGCATTACTGCAGATGCTGCTCCAATTCATCTGTCAGTCTCCCACTCCATTCTCCCCTCTCTTGTGAATAAGACTACAAGATACTTAAACTCCTCCACTTGGTGCAGGAGTTCATCCCCAAACCAGAGAGGGTAATTCACCCTTTTCTGGCTGAAGACCATGGACTTGGACTTGGAGGTGCTGATTCTCATCACAGCCACTTCACACTCAGTAGCAAACCGTCCCAGCAAGAGCTGTAGGTCATTGCTCAAGCCAACAGGACAACATCATCTGCACACAGCAGAGATGAGATCCTATGGTTACTGAACATGACACCTTCCATTCCTTGGCTGTGTCTAGAAAGCCTGTCCATAAAAATTATGAACAGGATTGGCAACAAAGGGCAGTCCTGGCAGAGTCCAACTCTGACTGGAAACAAGCTCGACTGATTGTTGGCAGTACAAACCAAACTCTCGCAATGGTCGTATAGGGACCAGATAGCTCGTAGCAACACGGCCGCTCGGTGATGTCATCACGCCAGACATATAAATGTAATAGACGGCCATTTTACAGTCCTTTTGGCGCTCGGCCTCCCAACCAACAACACTCTGAATCACCATATTAAAATTGTATGCAATAAAGTTCCCAGCAAGATGCTCTTTGTTAGTTCCTTCCACGTTTTCCAGACATAACAAATGGTGACGAGGACAACCCATGCAAAACCAAAGAAAAACTTGACTTGTTTCCCAAAAATAGACGTGGGTCATGAAGAGTTCCTCTTATTCCCACCACCATTTGTCATGACCCTGGGTGAGCCACCCATCCCATGGCCATGTTAGATTGAGGTTCTTCAGTCATTTGTGTCAGCTAAGGGCCTGGTTAATGTTAGCAAGCGTCATCTATGGGCTGTGATGGATTTTTTCCTTGGCCTCGAGGGATGACGTATGTTGGAGGCACTGGGTCTTATGGAGACTTTCGGTGAATGTGCCGCCTTGATGGCCAAGTATTTCACTGCCCCACAGGATGTGATGGCCCAGAGGTTCGTGTTCTACCAGTGAGAGAACGAGCCACTCATACAGTACATAGATGCCCTTCGTTGTTTGGCTAGCACATGCGAGTTGGGACATGCAGAGGACAGATTGATCCAGTCACAGTTGAAGGGGTTCACCACGAATGTGGTGAACCCCTTCAACTGTGACTGGATCACAGTTGAAGGGGACTGGATCACCCCCCAGCCAGCCACAGCAGATGACTGCCCCTCCCTGAGCCTGGTTCTGCTGGAGGTTTCTCCCTATTAAAAGGGAGTTTTTCCCCTCGACTGTCACCATGTGCTTGCTCACAGGGGATCGCCTGATTGCTGGGCTCTTTCTGAAATTGTGGGGATTTCCCCTACAGTTGAAAGTGCTATGAGATGACTGTTGGGAAATGGCGCTATATAAATAAAGTTGAATTAAATTGAATCTGTTTGGCACAGTAAGGCAAGCAAATATCTCTTCTGCTGGCCAAGCTGCTGGACAGGACAGATTAAAAAAAAAAAAAATCTCCACCCAGCTCAGAGCCTCAAAGTCAAGGCAATGCATCCTTAGGGGTCCTGTAATAATCAGTTTTATGTTTTTGCAAATATCTCAAGAACAGCTTGGCCTTGACTCAAAATTCTTTCATCATTCTAATCTCTGAAATCTTCTGCAACTTTTCTCTGTTGTAGTGCTTTGGGTTTTAGTTACTAAGTAATGGGGAGAAGAAGTGGGGAGTCTGACCAGGCTAGCCAGTATTACCATTTCTGCACCTTCTGCACTTGTAGGGGAAAGGAAGAAAAAGAAGAAGAAGAAGAAGAAGAAGAAGAAGAAGAAGAAGAAGAAGAAGAAGAAGAAGAAGAAGAAGAAGAAGAAGGATCATTGGCTTCAAATAGATCTCCTAATTTTCCAGGTTTCCTGACTGGGGCTTGGACTTCTGCTGAAAATCCAAAGCAAACATTGATCAGACACTGAAAACCTGGGGCTCCAAACTGCCTAAACTTTTTTTCTTATCAATTAGTTATTCTTCATTTCTTTCAATGTTGTTTTGGTAAGTGAAGAATTTTTTTTTTTTTTGTAATTAAAGTTTTTATTGACTTTATACAGGATGGCGCTACACATACTGATCTTCCAGGTATCACATCAGTCTCTAAAAAGGGTAAATAAATAGGGGGGGGAAATATATATATATATATATATATATATATATATGGCTGATTACAAAGCAAGGATAACCAGACCAGTGAGGGAAGGCAATAAACCCGAGAGAAAAAACAGGGAAAGAGAGAAAGACGGGCCTTCATTCAGGGATTGAGTTGTTAGCCAAACACTAACAATAATAACATTCCAAAAGTCTCTCCATATTGGTCCCTTAGTGTGATTTCCATCAGTCCTCCTATTTAGCCTGGGCTCATATGAGGCAGTCTTTTTCATATAGCTAATCCATTCTTCCATTCTAGGGGGTTCAACTGATTTCTAGTGACAAAGTATAGTTCTGGCTGCTGTAGTTAGTCCAGTCATGACCACTGAGAATTCTTCTTTCGATAAAATAGGTACTTGGGATTTGTCTCCAAGTAGACACATTCTTGGTGACAATGGGAGTGTCTTGCCCAACCACTCACCCATATGTCTGAGATTTTTAGTCCAAAAAGGCTGAGTAAGTGAGCAATCGGAGTGGTGGCTCAGTTGGTAGAGCATCTGCCCCACACCTGGGAGGCAGGGGTTCAAATCCCCGCTGGGTCATGCTGAAGACCATATAAAAGCGGAACTTCCTGCCGTCCAGCTTGGTGCTCAGCAATAATGGAATGGAGGAGGGAAATCTGTGGCGGTGCCTTGCATGGCAGCAATCCCTCTGATTCTATATATGTGTGTGATTAACACTGTAGATAAAAGAAACACAATTTCATTCTACTGCACATGATTGAATGGCAATAAAGGGTAATTTAATTTTAATCCCAAATACAGTGCAAAAAAGTTCCTTTTTTCTTTCTTACATTTCCAACATAGATTATTATTTGACAGACCCATCCTATGCAGTCTAGTTGGCGTCCAATAGTATCTATGCATTATTTTATACTGTGTAAGTTTACTTCTGGCTTCCCTTGCATATTTCCCACTGTCTGACAAAATGTTTAACCACTCTTCTTCACTCATTATACAATCCAGGTCTTGGTGCCATATTCTTCTCAAGCTGTCACATCCGTTACTAAGTATACCATTAATTAGTCTGTAAAAAGCAGATGCATGAAGACATTTCAATGGTAATTTAAAAAAAATCTATGATAAGGTTACAGTCCTTATACTGATTCAATGACATCAGACAGCTCCTAATTTGGTAAGTGAAGAATTTGTGGATTTATTTTTATATTTTCTCCAAGAACTTCGTTTTCTATTATGATTGCATTTTCAAATGACAAAAAAGGGAAAATGCATGGAGAAATCAGTGATTGAATTTTGCAAGGTTGTCATGGTGATAAAAGTTTAATGTGTTTTTTATTCTTTGTTGCAAACAAAATGTTTTTCCAACCTTTATTTTATACTTACCTTCTTTTCATTGTCAGATTTTGTAAACTTTGTAACCACACTTTACTGTTACTTTGATTTTTTTGTGGTTGTAGGGGTGTTAGTTAGTAGCTTCCCTGGTGTTTTTAATAATTACTTAGATCTTTTTTTCTCAGTTTATATTCATTAAAGGTTGGAGATTCTTATTTTGTTGCAGTTTGAATTGAAACTACTTCCCTAAAATATTGATTTTTTTTTTCTCTCATCAGAAATGGTGGAGGGGACTGCATCTAATTTACTGTATAACTGAAAATGTTTTGTTAGCCATTGTTTTTAATTTTGAGTTGTATAGTGCGTGGAATCATTATCATTTAAAAGTAATCTTACTAGATCTTATTTTGATTTGTTGAAAAAGTTTCAATCCAATCTCAACTGGTGCTTGTATGGTATTTTCTCTCATGAAAATAATTTAAACTTTCATTACATAATCTGTCAGCACTACAGCTTGTCTTGCTACTGTGTTGATTTGAGAAATTACCACAAACAGAAAATCTGGATGCAATGATAAAGAATACAGATAGAAGCTTGATATGTTAAAACCACATTATAAAATTGCTTAAAAAAAGGAATTTGCAGCAAGTGAATCTTTCCCCTGGACAAGTGGCATTTTCTTTTGCATGAGCCTCTTTGTTTTGTATTTTACATTAAGTGAGGCATCATCATCATCCCTTGATCCATGAAGTTACAAGTGATGTATGAACATGAACATTTTAATATTCAAATTCTTCTCAAAGTGTACAAATGTAGTTTTGGCCTTGTGCCTTTATAATCTTTGTGTTTATATGGTGTCTAGTGCTTTGATTTACTTTGTATAACATCAGATTTATCTACAGCCTATTAGAATAGATTTTTTTATTGTTTTATTTACTTTTTTGCATGGGAATTGGGAGTGATCTGTACCTTATTTTCCCTCCAGTTAACCAAATTAAGAAGTTGCAATTTATTATTGTGTCAACTTAACTATCAGAATAGTTAGGAAAATGGACAAAAACACTTTATATATAGCATGTTTGTAATTGTTTGATTAGTTAATTTGTTTCTAAAAGTTTGTTTTGGATTAACAGAACAAACAGTTTGATGTGTATGTTGTGTCTATTAGAAAAGTTAGAAAACATGGTACATAATATTGAAACCAATTTCAATGTGCGTTTTCTAAAATATTGATGTGTCTGTTGTGTCTGTTAGAAAACATAACATTGAAACCAGTTCTTTTAATGTACATTTTCTAAGGATCTTGATCATTTTAGAAATTTCTCTAAAACAAATGCAGTCACACAGATCTATGTTTCAGTTGCTTTTTGATAGAGACCAATCAAACTGAGTCACAAAGCCATTTCCCCCTTTTTTCATGGTAAAATCAGATTAGATTATTAATTTCTATGTGATTATTTTGAAATTACAGTCTCTGTGCTTACATTGTGGTTGTTAAAACAAGGCTAGGGAACAAGGCTACCTTGGTTGGGGGATAACCTTTAAATGGATCTCATTTTGTTCCTGTTTGAAAATGCCAATAAATACAAGAATGGAAAAATGAATCTAATTGTTGTCCCAGAGTTTTATCGATCAAAAAAGGTTACGTTTAAAATGCTCCCAGCCAGCAAAAATTGGTTGAAAAAAAAAGTTGAAAAGACAGTTTTGCCAACCATTTAAACTATTTCTGGATTTGGTTTTAAAGTAAAAGTTGTAAACTGACCTTTGCAAGTTGTTGAACATATGATAAATTTTTTTGTTTAATTAATGTCAATATTAGGCACAGTTCAACTTTCAACAGCTATTTTTGAGTTAAATTAATACTTCAGGAACATCCACACCAAGCACTATGAAGATAACTATACCTATAAAATTATAGTTTTAAAAATCGTTCTGACTCAAGTTAATGGCGGAGTCCACACTTATGGTTATCGCTGCAGTGTGAACTCTTCCTGTTGGCCCTGTGATGGACTGGCGATCTGTCCAGGGTGTGCCCTGCCTCTCACCCATAGATGATGGGACATGCTCCAGCCCCCCCCCCCCCACAACCCAAAAGGGAGCAATCGGTTGAAGATGAATGAATGAATAGTTATCTTCACAGTGCTTGGTGTGGATGACCCTTAAGACGAACTGATCAGATTTAGTCCAAAAGAATCATCTCAAATACATATGGTGCTGGGTGGGCTATAAATGTTGTTGGAAAAATGAAAACTCATACCCCACTGTTTATTTACATTGCTAAATGTCCAATGTCTTAAAAAATGAAGATGAAAAGCCATACATCCATCCATCTTCTACCACTTTTCTGGAGGTCTGGGTCGCTGAGGCAGCAGTTCAATCAGAGAAGCCCAGACTTCCCTCTCCCCAGCTACCTGCTTCAGCTCTTCTGAGAGGATGCCAAAGCATTTCCAGGACAGCTGGGAGACATAAGACCCTTTTCCACTAGTACCTACACAGCCCGACTCACCTCGACTCTACTCAACTTGACACAGTGTGGTTGGTTTTCCATTTCAACTGAGTACCACACTCAAGTGGGTGAGTTCATTACAGGAAGGAAGCCTGTTATCCCGTTATGTTGTTTACATGCTGACGTTTTCACTGATAAATCACTTAAAAGATGTTTAAAATCATAAAACACTCCCCATCCTCCCTGTGAGCAGCCATCAGCTCGGAGACCTCCTGGTATACTTTCATTCTGGCTCACTCGGCCACACCAAAGGTAACCGAACTGAAAAATTCATAGGCTGAAAAGTTCATAGTTGTCAAATTTGACCAAATGTAGTTTATTTTTCAAGCGCATGGATCCAAGTGCTGCAACACCTATGGAAGAACTGTGCGCAAAGATGGGAAGACTGTTTAAAAATAAGCACATTTGATCAAATTTGACCACTATGAACTTTTCCGCCTATGAACTTTTCAGCTTCAGTGGAGCATTCCGAAAAGAAATATCAGGAGGTCTCCAAGCTGATGACTGCTCACGGAGAAGATGGTGAGTGTTTTGTGACGGTGCTGATTTGTGTGTAGCCATTTATTTTGTTGATTATCACAGAAATAACAAAAAACTCACGGCTTAATTTACAAATGATGGTTTTGAATCTTGTGAAGATGTTCTCATCCACTGGCATTACTAGCTGGCCAATCAGTGGCCTGCAATCCGCTGATGTCACATTTTCAGCTTGACTCAGCAGTTGAAACCTCACTGAAATAGGTCCCAAAAAAGTACCTGGTACCTGGTACTAATGGAAAACCCTACAAACCCAGTAGAGTTGAGGTGAGTAGGGCTGAGTAGGTACAAGTGGGAAAGGGGTTATAGTCTCTCCAGCAGGTCCTGGGTCTGCCCTGGGGTCTCCTCCCAGTGGGACGTGCCCAAAACACCTCAAATGGTGAAAGATGAAAAGCCACCTTTAAAAAAAAAGAACACAGTCACTAACATCCTGATCTTTTTTGAGTTGTGTGTGGCGGGACACTAGGGGAAATTAAAAGTATATAATCAGAATATGCATTGTTAAAGTAGGCAAATGGATCAAAAGGGAGAGTGATAGGCTTGCCTGAAACCGTGTATAAAGGTCAGGAATGCAGTTAACAGAGAACTGAAAAACAGCTTTTGAGTGGGGAGAGGGTGAAAGTGAAAGATGGGGGTGCATAGGAACAAAGATATACTGTTACCAGTCATATGGGTGAATGTGTGTGTGTGTGTGTGTTGAGAAAGCTGTCCCACAGCAGGCTTAACTCTTGCTGCTATAGAAATAAAGATAAATGACTCTTATGACTCCTGATGAAGAAGGATTAGCCCTAGTGGACCGAATAAAAGCAGGAGTAAAACTGGTAGGTAGTGCCTCTCGTTGTCTAGCCACTGCTGAGAATAGAAGCTATAAGGTTAACTTCCCAGAGAGACCCATCAGCTGATGTCCTTCAAGGCATGTATTGTAATCTCTGAACACTCATTTTAATAAATCTCATTTAACTTTAAGGAACAGTTCTTTGACTTTTATTTGCATTTGGTGTCATAAAGTCCACAGGGAAACTTTGAACACAGCAGCACCAGGATTTCTGGGCAAGAGGCAGAGTACATCCTGGACAGACAGCCAGTCCATCACAGCACCTGGTATTCCCAAGCAGTCTCTCAGTAACTGTTTTGTCCTAATCTCGGTACAGTTGAACGTCACTTTAGTAGGAACTACACACACACTACCAAGTGCTCCATAGAAGTGGATGGTCGACGGTAGAAGAAACCTTATCTCTTCCGTCCGTGCCCTTCAGGTTCAGGTTCAGGTTACTTTATTTGTACCCGTAGGTAGATTTGTTTTGCAGTCTAGTGACATCCATATTTACAAGCCACTAATTACATTCAACATAGACACAAACTCAGGCACACATGAAGCTGACTATAAACATGATAAAAATACTCATGGCTCCATCAATCAGGGTATAAAAAGACAAAGAGATGAGAGAGAAACCAGAGATAAGAGAGAAGGGTCATATTAAAGGTTAAAAACTAGTCAAAGAGGTTAAAAAACTCAAAGGTCTAAAACCCAATAAAATATTTAGAACCCAAGTGACATCCTACAAAAATAAGTAAATATAAAATGAAGTTATGTACTGTGGAGAAATGTGGAAGGACGAGGCCGAGTTTATTTCTCAAGTCCAGTTTTATTCACATTCACATTCTCCAACATCCAAAAACAGTAAGAGAGTGAATCCCCCAACATCTGTCCCTTTTATACCCCCGGACATCAAAACACACAGTCACATTGTCTTTTAATCCCAAATCACAATGTATCCCCCTTCAGGCCTTCTCGCCTCCACCTCAAGTCCTGGTGGTCAGGAAATCCCTCAAGGCCAGTGGTTTAGCACTGTGGCAGCACAGTTTTACCCTCGGCCGGGGGACCGCGGGGATCATGAGATCGTGGGTTCGATCCCAGCCCCCGACCAACAGTGAGCTGTGTGGAGTTTGCATGTTCTCCCCGTGTTGCGCGGGTTTACTCCGGGATTTCTCCGGTTTCCTCCCGCACACCAAAAACATGTAGGTTTAGGGCGCTCGCGCACGCAGCGACCAGCAGCCGGTGGCTTGTCACCAGACTGCAAACCAAGTCTACCTACGGGTACAAATAAGTAACAAAAAAAAAAAAAAAAAAAAAAGGCCATCTCTTTGCATACAAAAGGCCAGATTTCACATCCTCCTGTTACCTCTAGGAGGTTCAGTCCTTTTGTTCCTCTGAGACGTGAAGCACACAATAAGCATACAGTAATATACATGTGAAGCATATGAAACCCACATATGTGCACCGCAGTACAATATATTTTTACAGTTTGTACAACTCTTTGACAGCAGCAGGGACAAAGCTGTTTTTGTAGCACTGGGTTCTACTTTTTGGGACAGCAAACCTTCGTCTTGAGGGAAGAAGCTGAAAGTGGCAGTGCAAAGGGTGGGAGTCATCATTTAAAATGGAGGTAGCCATCCTCTGTACTTGTCTGGTGTACAGGGATGTCAGGCTCAGCTGTGACTCACCAAGCAAACGACTGGACCATCTAACTACCTGATCCAAGGATTTCCTCTGTTTCAGTTTTATCTGACCAAACCATGACACTAAAGAAAAGGATAAAACAGATTCAATAAAAGCCCGATAAAACATTGTCATTATGGTTCGGTCAACTTGGAAGCGTGCAAGTTTTCTCAAGCAATGCAAATGTTGCTGACCCTTTTTGCACACCCTTTCACAGTTCTCTTCAAAGTTTAAATTACTATCAATAATCGTCCCAAGATATTTGTACGATTGTACACATTCGGTGGTCTGGCCTTTTAGTATGGTGACTTTGTGCCTGGGATTTTTCCTCCTAAAGTCAATAATCATATCTTTAGTTTTTGTTGTATTCAGCTGCAGGTAGGAATCCTCACACCAGTGAACAAAATCATCAACTACTGGGCTGTGGCCACTCTCACCATCCTGGAGGAGACTGACAATAACTGAGTCATCAACATACTTTATAATGTGTCTGTTGTCATGTCTGCTCCGACACATGTTTGTGTACAGGATGAAGAGTAGTGGTGACAACACACACCCCTGAGGAGAGCCAGTAGAAGAGCACTTTAGGTCAGACAATGTACCATTGACCCTTACTCTCTGCGTCCTGTTGGTTAAGAAATCCAGAATCCAACCCACCAGATTATTGCTCAAGTCAAATTGTTGCAGGAGCCTTTCAACTAAGATATAAGGTTGGATTGCATTAAAGGCGGAAGAAAAGTCCACAAATAAAAGCCTGGCGTGTGTCCCATTAAAATCCAGATGTTTAAAAAGCATGTTAAACAAAGTGACAGTGGCATCCTCCACTCCTCTGTGAGGCCTATAGGCAAACTGCAGAGGATCCAATGCATGTTCAGTCTGCCTTAGGACCTCACATCTGACCAGTTTTTCAAAAATTTTCATTAAAATTGAAGTCAAAGCAACTGGTCTAAAGTCGTTTACCATTTTAGGACAGCTGGATTTTGGAACGGGAACAACCACGGCTTCTTTCCAGATCTTAGGCACATGTTGTGTCTGTAAGGACTTATTGAAAATGTAATGAAATATAGGACTCAGTTCATGTGCACAGGACCTTACCAAGCGCCCACATATATTATCAGGGCCCTGACTTTTGTTCACTTTTACAGCACAGAACTCCCTTTTAACATCCTGCACCTCAATATTAAGTGCTGATTGTCTTTGAGTTTCTGTTTCAAATCTTGGATTTCTGTGCTGAAATCAAAGGAGTCAAAATGACCATAAAAACAATTAAGAGCATTAGCCAGCTCTGTGTCTGAATTAAAACCATCTAAAAACACACGATTACAGCGCTCTGTGCTCTGAAGGCCTGCAATAATTTTCATACAGGCCCAGGCTGAACCAAGTTTCTTTGTTCCCATCTTGCTTTCCAACTCTGATTTATAATTCTGTTTCGCTCTTAAAATTTCGGCCTTCAGCTCCTTTGTGGCAACCTGTAGCTCAGAAACAGACCCCTGTTTAAAGGCAAGTGCTTTCCTCTTTAAGCAGGATTTAACTGATTTTGTAACCCATGGTTTGTTGTTGGGATATATTTTGACACGTTTACGTGGAACAATCTTATTTTTACAGAAAGACATGAATGAGCATGTGAGGTCAACCAGAGAGTCCAAATCATCCCCGCAGGCCAGTTTGAACATCTCCCAGTCTGTACAGTCAAAGCATTCCTGGAGGCTGTGCTCTGAATCTTCTGTCAACACATCAATGTCTCTCGTCTCCACCTTGCCTCTTCTGAGAGCAGTTTTATATGTGGGCAGCAAATGTACACAGTTGTGATCTGAGGATCCTAAAGGAGGAAGGGGGAGTGATTTATAGGCCCTCTCTATGGATCCATAGCACAGGTCCAATGTCTTTTTTCGCCTGGTTGGGCAGGAGACATACTGATAAAAGTTTTTAAGTGTCTTCTTTAAAGAAACATGGTTAAAATCCCCAAGAATGAAGTTTGGCGCCTCTGGAGAAATTGATTGCAGCTGCTGGATCACATCAAAGATTGTGCTGGAGGCGGAGTCAGCGTCTGCCCTCGGATGAATGTACACGGTTGTGATGAAAAGTTGGAGGAACTCGCGAGGCAAATAAAAGGGGCGTAGTGACACAGACAGCAGCTCCACATCGGGTGTACAGATGCGCTCTCTGACCGTGACAGATGTGCAGTACTGCTTATTAATATATAAACATACTCCGCCCCCCTGACGTTTCCCCATTACCTCTTCCTGTCGATCCGAGCGCAGCGGGGCTCCAAAGCCGTCAATCCACAGGTCTGCAGCTTGATCATGCGCAGTAAGCCAAGATTCGGTGAAGGCCATGACGCAGCAGTTCTTAAAGTCCTTCTGGTAGCGTACATTCCCTTGAATTTCATCCACCTTGTTTCTCACAGACTGTACATTCCCAAAAATTATTGAAGGAAGAGGAATGTTACCAAACTGCCGTCTCCTAAGGCGCAATTTCACACCTCCACGCCTTCCGCGCGTCCTTCTGCCGTCTCTCCCATCTCTCTTTTCACCGCTATGTTTGTCTCTCAAAATAAAGTCCGGCAGTTGCGGCTTAGGCTCAATCACAGCCGCTGCATCAGCTGTGTTTAAGTGCAGCAACATGTCCCTGGAATAATGTATTCTGCTCGCCATGGAGCCGAACGCGTTTACTTCAGAGACAAAGAGCCAGAGTACAGATAGCAGCAGTGCGAGAAAGGGGAGGAAATCCATGTTGTAGATACCAGGGAGCTCTTCGCAATATATTCCACAAACACTCCAAGGCAGAAACGACACAGAGGATTTTATAAAAACATATAAAAGCACATAAAAACACACACACACACTATTTCACCAGCTGCCGGTCGCTGTGTGCGCATGCGCACGACTTTATACCTTTATACCTCGAGTGACGACGGAACCGGAAAGGCAGGCCGTCACCTCCCACTACACCCAGGGTGTACCCGGCGCCATCTTTATACACCACATTTTCCCCTCCCCACAGAAAAACTGCAAGCACACAAATCAGACCCTCCCAAATTTAAAACCAACTCACACGCTAATAGCAACATATGTACAGGCCTATCCAGACACACCACTATCTAGAGGGGGCAGGTAGACTACTGACCCCCCCACACACACACAGACACACACATCTTAGACGGGTTATTCTGCCACCTGTGATACTATAAAGTCCATAAACTAAAAATAGCCGTGTTCCTACAAAACTAAATTAATCCCGTCACACCAATTTATACACAAGCAGAACTATAAATATAAACAATTAATATGTCCATTCTCTTCCATTTCCAGCCCTCACCCCAATACACCCACTCCAAAACTCGGGCAACCCACAACAAACAGAGTAATATAAACAGTGTTGAGAATTTTTTTTTTCTTCTTTTAAAACACACTGGGAAAATGCAATGGGTACATATCAACAATGTAACTTCGGAGAGTAAATGGCACTTAACCCCAACAACAAAACCTCTTAGTCTGTCTTGGAGGCCCACCCCTTGGATTTCCGTCAAGTGGATCCCACCCCTAGTGTCTTCACCTCTTCTTTTCTGGGGACGAGCCGCGCTGGTGCCTCCTCTCATCCACACGCCGCAGCTCATTAGGGTGTCTCCACGTCTCATCAGACAGCCCCAAGTAGCCATCCTCCCGGGTGGCCACCACTCGTAGCTGCTCCTGGTCATCTCGCCGTTTTCATGTCTCGTGTACTCTTCTCACCCGAGCCTCCTCCTTGGGTCGGACCTCATCCCCGACCCGCAGGGGAGCCTGAATCAGCCTTGTGTGCCCAACACATCTATACCAGGCTTCCAGGTCGTCCCGCCGACCTGATCCGAAGCCCTCCTGGAATGCTGATGTCCAGTGCATCGCAGCACCGCGCCGGTTGGTCCTGCCCATCTCTTCTTCACCCTGACACCAGCAACCGTCCCGCGGGTTCCGCTGTGCCGTCCAGCTCCCACATCTAGGGCCGCTTGGACACTGGCATCGGAACCCTCCTGTCCTAGGTCATTGCGGCACCGGTCCTCATCACCTCCCAAAACGCCGGGCCAATCACTATCCCAAACCGTGTCGTCCTCCACATGCAGAGCCAGTTGGTCCCATAATCCACAGCCCAACCACTCCTCTCCAGCCCCTTTGGCGATCTTGAATCCCAGGCTGTAAATCATATCACAACCTAAGATGTTCGCCCCCGAGGCAGTCACCACGAACTGGACTCCAGTCATCACTGCCGACTTGTACCTCGCCATCAACTCCAGCAATCCCACTACGGTCATCCCGCTTCTTCCATAGCCAAAACACGGCATCGTGAACTCTCTCAAGCAGTAGTGTGGGAACAGCCTCCTCACAGTGGGAAAGCTCAACATCGAGGCCACCGCCCCCGTGTCCACCAACAACGGCACTTCCACGCCGCTCCATGTCTTCGGTCCTTCCGCTTAAAATTTCTGCAGGCTCTGGCGAAGTGATGCAGAAGACCACACTTTCCACACCACTTGCTCCTCGCCGGACACACTCTTTCCTTGTACCAGTGCCTGGTGGATGGTGTAATCTTCTTCACTCGCGCCGTCCTCGCTGTCTGAGTCCACAGCCAGCGCTTTCAACCGTGGTTCGTCATCCCGCAGCATGCTTCTCTCACCAAGGTCTTTAGACAGCCTCTCCACTGCTTCAAACTGCTGCGCTATCTCAATAGCCGTGGCTAGCATTAATTCACCCTTGAATGTCAGGAGCCTCGAGCGTGCTGCTGAAAAGAGAGTGTTAGCCGCCAGTTGGTCGTGGACCATCTCCTCCTCAAGGACTCAAAATTGGCACACCCCTGCCAGCTGACTTAAATCTGCAACATAGCATTGCACCATTTCTCCTGCCCACTGGTGGTGTTGCCGAAACTGAATTCACCGGACTATAACATTATCCGGGGCGTGAAAGTAGTGCACCATTAGCTCCACCATGTCCTCATAACTGTCAGCCTCTCCGAGCGTGTCCAGGATCCTTTGACCCTCCATACCAAGATTATGAGCCAAAACTGCTTTTGCATGCTGTTTCTTGAGCTTGCCGAGGTTACGGGCCACCAGAAAATTCTGGAAAGCCACATACCACCTAGCCCAGGGGACCGGTGGCTCACCTGGAACCTCCAAAAATGGCTGAAAGTCAGGAAAAGCTCGCTCCATACCTTTTACCTCATCGCCAAATGTTATGTCCTAATCTTGGTACTAAAGGAGGAGGCCGTGGATACAGCTGAACGTCACTTTATTAGGAACCACACACACACAATACCAAGCGCTCCGTACAAGTGGATGGTCAACGGTCGAAGAGACCTTATCTCTGTATAAGACCTTATCTCTGTATGTATTGTATCAATCTCGTTAACTCGGGTGGTCTTTGCCGTTTGGATCAGCCTTTGATTTATAATCCTTCAGAGATTGAGTCTGTCTCCAGCTGCCCTAAATATTGTAGCCCAGGACAAATATAACACAACCTGAAAAAACACACGCACTTCTGCAGCTCCTCCTCTTCCACCCCCTTTCAACTTTGCCCCTGTCTCCTCCCTTAGAGAACCTTTTTCTGCTCCCTCTAAAGTTAATAAAAAAGTTTAAAAAAAATAGAATGCATAAACTTCCCAGATTGATTAAACAAAATGTTGGGAAAATTCTAATCCAGCCTCAGGTCTCTAAAATTAATAAAATTAATAATTTGGCCTCTGTTCCCCGACAAAGTTTAAAAATTAAATGTGGCTTATTAAGCATTAGGTCTCTATCTCCAAAGTCTCTTCTGGTCCATGATCTATTAATTGATCACCAGATCGATCTACTATCCCTCACAGAGACCTGGCTCAGGCTTGATGATTGTGTTGGTCTGAATGAATCAACTCCCTCTGGGTATTTAAACTGTCATAACCCCAGAGGTTCTGGTCATGGTGGTGGAGTGGCGGCAATTTTCCATCCTTAATTGCTGGTTAATGTTAAGCAGAAATTATGTTTTAATTCCTTTGAAGGTTTGTTCCTCAGTGTGGGGCCTGTTGGCAATCTTGGCTTGAACCCAATTCTCTTTGCCATAGTTTATCGTCTTCCCACGGCCTATTCAGAGTTTCTATCGGAATTTGCCGAATTTTTAGCTGATTTGGTGCTGAAAGCCGATAGAATAATTATTGTAGGGGACTTTAATATACATGTTGATGTTGAGAGTGACTGTCTTAATAAGGCTTTCAATTCAATTTTAGACTCATTGGGGTTTTCCCAAAAAGTAGGAAATTCTACCCATTATTTCCACCATACATTGGACCTTGTTTTGACATATGGTATAGATATCGAGAATCTGGTTGTGTCTCCTCATAATCCTGTACTGTCTGACCATTGTCTGTTAATTTTTGATTTCATTGTCTCTGATCACTTATTTCCTAAAGAAAAATATTACTACAGCAGATGTCTTTCTGATGACGTTGTTGCTAAATTTTTGCAGATTGTCTCCTCTATGCCACACCTGAAATAAGTGATGGAGAGTCTGCTCCATTTGTGATTGATAGCATGGTTGATGGTGTTACTGCCTCTCTGCATCAGACTCTAGATTTAGTAGCCCCTTTAAAAAAGAAAAAGTCTAACCAGAGATTTCTTACTCCTTGGTTTAACTCAGAAACTTGTGGCTTGAAACAGAAGGCTCGTCTACTGGAAAGCAAATGGCGCTCAACTAATTCAGATGAATTCTACTTGGCGTGGAGAAATCATCTCTTAATCTATAAAAAATCTCTTAGAAAAGCTAGATCAAGCTATTATTCTGCATTAATAGAAGCAAACAAAAATAACCCCAGGTTTCTCTTCAACACTGTAGCCAGGCTTACAAAGAGCCATGACTCAATCAATCCTTGCATCCCCCCTGAGCTTTCTTGTCAGGACTTTCTGATCTATTTCAATCTTAAAATTTTATCTATTAGAGATGAAATCAGTCAGATTCTTCCTACCGTAAACTTTAGGACATTAACTACTGCAGCTCCCTCAATTGATATCTGCTTGGATAGGTTTACTCCAATCGACCTCTTTGAGTTGAATAGGGTAGTTTCCTCTTCTAAGCCTTCATCTTGCCTTCTGGACCCTATTCCTTCCAGGTTATTAAAAATTATTTTTCCAATTATTAGTAGCCATATTCTTCTTATCATTAATTCTTCTTTAACTCTGGGTTATGTTCCATTGGCTTTTAAAACTGCTGTAATTAAACCTTTACTTAAAAAACCGACGCTCGATCCTGGAGTTTTGGCCAATTATCGACCAATCTCTAATTTGCCTTTCATTTCAAAAATCTTGGAAAGAGTTGTTGCTGTGCAATTATCTGACCATTTGCAGGGAGTTGGTTTGTTTGAGGTGTTTCAATCTGGGTTAAGAGCTCATCACAGCACTGAAACTGCCTTAGTGAAGGTCTCTAATGACCTCCTGACTGCATCTGATAATGGACTTGTCTCCGTTCTTGTTCTTTTAGATCTCAGTGCAGCCTTTGACACTATCGATCATGCCATTCTACTTGATAGATTGGAACACTTTGTTGGACTCCGTGGAACTCCGTTGCAGTGGTTTAGATCTTATTTGTCTGATAGATTTCAGTTTGTCCATGTCAATGATGGATTTTCTTCCAGCTATAAGTTCAGTCACGGAGTTCCACAGGGATCTGTGTTGGGCCCTACTCTTTTTAGTCTATATATGCTCCCATTGGTCAATATCATCAGAAAGCACTGTATACTTTTTCATTGTTATGCTGATGACACACAACTATACGTGTCAATGAAGCCCGATTATTGTGATCAGTTGGCCAAGCTAGATGCCTGTCTTAAGGACATCAAAGCTTGGATGACTTGTAATTTTTTTACTATTGAACTCTGATAAGACTGAAGTCATTGTTGTTGGCCCAAAACATCTTAGAAATTCCTTTTCAGATTATGCCCTTAATTTAGATGTGGCCACTCTCACTCTGAACAGTTGTGTGAGGAACCTTGGAGTGATTTTTGACCAGGATTTGTCCTTTAATTCACATATTAAAACTGTTTCTAGGACCGCCTTATATCATCTGCACAATATTGCTAAGATCAGGAGCATCTTGTCTCTGGGTGATGCTGAGAAACTGATTACGCCTTTGTCAGTTCGCAATTAGATTATTGTAATTCGCTATTATCTGGTTGTCCTAGAGTATCTTTAAAAAGTCTTCAATTGATTCAAAATGCTGCTGCTAGAGTTTTAACTGGTTCTAGAAAAAGAGCTCATATTTCCCCGGTTCTGTCCTCCCTCCATTGGCTTCCCATTGAATTCAGAATCAAGTTTAAAATCCTTCTTCTTACTTTCAAAGCTCTTAACAATCTAGCCCCCCAATATATAAAAGATCTGATACCTTACCATCCTAACAGAGCATTACGCTCCCAAAAGGCTGGCTTACTTGTGGTGCCCAGAATCTCCAAAAGTACGGTGGGAAGCAGAGCCTTCTGCTACCAAGCCCCTTCTCTCTGGAACCAGTTACCACTCTGGGTCCGGAAGTCAGACTCGGTCTCTGTCTTTAAGAACAGGGTAAAATCCTTCCTTTTTAACCCCTTGCACTCTGGTCAATTTCCCTAAAAACGCCTAAAAATAACTTACCTAAAGTAAATCGAAAGCTGTTCTTCAACCCTTTGCAGCATCTTCATGGGGTTGGTCTCATTTAAAAGAAAACACTTTGAATTTTTTGGCAAAACAGACATAATCTCTCTAAGTGCTCCTGCCACTGAGTAACAGTCATCTAAACATACTGAACTTGAAGAAAATAAATTTTGCCTGGGTGTTTTTTTTTTGGATACAAATGCTTGCAAATAACACACAGCTGTCAGATCCGGGCTGGAAAATGCAACAGAAATGTAGAACCAAGTGTTATCCAGCTGAGGTCAAAATTTTGTAACAATACCACAAAAATGAATATATTACACAGCTTTTTTGTCAGGTTGTTCCCAGGCGTTTTTGAACTGTGCCAAATTGTGCCAAATGGCACAGTTTGGAAAAACGTCTGCAACTTTTGAATGATTCAATATAGAAGCTTGATCTTGGGCTCTAATGAAAGGTGACGCTCAGGGCTGTGTGTGTGTGTGTGTGGGGGGGGGGGGGTTGTTTATTAATTCATGAATGAATGAATGAACAAAGAAGCCCCCACACACAAAGAAGCATGCCTCGTAAAAAATGTGTTAGTTTTGTTTTTTTTTAACAAGAAAAAATAACCTACAGTGCACTAAAAGTTATACTAAAATATCTGTAATGTACAGTATAACAACTCCCACCCCCCACCCCCGCAACAGAGGATGGACATCGTCCATCGCTACATGACGGACAGCGGGGACGGTGCGCCGCGGTCTACTACGCACAGTTGTACTAAAATATCTGCACTATATCTGCAATCCGCTACAGAAGAGTAGCGGGGTGGGGGGGGGGCGTTCACGGTCCGGACGCGGTCCACGGACCGGTCCGTCATGTGGCGATGACGCACAGTTGTAATTTACCGATCGGTCAAAAGTCATTTTGATTACAATTTTCAGGGATAAAGAATAATTTAGCTTATAACACTTACCTGTCCACAACAGCAGTGTCGCTGGCGAACTTCTCTTCCTCATTGTCAGACGAACATGACACTGGTCCGCTTGTTACGACTCGTGGTTCTGGTCACGCAACCCGGTCAAACCATGATTCCATTATTGTGCTTTTGTGCTTCCATGATTGCGGTTTTGGCGAACGATTTTTCAAAACAAATAAGAACAGTAGTAAGAAAAAAAGACTGGAGAACACGTGTGTGTCACCCAGCGGCTTACACAAAACAGATTTTATGCATGGGACGCACACTTTCAAACTTCTCTGCTTCAATTGGCTTGCTGTATTCGCAGCCGTTGGTAGGCAGGTCCTTCTTGCTAGGTTTTCAGTCATTGGTTCTTCAAGGTTTCAGAAACCCAATTCAAGGCTCTTATTAGTCGAATGAGATGTTAATCAAATCTAAACCAATCAAAGCACTCCTTTGGCTTTCTGTTCGCTGCTGTGTCTGTAGTGGAAGAACGGAAATGCAGCTTTTTTTTTTTTTTTTTCAGTGCAGAGACGTGACCGCCCGCGGTATCCCGGAGTGCAAGAGGTTAATATAGCTTTCGTTTAAGGAGGGTATTTGTGTCTTTTAACCCCACTCTTGTTTTATTGTTATGTGATCCATACTGCTGGTTGACCTCCAATATTGTACTTGGCATCTTACTGCTATGTTCTTTATGTCTGTCCTTTCCATCCTCCCTATCCCCTCACCCCCAGCCAGTCGCAGCAGACGACTGCCCCTCCCTGAGCCTGGTTCTGCTAGAGGTTTCTTCCTTCCAAATGGGAGTTTTTCCTCTGCACTGTCGCTTAGTGCTTGCTCATAGGGGATCGTCTGATTGCTGGGTCTTTCTGTGACTGTGTGGTTTTTTTTTATCTGCACTGTGGCACCACGAGACAGCTTTTGTTGTGATGTGGCGCATTATAAATAAAGCTGAATTGAATTGAATTGAATTATCTCTTCTGGCAGTGCCCTTTATACCCTGGATGACGGTGGAACCGGAAAGGCGGGCCGTCACCTCCCACTACACCCAGAGTGTACCCGGTGCCATCTTTATATACCACAGTAACCAAGGTAAACCCTACTTAGCTTTCAAGAACAGACGTCTCTGGGGACACCCACTTTTTCCACACAGGGCCATGTAGGTTTGTTTTTTTTTTACCCTTAATAATAAAGACCTTCATTTAAAAACTGTGTTTTGTATTTATTTGTGTTTTTTTAGTCTAATATTTAAATGTATTTGATGATCTGAAACATTTAAGTGTGACAAACATACAAAAAAAATAAGAAATAAGGAAGGGGGCAAACACTTTTTCACACCACTGTATAGACTCTGACCACAAGCCAGCACAGCTGTTAAAAATGCCTAACACTTTTTCACACCACTGTAGATAGATAGATAGATAGATAGATAGATAGATAGATAGATAGATAGATGTACTTTCTTGATCCCAAATTGGGAAATTGCAGTGTTAAAAACATCAATAAAAAGACAACATCAAAAGAATTTGTATAACATACATGTATTGAAATAGTGATTTTTAAGTGTACAGCACAACAGCACTAGCACCCGTTTCAGATTGTTCCAGATATTATGCAACAAGCACTGTGCAAAATGTCAAACTTAAAAAAAGCTAATAAAAAATATGCATTTTTTTATTAAGCACTTTTAACAAAGACTCCCAGAGGTTGGAAAAGTACATTTGACGTTTGAGAGACAGACCCCCACCACCATCACTTAATCCCAAAAACTATTTTGAAGGTAAATTTGGGACAAATACTCTGGAATAAACAGTACAATTATTGGACTATTTTTGCCCAATTTTCAACAACTTTTTTCTGATTAAATATACTCTTTTCAACATCTATCTTAGGGTTAAATACAGTCCATATTGGAAGGACTAAACACAACCCAGTTTTCACCGTCTATTTGGTCCGTATTAGATGGATTAACACAGCCCAATTTTCAGTGTCTATTTGTGGGCTAAATTAAGGTTTGGACTGACGGACCTGATTTAGCCCCAAATATGTCTAAATTACGGATTGTGCTGGGGGGTCATATGTTTATCGTTTAATTCGTTGAGAAGGTGGAATAGTGCAGGAAATAAATGATTTTTTTCAGTTGAATCTTTCAAAATGTGATACAAGCACCAAACTTGGCACAAATACTCCTTGGGGGTTACATTTTTGAAAAAAATATGCTAGCCACCTGAAATTCAAGATGGCCACCATTTTTTCAAGATGGTCACCATAATCAATACCGAAATATTACTTTTTACAACAAATATGCATAGACTTGCCCAATATGGATGAACCAGCTGTGAAGGTCGAGAGTTTGAGTGCTTCATATGTGAAAAAGAAGAATCAGCATCCAAACTGAGAAAGGCCATGACCATAAAGCTCAACAAAAGACTAAATGACTGTGCCAAGAATCTAAATGATGGAAGGCTTCTGGCAGTTCTAAGTGATAGAGATGTTATAGCACAGGAGCTCAAGTATCACTCTTCATGTCTAAAAGGTCTGTACAACCGAGAGAGAGACCACCTGAGGAACATCGAGAAGCAGAAGCAGTGCCAGAGTGTTGAACAACAAGCCTACCCATTGGCATTCTCGAAGCTGGTGACCTAAACAGAAGAGACCAAATCGTGCTCTGAAGGTCCTTCTATCTTCAGACTTGCAGATCTGGTCAGCTTATACAAGCAGCGACTACAACAGCTGGGACTGGAGACACCTGATGTCAACTCCACCAGACTGAAGGACAAGCTGTTGGCAGAAACTCCTGAGTTTGAATCTCAAAAGAAGGGAAGGGATGTCTTACTGGCTTTCCAGAAAGATGTGGGCTTTGTCTTGTCACAAGCCTCTGACTACTCTGAAGCCATGACCCTTGCTAAAGCAGCTAAGATTTTGAGGAGATACATGCTCGATCTCAAGTCCACATTTGATGGAACCATCCATGAGGGGTGCATTGGAGAAGCCATACCAACCAGCCTTCTTCAGTTCGTGGGAATGGTTGAACATGGGGCCGACATCAAATCTCAAATGAGATTTGGTGCCTCAAAGAAAGACCTGACAATTGCACAGCTGCTGCAGTACAACTGCTATGCAAGATGCAAAGAAGAAGCAGCAGCTCACAGACACTCAAAAGATCAGGGAACACCCTTCCTTGTCTACATAGGGATGTCTGTCTATGCCAAGATCAGATAGAGGACACTAGTCGAAATGTTCATGAGAATGGTGTCAGCATTTCGTATGACAGAGTGCTGGAGATATCTGCACAGCTGGGAGATACAACAGTGAACAAGTATGTGGATGATGGTGTGGTGTGTCCACCATTTCTGCGCAGAGGGTTGATCACCACAGCAGCCATGGATAACATAGACCATAATCCCACTGCAACGACAGTTACCACTTCTTTCCATTCAGCTTTATTTATATACGTGGTGCCACATCACAACAGAAGTCATCTCATGGCGCTACAAAATGTAGAGAAAACCCCACAATTTCAGAAAGACCCAGCAATCAGACGATCCCCTGTGAGCAAGCACTTAGTGATGGTGGAGAGGAAAAATTCCCATTTAACAGGAAGAAACCTCAAGCAGAACCAGGCTCAGGGAGGGGCAGTCGTCTGCTGCGACTGGCTGGGGGTGAGGGGATAGAGAGGATAAAGAGGACAGACATAAAGAACATAACATTGAGAAGCCAAGTACATTATTGGAGGTCACCCAGCAGTATGGATCTATTAACAGCAGAACAGAAGGGGGGTTAAGAGACACAAAATCCCTCCCTAATCGTAGGCTATATTAAAAAGGAAGGATTTTTACCCTGTTCTTAAAAACAAAGACCAATTCTGACTCCCGAACCCAGAGTGGTAACTGGTTCCACAGAGAAGGAGCTTGATAGCAGAAGGCTCTGCCTCTCAAAGTACTTTTGCAAATTCTGGGCATTACAAGTAATCCAGCATTTTGGGAGTGTAGTGCTCTATTAGATGGTAAGGTAATATCAGAGCTTTTACAGTGGGGTAAAAAAGTATTTCGTCAGCCACCAATTGTGCAAGTTCTCCCACTTAAAAGATGAGAGAGGTCTCCAATTTTCATCATAGGTATACCTCAACTACGAGAGACAAAATATGAAAAAAAAAAATCCAGAAAATCACATTGAAGGATTTTTAATGAATTAATTGGTGAATTCCTTGGTAAAATAAGTATTTGGTCAATAACAAAAGTTCATCTCAGTACTTTGTTATATACCCTTTGTTGGCAATGACAGAGGTCAAACGTTTTCTGTAAGTTTTCACAAGGTTTCCACACACTGTTACTGGTATTTTGGCCCATTCCTCCATGCAGATCTCCTCTAGAGCAGTGATGTTTTGGGGCTGTCACTGAGCAACACAGACTTTCAACTCCCTCCAAAGATTTTCTATGAGGTTGAGGTCTGGAGACTGGCTATGCCACTCCAAGAACTTCAAATGCTTCTTACGAAGCCACTCCTTTGTTGCCCGGGCAGTGTGTTTGGGATCATTGTCATGCTGAAAGACCCAGCCACGTTTCATCTTCAATGCCCTTGCTGGTGGAAGGAGGTTTTCACTCAAATCTCATGATACATGGCCCCATTCATTCTTTCTTTTACACGGATCAGTCGTCCTGGTCCCTTTGCAGAAAAACGGCCCCAAAGTACGATGTTTCCACCCCCATGCTTCACAGTAGGTATGGTGTTCTTTCTCCTCCAAACACGACAAGTTGAGTTTTTACCAAAAAGTTCTATTTTGGTTTCATCTGACCATATTACATTCTCCCAATCCTCTTCTGGATCATCCAAATGCTCTCTAGCAAACTTCAGACGGGCCTGGACATGTACTGGCTTAAGCAGGGGGACATGTCTGGCACTGCAGGATTTGAGTCCCTGGCGGCGTAGTGTGTTACTGATGTAGTCTTTGTTACTTTGGTCCCAGCTCTCTGCAGGTCATTCACTAGGTCCCCCCATGTGGTTCTGGGATTTTTGCTCACCGTTCTCGTGATAATTTTGACCCCACGGGGCGAGATCATGTGTGGAGCTCCAGATCGAGGGAGATTATCAGTGGTCTTGTATGTCTTCCATTTTCTAATAATTGCTCCCACAGTTGATTTCTTGACACCAAGCTGCTTACCTATTGCAGATTCAGTCTTCCCAGCCTGGTGCAGGTCTACAATTTTGTTTCTGGTGTCCTTTGACAGCTCTTTGGTCTTGGCCATAGTGGAGTTTGGAGTCTGACTGTTTGAGGTTGTGGACAGGTGTCTTTTATACTGATAACGAGTTCAAACAGGTGCCATTAATACAGGTAACGAGCGGAGGACAGAGGAGCCTCTTAAAGAAGAAGTTACAGGTCTGTGAGAGCCAGAAATCTTGCTTGTTTGTAGGTGACCAAATACTTATTTTCCAAGGAATTTACCAATTAATTCATTAAAAATCCTTCAATGTGATTTTCTGGATTTTTTTTTTCTCATTTTGTCTCTCATAGTTGAGGTATACCTATGATGAAATTGAAGACCTCTCTCATCTTTTAAGTGGGAGAAGTTGCACAATTGGTGGCTGACCAAATACTTTTTTGCCCCACTGTATATATAAGGGGGCCTGATTATTAAGAGCTTTGAAAGTGAGAAGAAGGATTTTAAACTTAACTCTAAACTCTATGGGAAGCCAATGAAGGGAGGACAGAACCAGGGAGATATGATCTCTTTTTCTAGAGCCAGTTAAAACTCTTGCTCTTGCAGCAGCATTTTGGATCAACTGAAGATTTTTTAAGGATATTTTAGGACAACCTGATAACAACGAGTTACAATAATTTAATCGAGAGCTGACAAAGGTGTGAATCAGTTTCTCAGCATCATTCAGAGACAAGATGCTCCTAATCTTGCCAATATTGTGCAGATGATAGAAGGCAGTCTTAGAAACAAATTTAATATGTGAATTAAAGGACAGATCTTGATCAAAAATGACTCCAAGGTTCTTCACAGAACTATTCAGAGTGAGAGTGGCAGCATCTAAATTAAGAGCATGATTTGGAAAGGAATTTCTAATGTGTTTTGGGCCACACAGGAATGACTTCAGTCTTATCTGAGTTTAATAGCAAAAAATAACAAGTTATCCAGGCTTTGATATCCTTAAGACAGGCATCTAACTTGGCTAATTGATTACAATCATCGGGCTTTATTGACAGGTATAGTTGTGTGTCATCTGCGTAACAATGAAAATTATGCAGTGCTTTCTAATGATATTGCCTAACGGAAGCATACTGTATATAAACTAAAAAGAGTAGGGCCAAACACAGATCCCTGCGGCACTCCGTGACTGAGCTTAGAGTTGGAAGAAAATTCATCATTGATGTGAACAAACTGAAATCTATTGGACAAATAAGATCTAAACCACTGCAGCGGAGTTGCGCTCAATTCAATATAGTGTTATAATCTATCAAGTAGAATGGCATGGTCGATAGTGTCAAAGGCTGCACTAAGATCTAAAAGGACAAGAACAGAAACAAGTCCATTATCAGATGTGATAAGGAGGTCATTAGTGGCCTTCACTAAGGCAGTTTCAGTGCTGTGATGAACTCTGAACCCAGATTAAAACTCCTCAAACAAACCAACTCCCTGTAAGTGGTCAAACAATTGCGCAGCAACAACTCTTTCCAAAATTTTTGAAATGAAAGGAACCAGCATCTCACTTTTCCAGCACCCAACCAAAGATAACAAAGGTGAAGAGCATGAACCACTCAAGTTTGGAGGAGAAAAGGTTAAGACAGTTCCAGAACTTCCTGACTCCTATACCAATATCAGTCCTGCCTTCTTTGCCAAGAAGAACCCTTCTCCTCCACATGGTGGTGTGACAGATCTAGACGCCACTCTCCTGAGACCACAACTGGCACTCGAGTATGAGTGGCTGGTGAAAGTCAATGATACTGATGAGACAGATGGGACAGAGAACGTGACATGGGCAGCCCACCATGCTTCTAAGAAGAGAAGCCCTGCATTTGAGGCCAGCATCTTACCTCTGCTTCAAGATCCAGCCCACTCAGTTGCTGCAGTCAGACATGTGATAGACTTGATAGAGACTGTATCATTCCTGAACCCAGGCCAAGTACCTGTCCTGACTGCTGACCAGCCCATCTATGCAGTGGCAAAGCAAATCCAGTGGCACTGGCCTGAACAGTATGGTGAGGACAAGTTTGTCAAGTTTGGAGGCCTACATATAGAGATGGCTACACTGACGTCAATTGGAAAGCTTCTCCAGGACAGTGGGCAGTGGATAGTGGCTGGACAGGGGCCCTAAAGGAGGCAGGGGTGACTTCTTCTGGAACAGCAAAACCTTTCCAAACAGCATTAAGCATCACTAGGACACGCCAAATCCACCAGATAACAGCATGCAGTCTCTATCAGCTCCTGAATGGTAGAAAGAAGCTCCAAAGTGATCTTA
This sequence comes from Pholidichthys leucotaenia, assembly GCA_020510985.1. Lineage (NCBI taxonomy): Eukaryota > Metazoa > Chordata > Actinopteri > Cichliformes > Pholidichthyidae > Pholidichthys > Pholidichthys leucotaenia. The sequence continues at coordinate 287,053,170 of CM035838.1, forward strand.
GAGTTGTATTTATGGATTCCCCATACTTGAGAACCTACTTTTAACACCAAGATCAACTAAATCGGTTACTGTGGTGAGATTATGTGGCAAAATAAGCAATTTATATACCAGAATGGCAGCCATCTTGAAAAAAATGGTGGCCATCTTAAATTTCAGGTGGCTAGTGTAATTTTTTAAAAACGACCTAAGGAGTGTTTGTGCCAAATTTCGTGCTTGTATCACATTTTGAAAGATAATTTCATTTATCCGCTGCACTTGAAGGAGTACTTGAAGCTGATGAATGAAGAAAATGAGAGAGAGGAGAATGGATGAAGGAAAGATGGTGAACAAAGAAGTCCCAAAGATTAGCAAGGCGGAAGTGAGGGCAGCTTTGAAGAGGATGAAGAATGGAAAGGCAGTTGGTCCAGATGATATACCTGTAGGTATGGAGATGTTTAGGAGAGATGGCACTGGACTTTTTAACCAGATTGTTTAACACAATCTTGGGGAGTGAGAAGATGCCCCAGGAGTGGAGAAGAAGTGTTTTGGTAACAATTTTCAAGAATAAAGTTGATGCTCAGAGCTGTAGTAACTACAGAGGCGTAAAATTGATCAGTCACACTATGAAGATATGGGAAAGAGCTGTTGAAGCCAGCTTAAGAGGAGAGGTGACAATCAGTGAGCAGCAGTACGGTTTCATGCCAAGAAAGAGTACTACAGATACAGTGTTTGCTTTAAGAGTGTTGATGGAGAAGTATAGAGAAGGTCAGAAGGAGTTGTACTGTGTCATTGTGGATCTAGAGAAAGCATATGATAGGGTGCCAAGAGAGGAAGTATGGTACTGTATGAAAACATCAGGACTGGCAGAATGTGAGGGTGGTGCAGGACATGAATGAGGACAGTGAGACGGTGGTGAGGTGTGCTGTAGGAGTGACAGATGGATTCAAGGTGGGGGTGGGATTATATCGGGGATCAGCACTGAGCCCCTTCTTGTTTGCCATGGTGATGGACAGGCTGACAGACGAGGTCAGGCAGGAGTCTCCGTGGACCATATATTTGCAGATGACATTGTGGTGTGTAGTGAGACTAGACAGCAGCTAGAAGAGAACCTGGAGAGGTGTCAGTACGCTCTGGAGAGAAGAGGAATGAAAGTCAGCAGGAGCAAGACCGAATACATGAGTGTGAATGAAAGGGAGTCAGGTGTAATGTTGAAGATGCAAGGAGTAGAGGTAGTGAAGGTAGATGGTAGATGGGTTTAAATACCTGGGGTCAACCATCCAAAGCAATGGAAAATGTATGGGATGGAGGGGTGTGTGTGTGTGTGTGTGTGTGTGTGTGTGTGTGTGTGTGTGTGTGTGTGTGTGTGTGTGTTGTTAGAAAAATACTGTGTGTGTGTTGTTAGAAAAATGTTGTGTTGTTAGAAAAATGTTGTTAGATTCTTTGATTGAAAGATCCAAGAACAAGCTGGAGATTTCTTCAATTTAAAGATGGAACATTTATTTAAAAGTCACATGTAAAGCAAGCAGTGCTGGGTGGAGCGTGATGCAGCTCCCTCTGGAGCATTGCCACACTGACCACGACTTCCGAGTGCAAGTTACAGTTACCTTCTCGGGTTGGTTGGGCCAACCCCCGTACAATAGGATGGGCTTGTACGTGACTGTCTGATTGGCCAATTTAACTCTGATATGAACAGGCCATCTGCTGATCACGCCGCTGTTCTAGAATGTGCAATCAACAGTGTACTTGAATGTTGGATCTAGGTGTGTATCTAATGTGAAAGATCTGACTAAAAAGAGAGAGAGAGAGAGAGAGAGAGAGAGAGAGAGAGAGAGAGAGAGAGAGAGAGAGAGAGATTTTTGATTTTTAAAAGATCTTTAATAAACACACTTGTCCATCAGTCAATACAATTTCTATATCATGCTATGTTACACAGAAAATTAATCCCCCAAAAAACGCCCAAAAAAAAGCTGTCCATCATGAACTGAACAGAGGACATTCTCCAGGGACCAGAGGGTCCTGAAACCTTCCACATCCCCATTCCCCATAAAAAACTGAAAGTCCAGCCTGATTCTGGCTTTAAGTAGCCTCACAAATAAAATTTTGACATCAACATCATTCTCAACATTTTCAAGTTTTCTTCTCCGGCTTACATAGATAGCCAACTTTGCCTGCCCTAAAACAAAGTTCAGTAGTTGACACTTCTGCTTAAAACGACGATTGTACATAAAACCACAAATGAAAACCTGCTTAGAGAAAACTTCCTTAAAAATATGAAAAAGTTTTGTGAGAAGTTCAAAGAGGCCACTCAGGCGCTGACATTCAATAAAACAATGAAAAACAGTCTCCCTAGAGGAACAAAAAACACACTGATCACTGACACTGCTGTTAATCACAGAAACAAAAGCATTGACAGCTATAATACCATGCAGGACCCTCCACTGTAAGTCTCCATGCCTCTTAGGGAGAGGGGCTTTGTAAAGAGCCCTCCAGGCAGGCCGATGCCCTTTTCCTAGTTTAAAATAGGCTCTCCAAGGAGTGTCCACACAGGTGTTCAATCGGTCCTTGTTGAGTGCCATCACCACCAGTCTGTAGAGTGCCTTACCACTGGCTCCTCCAAAGTCCACACCAGTGGGAGCACAGAATGCCAGTAAGGAGCAAGGAGCGACGTCAAAGTCCATATAGAGCGTGAGAGAGGGAAAGGGGTCAGTGCTTTCTGGCTGCAGCGTGCCATTGCTAAAGTCCAAGAGTAGGGAGTGCTCAAGTCCATGAAGCTCCTGTTTCCAGTGTGCAAGAAGACCATCGATGAAACGATTCGACCTGACACCAAGATGAGCTGCTAAAGTTGAGGCGTTGTTGAGGCCAGGACCAGCCAGTTCCACCCCTTGCTTCAGAGTGAGAATGTTCCTGGAACACAGCCTATCAAGGAAGGTCCTTCCAACTCCCGGCAGGACACCAAGGCGACCACCAAAAACCAGCGGCTCCCTCAACAACCAGTAGAGGGAATCGCATGGCCCTCTTTGTTTTTTAAAAAGAATCCACACTGAAAAGAGACTGCGGTAAAAACTGGGTAAAGACAGTGCATTAGAGTTCTTAAAATCCATTAAAAACACAGGGAGGTCTAGCCCAAGCCCAAGGACTCTCTGTAAAATAACACAGGCCAAAGGCCTCCATACCAGGTCCTGGGGGCCCGTCAGCAGTCTCTGTATGAAAGTCAGTCTAAAAGCAGCACCTCTCCTAGCTAAATGAATCACTCCTTGCCCCCCCTCCTCTTTGGGAAGAAATAACAGGGCTTGAGGAACCCAGTGGAGTCCAGCCCCCCCAAAAAAAGTCCACCAAAACAGACTGAATTTTGGACAACAAACCAGCAGGGGGGTCCATGCACATGAGGCGGTGCCACAGGGATGAGGAAACAAGATTATTTAAAATGAGCACTCTTCCTCTAAAAGATATTCTTGGCATTAGCCACTTCCACTTGTTTAGTCTCCCGTTAATCTTCTCTATGACCCCATCCCAATTTTTTTGCTCAAACTGCTGATTTCCAATAAAGACACCAAGATACTTAAAACCTCCTTTTTTCCAAATCAACCCACCCGGCAGCGTAAGCTGATTTTCTAGTTTCTCCCCCACCATCAGAGCCTCGCTTTTTCCCCAGTTTATCTTTGCAGAGGAAAGTTGGCCAAAAAGATTGACACTCCTAACCAAAACGTCAATGTCACTCTGCTTGTTTAGCAGAATGACTACATCATCTGCATAGGCCGACAGCTTGAACGTGGTGTCACAGCCAGGAAAAGTAACTCCTGATAGATCCCTTCTCAGGCAGTGAAGCAAAGGCTCTATGGCGAGGGAGTACAGCATCCCTGAGAGAGGGCAGCCCTGCTGAACCCCCCTCTGGACTTTTAAAGGGGCAGACAGGCCCCCATTTATCTTCAGCACACTCTCAATGTCACTGTACAAGACCCGTATCCTGGCTATGAAGCCTGGGCTGAACCCAAAAGCTGTTAAAACTGTCCATAAATATTGGTGTTCAACCCGATCAAACGCCTTTTCCTGGTCAATTGAAATCAAACCAGTTTCTACCGCCAATGAACCAGAGACCTCCAAAATATCCCGAATTAAAGTGACGTTGTCACTAATCAGCCTGCCAGGCACACAGTAAGTCTGGTCTACATGAATGAGCTCGCTCATCACCTTTCTCAGTCTTCGGGCCAGAGCTTTTGAGAGAATCTTGTAGTCTGTGCAGAGCAGAGAGACTGGCCTCCAGTTCTTTAGGCTCTGGAGGTCCCCCTTTTTCGGCAACAGTGTGATGATGGCCCTCCTGCAGGTCGTGGGTAGGGTCCCCCTTTCCAAGCTATCTTGGAGAACCTCCAGCAGGTCTGGACCAAGCAGGGGCCAGAATTCCTTAAAAAAGTCCACAGAGAGACCATCTATGCCTGGTGATTTTCCATTCTGGAGGCTCATTAGCGCCGTATGCAGCTCAGACAGAGACAGTGGAGCATCCAAGCCGGCAACAAGGTCCTCTGAGAGCACTGGAAGACCATCAAGGAAAACCTGGCCCAGTGACGTGTCCTCCCTCCACTCTGCTCTAAACAATTCACTGTAAAAGCTAGCAGCGTGTTTCCTGATCTCTGCTGCTGTGGAGATTGTTCTCCCGTCATCGCCCAACAAGGAGTGAATGAGCTTTCTCTGTCCATTTTTCCCCTCCAGTCCAAAAAAGTACTGGGAGGGCGAGTCCATCAGAGCTACATCCATGTAGCGTGAGCGGACCAGAGCACCCTGTGCGGTGACCCCTAGCAAGCTAGCCAAGGCTGACCTTTTTGACTTGAGAGCCTCTAAGTGCTCCTGTTTTCCTGTAGAACTGAGCAACTCCTCTAGTTCTACCACCTCAGTCTCCAGAACTTTCAAGGATTGGGTCAAGCTACGAGTGACATTTTGAGTGTACTGTTGGCAGAGTTGTTTTATCTGGGCCTTACCAAAATCCCACCACAATTGGAGAGAACTAAAAGAGGGTTTTTGTTCCCTGTGTGACTTCCAAACATCATGAAAAACCTCTTTAAAAAACACATCATTTAAAAGTGTATTGTTAAAATGCCAAAAAGCACTCTTACACTTTACATTTTCAATAAACACAGAACAAAACAGCAGGCAGTGATCAGTGAAACCAACAGGACAGATACAACTATTTTTAAAAACACTCATTTGATGTTTAAAACCATAAAAACGGTCTAACCTAGCCATAGATAAAAGGTTATCTTTGACATGGCTCCAGGTGTACTGCCTCTGGTCCCCATGATGTGATCTCCACACATCGGCCATTTCATGTGTTTTCACCAGTTCTCTCAGCCTATTGGCAGAAGCAGGGTGAGGCTCCTGATGGTTCCTGTCTAGTCTGTGGTTTCATGTACAGTTAAAATCACCCCCCAGAAATAAAAAAACTATTTGGATCACAGGACTTAACCGTATCCGAAAGCACGTCAAAGACCCTGATCCTCTCTGCTCTCTGTGTTGGCACATACACGTTTATAAAAACGAAGTTCACGTTTTCAAACTGTACCTTTAATAAGAGGAAATGACCTCTCACCACCTCTTCTACCTCATAAGAGACAGGCACACAACCCCTAGAGAAAAGTACAGCCACCCCCCCCACTGCTACTGGATTTGTGGCTAAAAAAAATGCAGCCATCCCACTCTTTTCTCCAATGGCTCTCAATGTCCACAGTGCTGTGAGTCTCCTGGACCATCAGCACGTCAAGTTTCTTTAAATTAAAAAGCTTGTATGGACTTCCGGTTATGGCTGCCACGTAGGACGGACGTGTCTCGCTCTGCTCTGCTCCTGGAAAAAAAAAATCGGCAAATAACTCTCTCATTTGGGACAGAACGTATCCCAGCATTTGGGCGAAGATATGTCGGCGAAGCCTAAGGCTGGG